>JBBDGP010000896.1:345000-1754648 GCA_037952835.1 Lithobates septentrionalis | reverse complement strand
GAGTGGGGAGGTCTGAGGAGGAGTGGGGAAGTCTGAGGTGCCTGAGGAGGAGTGGGGAGGTCTGAGGTGCCTGAGGAGGAGGGGTGGGGAGGTCTGAGGTGCCGGAGGAGGAGAGGGGAGGTCTGAGGGGCCTGAGGAGGAGGAGAGGAGAGGTCTGAGGGGCCTGAGGAGGAGGAGAGGAGAGGTCTGAGGGGCCTGAGGAGGAGGAGAGGAGAGGTCTGAGGGCCTGAGGAGGAGGAGAGGAGAGGTCTGAGGGCCTGAGGAGGAGGAGAGGAGAGGTCTGAGGGCCTGAGGAGGAGGAGAGGAGAGGTCTGAGGGGCCTGAGGAGGAGGAGAGGAGAGGTCTGAGGGGCCTGAGGAGGAGGAGAGGGAGGTCTGGGGGGCCTGAGGAGGAGGAGAGGGGAGGTCTGAGGGGCCTGAGGAGGAGGAGAGGGGAGGTCTGAGGGGCCTGAGGAGGAGGAGAGGGGAGGTCTGAGGGGCCTGAGGAGGAGGAGAGGGGAGGTCTGAGGGGCCTGAGGAGGAGGAGAGGGGAGGTCTGAGGAGGAGAGGGGAGGTCTGAGGGGCCTGAGGAGGATGAGGAGAGGGGAGGTCTGAGGGGCATGAGGAGAGGGGAGGTCTGAGGGGCCTGAGGATGAGGAGAGGGGAGGTCTGAGGGGCCTGAGGGGCCTGAGGAGAGGGAGGTCTGAGGGGCCTGAGGAGGAGGAGAGGCGAGGTCTGAGGGGCCTGAGGAGAAGGGAGTTCTGAGAAGGAGGAGGGGAGGTCTGAAGGGCTTAAGGAGGAGTGGGGAGGTCTGAGGAGGAGTGGGGAGGTCTGAGGAGGAGTGGGGAGGTCTGAGGAGGAGTGGGGAGGTCTGAGGAGGAGTGGGGAGGTCTGAGGAGGAGTGGGGAGGTCTGAGGAGGAGTGGGGAGGAGTGGGGAGGTCTGAGGTGCCTGAGGAGGAGGAGTGGGGAGGTCTGAGGTGCCTGAGGAGGAGGAGTGGGGAAGTCTGAGGTGCCTGAGGAGGAGGGGTGGGGAGGTCTGAGGTGCCTGAGGAGGAGGAGGAGAGGGGAGGTCTGAGGGGCCTGAGGAGGAGGAGAGGAGAGGTCTGAGGGGCCTGAGGAGGAGGAGAGGGGAGGTCTGAGGGGCCTGAGGAGGAGGAGGAGGAGAGGGGAGGTCTGAGGGGCCTGAGGAGGAGAGGGGAGGTCTGAGGGGCCTGAGGAGGAGGAGAGGGGAGGTCTGAGGGGCCTGAGGAGGAGGAGAGGGGAGGTCTGAGGGGTCTGAGGAGGAGGAGGAGAGGGGAGGTCTGAGGAGGAGAGGGGAGGTCTGAGGAGGAGAGGGGAGGTCTGAGGGGCCTGAGGAGGAGGAGGAGGAGAGGGGAGGTCTGAGGGCCTGAGGAGGAGGAGAGGCGAGGTCTGAGGGGCCTGAGGAGAAGGGAGAACTGAGGAGGAGGAGGGGAGGTCTGAAGGCTTAAGGAGGAGTGGGGAGGTCTGAGGAGGAGTGGGAAGTCTGAGGTGCCTGAGGAGGAGGAGGAGAGGGGAGGTCTGAGGGGCCTGAGGAGGAGGAGGAGAGGGGAGGTCTGAGGGGCCTGAGGAGGAGGAGGAGAGGGGAGGTCTGAGGGGCCTGAGGAGGAGGAGGAGGAGGAGAGGGGAGGTCTGAGGGGCCTGAGGAGGAGGAGGAGGAGGAGAGGGGAGGTCTGAGGGGCCTGAGGAGGAGGAGGAGAGGGGAGGTCTGAGGGGCCCGAGGAGGAGGAGGAGGAGGAGGAGAGGGGAGGTCTGAGGGGCCCGAGGAGGAGGAGGAGGAGAGGGGAGGTCTGAGGGGCCCGAGGAGGAGGAGGAGGAGGAGAGGGGAGGTCTGAGGGGCCCGAGGAGGAGGAGGAGGAGGAGGAGAGGGGAGGTCTGAGGGGCCCGAGGAGGAGGAGGAGGAGGGGGAGGTCTGAGGGGCCCGAGGAGGAGGAGGAGGAGAGGGGAGGTCTGAGGGGCCCGAGGAGGAGGAGGAGGAGGAGAGGGGAGGTCTGAGGGGCCCGAGGAGGAGGAGGAGGAGGAGAGGGGAGGTCTGAGGGGCCCGAGGAGGAGGAGGAGAGGGGAGGTCTGAGGGGCCCGAGGAGGAGGAGGAGGAGGAGAGGGGAGGTCTGAGGGGCCCGAGGAGGAGGAGGAGGAGGAGGAGAGGGGAGGTCTGAGGGGCCCGAGGAGGAGGCGAGGGGAGGTCTGAGGGGCCTGAGGAGAAGAGGCGAGGTCTGGAGGGGCCTGAGGAGAAGAGAGCTCGGAGGAGGGAGGTCTGAAGGGCTTGAGGAGAGGAGAGGTCTGAGGGGCCTGAGGAGGAGAGGGGAGGTATGAGGAGGAGATGGGAAGTCTGAGGGGCCTGAGATAGAGAGAGGGGGGGTCTGAGGGGCCTGAGGAGGAGATGGGAGGTCTGAGGGGCCTGAGGAGGAGACGGGAGGTCTGAGGGGCCTGAGGAGGAGACGGGAGGTCTGAGGGGCCTGAGAAGGAGACGGGAGGTCTGAGGGGCCTGAGGAGGAGACGGGAGGTCTGAGGGGCCCTGAGGAGGAGACGGGAGGTCTGAGGGGCCTGAGGAGGAGACGGGAGGTCTGAGGGGCCTGAGGAGGAGACGGGAGGTCTGAGGGGCCTGAGGAGGAGACGGGAGGTCTGAGGGGCCTGAGGAGGAGACGGGAGGTCTGAGGGGCCTGAGGAGGAGACGGGAAGTCTGAGGAGGAGTGGGGAGGTCTGAGGAGGAGTGGGGAGGTCTGAGGAGGAGAGGGGAGGTCTGAGGAGGAGAGGGGAGGTCTGAGGAGGAGAGGGGAGGTCTGAGTGGCTGAGGAGGAGGAGAGGGATGTCTGAGGGGCATGAGGAGTAGAGGGGAGGTCTGAGGGGCCTGAGGAGTAGAGGGGAGGTCTGAGGGGCCTGAGGAGTAGAGGGAGGTCTGAGGGGCCTGAGGAGTAGAGGGGAGGTCTGAGGGGCCTGAGGAGGAAAGGGGAAGTCTGAGGGGCCTGAGGAGGAAAGGGAAGTCTGAGGGGCCTGAGGAGGGAGGGACATATGGGGGGTGTTCTGAGGAGGAGAGGCAAGTCTAGAGTTTTTGGAGGAATAAAGGAGGAAGGGGGGGGGGGGGTCATGAGGAAGAGAGGGGAGGTCTGATGAAGAGAGGAGGGGAGGGAGGTCTTAGGAGGAGAGGGGGGAGGAGGAGGAGGAGGAAGAAGAGGAAGAGGAGGAAGAAAAGGGGGAGGTCTGGAGCTTAGCTCCCCCCTTATACTCACAGATCACAGTGTGAGGCAGCTTCTTTCTTCCTCTCTCCAGCCATGTGACATGGCAAGGGGAGAGGTAGAATGGCAGTCTGCCCTCACTCCACAGTAACTCCATGATGAGACTGAGGAGTGTTCTCAGTCTCAGCACCTGTTCTCTATTGTCACCTTCAAGGAGGAGAAAGGCAAATGCTCTCTCCAGCTATCGGCCACAATAGTAGTGACAATCACTCCAGTCAATAAGGAGCAAGATGAGAGGCCACATCGCCAGCGCGCCCCACCTCAGCATGGTGCTCACCCCTGGCCCCCCTTTGTCCCAGCCTAGGCTGCCATCACCTGGTGCTACTTCCCGCTTAGCTCCAGCTCTCATAAGCCCGCTCTAAGGTCAGGTATCACTCCGTTCCAGACAGTGGCTGTAGGTGGCGGCAGCGGGAACTATAATCATAGCATGGACAAATGCGGCCAGCTGCCGTCGCCTACAAGGTGCAAAAAAGTTCTAAAGCTCCTGATGCCTTTTAAACAGTACCTTACCCATTTTGGGCTGAGGGAAAAGTTGGATGTGGATTTATTTTTTATAATACATGTGGGCAGTGTGCGTCAGGGCACAGTGGGCCTCCCAAAACCTCTGTGCCCCGCACGCATAGAGGATACGCCACTGAGTCAGCCTATATAAAGTGAATAGACACGCATTGTCTGTACAGACTCACCTACACAGCCAAGTATGACAGGGATGGGTGGGAAGTACACTATGGTGCTTTACCCCGCTCTCCTCTTTTATATGTAACTAAACGACTGCACATTATTCTTCTCTTCTCTTTACATTAGAAAACTTTACCCTTATGTTCTGTCTTCATATAGATTTAGCTAAACTAAAGTAGAACTACACTATGGAGCTATACTCCACTCTTCTCTTATAATAAAGTAGAACTACACTTTGGACATTTACCCCACTCTTCTCGCTTTATAACTATACTGTAAGTACACTATGGAGTTTTGCCCCACTACAGTCTCACAATGGAACTATACCCACTATACCCTCTATACTCCTCTCTTCTCTTTATAATAAAGTAGAACTACACTTTGGAACTTTAACCCGCTGTCTTCTATATAATAAAGTGCCCTTATACTATGGAATTTTGTACCACCCTCCTCTTCTAATAAAGTCTATACTATAGAACTTTAGGTTCACACTGAATGCAGCTTTGAAATCGCGCTACTTCAGCGCGATTTCAAAGCCGCCTGGTCAGTGCGATTTCACTTTAATAATGATTTAAAAAAAAACACATCACTCCTCTTTAATATAACTATATTATGGAGCTTTTCCCTGCTCTCTTCTTCAATAATAAAGTATAACTACATATGGAGCATTAGCCTTCTCTCCTCTTATAATACGTATACTAGAGTATAACCCCCTTCTCTGCTCTCTCATAAAAGTATAACTACACTATATAGCTTCATCGCGCTCTCCTCTCTTATAATAAAGTATAGATACACTACAGAACTTTACCCAGATTACTTACGGATTATGGCCCCAACAGTGCACACTGGAACATTCAATAGTTTAGAAATCCTTCGATAACCAATGCCATCCATATGTTTTACAACAATAAGGTTGCGAAGGTCTTGAGATACGTGGGTGGGTAACATCATAAGATGTTTCTTGTGTGACACGTTAGTAATGAGACACCTTTTTAAAGGCCATTAGTTGAGACTGAATCAGCTGATAATTTGCACTGACAAGGGGCAGGATTGTTTTCTAATTACTAGAGATGCACCAATACCATTTTTTTAACACAGAGTATGAGTACTGATACTTTTTTTAAGTACTCGCCGATGGGGTGGCGGGGGATAGCAGATAAGTGAGGGCAGGGAGGGGAGGAGTAGTGGGGTAAGTGAGGACAGGATGGGGGGCAGGGTGGGGACACTGCACACATGTCCCCACAGACCCTTCACCTGACTACAAAGACATTGCACCCACACTCTTCTTTACTATTTGTCACAAGACCCCCATCTTGCCCTCCCTGAAGATGGACATTTTCCCTGGTCCCTCTACAGATAGTACAGGAGGACAACAAGTAACAGCTGAGTGTAAGCCAGCCACTTACCCAGCACTGCTCAGGGAACACAGCAGCAGGTGGAGGAGCATTTTGAAAACAGCACGTGGGAAGCCTGAAAGAAGTGCACAGCCTGCCACCCGTTGCAACGGTCCTCCCCCTGCCCCTTCCAGCACATTGGGGACACCCCCCAATGTCAAACTCCAATTGTGACAGTGGCTGGAGGAAGGGCACCACTCTGCCAACCTCCTGTGAATTCTAGGAATGGGGGTAGCAGTCGGTCAAAAAATTGTACTTGATACATACTAATTTTCAATGTGTGGTGCGGAGTGAGTGGAGCGGTACCCGTCAGTACACCCAGCGCTGCAGAGGACATATGTGGCCTCGGCCAGTCCTGGTGACAGTTGGCGGGAGGGGAGGAGCTGCCTTGGACGGAAATCTCTGACATGTAAAGGAGGATGCGGCGGCCCCACTCCTTAACAACCAATAAATGCCAACATTCCTTTCTTTACATTTCAGCTGTTAGCGGGGAAATCCCACTGACAGCTGAAAAAAAACGAGCCAGAAGGTATCGGTTTTGGGTATCGGTGCATTTTCATGAGTACCGATACCATAAAAAAAGGAATGATACCGGCATCTGTGCAACTCTACTAATTACTGATAGATTTAAGCTGGTGTCTTGGCTTTCCATGCCTTTTTGCACCTCCCTTTCTTCATGTGTTCAATACTTTTTCCCTTTGTCATTTTATTACACATAACTTTATTTCTGAACTTATTTGTTTTGGTTTCTTTGTATGTATGGATTTGCATGGGTTGTTACAAACATGTGGTGAAAATTTCTTTACAATAACACCTTTAGAAATATATTTACCTAGAAAAATGGTGATGCGTTCAATACTTATTATACCCGCTGTGTGTACACTATGGAGCGTCACCCCGCTCTCCTCTCACAGAGAAGTACACTATGGAGCTTTATCCTACTCTATGTAGTATGAGCATTGCGGACCCTTCTCCAGGGGACAAATGATCTATGGTCGACGTACAGGTAGGACAGTATTGGGGATCTCTATGGGGGCGTCCGTATGCTGGTACCCCACCCCCTCTCCTTTTTTCCTACGCTCTCTATGCCAGTAACCTTTGGCTTCTATTTTTACTTATTTATACACAATTATCCTTTTACCTTGCAGAGTTTATCTGCTGCTTTCGGTTTTTGGCTGGGCAAACATCCCGGGAGGCTGTACCAGGCTGTGATTGGATGCTTTATTCCTCTTGCAAGTCCCTAAAATTTCTAATTACACCACATGACAAGGCCAGTCATCTGTCTGCCCGACCGCCATCAGTCGTCTGTCTGCCCGACCGCCATCAGTCGTCTGTCTGCCCGACCGCCATCAGTCGTCTGTCTGCCCGACCGCCATCAGTCGTCTGTCTGCCCGACCGCCATCAGTCGTCTGTCTGCCCGACCGCCATCAGTCGTCTGTCTGCGCGACCGCCATCAGTCGTCTGTCTGCCCGACCGCCATCAGTCGTCTGTCTGCCCGACCGCCATCAGTCGTCTGTCTGCCCGACCGCCATCAGTCGTCTGTCTGCCCGACCGCCATCAGTCGTCTGTCTGCCCGACCGCCATCAGTCGTCTGTCTGCCCGACCGCCATCAGTCGTCTGTCTGCCCGACCGCCATCAGTCGTCCCGACCGTCATCAGTCGTCTGTCTGCCCGACAGTCATCTGTCTGCCCGACAGTCATCTGTCTGCCCTAACGTCATCTGTCTGCCCTAACGTCATCTGTCTGCCCTAACGTCATCTGTCTGGCCTAACGTCATCTGTCTACCCTAACGTCATCTGTCTGCCCTAACGTCATCTGTCTACCCTAACGTCATCTGTCATCTGTCTGCCCTAACGTCATCAGTCATCTGTCTGCCCGACCGCCATCAGTCATCTGTCTGCCCGACCGCCATCAGTCATCTGTCTGCCCGACCGTCATCAGTCATCTGTCTGCCCGACCGTCATCAGTCATCTGTCTGCCCGACCGTCATCAGTCATCTGTCTGCCCGACCGTCATCAGTCATCTGTCTGCCCGACCGCCATCAGTCATCTGTCTGCCCGACCGCCATCAGTCATCTGTCTGCCCGACCGCCATCATCACCTGCCCGACGTCATCAGTCATCTGTCTGCCCGACCGTCATCAGTCATCTGTCTGCCCGCCCGTCCAACTCATCAGGATTACCCCCCTTCTTTCCCCTGGAGTTCTAGAATATTCCTATCCCTGGTATTGTTGGTTTTCAGGCGAGTTACTCTGCTCCCTGGTATACCCCATATCCATTTTTGCATCTCGGTCCCTCGGCTCCTCCTATTTCTCTTCCCCCCTCTCCACCTTTTACCTCCCTTTCAACCCCCCCCTTCCTTTTATCCCCCTTCCCCCTCTCCCCCCCCCCTTCTCTTGTTCCCCCTTTTTTCGCCCCCCCCCTCCCTTTCCCCCCCCCTTCTTCAACCCCTGCCTTTCCCCTTCTCTTAACCCCCCCCCCTCTTATTGGTTGTTCTTTTTCCATTTATTTTGTTTCCACCTTCCCTCCCAAAACTCTTCAAATTTCCCACACGTTTTTCCCTCCCTTCCCTTTCTCCTTACCTTTTTCTCCCCCTTTTGTTTCTCACTCTACTCCTTTCCCTTTTTCCCCACTGATTGTATGAGATGCCCTTTTACTATCATTATTCCTTCCTATTTAGAACCTTTCTCACACACGTCCCCCTTGTCCGCCGCGGGGGGAACCTTTTTTGAGCTGCTTGGTTCCACACGTGGCCACTGATCCGTCTACTGAACTCGTGTTTTTCTCTATATGTATTTTTTGCTGAAGTATAATTGTATACAATTTCTAAGTGTAATTTATTTGATCTGTGCTTTAAGTATTTGTCTAATAGATTATTCCTCCTGAAGAAGCGGTGAATAAACGGCGAGACTAGTAGAGGAAAAGCCAATTCTTGAGATACAAATTTATCAACAGATATCTCTCAGGGGAACCCCATTTGTTTATTGACCTGTTTTCAATTTTGCTTCTAAATGTATTTTCCCCTCCATTCAGAGACAATGACACTGCACCTGGCTGCCCCCTCCCTTCCATTCAGAGACAATGACACTGCACCTGGCTGCCCCCTCCCCTCCATTCAGAGACAAGGACACTGCACCTGGCTGCCCCTCCCCTCCATTCAGTGACAATGACACTGCACCTGGCTGCCCCCTCCCCTCCATTCAGTGACAATGACACTGCACCTGGCTGCCCCCTCCCCTCCATTCAGAGACAATGACACTGCACCTGGCTGCCCCCTCCCTTCCATTCAGAGACAATGACACTGCACCTGGCTGCCCCCTCCCTTCCATTCAGAGACAATGACACTGCACCTGGCTGCCCCCTCCCTTCCATTCAGAGACAATGACACTGCACCTGGCTGCCCCCTCCCCTCCATTCAGAGACAAGGACACTGCACCTGGCTGCCCCTCCCCTCCATTCAGTGACAATGACACTGCACCTGGCTGCCCCCTCCCCTCCATTCAGTGACAATGACACTGCACCTGGCTGCCCCCTCCCCTCCATTCAGAGACAATGACACTGCACCTGGCTGCCCCCTCCCTTCCATTCAGAGACAATGACACTGCACCTGGCTGCCCCCTCCCTTCCATTCAGAGACAATGACACTGCACCTGGCTGCCCCCTCCCTTCCATTCAGAGACAATGACACTGCACCTGGCTGCCCCCTCCCTTCCATTCAGAGACAATGACACTGCACCTGGCTGCCCCCTCCCTTCCATTCAGAGACAATGACACTGCACCTGGCTGCCCCCTCCCTTCCATTCAGAGACAATGACACTGCACCTGGCTGCCCCCTCCCCTCCATTCAGAGACAAGGACACTGCACCTGGCTGCCCCCTCCCCTCCATTCAGTGACAATGACACTGCAATTGGCTGCCCCCTCCCCTCCATTCAGTGACAATGACACTGCACCTGGCTGCCCCCTCCCCTCCATTCAGAGACAATGACACTGCACCTGGCTGCCCCCTCCCCTCCATTCAGTGACAATGACACTGCACCTGGCTGCCCCCTCCATTCAGTGACAATGACACTGCACCTGGCTGCCCCTTCCCCTCCATTCAGAGACAATGACACTGCACCTGGCTGCCCCCTCCCCTCCATTCAGAGACAATGACACTGCACCTGGCTGCCCCCTCCCTTCCATTCAGAGACAATGACACTGCACCTGGCTGCCCCCTCCCCTCCATTCAGTGACAATGACACTGCACCTGGCTGCCCCCTCCCCTCCATTCAGTGACAATGACACTGCAATTGGCTGCCCCCTCCCCTCCATTCAGTGACAATGACACTGCACCTGGCTGCCCCCTCCCCTCCATTCAGAGACAATGACACTGCACCTGGCTGCCCCCTCCCCTCCATTCAGTGACAATGACACTGCACCTGGCTGCCCCCTCCATTCAGTGACAATGACACTGCACCTGGCTGCCCCTTCCCCTCCATTCAGAGACAATGACACTGCACCTGGCTGCCCCCTCCCCTCCATTCAGAGACAATGACACTGCACCTGGCTGCCCTCTCCATTCAGAGACAATGACACTGCACCTGGCTGCCCCCTCCATTCAGTGACAATGACACTGCACCTGGCTGCCCCCTCCCCTCCATTCAGAGACAATGACACTGCACCTGTCTGCCCCCTCCCCTCCATTCAGAGACAATGACACTGCACCTGGCTGCCCCCTCCCCTCCATTCAGAGACAATGACACTGCACCTGGCTGCCCCCTCCCCTCCATTCAGAGACAATGACACTGCACCTGGCTGCCCCCTCCCCTCCATTCAGTGACAATGACACTGCACCTGGCTGCCCCCTCCCCTCCATTCAGAGACAATGACACTGCACCTGGCTGCCCCCTCCATTCAGTGACAATGACACTGCACCTGGCTGCCCCCTCCCCTCCATTCAGAGACAATGACACTGCACCTGGCTGCCCCCTCCCCTCCATTCAGAGACAATGACACTGCACCTGGCTGCCCCCTCCATTCAGTGACAATGACACTGCACCTGGCTGCCCCCTCCCCTCCATTCAGAGACAATGACACTGCACCTGTCTGCCCCCTCCCCTCCATTCAGAGACAATGACACTGCACCTGGCTGCCCCCTCCCCTCCATTCAGAGACAATGACACTGCACCTGGCTGCCCCCTCCCCTCCATTCAGAGACAATGACACTGCACCTGACTGCGCCCTCCCCTCCATTCAGTGACAATGACACTGCACCTGGCTGCCCCCTCCCCTCCATTCAGTGACAATGACACTGCACCTGGCTGCCCCCTCCCCTCCATTCAGAGACAATGACACTGCACCTGGCTGCCCCCTCCCCTCCATTCAGAGACAATGACACTGCACCTGGCTGCCCCTTCCCCTCCATTCAGAGACAATGACACTGCACCTGGCTGCCCCCTCCCCTCCATTCAGAGACAATGACACTGCACCTGGCTGCCCCCTCCATTCAGTGACAATGACACTGCACCTGGCTGCCCCCTCCCCTCCATTCAGAGACAATGACACTGCACCTGGCTGCCCCCTCCCCTCCATTCAGTGACAATGACACTGCACCTGGCTGCCCCCTCCCCTCCATTCAGTGACAATGACACTGCACCTGGCTGCCCCCTCCCCTCCATTCAGAGACAATGACACTGCACCTGGCTGCCCCCTCCCCTCCATTCAGAGACAATGACACTGCACCTGGCTGCCCCCTCCCCTCCATTCAGAGACAAAGACACTGCACCTGGCTGCCCCCTCCCCTCCATTCAGTAACAATGACACTGCACCTGGCTGCCCCCTCCATTCAGTGACAATGACACTGCACCTGGCTGCCCCCTCCCCTCCATTCAGAGACAACGACACTGCACCTGGCTGCCCCCTCCATTCAGAGACAATGACACTGCACCTGGCTGCCCCCTCCCCTCCATTCAGAGACAAGGACACTGCACCTGGCTGCCCCCTCCCCTCCATTCAGTGACAATGACACTGCACCTGGCTGCCCCCTCCCCTCCATTCAGTGACAATGACACTGCACCTGGCTGCCCCTTCCCCTCCATTGAGAGACAATGACACTGCACCTGGCTGCCCCCTCCCCTCCATTCAGAGACAAAGACACTGCACCTGGCTGCCCCCTCCATTCAGTGACAATGACACTGCACCTGGCTGCCCCCTCCATTCAGTGACAATGACACTGCACCTGGCTGCCCCCTCCCCTCCATTCAGAGACAACGACACTGCACCTGGCTGCCCCCTCCATTCAGAGACAATGACACTGCACCTGGCTGCCCCCTCCCCTCCATTCAGAGACAATGACACTGCACCTGGCTGCCCCCTCCCCTCCATTCAGAGACAATGACACTGCACCTGGCTGCCCCCTCCCCTCCATTCAGTGACAATGACACTGCACCTGGCTGCCCCCTCCCCTCCATTCAGTGACAATGACACTGCACCTGGCTGCCCCCTCCCCTCCATTCAGTGACAATGACACTGCACCTGGCTGCCCCCTCCCCTCCATTCAGTGACAATGACACTGCACCTGGCTGCCCCCTCCCCTCCATTCAGTGACAATGACGCTGCACCTGGCTGCCCCCTCCAATCCATTCAGAAACAATGACACTACACCGGGCTGCCCCTTCCCCTCCATTCAGAGACAATGACACTGCACCTGGCTGCCCCCTCCCCTCCATTCAGAGACAATGACACTGCACCTGGCTGCCCCCCTCCCCTCCATTCAGTGACAATGACACTGCACCTGGCTGCCCCCTCCATTCAGTGACAATGACACTGCACCTGGCTGCCCCCTCCATTCAGAGACAATGACACTGCACCTGGCTGCCCCCTCCCCTCCATTCAGCGACAATGACACTGCACCTGGCTGCCCCCTCCATTCAGCGACAATGACACTGCACCTGGCTGCCCGCTCCCCTCCATTCAGTGACAATGGCACTGCACCTGGCTGCCCCCTCCCCTCCATTCAGTGACAATGACACTGCACCTGGCTGCCCCCTCCCCTCCATTCAGCGACAATGACACTGCACCTGGCTGCCCCCTCCATTCAGTGACAATGACACTGCACCTGGCTGCCCCCTCCCCTCCATTCAGAGACGACACTGCACCTGGCTGCCCCCTCTCCTCCATTCAGTGACAATGACACTGCACCTGGCTGCCCCCTCCATTCAGTGACAATGACACTGCACCTGGCTGCCCCCTCCCCTCCATTCAGAGACAATGACACTGCACCTGGCTGCCCCCTCCCCTCCATTCAGTGACAATGACACTGCACCTGGCTGCCCCCTCCATTCAGTGACAATGACACTGCACCTGGCTGCCCCCTCCATTCAGAGACAATGACACTGCACCTGGCTGCCCCCTCCCCTCCATTCAGCGACAATGACACTGCACCTGGCTGCCCCCTCCATTCAGCGACAATGACGCTGCACCTGGCTGCCCCCTCCCCTCCATTCAGTGACAATGACGCTGCACCTGGCTGTCCCCTCCCCTCCATTCAGTGACAATGACGCTGTACCTGGCTGCCCCCTCCCCTCCATTCAGAGACAATGACACTGCACCTGGCTGCCCCCTCCCCTCCATTCAGAGACAATGACACTGCACCTGGCTGCCCCCTCCCCTCCATTCAGTGACAATGACACTGCACCTGGCTGCCCCCTCCATTCAGTGACAATGACACTGCACCTGGCTGCCCCCTCTCCTCCATTCAGTGACAATGACACTGCACCTGGCTGCCCCCTCCATTCAGTGACAATGACACTGCACCTGGCTGCCCCCTCCCCTCCATTCAGAGACAATGACACTGCACCTGGCTGCCCCCTCCATTCAGTGACAATGACACTGCACCTGGCTGCCCCCTCCATTCAGAGACAATGACACTGCACCTGGCTGCCCCCTCCCCTCCATTCAGCGACAATGACACTGCACCTGGCTGCCCCCTCCATTCAGCGACAATGACACTGCACCTGGCTGCCCCCTCCCCTCCATTCAGTGACAATGGCACTGCACCTGGCTGCCCCCTCCATTCAGTGACAATGACACTGCACCTGGCTGCCCCCTCCCCTCCATTCAGAGACAATGACACTGCACCTGGCTGCCCCCTCCCCTCCATTCAGTGACAATGGCACTGCACCTGGCTGCCCCCTCCATTCAGTGACAATGACACTGCACCTGGCTGCCCCCTCCCCTCCATTCAGAGACAATGACACTGCACCTGGCTGCCCCCTCCCCTCCATTCAGAGACAATGACACTGTACCTGGCTGCCCCCTCCCCTCCATTCAGAGACAATGACACTGCACCTGGCTGCCCCCTCCCCTCCATTCAGAGACAATGACACTGCACCTGGCTGCCCCCTCCCCTCCATTCAGAGACAATGACACTGCACCTGGCTGCCCCCTCCCCTCCATTCAGTGACAATGACACTGCACCTGGCTGCCCCCTCCCCTCCATTCAGAGACAATGACACTGCACCTGGCTGCCCCCTCCCCTCCATTCAGAGACAATGACACTGCACCTGGCTGCCCCCTCCCCTCCATTCAGAGACAATGACACTGCACCTGGCTGCCCCCTCTCCTCCATTCAGTGACAATGACACTGCACCTGGCTGCCCCCTCCATTCAGTGACAATGACACTGCACCTGGCTGCCCCCTCCCCTCCATTCAGAGACAATGACACTGCACCTGGCTGCCCCCTCCCCTCCATTCAGTGACAATGACACTGCACCTGGCTGCCCCCTCCATTCAGTGACAATGACACTGCACCTGGCTGCCCCCTCCATTCAGAGACAATGACACTGCACCTGGCTGCCCCCTCCCCTCCATTCAGCGACAATGACACTGCACCTGGCTGCCCCCTCCATTCAGCGACAATGACACTGCACCTGGCTGCCCGCTCCCCTCCATTCAGTGACAATGGCACTGCACCTGGCTGCCCCCTCCATTCAGTGACAATGACACTGCACCTGGCTGCCCCCTCCCCTCCATTCAGAGACGACACTGCACCTGGCTGCCCCCTCCATTCAGTGACAATGACACTGCACCTGGCTGCCCCCTCCCCTCCATTCAGAGACAATGACACTGCACCTGGCTGCCCCCTCCCCTCCATTCAGTGACAATGACACTGCACCTGGCTGCCCCCTCCATTCAGTGACAATGACACTGCACCTGGCTGCCCCCTCCATTCAGAGACAATGACACTGCACCTGGCTGCCCCCTCCCCTCCATTCAGCGACAATGACACTGCACCTGGCTGCCCCCTCCATTCAGCGACAATGACGCTGCACCTGGCTGCCCCCTCCCCTCCATTCAGTGACAATGACGCTGCACCTGGCTGTCCCCTCCCCTCCATTCAGTGACAATGACGCTGTACCTGGCTGCCCCCTCCCCTCCATTCAGAGACAATGACACTGCACCTGGCTGCCCCCTCCCCTCCATTCAGAGACAATGACACTGCACCTGGCTGCCCCCTCCCCTCCATTCAGTGACAATGACACTGCACCTGGCTGCCCCCTCCATTCAGTGACAATGACACTGCACCTGGCTGCCCCCTCTCCTCCATTCAGTGACAATGACACTGCACCTGGCTGCCCCCTCCATTCAGTGACAATGACACTGCACCTGGCTGCCCCCTCCCCTCCATTCAGAGACAATGACACTGCACCTGGCTGCCCCCTCCATTCAGTGACAATGACACTGCACCTGGCTGCCCCCTCCATTCAGTGACAATGACACTGCACCTGGCTGCCCCCTCCATTCAGAGACAATGACACTGCACCTGGCTGCCCCCTCCCCTCCATTCAGCGACAATGACACTGCACCTGGCTGCCCCCTCCATTCAGCGACAATGACACTGCACCTGGCTGCCCCCTCCCCTCCATTCAGTGACAATGACACTGCACCTGGCTGCCCCCTCCCCTCCATTCAGTGACAATGACACTGCACCTGGCTGCCCCCTCCATTCAGTGACAATGACACTGCACCTGGCTGCCCCCTCCATTCAGCGACAATGACACTGCACCTGGCTGCCCCCTCCCCTCCATTCAGAGACAATGACACTGCACCTGGCTGCCCCCTCCCCTCCATTCAGCGACAATGACACTGCACCTGGCTGCCCCCTCCATTCAGCGACAATGACGCTGCACCTGGCTGCCCCCTCCCCTCCATTCAGTGACAATGACGCTGCACCTGGCTGTCCCCTCCCCTCCATTCAGTGACAATGACGCTGCACCTGGCAGCCCCCTCCCCTCCATTCAGTGACAATGGCACTGCACCTGGCTGCCCCCTCCATTCAGTGACAATGACACTGCACCTGGCTGCCCCCTCCCCTCCATTCAGAGACAATGACACTGCACCTGGCTGCCCCCTCTCCTCCATTCAGTGACAATGACACTGCACCTGGCTGCCCCCTCCATTCAGTGACAATGACACTGCACCTGGCTGCCCCCTCCCCTCCATTCAGAGACAATGACACTGCACCTGGCTGCCCCCTCCCCTCCATTCAGTGACAATGACACTGCACCTGGCTGCCCCCTCCATTCAGTGACAATGACACTGCACCTGGCTGCCCCCTCCATTCAGAGACAATGACACTGCACCTGGCTGCCCCCTCCCCTCCATTCAGCGACAATGACACTGCACCTGGCTGCCCCCTCCATTCAGCGACAATGACGCTGCACCTGGCTGCCCCCTCCCCTCCATTCAGTGACAATGACGCTGCACCTGGCTGTCCCCTCCCCTCCATTCAGTGACAATGACGCTGCACCTGGCAGCCCCCTCCCCTCCATTCAGTGACAATGGCACTGCACCTGGCAGCCCCCTCCATTCAGTGACAATGACACTGCACCTGGCTGCCCCCTCCCCTCCATTCAGAGACAATGACACTGCACCTGGCTGCCCCCTCTCCTCCATTCAGAGACAATGACACTGCACCTGGCTGCCCCCTCTCCTCCATTCAGTGACAATGACACTGCACCTGGCTGCCCCCTCCATTCAGTGACAATGACACTGCACCTGGCTGCCCCCTCCCCTCCATTCAGAGACAATGACACTGTACCTGGCTGCCCCCTCCCCTCCATTCAGAGACAATGACACTGCACCTGGCTGCCCCTTCTCCTCCATTCAGAGACAATGACACTGCACCTGGCTGCCCCCTCCCCTCCATTCAGAGACAATGACACTGCACCTGGCTGCCCTCTCCATTCAGAGACAATGACACTGCACCTGGCTGCCCCCTCCCCTCCATTCAGTGACAATGACACTGCACCTGGCTGCCCCCTCCCCTCCATTCAGAGACAATGACACTGTACCTGGCTGCCCCCTCCCCTCCATTCAGAGACAATGACACTGCACCTGGCTGCCCCCTCCCCTCCATTCAGAGACAATGACGCTGCACCTGGCTGCCCCCTCCACTCCATTCAGAGACAATGACACTGCACCTGGCTGCCCCCTCCCCTCCATTCAGAGACAATGACACTGCACCTGGCTGCCCCCTCCCCTCCATTCAGAGACAATGACACTGCACCTGGCTGCCCCCTCTCCTCCATTCAGTGACAATGACACTGCACCTGGCTGCCCCCTCCATTCAGTGACAATGACACTGCACCTGGCTGCCCCCTCCCCTCCATTCAGAGACAATGACACTGCACCTGGCTGCCCCCTCCCCTCCATTCAGAGACAATGACACTGCACCTGGCTGCCCCCTCTCCTCCATTCAGTGACAATGACACTGCACCTGGCTGCCCCCTCCATTCAGTGACAATGACACTGCACCTGGCTGCCCCCTCCCCTCCATTCAGAGACAATGACACTGCACCTGGCTGCCCCCTCCCCTCCATTCAGAGACAATGACACTGCACCTGGCTGCCCCCTCCCCTCCATTCAGTGACAATGACACTGCACCTGGCTGCCCCCTCCATTCAGTGACAATGACACTGCACCTGGCTGCCCCCTCCATTCAGAGACAATGACACTGCACCTGGCTGCCCCCTCCCCTCCATTCAGCGACAATGACACTGCACCTGGCTGCCCCCTCCATTCAGCGACAATGACACTGCACCTGGCTGCCCGCTCCCCTCCATTCAGTGACAATGGCACTGCACCTGGCTGCCCCCTCCCCTCCATTCAGAGACGACACTGCACCTGGCTGCCCCCTCTCCTCCATTCAGTGACAATGACACTGCACCTGGCTGCCCCCTCCATTCAGTGACAATGACACTGCACCTGGCTGCCCCCTCCCCTCCATTCAGAGACAATGACACTGCACCTGGCTGCCCCCTCCCCTCCATTCAGTGACAATGACACTGCACCTGGCTGCCCCCTCCATTCAGTGACAATGACACTGCACCTGGCTGCCCCCTCCATTCAGAGACAATGACACTGCACCTGGCTGCCCCCTCCCCTCCATTCAGCGACAATGACACTGCACCTGGCTGCCCCCTCCATTCAGCGACAATGACGCTGCACCTGGCTGCCCCCTCCCCTCCATTCAGTGACAATGACGCTGCACCTGGCTGTCCCCTCCCCTCCATTCAGTGACAATGACGCTGTACCTGGCTGCCCCCTCCCCTCCATTCAGAGACAATGACACTGCACCTGGCTGCCCCCTCCCCTCCATTCAGAGACAATGACACTGCACCTGGCTGCCCCCTCCATTCAGTGACAATGACACTGCACCTGGCTGCCCCCTCCCCTCCATTCAGAGACAATGACACTGCACCTGGCTGCCCCCTCCCCTCCATTCAGTGACAATGACACTGCACCTGGCTGCCCCCTCCATTCAGTGACAATGACACTGCACCTGGCTGCCCCCTCTCCTCCATTCAGTGACAATGACACTGCACCTGGCTGCCCCCTCCATTCAGTGACAATGACACTGCACCTGGCTGCCCCCTCCCCTCCATTCAGAGACAATGACACTGCACCTGGCTGCCCCCTCCATTCAGTGACAATGACACTGCACCTGGCTGCCCCCTCCATTCAGTGACAATGACACTGCACCTGGCTGCCCCCTCCATTCAGAGACAATGACACTGCACCTGGCTGCCCCCTCCCCTCCATTCAGCGACAATGACACTGTACCTGGCTGCCCCCTCCATTCAGTGACAATGACACTGCACCTGGCTGCCCCCTCCCCTCCATTCAGAGACAATGACACTGCACCTGGCTGCCCCCTCCCCTCCATTCAGTGACAATGACACTGCACCTGGCTGCCCCCTCCATTCAGTGACAATGACACTGCACCTGGCTGCCCCCTCCATTCAGAGACAATGACACTGCACCTGGCTGCCCCCTCCCCTCCATTCAGCGACAATGACACTGCACCTGGCTGCCCCCTCCATTCAGCGACAATGACACTGCACCTGGCTGCCCCCTCCCCTCCATTCAGTGACAATGGCACTGCACCTGGCTGCCCCCTCCATTCAGTGACAATGACACTGCACCTGGCTGCCCCCTCCCCTCCATTCAGAGACAATGACACTGCACCTGGCTGCCCCCTCTCCTCCATTCAGTGACAATGACACTGCACCTGGCTGCCCCCTCCATTCAGTGACAATGACACTGCACCTGGCTGCCCCCTCCCCTCCATTCAGAGACAATGACACTGCACCTGGCTGCCCCCTCCCCTCCATTCAGTGACAATGACACTGCACCTGGCTGCCCCCTCCATTCAGTGACAATGACACTGCACCTGGCTGCCCCCTCCATTCAGAGACAATGACACTGCACCTGGCTGCCCCCTCCCCTCCATTCAGCGACAATGACACTGCACCTGGCTGCCCCCTCCATTCAGCGACAATGACGCTGCACCTGGCTGCCCCCTCCCCTCCATTCAGTGACAATGACGCTGCACCTGGCTGTCCCCTCCCCTCCATTCAGTGACAATGACGCTGCACCTGGCTGCCCCCTCCCCTCCATTCAGTGACAATGGCACTGCACCTGGCAGCCCCCTCCATTCAGTGACAATGACACTGCACCTGGCTGCCCCCTCCCCTCCATTCAGAGACAATGACACTGCACCTGGCTGCCCCCTCTCCTCCATTCAGAGACAATGACACTGCACCTGGCTGCCCCCTCTCCTCCATTCAGTGACAATGACACTGCACCTGGCTGCCCCCTCCATTCAGAGACAATGACACTGCACCTGGCTGCCCCTTCTCCTCCATTCAGAGACAATGACACTGCACCTGGCTGCCCCCTCCCCTCCATTCAGAGACAATGACACTGTACCTGGCTGCCCCCTCCCCTCCATTCAGAGACAATGACACTGCACCTGGCTGCCCCTTCTCCTCCATTCAGAGACAATGACACTGCACCTGGCTGCCCCCTCCCCTCCATTCAGAGACAATGACACTGCACCTGGCTGCCCTCTCCATTCAGAGACAATGACACTGCACCTGGCTGCCCCCTCCCCTCCATTCAGTGACAATGACACTGCACCTGGCTGCCCCCTCCATTCAGAGACAATGACACTGCACCTGGCTGCCCCCTCCCCTCCATTCAGTGACAATGACACTGCACCTGGCTGCCCCCTCCCCTCCATTCAGTGACAATGACACTGCACCTGGCTGCCCCCTCCCCTCCATTCAGAGACAATGACACTGTACCTGGCTGCCCCCTCCCCTCCATTCAGAGACAATGACACTGCACCTGGCTGCCCCCTCCCCTCCATTCAGTGACAATGACACTGCACCTGGCTGCCCCCTCCATTCAGAGACAATGACACTGCACCTGGCTGCCCCCTCCCCTCCATTCAGAGACAATGACACTGCACCTGGCTGCCCCCTCCCCTCCATTCAGTGACAATGACACTGCACCTGGCTGCCCCCTCCCCTCCATTCAGTGACAATGGCACTGCACCTGGCTGCCCCCTCCATTCAGTGACAATGACACTGCACCTGGCTGCCCCCTCCCCTCCATTCAGAGACAATGACACTGCACCTGGCTGCCCCCTCCCCTCCATTCAGTGACAATGACACTGCACCTGGCTGCCCCCTCCCCTCCATTCAGTGACAATGGCACTGCACCTGGCTGCCCCCTCCATTCAGTGACAATGACACTGCACCTGGCTGCCCCCTCCCCTCCATTCAGAGACAATGACACTGCACCTGGCTGCCCCCTCCCCTCCATTCAGTGACAATGGCACTGCACCTGGCTGCCCCCTCCATTCAGTGACAATGACGCTGCACCTGGCTGTCCCCTCCCCTCCATTCAGTGACAATGACGCTGCACCTGGCTGCCCCCTCCCCTCCATTCAGTGACAATGACGCTGCACCTGGCTGTCCCCTCCCCTCCATTCAGTGACAATGACGCTGCACCTGGCTGCCCCCTCCATTCAGTGACAATGACACTGCACCTGGCTGCCCCCTCCCCTCCATTCAGTGACAATGACGCTGCACCTGGCTGCCCCCTCCCCTCCATTCAGTGACAATGACGCTGCACCTGGCTGCCCCCTCCATTCAGAGACAATGACACTGCACCTGGCTGCCCCCTCCATTCAGTGACAATGACACTGCACCTGGCTGCCCCCTCCCCTCCATTCAGTTACAATGACACTGCACCTGGCTGCCCCTCCCCTCCATTCAGAGACAAGGACACTGCACCTGGCTGCCCCCTCCCCTCCATTCAGTGACAATGACACTGCACCTGACTGCCCCCTCCCCTCCATTCAGTGACAATGACGCTGCACCTGGCTGCCCCCTCCACTCCATTCAGAGACAATGACACTGCACCTGGCTGCCCCCTCCCCTCCATTCAGAGACAAAGACACTGCACCTGGCTGCCCCCTCCATTCAGTGACAATGACACTGCACCTGGCTGCCCCCTCCCCTCCATTCAGAGACAATGACGCTGCACCTGGCTGCCCCCTCCACTCCATTCAGAGACAAAGACACTGCACCTGGCTGCCCCCTCCATTCAGTGACAATGACACGGCACCTGGCTGCCCCCTCCATTCAGAGACAATGACACTGCACCTGGCTGCCCCCTCCCCTCCATTCAGAGACAATGACACTGCACCTGGCTGCCCCCTCCCCTCCATTCAGAGACAATGACACTGCACCTGGCTGCCCCCTCCCCTCCATTCAGTGACAATGACACTGCACCTGGCTGCCCCCTCCCCTCCATTCAGTGACAATGACACTGCACCTGGCTGCCCCCTCCCCTCCATTCAGTGACAATGACGCTGCACCTGGCTGCCCCCTCCATTCAGTGACAATGACACTGCACCTGGCTGCCCCCTCCCCTCCATTCAGAGACAATCACACTGCACCTGGCTGCCCCCTCCCCTCCATTCAGTGACAATGACACTGCACCTGGCTGCCCCCTCCCCTCCATTCAGTGACAATGACGCTGCACCTGGCTGCCCCCTCCATTCAGTGACAATGACACTGCACCTGGCTGCCCCCTCCCCTCCATTCAGAGACAATGACACTGCACCTGGCTGCCCCCTCCCCTCCATTCAGAGACAATGACACTGTACCTGGCTGCCCCCTCCAATCCATTCAGAGACAATGACACTGCACCTGGCTGCCCCCTCCATTCAGTGACAATGACACTGCACCTGGCTGCCCCCTCCATTCAGTGACAATGACACTGCACCTGGCTGCCCCCTCCCCTCCATTCAGAGACAACGACACTGCACCTGGCTGCCCCCTCCATTCAGAGACAATGACACTGCACCTGGCTGCCCCCTCCCCTCCATTCAGAGACAATGACACTGCACCTGGCTGCCCCCTCCCCTCCATTCAGAGACAATGACACTGCACCTGGCTGCCCCCTCCCCTCCATTCAGTGACAATGACACTGCACCTGGCTGCCCCCTCCATTCAGTGACAATGACACTGCACCTGGCTGCCCCCTCCCCTCCATTCAGAGACAATGACACTGCACCTGGCTGCCCCCTCCATTCAGTGACAATGACACTGCACCTGGCTGCCCCCTCCCCTCCATTCAGAGACAACGACACTGCACCTGGCTGCCCCCTCCATTCAGAGACAATGACACTGCACCTGGCTGCCCCCTCCCCTCCATTCAGAGACAATGACACTGCACCTGGCTGCCCCCTCCCCTCCATTCAGAGACAATGACACTGCACCTGGCTGCCCCCTCCCCTCCATTCAGTGACAATGACACTGCACCTGGCTGCCCCCTCCATTCAGTGACAATGACACTGCACCTGGCTGCCCCCTCCCCTCCATTCAGAGACAATGACACTGCACCTGGCTGCCCCCTCCCCTCCATTCAGAGACAATGACACTGCACCTGGCTGCCCTCTCCATTCAGAGACAATGACACTGCACCTGGCTGCCCCCTCCCCTCCAGAGACAATGACACTGCACCTGGCTGCCCCCTCCCCTCCATTCAGAGACAACGACACTGCACCTGGCTGCCCCCTCCATTCAGAGACAATGACACTGCACCTGGCTGCCCCCTCCCCTCCATTCAGAGACAATGACACTGCACCTGGCTGCCCCCTCCCCTCCATTCAGAGACAATGACACTGCACCTGGCTGCCCCCTCCCCTCCATTCAGAGACAATGACACTGCACCTGGCTGCCCCCTCCATTCAGTGACAATGACACTGCACCTGGCTGCCCCCTCCCCTCCATTCAGAGACAAAGACACTGCACCTGGCTGCCCCCTCCCCTCCATTCAGAGACAATGACACTGCACCTGGCTGCCCCCTCCATTCAGTGACAATGACACTGCACCTGGCTGCCCCCTCCCCTCCATTCAGAGACAATGACACTGCACCTGGCTGCCCCCTCCCCTCCATTCAGAGACAATGACACTGCACCTGGCTGCCCCCTCCCCTCCATTCAGAGACAATGACACTGCACCTGGCTGCCCCCTCCCCTCCATTCAGTGACAATGACACTGCACCTGGCTGCCCCCTCCATTCAGTGACAATGACACTGCACCTGGCTGCCCCCTCCAATCCATTCAGTGACAATGACACTGCACCTGGCTGCCCCCTCCCCTCCATTCAGAGACAATGACACTGCACCTGGCTGCCCCCTCCCCTCCATTTAGAGACAATGACACTGCACCTGGCTGCCCCCTCCCCTCCATTCAGAGACAATGACACTGCACCTGGCTGCCCCCTCCCCTCCATTCAGAGACAATGACACTGCACCTGGCTGCCCCCTCCCCTCCATTCAGTGACAATGACACTGCACCTGGCTGCCCTCTCCATTCAGAGACAATGACACTGCACCTGGCTGCCCCCTCCCCTCCATTCAGTGACAATGACACTGCACCTGGCTGCCCCCTCCATTCAGTGACAATGACACTGCACCTGGCTGCCCCCTCCCCTCCATTCAGAGACAATGACACTGCACCTGGCTGCCCCCTCCCCTCCATTCAGAGACAATGACACTGCACCTGGCTGCCCCCTCCCCTCCATTCAGAGACAATGACACTGCACCTGGCTGCCCCTCCCCTCCATTCAGAGACAATGACACTGCACCTGGCTGCCCCCTCCCCTCCATTCAGTGACAATGACACTGCACCTGGCTGCCCCCTCCCCTCAATTCAGAGACAATGACACTGCACCTGGCTGCCCCCTCCCCTCCATTCAGAGACAATGACACTGCACCTGGCTGCCCCCTCCCCTCCATTCAGAGACAATGACACTGCACCTGGCTGCCCCCTCCCCTCCATTCAGAGACAATGACACTGCACCTGGCTGCCCCCTCCCCTCCATTCAGAGACAATGACACTGCACCTGGCTGCCCCCTCCCCTCCATTCAGTGACAATGACACTGCACCTGGCTGCCCCCTCCATTCAGTGACAATGACACTGCACCTGGCTGCCCCCTCCCCTCCATTCAGAGACAATGACACTGCACCTGGCTGCCCCCTCCATTCAGTGACAATGACACTGCACCTGGCTGCCCCCTCCCCTCCATTCAGAGACAATGACACTGCACCTGGCTGCCCCCTCCCCTCCATTCAGAGACAATGACACTGCACCTGGCTGCCCCCTCCATTCAGTGACAATGACACTGCACCTGGCTGCCCCCTCCCCTCCATTCAGAGACAATGACACTGCACCTGGCTGCCCCCTCCCCTCCATTCAGAGACAATGACACTGTACCTGGCTGCCCCCTCCAATCCATTCAGTGACAATGACACTGCACCTGGCTGCCCCCTCCCCTCCATTCAGAGACAATGACACTGCACCTGGCTGCCCCCTCCATTTAGAGACAATGACACTGCACCTGGCTGCCCCCTCCCCTCCATTCAGAGACAATGACACTGCACCTGGCTGCCCCCTCCCCTCCATTCAGAGACAATGACACTGCACCTGGCTGCCCTCTCCATTCAGAGACAATGACACTGCACCTGGCTGCCCCCTCCCCTCCATTCAGAGACAATGACACTGCACCTGGCTGCCCCCTCCCCTCCAGAGACAATGACACTGCACCTGGCTGCCCCCTCCCCTCCATTCAGAGACAATGACACTGCACCTGGCTGCCCCCTCCCCTCCAGAGACAATGACACTGCACCTGGCTGCCCCCTCCCCTCCATTCAGAGACAACGACACTGCACCTGGCTGCCCCCTCCCCTCCATTCAGAGACAATGACACTGCACCTGGCTGCCCCCTCCCCTCCATTCAGAGACAATGACACTGCACCTGGCTGCCCCCTCCCCTCCATTCAGAGACAATGACACTGCACCTGGCTGCCCTCTCCATTCAGAGACAATGACACTGCACCTGGCTGCCCCCTCCCCTCCATTCAGAGACAATGACACTGCACCTGGCTGCCCCCTCCCCTCCAGAGACAATGACACTGCACCTGGCTGCCCCCTCCCCTCCATTCAGAGACAATGACACTGCACCTGGCTGCCCCCTCCCCTCCAGAGACAATGACACTGCACCTGGCTGCCCCCTCCCCTCCATTCAGAGACAACGACACTGCACCTGGCTGCCCCCTCCCCTCCATTCAGAGACAATGACACTGCACCTGGCTGCCCCCTCCCCTCCATTCAGAGACAATGACACTGCACCTGGCTGCCCCCTCCCCTCCATTCAGAGACAATGACACTGCACCTGGCTGCCCCCTCCCCTCCATTCAGAGACAATGACACTGCACCTGGCTGCCCCCTCCATTCAGTGACAATGACACTGCACCTGGCTGCCCCCTCCCCTCCATTCAGAGACAATGACACTGCACCTGGCTGCCCCCTCCCCTCCATTCAGAGACAATGACACTGCACCTGGCTGCCCCCTCCCCTCCATTCAGAGACAATGACACTGCACCTGGCTGCCCCCTCCCCTCCATTCAGTGACAATGACACTGCACCTGGCTGCCCCCTCCATTCAGTGACAATGACACTGCACCTGGCTGCCCCCTCCAATCCATTCAGTGACAATGACACTGCACCTGGCTGCCCCCTCCCCTCCATTCAGAGACAATGACACTGCACCTGGCTGCCCCCTCCCCTCCATTTAGAGACAATGACACTGCACCTGGCTGCCCCCTCCCCTCCATTCAGAGACAATGACACTGCACCTGGCTGCCCCCTCCCCTCCATTCAGAGACAATGACACTGCACCTGGCTGCCCCCTCCCCTCCATTCAGTGACAATGACACTGCACCTGGCTGCCCTCTCCATTCAGAGACAATGACACTGCACCTGGCTGCCCCCTCCCCTCCATTCAGAGACAATGACACTGCACCTGGCTGCCCCCTCCCCTCCATTCAGAGACAATGACACTGCACCTGGCTGCCCCCTCCCCTCCATTCAGAGACAATGACACTGCACCTGGCTGCCCCCTCCATTCAGTGACAATGACACTGCACCTGGCTGCCCCCTCCCCTCCATTCAGAGACAAAGACACTGCACCTGGCTGCCCCCTCCCCTCCATTCAGAGACAATGACACTGCACCTGGCTGCCCCCTCCATTCAGTGACAATGACACTGCACCTGGCTGCCCCCTCCCCTCCATTCAGAGACAATGACACTGCACCTGGCTGCCCCCTCCCCTCCATTCAGAGACAATGACACTGCACCTGGCTGCCCCCTCCCCTCCATTCAGAGACAATGACACTGCACCTGGCTGCCCCCTCCCCTCCATTCAGTGACAATGACACTGCACCTGGCTGCCCCCTCCATTCAGTGACAATGACACTGCACCTGGCTGCCCCCTCCCCTCCATTCAGTGACAATGACACTGCACCTGGCTGCCCTCTCCATTCAGAGACAATGACACTGCACCTGGCTGCCCCCTCCCCTCCATTCAGTGACAATGACACTGCACCTGGCTGCCCCCTCCATTCAGTGACAATGACACTGCACCTGGCTGCCCCCTCCCCTCCATTCAGAGACAATGACACTGCACCTGGCTGCCCCCTCCCCTCCATTCAGAGACAATGACACTGCACCTGGCTGCCCCTCCCCTCCATTCAGAGACAATGACACTGCACCTGGCTGCCCCCTCCCCTCCATTCAGTGACAATGACACTGCACCTGGCTGCCCCCTCCCCTCAATTCAGAGACAATGACACTGCACCTGGCTGCCCCCTCCCCTCCATTCAGAGACAATGACACTGCACCTGGCTGCCCCCTCCCCTCCATTCAGAGACAATGACACTGCACCTGGCTGCCCCCTCCCCTCCATTCAGAGACAATGACACTGCACCTGGCTGCCCCCTCCATTCAGAGACAATGACACTGCACCTGGCTGCCCCCTCCCCTCCATTCAGAGACAATGACACTGCACCTGGCTGCCCCCTCCCCTCCATTCAGTGACAATGACACTGCACCTGGCTGCCCCCTCCCCTCCATTCAGTGACAATGGCACTGCACCTGGCTGCCCCCTCCATTCAGTGACAATGACACTGCACCTGGCTGCCCCCTCCCCTCCATTCAGAGACAATGACACTGCACCTGGCTGCCCCCTCCCCTCCATTCAGAGACAATGACACTGCACCTGGCTGCCCCCTCCCCTCCATTCAGTGACAATGACACTGCACCTGGCTGCCCCCTCCCCTCCATTCAGTGACAATGGCACTGCACCTGGCTGCCCCCTCCATTCAGTGACAATGACACTGCACCTGGCTGCCCCCTCCCCTCCATTCAGAGACAAAGACACTGCACCTGGCTGCCCCCTCCCCTCCATTCAGAGACAATGACACTGCACCTGGCTGCCCCCTCCATTCAGTGACAATGACACTGCACCTGGCTGCCCCCTCCCCTCCATTCAGAGACAATGACACTGCACCTGGCTGTTCCCTCCATTCAGTGACAATGACACTGCACCTGGCTGCCCCCTCCATTCAGTGACAATGACACTGCACCTGGCTGCCCGCTCCCCTCCATTCAGAGACAACGACACTGCACCTGGCTGCCCCCTCCCCTCCATTCAGAGACAATGACACTGCACCTGGCTGCCCCCTCCCCTCCATTCAGAGACAATGACACTGCACCTGGCTGCCCCCTCCCCTCCATTCAGAGACAATGACACTGCACCTGGCTGCCCCCTCCCCTCCATTCAGTGACAATGACACTGCACCTGGCTGCCCCCTCCATTCAGTGACAATGACACTGCACCTGGCTGCCCCCTCCCCTCCATTCAGAGACAATGACACTGCACCTGGCTGCCCCCTCCCCTCCATTCAGAGACAATGACACTGCACCTGGCTGCCCTCTCCATTCAGAGACAATGACACTGCACCTGGCTGCCCCCTCCCCTCCATTCAGAGACAATGACACTGCACCTGGCTGCCCCCTCCCCTCCATTCAGAGACAATGACACTGCACCTGGCTGCCCCCTCCCCTCCATTCAGTGACAATGACACTGCACCTGGCTGCCCCCTCCCCTCCATTCAGAGACAATGACACTGTACCTGGCTGCCCCCTCCCCTCCATTCAGATACAATGACACTGCACCTGGCTGCCCCCTCCCCTCCATTCAGAGACAATGACACTGCACCTGGCTGCCCCCTCCCCTCCATTCAGAGACAATGACACTGCACCTGGCTGCCCCCTCCCCTCCATTCAGAGACAATGACACTGCACCTGGCTGCCCCCTCCCCTCCATTCAGTGACAATGACACTGCACCTGGCTGCCCCCTCCATTCAGTGACAATGACACTGCACCTGGCTGCCCCCTCCCCTCCATTCAGAGACAATGACACTGCACCTGGCTGCCCCCTCCCCTCCATTCAGAGACAATGACACTGCACCTGGCTGCCCCCTCCCCTCCATTCAGAGACAATGACACTGCACCTGGCTGCCCCCTCCCCTCCATTCAGAGACAATGACACTGTACCTGGCTGCCCCCTCCCCTCCATTCAGAGACAATGACACTGCACCTGGCTGCCCCCTCCCCTCCATTCAGAGACAAAGACACTGCACCTGGCTGCCCCCTCCATTCAGTGACAATGACACTGCACCTGGCTGCCCCCTCCCCTCCATTCAGAGACAATGACACTGCACCTGGCTGTTCCCTCCATTCAGTGACAATGACACTGCACCTGGCTGCCCCCTTCATTCAGTGACAACGACACTGCACCTGGCTGCCCCCTCCCCTCCATTCAGAGACAACGACACTGCACCTGGCTGCCCCCTCCCCTCCATTCAGAGACAATGACACTGCACCTGGCTGCCCCCTCCCTTCCATTCAGAGACAATGACACTGCACCTGGCTGCCCCCTCCCCTCCATTCAGAGACAATGACACTGCACCTGGCTGCCCCCTCCCCTCCATTCAGAGACAATGACACTGCACCTGGCTGCCCCCTCCCCTCCATTCAGAGACAATGACACTGCACCTGGCTGCCCCCTCCCCTCCATTCAGTGACAATGACACTGCACCTGGCTGCCCCCTCCATTCAGTGACAATGACACTGCACCTGGCTGCCCCCTCCCCTCCATTCAGAGACAATGACACTGCACCTGGCTGCCCCCTCCCCTCCATTCAGAGACAATGACACTGCACCTGGCTGCCCTCTCCATTCAGAGACAATGACACTGCATCTGGCTGCCCCCTCCCCTCCATTCAGAGACAATGACACTGCACCTGGCTGCCCCCTCCCCTCCATTCAGATACAATGACACTGCACCTGGCTGCCCCCTCCCCTCCATTCAGAGACAATGACACTGCACCTGGCTGCCCCCTCCCCTCCATTCAGATACAATGACACTGCACCTGGCTGCCCCCTCCCCTCCATTCAGTGACAATGACACTGCACCTGGCTGCCCCTCCCCTCCATTCAGTGACAATGACACTGCACCTGGCTGCCCCCTCCCCTCCATTCAGTGACAATGACACTGCACCTGGCTGCCCCCTCCATTCAGAGACAATGACACTGCACCTGGCTGCTCCCAATAAGCTCCTTAGTTACCTTGGCAGGACTGACAGGTCCAGCCCACACTGGGCCCCCTCACCCCCCCGAGCTCTCACCTTGCCACTGGCCGTGCCCCCGCTCACCCCGATCAGGAAGGGCCGCGGATGTCCGCGCTCCGGAGGATCCAGGTTTCCCACAGAAGCCATGGCTAGGACAACCTGCAGCGGACCGGACTACATTTCCCAGAAACCTCACGGCGGCCCCATACCCTACTTCGTGTAGTGTATTGCCCCGAAGAATCCTGGGAGGTGTAGTCTTTTGTGAATCTTCAGGGAGCATGCGCAGCCTGAGAGTGCATGTGACCTGCGAAGGACAGAGCGCCTGAGGAGGGGGCGGTGCCGGGCAGTCCTGTACACTGCCTGGGGGGTGTTCTGCCTGTTTGTGATAAAATAAGGCGCGTGGACATCCCTTGCATGCCTGCGTGCTCGCTCCTGTGCGCATTCCTGCTGTTGTCAGTAAACACTAAGCGCGTCCTACGCTGGCCAGTCCAGTCCAGTTAGAAATAAGTCCGGGGGGAGGGGAAGTACTGAAAGGAGGGGCTTAACTCTAAAGGCGGGGCTCTATATAAGGAAAGACTGTCCAGCTGTCCAGTATCCACCATACAGAGTGACAGCACTCCACAGTCCCTGTTGGGCAGTGATCGGGTCATAGGTGCAACATCTGGAAATAATCAGGAGGGACGTTACAAAGGGAGCGAGAAGAAAATGTGGCGTCTCCTACCAAACATGCGGGTCCAAAAAGTGTGTTATATGGCATGTAGTGTGGCATCCTTGTGTGCTTGGGCAAGAATATGTCCTGTAAGCCACAAGCAATGTATGACAGTGTGCAACAGACTCAGCCCGGGCACTAACGAGGCTATTCCTTTCACCCCACGCGTTTCGCTACAGCTTCAGAATCTAGTAATGGGTCCCCATAATTAAGCTTTAGGGGTGGAGCAAAATTTGTTTTTCTATGAGAATACAGGACTTGTAGAGATGTGCGGCGCACAGGACATATTCTTCCCCACATACTTATTTCTGGAGCCAGAATGAGCTTCATCCTAGCCGGCACTCACAGCAGTTGCCAGTGGGTGTAGTAATAACCCCCAGCAATGGTGTCTATGGATGTAGTAATAACCCCCAGCGTTGGATGCAATCAAAAACCTCTAGCTTTGGGGTCGATGGACGCAATATTAACCCCCAGCATAGGTGTCAGTGAACGCAATATTAACCCCCAGCATAGGTGTCAGTGAACGCAATATTAACCCCCAGCATAGGTGTCAGTGAACGCAATATTAACCCCCAGCATTGGTGTCAGTGAACGCAATATTAACCCCCAGCATTGGTGTCGATGGACGCAATATTAATCCCCAGCATTGGTGTCAGTGGATGTAGTAATAACCCCCAGCATTGATGTCAGTAGACGCAATATTAACCCCCAGCATTGGTGTCAATGGACGTAGTAATAACCCCCAGCATTGGTGTCAATGGACGTAGTAATAACCCCCAGCATTGGTGTCAATGGACGTAGTAATAACCCCCAGCATTGGTGTCGATGGACGCAATATTAACCCCCAGCATTGGTGTCAATGGACGTAGTAATAACCCCCAGCATTGGTGTCAATGGATGTAGTAATAACCCCCAGCATTGGTGTCAGTGAACGCAATATTAACCCCCAGCATTGGTGTCAGTGAACGCAAAATTAACCCCCAGCATTGGTGTCAGTGAACGCAATATTAACAACCAGCATTGGTGTCAGTGAACGCAATATTAACCCCCAGCATTGGTGTCAGTGAACGCAATATTAACCCACAGCATTGGTGTCAGTGGACGCAATATTAACCCCCAGCATTGGTGTCAATGGATGCAATATTAACCCCAAGCATTGGTGTCAGTGAACGCAATATTAAACCCCAGCATTGGTGTGGAGTGGACGCAATATTAACCTCCAGTATTGGTGTAGATGGACGCAATATTAATCCCCAGCACTGGTGTCAATGGACGTAGCAATAACCCCCAGCATTGGTGTCAGTGGACGCAATATTAACCCCCAGCATTGGTGTCAGTGGATGCAATATTAACCCCCAGCATTGGTGTCAGTGAACGCAATATTAACCCCCAGCATTAGTGTCAATGGATGCAATATTAACCCCCAGCATTGGTGTTGATGGACGCAATATTAACCCCCAGCATTGGTGTCGATAGATACAATATTAACCCTCAGCATTGGTGTCAATGGACGTAGTAATAACCCCCAGCATTGGTGTCAATGGACTTGGTAATAACCCTCAGCATTGGTGTCAGTGGATGCAATATTAACCCCAAGCATTGGTGTCAGTGGTCGCAAAATTAACCCCCAGCATTGGTGTCAGTGGATGCAATATTAACCCCCAGCATTAGTGTCAGTGGATGCAATATTAACCCCTAGCATTGGTGTCAATGGACGCAATATTAACCCCTAGCATTGGTGTTGATGGATGCAATATTAACCCCCAGCATTGGTGTCGATGGACGCAATATTAACCCCCAGCATTGGTGTCGATGGACGCAATATTAACCCCAGCATTGGTGTCGATGGACGCAATATTAACCCCCAGCATTGGTGTCAGTGGACGCAATATTAACCCCCAGCATTGGTGTCAGTGGACGCAATATTAACCCCCAGCATTGGTGTCTGTGGATGTAGTATTAACACCCAGCATTGGACACAATAACCTCTAGCATTGGTGTCGGTGGATGCAGCTACCTGCGCGAGAAACAGAAAATAAACAGCAGCTTTGCACTATAACCCAGACACCAGGCACAATAACAATATAAAAATAAAGTGCAGCTCTTAATGAATAAAGTGCAATCTGTGCATTACACAGTGTATGCGGTTAATGAAAAATAATGCAATTGAAAATCACAAATACTAATTAAAGTGCAATAAGTGCCATCAATTGTGTATACCAGAAAGGATATATACCCTGTTTCCCCGAAAATAAGACCTAGCGTGATTGTCGGTGATGGCTGCAATATAAGCCCTACCCCCCAAATAAGCCCTACTTAAAGTCCTTGTAGGTCTTATTTTCAGGGAAGGGCTTATTTTCGGGGAAACAAGGTAGGGCTTTTTTGGGGGGTAGGGCTTATATTGCAGCCATCACTGACAATCACGCTAGGTCTTATTTTCGGGGAAACAGGGTAGGCTGACGATGAGTCTCAAGCATATACAATGGTGTGGTATAAAATAAAAAGTGCAGTTCTCTGCAAAAATTCATATAAAAAAGTCCATGTGCAAAGTCCATAGAGATAAGTGTGTTGAAATGATGATCAAACACCCAACGGTGCGACACCCATCACCAAAGGGCTGAAATGGAGGCTTACTAGAAAGCCGGCCAACCCCCTTAGTCAGGAAGGTCATACAACGCTGGACTGGATCAATGATAAACTTAAGGGAAGCCCGGATGTTCTCTCAGGTGTTGTTGGTTGGTATACCGGAAGGCTCTCAACAGACCATCAATAGACCACAATGCTGGAGTACAGTATATATGGAACAAAACACTCCACATAGCATGATACTGTATCAACTTCCCAATTATTAAAAAGTAATGCACTTACATCAAATTAGTAGAAGTCAGGCATGTGAGTAAGCAGAATACAAAAGGATCAGTTCCCCTGTTAAAAATGGGCAAACAGCGATCGCGCACGTGCAGTAGCGTGTGTACGTGACTGTCCAGACGATCGTTTCATCATAAATGACGTGATCAGGGGTACGTCAACCCCCAGCATTGGTGTCAGTGGATGAAGCGATAACCCCCAGCATTGGTGTCGGTGGACGCATCGATTACCCCCAGCATTGGTGTCGGTGGACGCAGCAATAACCCCCAGCATTGGTGTCAGTGGATGCAGCGATAACCCTCAGCATTGGTGTCAGTGGATGCAGAGAGTGGGAGTGGTGCTAGTCTAGGGGTGATAAAGATGGGGGGTGGGGTTTGGGGAGTGATGTGGTATGGGTGATAAGGCTGAGGGGTGATAAGGCTGAGGAGTGTGATGGGGCACTATGAGCTGAGGTGAGGGGATCATGGAGGAGTGTGTCTGTGTGCAGAGTGGGCACAGGAAGGATTGAGGAGAACTGAGATGAAGGAATGACAGAAAGCTGTCTGCTTAAAGGTTCCTAACTCTCAGGAGGTGCATTGGGTGAACATGTAGGGTTCGAGGTATGTGTCATAGAGTAAGGGTTGCCTGAAGGTACAGTAACAGAGGGGGATGAGTAAGCAGGAGTTTTGGTGATAGAGCATTTGTAGGAGGGTGAAGGAGCAGAGGAAAGTAAAGAACAGCACTGACTCCTTTGACGGTTTGGCTGGTTCTGCAGGCACTCTCCCTCTATATGTCAGAGGGGTGAGAGGTGTCAGACAGAGCTAAGATGGGTGGTGAATAGGGATGAGCTTCATGTTCGAGTCGAACCCATGTTCGACTCGAACATCGGCTGTTCGACCGTCCGTCGAATTGCGAACGATATGGGCCGTTCGCGCCAAATTCGTGTGGCGCGTCACGGCCCATAATTCACTGCGGCATCGCAGTGCATTGCTGGCTGATGATTGGCCAAGCATGCACTATGACCCGCATGCTTGGCCAATCACAGCGCCGTCAGTAGAGAGAGCTGTAATTGGCCAAAGCCAGGGTGGCTTTGGCCAATTATGGCTCAGGGGATTTAGTACACACCCCACACTATATAAGGCCGCCTGCACGGCGGCCCTGTGTAGTGTGTGTTCCGGTGTGCTGAGAGATAGAGAGAGAGAGAGACAGTGTCATTTGATTTGAGTTAGATAGATTAGGCAGAACAGTCAGTCAGTTAGCTGCACTTACAGTGTATTGTGTATATATATGCATCCCAGGTGTTGCATATATATATATACACTGTATTCAGTTTAGCTAGATCCGTTCCTGTTATCTTCTATCTAGACTATTTAGTGCAGTGTGTCCTGCTCACAGTGTTCAGCTAGATCCGTTCCTGCTATTTACATTCAGTGCAGTGCGTCCTGCTCACAGTGTTCAGCTAGATCCGTTCCTGCTATTTACATTCAGTGCAGTGCGTCCTGCTCACAGTGTTCAGCTAGATCCGTTCCTGCTATTTACATTCAGTGCAGTGCGTCCTGCTCACAGTGTTCAGCTAGATCCGTTCCTGCTATTTACATTCAGTGCAGTGCGTCCTGCTCACAGTGTTCAGCTAGATCCGTTCCTGCTATTTACATTCAGTGCAGTGCGTCCTGCTCACAGTGTTCAGCTAGATCCGTTCCTGCTATTTACATTCAGTGCAGTGCGTCCTGCTCACAGTGTTCAGCTAGATCCGTTCCTGCTATTTACATTCAGTGCAGTGCGTCCTGCTCACAGTGTTCAGCTAGATCCGTTCCTGCTATTTACATTCAGTGCAGTGCGTCCTGCTCACAGTGTTCAGCTAGATCCGTTCCTGGTATTTACATTTAGTGCAGTGCGTCCTGCTCACAGTGTTCAGCTAGATCCGTTCCTGCTATTTACATTCAGTGCAGTGCGTCCTGCTCACAGTGTTCAGCTAGATCCGTTCCTGCTATATACATTTAGTGCAGTACGTCCTGCTCACAGTGTTCAGCTAGATCCGTTCCTGCTATTTACATTCAGTGCAGTGCGTCCTGCTCACAGTGTTCAGCTAGATCCGTTCCTGGTATTTACATTTAGTGCAGTGCGTCCTGCTCACAGTGTTCAGCTAGATCCGTTCCTGCTATTTACATTCAGTGCAGTGCGTCCTGCTCACAGTGTTCAGCTAGATCCGTTCCTGCTATTTACATTCAGTGCAGTGCGTCCTGCTCACAGTGTTCAGCTAGATCCGTTCCTGTTATCTTCCTACTGACAGGCAGGCTTGTCTGGTTACAGTATATAAAGCTACCTGAAGAAAATTACAGGTGTTCTTTTTGATCCTATTAGTACCACGGTCAGGCAGCTAGACTATTTACATTTAGTACAGTGTGTCCTGCTCACAGTGTTCAGCTAGATCCGTTCCTGTTATCTTCCTACTGACAGGCAGGCTTGTCTGGTTACAGTATATAAAGCTACCTGAAGAAAATTACAGGTGTTCTTTTTGATCCTATTAGTACCACGGTCAGGCAGCTAGACTATTTACATTTAGTACAGTGCGTCCTGCTCACAGTGTTCAGCTAGATCCGTTCCTGCTATATACATTTAGTGCAGTACGTCCTGCTCACAGTGTTCAGCTAGATCCGTTCCTGTTATCTTCCTACTGACAGGCAGGCTTGTCTGGTTACAGTATATAAAGCTACCTGAAGAAAATTACAGGTGTTCTATCCCAGCTTAGTGCAGCTACAGGCCATTAGTATGTCTGGAAGGCCAAGAAGGAGAGGCAGACAGTCACAAGCCAATAAGAGAGGGCAAGCAGGCTCTGTGTCTAGTGCTGGTCGTGGAGACGGTGCATCCTCATCAGCACGTGGCCATGGGACACGCTTGGCCTTTTTTTCGGCAGCTGGCCGTGTTGAGCCGCAACATGCGGAAGACTTGGTCGAGTGGATGACCAAGCCGTCCTCATCCTCCTCATCCTCTCTCACCCATGCCCAGGGTGCTTTGTCTGGCAAAGCAGCGGCCTCTTCCCTCAGCTCAATGTCATCAGTGACTCCTTCCCTAGCTCCACCATGTCCTCATGAGGATTCCCTCGAACTGTTTGACCACAGTGTTGGGTACATGCTCCAGGAGGATGCCCAGCGTTTGGAAGGCTCTGATGATGATACTGAGCTCAATGAAGGCAGTAACATGAGCACGGACAGAGGGGGTGCCCAAGAAGGACAGCAATCTGGCAGTCATGCTCCCCCTGCTGCAGCATACTGCCAGGTTTGCTCCAGTGATGAGGAGGGAGGGGATGATGAGGTCACTGACTCAACGTGGGTGCCTGATAGGAGAGAGGAGGAGGAGGAGGAGGAGGAGGTGGCACATCACCAACTAGGCAGGATGCCCTCCAGGGGCCAGCCTAAGGGCAGCACATTGACTGCATCACACCCCAAAGCTCCACATGTGCAGGGCGCTGCAGTCTCTGCGCGTTATTCAAAAAGTTCTTTGGTGTGGGCCTTTTTTGAGACGAGTGCATCAGATCGCACCGCTGCTATTTGCAACATATGTCTCAAGCGTATCTCGCGTGGCCAAAACATCTCCCGCTTGGGTACCACATGCTTGACCAGACATATGTTGACCTGCCATGCAGTTCGTTGGCAAGCGTATCTGAAAGACCCACACCAAAGAACAAAGAGGATCTCTCCTTGCTCCTCATCAGCTGAGATTTCCAACCCCACTAGACCTTCAGTCCTCTCTGAGACCTGCAGTGAGAGGAATGAAGGTGTAGAATTAGGTGTGTCACAGCCAAGTACTTGTGGGCAATCTGCTTTTGGTACACCGACGTCAGATTGTACCAGGCAAATTTCCCTGCCCCAGCTGCTGCACCGCCGAAAGAAGTTTGCTCCCAGCCATCCACATGCCCAGCGGTTGAATGCTAGCTTGACAAAATTGCTAGCACTTCAACTGCTGCCTTTTCAGTTGGTAGACTCTGCCCCCTTCCGTGAGTTTGTGGAATGTGCGGTTCCTCAGTGGCAGGTACCCAAACGCCACTTTTTCTCACGGAAGGCGATTCCGGCTCTCTACCGGCATGTGGAAGGCAATGTCCATGCCTCGCTGGACAGGGCGGTCAGCGGTAAGGTGCATATTACCGCTGACTCATGGTCCAGCAGGCATGGACAGGGACGTTACTTAAGTTTCACGGCGCATTGGGTGACTCTGCTGGCAGCTGGGAAGGATGCAGGACAAGGTGCAGTAGTGTTGGAGGTTGTTCCGCCACCACGCCTCCAAAATGCTGATTGTGACACACCTCTCTCCTCCACCCCCTCCTCTTCTTCTTCCTCCATGGCCTCTTCCTCGGAACCAGCGGTGCTCCGTAGGCGTTCAAGGGGCTACGCAAGTACGCAGGCCAAAAGATGCCATGCGGTGCTTGAGCTGGTGTGCTTGGGGGACAGGAGCCACACTGGGGCAGAGGTTCTGTCAGCTCTGCAGGGGCAGGTTCAGAGGTGGTTGACGCCACGCCAACTTAAGGCAGGAATGGTGGTTTGCGACAATGGCACCAACCTCCTCTCTGCCCTCCGACAGGGACAACTGACCCATGTGCCCTGTTTGGCTCACGTCCTTAACTTGGTGGTGCAGCGGTTCTTGGGCAGGTACCCGGGCTTACAGGATGTCCTGAGGCAGGCCAGGAAAGTCTCTGTGCATTTCCGCCGGTCATATAATGCCAGTGCTCGGCTGACGGACCTCCAAAAGGAGTTTAACCTGCCCAAGAACCGCCTAATCTGTGACATGCCCACCAGGTGGAACTCGACGTTGGCCATGCTGCAGCGGCTGCACACGCAGCAGAGGGCCATCAATGAGTACCTGTGCGACTATGGCACCAGGACAGGGTCAGGGGACCTTGGTTTTTTTTCCCCACGCCAGTGGGCCATGATCAGGGATGCATGCACTGTCCTGTCACCATTCGAGGAGGCCACGAGGATGGTGAGCACTGACAGTGCATGCATCAGTGACACTGTCCCCCTTGTCCACCTGTTGGAGCACACGCTGCGTGGAATAATGGACAGGGCACTTGAGGCAGAACAGAGGCAGGAAGAGGAGGACTTCCTTAGCTCTCAAGGCCCCCTTTATCCAGACAGTGTTCCTGCGTGCCCGCCGATCACACAGGAAGAGGACGAGGAGGAGGAGGAGGAGGAGGAGGAAGATTGTGTCAGTATGGAGGTGGAGCCTGGCACTCAGCATCAGCAGTCTTTAAGGGATCAGTCCCAAGGAACACATGGACTTGTACGTGGCTGGGAGGAGGTGGCTGCGGACGTTGTTGTCCTTAGTGACCCAGAGGACTCCGGACCGAATGCCTCAGCAAACCTACGCTGCATGGCCTCCCTGATCCTGCAAAGCCTGCGTAAGGATCCTCGTATTCGTGGTATCAAGGAGAAGGACCAATACTGGCTGGCAACCCTCCTTGATCCACGTTACAAGGGTAAGGTTGCGGACCTTATCTTGCCATCGCAGAGGGAGCAGAGGATGAAACATCTTCGGGAGGCCTTGCAGAAAGGTCTGTGCAACGCGTTCCCAGAGACTGGGAGGTTACAAACTCCTGTTTCTGGACAACGTGTTGCTGAGGCTTCGGTCAGTCAAAGAAGGAGCGGTGGAGAAGGTGGCCGTCTGACCGATGCGTTCAGACAATTTTTTGGTCCGCAGCCCCAAGGTATGATCGGTTCCAGCAACCATCGCCAGCGTCTGTTTTACATGGTGCAGGAATACCTAGGGGCAAGATCAGACTTGGACACCTTTCCCACCGAAAATCCTCTGGGTTACTGGGTCTTGAGGATGGATCACTGGCCAGAGCTTGCACAGTATGCAATTGAGCTACTGGCCTGTCCTGCATCCAGCGTTCTTTCGGAACGTACATTCAGTGCTGCTGGAGGCGTGGTAACCGATCACAGGGTGCGTCTGTCCACTGACTCGGTCGATCGGCTGACCTTCATAAAAATGAATCAGTCTTGGATCACCACCAGCTACCAAGCACCTGATGCTGATGTAACTGAATAATTTTTTTCAGATCCCTTCAAAGACTGCCTATGCTGATGCTGAGTGATTATCCCTGAGTAATTATCCTCTTCCTCCTCAATCATCACGCTGATAGCTTGTAAGAACATTTTTGGTTCTGGGCGCCACCACCAGTGCCTAAGGCCCAATTTTTCTGCCCCTGTCTAACAGGGGCGTGAAATTACAATTTTTGATGCAATACTTTGCAGCAGGGCTCGTTCCTGCGTTCCAACTAGAGTGTCTGTGAGGGGTTGCAGTGTTGTGGCACCAGCACCAGTGCCTAAGGCCCAATTTTTCTGCCCCTGTCTAACAGGGGCGTGAAATTACAATTTTTGATGCAATACTTTGCAGCAGGGCTCGTTCCTGCGTTCCAACTAGAGTGTCTGTGAGGGGTTGCAGTGTTGTGGCACCAGCACCAGTGCCTAAGGCCCAATTTTTCTGCCCCTGTCTAACAGGGGCGTGTAATTACAATTTTTGATGCAATACTTTGCAGCAGGGCTCGTTCCTGCGTTCCAACTAGAGTGTCTGTGAGGGGTTGCAGTGTTGTGGCACCAGCACCAGTGCCTAAGGCCTAATTTTTCAGCTCCTGTTCAACAGGGGCATGTAATTACAATTCTTGATCTAATATTTCACAGCAGGGCCCTGTGAGGGCTTACAGTGTTTTGGCCACAGCAACACCTAAGGCCCAAATTTCTGCTGAGTATATAGGGCAGGACCCTACTTTCAAACATCTAACTTACAAACGACTCCTACTTGCAAACGGAAGGAGACAACAGGAAGTGAGATGAAATCTACCCATAGGAAGGGAAATTCTCTCATGTAAGAGTTAATATGGGAAAACAATTTCTCCTTTCCACTGATGCTTTCCAATCCTTGTTCCACAAAAAAACCCAAATTTTCAAAAAACATTTTTCATTGGGACAAAAAAGTGAGGTGAAATCTTCTGAAGAGGAGGAAAGACGCAAAACAAATGTCACAGGGGTGATAACCCTTCCCTATGTTTTCCAAAAAGCTTAGAAAAGATTTTTTGGCTGGAGCTAAACACATTAAAAATGTTCAAAATTACAAACAGATTCTACTTAACAACAAACCTACAGTCCCTGTCTTGTTTGCACCGCCTGTATACTGCTGTTCAGAGTATATAGGGACCTTTCCTTATTTTAATTTGGGTGCGGGGTTCCCCTTAATATCCATACAAGACCCAAAGGGCCTGGTAATGGACTGGGGGGTACCCATGCCGTTTGTCTCACTGATTTTCATCCATATTGCCAGGACCCGACATGACATTAAACCCGCAAGCAGTTTTAAATGAGATTTTTTCCTTTAAAAATGACATTTGGTGCAGGGACTGTTCTAAACATGGGAAACACGCGTCACTTTACAGGCATACTATAGACACCCCCCAGGTACGATATTTAAAGGAATATTTCACTTTTTTTTTTTTACTTTAAGCATCATTAAAATCACTGCTCCCGAAAAAACGGCCGTTTTTAAAAGTTTTTTTTGCATTGATACATGTCCCCTGGGGTAGGACCCGGGTCCCCAAACCCTTTTTAGGACAATACCATGCAAATTAGCCTTTAAAATGAGCACTTTTGATTTCGAACGTTCGAGTCCCATAGACGTCAATGGGGTTCTAACGTTCGTGCGAACTTGCGGTCCGTTCGCGGGTTCTGGTGCGAACCGAACCGGGGGGTGTTCGGCTCATCCCTAGTGGTGAAGCTGGAGCAGGTTAAGGTGTGTCAGACTGGTAGCAGAGCCGAGGGAGTATTGTGCTGAAGCAGGGAATGAGTGTAGGACCATATTACACATTACGCCTTAAATATAGGTGTAAAGCTGCGTACACTTGAGCGGAATGTCCGACAGAAAAAGTCAGACGGAAGCTTTTCATCATCTATTCCGATCGTGTGTATGCCTCATTGGACTTTTCTTTTCGAAAATTCTGACGGACCTAGAAATAGAGCATGTTCTAAATATTTCCGACGGAACCAATTCCTATCGGGAAAACCTTTCTTCTGTATGCTGTTCCGACAGACCAAAAACGACGCTTGCTCTGAAGCAAGTATGAGACGGAAGCTATTGGCTACTGGCTATTGGACTTCGTTTTTCTAGTCCCGTCATACGTGCTGTACGTCACCGCGTTCTAGACGGTCGGACTTTGGTTGGACTTTGGGTTGACCGTGTGTAGGCAAGACCGATTGAATGGAATTCCATTGGAGTCCTGTCGGAGAAACCTTCGGAGTTTATTCCGATGGCAGAGCCGGTTGTGTGTACGCGGCATAAGTCTTAAAAGGTGGATTTAGCCCTGCACATGCACTGGGCACAGAAGGGTAATTACACATGTGCCAAGGACTGGCTACTAAGGGTTGCTGGTGTTTGGCTTCTGAGTCTAGGGGAGTGAGGCAATTGGCCACTGGACCAGTGCACATAAGCAGAAGAATAGGTGCTGAGAGATTACTTCAGCCTTACTTCCTGGACAGACTTTAGGTCATAACACAGGAAGGAGTTGGCCATCTGAAGGTAGATGATGCAGGGTGTGTGCTAATGAGACCAGCTGGTCAACTCCTTCCTGTGTCATGACCTAAAGTCTGACCAGGAAGTAAGGCAGAAGTAACAGAGGAGTGTTTTTAAACAGCCATGAAGAGAGTGAGGTAAGTGCGTGTAGAATAAATGGAAAGCTGGTTTATTTTTGCAAAAGTAGTAGATTAATGCTATAGTGGTAAATATGGGAGCTGGAATAAATAAAAAAAGTGAACTTGGCCTTTAAAGCACATACATTTGGGTACCTGTGTGCTGAAGGGTTAACCCAGATGAGCTGTGTACTGATCAACATGCATTCCCCCAGTCAGCTCCTGTCATGTTTTATATCCTCTCAGCAATAAAACCATAAACTTCAATTGTAGCTCACTGGAAACCTTGAGCTATGAGCATTGTCCTAGGAGGCATTAGCTTCATGGGGATGGGGGATAGTGACACAAGCAGGGACCTAAGCAGGGAGCAGATAATAATCATTTGATATTCTGTCTGTAGAAGCAGGTTTCTCCATCAGGATAGAGAAGTGATGTACATATCTGAGAGAGGCCTGGTGGCTGCCATTGCTCACCTCCTTCCTAAAATGCTCACCTCCTGAAAATGCCCAACTCCAGTCTGATCGTTATAATTATCTCCCCCGCTGGTTTTAAAACAAAAGGGGTGGTACTTGCTGCAATACTCACCTTCAAATTGGAGCTGTCCCCTTAGTACTTCTTTTCCACTGCAAGATGTCCTCAGTATTCCAGGTTTGATGATGGAGTCTGGGGTGGAGGGCAGTGTTAAATGTATTGGCAGATTTAGATACACTAACCAATGAAAGTCAAACTCCAGCTTTTTCATAAGTAAATAAAAGCCAATGATTTTAATCACCCCTGTCAGTATTAAGTGGTTTGTCTCATCCATGTAAACTGAAATTCTGCTGGAGAGCTTGTGCTTTTGAAAAACAGACTTGCTGGCTGGATCACCAAGTGAAAATAGAAGAAAGCAAGCCTAAAAAGGGAAACTAATACAGCCATAACCCCTAAGAACCGGTAAATTGCAATAGAATAAATGTTTGCTTTTGGGTTTAATATTGCTCTAAATTTAATAATAAAAAAATGTCCCTGAGCTCCAGTTCAGCAACTGGAGGCTGAGATAATACCATCAGTCTGCTGCAGGCAGGAGGAAGCATTTCTTAATGTTCCTCTCCCCCAGTGATCAGATTGCAACATTGTAACTTTATTGCATCAAACACATCCACTGTGCCATCAAATGCTGCCACTGTGCCATCAAATGCTGCCACTGCCAAATGCTGCCATCAAACACAGCCAATGTGCCCACCAAACGCAGCCACTGGCGTCGAGCCCTCAAAGCACAGGCATAGGTAAATAGGTCCTACTTACAAGGGCCAGAAACAGCAACTCAACCAGCTTCCCCGCAGCACTCTTTAATGAAAAGGGCCATTCTCCAGCTCAGCTTCGATAGATGGTGTCCTCCAGAAAATTCTCCTTAATCCAGGTTCCTTCAGGCCCTCAGTCAAGCACATGCTGAGGACTAACAGCAACAGCTCTTCAGTAACACAGGCTGCCTCCCAGGGGTAGAGGCCCCAGGAGAAGAACAACTTGAACAAGCCCTCCCAAACATTTATTTTCTCCCCAACCACACCTTTTTTTTTTTAATCAAAGAAAAAGTTTATTGAGCATTAGAGTCAGTACATCTTAAAGGTCATGGTTAACAGTACAAAATGGATGTTGAAATCAAAGGTACAGGTTTATACATTTATACTTGCGACATGTCAATACAAGCCATTGGTAGGGTACATATCTTACATTGGGGTGTTAAAAGTTTGGATATATGTGGAGGTAGAAGACATTGTGCCTCCGTACATGTCTGTGCTGTGAAATGCTAGTCTGAGCATGTAGATGCCTCTTTTATCCATCTGTCCCATATTTTATGGTATTTGGCAGGGCATCCACGATGGGAATACAGAGCTTTTTTATAGGGTAAGACGTTATTTACCGCCCTCTTCCACTGCTGCACTGTTGGGGGGTTAGGCCGAAGCCACTGTTGCGCAATCTGCAATCTGGCCGTGAAGAGGGTCTCCTGCATGAATGTTGATAAGTATTTCTCCTCCTCCGATATTGTGAGCAGGCCAAGCAAGCATTGGCGAGGGCACAGCGTCAGAGGAGAGCCCATTTGATCATGGAGAAATTTGACTATTTGCAGCCAGTAATTTTGTATAAGTGGGCAAGACCAGATCAGGTGATAGAAGGTACTAGAGGTGTCACCACAGCGAGGGCAGGCCGAGTTGGCGTCTGGCCTGTACTTGCGGATACGTGCAGGGATGAGATAGGATCTGTGGAGAATGTATAAGTGGGTGAGGCGATCTGATAATTTCGGGGATACTCTTGCGCTGGTCCCTAGCACGTCTCCCCACTGGTCGTCGTCCAGGGTCCCAATGTCAGTCTCCCACTGGGTCCTTAGGTTTTGCGTATGGTTAGTGGCTACGGGTGTCAGGAGGGTATTGTATAGGGTGGAGATCATCTTTTTCGGGTCGTCGCCTAAGAGAAGGTCAGTGACAGTCACTACTTCTAGAGCGGGGATGTTATTGCTGAATTGGGATTGGAGGGCATGACGAATCTGGAGATATCTGAAAAGCATGTGGTTAGGGAGGGCAAATTCATCCTTTAGAGCCTGAAATGGTTTGACCTCCCCTCCCGCCACGACCTGGTAGAGGTATATGACTTTGAAAAAAATCCATAGCTTATAGTCAGGGATGTTCAGCAGTTCAGGGAGCTGAGGATTATCCCATATTGGGGTGTGAGCATGGATGGGAGGGGCTCCTATGATTTGAAGTGTGCGTTGCCATATTCTACTGTGGTGTTGCATTAGTCTATTGCCTCCCCCAGGACCTGAGTTGCCCCTATGTTTGCAGAAGAGTATCTGAAAGGGGTGTGCCACGACATCAGAGGCGTGTGTGCATACCAGAGTTGAGTAGCGGAGTTTGTCATGTCTATTGAAATAGTAAAAGTGGGATAGCTGTGAGGCCAGGTAATAGAATGTGAGGTCTGGGGTGGCGGTGCCCCCTAAATGAGTAGGGCATTTAAGGGTCTGCCATGAAAGCTTATGTCTGGAGGTGCCCCAGATGAACGTGTTGAGTATAGACTCGAGGGATCTAAAAATGTGAGCTGGGACATAGAGTGGGGCGTGCCAGAATAGGTATAACAGCTTGGGAAGAAGAATCATCTTCACCAAGCTGTTACGACCCATCACCCCTAGCGGAAGCCTGGACCAGATTTGTGTCTTGTTTTTTAAGTACGCAAACATTGGTTCAATGTTCAGAAGTATATAGTCAGTTAAGGAACGCGAGCATTGGATGCCCAAGTATTTGAGTTGGCTAGTCCGTATTAATGGGAGGGATACCTGAGTATGTGTTGGGACAGAAACATCAATGGGGAGTATTTGGGACTTAGACCAGTTAATTTGTAGCCCTGAGAAGGTCCCATGTTGCTGAATAAGCCGCAGAGCCGAGGCCAGCGAAGGGCCCGCGTCCGACAAGTATAGTAACATATCGTCCGCATATAAGCTGAGCACCTCAGTCAGTTGCCCCCGACGGAGGCCCCTGATGCCAGGGTGTGCTCTAATAGCTATGGCCAATGGCTCGACCGCCAACGCATACAACATGGGGGATATTGGGCACCCCTGACGCGTTCCCCTGGACAGTGAGAATGGGGTGGATAGTTTGCCATTAACCTGGATCCTAGCAGTAGGGTCCTGATAGAGAAGTTGGAGCCACCTGATGAACCTGGGGCCAAAGCCGAATCTGCGGAGGCACTCCCACAAGTAGCCCCACTCCACAGAGTCGAATGCCTTGGCGGCGTCTAGGCTGACTACCACTCTGGACCCAGGCTCATCATGCGTGGCTTGTAAGTTTGAAAATAGCCTTCTTAGGTTAAACGCTGTATTCTTATTGGGCATAAAGCCTGTTTGGTCGGGGTGGATGAGGCTGAGGATGACCTTGTTGAGTCTCATGGCGAGGATTTTGGCGAGGATTTTCACATCCAGCTGGAGGAGAGAGATCGGACGATAGGATTCGGGCTGGAGGGGGTCTTTGCCTGGTTTGGGAATGAGGACAATCAATGCCTCACTCATAGTGCGTGGGAGAGTCCCGGACTTATGTATGTGTGTGTATAGGGCCTCTAGTCGGGGGATGAGGACCTCTTGGAACTGGGAGTAGAACTCCAGGGGGAGGCCATCCGAGCCCGGAGCCTTAGATGAGGGGAGGTTCGCTATCGCCATTTTAATGCATTCTTCTGTTATAGGGGCCTCTAGTGATTCAATCTGGGTCTCTGAGAGGGAGGGGAAGTCTACACTATCTAAGAGAAGGTGCAGTTCGTCCATGGATTGGTTAGCCCTAGAGGTGTATAGATCAGCATAAAATCTTTTGAATTCTTGGGCTACTTGTTCAGGGTCTGTGAGCATGGTGCCATCTTGTGAGCGGAGCTGGACCACCACCGGAGGCGTATGGTCTAGGTGGGCCATGTAGGCCAAGAGTTTCCCAGCCCGCTCCCCATGCTCAAAGACCCTTTGTTTTTTAAAGAAGATTCCTTTTTTGGCTTTCTCAAAGTGTAAGCTGTCTGTGAGTCTAGATTGCAAACGCAGTTGGGCGGAATTGGAGGGTGTGGGGTTGGAGAGGAAAGCCTGTTCGAGGGAGCCTAAATACTCCTCGGCCTGTAGCAGAGTGTTGTTTGAGGAGGCCTTGTGTCTGTTGATGTGTGTGGATAAGATCAGGCGGGCATGAATCTTGAAGGCCTCCCACACCATTCCAGGCGAGGACGACCCCTGGTTAGTCTGGAAATAATAGGACCACTCTCGCTGTATAATCTCAACGTCATTGAGGATTGTTAGCCAAAATGGATTTAGCCTCCAGAGGCGAGATGGCGTGGAGGACGGTAGCTTCAGGGTAATCCAATAGGGGGAATGGTCTGAGAGAACCCTCAAGCCGAACCCCGCTGCAAGGAGGTTCGGGATGAGAGTGGGGGTGAGTAAAATCATGTCCAGGCGAGACATTGCATTTTGCGCGGGCGTGAAACAGGAGTATGCCTGTGTGTCGGGGTATTTGAGTCTCCAGCTATCGGATAAGGCAAACTCCGAGAGGAATCTGCCAAATCTTGTGAGAGTCTGCCTGTTCTGTGGTGCGTCTGATGGGTGGAGCCTGTCGAGTATGGGGTTGATCACTGTATTGAAGTCCCCCAGCCAGATTGCTGGTGTTGTGGGATGCTCAGACATGAAAGCCAGGCCTTCTTTGAGGGCAGTGAATTGAAAGGGTGGGGGTATATAGAAAGCTAACAAAAGAAGTTCAAGCCCACCCACTGTTACATGCAGGAATAAGAATCTCCCCTGCTGGTCCGATTTTAAATTGTGCAGTTGAAAGTTAACCTTTTTGGCTATGAGGACAGCTATGCCTCTGGAGTTGTTAGTAAATGGAGCTTGATATGTCCAGCCCACCCAGGGCTTTTTGAGAGCCATTTGAAGTTGCCCTGTTATGTGGGTCTCCACTAATACAAGTACATCCGCATGCATGCGCTTAAGATGAGACAGTACGGCAAGACGTTTGGACCTGTCGCGTAGCCCCCTCACATTCCACGTCACAATTTTTAAGGAAGCCATCAGCTATGTGAATGAAATGTGGCCAATCGGACCAGCAGGAGATAACCACCCGCCCCATCCGACAAAATTGGCCCCATGCAGGGCGCTCCATTAAGACAAAAGTCAGTTACAGTCGCATAGGTCTCACCAGGGCGGTCCCATATGGCGGCCGGACAGACCCGGATAGTGGGCCCCACTGACCTGCGGACAACCCTGCGTGCGACCAAGGCGACGAATGCAGACATGCACGCATCAGCCACGAGTTGCATGACATGTAATGTATGACATTGCTCATTAGAAAGAGGATCAATACCTTTAACCAATAAAATAACAAAAACGTAAACAAAAACTAAAACTGTGCCAGCTCTGGACCAGCTTGGCTTATTGAACTTGTGGCAACCCTCCGCGTCCGTGGGGGCTGCTGCTGGCCAGGGAAACATTACTTGGTGCGGTTGCAGGGTAGCACCCCAGTCAGGTGGTGATCCGAGCAGGATATTTAAGTGCATGTTTGTGGTTGGGGCAAAAGCCATCCCGCAAGCCGCTGAGGGCGAACAAAAGTTATCTGAAGGACATGGCGATGCTGAACAAACCAGCATCCGAACGTCTGTGGGGGGTGTTTCAAAGTGCCGGAGCCCGGCTGGGCAAGCATTTTAGCAAGGGCTGGAAAGTATTAGCTAAGTTGAGTGGCTGTAAAACTGAGACATGGGGTGGATGAAAGAGGTATATGGTCATATGGCAGAGGTAGCCCTCGATGTGGGGGAGGGGGTGACTCACTGTTTGCGTGGTAAGTTGCTCCGAGGTGAGGGGCTCTTGTATACCGCCGAGTGAGGAATCAGCGGTTCAATTCTCGGATCAAAGTGTCGTCAGCGGTCACTGCTCAGCCCTCCAGCCAGGAAATCACCGCCGAGGGATCCTCGAAGAAGTGAGCCTTTCCGTCCCGGATCACACGGAGGCGCGCTGGAAACAGCATGGCGTAGACTAGGTGGCGGTTGCGCAGCTGGCGCTTGGCCTCAGAGAATTGTGCTCTCTTCCTCTGCACCTCGGCGGAGAAGTCTGGATATACCGCCACATGTGCATCTCCAAATGGGATATTCCCCTTCTCCCGGGTTAGACGCAGGATGGTGTCTCTGTCGCGAAAGTTCAGTAGTTTCGCTATGAAGGTTCTCGGGGGGGCTCCAGGAGCAGGTGGTCGCGCCGCCAGCCGGTGCGCGCGCTCCACAACAAAGGTAGAGGAGAAGGCCTCTCTGCCAAAATTGGTTATCAGGAGATTCTCCAGGAATGTTGGGGGGTTTGAGCCCTCCGCTTTTTCTGGAAGTCCCACAAAGCGGAGGTTACATCGGCACAGTCTGTTCTCCATCTCGTCCTGTTTGCTAAGGACTGTGTTTAGCTGATACTGTAGTCTCTCAACATTGACCTGTAATGGCGGGATTTCGTCCTCTGCCTGGCCGATTCTGCGCTCCGCCTCAGACACTCTCTCCCTGAGTTTGTGGATATCTTGCCGGATGAGCGAAATGTCCACCTTGACCTCTTCGATCTTGGAGGTAAGAGTTGTTTGGCAGTTCGAAACCGCCTCCAGAATCCGAGCAGTATCTCCGGATGTCTGGGCCTTCTCCCCTGAGTCCTGGGCGCCATCTTCGGCCGCCGTCTCCCGCTCCTCGTGGCGGTACTTGTCGAGCTTCCCGAGAGTCCCGGTATTGCGTTTAGGAGGCGACATAGTCACAGGAGGCTGCTGAATGGTTTGTGATGTCTAGTGCCAAGTTTTAGGGGTGATGTAGCCCCGCAGGATGGTTTTCCAGGATATTGGTAGCCGGAGCTCTCACACCACACTCCTCACTCCATGAAGCTTCAGGCCACGCCCCCCCCAACCACACCTTTGTTGGGGCCCACTCCCAGGGATTGGCTGAGGTCAGATAAATATTCATAACCCAGTGGCTAACCCTTCGACTCTATTTTTGGAAGCAGAGTACAACAGAGCCAAAAACGAAATGTATTGAACCTAGGGCAGGGGACTACATTTGTATTGTTATTACAATGCTGATGTTATAAAATGAAAGTGTATAATGTGACCATGGATCTCCTTTAAAGCGGAGTTCCACAAAATTTTTTCTTTTTTAAGTCAGCAGCTGCAAATACTGCAGCTGCTGACTTTTTAATATTAGGACACTTACCACTGTCACACTGTCCAGGGCGCCAGCGATGTCCTCACCTGATGCCGATCTGTACCTTGGCTCCCGGGTGGAGGCGCCGGCATCTTTAGTAAGGGAATCAGGAAGTGAAGCCTTACGTCGCGCAGCGCATCCTCACTGGTCCCTGCTGTCTTCTGGGACCTGTGTGTCTCCCAGAAGACAGCGAGGGGGGGGGGCCGAGGAGGGGCTGGACATGGCGTAGATCGCCGGAAGTGGGAGCAAATACCTGTATTAGACATGTATCTGCCCCCCCCCCCCCCCCCCGAAAGCTGCCAAATTTCTGGGTGGCTTTGAATCAACAAGTACAGCACATTTACATGTAGAACACCTGAATGGCCCCAAGTACGGTACTTCCTCTCCCTTGCCCAGCCTGGGTGCTGCTATAGTGGGCATTACTAGAGGCTCAAATGATGTCAAATTCATGCAATCATACTGGTTGAATTTAATATACATTCAATATCTTTTAAAGTAGGTACATAAATGCATGAATTGGTATTTCTATATCTTCCTAAAGCTCGGCACGAGAAGTTATCACTGCTGATCTCCTAGTTGCTTGGCTGTTGTGGTGATCCTCTGGCTTCAATGCTTTAGGATTCACTGACTTGTACCAAACATTCAGCAAATTTAGGTCCTCATCTGAATGCTTGTTGCAAAGTATGGAAGACACTGGATTAACATGACAGTCAGAGCAGTCACAAAGGCTCCCCTTTAAGTCATTCTCACTCTTATCAGTACATTCTGTACTAGTCAGAGCTGTGACCTCGGAAGGCACTTTGAGCCCTCTGCTTGGGGTCCGTGGGAAACTGCTCATAGCTGGTATGGAAGGTCAGAGCCACTGTTTCTACAATGCACATTGTCTTGTTTGTGGACAATGCAGGTATTAGCAACCAGGTGTGACATCGAGAGCAAGGGAAAATTGTATGTCAAAGCAAAACAAAGAACTGGTGTGTTATACAACATAGATAAGAGAGACCTGTATGTTGTCCTAAAACAAAGTACTTGTGTGCCGTAGCCTCCCTGGCGGTATGATTATGTCAGATTTTTGCGTCTCAAAGCGGTACAATTATTTTGCATAGAAATTTGGCGTTTTATATTGCAGGCCTGTAATTCTTAGCAATAACACACTTATGCCGCGTACACACGGTCGGACTTTTCGTCTACAAAAGTCCAACGGACGCTGACGGACTAAAGCTGGCTGGTAATCCGATCGTGTGTGGGCTTCTCCGGACTTTCAACGTACTTTTTTAGCCTCAAATCCGACGTACTTTAGATTTGAAACATGCTTCAAATCTTTACGTCGTAACTACGACGGACCCCGAAATCCGCTCGTCTGTGTGCTAGTCCGACGGACAAAAAGCCACGCTAGGGCACCTATTGGCTACTGGCTATGAACTTCCTTATTTTAGTCCGGTGTACGTCATCACGTACGAATCCGTCGGACTTTTGTGTGGTCGTGTGTAGGCAAGTCCGTTCGTTAGAAAGTATGCCGCAAGTCCGCCGCAAGTCCGCCGAAAGTCTGCCGGAAGTCTGTCGGACAGGCTGTCTGACTTTTGTAGACGAAAAGTCCGACCGTGTGTACGCAGCATTAGATCTGTCCAAGAGTCTAGTAGATATCCCGGGTATGATGAAGTTTGAAACAAAAAATCATAAATTATAATATAATAAATATAAATAATTATAAAAAAAAAAAATATAATAATAATAAAATTAATTTCCCCACGATTCACTATCGCTCAATTCTGCAAGTGTTCTTATTTACTATCACTGTTTTTACTATCACTTTACGTCAAACCACTTTTGACGTAAAGGGACACTTTTTGGTTGCTATGGACAATCTTAAGTGTCCAGGCAGAAAGAACAGTATTTATAATATAAAACTGCATGCAGAGCACTGGACAAAGCAATGGGGACAAAGGGATGTGAAATAATTTCATACAGTAATGTAATCTGTAAGATTACAGTGTACTGTATGTGTTATGATTTTTCACTTTTTTAAATTTGCCGCCGGGCTCCGCCCCCGTGCGGCACAATGCTCGCAGGGAACGGAGCCCCGCACAGGGAGGCCTTCGGGCGGAGGACAGAGCCCGCGGACCCAGCGGGGGGGACATCGCAGGATCCTGGGGACAAGGTAAGTACACCGCACCAGGATCCTGCAATGCAATCCCGAGTGTGGCTTGGGATTACTGCTAATGGTGCTGAAATTTAACCCCGAGCAACACTCGGGAACACCGTCAGGGAGGTTAAATAGACCTGTCACCCACACAAAACAACACAAACAGGCAACTCCGAACAACTGTTGTATACCCTAGGGTCTAAGGTGTGGGGTCAGCACAACTATGACCATTGGAGGAGAGCAGACTGAGTCCATGGCACAGCTAGAGAACTAACCATGCTGTGCTCTCCTGCTTAGTCTGGTCAGTTTTAATTAGGAAAGCAGAAAGACTGACAGGAACACCAGGGATTTCACACAAAGGAAGCAATACAATTACCTGCTTTCCTTTCTCCACCTATTATTTTTCTTCTATTTTTTATGAATAGTTGAGTGGCCTCTATGAAGAAATGTTACGGTAGCAATAATATAAATGTACCATCATCCAGAAATCAATAATCAAGAGGGTTGGAAGCCAGATCCCCAGTCAGGCGACCAAAAAAAGGAACATATTGGACTATTCCGGTACAATAATAGTGGGTAATAATATGGAGCGTGTAACGACAGTAATAAAAATTATATTTGTTTTTATTGATGCAGAGAACAAAACAATGGTAATAAAATAAAACATAATAAAAGTACAAATATGTCACCAGTGGGATCATTGGTATACAGTACGACACAAAATCTCAGATATCATATTCCTCGACTAGTTTCGCGGACATAAACCGCTTCATCAGGAGGAAATCTAGAGATGATTTATTCTGACTGAACAGTCTGAACCTAACAAATAGAAAATATACAATGGAGTTGTAGCAAAATACATAAAGAATACAATTATATTCCAGCATCAACATTTACAAAGGAGTAAAGCAAAATTATGGGGGGAACAGGGGCGAATCTGCTTACCCAGGTCCCAACAGACCCCAGGCGCGCGGCCCAACCGCCCGAAGATGATCTCCCACGGCGACCTGGGGGAGCTAACAAAATGACGGGGGTCATAAGCATGAGACGTATATTATAAAGTAGTAAGGTAACCTGGGTTACCACACACGGGAAGTGAAACATAGAATGATGAGGGTAATAATGGAAAAATCGTGATGACAAGGGGGGTGATAAGTGAAGGATGTGAAAGATGACATAAGGTTAACTTGCAGTGTGCAAAGAGTAAAAGGGATTGGGTATGGTGACAATTGAAGTGAAAAAAGAGTGATGAAAAACAAAACAAAGGCATAGTGGTGTTGTGTGGTGTAGAGGTGAGAGGTGAAGGTAAGGGAATTGGGACGGGGAGGGAGGAGGAGAAAAGGGGGGGGGACACAGGGAAAAGGAGGAGGAAGGTGAGGGAAAGATAGGGAATGCCGGGGGGGGGAGGGGGGGATGGAGAGGGAGGAACAGGGGAAAATAGGGGGAGGGAAAAAGGGAAAAGGAAGGGGGGAGGGGAGGGAAGGACAAAGGAGGATGTGACAGTGTAAACTGAGGTGAACAAGGGGTACAGGTACCTGATACTAGTATAAGCACGGATAAGTTCCCAGGGGAGGCACCCAGCCAGGGCAGATGCCATCATAAGGTAGATAGAAGGAAAATAAGGGCTGTAAGCGATGGGCGAACACAAGCCAAAACATGTTCACCTCAGCCTAGGGCAACTACAGAGGGAAAACCAGTGTGTTAGATATAACAATGCTACTGCCCAGGGGTACGGGACTTGAGTGAAAAGATAAGTGGGTACTAACCTCGAACTAGCGCTAGGCTGAGTAGGGTACAGAGACCTGGGGTTCAAGGACCGACCGTCTGGCTAGCAGGCATAGCCTGCCATTTGTAGCTCCCGACCCTGCGACGCTGCGCCGCGTTCCAGTGGGACGCCGGCGCATGACGTCACAGGGTCAGAGGTTTCACATGGCGCGCGGGCGAAGAGGTCGTGCGCGCATGCATGCGCACCGGCCATCTGGGCACGGGAATAGCGTCCCCACCAAGACCGGTGCAAGAGGAGGGGGCGGTCCCATGTCCGAGACCCATCCCTCCACCAGGGACCTCACCAGGCCGCCGCGGGAAAACACAGGAGGCGGGGCCCGCGCCGTCGCCTTAGCCAGGACCAGGACCGGGAAAGCAGAGTCCCAATTTTGCTTTACTCCTTTGAATATGTTGATGCTGGAATATAATTGTATTCTTTATGTATTTTGCTACAACTCCATTGTATATTTTCTATTTGATAGGTTCAGACTGCTTAGTCAGAATAAATCATCTCTAGATTCCCTCCTGATGAAGCGGTTTATGTCCGCGAAACTAGTCGAGGAATATGATATCTGAGATTTTGTGTCGTAATGTATACCAATGATCCCACTGGTGACATATTTGTACTTTTATTATGTTTTATTTTATTACCATTGTTTTGTTCTCTGCATCAATAAAAACAATTATAATTTTTATTACTGTCGTTACACGCTCCATATTATTACCCACTATTATTGTACCGGAATAGTCCAATATATTCCTTTTTTTGGTTGCCTGACTGGGGATCTGGCTTCCAACCCTCTTGATTACTTCTATTTTTTATATTTTTACTTTTTTTGCTATTCATTTAATTCAAACATGTTCATTTTTGTTGCATCAAAAAAAAAAACTACACAATGTTTAATTACCAATTATTTTTAAGCAACTTTTGCACCTGAACACCTATTCTTTTACTGGCAATCGAATCCTGTGAGCAGGGAGTGGGGGCGAATCGAGCTGTGTGTGTCAATAGACACACACATTCTGGCTCCAGGTTGAGCCCACACAAGTGCCCCCATAAAAAGCAGTTTGCCATGGGGCATTCAAAAGGTAGGAGGAGCCGGGAGCACCAGCAGGGTAACCCAGAAGAGGAGGGGCTCCTCCGTTCAAAACCGTTGCACACAGCAGGTAAGACATGCTTAATATTTTTTTTTTTAAATAGTACCTTTACAATTACTTTAAAACTTGTTATTATATACTAAAACTAAAAACAAACATATTAGCAAAAAAAAAAAATGCAAGTTTTATCATTTTGTTACATGTTTTTGTCTATAGAGTCTTGTAGAGTGTGAGAATTATCATTTTATCTCTGGAGTTGATCCCCTTTTTAAAGCGGAGTTCCACACAAAAATGGAACTTCCGCTTTTCGGAACCCTCCCCCCCTCCGGTGTCACATTTGGCACCTTTCAGGGGGGAGAGGGGTGCAGATACCTGTCTAAGACAGGTATTTGCACCCACTTCCGGCATAGACTCCCATGGGAGTCTATGCCTCTTCCCGTCCCCACCGCGCTGTCTGCTGGGAACACACAGCTCCCACGGGAGAGCGGGGACCACTAGGGATGCGCAGCGCGACTCGCGCATGCGCAGTAGGGAACTGGGAAGTGAAGCCGCAACGCTTCACTTCCTGATTCGCTCACCCAGGATGGCGGCGGCAGCTGCCGAGAACCGAGCGTGTTCTTGGCGTTACCTGCCGACATCGCTGGACCCTGGGACAGGTAAGTAGCCATGTTTTAAAAGTCAGCAGCTGCAGTATTTGTAGCTGCTGGCTTTTAATATTTTTTTTTTTTGGCGGTGTGGGTGAACCCCCGCTTTAATGCCAATATTCTGTTTGCTTTGTTAGCAGCATCTTGGCATTGAATGCCATTGCTGAGCCTATCATCTATTAGGACCCCCAAGGCCTTTTTCCATCCTAGATTCCCCCAGAGGTTCTCCCCCCAGTTAGTAGATTGCATTCATATTTTTGCCACCCAAATGCATTATTTTACATTTTTCTACATTATGCTCCTTATTGAGACTAAACAAATGGATTGAAATTGATACAGTACAAGGAAAGCTGGCCTTTCCTAGCATTAACATGACAGCATGCATGTCATGGTAATATGCTGCTATGGAATGGTGCCAGGCAAAAGAAAACTACGTTAAAGCGTTTTTTTTGGGGGTTTTTTTTAGGTAACATAGGATCCTGTTCCTTTAAAGCATGAATAACAGCACAGTGCTTGTGCTGTGTAATTTGGCCCCCTGTATAACGTGAAATACCTGGCTGATCCTGCCTGGTTCTACCCTCACTCTGTAAACTGACCACAGTTTATCATGGCTGCTGAGCCCTGACACCGTGGTCAGTTTACGTGCCTCCGTCATCAGCAGCCCTGCTCTGACTTTCTCTGTCCTCCTCTCCCCCCTCCCCTCCTGCTGCTGAAATAACATTTATTGTTTTACAGTGCCTTGCAAGAGTATTCACCCCCCTTGGCTATTTTGTTACATTACAGCCTTTAGTTCAATGTTTTTTTAATCTGTATTATATGTGATGGATCAGAACACAATAGTTTAAGTTGGTGAAGTAAAATTAGAAAAATATATACATAAAACTATTTTTCAAAAATAAAAAAATGATAATTGGCATGTGCGTATGTATTCACCCCCTTTGTTATGAAGCACATAAAAATCTCTGGTGCAACCAATTACCTTCAGAAGTCACGTAATTAGTGAAATGATGTCCACCTGTGTGCAATCTAAGAGTCACATGATCTGTCATTACATATACACACCTTTTTGAAAGGCCCCAGAGGCTGCAACACCTAAGCAAGAGGCACCACTAACCAAACACTGCCATGAAGACCAAGGAACTCTCCAAACAAGTAAGGGACAATGTTGTTGAGAAGTACAAGTCAGGGTTAGGTAATAAAAAAATATCCAAATCTTTGATGATCCCTAGGAGCACCATCAAATCTATCATAACCAAATGGAAAGAACATGGCACAACAGCAAACCTGCCAAGAGACGGCCGCGCACCAAAACTCACGGACCGGGCAAGGAGGGCATTAATCTAAGGTAACCCTGGAGGAGCTGCAGAGTTCCACGGCAGAGACTGGAGTATCTGTACATAGGACAACAATAAGCCGTACGCTCTATAGAGTTGAGCTTTATGGCAGAGTGGCCAGAAGAAAGCCATTACTTTCTTTTTTTTTTTTTTTCATAAAGTAGTTTATTGAAGAAAATTAAGCATATATAAACATACATGAGTGCAGATAGGATCTGATATACATCAATCAATTAGTATCAAACCTAAAATCAAAGTCGTATCTAACATGTCCGTGAGTCATAGCTATGCATTCTGACAGTTAAGCAAGCTGTCTTTAGATAAGAACTTCTGTGTGTTCTGGGAACTATGCCCACCTTTAGGTATCTTTTTGAAATCTGCAATTGTTTGATGAGTAGGGAAAGAACAGAGTGGAGATAAGAAAAGAAAAGGTAAGAAAATTAGTGAAAAGGATAGGTGTTATGACCTATACGTCACAGTGACTTGAGGGAGTTATTTAGAGCTTATTGGGCTCTAACGTCTAATGTACTTTCTCAAGTTCAGTATAACAAAACGGTTCAGGTTATTACATGGTTATGTATTCGATCAAGTAATGGTAAGCATTGACCAGTTATTTAACCAAGTTTTCATAATCTTGGGAATATCTATATATGAACCAGGGAGACCAAGTTTCGTGATAACGTTCAACTTTTTCTTCTGACTGTGCCCGTGTGTCTTCCATTTCACAAATACATGAAATTTTTTGCAACCAGTCTTTCAGAGAAGGAACTATGGTTGATTTCCAGAACAGTGGAATGAGAGACTTGGCCGCATTTAGTAGGTGTCTGGTGAGAGAATTTTTGTATCTTTTAAAGGTAAAATTTGTAATGTGAAGCAGGCAACATGCTGCGTTAAGTTTGAGCTTGGTCTCCGTGATTCGGTATATTACCTCTTTAACCCTGTTCCAGTACGGTGTTATTTGTTCACATTGCCACCAAATGTGCATTAGAGTTCCTTTCTCTTTGTTGCACCTCCAGCATGTGTCTGGCGACTGGGGGAACCATTTGTGAATCTTTGCTGGAGTTGCATACCAATGCGTGAGCATTTTATAAGCCGTCTCCTGCATTCTCGTGCTTAAGGAGCATTTATGCGCCATAATACAGGCTCTCTCCCATTGGGTATCTGAAATTGTCATGTCAAGGCAGTCTGACCGTCTCTCTCTGAGCCTATTATCTGCGGGTTTTTTCGAGTTTTGTAACCACTGGTAAGCGACTGATGTGGTCTTTTCAACCTGCTCTCCCTTTAGGCACACCGACTCCAACTCAGTAGGCTCTCTAGTGAAGTGTCTCTTACGAGTGACATTGTTAACGTAACTTCTGACCTGGAAGTACGACCGGAAGGGAAGGTATATTGTTGTCAGCCTTTAGATTAGTCAAGTCTTTCATTATCTTGTTGTCGAAGCAATGGGAAGTCAGAAGTGGTAGCTTTTGATCAGAGGAGCGCAAGAGGCGGTTCCCCATTCCAGGTGGGAAGTCTGGGTTGTTTTGCAATGGGGTGAGAGGGCTGAGAGGCAAAGAAAGTTTGGGTTGTTTAGTTAGATGATGAAAGATTTCTAGAGTGGTCCCTATCAAGGGGTGGACTCTCAGAGTCGGGGGGTATTTGAGTTTTGGTATCCAGGGGGAGAACAGCAGGGGAATTGGGCTCAAATCGTTTTCTAACGACACCCAATCCTTTACGCCGCCATGACAATGCCAGTCTATGATCCTGGCAATGTGTGTGGCATGATAGTACATTTTAAAATCTGGTATCCCTAACCCACCCACTGCTTTGGCTCTTGTTAGTAGGGAAAATTTAATACGTGGTGGTTTGTGTGCCCAAATGAATCGCATTTGAAGGGTCTGAAGCGATCTAAAAAAGCTTTGTGGGATTGTAATAGGGAGTGTGCGTAATAAATATAGAATTTTAGGCAGTATGGCCATTTTGCAAATGGCCACCCTGCCAAACCACGAAAAGAACCCCGTGTGCCAGGTTTGTAAATCCTTTTCTATGATTTTGAGAAGGGGAAGGAAGTTTCGGGAGAAGATAGAGGACAACTTAGGTGTAAGCCAAACTCCCAGGTATTTGACGGCCTGTGTTTCCCAATTGAATGGGCTATTGTCTTGGATTGTCTTTAGTGTTTGTTCTGGGAGTGAAATATTCAACGCCTCCGATTTCGAAAAGTTTATCTTAAGGTTAGAAATATAACCGAATATTGCGAACTCTCTCATAAGGGAGGGGATGGATATATGTGGATCAGTCAAGAAGAAGAGTAGGTCATCGGCATATGCCGCTACTTTGAATTCACGCTCTATGACCTCAAATCCCTTTATAGCTGTGTTCGCTATGATTCGTCTAACAAATGGTTCTAGTGATATTATGAATAGCAGGGGCGACAATGGGCAGCCCTGTCTTGTCCCATTGTTTATGCTTACTTTATCGGATAGTGAACCGTTTATTTTGAGTCTAGCTGAGGGGTTTTGGTATAAGGAGGTTATCCAGGCCATCATTCCTGGTCCCAGGCCTATGTGTTTGCAAGTTTCAAACATGTAGTCCCAGGCTACTCGATCGAAGGCCTTCTCCGCGTCCGTAGACAGGAGAAGACCCTCGATCTTTCGTCCATGGGCAGCGTGAATCAGGTTTAGGGCTTTGGTGACATTATCCCTTGCCTCTCTTCCAGGCATAAAGCCCGCCTGTTCCGGTCCTATCACATTATGAAGTAGAGGTTTCAGTCTATTGGAGATGATTTTGGCCAGTATCTTCACATCTAAATTCAGTAGCGATATAGGCCTATAGCTAGAACAGTGAAGTGGGTCCTTATCTGGCTTGGGTAACACTGTGATAAAGGCCGATAAAAATTCTGGGGGGACCGTTCTTGGCTTTGAAAGGGTATTTAATGCATCTTGGAGGTGTGGAGACAATGTGTCGACGAATGTCTTGTAGTATATGGCCGTGAATCCATCAGGACCCAGGCTCTTACCTTGTTTTAAATCTTTAATAGCGAGTTTGAGTTCCGACAGGTCTACGGGACTCTCGAGTGATGCGGCGTCCTCCGCTGTAAGCGAAGGAAGGCCTGAATCCCTCAAGAAATCCCGCATCACCTGGAGCCTTTCTCCCTGCAAATCATGTGGTCTATGTTGGGTTGGGAGATTATATAAATTGGAATAAAAGTCCTGGAAGTGTTGTGCTATTTTGTCCGTTGTTCTATCCACCCTGCCCCCCTTATTTTGAATGCCTGAGATGTTATATTTAGGAGTGGGTCCCCTCAGTGCCCTGGCAAGCAGATGGCCGGGTTTGTCGCCTTGCTCGTAGTATATTTTTTTTCTAAAGAAAAGGAAGCGTTTCGTTTTAGATTCTAGAAGCTGTTTAAGGGTCAGTCTTGTCTCGAGAAGAGCAGTCGCCGATCTGGATGTCAAGGATTGCTTGTGTAAGGTTTCTAGGCAACGTATTTTTTGTGTTAATTGGAGAATTTCCTTTTCTTGGTCTTTCTTTTTTTGTGCACCCATCCTAATTAGCTCTCCCCTGATGGAGCACTTGTGGGCTTCCCAGACCATCAGTGGGTCCATGCCCGGGGTCACGTTATGCCTGAAGAACGCTTTCAAAGCTGCGGTCAGTGTAGACAGCAGAACTGGATCTGTTAAGAGAGAGGAATTCAGTCTCCAAGTTCCCGATCTGGCTGGGTTATCGGTCAGGTTTAGGCCAATGGAAACTGGGGCGTGATCAGAAATTGTCTGTATCCCTATATTTGCCTCTCTGACTATATGGAGATCCCTCTGTGTGATAAAGATGTAATCAATCCTAGAGTGGCGATCATGGGGGATTGAATAGAAGGAGAAATCTTTATCCTCAGGGTGTAGGAAGCGCCAAGTGTCAACTAAATCTAAAGAGTGGAGGAGAGTTTTGATTTTTTTAAATATTTTATAGGTAATGAAGGTTTTTCCTGTTGACGTATCTACTAACGGGTTTAAGGGAATGTTAAAATCTCCCCCTAAGATTAAGCGACCTGTGTTGAAACCCTCTAACTCCCTCATCAACTTTTTGCAAAAGGACAAGTGGGAGGTATTGGGGAAATAAACATTTGCCAATGTGGTGGGCACCCCAGAACATTTCCCTTTGACAAAAATATATCTCCCCCCTGGATCAACCAATTTGTCTGTGATCTCGAATGAAGCCTCCCTACTGAGCAGTATTGTCACTCCCTTAGATTTGGAACTGTCGTTTGTGGCGTGGTGTGCCTCTGTGAAGTAGGAGTCGGTGAGCCTGGGAACCTGGTTTGTCTTAAAATGGGTCTCTTGCAGGAAAACAATTTTAGGCTTACCTTTTTTTAATTCCCGCAAGAGAGTAGTGCGTTTCTCCGGAATGTTTAGGCCTTTGACGTTGTGAGATACCACCGTAGGGGTCCGACCCAACGCAGAGTAGGCCATTGTTCAGGACCAGAGAGAGACTGCAAACAGTACCTGTAATCACAACTATAAAAAAGTACCCGTTAGAATTTAAATACTTAAACGTAGTTGTACCACCTCAATCAGTGACTAAGAAGAATGGGAAGAAATAGACGGAAAGATATGAGTATAGTGAGAAATTAGAAATAAGAGTAGGGAGAGTGAGATTTACAACCCTCCCAGACAATAACAACGTCTGAGTAGATCAATATTTAGTGTGTGAAAGTGGGTCTATAACCCCTCTGACACACTCTGTGGGGACGCAGGAGGCACGCGGTCAGATATCAGTCCCAACTTAACAAAAAAAGAATGAAATGAACTGTCAGGGACTTAGGACAGCCAGACCACGGCCCATTTTAGCAAGTGGATAGTGCCTGATGGTCTTTTTTGCCGCTTGAGCTGTTAGAGCGGGGCTCCAACCAAGAAAACGGAGCGGGACAAGCAATAGCTATAATAACTTGTAGAAATATATGGGGTGGTGGGATCAGGACGTGAAAGGCATAGTCGCCTCCCTACCTTACCCCTCCCCCTTCCCGTACGGGAATCACTTAGTGCAGGAACCAAAAAAACAGAAAAAACAAAAAGAATAAAAACAGAAACTCCCTGAGGGAAGTATAAGCAGAAACTCTACATTAAGCTAAAAGTCCCCATCCGGCTTGTATTGACATTTAAAATGGATAGGAGGTGCAAGGTTCTTGCTAGGTCTCTAGGTAGGCCGGACCAGCACCATAGTCCAACAGGGCTTCTCGTGGAGACAAATCAACCAGCAAGCTGTGTCGTGTCTTCTGAGTGGGGTACATGTCAACGCCCTGGGCAGCAACCTTGTCTCCCACGTTCCCGTTAGGCTGGCAAGTTCACAGCGAGTGGAGCAAAGGTTAGTGTGATTCACCACAGGGATCTTGTAGGACCCCCCAGGTGAGTGGTTAGGAGGTACCCAGGTCTCTGCCAAACAGCCCACGCTATCCCTCCCTTGTGTGAAAAAAAAAAGGGGGGGAGGGACCATAAACAAGGACGACACTAGTAGTAGTGGGCCTTTTCCTCCAAGTGTCGAATGATCCGGAATGGGGAGTCCTTGCGTGAAAACTTAACTGTAGCATAAACAAAGTACCTGCTCAATTTAGCACATATGCTAAGGTGTGAGTTGAAACCTGAACGAAACAGAACATCGGTATGTGATAGGATTCTCGCGCTCACGCATCTATTAACATCCTGGAGGAATGTGCTTTGCCCCTTGGAGTGCCAGCGATTGACCCTTCCTGCCGATTCTGCTTCTGTTTCTTAGCGTGATGCTTCTCAGGGGTCACCGTAGGGGAGTGCGGTGGGCTTCTGTCTCCGGATGGGAGTAAAAACTCCTGATACCACTCCGGTAGGTCAATCTCACCTAGCTGCAGGGCGCTGCAAAACTCCTGGAGGTCACTTGGAGTGCGGAGAAAGTGTTGTTTGCCATTGTGCGACACTGAGAGGGCAAAGGGGAAGCGCCACGTGTACCGAAGATCTTTTGCCCGTAGCGCCTCTAACAGGGGTCGCAGGGCCCTGCGATTTTTCAACGTAATTTGGGAAAGATCTTGAAATAAAGTTATGTGTGCGCCGTTGAAAACAATCTGCTCATTTCTGCGCGCCTTGTACATGATCTCCTCTTTAAGGGAAAAACTTTGCAGGCAACAAATGATGTCACGAGGGGGAAGTGTATCTGGGCCTCTGGCTCTTAGGGCTCTGTGCGCTCTGACAAATTCAATGTCCGTGTCCTCTGGTCTCTCCAGGAGGCTATTAAAAACCCTCTGCAGTGCATGAGTTATTTGGTCTACATCAACTGATTCTGGTATACCTCGAACTCTAATGTTACTCCGTCTCCCCCTGTTATCGAGGTCTTCCAGGTGTCTGTTCATCTCAATAAAATGAAGTGCATGAGAGGAGACCACCCTGTCCAGCCTGTTGATGGCTTTATCTCTGTGTTTTCCTGCTGTTTTAGCGGTGGCCATCTTCTCTGTGAGAACTAAGAGGTTGGTTTTGAGGTCCGTGATAGCTGCAGAGAACGAGGCTTTAATGTCAGCAGCAAAGACTGACATATCTGCATAAGTTAGTGGATGATCAGGACGTGCCCCTCTCCTACCATTATCCTCTGTAGCAGACAGGGAGTCTTCGCTGAGATCCTCCTCACGCTGCACCGGCGCCATCTTCCCTCCTGCAGTCACTCTCTGTATCACGGCTTGATTCCTGAAAATCTCTGAAATGTTCCTCCCGGCTGATGCAGCGGTAGAGCGGCGGGAACGGGTGTGCTGTGGGAAACGATTCTGTCTGCTCATCGTCGCTTGCTGTGCGGCAGAAAGACTGGTTTGGGCCGCTGGTCTGACAGAGCTCCTCGCTTAGGCTGCCATCTCCATCGCGCGCCAAGCCACGCCCCCAGAAGAAAGCCATTACTTTCAGCAAAAAACAAAATGGCACGTTTTGAGTTTGCGAAAAGGCATGTGGGAGACTCCCAAAATGTATGGAGGAAGGTGCTTTGGTCTGATGAGACTAAAATTTTACTTTTTGGCCATCAAAGAAAATGCTATGTCTGGCACATACCCAACACATCACATCACCCAAAGAACACCATCCCCACAATTAAACATGGTGGTGGCAGCATCATGCTGTGGGGATGTTTTTCAGCAGTCGGGACTGGGAAACTGGTCAGAGTTGAGGGAAAGATGGATGGTGCTAAATACAGGGATATTCTTGAGCAAAACCTGTACCACTCTGTGTGTGATTTGAGGCTAGGACGGAGGTTCACCTTCCAGCAGGACAATGACCCCAAACACACTGCTAAAGCAACACTTGAGTGGTTTAAGGGGAAACATGGAAATGTGTTGGAATGGCCTAGTCAAAGCACAGACCTCAATCCAATAGAAAATCTGTGGTCAGACTTAAAGATTGCTGTTCACAAGCACAAACCATCCAACTTGAAGGAGCAGTTTTGCAAGGAGGAATGGGCAAAAATCCCAGTGGTAAGATGTGGCAAGCTCATAGAGACTTATCCAAAGTGACTTGGAGCTGGCTCTACAAAGTATTGACGTTAGGGGGGTTAATAGTAGTGCACATTGACTTTTTCTGTTATTTTGTCCCTTTTGTTGTTTGCTTCACAATAAAAAAAAAAAATCTTCAAAGTTGTGGGCATGTTCTGTAAATTAAATGATGCAAATCCTCGAACAATCCATGTTAATTCCAGGTTGTGAGGCAACAAAACATGAAAAATGCCAAGGGGTAAATATTTTTGCAAGGCACTGTATATAATCCTGTGTCTCGTGCTAGGTGCTCCTGTCTCTGTGTTTTATTTAAAAAAATGCTAGCTATACCTGATTTCAGAGCGTCGCTCAGCGCTCACGTGACCGGCCGCCTCTTCTCCCGACTGACATCAGCGGGGGAATCCTTGCCCCTTCCGCTCTAGCTTTCAGATCGAAAGGTGAGTAGGGTTGCCACCTCATCCCTTTAAAACCAAACACAAATGAATTACACAGGATCTGTGGCTGATTAAGGTGGTAATTAAACTCTCTTGGTGCCTTATCTGCATTAAATTAGCCTCAGAACCTGTGTTCGGGTTTAAAGGGATGAGGTGGCAACCCTAGAGAGGAGAGAGGCGGCGGGTCACGTTGAGCACCGAGCAGCACTCTGAAATCAGGTATAGATGGCATTTTTTTTTTTTATAAAACACAGAGACTGGGACACACAGCATAACAAAACGCACAGGATTATATAAAATGTCACAGTGGGTTAACAACAACTTTAAGTATTTGATAGGAAAGGAAAACTACAGTAATACAATTTTCAATCTTCCTCCCTGTGCTTTAACTTTTCTGTTCTCAGTGATGACCCGACCTAAATCTGCACAGGACAGACACCAACACAATAGAACTGTTGAATAGGCTTTATTGGAACAGGATTCTCCCATTAGGGAAATTCACCCTCTCTATTCGTCCCATCTATCATTATCATTGAAAGTGAAAATGAAAGAAAACCCCAAATTTTGGGTTGTCCGCAGAAAAGTAATACAGGGGAAATCTTCCAATGGGAACACTAGTTTTGGTAATCTGGGGGGCCCCAAGGGTTAATTCTTAAGGGTATCCTTAATTTGCAGGGATTTCCTTTCACTTCTTGTTTTGGCTATGGGACAGGAAGTGAAGGTAAATCTCCCCAATGAGACACAGATGGCAAAAAAAACAAAAAACTGACAGGGGCTATAACTCTCCCTTACTCTATCCAAAATGAAAGCCGTTTTGCCTAGAGTTCTACTTTAAGCTCAGAACAGGAAATTCAGTTGGGCAAGTACAATATAAATGGCTTTATAATAGTCTCAATTACTGAAGCTGACCATACACGTATCATTTTTTTTCTTGATGAGCCAGCGGGCTGGTTGAAAAAAAAAAATGAACAGATTCCTCCATCCACATAATTGAGGTGAATGGGGGAATTATCCCTGCTGTGCCATTGTATTCCGACAGCAGGATTCTCTGCCATCAGAATACACTAGAGCTGCACGATTAATCGTTAAAGAATCGAGATCGTGATTCAACCCCCCTCACGATCTTAAAACAGCATTTCCATTCTTTGCTCACAGCTGACAGCTGTCCAAAAACAAAGCAAAGAAAACAGGCAGCCTGCCAAGTTTATCACAACATTGCTTAGGCCCGGATAAAGAGAAACACTGTAACATTTAGTTTTTAGATCAAAGGGATGAACTTTGGTCTGTAAATGAGGTCAGTTAAAGTGATTGTAAACTATCACATTGTAAAACAACCCATTCAGTTTAAAAATAGAAATGAAAGGCAAAACATTTTTGTAGATATAAAAAAAAATTATATAAAATACCTTTTTCTTCCTTTTTTTTTATAAATGATCACATTCCCTCTATTCTAAAGCTGGAGGGAGGAGAAGCAGCAGCACACTGATCTTTCCAGTGAATGGCTGTGCAGCGGGGGTGTGTCAGGGCAAGTTTGATCATTGGAGGAGAGCATACTGAGTTCCCAGCACAGCTAGAGAACTGACCGCGAAGAGCACCCCTGCTTAGTGTGGTCAGTTTTTAATAGAAAAGCATGGGGAGTAGCAGGAACACCAGAGGATTCACACAAAGGAAGCAATACAAAGAGAACAGGATACTTTTTCATACAAGTACATGGTACAGCGGGCACATATCAGGAATATAAATTGTTGGGGTAACAAACGCTTTAAAGACTAAACCTTTTTCTGATACTTGTTACAAAGGAACTGCAGTCTGCTCACAGAATTTGTAATAAAAACATCTTTGCCATTCTGAAGCTTCCCTCCAACCACTTTGCATATTATTTTATATATACTGTGATTCTGTACATGCCAAATATGCTGCAGAAATCTCTGGCTGCAGCCATTTTAACTGTGGGCAGCTGAAGCTGCTGCCTGTTCACTTCCTGGATTTACACAGAGGCACACCTCCAGCCCTGCAGCTTTCATTGGCCCTCTTATGGCTCATCCCCCCTCCCTTCCTGGCAAACTCTTGCGAGAGTGAGAGAGAGAGAGAGAGAGAGAGAGAGAGAGAGAGAGAGAGAGCTCTGCATGATTGCATAAGCCTAGGCTAATGACCAGACAAGAAACAGGAAGTGGGCTGTATAAGGTATTTACTGGCAGAACAAAAATGTTTTACTATCCAAAGTTAAAATAACAAGGGCAGAAGATTTAATAGATGGAAAAATGAGCCGTTTTAAAATCAATATTTTTTGGTAGAAAATTACTTAGAACCCCCAAACATTACGGTATATATATTTTTATTATTAATTATTATTTTATATAATAAAATGGCGGTTGTTGCAGTATTTTATGTTACACTGTATTTGCGCAGCGGTCTTTTAAACGCGATTTTTTTGGGCAAAAATACAGTTTAATGAATAAAAAAAAAAAAACTAAACAGTAAAGTTAGCCCACTTTTGTTGTATAATGTCTAAGATGAGGTTACGCTGCGAGAATCGTGATTTGTATTATAAGCAAAAAAAATCGTGATTCTCATTTTAGCCAGAATTGTGCAGCTCTAGAATACACTGATCAACGCTGCAGTGCTGATCGCAGCAACAATTTCCAACAAGTCCATTTGAGAGCAGTTGGTCATTAGATTGACTGCTCTTAAATGGAAATGGCCATAGGTGGATCGAAACTCAGACGGTTCCTGCTGGGTCGGCCAGTCCACTTATGGCCAGCTTGACACAGGCAACGTCACACAATAGACAAAACACTAATAAACTCTAATGAAGAAGAACCTAACTGTGAGTCTCAGTCTCTGGCATTGGGACCCTTTTTTCTCTACGTAGAGTGCTCTAGACCCCACTATCACAAGCACACGGTAGCAAAGGCAACCTGCCAGCACACAGCAGAGGCCCTTAGACCCCGATACGCTCCTCCCAGGTGCAGTCCGTTCCTGTATAGTCACCTTATGTTCTGAATGGTGGCAGGCTGAAAACAGGCCTTAGATTCTGAGTGAGGTCAAGTGTAAGGCAGCCAGTCAGGCTTTAGAGCCTAGCCTGCACATCCTCGGAGATCCTCTTTTCGTAACTCTGCCCCCTATTGTTTATCACCAATGATTTCTGCTGGGGACGCTTTCTGCTCTCCAGCAGGAAGATTGCAATGTGCTGCGGCGGGTAAGAATGTTCTGCTGAGCGGCTTAAAGTGGCTGTCAGCAAGAGCTACATAACAAATAACATTATTTGAAAAACAATGTAAGGACTTGGAAATGTTAGGTTCAACGAGAAAATTCTAATTAAAGTGCATGTATAGGCAATGTTTTTAGTTCTAGATAAGGCAGGCAAGGGTTAAAGTGGTTGTAGGCAGAAGGTCTTTTATCTTAATGAATTCTATGCATTAAGATAAAAAGCTTTGTGTGTGCTGCAGCCGCCACGATACTTACCTGAGCCCCATCTCTATCCAGGGATGTCCACGAATGCTTTGGCTGTCCGGGACTCTCCCTCCTGATTGGCTGAGACACAGCAGCGGCTCCAATGGCTCCCGCTGCTGTCAAATTCAGTCAGCCAATCAGGGGAGAGAGGGGGTGGGGCCAAACCACGGCTCCGCGTCTGAATGGATACACAAAACTGCAGCTCGACTCGGGTGCCCCCCATAGCAAGCTGCTTGCTGTGGGGGCACTCAACAGGAGGGAGGGGCCAGAAGCTCCAGACAGGGACCCGAGAAGAGGAGGATATGGGCTGCTCTGTGCAAAACCACTGCAAAAAGCAGGTAAGTAGAACATTATTCAAACCAATGTGCCGTGCTCTGCAAACAAAATAATCCTATACAATGTATTTTAGCCAGTACCTAATATAGATCAAAAAGTGGATAATGCATAATAATAAAAATAATAGTAAAGTGACACTTTAACAATGCAAATAAAAAAAATAAAAAAAAACATATATAGTGTGCCCTTCCTCAAGTGTGCTTAAAGTGGTTGTAAACCCTTACAAACCACTTTTCACTACAGGTAAGCCTAAAATAAGGCTTACCTGTAGCTACCATGGATATCTCCTAAACCTGCACGGTTTAGGAGATATCCCCTGTATCAGCATGTGCCGACGTCATCGGCACATGCGCACTGAAGCAACGGCTCATTCGTGCTGTTGCTTCAGCTGACGTGCCGTTACCAGCAGCTCCCGCACACATTTGCGGAGTGACATCATTGTGGCTCCGGCCAATCAAAGGGCTGGAGACCGCGATACCTGGACAAAAATCCGGGAGACATGTCGCTTGGCAGAGCAGTGTGCCGGGACCGCTACGGGGGCTTCGATCTAAGGTGAGTATTTCATAATGAGCTAGTATGCTATGCATACTAGCTCATTATGCCTTTGTCTTGCAGGTTTTTTATTTAGTTTAATTTTTTTTTGTGGGTTTACAACCACTTTAAGTGTTCAATAATATAAGTCTGTCAATAAATGTACTTAAAGTAATTTCAATTAAGTTGAATCCTTGTGATGGTGCTCCAAACGTATCCAAAGTGTCAGCAATCTCGTGCTCCCCCCCTTTGTGATTATCCTCACCTCAGGGCGTGTGACAGCACAGTTAAGTTTGGTCTAACAACGCTGTTGAACCACCCCTGGGCTCTGTGATGTATGGGCTCTACAGGAGCTATTCAGTGGAATTATCCTCGGTGCATATATGAAAGATAAGCTTTATCGTTTAAAAACCAAAAGTTTATTCAAAGTAATTTATCAAGGGTACTCACACATTTAGGGTGCTTTTAGCGCACCACTCTGTATTAGGCAGAACTTAAAAAAAAAATCAGGCCGTATGTCCGTATATTCGTCTGCAGCTGCTTGTTGTGCGATGAAGCTGCTTCCTACACCGTCCTGTCCCCTCCCCAACGCATGTCGATACAGGGATGATGTGTCTTCCTCAGGGGGATTGTGATTGGACGGTTGATTAGGTCAGATTAAATAGTGTGTCGGTGGCCATTTTTTTTTGTAGTCGAAACTCGCGCGATTTACTTGTAGTCATATATGAAGCTGTATGCTGTAAGTATAACATGTTTGTTATTTTAGTAGGAAAAAAAAAAACAAGACTTTACAATCACTTTAAAACCCCTGCCAGGGGCACAGATGTTTATGTTTACCCTATATTAGACTTCAGCGAGTGGTATGAGTCTGACTGAATAGCAACCTTCACTCACATGCAACTGTTATGTTTTGGCTGTTATACTTGGCACGTTCATTACAGTCTAAATGCAATGCGAAGTTATCTTTATGTTTGTATCTGTGTCATATCTTTACATAAAAATTAAAAAAAACAAAACCCTGCCAGGTTGATTTACATAGTTACATAGTTAGTAAGTAAGGTTGAATAAAGACACCAGTCCATCCAGTTCAACCTGAGTGAGTGTGGGTCTACAACCCTGACCCTTGTCCCTAACCCTGTACATCGCACACTCACATCAGTCCCTACCCTCAATCCAAGGTCCCCATTCATATACTAGGGCCAATTTTGGACAGAAGCCAATTAACCTACCAGCATGTCTTTGGAGTGTGGGAGGAAACCGGAGTACCCGGAGGAAACCCACGCAGGCACAGGGAGAACATGCAAACTCCAGGCAGGTAGTGTCGTGGTTGGGATTCGAACCAGCGACCCTTTTTTACTGCTAGGCGAGAGTGCTAACCACTGCACCACTGTGCCGCCCGTCTGTCTGCGTGCCTATGGGAACATTTTCCATCACTTCCTGTCCCAAAGGCACAACAGGAAATTACACGAAATCTCCCAAAGACAGGGAGATTCCCCTCTTACACAGTTGTAACCAAAACGGCGGTCACTAATGAAAAATTTCCCCTTACCTCTTGCTCCAGTGAGGACTCTAAAATCAAAATCCAATTTACATCAGTGTGAACCCAGCCTAAAAAAAGGGTTCACTTGGCTTTCACTTCTTTTGTCAGGCCTCTGTAATATGACAAATGCCCTTTTTGAACCTTATTTAAATGTCCCTATACTGATAGATATCATACTAGTGCTCATCATATAGATAGAATCAAGAAGCTGAATGGCAGCAGAGGGTCATAAAACATCCATCCTGGGTCACATCCAAAGCTATTAAATAAGCCTTAATATTTGCACTGCAAACAAAGGTACAGTGTCAACAAAGTCCTAGAGTGTATAGTAATCCTCGAGGTTTCTACAAAGCATCATTGTATAGATACAAACCTTCACTGTTTAACTAAAGCCTTCTAAACAAAACCTCTTTTTTTTCAGTTTTGAATAGACTGTGGAGAAGATAGGACTTCTGATTTTTTTTGCTGTTTGTGGTGACATTGGGGAAATTCACTTAGTTTTCCACCGACACTCCTGTGACACCAGGACTAAAAAGTAAATGACTGGGGTTCACAGCGACGGAGAAAAGCACAGACAACGATTAGATTCTTTTGCCATTGTACTACAAAATCTGCTTCCATTGCGCTCTCTGTCCCCTTTGCAATAGATTTTCCATCATTTCTGGTCCCTCTCCCCCTCAGTCACTTGGACGGGAAGTGGGGGGGAAATCTCCACAATGGTGAAACAGTAAGCAATCAAAATGGATAGGAGGATCAAATTCCTACCCACTCTATAAAAACAAAACAAAAAAAACACAAAAAATGTAAAAAGGTTTTGCCATTTACTCCTATGTGTAACCATATTCATGGAAGTCTCCAGGGGTCCTGCAGAGTATGGCCCTCCGCATAGAAATAAACAGGGCCTGAAACAAGTATAAGAGAGCAGAGTTAAGACTTAAAGAAAACTTTAAATATTTTTCTTTTACTAGCAAAATCATGCCCATTTGTTAAACAAACATAGTGAGAACATGAGAAATCAGAGCACCCTGGATGATAAAAGTTTGTGATATAGTAAAGTGTGACAAGTCAAAACTGTTAAGTGCTAAGTCAACAAAAGATAATTTTCACTCAGCAGTCAATAATAAATAATTATATTGCTGCCACCCCCCTCACCCCACATTGAAAAGTCACAGGAGATCTAAGGTCACACTTTCATTTTATAACATCAGCATAATAATATAAACAATACTTATTTTTTTTACCATCCCAAAAAGGCTTACTTGAAAAATCTCTTTTCATGTTGTGAGTGCTGCCTGTCTGCTGGCCAGCTCATTCTACAACTTCTTGGATTCCCTGCATGCTTTGCAGCTGTTCCTCAATGTCTAAGGACTACATATCCCATGGTAACACCCTGCCTGCAAGCAGTCAATCCTGTACTGACAACACCTCCTGAAACCCCTCCTCTCAGCACCTCAGTCGTTTAGAAGGCAGACTATGTGAAACATGGGACATAACAGTGCCTACTCACAGGGCATGTGTCACGGAATTCAAGGACGAAAATTATTGTAAATGCTAGCTTTTTTTTAAAATCAAAATAACAGACATGTTATACTTACCTGCAGCCTACCGTATATACTCGAGTATAAGTCGATCCGAGTATAAGTCGAGGCCCTAATTTACCACAAAAAAATGGGAAAAACTTAGTGACCCGAGTATAAGACGAGGGTGAGAAATGCACAGCTACTGTAAGTGGAAAAGAGGGTCAACAATGCCCATTTGCAGCCTCACTGTGCCCATTTGCATGCCTCACTGTGCCCATTTAAAGCCATAGGTCCCCCGAACTTCAAACTCAGTAGTAAAGGGTTCCTAGATGCCCCCTAGCTGCAGCCAAAATTTGGGGTCTCTGAACCCAAATGGTCCAGAAATGACATTGCTGCAGATGGACACAGTTGACTGACTTTGGGGCCCCGTATCTCGGGGCAACTCAGTGCTAGGAACCCCAAATTTGGTGTACAAACCCAGTGGAACTAGCACCATAAAATATCCAAAGCTGGCGTTTCTAGCACCAAGTGGCCCCGAGATACAGGGCCCCAAAATCGGTTCAGAAAATGTCAAGCACTTTACTGCAGCAAAGAATGACATTTTCCGAACCGTATCTCAGGGCCACTTGGTGCTAGGAACCCCAGCTTTGGATATGTTGTGGTACCAGTTCCACTGGGTTTGCATACCAAATTTGGGGTTCCTAGCACAAAGTGGCCCTGAGATGCGGGGCCCCAAATTCGGTTCGGAAAATGAAATTTTTTGCTGCAGAAAAGTGCTTGACTCGAGTATAAGTCGAGGGGGGCACTTTCAGCACACTCCTCTCGGGTCCCTTGCCAGCGCTCCTGGCTCCTCCCTCACACCAAGTGCCCCCATAGCAAGTCTCTTGCTATAAGGGCACTTGTGCATGCTCGCTCTCTCTGTGTGTCCATAGGACATTAAGCGTGGCTTGGTCCTGCCCTCTGCTTCCTCTTTACGGGCTGTGATTGACAGCAGCGGGAGTCAATGGTTCCCGCTGCTGTGCCTGAGCCAATAAGGAGGGAGAGAGCTGAGAGAGCCTCTGCTCTCATGCACATCCCTTGTTTGAGATCAGGCCAAGGTAAGTATAAGATGTTTGGGGAGGGGGGGGGGGTTGAGCTGCATGCAGAAGTTTTTTTTACCTTCAGTGCAGAGAATGCATTAAGGTAAACAAAAAAATTCTGCCTTTAACTACTTTAATGGTTGGGGATCTTCACAAAGTATTAGAGCTGCACGATTAATTGTTAAAAATCAAGATCACGATTCTTTCCCCCTCGTGATCTTAACAAAGCATTTTCCTGATTCAATGCAGAGTTCTCTACTCAAGCCGACAGCTGTAAAAAAAAAAACAAACAAAAAAAAAAAACAGGCAGTCTGCCAAGTTTCACAACATTCCTCAGCCACTGAGCTAACTATAAACATTGTAACATTTTGTTCTTTAGTTTAGATGAAAGGAATGAACTTCGGTCTGTAAATGAGGGCAGTTTAACCACTTAAAGACTAAACCTTTTTCTGACACTTGTTGGTTTCAAGTTAAAATCATCACTTTTTGCTAGAAAATGACTTAGAACCCCCAAACAATATATATATTTTATATATATATATATATATATATATATATATATATATATATATATATATATATATATAATTATTTATTTTCTTTCTTTTTTTTAGCAGAAACCCTAGAGAATACAATGGCGGTTGTTGCAATATTTTATGTCACACTGTATTTGTGCAGCAGTCTTTCAACTGCAATTTTAGAAAAAAATACAGTTTAAGGCTACTTTCACACTGAGGCACTTTACAGGCACTACAGCGCTAAAAAGAGAGCCTGTATAACGCCTCTCCTGTGGCTCTAGTGTGGAAGCCCGAGAGCTTTCACACTGGGGCGGTGCGTTGCAGGACGATCAAAAAAAGTCCTGCAAGCCGCATCTTTGCAGCGCTATAGGAGCGGTGAATACCTCCTCCTAAAGCGCCCCTTCCCATTGAAAACCCGCCAGCAAAGCGCTACTGCAGCGACGCTTTGAGGGCAGTTTTAACCCTTTTTAGGGCGCTAGAGGGGGTTAAAACCACCTCATTAGTGGACGAATAGCGTTGACGCCCGCCCGGCCCAGTCTGAAAGTAGCCTAATGAATTAAAAAAAATAAATAAACAGTAAAGTTAGCCCAATTTTTTTGTATAATGTGAAAAATAAATGTTACGCCGCGAGAATCGTGATCTTTATTCTAAGCAAAAACATTGTGATTCTCATTTTTCCCAGAATCAGGCAGCTCTACAAAGTTTATTTACAAACTTCAAGATCATTCAGATTAAATAGCAGTAGGCTGGAAATAATTGAAATACAATGTAAGATCAAATATTCATTTTTACAATTTGGCCATAGATACACTTTAACGGCTTGTTTTGTTTAGAGGTGAAGGTATGAAAAGAAAAAAAATATCTTAGCTCCTGATACAGTGGGGAAATAATTATTTGATCCCCTGCAAATTTTGTAAGTTTGCCCACTTACAAAGAAATGAAGGGTCTATAAGTTTTATCATAGGTGTATTTTAAATGATAGAGACAGAATATCAACCAAAAAAAAAAAAACACATAATAGAAATGTTATCAATTGAGTTGCAGTCCAGTGAGTAAAATAAGTATTTGATCCCTAAGCAAAACATGACTTAATACTTGGTGGAGAAACCCTTGAGGTAAGATGTTTCTTGTAGTTGGTTACCAGGTTTGAACAAAAGATTACAGCGTACACATACAAAAATGACATTTAAATTCTGCAAGGCTATTTAAAGCACCGAAACATATTAGGCAAATAAGAAAAAAATATGGTGATTTGGTCACACCATATGGCCATAGAGTGCTTAAGCCCACTATTGCGTCAAAGTACCCCATTTTCAGTGGGTCCTACACTACTAGAATGAAACCATTCTCAACCATGGGAGAAACACACTCCTCTTTATGGGAGAACTAAAGGACTCCTCCTATAACTCAGGAGGACACTGATTAGAAGTACTGGTTGGAGAGGATGGGGTGCTCCATCCCAGGGGGTCTGGTGAGGACCCATATAACAGACAAACAAATACTTGGGGGGGGGGGGGGCACACCCTAACAATGCATTACATTAAAGATGGTGCTGCTATAAGACCATACAAACAGAACAAAAGATTACAGCGCAGTGAGCGCACACATAGAAAAATTACATTTAAATCCTGCGAGGCTATTTAAAGCACTAATCAGTGTCCACCTGAGTTATAGGAGGAGTCCTTTTAGTTCTCCCATAAAGAGGAGTGTATTTCTCCCATGGTTGAGAAGTGGGCTCTTTCATTCTATGCATAGTGTAAGACCTACTGATAATGGGATACTTTGACGCAGTAGTGGGCTTAAGCACTATATGGCCATATGGTGTGACCAAATCCCCATATTTTTGCTTATTTGCTTACTATGCTCAAGTGCTTTAATCCTTGCAGGATTTAAATGTCATTTTTGAATGTGTGCGCTATCATCTTTTGTTCTGTTTGTATGGTCTTATAGCAGCACCATCTTTAATGTAATGCATTGTTAGGGTGTTTCTCCCAAGTATTTGTTTGTCGGTTACCAGGTTTGCACACATCTCAGAAGGGATTTTGGCCCATTCTTCTTTATAGATCTTCTTTAAAGTGATTGTAAAGTCTTGTTTTTTTTTCTATAAAAATAACAAACATGTTATACTTACTGGCTCTGTTGCAGTAGATTTGCACAGAGCAGCCCGGATCCTCCTCTAGGCTCCTGGCCCCTCCCTCCTGTTGAGTGCCCCCACAGCAAGCAGCTTGCTATGGGGGCACCCAAGCCGAGCTGCAGCTTTGCGTGTCCATTCAGACACAGAGCTGCAGTTCGGCCCAGTCCCCTCTCTCTCCTGATTGGCTAACTGACTTTGATTGACAGCAGCGAGAGCCAATGGGGCCGCTGCTGTGTCTCAGCCAATCAGGAGAGAGATTCCCGGATGGCCAAGACACTCGTGGACATCGCTGAACAGAAATTGGGCTCCAATAAGTATTAGGGGGGCTGCTGAACACAGAAGGCTTTTTATCTTAATGTATAGAATGCATTAAGATAAAAAAAAACTTCTGACTTTAAGCCCCTTTAAGGTTTCTTGGCTGTTACTTGGCAACATAAAGTTTTAGCTCCCACCATAAATGGTCTATAGGATCAAGGTCTGGAGACTGGCTAGAACACCCCATGACCTTATAGTGCTTCTTCTTGAGCCACTCCTTTATTGCCTTGGCGGTATGTTTTGGGTCATCGTCATGCTGGAAGACCCATCCACGGCCCGTCTTCAGTGTTCTGGCTGAGGGAAAAATGTTCTCATCCAAGATTTTACAATACATGGCCCCATCCATTAGCCCCTCAATGTGGCAAAGTCAGCCTGTACCTTTAGCAGAGAAACAGCCCCAAAGCATAATGTTTCCACCTCCGTGATTGACTGTGGGGATGGTGTTCTTAGGGTTATAGTCAGCATTTTTCATCCTCCAAATACAGCGAGTCGAGTTAATGCCAAAGAGCCCAATTTTGGTTTCATCTGACCCATAGGCGTGCGCACGGGGTGTGCCAGGTGTGCCTGGGCATACCCTAATCGCCTGTGCTGTCTCCAGAAATTTGCCCTATGCTGCATCCAAGAGAGTGTCTTGCCCACGCTGCCTGTAAAACAGTTTCACAGGCAGCAGATCGTGAGAATTGCCAGAGCTGTTCAGTGTATGAAAATGTCAGATGACACTGCATGCAGGGAGAGAGACCAGCTGTCAAAATGTCGGGGTGATGTCGGGGGTGGGCGGGACCGAACAGACATCAAACACCAGCCAATGGGATGGGGTCTGGGCGGGCCACTGCATTTATGTGGCCCCGCCCCCTCTCTGAAGCAGCTCAAACATTGTATGGTGTTTATAGCGCTTGGTCCCGCCCACCCCCCACATCGTGGCTGAGTTGTAAGTCATCACAACTCAGCTGCGATGTCAGGGGTGGGCGGGACCAAGCGCCAACACCAGCCAATGATTGGGCTACTTCAGAGAGGGAGCGGAGCCAGAGAAATGTAGTGGCCCGCCCAGACCGATCCTACTGGCTGAAGTTTGGTAACTGTTCAGTCCTGCCCACCACCAACATCACCGCTGACTTTTAACAGATGGTCTCTCTCCCTGCATGCAATGTCATTATCATACACTGAACAGCTCTGGCAATTCTCACGATCTCCTGAATGTGAAACTCCCCCTCTCCCCTATCTGTGCCACCCAATGCTGCCCATCAGTGACAACCAATGCTGCCTATCAGTACCAACCAATGCTGCCTATCTGTGCCAGTGCTGCTTATCAGTGCCAACCAATTCTGCCTATCAGTGCCAACCACTGCAAACCAGTGCTGCCTATCAGTGCAAACCAGTGCTGCCTATCAGTGCCAACCAATGCTGCCTATCAGTGCCAGTGCTGCTTATCAGTGCCAACCAATTCTGCCTATCAGTGCCAACCAGTGCTGCCTATCAATGCAAACCAGTGCTGCCTATCTGTGACAACCAATGCTGCCTATCAGTACCAACCAATGCTGCCTATCTGTGCCAAAGCTGCTTATCAGTGCCAACCAATTCTGCCTATCAGTGCAAACCAGTGCTGCCTATCAGTGCAAACCAGTGCTGCCTATCAGTGCCAACCAATGCTGCCTATCAGTGCCAGTGCTGCTTATCAGTGCCAACCAATGCTGCCTATCCCTGCCAGTGCTGCTTATCAGTGCCAACCAATTCTGCCTATCAGTGCCAACCAGTGCTGCCTATCAATGCAAATCAGTGCTGCCTATCAGTGTCAACCAATGCTGCCTATCAGTGCCAACCAGTGCCAGTAAGTGCTGCCTATCAGTGCCAACCAATGCTGTAAATCAGTGCCAACCAATGCTGTGAATCAGTGCCAACCAATGCTGCCTATCAGTGCTGCATATCAGTGCTGCCTATCAGTGGCAATCAGTACCCATCCGTGCTGCCCATCAGTGCTGCATATCAGTGGCCATCAGTGCTGCATATCAGTGCCCATCAGTGCTGCCTATCAGTGCCAATCAGTGCTGACAGTTAGTACCCATCAGTGCTGCCTGTCAGCGTCACCTATCAGGGCCCATCAGTGCTGCCAGTCAGTGCCCATCAGTGCAGCCTATCAGTGTCCATCAGTGCTTCCACTCAGTGCTGCCTATCAGTGCCAATCCGTGTCCATCAGTGCTGCGAATCAGAGCCCATCAGTGCCCATGAGTGCTATCAATCAGAGCCCATCAATGATGCATATCAGTGCCTATCAGTGCTGACAATCAGTACCCATCAGTGCCAATCAGTGCTGCCTATCAGTGCACATCAGTGCTACCAATTAGTGCCCATCAACGCTGCCAATTAGTGCTGCCAATCAGTGCAGCCTATTAGTGCCCATCAGTGCTGCCTATCAGTGCCCATCAGTTCTGCTTTAGCAGGGATGGTGGAAGCCCCTCTACAGATGATAATTGCAATGCAAATTACCTTCAAGTGCAACAACTTTTTAGTTGGGAGGTTCACACCATTATAGCACTTTGGAATTTTTATTTTTTAGAGTGTTACACTTAATTGTATATGTTTTAGTTACGGTTATAATGTGAATTATTGCACTTGAAGTTAATTTCCCACCACCCCTGCTAAGTCCATGTCTTTATGGACCTTGCTTTGTGCACTGGTGCGCAGTCATGTTGGAACAGGAAGGGGCCGTCCCCAAATTGTTCCCACAAAGTTGGGAGCATGAAAATGTCCAAAATGTCTTGGTATGCTGATGTCTTAAGAGTTCCCTTCACTGGAACTAAGGGGTGCCAAGCCCAACCCCTGAAATACAACCCCCACACCATAATCCCCCCTCCACCAAATGATTTGGACCAGCACAAAGCAAGGTCCATAAAGACATGGATGAGCGAGTTTGGGGTGGAGGAACTTGACTGGCCTGCATAGAGTCCTGACCTCAACCCGATAGAACACCTTTGGGATGAATTAGAGTGGAGACTGCGAGCCAGGCCTTCTTGTCCAACATCAGCGCTTGACCTCATAAATGCCCTTCTGGAAGAATGGTCAAACATTCCCATAGACACACTCCTAAACCTTGTGGACAGCCTTCCCAGAAGAGTTGAAGCCTTTAAAACTGCAAAGGGCGGCCAACTCAATATTGAACCCAACGGACTAAGACGCCATTAAAGTTCATGTGTGTGTAAAGGCAGGCTACACCAAGAACACTGAGACCAGACCATCAGACCATGTGTATATATGTGTCCCAATACTTTTGAATATATATATATATATATATATATATATATATATATATATATATATATATATATATATATATATATATATATATATATATATATATATATATATATAATACACATACATACATACATATACACACGTATGTGTGCTTGAGCTTTCGGGGTGCACACCCTAATGCAATAGGCTGTGCACGCCTATGATCTGACCACAGCACTGTCTCACAAACCTTCTCTGAATCATCTAGATCAGGGGTCTCAAAGTGGTGGCCCTCCAGCTGTTGCAAAACTACAAGTCCCATCATGCCTCTGCATGTGGGAGTCAGGCTTGTAACTGCCAGCCTTGCAATGCCTCATGGGACTTGTAGTTTTGCAACAGCTGGAGGGCCACCACTTTGAGACCCCTGATCTAGATGTTCATTGGCCTTGCGGACGGCGTATTGTGTTACCAATAGTTTGTTTGGTGACTGTGGTCCCAACTGCCTTGAGATCATTCACAAGCTCCTGCCCTGTAGTTCTGGGCTGATCCCTCACTTTTCTTATGATCATCCTTACCCCATGAGGCGAAACCTTGCATGGAGCTAAAGACCGAGGAAGATTGATAGTTATTTTGTATTTCTTCCATTTGCGAATAATCGCTCCAACAGTTGTCTCCTTCTCACCAAGCTTCTTGCTGATGGTCTTGTAGCTCATTCCAGCCATGTGCAGGTCTACAATCTTGTCCCTGACATTCTTTGACAGCTCTTTGGTCTTGCCCATGATGGTGAGGTTTGAATAGAAGAAAGAGATTCTGGGGACAGGTGTCTTTTATACACATAACGAGTTGAGGAGCACCTTCCTAAATTAACAGGACTAATCTGTGTACCACACGAGCACATACTGTAGCCAGTCTGTGGGAGCCAGAATTATTGTTGGTTGGTAGAGGATCAAATACTTATTTTACTCACTGAACTGCAACTCAGTTTATACCATTGGTATCATGTTTTTTTCTGGACTTTTGGTTGATATTCTGTCTCTAATGCCGCGTACACACGAGCGGACATTACGGCGGACTTTGCCCGGCGGACTTTTCGACGTACTTTCCGACGGACTTTGTGAATGAACGGACTTGCCTACACACAATCCACCAAAGTCCGTCGAATTCGTACGTGATGACGTACGACCGGACTAAAACAAGGAAGTTCATAGCCAGTAGCCAATAGCTGCCCTAGCGTGGCTTTTTGTCCGTCGAACTAGCATACAGACAGCGGACTTTTCGACCGGACTCGATTTCAACGGATAAATTTAAAACAAGTTTCAAATCTAATTCCGTCGAACTTTTGAGAAAACAAAGTCCGCTGGAGCCCACACACATCGAATTGTCCGACGAAATCCAGTCCGCCGGGCAAAGTCCGCCGTAATGTCCGCTCGTGTGTACGCGGCATAACATTTAAAATACACCTACTGTATGATAAAAAAAATATATATAGATCCTTCATTTCTTTGTAATTGGGCAAACTTACAAAACCTGCAGGGATTAAATTATTATTTTCTCCACTGTAAACTCCACCTACAAGGAAACCTTTTCGTGTATCACCACCTCCACACAAGAGGTATCACTAATGTTCTCTCATCCTCAACAGAACCTCCCCCCTCCCCACACCTTCCTTTCACCACATTTAACAGGGCATTTGTGCACCCCCAGCTATCATCATGTGTATCACTGATTAATTTATGATACATGTGTCTATTCTGAGTTCAAAAGTTTCATTTAATTCTGCCTCTTTTTAAATTTGGTACTTGGTGCTGTGTTGTCAACCGCAGTCCTGTATTAAAATACAAATTGTACTTCTCCTGCACAGCGAAATTATTAAAATCCTCAAATTCAAAAAATAGTGATAAATAAAAAAATTTAATAAAAACAAATATAAATATAAAACACAAAAAATAAATTTTCTCCTATACTGCCGCTGACACCAATATTTGTTCCACATATACACAATAAATTTATAATTAAGCTAGTGCCGCACTGATAGAAACTATCATAAACATAAACCATAACCTAGACACACACACCATATATATATAAACACAAAAAAAACAACACATTCATAGAATGTAAAAAATTAGAACAGTCTAAAAGAAAAAAAAAAAAGAAACAGATTTAAAAATGTGTCTTTCATATAATAGAAGTCTAATTAAGTGATTGTGTCTCTCAGAACCCACACGCCAGTGAGCAAATATTTTTCTCCTTCTTGGTGTAGCAATTAGGTCCAATCCAGTGACCACCATTCCAATATCACACCCATGCTTCACCACTAGTGTGCAAACAGTGCCCTCCTTTTACAGATATGACCCACTTGATATGCTTGAGAGCATTTCCAGTGGTACCAGATAACCCTGGTCTCGTTTTCTCTCCACAAATGCATGTGTGCATACCTTTAAAAGGTGGGGGTCCCACTAAGTGAACTCCATACCTCAAATTGGTAGCAATCAATAGTGTAGCAATCAATGTATTCAATAACATTTATTAAGAATGCACTCACATACAGTGCCTTGAAAAAGTATTCATACCCCTTGAAATTTTTCATATTTTGTCATGTTACAACCAAAAAGGTAAATGTATTTTATTGGGATTTTATGTGATAGACCAACACAAAGTGGCACATAATTGTGGAGTGGAAGGAAAATGATAAATGGTTTTCAAATTTTTTTGCAAATAAATATGTGAAAAGTGTGAGGTGTATTTGTATTCAGCCCCCCTGAGTCAATACTTTGTAGAACCGCCTTTCACTGCAATTACAGCTGCAATTATTTTTGGGGATGTCTCCACCAGCTTTGCACATCCAGAGTGTGACATTTTTGCCCATTCTTTTTTGCAAAATAGCCCAAGCTCTGTCAGATTGGATGGAGAGCGTCTGTGAATAGCAATTTAAGTCTTGCCACACATTCTCAATTGGATTTAGGTCCATTCTAACACATGAATATGCTTTGATCTAAACCATTCCATTGTAGCTCTGACTGTATGTTTAGGGCCGTTATCCTGCTGGAAGGTGAACGTCAACCCCAGTCTCAAGTCTTTTGCAGACTCTTACAGGTGTTCTTCTAAGATTGCCCTGTATTTGGCTTCATCCATCTTCCCATCAACTCTGACCAGCTTCTTTGTCCCTGCTGAGGAAAAGCATACCCACAACATGATGCTGCCACCACCATGTTTCACAGTGGGGATGGTGTGTTCAGGGTGATGTGCTGTTCAGTTTTGGTCTCACCTGACCAGAGCACCTTCTTCCACATGTTTGTTTCCCCCCACATGGCTTCTCGCAAACTGCAAACAGGACTTCTTATGGGTTTCTTTCAACAATAGCTTTCTTCTTGCCACTCTTCCATAAAGGCCAGATTTGTGGAGTGCATAACTAATATTTGTCCTGTGGACAGATTCTCCCACCTGAGCTGTTGATCTCTGCAACTCCTCCAGAGTTACCATGGGCCTCTTGGCTGCTTCTCTGATTAATGCTCTCCTTGCCCAGCCTGTCAGTTTAGGTGGACGTGGCCATGGTCTTGGTAGGTTTGCAGTTGTGCCATACTCTTTCCATTTTCAGATGATGGATTGAACACTGCTCCGTGAGATGTTCAAAGCTTGGGATATTTTTTTATAACCTAACCCTGCTTTAAACTTCTCCACAACTTTATCCCTGACCTGTCTGGTGTGTTCCTTGGCCTTCATGATGCGGTTTGTTTACTAAGGTTCTCCAACAAACCTCTGAGGGCTTCACAGAACAGCTGTATTTATACTGAGATTAAATTACACACAGGTGGACTCTATTTACTAATTAGGTGACATCTGAAGGCAATTGGTTGCACTAAATCTTAGTTAGGGGTATCAGGGTAAAGGGGGCTGAATACAAATGCACGCCTTTTCAGATATTTATTTGTAAACAATTTTGAAAAACATTTATCATTTTCCTTCCACTTCACAATTATGTAACACTTTGTGTTGGTCTATCACATAAAATCCCAATAAAATACATTTACAATTTTGGTTGTAACATGACAAAATGTGGAAAATGTAAAGGGATATGAATACTTTTTCAAGGCACTGTACATAAAAACAAAATTGCTTATCTCACAATCAAGGATCAGGCTAAAGCAAAATGGCGGCATCCCGACTTCTGGTGACGGTGCAGGATGACCTCACCAGGCTCCACCTTACAACCATGTCACTTCTTCAGGGGATCTGAAGCTAATTGGCAGGAACCCATGCTGGTTCTCCTGCACGTAATCGCTAAGGGCCCCATTCACAAGTGTGAATGGGGCCTTAGGGCAGAGTGACAGATTAACTTAATAGCATCCCCTCCACTGCCCCACCACTCTACCTAACTGATGGAGCCTTGTGTAAGCTACTATTCAGTTACTTTGGTCAAAGTATTGCCTCCATGGGGCCTCCATGGGGCTGTTCAGGCGCCCAGCACTGCATCGCAGGAGCAAGGCAAAAATGCACCTGCTCCTCTAACTACACGCAGAATCAGGCCCCCAACCATTACAACCATGGCAAATTGATGACACTAGAAATTTCGGGAGACATAGACGTGCTCTTGAGTGACTATAACGTAAAACCAAATCACCCCCAGGACTGAAATAATACGTGAAATAATATAAATATAAAAAATCAGAAACAATATAAGAATATGTACAATCACTATTAGAGCGCTTCTATACCCAATAGGTGCAGTGTGGTGTAACACAGTAATCGGTGATAATAGCAAAGTGCTTCTATACCTATTGGGTATTGTTTCTGATTTTTTATATTTATATTATTTCACGTTTTTATTCACTTTTGTACTGCTACCTTTAGCAGCATAGTTTTTTCCATTTTTTAATTTTTTGTTAAGAGCAGCGCAGCACCAACCTCTACATATATTACCACCTAACCAATTGTTTCCAGGAACCTGTTCCTTCGCAACTACTACAGTCACCCTCTTATCTATCCTATGCGCTCTCACTCACATCTTCAATCTCCCCCTATCTACTGGCACCTTCCCCTCCCCTATAAAGCATGCGCAGATCATCCCCAAACTTAAAAAACCCTCAATGGACCCCACCAACCTGAACAACTTAAGACCTATCTCCTTGCTCCCATTACCTCTAAACTGTTATGCCCCGTACACACGATCGGACATTTCGACAACAAAATCCATTGATTTTTTCAGACGGATGTTGGCTCAAACTTGTTTTGCGTACACACGGTCGCACAAAGTTGTCGGAATTTTCGATCGCCAAGAACGCGGTGACGTACACCACGTACAACGAGACTAGAAAAGGCCAGTTCAGAACCAAGCGCTGCACCCTTTGGGCTCCTTTTGCTAATCTCGTGTTAGTAAAAGGTTGGTGGGAGACGATTCGCGCTTTTTCAGACTCGTGGTTTTCAGATCGTTTTCTGCTGTTCAGTTTGTGCTTGTGGGTTTGTATCTGCTCTTCAGTGCGTGCAGCAAGCTACGCGTGACTCTGTCATTGTGTTCTTGTTCTTTCGTTACTGTTTTTCAGGTCGCTCTTCACAGGCCTTGCTGTTCTTCAGTGCGTTCTGTTACTTCGTTCTGAGCAGCCGACCGCTTTCTAGCCATGTTGCGTATACCTACTCCTCGTAGAGTTCGTGCTGTGCGGGGGCTTGGTGTTGGGGTCCTGACCTTGACACAAGTCCAGTCCATGAACAGGGTGGGGAGGAGTTCATGGACCAAGAATTGGTTGCTCCAGAGTGACCAGTTCTGTCATATGCCTTTGCTCCGTGAGCACCGTGAGAATAATCCTGATGATTTCAGGAACTTTCTCCGGATGACGGACCCCATATTTAACCGTTTGTTGGCTTTGCTGACCCCCTATATCAGCAGGCAGGATACCTGCATGAGGCAAGCCATCACTCCGGAGCAGAGGCTTGTCGCCACCCTGCGGTACTTGACGACGGGGAGAAGCCTGCAGGACCTCAAGTTCTCGACAGGCATCTCCCCCCAGGCTCTGGGGATCATTATCCCAGAGATCTGTTCTGCCATCATCCAGGTCCCGCAGAAGGGGTGTATTAAGGTAAGATTTTTATCCTTTAACATCACATTTTATTGTATATAATGTTTGATAATATATTGTATTTCTTTCCTCATTCCCTAATTACCATGCTTGTAATATGCTGTGAATGTCCCCTTTGTCCTCATGCATGCTGGATTTTTATGTAATTATTTTTTTGTCCTTCATACATATTTGCCTTCACTTACCTGCCCAGCATGGTCTCCTGGCCCTATATTCACCACATGTATTCACTTAACAATGTATTTTATCAGCTCCATAGAAGTGCTTTACCCCAAACACCCCCTAAAATGTTTTTAAATGTGATTTGTGCTTTAAATTTAGGCAGAGTGCCAGAGGTTTTTTTTGGGTGTCCCCAAATCATTTTTAACCCTCCCTCCCCCCAACTGCTAAGTCAGCTGATACCAATTCTCTATCTATCCTCAATCATCTATCTGCTGACTTTGGCAAACCCATACACACTATACCCATCTCTTTTGTGGTCAGATGTATGGATGAATTCCCCAAAGCATGTAGTGCAAGGGCCTGCCTGTATACTTTCAAATGGTACTGTTTAAAGTGTTTGTATCCTATTACTATCTTGATAGGTAATAGCAGAATGTCCAAATGTGCTCAAATGTGTACAATGTGTATTTATATCTTTGTATTATGACACTTCTTACCTGTCCAGTGGGCTGCCAATAGTGTAACTAAGGAGGGGCTGTTCAAAGCAATACCCATTATTTAGGCATTCATCTCTCAATGAAGTGGAGAGGGTTACCTGTCCAAGAGCCCCCCCCCCCTAGAAATGGCCCATGAGAGGGGGGGAGGGGGAATCCGATAGGTGTACCTTATACTTTGGTCTTTAAAAACTCCCTCAAATAAATGTTATCTTGATGTTGGCCAAGAATGTTTGTGTCTAATCTGCTTTCCCTGTTTATGTGCAAAATGAATAATTGTTTTTTTTTGGTTTGACTCCACAGTTTCCTTCCACGCCACAGGAATGGCAGAGTGTGGCCTCCCAATTGCCCAGCGGTGGGACTTTCCTAACTGCGGAGGGGCAATTGATGGGAAACACGTCCACATCGTCCCACCACCCAACTTGGGGTCGTACTATTATAATTATAAGGGGTTCAATAGTATTGTGATGTTGGCGGTGGGGTCAGCTACTTACCAGTTCCTGTATGTGGACATGGAGAAGAATGGCCGGATGTCCGATGGTGGAGTCATCGCCCAGACGGAGTTCTACAGGCGTCTCCAGAATGGCAGCTTGGACTTGCCACCTCCAGAAGACAATGTGGAAGGACTCCCATTCGTCTTCGTTGCCGATGAAGCATTTGCATTTGGGGACCATCTTATGCGGCCATTCCCGATGAGGACCCTCATCCCGGACCAGAGGGTTTTTAATTACCGGCTGGCCAGAGCCAGAAGAGTGGTGGAGAACATGTTTGGAATCATGGCCAGCCGGTTCCGCATATTTCTTACACCCATACACATGGGTACAAACTGAATCATATTATCCTGGCGTGCTGTGTTCTACACAACTTTTTACGGCAACATTCTGCCAACTATGCTGGCTCAGTTGGGCCTGAGGCTGGAATTCAAAATGAAACAACCCTGACGGCACTTGAAAGTGGCCGTCCTGGCTTGCCCCCCCTGAGTGCCCGTGATGTCCGGCTAAGATATCTTGAATTCTTTGCGGGTAGGAGAGCTATCAATATGCCAGACAATGTCTAAAACCTTTTTCAAATAAAATTAAAAAAAAAACTACTCAAATCTTTGGTGACATTTAGTGCTTGTGTTTGTTTTAGCTGACCCTGACAGAAATGTGCTGAGTCCTGAAAATGGCGTGATTGTGTAACCTTACAAAGCACTGTTGGGTGTTATTTACTAAAGACAAAGACACTTTGCACTACAAGTGCACTTGAAACTGCAAATAAACTGGAAATAACACCCATTGTCACAGAAAACAACAATTAGAGCACCACAAAAGTGTTGTAGCATTGAGACAATAATCCACACATTCTTGATTAACAATCTTTTTAATACCAGCATAATCACATGTGCATTTAGAAAAGGTTTTTAAAACAAACCAACATGTTTGTTGTATAACAATTTTTGGGGTCACATTAGAAAAAGTAGAAATGTCCATTTAAGATATAACAGGCATGTTTAAAACCAACAAGAAAGACATAAGTCTTGAACTTACAAAGTTCACATTTGGTAGAACATGAAGGCAATATCAGACATGAGTATTTACAAACTGTGTTTGATATTGTATAAAGTGGGTGGTGCTGCGCTGTTCCTTATTGTGGAGACTAGTGAATAGACAATAATGCGCTTGGTAAAACAAGTGAAATAGCATAAGAGTGGAAGGAATCGTGTATATCAAAGGTGATAGGATTATGAGTATTCAATGTCTTCAATAATGTATAAGCATAACATACATATACAAAAATGGGATAAAAATATCACTTCAATCACCTAAAATAAAATCCATATAATTGCAATACAAAAACACACCAGTGGCTGGTTTAAAATTTAAACAGAAAAATAAAGTGCATAGTAAACGTGCGATTATATTAAAACCAGCAAAGTGTATGGTGCAAACAGAAGGTGCTGGTGCAATTCAAAGTTGAAGGAGTGGTAACAAATGATTCTTATATACGGTGCATATTGTGCATGCTGACATCGAAAAAAATAAAACCAAGTGAGCAGTATTTTAAAAGGTTTTGTTTACACATAAGAGAAGTGTATTATTTTGCATAGACAGCATAAGGTGAAAGTCTTTGTTGCAAAAGTGACAGCAACGTGCTACCATGCGCACGTTGCAATTAAAGTGCTAGAAAACGTATCCGCAGAAAAAGTCCTTGTGTGTGGTTGTGACAGCAACGTCCTGGCATGCACACGTTGCGGGTATGGTGCTAGGGTAAATCACATCAAATGTTTTCTTCGTGTGCTAGACCACTTAAGTGGGTAATGGCCCCTTACCTTCAAGTAATAGGGCAAAAGCATGTGGCAAAAAGACTGCTTGAAAGCGTCCACCTATGGGTTCCAGCGCGTCCCTCTCTATCCTGGATCCTGGATCCTGGGTTGGGGTTCCCTCAGGTGTGGTGCAGGGAGGTTGTATTCATAGGGGGTAATCAGCAGAAGAGAAGCCAATAGTGTAATCCAGTTTTTGATTAAAAGTAACACTCTTTATTAGTAGATTACAGGTACTCACATAAAATTTGAGAAGCAATAGTATCAATCCAACGAGCAGCGAGCTCATGTCGATAAGGTCAGGTGTTTACCTTATCGGTGCATGCGGCTTTTCCTCCCCTAGCCTCTTCCATAACTGATAGCGCGGGAATAACCCCCCTATTCACATGTGTTTGATATTGCGTTCAGATGGGGTGAAGTCACCCCAGGAAAAGCCAAATTTTGAAGATGCACACAAATGTACGAATGTCAACATGTGCTACCTGCCATCACGGGGGATCAAGGGACGTGTTTGGGGGGTACAAACCCTTCCTCACAGCTACGTTATTATTGAGGAAGGGGTTGCACCCCCAAAACGCGTCCATTGATCTCCCGTGATGGCAGATAGCACATGTTGACACACTGTGTGCCTCTTCAAAATTTGGCTTTTCTCAAATTTGTCAAGAAATGTCAAAAATTTGTAGCACACAAAAAAACAAAGGGATTTGGAGGGGTTTTAAACTCTCCCTAAAACATCAATGATGTTCTTCATTTTTTGAAGAACATCATTGATGTTTTTCTTGATGTTTTCCAAGTCCCTATTACACCCCATGATCTCCCCTATCAGGATCTGTGCACTGTCCGAGGTGAAAGGATCTGGATCCACAACATCACGATCACCTAAAAAGATAGAAACCAAAAAACACCATGTATTATAAATATGCCGGCATCCATCTCTTACCTGAGCCTGTGGTCGCAGACACTCACCTGTTTTGGTGCCAATTTCCACCACGTCTTCCTCCTCCTGCTCTGCTTGTCTTGGGTGGATTTCCCCTTCTTCCAGAGGTGGGGGGGTCTGTGGTCTCCTCGGATGAGGGGTGTCCGAGTCTTTTCTCCCCTATGTAAAAAAAAAATTGGTATACTTAGCACACAGATATTTGATGGCAGAACTATAAATATGAAACATTGCTTGGAAGTGGGGTACAATTGTCTATTTTGGCAGAGTTCCAAGATGTAGAATTTTTACTGGCCTTTGTCAAGCTTCAATACTTTACCTGTTTTGTACAAGCTTCACAGATGGAGACACCCCTATAGTATACACTGGAGCACCTGTTTGGGTCCCCTAATAAAAAGGGTGTTCTTGTGTCCCACACTAGTGCTCCAGCGTCCAGATGTGTAACCAGCTGCTGAGTGTCCTCTCCTTACACAGAATCTAGTTTGCATTTTATTCTAGTAACAAACCCATCTACACAACCAAATTATTTTAAGACAAGTAGGCCCTAAAAAATGTGGGCAAATGCATATGGACAAAACAATGGTGTTTTCTAGGCCAAAAGAAAAATGTTTTATACGAACTTATAAGGTGCCCATGAACATGAAAGTTGCCTTTTGAAACTGGATAACAGTTAAGAAAAGCACATGGAGCAGCACAAACGTAATAAACAAAGAATAGGAACACAGCACAACTACTTACTTTTTTGCAGCACTCTCCGGATCTTTCTGTACTGCTCGTGCTCTCTTAATTTCAGGTCCGACCACCGCTTCCTGAGCTGATCTTTCGATCGTCGTACCCCGAAATTCTGGTGCAGACTCTTGACCACTTTCGCCATGATCTTGGCCTTTCTGACATTGGGGTTAGGGGAAGGTCCATACTTCCCGTCATAGTCGGCTTTCTTCAGGATGTCGACCATCTCCAACATCTCCCCAAAGGACATATTCGATGCCTTAAATCTTCTCCTTCTGGATCCAGACGTTTCAGGCTCCGGGCTTTCCTCCTCCTCCTCCTTGTTGCTGTAATTAGCACGCACCTGCTGTGTCTCCACCATGTGCTCTTCCCCCACTGCGCCGAACGAAAAGGGGCAGGGAATAGACTAGAAAGAACGTCAGGGGCGGGCGGAGTTACACGCATGCGCAGTGTGTATAAAGCGTAACACGCGTGCATAGTACGTACGATCTGTGAGCGGAGGAAGGAGTATCGGAGGCGCCGATCGTGATAACGAAGGTAAGATCTAAACTTGGGCCTATACTGCTTCTAGATTAAGGGCCTATATTGTAACAAGATTAGGAGAGTTTTGCCTGATATTAGGGTTTGTTTCGTGTTGTGTCTTGCAGATAAAATGGGTGGCTTCAATGACCACAACTTCCTCCCCCTGTTCATAGACAAGTACAGGGAGCTGCCCTGTCTGTGGCAGGTGAAACATCCTCATTATAATCATAAACAAAAGAGGCAGGCAGTGCTGGAGAAACTGCTGGAGTTGGTGAAGCCGGTGGTCCCCACAGCAACCATCCCTTATTTAAAAGCCAAAATTGGTGGCCTGAGGAGCACTTACTTAAGGGAGCGCAAAAGGTCACGGATTCCCAGAGATCCGGAGCTGCAGAAGATGACATTTATGTCCCCAGGCTGTGGTACTATGAGAGACTGCGATTTCTGTCAGACCAGACTGGAGTCAGGGAATCCCTCTCAACCCTTCCTTCCACTCTTCCTTCCACCCCAGCTGAGGCTTCCGATGTCCAACCTGGGACTTCCAGCTAGGAAGAAGTGGAGGAGCCCAGCTTGAGCCAGGTATAGCATTGTTCTACAGATTTCTGGTCAATAAATAAATGATCTTTACTAGATGTTATTATTGATCACTAATTGCTGATTTAATACAGTTTTTTACATATCAATAGAGAGTAGTGGGCAAAAATAATTGGGACAAGAATGAAAAATGCTGGGCTCAGAAGGATAGTCTGTTATATTTGTTAACATTCAATTTGCAACAGTCATGAGGTGAAAATTGTGTGTGATTGATGAATAAAAAACTAAAACTATGTCCATTTTTCATACACAGGAAGACCTCAGCCAGGACGAGGCTCTGGAATGTGGCACACAGGAGGAGGCTGTGGAATGTGGCAGCCAGGAGGAGGCGGGGGTTAGTGGCAGCCAGGAGGAGGCGGGGCTAAGTGGCAGCCAGGAGAAGCCTGGGACCAGTAGGAGCCTGACCGAATCGCAGGTTCCTCCCCTCCGCCTTCCAAACAAAAGACCCAGGAAGGGGAGTCACGTGCAGGATTCAGCACTCAGGCTGATTCAGGAGGCTTCTGCGTCCCTCAGAGCCTTACCCAATCCTGAAGAGGGCTTTGCATGCATGGCTGCCACCAAACTGAAGGGCATGCAGGAGGGTCAACGCCTCATGTGTGAGAAAATTCTTTATAAAGTCCTAACTAAGGGGGTGAGTGGCGAAATCACACCCAATACTGACATGATTGAGTTGGACAATCCTCCTCCTGCCACAACTACACCACCACAGCCACAGCGTGGAAGTAAGACCAGTGAGTGATGACCCTGGGTTCAGTCTGGTCTGACAAAAGATGCAGTCTCTTGTATGACCACAGCCTGGGGACACAGATGTCATCTGCTGCTTTCAGGATCTCTGGAACTTCTGGACCAGACTGCACTCCCTTATATATGGACTCCTCAGGCCACCAATTTTGCTGGAAAAGAATTGATGTGTGCCCTGGGGGCCAAAGGCTTCGCCAATTTCTGCTGTTTCTCCAGTGTTGCCTCCCTCTTTGTTTGGTTATGAGCCCTTAATAAAGGAATTTTTGTTTCAATTATACTCGCCTATGTGTGTTTTCCTTCAAAAAGGACAGTTTGTTTGTGAGGAGGCAGGTACATTTCAAAACTAAAATGTGAAATTAACAAGAGACACCAACACCTAGCAACCTCCTTGAGATTAAATAACACAAGATATCAATGGTGTTGTGGTAACTTGACACACAAAACACACACAAAAATATTATGGAGTAAAACCCCCAAAAAATAAAAAAAATACATCAGCCTGGAAAAAAATACAAACACAAAAAAAAAAAAATAATCAGCCTTGAAAAAAATACAAAACAAAAATAAAACAACAAAAAAGAAATTTGGTCAGATGTGACAAATCAAAATATATTGAGGGAATCACGATAAATAATAAAGAAAGAAGTTTGTGAGAAGTCTGTGTGAATATGAGCAGCAAAACTACTTCATTTTTCTCACATTATAAAGAAGAAGAGAATGCGCTGTATTAAACAATTTACAACATTGCAGTGTGACGAAAGTGCTGTATCCATTCCGAACACTACTTTTACCAGACCGAGCTCTTCCGTCTCAGAATTTCTTCTGAGCATGCGTGGCACTTTGTGCGTCAGAATTGGCCACACACGGTCGGAATTGAGGCGATCGGATTTTGTTGTCGGAAAATTTTATAGCCTGCTCTCAAACTTTGTGTGTCAGAAAAACCGATGGAAAATGTCCGATGGAGCCCACACACGGTCGGAATTTCCGACAACACGCTTCGATCGCACATTTTCCGTCGGAAAATCCGACCGCGTGTACGGGGCATTAGAATGCTTAGTCTACAACCATCTGAAAACAACCTTCTTAACCCTTTACAGTCTGGCTTTCGCTTGCAGCACTCCACAGAAACTGCCTTACTAAAACTCATAAAAGATTTACTAACTGCTAAAACCAATGGCCAGTACTCCATACTCTTACTGCTAGACCTCTCTGCTGCCTTTGATACTGTTGACCACCTGCTCCTTTCCCTTGGCCTCCAAGATTTTGCTCTTTCCTGGTTCTCCTCCGATCAGAGCGCTCCATCATTGTTACCTACAATATAACTCTGTCTCCTCCTCGCCACTTCCTCTTTCTGTAGGGGTCCCCCAAGGCTTTGTTCTCTGTTGACCCCTTCTCTTCTCTATCTACACCTCCTCTCTTGATCACTTGATAACTCTCCATGGCTTCCCGTACCATCTCTATGCTGATGACACACCCAATTTCTCTATTCCTCAGTCTTCTCTAGCATTACTTGGTTACTCTCTCTAAAACTGAGCTGATAATATCCCCCCCCTCCCCGTGCCCTCCTCCATGGCTTTTCCATTAAGATCAATAATAACTATCAGTCCATCCCCTCACGCCAGGGTACTAGGTGTAATCCTAAACTCTAATCTGTCCTTTCGTTTCCAAATCCAATCGCTGTCAAAAGCTTTTAGACTTCACCTCTGTAACATCTCTAAAGTTCTCCTTTTTTAACTAATGAAACCATCAACCTACTCATTTGCTCTCTTGTTATCTCTCGCTCTGACTATTGCAACTCCTTTCCCACAGGTCTACCTCTCCATAAGCTATCCCCTCTTCAGTCTATCATGAATGCAACTGCCAGACTCAGCAAACTTACCAATCGTTTATCATCTGCCACCCCTCTCTGCCAATCCCTCCACTGGCTGCCAATTGCCCAGTGAATTAAATTAAAAAAACTAACAGAAACATACAAAGCCATTCACAACTCTGCCCCGAGCTACATCACCAATCTTGTCTCCACATCACCCAAACAATCCTCCCCGCTCCTCCCAAGACCTCCTGCTCTCAAGCTTTCATCTCCTCCTCCCATGGTCATTTCCAGGACTTCTCCAGAGCCTCTCCCATCCTCTTTAACTATTTACTTCAATATGTCCGGCTATCCCCTACTCTGGCTGCCTTTGGGCGATCCCTGAAAACTCAGCTCTTCAGGGAAGCCTATCACGCCTCCAACTAACTAAACTTTTACCACTTCCATCAGCTCATCTCCCATAGTTAGAAAATTTTGTACCACTTGCCCCACCTTATTAGATTGTAAGCTCTTATGAGCAGGGCCCTCTTAATCCATTGGTATTTTATTGTATTGTAACTGTACTGTCTCCCTTTATATTGTAAAGCGCTGCACAAACTGTTGATGCTATATAATTCCTGTATTATAATAATAATAATAATTACAAATACCAGGTATGTCACTCTGATCTGGCATTTGAGGAAAGGTACAGTGGGGGGAGTGTGAGCAGTTGAAGAAGGTGGGCCATTAACTTAGCCTGCTAATTTGCCTTAAATGGATCACAGACTCAAGCCTGCCTGTGAATGGACAATGATGAAAAGCAGCACTCCCCCCTCCTTTCACCAGGCTCACTGTACATCCAACAGCAATAATATTTTAATTAATTACACACACACAGTATCTCAGAAAAGTGAGTACACCCCTCACATTTTTGTAAATATTTTATTATATCTATTCATGTGACAACACTGAAGAAATGACACTTTGCTACAATGTAAAGTAATGAGTGTACAGCTTGTATTAGGCCCCTTTCACACGTGCGAAGCGCCCGTTCAGATCCGCCTGAAAAAACTGACAGGCGGATCTGAACGGGCGCTCCATGCACCTCTATGGAGCGTTGGATGTCAGCGGTGACATGTCCGCTGACATCCGATCCGCTCCGCAAAATCCAGAAGGATGCAAACCCTAATTTCCATCCATCTGGCGGATCGGATGAAAACGGACAGGCGGTCTGTAATCATCCGATCCCCCATAGGGGAGAGCGGAGCTCTGACAGGTCCGTCCCTGCACAGAGTGCAGAGGCGGACTTGTCATCCGTCGGCTCAGCGGGGATCAACGGATCGATCCCCGCTGAGCAAGCAGAGGAGTAAAAACGGATCCGCACGTGTGAAAGGGGCCTAACAGTGTAAATTTGCTGTCCTCTCAAAATAACTCAACACACAGCCATTAATGTCTAAACCACTGGAAACAAAAGTGAGTACACCCCTAAGTGAAAATGTCCAAAGTAGGCCCAATTAGTCATTTTCCCTCCCCAGTGTCATGTGACTCATTAGTGTTACAAGGTCTCAGGTGTGAATGGGGAGCAGGTGTGTTAAATTTGGTGTTATCGCTCTCACTCTCTCATACTGGTCACTGGAAGTTCAACATGGCACCTCATGGCAAAGAACTCTCTGAAGATCTGAAAAAAAGATGCTCTACATAAAGATGGCCTAGGCTATAAGAAGATTGCGAAGACCCTGAAACTGAGCTGCAGCATGGTGGACAAGACCATACAGTGGTTCAACAGGACAGGTCCCACTCAGAACAGGCCTCGCCATGGTCGACCAAATACGTTGAGTGCACATGCTCAGTGTCATATCCAGAGGTTGTCTTTGGGAAAAAGATGTATGAGTGCTGCCAGCATTGCTGCAGAGGTTGAAGGGGTGAGGGGTCAGCCTGTCAGTGCTCAGACCATACAATGCACACTGCATCAAATTGGTCTGCATGGCTGTCATCCCAGAAGGAAGCCTCTTGTAAAGATGATGCACAAGAAAGCCCGCAAACAGTTTGCTGAAGACAAGCAGACTAAGGACATGGATTCTTACTAGAACCCTGTCCTGTGGTGCTGCTTGTACCTATTTGTTCCAGGTTAGTAGCTTGTAAGGTAATGTGTCCAGAATCAAGGGACCCTAGAAGCTCCTAAAGTTTTTAATGGCTGGGCACAAAAGAAAAAGACTATTGTAACCTCTGAATTCTAAGATGATTTTATTATAAAATAGCAGTTCTACTTCTCTTCTCCCTCATAACTGCAGGCATGATAAAAATGTTTTCCGTGGAGCAGCCCAAAAGGTGGAATACCCCTTTAAATAACATACTGAAACTTAGTACTTTCCATTTCCACTCAGCAGCTAAATGAAATGAAGCTTTTTCAGAGTAGTAGTGAAAATTGATCGTAAATGGTTGTTGCGGGTTAGTGGACACTGTTATTCTTGCCTCGGTCTATTAAAAAAAAGTTTTTTTTTAAGGAAGCCATACATTTTTTTGACACTGCAAGCCAAAGAATTGGCATTGGTTAGTGATTAATCCAGCCCCTGCACAAATATGGGGAGAGGGTGACTTCACTGCTATCTCACTTCTCTGCACCCTTTGTACCATCATGGCATTGAGCAAAATGGTACTGCCAGCCTTCCCTGTGAAATCAGCACCGGTAGCTCAGCTCCTATTTGCACAGCCTTCCGCAAACAGTTTTGTCAATTATTAATTAGGCAGCTGAGAGCCAGGAAACTGAGACCAGAGGGAGGGAGAGGGAGAGAGGGGAGGGAGGTAGGAGTCAGGATAAGTAAGGTGTGAGGAGGAGAAGAGGAGAAGACACAAGGAGAGTACTACCAAGGTGAAGACAGTACAAGTTTAGAGGAGATGATGGAGGGCGACAAGTGACGTTTCTACTGGACTGTAGACATTGATTGATGACCAGCAAAGGGTAAAGGCACAAGAAGACCTGTCTTGCCCTGTGGGGGGTTCCAAGACTGAGAACCTGGACTGACGACATACAGCCGTCATGGCTACAGGTAAGCGTACCTAGAGACTAAGGCTTGAACACTTTCATTGGCAGATAAAATCACCAGATAGCTCCTGTGCCTAAACAATTACTGCCCCCCCCCCCCCCCCATCACATTCAAAAGCAAACACTTGTTCACTGTGTATTATTAGATAAGACAGGAAAGGATGGCTGCTTAACACCACTTGAATATTACAAACCAGGAATGTGGTTAAAGTTTGGACAGCGGAAGAGAGACCCAGCAACTGACAAACTCACATCTAATATAAAAGAATCCCCACATTCCAGAGGGCCCTTGTGCAGCTGCTTATTCTGCACAAACAGTTTATACACTCATGCCCACCTTATCTAGTGTACATCAACATCTCATATTGAACACACAGGGCTTGTTGGAGGGTCATCTAAAAAAAAAAAAAAAAAAGTACCTAAACTCTGTGCGCCACAATAACATAAAAGTGTTAACCTTTATGAATTTTCAGAGCTGAGCCAAACACTGTGCAGTGCCTACTGTGTGGATGTCAGATCTCTATGTTCTCCATTCTGTTAGGTCTCTTGAGCAGAAAGTGTACCATTTAGACACAGATAGATGTATCTAGATTCAGTAAGAGAATAATTCATACAACTTTCAATAAAATGAATACACAGTTCAGGCCCCTCATTACTGTCTACTTAGTAAGATGGAGATATAAGATGGAGGTTGGATTGTCCAGGATCCCTACGAAGCCCCTGGTTTCCTTTATGCTTTGGATTTTTCAACAGTAAGACTCATCCTGCCCTTATTCCCAACCTAGGTGTCCAAGGGTCCCCCCCCAAGGACTCATTTGCTTAATGTCTATTCAGTTGCTCTGATCTGCGTTGATCAACACGGGCTCAACGCAAGGTCTCATAGAAGGCAACTGTTTTCTATGTGCATTGTTCTCAACATACAGGTCCATTGCATAAAAATGCAGCATGTCTGCATTTTTACTCAATACACAAAAGTCAGTGTCAACACACATCATTGAGCATGCATTTTGTGTGCTTTATGCATGTTCTCTACCCTGTCCCCAATTTCCTCCTTGGTCCAGCACCGGCGTTCCTCTTCAGGACAGAGTGCCATTCTGACCATTTTCTGTGAGCCCAGCCTGTTATTTACATGCCCCGTTCAGGGGCACATCATCACATAGGCTCGACTCACAGTACTACAGGACTGACTGGCAATCACACATCATTACATGAATGACACTCAGTCCTAGAATAATGCACATCCCTGCCACTGCCAGAAAAAAAAGCAGAAGTCCTAGTGACATCATCGTATCATCAAGAAGACTAGGGTAGGAGAACTTCGGATTGGCGGGTGGACTCCATTATCTACCAAAAACTAAAATATCCATTTTGGGTGGCCTTTTAAATACCATTTTCTCTCATTACACAATGGAGTTCAGAGAGTGTTTTATCTACAAAAAGTTTACAGAAGATGAACAGATAAAAATGAAATGTGATGCAAAAATGTGGCGGGGGTATAGAAAAGCAAGTGAAAACAACAATAAAAGCAAAGATGTTATTTTAGGTTGACAGCATTTATTCTTGGTATAGAACAAGATTCTAAAAAGTTATGAGTTGAAAAAGATGTAGAAGATTATAAAAGGTTATGAGATGAATAAATTGGACATTTCCAGGGTGATATCTCTAAATGTTATTTTCTGTTATGCTTTAAATAAAAAAAAACTAGGTCTTTAATTCAGGAAGTATTCAGACATACACAGATACAAATAGGCTGCAAAGATGCTAATGTAATGTAACTGTATGTATGTTGAGCCACTTGTAGATGCCATCTGAAGCCTGGGTGACCGGGTGACCACATAGAACAAGTGAGAGATAGAGTTGTCACCCCTATAACAGGGAGTGTCTGAAAAAGGGCTTTTTTTTTAGCAAAGACCACTGGAAAATTTTGATGAATGCTGCAGATTTAAAAATAATGAAAATGATTTGTGAAATCCCATTAATACACTAAAATTTATATGAGGTCCTACAGTAGTGACAGGGTTTACACATGCTTGACTGACTTGCCCACCATTTTCTTACAGCCCTGCTGCCTTTACATGGGAGTCTTGCATGCCCTATTAGAGTTTTTTTTTGTAATTTGTGTTACAGACAACAGAGCAGTAGGAGTAATGCCCCGTACACACGGTCGGACTTTGTTCGGACATTCCGACAACAAAATCCTAGGATTTTTTCCGACGGATGTTGGCTCAAACTTGTCTTCCATACACACGGTCACACAAAGTTGTCGGAAAATCCGATCATTCTGAACGCGGTGATGTAAAACACGTACGTCTGGACTATAAATGGGGCAGTGGCCAATAGCTTTCATCTCTTTATTTATTCTGAGCATGCGTGAGACTCTGTCCGTCGGATTTGTGTACACACAATCGGAATTTCCGACAACGGATTTTGTTGTCGGAAAATTTTATAGCCTGCTCTCAAACTTTGTGTGTCGGAAAATCCGATGGAAAATGTGTGATGGAGCCTACACACGGTCGGAATTTCCGACAACAAGGTCCTATCACACATTTTCCGTCGGAAAATCCGACCGTGTGTACGGGGCATAAGACTTCCACTGCTATACCAACCAATATGAGACACCATTGCAACAAGGGGCAGACTTGGAAATGGTTGTAGGGAGATCATGTAGCTGAAGTTCCCAAGAGATAGGAAACCAGTGATTCGTTCTACCAGTTGGCTATAACAGCTTTGGGTGGAACGTTTAGGAATTTTAATTGTCGCACATGACATCCTGACATTTTGTCAATTGTTTATCCAATTGCATGTCAATTATACTATTATGCCACAGTGCATGTGATCTATTGGGTTCAAAGTAAAATGTGTAACTGTCACCAAGGATTTACAAGACACTAAGGACTTTTTATTCATTATTATTATACAGGATTTATATAGCGCCAGCAGTTTGCGCAGCGCTTTACAACATGAGGGCAGACAGTACAGTTACAATACAATTCAATACAGGAGGAATCAGAGGGCCCTGCTCGTTAGAGCTTACAATCTAGAAGACTTACTAGTGGTTTTTGGTGCTCTATATTATGTAATTGTGGAATTTTCCATTTAGTTGTTGTTTTTTGGATGGTTCGGATTGTCTCAACATTTATTTGTGTCAGACAAGCAAACACACTATAGTTTAAAATGTTCCTTGAACGTAATCCAATCAGGGCTTTCATTGATAGCAACACATTAAAAAAAAAAAAAAATTCTGTCCATGTCTTCTTGTTTCTACAAATGTGGGTAAAGTAATAATCACTTCCAATATCAAAACATCTTCTGAAGGCTTCATTCACATACCTCCCAACTCTGTAAGTAAAGGACCCCTGATGACATCAGTTATGTGAACCACAAAGAATTAATTGTAAAATAAAAAAAAAAAGATTGGTTAAACCAACAAGTTCTTTTTTTTTTTCACCACCTACATTCACTTTTAAAAATAACAATGTTAATATAGAGGTTGGATGAAAGTTTTAGTACAGTATAGCATATTTGGTAGTTGAATACTGTAGTACATTTTTCTAAAGAGGTCCATATATAAAAGACCAAAAAAAAACAATTGAGCAGGAATATTGGTGAGAGGGATTTAGTTCTAAATAGGACAGTTGGAAGCTATGCCATCAGTATTTTGTTTCCCACACCATTGCACAAGATGTATGGCAGGTATACTTAACTGGATAGACCAGCCTTTCCCAATCAAGGTTCTTTGGAACCTTAGCATTCTTTGGAACCTTAGACATCGCTAGTGAGTCCTTGAACAAGGGGCAGTGGCGACTGACCTGCTTGATGGTATCTGCATTTACAGCACCAATGCCACCCTGCAGAACCAGCGGCATAGGACCAGCGGAGCTTTTCCTCTTCTATATCAGTTAAGTAACCAATGACAACAATCATAATGTCAGCTGTCTGTAAGTGGAATGTCTTCCCACTGACCACTAATGGAAGAAGAATTTTTTCCACTGTCCCCCAAAGTATGGGGGTCCTGTGCTAACCACCACTGTAATAGGCATTCTTCTCACTGATTACCAGTGTGACAGGGCAGGTTTTCCATTGGCTACAAGAGTAAGGGGGGGCAGGGGGTGGGGGGTCCTTCTCTCATGGACCATCGATGTGTTGTGGCTAATGTACTGTGACCTGCAAATATGTAAATTTTTTTCAAGGCTTCCTCCATTGTAAAAACATTGAGACAGGCTGGTATAGACCTGTAAATTGAACCTGTGTTTTGGCAATGCAGCAGGTTCACTTACCTGCCCTCAGTGTTGCTTATACTCACCTTGCACTTTTTCCCTCACCTAAAAAAAAAAAGAAGGAATTATCTATTACTTTTCTGTATGGGGAAGCATGTAATTCTCTGAAAAAAAATGCAATTTAGAAGTTCAGATAGAGGTGATTTCGGAGGACAAACGAGATAATCTCTAGCTTTTACCAGATCCAATTGAATCTTACAGAGGGCTTCTAATCTCCAATCACAAGTGGGGGAGTGAAGGGAGGTGGTAGAAACCATGGGAGGACCGCAACTAAGTGACCCTGTTTTTTGCCCTGTATAGGAAAAAGCACAGCTTCAGTTTAAGAGAATGTATGTATAGCAAGTACAGATAACTAAGCAGTAGTAGTGAAAATTCTGTTCAGATTTTTTTTTGTGTGCAAAATTAGGGTTTAGGGGTGTGATGCACTTGCTGGCAGGATTGTGGACATTGTATATGTGTCACTAGGTTTCTCACTTACACATGATGAGGGACTCCAGGAGTTGTGTCTGTTACAGAGAAAACAACTTTTTGTTTTCTTAGATGTTAATAAGTTCTGCTCTGTGCCCTGGAGCCAGGAGGCTTAGTGGAGCTTTGGGGTGAATAATATAGCCTTCTTTCCTAGGTCCACATCTTAGGTGGTAGCTAGATCTTATTATTAGTCTCACTTGTGTACAGATGAGCTAACTGATGCTCAGGGGAGCCTCTGATGTGGAAGTCTGCTTCTGGGTGAAAAGGCTGATTGTTGACAGGCTACTGTTTGTTTGGGGGACCCATTAGGGAGAATTCTGGTAATCAAGAACTGACTTAAAGTGCAAAGTCATTTTTTCAACTTTCCATCTATTAAATCTTCTGCCCTTGTTGTTTTAACTTTGGATAGTAAAACTTTTTTTTCTGCCATTCTACCCTATACAGCCCACTTCCTGTTTCTTGTCTGGTAAAAAGCCTAGACTTGTGACATCATGCACAGCTCTCTCTCTGCCCACAGTTAAAAGGTTGCAGCCAGACTCAGTGGAGGAAGATTTCTGCAGCATATTTGGCAAGTACAGAGTCACGGTATATATGAAATAATATACAAAGTGGTAGGAGTAAAGCTTCAGAATAGCAAATATGTTTTTATTACAAATTATGTGAGTAGACTGCAGTCCCTCTTTAAGCGGCTCAGATGGGCAGATGTCTTGTTTGTTTCATGTTATTGACTCGCAAAGCCCTCCCAACTTACTACTGGCTTGCCAAATAAAAGTGCAGAACAAACCAGCTTGGACTGTTCCTTGGTGTCTCTGTCTCATACATGGTTTACAGTTGCTAATACCAGTGGAGCCTGTCCCCCTTACAGGGGTTACCTTGAATTGAGGCGATAGAAGGATTCCTCCTTTAGAAACCATGATTAGGGCCCAAGGGGGGTTTAAGGCCCAGTATTGCACCAGTCTTTTCACCTCCTTTGAGCCAAGGGTGTCAAAAGCCCACTCAACGGGCTTCACAGAAAAAATGCTGAAGGGAACAACATCATGTTATTTACATGCTCCAGTGGAGGCTGGGGTGACCAATGAAGGGGGGTCATTGGTCACCCCCAAATCTTTTATCCAACCGCTATATAACGGTTGCTGCCTTGACTTCAAAAAGCCTACGTAGCACTGTGTGTAGGGGATGGGCTCTTGGGAGATATAGTTTTGGGAGCTTATGTTGACCTTCCATCAGTTGACCCTGCAAAAATTTTACAAGCCTGGTGACAATGCCCCAGGAATTAATAAAAGCTGTTTCTCACTACATTACAGAAAAATGTAAAAGAACAAAAATAATGCAGGACTATGTTGGGGGAGAGTAAGTTATGGGTACATTTGGGTAATACCTGGGCATGCACTTTACGTAGCACACTTGCACCTGGAGATATGCTAAAAGCTGCTATGGCAGCTGGGGACAAGTGAGTGTGTCGAAGGCAAGACAAAGGCCTCATAAACCAGATAGGATTCCAGAGATAACCATATCAGCTAATTAGTGATAGTGATTTGCAATAAGAGAGATAAGCTATTGAGGGTGAAAGGGAATGGCCTCCACCAACAGTGGAATTTAGCACATATTCTCCCATCTCTACCCCTAGAGCAGGGGTCTCCAAACTTTCCAAACAAAGGGCTAGTTTACTGTCCTTCAAACTTTCGGGGGGCCCGACTGGGGCCACTGGAAGTAGATAATGTCCCGGCATCAGTAGGAGTAAACAAATTCCCCGTCTTTGGTCTCAGTGAGTGGAATTGTACCCCATCATTGGTGTAATTGGGTGGGAAGAATCATGCCCCATCATTGGTGTCACTGGAAGGAACTGTGCCCCATCGTTTGTGTCATTGGGAGGAATTGTTCCCCTTCATTGATGTCAGTGGGGGGGGGGAGGAAATTATGCTCTATTGTTGGTGTCAGAGAATGCAATATTGCCTCAAGGGCCAGATAAAAGCAAGCAAAGGGTCGCATTTAGCCCCCAGGCTGCTGTTTGGAGATCACTGCCCTAGAGGAACCGTCATCTGATAAATATGTTAAGTCGGGTACACACTAGCAGTTTATTTTTATTCAACCCAGCAGGCTGAATGAAAAAAAAAAAACAGAACAACGCAGGAGGAGAAGTTGTACTAACTATCTGATGTTAGTACAGCGATCTCCCCGCTAAGTTATTCTGTTCTAATGGGGGGGGGCTGCCCCCCAAAAACACACTGGTCAGCACTCTCAGCCATTGGCTGAGAGCGCTGATCAGATGCAGATCAGGAGACTTTTATCAGTCATGCCCTCTTGACAGAAGCCGGGAAGTTCGACCGGCTTTTGGCGGACCGCCTGCCGTACACAAGGGCCAAATGTCAGCCGGTTTCTATTGAATCCGACATTCGGCCCATGTGTATGGGGCTTTAGTCTTACAGAGACGTTATTATTAAATTGTTTGCAAAGTCCATAGCTGATATTTTTATAAAAGCCATCATCACCAAAATCAGGATAATAATGTAGATACACAACTGTGCACAAGTTTTAGGCAGGTGTTAAAAAAAAATGCTGTAAATTAAGAATGCTTTCAGAAATAGAAGAAGTGTTAATAGTTTATTTTTATCAATTAAAAAAATGCAAAGTAAATGAACAGAAAAGAAATCCAAATTAAATCAATATTTGGTGTGACCACCCTTTGCCTTCAAAACTGCAACAATTCTTCTAGATACATTTGCACACATTTTTTGAAGGAACTACACAGTTAGATTGTTCCAAACATCTTGGAAAACTAACCACAGATGTTCTAGGCTGCCTCAAATTCTTCTGTCTCTACATTTAATCCCAGACAGACTTGATGATGTTGAGATTGGGGCTCTGCGGGGGCCAAACTATCACTTCCAGATCTCCTTGTTGTTCTTTATGCTGAGGATAATTCTTTAATGAGATTGGTTGTATGTTTGGGGTCGTTGTCCTGCTACAGAATAAATTTGGGGCCAATCACACGCCTCCCTGATGGTATAGTATCTGCCTGTATTTCTCAGCATGGAGGACACCATAGATCTTGACTAAATCTGCAACTCCATTTGCAGAAATGCAGCCCCAAACTTGCAAGAAACCTCCACCATGCTTCACTGTCGCCTGCCGACACTCAATATTGCACTGTTCCCCAGCACTAAAGCAAACAAATTTTCATTCATAGTTGAGTCGGTTAGCCTTGTTTTCAGATTCTTCCATCAAGACCACTTCTAGCCAAACGTCTACGGATAATAGATGGCTGGACCTGGGTCCCCTGCTGGTTTCCACCAGTTCTGAGGTGATAGCACTGTTGGACATCTTCCAATGTTAAAGGGAAATAATGTAGCAGATGAAAGATACATCATGCTTAAGTTTCTAGTCGACCACTGCGTCAACATTGCCTGTTTCTCTGTGCGTCTTCAAACAAGCTTGAACAGCACATCTTGAAACCCCAGTCCGCTTTGAAATCGTTGCCTGGGAGAGACCTTGCTGATGCAGTATAATTATCTCGTGTCTTGTTGATGTGCTCAGTTTTGCCATAGTGTATGACCTGTGACATGAAACAGTATTCCACAATGGCCAGCTTCTGTTGGACAGACCGACATACACACGGGCAGAGTGTGGACCGCTTTTTTTTTGAACCGGCAAATGTCTCCTGACATTCTGCCCGTGTGTATGTGGCTTTAACAAAGAAAACCACTTCCCATTTCATGCTGTTAGCAATGGCACCACATGGAAGAGAAATGTCACAAGGCCTGAGCAAGAAAATAATTTCTTTACACAAGAAAGGTGAAGGCTACAAAAAGATCAGCAAAACTTTAATTATCAGTCAGCATACTGTAGCAAAAGTGATACAAAAATTTAACAAAGATGGAACTGCAACCATCTCACAGAGATGCCCAGGCCGTCCACGGAAGTTAACACCTCGAAAGGTGTCTTCTGATGAGAAGGGTTGAAGAAAAGTGCCATGCAAGTTCACTGAAGTTAGCTGAAGAAGTAGAAAGCCAAACTAGGGTGATTGTTTCCCATGACACAATGTGGCATACACTGCAGAGGAATAGCATGCATGGGTGTCGTCCATGAAGGAATCTTCTCCTAAAGCCCATGCACAAAAAAGCCTGCCTAGAATTTGCCCATGCTGAAAAAGAAGAATACTGGGATTCTATATTATGGGGTGATGAGACCAAAATGAATGTTTTTGGAACTGATGGCTTAAAAACTGTATGGCATTGCGAAGTTGAGGAGTACAAAGAATAATGCATGGTGCCCACAGTGAAACATGGCGGTGGCAGTGTCCTTCTGTGGGTGCTGAGTGCTGCTGGCGGGTAGCTGCATTTCATTGATGGTATCATGAATTTACAGATGTACTGCTCTATATGGAAAGAGAAGATGCTACCATGCCCTTGGTCTTCATGCACTTTTCCAACATGACAATGATCCAAAACACACATCTAAGGCTTGGGTTTAATTTGAGGGTATGTACATCCAAATCGGCGGAAGGGTTTATGAATTACAGCTCTTAAGAATAGCCAACCCCCCCCCCTTTTTCAAGGGACCAAAAGTAATTGGACAATTTAATCAAAAGCTGTTTCATGGCCAGGTGTGGGCTACTCCATTATTTCTTCATCAATTAAGCAGGTAAAAGGTCTGGAGTTGATTCTAATGCTGTGTACACACGAGCGGAATGTCCGACAAAAAAAGTCAGACGGGAGCTTTTCATCAGACTTTTTATGTCGAAAATTCTGACGAATCTAGAAAGAGAACATGTTCTAAATTTTTCCGACGGAACTAATTACTATCGGGAAACCTGCTTGTCTGTATGCTGTTCCGACGTACCAAAAACGACAGAATCGCACTAATTAAATAATCAAATGCGAAAAATTCAAACTATGATATTAATATATGAGCAAACATATAGTAAATGCAGTGATATAATCTAAAACAACCCACTCACTCATGTGTAATGTCGCAGTGCTGTGCCATAAAAAGTGCTAAATGTGAGAAACTGATTTGTATCCAATAAACAATATTAGAAAAACCAAGGGGTTTGGTTCCCGTGAATAAAAAAAGTCCCTTTAAATAAAGTGATTTGTGCAAATTAGATCTTGAGAAGAAGAAATCCGCCACTGGTAAAGAAGGGGTGACTGCTTACCGGAGCCCCATGATCCCCCACTACAGAGGATCAGGGGAAGCTGGTATGTAAACACTTCTGCAGGGTATAAGCAACGGGACAACTGCTGGGCTAATTTAGAGATGATAGCTGTTTCTAAACCTCCTCTGCAAGGCTCCTGATGATCCCAGCTCTTCTCATAGAAAGATGGACTCAACCTTTTTGATTGCCTTGTAAGGAATCTGTGCGGTATGTTTGTATTTTGAGAAAAAAATGACGGGTTCTAGTCTACCCCTAATCTATTAATGAAAATATTTTTCTTGTCTCTGTTGTTGCTGTCAGTTGATTTCACTTCGAATATCTACTTTTGCGTCATTATGCCCCTAATAGACTCTAGTTAGGCAGGTCACCTCCAGGAGATTGCATTGTCTTCTGGTCTGTGAGTACTCTGTTCCTCCTCTAGCCAGGTAGCAGCATATATGGGATTTGAACCATCGACCAGAATGCTGCTAAGCAGAAGTGCATCTATCATCTCTATCATCTCTAAATTAGCCCAGCAGTTGTCCCGTTGGTTATACCCTGCAGAAGTGTTTACATACCAGCTTCCCCTGATCCTCTGTAGTGGGGGATCATGGGGCTCCGGTAAGCAGTCACCCCTTCTTTACCGGTGGTGGATTTCTTCTTCTCAAGATCTAATTTGCACAAATCACTTTATTTAAAGGGACTTTTTTTATTCACGGGAACCAAACCCCTTGGTTTTTCTAATATTGTTTATTGGATACAAATCAGTTTCTCACATTTAGCACTTTTTATGGCACAGCACTGTGACATTACACATGAGTGAGTGGGTTGTTTTAGATTATATCACTGCATTTACTATATGTTTGCTCATATATTAATATCATAGTTTGAATTTTTCGCATTTGATTATTTAATTAGCGCAATTCTATTGTTTTCCTTATATTTTGCACTGTACTTATGTTATTCAGGAGAATTGCTGCTGTTTATGATTTATATTTATTTATTCACTTGTTTATTGGTTTATGGTTTGGGTTTCTGTTAGCGCAGTTTGATCCACTTTTTCTCTACCAAAAACGACGCATGCTCTGAAGCAAGTACGAGACGGAAGCTACTGACTATTGAACTTACGCTTTCTAGTCCCGTTGTACATGTTGTATGTCACCGCGTTCTGGACGGTCGGAATTTGGTGTGACCGCGTGTATGCAAGACAGCTTGAGCGGAATTCCGTCGGAAAAACCTTCAGAGTTTATTCCGACGGGAAAACCAGTCGTTTGTACAGGGCATAAGGCCTCGTACACACGAAAATCAGAAGGGAAAAGTCTGAAGATGAGCTGTGTGCGGATTTTCAAATCATTAGTACGGTGCATTTGACAGACAATTTGACTTTTACATCAGACAAAAGCTTGATGTTCAAGCTATAAAATTTTTGTCTGATGTGAACTCAACGTCTGATTTTCGGATGGTCAGTACAGAAATCCGTCACACAAAAGTCGAAAGTACAAAACACGCATGCTCGGAATCAAGGAATGACTGGGAAGAGTTCGGTCTTGTAAACTACTGTTCGTAATCTAGAATTAACATTCGTGATGCGGCACTTGATGAAATGTCAAAATTCTCATCTTCTTTAATGGGATAATAATAAAGCTGCTTTGGATGTAGTTATGTCAAACGTATTTTAAAAGGCATTTGTTTTGTACGATCTGAAAATCGCAAAATCAACACTCACCAAACTTCTACTAACATGAAATTAGCAGAAGGGGCCCAATGGGTGGCGCTTGAGAAATGAACCACCGTGTTTGTCAAACGATAATTTGCGGATAGTCAATATGCTAGACAAAATCCTGCACTCGCCCTTTTGACAAAAATCAGACGCTCGGTCGGGCAACAATCAGACCGTGTGTACGAGGCTTAAGTGTGGTATTTGCATTTGAAATCTATTGCTGTGAACCTACATCATGCGTTTAAAGGAGCTGTCCATGCACATGAAACAGGCTATTGTAAGACTTCAAAAATGAAACAAATCCATCAGAGAGATCACAGCAACATTAGGAGTGGTCAAATCAACAGTTTGGTACATTCTGAGGAAAGAAGAGTGCACTGGTGAACTCAGGCAACATAAAAAGTCCTGGACGTCCATGGAAGACAACAGTGGTGGATGATCACAGGATCCTCTCTATAATAAAGAAAAACCCATTCACAACATCCTGACAAGTGAAGGACACTCTCCAGGAGGTGAGCGTGTCATTGTCAAACTCTACAATCAAGAGAAGACTTCATAAGAGCAAATACAGAGGGTTCACCATAAGGTGCAAACCATTCATAAGTCTGAAGAATAAAAAAGACAGATTAGACTTTGCCAAAAAAATATCTAAAAAAACCAGACCAGTTCTGGAAAAGCATTCTTTGGACGGATAAAACTAAGATTAATCTGTAGAATAATGCAAGATGGAGAAATAAAAAAATCAAACACCACATCCCAAAATATGAAGAATATTCAAACAATAAAGACCAGGGTAAAGAGGTAACAAACCTTTTCCTCATTACTACCCATAGGTCCTTCTGCCCTTGTTTTCCTTAAACTTTTGGGAGATGTCAGGCACTATGATGAATACTTTCAGCAATTTTTATGATCATCACTAGCTTCATCCTTATTGATTCAACCCTAAGGTAATTATTCCCCTCTTTTAAATTGTTGATTTGATAGCAATGACTGTGTCTAATTTTTATCACACTGGTCATTGTTCATCTGGGCCCCACTTGACCTATTTCCTTCATCTCCAATATATTTTACTATAGAAATACTACCTTCTTAGTCTCTCTCTGCAAGCAATTAAGGTATGCTGGACAGTTGAAAAGGACATGACATCTATTAATTTGAATTTATTGCTGCACCCACATCATTTGAATATTGAAGTACTTTTGGTAAGGGTTGGTTTCTTCCTGTATCCACATGTTTCTATGTCCTTTTTTCTTATATTTTGATCCTTTATAACTATGTATGCATAGCTATCTTTCCTAATTCTATGCCAATTTGCATGTTTAATCATGTTTATGTATTGTTTTTCAATGCGTTAAATTGTTTTTCATTTATAGTATAAAACGAGTCACACCATCAAATCTCCTGAAGAAACTCTGAGTGAAACATGTCGAGAGTAGTAGTGCTTTGCTATACATGCTTCATTAATTCCATACATATTTTGATACTGATGTAGTTTTCCTTCTCATGTTTTGATCTTTACTATTAATAAAAAGTAACATTTTATCTTAATCTGATGAGCTTTCTTTTCTCTCTACTCAACACCGTTAAAAGTCCAGAAGTTTGTTACCTCTTCGCCCTGGTCTTTATTTTTTGAATATTCCTAAGATTAATCTGTACCAGAATGACAGGAAGAAAAAAGTGTGGAGAAGGCTTGGAACAGCTCAAGATCCAAAGCACACACCGTCATCTGTAAAAGATGGTGGAGGCAGTGTGATGGCATGGGCATGCATGGCTTCCAGTCACACTGGGTCATTAGTGTTTATTGATGATGTGACAGAAGACAGAAGCAGCTGGATGAATTCTGCAGTGTTTAAAGATATACTGTCAGCCCAGATTCAGCCAAATGCAGCAAAATTGATTTGCATGGAGCTTCACGGTACAGATGGACAGTGATCCAAAACACACTGCAAAAGCAACCCAGGAGCTTTTGAAGGAAAAGAAGTGGAATATTCTGCAATGGCCGAGCCAATCACCTTATCTCAATCCAATTGAGCATGCATTTCACTTGCTGGAGGCAAAACTAAAGGCAGAAAGACCCACAAACAGAGAACAACTGAAGACCGCTTCAGTTAGAGCCTGGCAAAGCATCAGAAAGGAGGAAACCCAGTCTTTGGTAAGGTCCATGGGTTCCAGACTTCAGGCAGTCATTGCCAGTAAAGGATTCTCAACAAAATATTAAAAACGAACATTTTATTTATGATTATATTAATTTATCCAATTACATTTGAGCCCCCGAAAATGGGGGGACTGTGTATAAAAATGGTTGCAGTTCCTAAAATTTGTACTTGATATTTATGTTCAACCCCTTGAATTAAAGCTGAAAGTCTGCACTTCAAATTAATTTGGATTGTTTTGTTTTAATATTATTCTGGTGGCATACAGAGCCAAAAGTACACCCCTCACATTTTTGAAAATATTTTTATTATATCTTTTCATGTGACAACACTGAGGCCGGGTTCACACCTATGCGAATTGGATGCTCGCATACCAGGAGAATGTGACTGGCTCCCTATGGAGCCGGTTCACATATCTCCCTTGCGGCTGTGGAGCGCACTGCACAGAAACGCTGTGCATCTTTGGCTCAGTTTCAGGGCCGAATACAGGCATAGAATCGGCCATGATTCGTTCCTGAAACGGGGAACAGGGACGCACAGCGCTCCTGTGCAATGTGCAGCGGGTTCCAGTGTGAACCAAGCCTGAAGAAATGACACTTTGCTACAATGTAATGTAGTGATTGTACAGCTTGTATAACAGTGTAAATTTGCTGTCCCCACAAAATAACTCAATACACAGCCATTAATGTCTAAACTCTTGTCAACAAAAGTGAGTACACCCCTAAGTGAAAATGTCCAAATTGGGCTCAAAGTGACAATATTTTGTGTGGCTGCCATTATTTTCCAGCACTGCCTTAACCCTCTTGGACATGGAGTTCACCAGAGCTTCACAGGTTGCCACTGGAGTCCTCTTCCACTCCTCCATGACGACATCACAGAGCTGGTGGATGTTAGAGACCTTGCGCTCCTCCACCTTCTGTTTGAGGATGCCCCACAGATGCTCAATAGGGTTTAGGTCTGCAGACATGCTTGGCCAGTCCATCACCTTTACCCTCAGCTTCTTTAGCAAGGCAGTGGTCGTCTTGGAGGTGTGTTTGGGGTCGTTATGTTGGAATACTGCTTTGTGGCCCAGTCTCCAATAGGGGGGGGGGATCAGGCTCTGCTTCAGTATGTCACAGTACATGTTGGCATTCATGGTTACCTCAATGAACTGTAGCTCCCCAGTGCCGGCAGCACTCATGCAGCTCCAGACCATGACACTCCCACCACCATGCTTGACTGTAGGCAAGACACACTTGTCTTTGTACTCCTCACCTGGTTGCCGCCACACACGCTTGACACCATATGAACCAAATAAGTTTATCTTGGTCTCATCAGACCACAGGACATGGTTCCAGTAATCCATGTCCTTAGTCTGCTTGTCTTCAGCAAACTGCGGGCTTTCTTGTGAATCATCTTTAGAAGAGGCTTCCTTCTGGGACGACAGCCATGCAGACCAATTTGATGCAGTGTGCGGCGTATGGTCTGAGCACTGACAGGCTGACCCCCTACCCATCAACCTCTGCAGCAATGCTGGCAGCACTCATACGTCTATTTCCCAAACACAACTTTTGGATATGACGCTGAGCACGTGCACTCAACCTCTTTGGTTGACCATGGCAAAGCCTGTTCTGAGTGGAACCTGTCCTGTTAAACCGCTGTATGGTCTTGGCCACCATGCTGCAGCTCAGTTTCAGGGTCTTATAGCCTAGGCCATCTTTATGTAGAGCAACAATGCTTTTCTTTAGATCCTCAGAGAGTTCTTTGCCATAAGGTGCCATGTTGAACTTCCAGTGACCAGTATGGCTGCTTTCACACTGGGGCGGCAGATCTGTTAGCAGTAAAGTGCCGCTAGATTTAGTGGCGTTTTACCACCGTTTAAGTGGCGCTTTCTGGCCACCAGCGGGGCACTTTTAACCACCGCTAGCGGCCGAAGGAGTGAAAAGCGCCCGTGTTGCGGCGCTCCTGAAGCTGCCTATTCATTCCAATGGGCAGGGGCAGTGTAGAAGTGCTGTATACATCGCTCCTACACCGCCCCTAAGATGCTGCTTGCAGGACTTTTTTTCCCATCCCGCAAACGCACCGCCCCAGTGTGAAAGCACTCAGGCTTTTAGACTGGGGAGGCACGAGAGGCAGTTTTCAGGCGCTAGTTTTAGCGCTAAAACGCATGAAAACTGACTCAGTGTGAAAAGGATCTATGCGAGAGTGAGAGCGATAACACCAAATTTAACACACCTGCTCCCCATTCACACCTGAGACCTTGTAACACTAACAAGTCACATGACACTGGGGAGGGAAAATGGCTAATTGGGCCCAATTTGGACATTTTCGTTTAGGGGTGTACTCACGTTTGTTGCCAGCGGTTTAGACATTAAAGGTTGTGTGTTGAGTTATTTTGAGGGGACAGCAAATTTACACTGTTATACAAGCTGTATACTCACTACTTTACATTGTAGCAAAGTGTCATTTCTTCAGTGTTGTCATATGAAAAGATATAATAAAATATTTACAAAAATGTGAGGGGTGTACTCACTTTTAAAGTATTTGTGGGGGTTAATTTATATCTGACATCACAAACAGTTCTTTGTTGCACTGCACTTTGGCACTGCGGTTCAGCCTATTCATAAAAATCAGGTTGGGATATAAATCTGGCCAATCCCCACAGAGTTCTTGGTTTTCATCTAAACCACTGTTTTTTTAAGAGAGAAGAATGAAGGCTGTAGCTGTGCCCCCTAGACATTTACAGGCCCTAGGCTCCTGCCTAGATTGCTCTATAGATGATTCAGCTCTAGGAACAGTATATCTTTATATATTCAATAATAGCACATACACTCCCTTCTCATTTCAAGACAAATATGATCAACTATTTTCTGTATTTGCTGGGTTGCCCTTTATGAGGAACCAGATTGCTGTTGAGCAAAGTTCAGTCGATTCTGAAGATAACAGTGAAATAAACAAAACATGACGATTTCTTCTCTTTAAGGTGTCAGGGAGAGATTAATCTCTTGGACATCGTTTTATGATATACAATATAGATTGAGTTTACAGAAATCCAGCACAACTTTACAGAAGAGTTCCAAAAATTGGGAGTTTTAAAGAAAAACAATGTTTTATTTCAAGGAAATGTATAGTCTTTTCATTTTTTAACTATATACGTAAAACAGATTGGCTTGATGTAAATCTTACCATTGTGTTATGTTAACTACTTCAATACTAGGCACTTACACCCCCCCTTCCTGCCCAAGCCAATTTTCAGCGCTGTCGCTGTTTAAATGACAATTGCGCGGTCATACAACACTGTACCCAAACAGAATTTTTATAATTTTCTTCCCACAAATAGAGCTTTCTTTTGGTGATATTTGATCACCTGCGTTTTTTATTTTTGCTAAACAAATAAAAAAAATACCTAAAATTTTGAAAAAAAAAACGTTTTTCTTTTATTTCTGTTATAAAATTTTGTAAATAAGTAAGTTTTCTCCTTCACTGATGGGCACTGATAAGGCGGCACTGATGAGGTGGCACCAATGAGGTGGCACTGATGGGCACCGATAGGCGGCACTGATAGGTGGCACTGATATGCAGCATTGATGGGCATTGATAGGCGGCACTGATGGGCACTCATGGGTGGCACTGGTAGGCACTGATGGGCACTGATAGGCGACACTGGGAACTTATGGGTGGCACTGATAGGCGGCACTGCTGGGCACTGATACGTGGAACTGATGAGCACTGATATGCGGCACTGTTAGGCATCACTGATAGCACTGGCAGGCATTGGGGATGGGCACTGATTGGCAGCTGCCTGGGCACTGATTGGCATTTCCCTGGTGGTCTAGGGTGGCATACCTGGTGGTCCAGTGTGGTGGCCATCCCTGGTGACCTGGCGGCATTCTGGTGGTCCTGGGTGGGCATCCGAGGGGGGCTGCACTGATAAACAATCAGCACAGACCCCCCTGTCAGGAGAGTAGCCGATTGGCTCTCCTCTACTCGCGTCTGTCAGACGCGAGTGAGGAAAAGCCGATCAACGGCTCTTCCTGTTTACATCGTGATCAGCTATGATTGGATCACGCGGTAAAGAGCCTCCGTCAGAGACTCTTTACTGAGATCGGTGTAGCGGAGTGTCAGACTGACACACTGCACCACCGATCGACTTGATGCGCACCCCCACAGGCGTGCAAGAGCGGTTGTTCTGGAGGGCTGTCATATGACGTCCACCCAGAATGAGAGCCGCACCGCCCAGCCATCATTTGATGGCCAGCGGGCGGGAAGTGGTTAATGTGTTTCTAAACCTATAATGAAAAGCTATATTATACTGCAGTTTAGCAATCCAAAAATGTGGTGGCTGCATTTATTTTCACCTGGTGATCTGGCCAGTAAGTCTGGTATTTTTTAGCTTTAGCAGACCAAGCTGTCTAGCAGAAATAGCAGTAGTGACAGGAGTGCTTACAATGGTTAGCTTTTATTCAAGTATGTATAACCTTTACCCCAAAAGAAAAATGTTTCTGTAACTGCTCAAATGAAATCACTTATGTAAAGCGTATTATCTAAATCCATCCATCTAACAATACTCTCTACATTGCTGCGATCCAAGAGTGACTATGCTGCTCTTCCGTAGATGCAGGGGAGGAATTAGTGTAGCCACCCTAAGACAAAAACACTGTTACTGGCAGGATCACAAGGTGAAAATAAAAGGGAAAAAAACAAATAAGAAAACAAATGCAGCCACCACATCTAAGGATTGGTAAAGCACAACTGTTTTTGGGTTTAGATACACTTTAAACTCTTGCCGACCCACTCACAGTAGATATACTACAAGCGGGTGGAACAGCCCAGCACCCGTATGTCCTACCCATATGTCACAGTGTACTTCCTGGTTTGGTGGTGCACATGCACACACCTCCACTGACCCTTGCTATCATTAGACACAGCACAAGTTTGTTAGCAGATTTCAGCCAATGATTTTGGCTGAAACTTGCTCATCATCTGTGACCAATCACAGCACAGAGTTCTGTGTTGGCAAACACACAGGACTCTGTATACACTGATCTGTCTGTTTCTTCTCCCCGAAATCGACTCTGAGTTCAGGGAGAAAAAGCAGACAGATCTGTTAGTAAAAGCAGCACACATTACACGTGTTAGGCACACAGTTAACACCTTGATGTTAACCCAGTCCCAGCCAGTGCCATTAGTAAAATATTATCACCGATCACTGTATTAGTGTCACTAGCAACGTCAGTGTCAGTTAGTGTCCCTCCCAGCCAGTGTCATTTAGTGCTAGATTTCCCGCCACACTGTCACAGTCACAATATAAGTCGCTGCTCACCGCGATTACTAGTATTGCCTCCATTCGGATCAGTATCTTGATCACAATCAGAACTATACTAGTGTCCCCAACAGTATAGTGTTCCCTAACATAGTTTGGTTTTTACTAAAGACATGTAGCAGAATACATTTTGGCCTAAATTTATGAAGAAATTTGATTTTATTGGATATGTCTTATAACAGAAAGTGGAAAACATTGTTTTTTTTTCAATATTTCAGTATTTTTTCGTTTATATAATCGATAAAAAAAAAAAAAACAGTGGTGAATACCACCAAATTAAAAGCTCTTTTTGTGTGAAAAAGAAATGATATATAATTATATATATATATATATATATATATATATATATATATATATATATATATATATATATATATATATTTTGGGTGCAGTGTTGCCTGACTGAGCAATTACCAGTTAAAGTGGTTGTAAACCCACATTGAAAAAAAAAAAAAAAAAAAACCTGCAAGACAAAGGCATAATGCTATGCATACTAGCTCATATGTAATACTCACCTGAGATCGAAGCCCTCGCTGCGGTGCCCGTACACAGCCCTTGGCCGGCAACATTTCTCCCCGGAGTTACTTCCGGGTATCACGGCTCTGGCGCTGTGATTGGCCAGAGCCTCGATGACGTCACTCCAGGTAACGGCACACTCACTGAAGCAAACGGCACTTACGTGCCATTGCTTCAGTGTGCATGTGCCGATGACATTGGTGCATGCAGATACAGGGGATATCCGGGGTAGCCTATTAAGCCTATTAAGGCTTACCTGTAGCAAAAAGTGAATTATAAAGGTCTATAACCACTTTAAAGCAGCGCAGTGCTGAATAGCAAAAAATGGCCTGGTCATGAAGGGAATAAAACCTTCCGGAGGTCAAGTGGTTAAAGTGTTTGTAAACTCTAATGATAAACTTCTCCTATTAGCTTCCTTTTGGTCTGTTAAACATACCACTAAAAGTGTTTTGTTAGATCTGCCTACTAACTGCAAAAAAAAACAAAAACCTGTTGAAATCTTGTCTGTTTATAACTTCCTGTTTGAGGAAAGAGTGAGTACAGATCAGGAAGACAGCATCTGTAATATGAAGCGAAGATCAAGAACACAGGGACATGACCTCAAACTGGAAGGAAAGTCCAAAATTTTATATTGTAAAGCGCTGCATAAACTGTTGGCACTATATAAATCCTGTATAATAATAATAATAATAACTAGCCCTATTTTACTAAAAGAGTAGTTGATGCTTGGAATAGACTTCCAGCAGCAGTAGTAAGCCAGTTAAAAGTAAGTATATTCAAACATGCTTCAGATAACGTTAGATCTATACTCAGTGATAAAACACACTAGAGGGTGGAAAGGCCTAGTGCATTACCTGATAACAAAAGTTTATCAAAATCAAGACAATACCAAGAAAATGCCAAATGCATGCTCACAGAGAGCCACAGGCAGAGAGTGCTAAAAGCATAACTTAGGTGACAGAGGGATCAAAATTGGATGGGTATCATTGAGACCCAGACATCTCTTAGAGCAGAGGTCAGCAACCTTTTTACACTTAAGGGTCGGATTCAATGTATGTGAATGCATGGAGGGCCGCATTCAAATTCTAATAAATGAAAATAATAATCCGGACCCCTTTGCATTACACAGCCCCGCACCTCTGGACCCCTTTACATTACACAGCCCCCGCACCTCTGGACCCCTTTACATTACACAGCCCCGCACCTCTGGACCCCTTTACATTACACAGCCCCCGCACCTCTGGACCCCTTTACATTACACAGCCCCGCACCTCTGGACCCCTTTACATTACTCAGTCCCCGCACCTCTGGACCCCTTTGCATTACACAGCCCCGCACCTCTGGACCCATTTGCATTACACAGCCCCGCACCTCTGGACCCCTTTACATTACACAGTCCCGCACCTCTGGACCCCTTTACATTACAGAGCCCCGCACCTCCGGAACCCTTTACATTACACAGCCCCTTCTGCATAATACACCGTCCCCCCATGTCATGCTTTAAAATTGCGCACACTCGTTGAATGGTGACAAACTACTGTACTTAAATATCTCTATAGGCGACGCTCTAACGATCGCGGTGATACCTCACATGTGTGGTTTGAACATTGTTTACATTTGCGGTCACGACCGTATGCATTTGCTTCTGCGTGCAAGCTCGGAGAGATGGGGCGCTTTAAAAAAAAATTCTTTTTTTTTATTTTATTTTTTTTTTTTTTACACTGTCCCTTTGAAAAAAAAAATCTGATCACTTTTATTGCTGTCAGAAGGAATGTAAACAAAATATCCCTTGTGACAGGTACTCTTTATGGAGGGATCTGGGGTCTATAAGACCCTAAATCCCGACTTTGCACTTATTTGCACTTTGCAATTTGGCGCCTTTAGGTGTTCTGTAAACCGTAAGTGATGTCATGAGCCGAAACCTGATCCAAGCCGATTCCGGCTTCATTCGGGTCTCTCGCCAGCCAATGCATGTGCCGGCTGGTCGATCGGGCCTCCCGGTGGGACGGGGGAGCCTAAGCGAGCCGCGGAAGGTGGCAGTAGAGGGGGGGGGGGGACGTCCACCCCCACTGCTTAGGATAACAGCTGAGTGGCTTCTTAGCCGCATCGGTTGTTATCCCAGGAAAGCCGACCGCCGGAAGGGGTTAAAATGTCTGCGGGTCATGCTGATGCATTTCAGGGGACCGACCTTTTTCCACACAGTATCATATTCAGATGAAAAAGTTTAAAACTAAAAACAAAAATGTAAACATTTCTATTTTTTTTAACACTGTCTGTGTTCTGGAACAGGCACTCAGCAAATGGGGACCAGGGGCTGTGTCAATGCAGCTGCTGTGTCCCAACAGACATGAATGGGACTTCCTGCACAGGGATGCACAGAGGACCAATGCACTCCATGTGGGAAAGACAGCCCTTTGTATGGGTATACAGATGAGTACACTCATGTGGAGGAGGCATCACTGGTGTCTGCACAGGGTTAATAGCCCATTAGATGTTGATGGATAATTCAGCAGCTACCTCTGATAAACTCAGCCTACAGAGCTCAGCAGTTTACTGCCTTTGGAATATATCCTAAATCATTATTGTAAACATGAATTAACTTCTAACAAGCTAGATATGTTCAGACTGTACTGCCTGGAGAGAAGAACAAATAAAAGGGAAAAGTGATTCCCTTTCAGCAGATAAAAACACAATATCCCAATCTGTAGGGTGAATGACGGGTCTATGTGATGGGATGTCACAATACAACTTTTATAGATCATAGGGATCCTTTATAGAGACTGCCATTGATGAGATTGCGGGTGTTGTCCACCATCAACCACCAGTGACACTAAACCGTACCCTTATTCTCCAAAAACTATAAAAAATTATATAAAAACCACCTATCAGCCCTGTTTATGTATATTTCATGAAATTGTTATTGTGTTTTTACATTCTGGTAATACTTTCCTTGAGCCCCAAAACCTCTCTCCCCCCCCCCCCCCCCCCCCCCTTCGGCTTGTTTGGAACACGCAGTGCACGTTAGTCATGTACACTGCGCCTTCACTTCCTGCAGTGCTGACTGTGCATTGTAATCACAAATCACTGAACCTTCTGGGATTGTGCCTGTAGTGTATCAAAGTGCTAACACCAGCTCTATACTTCAATATGAACTCCACTTGCAGCATCCAGAAAAATGTCTGTGTATATAGAAGTCTAAATCTAAGAAAAACCTGTTCTTGGGTCCCAAACGCAGCCAGCATGATATCCTGATACCAGAGATCTTATGAGCCCGAGTTCACTTGTGTGAACACAGACATCGCATGTGATTCGCACCCGATCGCATGCAATGTCTGTGCAATGTGATTTCAGCCATACAGTTGTATGGCTGAACTCACATTGGATTCGCAGGAAAATAGTGCGGGGACTTTTTTGCCCCCGCACTGGAATCGGATGGTATGGGTGTTCTCACCTATGTGATCTGATTCCTGTGCGAGTTCAGTTTGCACTGTGAACTGTGATCTGTGAACCGATCCGGGGGTGTCATTAACATTGTATTGACACCCGCAGTGGTTCGCAGAGGGCAGTGTGAATTGCCTGCGGGAGAGATGCGATGTGGGAACTGGCACTGGAATTGCGCCGGTTCCCGCATCACATATGTATGAACCTGGACTAAAGTAAAACACAACAGTGTTGTGCTACAAAACATCATAAAAGTAAGGCAGCCCATACATGCTTGAATTTTTTTTTTTTCTTTCAACCAGTGGGCTGAACCAAGAAAAAATTGACCTGCTTCCTCCACCCACCCACTCGATGTGGATGGAGGATTCACTCTCATTGAGATTATGTATTCTGACCCCAGAGAGACTTCCCCGCCGTCAGACAATACATTGATCAGTGCTGGCAGTATTGATCGATCGTGAAAACCCAGACAGGCTGGTTGTACTGATGTCAATTGGTAGATTGAACCAGCCGAATTCTGATCCATGTATGGCCAGCTTAACCACTTGCCTATTGGGCACTGGTAGGCAGCACTGATAGGTGACACTGATGGGAACTGATTGGCAGCACCGTTGTGCACTGGTGGACACCGATAGGCATAACTGGTGGGCACTGTTGGGACTGCACTGATAATCAGATGTCCCTTTTACACAAGCCAGGTATCGGCTCTCCTCTCCTTATGCTGTCAGCATGAGGAAAATAATGTAGATAATCAGCTTGTGTTTGCATCGGACACAGCTGACCACACGGTAAAGAGCTGCTGATTGGCTCTTTAGCCTGATCTGTGATCAGCAGTGTCCTGAAGACACAGAAATCAGAGCGCACCACAGCGGGCACAATCATGGGAGGACCTCATATAACACCCTCCCAGAACTGGCCGTCATTCCTCTATAGCGCGGTCAGCAAGTGGTTAAAGAGAATATGTGCTTTACCCATGCAGGGCAAAGAAAAAGGTTCATTTTAATGTGGACTTTCACATCCCACCTTCCATTCACAGTTCCATCCTTCAGCACTGGGGGAAGAAAAAGTGCCCTGGCATTAGAGGGAAGAAAAAGTGTCCTAAATCATGCAGTATATGGAGTGAGTCAGATATAAGGATGAGCTCCGGCGTGTTCACACAGCCCATGTGCAGAGCCCGCCAGGAAGTCGGCACTGCACTGCGCTAATCACAGGCAGTGAGACATTTCCCGATCTCTGCAGCCGCGCATCGGGACAATGTCTCACTGCCTGTGATTAGCGCAGCGTAGTGCCGATTTCCTGGCGGGCTCTGCACGTGGGCTGTGCGAACACGTCGGAGCTCATCCTTAGTCAGATACTCTTCTATACCTGGAAATATGAGGCATCTCCTCCTGTTCCAGCTGCTGAATGGGTAGGGGAGTGAAGGTGTAACTCTGCATTTTAATCTCTCATCCCCAGGTGCATATACTCACCAAGTATATGATGCTGGGGGTTGGGGGGTTAAAGCAAACCTGTTGCTTTGCCCTCAATAGATGCATATTTGCATTAGGTTGCCAAAAGCATTCAGCAAGCTAGTTAGTTATGGAGGTTTCAATCACCATGAGATACAGATCTGGTTTACTTGGTGTATAAACATGGCAGCTCAGCTTAGCATTGCATCATATATTGCTTTAATCACAGACCAGGATATAATTCTTAATTCAAAATCAAATACATCGCAGTGCAACCCCCTGGAGCTGGGAAGCAGAAAGTGCAGGGTCTGGAGGAGGGCCAGAGGAGGCCTGGAGTCCGTTGCCAGAGTTTGCTGAATGCTGAGACCAGGGGAAGTGGAGACAAGAGGGTACTGTGGCTGCACAGGGAGGTGCAGGACATATAGGAAGAGTTTTGTCCTCTCTGCAACTGAGATGGGGAGGGGGGAGGGGGGGGGGGGCAGAGATGAGCCTCTCCATGGCTGTATGGAGAAGCGCAGGATCTGGCAGAGGAATTCGGTTGTCCTCTGCATGCCGACTACTGAGACAAGTTGGGGGCAGAGACGAGGGGGGTGCCGCATCTGCAGGAGAGGTGCAAGGGCCACATGGTATGGTCTAGTGGCCGGATTTGGCCCGCGGGCATTGTGTTAGGCATGTGCTGTAGCGCAGTGGTTCTCAACCCTGTCCTCAAGTACCCCCCAACAGGCCATGTTTTTGGAATTTGGAATAGCTGTCCAAAATACCAAGCCATTGACTCTTGATTTAAAGCACCTGTGCAAGATAAAGGAAAACCTGCAAACATGGCCTGTTGGGTACTTGAGGACAGGGTTGAGAACAACTGCTGTAGAGCATCCTCCCACTTCAGAAAGAGGGACATTTAGAGTGCACCTGTGCCCAGACCAGAGACTTTTTAATTTTAACATATTCATAACAAGCAGTAAAAGTGATTTAAAACAAGCCCATACTGACTTCTCTAGCTGCTTGTACTGTGAAGTGATTCATTCTCAAAGATTAAAAAATGATACTCTAAAGTCAGATTTATGTAGGTTTTTTTGGCAGCCTACAGCACGGGCAGGACTGCTGCAAGAATTTTTGACACCCTAGGCGAAACCTCATTTTGCCGCCCCCCTCGGCTGCTCCACCCCTGACTCCACTCCCTCTGTCCTGCCTATATATGCCCCACCTTTTTAATGAAGCTCCCATCAAATTTAGCCCACCAGCACCCATCAAATGTAGCCTCGCCAGTGCCTATCAATGTAGCCTACCAGCGCCCATCAATGCAGCCTCACCAGTGCCCCTCAAATGCAGCCTCACCAATGCCCATCAATGTAGCCTACCAGCGCCCATCAATGCAGCCTCACCAATGACCATCAAATGCAGCCTCACCAGTGCCCATCAATGCAGCCTCACCAGTGCCCATCAATGCAGCCTCACCAATGCCCATCAAATGCAGCCTCACCAGTGCCCATCAAATGCAGCCTCACCAGTGCCCATCAATGCAGCCTCACCAGTGCCCATCAATGCAGCCTCACCAGCGCCCATCAATGCAGCCTAACCAGCGCCCATCAATGCAGCCTCACCAGCGCCCATCAATGCAGCCTCACCAGCACCCATCAATGCAGCCTCACCAGCGCCCATCAATGCAGCCCGAACACATATGAATTACACGGGTTCTGAGGCTAATTTAATGCAGATACGGCACTAAGTGAGTTTAATTATCACCTTAATCAGCCACAGAATCTGTGTAATTAATATGTATTCAGGTTTAAAGGGATGAGGTGGCAACCCTAATTTGTGGAGGAGGCTTTTTATCTTCTCAGATGGTAAAGCTGCCCATTCCTCTTGGCAAAAAGCCTCCAGTTTCTGTAAATTCTTTGGCTGTCTTGCATGAACTGCACGTTTGAGATCTCCCCAGAGTGGCTCAATGATATTGAGGTGAGGAGACTGAGATGGCCACTCCAGAACCTTCACTTTATTCTGCTGTAGCCAATGACAGATCGACTTGGCCTTGTGTTTTGGATCATTGTCATGTTGGAATGTCCAAGTACGATCCATGCGCAGCTTCCTGGCTGATGAATGCAAATGTTCCTCCAGTTCTTTTGATAACATAATGCATTCATCTTGCCATCAATTTTGACCAAATTTCCTGTCCTTTGTAGCTCACACATCCCCAAAACATCAGCGATCCACCTCTGTGTTTCACAGTAGGAATGGTGTACCTTTCATCATAGGTCTTGTTGACTCCTCTCCAAATGTAGTGTTTATGGTTGTGGCCAAAAAGCTCAATTTTGGTCTCATCACTCCAAATGACTATGTGCCAGAAGGTTTGAGGCTTGTCTCTGTGCTTTTTGGCGTATTGTAATCGGGATACTTTGTGGCATTTGCGTAGTAATGGCTTTCTTCTGGCGACTCGACCATGCAGCCCATCTTTCTTTAAGTGCCTCCTTATTGTGCAGCTTGAAACAGCCACACCACATGTTTTCAGAGAGTCCTGTATTTCACCTGAAGTTATTTGTGGGTTTCTCTCTGCATCCCAAACAATTTTCCTGGCAGTTGTGGCTGAAATTTCAGTTAGTCTACCTGACCGTGGAACCCCACTTCTTGATTAGAATTTGAACACTGCTGATTGGCAGTCTCAATTCCTTGGATATCTTTTTATATCCCTTTCCTGTGTTATACAGTTCAACTACTTTTTCCCGCAGATCCTTTGACAATGCTTTTGCTTTCCCCATGACTCAGAATCCAGAAACGTCAGTTCAGCACTGGATGAAAGATGCAAGGGTCTGTCAGGGGTCCAGAAACACATTGACCTTTTATACACACACACTAATTACAAGCAAACAGATCACAGGTAAAGATGGTTACCTTTAATAGCCATGCAAACCCCTTTGTGTCAACCTGTGCGTGTTATCAGGCCAAAATCACCAGGGTATGTAAACTTTTGATCAGGGTCATTTAGGTAGTTTCTGTTGTGATTATGATTTAAAAAGAGTAAACACAGTTGACTGATAATAAATGGCTTCAGCCAAATACTAACCATGAGTAAAATAAATGTTTTTGTGTTATCATTCATATTCTCTGAAAAATGGCCAATAAATCATAAATTCTGCCAGGGTATGTAAACTTATGAGCACAACTGTATATCTATATATAGATATACATATTTATATATAGATAGATATGTCATTTACTGGCTCCTTCCCTTTCTGAATGGACAGAATCAGTGATCACTGACTCTGTCCATTCATAACTGAGCATCTCAAACTGTGTTTACGATGCTTTAGTTTATGAATGGAGAGGAGCCTCTGTCTCCTCTCCATTCATCTTCAGTGAAGCTGAGGCTGCAGAGAAAGGGACTGGGGAATCTGTGTCTCAAAGGGGAGATGTCAGCGGTCCTCTTTAGACCCCTGACATCTCCCCAAAAGCACACCCCCCCCCCCCCCGCCATAGGGTTGATTAAAAAAAAAGGGAAACATTGTAATAAATAAATACTTAAAAGTAAAATTGTGAAAACAATTAAAAAAAAAAACAAAAAAACACTGACACTGTCCATAGTAGATAAAAATTTTAAAATAATACGAAAAATTTATTGTAAAAAATAAAATTGTAAAAAAAAAAAAAAACGACTGACACAGTCCACGCCTCATCAGTGCCACTGTCAAATGACATTAAAAAAAAAGTATTGGTATCGGCAAGTATTTGAAAAAAAAAATATCGGTACTTGTCTTAAAAAAGTGGTATCAGTGCAACCCTAGTTTATACCCTTGGACAGATCTGCTGGATTTGGGCAGTATGGGGTACCTGGGAAGGCCTGCTAAGAGGATGTGCAGCAAAGCATAACAACCTAACAGAAAGCCTGAAATGCTGTTGGTTAGATTTTTACAATCGTATATCAGTGTGACATTTCCGTTTTCTATTGAATAAGCCTGTTGGTGTCACTCATCAAATTGCTGGGAATATGAATTGTCTCAGCGCAAACAGGAATCAAAACCTGAACTGAAAAAGGACAGCTGGAGAATGAATGTTTAAATCTAGTTGCCACGTACATACCCAGACACATACATCCTTAGAGCACATACTTCGATAAATTAGCCTCAAATATATTAGAGGGAGTGGTGTGCACATTAGACTAACATATTTTATGTTCTTTTGACAGAAATGGAAGTTCGGATCCAACAAGAAGAAGAAAGGAATGAAGCAGCTGTGGAAATGGGCCAAAGAGCTAACACTCCAAGTACAGACCTCGTCCAACCACCGCAGCAGCCCAAACCTACCTCAGAGGAGCCTAAAGGCATAGAGAACACTGCATTTGTTGGGGACCCTCCACCGTATTCTCCCCCGGACCCTAAGATTGCACATCTGCTGTACCCCAATTATCAAAACAACTACTCTGGCTCGATGGCTGTCATGTACCAGTCTGGCCCAACGTTGCAGAATGTCTACGCACATCCGAACCTGCCGCCAGGGTCATATCCCTATATCATAGTAAGAAAAACTCTCTACATGCCAAACTACTTCATGCGAAAGCTGTGTTTAACCACTTCAGCCCCAGAAGGTTTACCCCACTTCCTGACCAGGCCATTTTTTGCGATACAGCTTGGCGTTACTTTAGCTGACAATTACGCGGTCGTGCGACGCTGCACCCAAATAAATTTGATGTCCTTTTTTTCCCCACAAATAGAGCTTTCTTTTGGTGGAATTTGATCAATTGTGCAGTTTTTATTTTTTGCGCCATAAACAAAAAAAGACCGACAATTAAAAAAAAACAAAAAACTATTTTTTACTTTATGCTATAAAACATCCAATAAGAAAATGTAAAAAATCTAATTTATTCATTAATTTGGGAGAATATGTATTCTGCTACATATTTTTGGTAACAAAAAATCCCAATAAGCGTATATTGATTGGTTTGCCAAAAGTTATAGCGTTTACAAACTATGGGATAGATTTATGGAATGTGTTTTATTTTTATTTTTTAGCGGTAATGGCGGTGATCAATTTTTAGCTGTCACTGTTCTAATGACACTGGCAGGGTAGGGGTTAACATCGGGGCGATCAAAGGGTTAAATGTGTTCCTAGGGAGTGTTTTCTAACTGTGGGGGAAGACAGAGATCCGTGTTCCTGCTTAGCAGAAACACAAGATCTCCATCTTCACCTTTAACAGTACGGCGGTCTGCCCTGTTTACATAGGCAGATCGCCCTTCTGCTTCTCCTGAGAACGATCGCAGGGTGCCAGCGAACATCAGGTCCGCTGGACTCGCTGATTGGCTCCTGCTGTGTCCAATCACAGTGGGAGCAGGTTCACCGGCGGTGGCGCTCGCGCGCCCCAGACCCAGTGCACTAAATCACGTACAGGTATGTGATTTTGCTCAGGAGAGCCGCCCTGCCGCAGTATATCTGCGTAAGGCGGTCCAGAAGAGGTTAAAATGGACTTGTTGGGTAGAAACCAATAGAATCACATTAACACTATTCCTCAGCAGACATCACAAGCTCAATTACATGTACTGTATATAACTGTATGAAATTGCCCTCATATAATTATTTAACATATAATAATAATTTAGAACAGCTTATATAGTTCTATAAGTATCGCAAAACATTTTCATCCTGCTTCACAGAACCTGCAGACTAAAGGCCCGTACACACGATATGAAAAATCTCTCCAAAATGACAAAATAGGCACCAGGTTAATCAGAGCTAGTGTCCCCTTAAAAAAAATTTCCCTCTATTTCTGTTCTGGTGGCAACCCAAAATTTAGAATTATCTTTCACTCTTGATGATAATGACAAACAGGACAAATAGAGAGGGTGAATCTCCCTAACGGAGGCACAGACGAAAACCTGACAGGAGTTATTACCCCTCTCCACTCTATCCAAAACTTAAAAAAAAACGTCTTGCCTTTAGCTATACTTTAAAGCATAACTGAAGCTGGGTACACACTACTACTGGGTACTACAAGAGTTTTTTTTTTGTTTAACCAACAGGCTTAACGAGAAAAAAAAAAAAAACTCAAAGGGGTTGATTTACTAAAACTTGAGAGTGCAAAGTCAGGTGCAGCTGTGCATAGAAACCAATTGGCTTCTAACTTCAGCTTATTCAGTTAAGCTTTGACAAAAAAAACTGGAAGCTGATTGGTTTCTATGCAGAGCTGCACCAGATTTTGCATTCTCTAGTTTTAGTAAATCAATCCCACAGATTCCTCCATCTACACAAGTGAGGTGGATGCAGAAATCTCCCCCGCGCTGTGCTACTGTATATCTGATAGCAGGGACTCCTCCCCTGGAGGACGCCGTTGGAGCCATTGGCTGCAGTGGCTGATTGAATTCTGGTTTTCCCGCAGGACTGTTTAACAGAAGATGGTCAGCAATCGGCTTCTACAGAGAGGGAGGGCTACACACAGATCAAAATTTGTTATGTTCCTGCTGAACTGTCTGAATTTCAATCTGTGTGTAGCCAGCTTAGGTCACCATACTTGCCTCATCCCCAACAATTCGATGTCTCCCTGGCTTCTCTTGGGTGCCGGTCTTCAGCCCTCCTAATTTATACCTGCACAGGAGAACGTCATCCTGGCACACCGAGACCGAGGTGCACATGCACCTTTCACACTGGGGTGGTTTGCAGGAGTTATTGCGCTAAAAATACCGCCTGCAAACCGACCCAAAACAGCCGCTGCTGTTTGTTCAGTGTGAAAGCCCGAGGGCCCGAGTGGTTTTAACCCTTTTTTGGCCACCAGCGGGGGGTTAAAACCGCACCGCTAGCGGCCGAATACCGCGGTAAAACAGTGCTAAAAATAGCGCTGTTTTTACCGCCGACGCCCCCTACCGCCCCAGTGTGAAAGCAGCCTTAAAGAGGAACTAAACTCTCCTATCATTTTAAACCAAGGAAGCTGTCATCTTTGCTATGATGTTGCACATGTGATCAGTTATGACACCAGCCAGTTAATGGTTTGACAGTTTGGTTAAGAGCACAAGCAAATGGGACAGTTACATTCCCGGCATGTGGCGTAATATAACTGTTTTTTAAAACTTAAATCAATGGATTTACAGTAGTTCATTTTAAATTAATAAGTTTAGCTCCCCTTTAAAGGATCAGTACACCAAAGACAAAAGTTATTTGTAATGGGGTAAAAATAACTTTAACTTTGTAAAGGGGTAAAAAAGGGTAATTGTTGGGCAAGTACAGCTTGTTTTCAGGCACATTCAGCTTGCAATTGAAATCATTTTGAGATGCTTCAGAGATCATTATCATTTGATGAGCTGTGAAGTTGGCCTTGTTCTAACCCACAGTAAACCTTCCTCTAAGCTTCATCAACCTGCGTTGACCTGTTTTTGCATTCCCATTGACTTTTATGGGGAGTGAAGCGGTTCTGACACAAACAGTCCTGAAAGCTGTCCATGAAATTGAGATGCCAGGCTTTGGGGCAGGCATGACTCATTAGGGTTGCCACCTGTCCGGGATTCACCCGGACAGTCCGGTTCTTACATCCTCTACCCGGGTTTCTCACTGCCTAACACCCGGACACCAGTCACCAGGGCACCCCCAAAAACTCTTCCAGCTACCCCATAAAAGCTTAATTAGAATCTTGCTTCCATAACATGTATCCAGTGTCCTCAGTTAACTTGGAAAGCTGGTGTGTTCCTGTAATGGAGCGAGGAGGGGCCGGTACCAGAGAGAATGTGACTGCAGGCTGTTTGTCAGGAAGGGAAAACTGCAATCAGGAAAGCATGACTGTATCTTCTGACCTCGGGACACCCTTATGGGCCTTCCTTGGATATGGGACCACTTTGCACCCCCGCCCCAAATAAAAAGGTGTAATGTAGATGCCTATGTAATGTAGGAAAACATGAAAAAACGTTATCTCTGGTGAGGGCTCTCCTGTTCTGTTTGCTATCATTTCTATTTGAAGGCTCATACATAAATACAATGATAAATAAATAGAAAACAATCCAGCACTCCATCCAAATAACTCTCCAAAAAAGGAATATGGCAGGCAATAGTAGGCAACAATGCAAATGTAGGCAACAATGCAGCCCTCATCAGATTGGGCGGTCTTCTGAATGCTGTAAAAACATACACAAGAGAGCGCAAACGCCTAGTGCATTACCACCAAAACCATTTATTAAAAACACACAAAAGTGTTATATTCACAAAATTGGAAAAAAATCCAGGCATTTCGTTCCCCCAAAACACATAAGCTTTTCCACCATGTGGCATCAGATGAGAAACCCATGTCACCAGCTGGAGCTGTTTGCCTGATAAGCTGGATTTTATTCCAATTTTGTGAGTATAACACTGTTGTGTTTTTTTTTAATAAATGGTTTTGGTAATGCACTAGGAGTTTGCACCTTCTTGTGTTATTTTTTACAGACATACAATGATCCCTGTACTTTTACCTGTAGAAGCAGCTCAATGATATTCTATGTGTCCATGCACATTAAGTTCAGTGTTTAAAGGCAGAAAAAAACCTTCTGGTTTGCATTTTTGAGAGCAGTTTTCTGGCAGAAAAAAAAAATGCAAAACGCTCCTAAACTCCTGTACAAAAATGACAAAAGCACACGTTGTTTTTTAAAGCCCAGTGTTCAAGGAGCCTAAAGATGAACGTCAGGGAAACAGCTGCATACACAGATAAATGATGGCACATACAGTATCTGTTTTACCTGTCAAAGGGTTTGCATTTCTGTACATCCATTCCTGAGATTTACACAACTCTGACACACGGCACAGTCGGATGGATAACCCTACCTACAGTTATGGAATACAGCATTCTTTCTCCAACCACAGCCTGCTGACTGGACAATTAAAGAGCAGCAGACTGATAAGGTCATTCCTCTCACTGCTCTCTCCCCCTATCAGCACATTTGCATGCAACACACCTGGCAGTCCTGGTCCCTCCCTCTCCCAGTCTGAGTGCTGCGCTATAGGAGATTGCAAGAAGCTGATACCAAGTCAAATTGGGCTACTTACAATAGCTGCAGTCACAAAATAAATGTAATAGTGAATAGAAAGCTGATATGATTGGTATCTTTTTTTATCTGTCTGGCATTATTATCAATATCTAATTATGAATACTTGTAAACTGGCCATAGAAGGTTCAAATCTCCGGCCGAGATGCGAACCATGTATGGGACAGGCTGAATGTACCCAATTTGAACGATCAATCAACTTGGGTACAATCAGCCTGTCATATTTTACATTGGATTATTGCTAGCGGCTGTTATAGTTGCTAGCAATAATCACTGTGCCCTCCCGGCAGGGACGGCTTTCCCCACCAGGGAGAACACAATGGTTCAGTGGGAGAGACTCCCCTGTCAACACTAACTGGGTTGATGGGGGAATCGAGAGGTTTGCAGGAAAGACATTCACTTTGTCTATGACCGGCCTTAGTATTATACATGATATATATATATAGTACCAACAGTTTGTGCAGCACTTTACAGAATAAAGGGAGACAGCACAGTTACAGTACAACACAAGACAAAAAGGTTAGGAGGGCCATGCTAATGAAAGTGTACAGTCCAAATGGGAGGAGCAAGTGATACAAAAGACAATAACTGGGGGATGAGTTGATGGAGAAGGTAAAAGTTCAGTTTTTAGGTAGAAGTGGGATAGGCTTTACAGAAAAGATTTTCAGGGAACGCCTAAAGGCGGACAGTGTAGGACAGTGATGGTGGACCTTGGCACCCCAGATGTTTTGGAACTACATTTCCCATGATGCTCATGCACTCTGCAGTGTAGTTGAGCATCATGGGAAATGTAGTTCCAAAACATCTGGGGTGCCAAAGTTTTCCTTCACTGGTGTAGGAGATAAGTGGACTGATTGGAGTAGGGAGTTCTAGAGGATCAGACAGGTTCTGGAGAAGAGCATGGGAGGAGGTGACAACGTAGCTAGAGAGCAGGAAGTCTTGGGAGGTGCGAAGAGGATGATTTGGGTGGTATTTTGAGGCTGGTAATATAGCTTAGGAAAGATGTGGATGGTGTTAAATGTTGTTGGTATTTTGAATTTTATTCGTTGGCTGCTGGCTGAGCAGAAACCAGTGGAGGGATTGGCAGAGAGGGGCATTGGAAACTGAGTGGTTGGTAAGGTGGATGAGTCTAGTAGCAGCCTTCATGAAAGACTGTAGGGGGAAAAGCCTGTGTAGAGGTAGGCCAGCGAGTTGCAATAATATTAATAATGATTATCTTTGTGATGTCATTGGTTGAGATGGAGTGTATTTTGGAAATATCATAGAGGTGATGGTGTCAAGATTTTTGACAGTGATTGTTTGAACTAGAGGAAGGAATTATACTTTTTTATTGATCTTGGGAGGTTAAAATGGTAATTTCAATCAGAAAATTAAACATTTCACATCAATGTAATATCTATATTTATGAATTTGACATTTTGACACAAAAATGATCACATGATTAATATTTATATTTTATGTTTGAAAAAAATTAATATTATTTTTTTTTAACTACAGCTTTGTGATGTGACACTTACCATTAGAATCCACAACCAGCTAATTTCAGTAAGCCTTCTGGACTGAGTTCTTTGCTCATACTTTCTTCATCATGATGTATCATGGTGGAGTTTGTCCTCTACATGTCCTGTGAGGAACGAGAAGGAAATTAGATATTTGGAAGACTGTTGTTGCAGCTCTTTCTTCCAGAAAGGCAGTGAATTATTCATGCCTAAATGAAGCAATACTGAAGGGTCTGGCTGGTGAACCGTGCTGAGCTCAGCAGTATCTGCTGCATTTTCCATAGTGTCTGTATTAACTATAGTTGGGACTGCAGAGATATTGCCGATTCCCTCACCACTAAATAAAAGAATCAGAGGGGTGCTTCACCCAGTAGTGCCAAACAGAAATTAAATATGCCCTTTCAGTTAAACTACGCAAAAAAAAACTCAATTTGTGTAAAAAATGAAAAATAGACATAACCATCACACACGCCACAGTATGATAAAACTTGGTTTAAAAAATCCTATGTTTTAAAAGTCACAAAGAATGTTAAACTCTATCCATTTTATGACATTAAAGTATATCTAATGCCAAACCTTTTTTTTTTTTAAGTTTTGAATGAGCAGGAAAGAGTTTAAGTACTTTTTTTTTGTTTTTGCTGTATGTGTCCTATTAGGGAGATCTCTCTTCACTTCCTGTCCTGATATATGATACAACAGGAAGAGGAAATCTCTTCAAAGTGAAGAAAAATCACTGTCACTAGTTTTGGTGACCATAACATTTTGGATTCGCCATTACACCCTGTGATGGTGACCACCAAGACAGGCAGAGAGGGTGAATCTCTCTTATCAGAATAAAATGTAGTATGTAGTAAAGACATTGATGACATTCATACAGTTCTATAATTCCACAAGGTTGTACTCTGTGCCAGGGTCAATGTGTAATTATACCCCGTTAACTGATACTCTGATCTTTGCAGAATGATGGATCGATGGGCATGCCGCAACCTCCTCAGCCGGAAGTGAGGACCAAAGATTACATGGTGGAGTCTGTGCTGGTCATGTTCTTCTGCTGCTTCCTAACAGGCATCATTGCCGTGGTCTACTCTCAAGAGGTGAGACATAGGGCAGGGGCAAATGAGAAGAGCTCAGAAAAAGTCAGCATGCTGGCTTTGCGTCATTTAGACAACTGGGCTCATTCAGCTTAATGCCCGGCATATTTCTTCCACAGTGGCAGCCCAGGTGCAGTGTACATGAAAATGTTCAATTTTATGCATACGCCAAAACGCTGTACTCATTTTTACTATAGCACCACACCATATACAGGAGTACAGAAGCACACAACCATTCATGTCATTGACAGGCTGTACGTTCAACCGGGGCTGCCCGGGTGTAGTAAATATGCCAAGCACTTCAGCCAGTGGAGTAGAACTCCAGCCATAACATTTGAATGCTCTGAATAGAGAGGGATGGAACCGTGGTTCTCATCCTGGGATATTCATTTCCTGTGGGGTACCTTAGGGGCTGCTTTCAATACGGAGGATCAATCAACTTCCCAGGTTGTGAAATCAGTAACTGGTACAAGGGTCATAATGTGATGGGTGGCTTTTAGTCTTCAAAATACGTCATATTATGGGCATAGTATATTGGGATTGCAAAACATATTATTACTCAGTTTTGGAAGAAGGTTTGAAGGGGAAAGATGAATGAATTGGATACATTTTTTCAAATTTTTATTCTAATTTAGGACAGAGAATACAAAGTTTATCAGACACTGAATAAAACCACAAAATGTTTTTTTTTTTCCCCCGAGCACTAGGCAGCAGAACATTTTGTACATTTATTTCATCGTAAAATTCCAAGTAAACAGGCCAACGTATTTTGTAAATTCAAGAGTGCCCCTCCACCAGACCTTAAAGTAGAAATAAAGGCAAAACTTTTTTTTTCTTCAAATCATTTTGTATAGGGTATTACATGACATTGGGGACATTTACCGTGGCTTCCTGTCCCACAGGCAAAACAGAGAGGAAATCCCTCCAAACACTTTCTGCTTTGGTGATAATGGTAAACAGGGGAATAGAGACGTAAATCTCCCCAATAAAGGTACAGGCAGCAATAAAAACCTGACAGGTGCTCTAATCCTTCTCAACTCAATCCAAAGCTAAAATAAAAGGAATCTTGACTAACATGTAAGTTCCATATCGTGGAGTATAGTACAGGACACTGGAAGGGTTTTCCTAAACCCTGAGTTATAGGCTCATACCTTCAGGTGATTGGACACTGGAAAGCTTTCAAGCACACATCCCCTGGACACTTCCCCTCTAACACTACACCACACCATGAGCCTTCAGTTTTGTAGCAAGCAATGCAGAGTACCAAGGAATGGAGGGGAGCCTGGGTCCTGTACTGCACTCCAAGATATGGAATTTTTACTGGTAAGTCAAATTACTCTTAACTTAATTGTACAGTACAAGACACAGGCAAAGTATTCATAGATCCTGGGCTGCCCCCAAGCAATGAATGAGAAGGGTGGGCAGAAATTTGCGATTAAAGAAAAAAACAGCTGTGGAGTACAGACTGTGTAAAGTAGGCAAATTAAGACCAAGCAGTGCAGTATGAAAAAGTTTAACAAAAAATTGTTTTAAAATTATAAATGGAATCCATGTATATTTTTTCAATCCTTCCAAAAATTGAACAACACAATACAATACACAACAATAATGATAAAAACAATCCTGATGGTTGCCCAAGGTGATGGAGGATCACCAGTAGATCATCTGACATGTATTGGTTGATGTGACACCCACTTATGTATCCAGTGAAGTGATGTCGTGTTTGTTAAAGAAACTTCAATGTATCACAGCACAACCTGAATTAGTCTCAAAAGTGCACTGGAACCACAGTGAAGTCACAATTAGTAAAGGGCAGATTCTTTTGGTTAAGAAGTAGTTATTGAGCATATGTCCCTGTTGGTGGCAGTAGTATCGGTTTAATAGAGCCCTGGTTTGCAGAGTGGCAGCTTTAAAGGCGGATCTATATATCAAAAAGTCATACAGAAATGCAGGTATATTAAGTGATAGCTCTTGCATAAAGACATATAGCCATAGAGCCTCATGTAAATCACGTATCAAGCAGTTACATACTGCGTGAGCAAATGGCAGATGAGCCAGTGAGTAGTTAACCCCTCTCATTCTGGGTGACGTTCATCCATTCTTTTGTATTGGGCAAAAATTAGGCCTACAGAACTGTGCTAACAGGCCCAACAAGGGTTAGAAAAGACCCAACTTCAGAGTGTCGCTGAAAGAACCGTGCGACCTGAAGCTGCATTGGACATTCACCTGATAAATGGTGATTTTTCCTTAAGAGTGTAAGCTCTTTCGATCATTTCTCTAATCGATCTTGTGATGGTGGACTTGGAAGCAGGACATCCCTTGTGAGGTCCTGGGAACAGGACAAATAGGGAATCCCTCTGTCTGATCAAAGCTGTAGCTTTAAGGGAGATTCTAATGGCGCTGACTACGTCCAGGCAATTAAGAGAGATTTTCCTTAGGATGTTTTGGAGCAGGGCATAAGGATGATAGCACTATGTCCTTGTTGAGGTAGAACCTGCGGTTCAGTGCGCAAAAAACAAACACCAAAGTAAACCAAACGCACAAAAGAGTGCACAAGGGTGTGTCAAGTGGTCCCCTCCTGAAGAGGAAGGTGCGCAAGACTCCTGATGGGAGTAAGGCACAATCAGGTCCACCTAGTCAAAAAGCCTGACAGACCCTGCTCCTCATGGTCAGCCAAAGCTAACCAATTAGTACTGGGTGGCAGGCTCTCCCAAAGAGAGATAAGAACAGATACTACACTTGATCTGCATTTGTGTGAGGTGCTTTTCACAGGGAACTTTAGCTGTCCAGGCTTTTGGTCATAAGATTGTGTGCATATGAATGGAGATGAAAGCCATTCTTGAAATCTCAACTCATGACACGTTCTAGGGCAGTGGTCATCAACCTTGTCCTCAGGGCCCACTAACAGGCCAGGTTTGCAAGATAACTGAAGTACATCACAGGTGATATAATTTGCTGCTTAGTGATTGCAGTATTCTAGTCTGCATCTCCCAAAGGTAATACATAAAACCTGGCCTGTTAGTGGGCCCTGAGGACAGGGTTGAAGACCACTGTTCTAGGGCATCCATGTAAAGGAGCAGAGCTGAAGGTATTTGCTGTACTTGCTCTGTTAAAGCACGATCCTGCAAAACAGGGTCATGTTGGTTGTTTACTGCCCTAGTCAATTTATCTGCAGTTTGACATACTGAAATTGCAGCGAAAGCAGGTTGAGGGGCTGGGCCTGCAAATGATAAGTGAACCTTTAAGAGTGTCTCAAACTTTTTATATGCAGAATTATTGTAACATCTTCAATTGGTACAGAGAGATGTTTGTTTAAGACTGAGATGGTAGGATCAACCACAGTAATAGACCACTTATTTGGAACCCTTTTAGTACTGGATAGAGTTTGGCAGAGATTTTGGGAGGAGTAAAAATCCTTTCTGCAGTGACCCAATTGTCTCGCACATTCTATTTGTTTATATACAGGGAAAGTTTGGAAAGCTTTTGCAGGTCTCTTTGTACCCAAAGGGGCATGGTACAACAAAGAATCAAGCTGCACAATGCCAAGGCTTTTGTGGATGGCAGTAGTGAGTACTTCCTTGTTAGCAAGCATGCGTGAAGCTCTCGTATTATTATAGTGGCAACCCGGGGGAAGAAATATCTTCCACAGCTTACTCCAATACTGCCTCAATGTCCTCTTCCTTCCTTTCTGTGTCTGCTTAGTCTAGGGCAGGAATAGTAGGATTTGACTCTGGCAGAAAAAAACAGAGAAATGGGAGTAGGAGAAGCACAGCATTTTGAGCCCTGGGCTCAAAAGTGACTGTATTGGCTGTAATGGCTGTATTAGGGTGTTTGAGGAATTGACAGATGCAGAAAATTAGGCTTTTGTCATATAGGCCACTTGTTGCATGCCTGAAATAGCTCTAGAATCAGATTCAGCAACCATTGTTAGAGCTGGCTCCTGTTCTAGTGTAAGGGGTGTATCTTAACTAGAGTGAGCATTATGGGGGCCTTCAGCAGAGCAAATGTTTGCCTGTGGTTTTGCAATGGCTCCCTTTTGCATGATCTCTGCCATAGCTACATGTGAGGGTATTCCCCTGTGGGAAATTCACAGAGTAGGGTGAGGAATATAGAGTAAGCACATCCAGAAGGCGAATGCAGTGACTGCAGTGCTGACTGTCCTGTACTAAATCCTTGCAACAAAAGGGCAGGGTGCCAAGGTGAGCACCCACATAGAAAGTGCCCAAAGCAATGTTACAAGCCATCCCCACAGCGTGGGGTCCGGATACAGTTCCCAGGATTTACCAAGGTTGCACCAATCAAGATGAACTGTTTCTACTTGTGACATTAGGAGGTAGTGAGGAGTTAATTGAAGAATTTGAAGATAAAATAATATAGAAACATAAAAAAAGGTAGTTACGCTAAGAGTTATCTCTCTGTGAAGGAGAAATGTCCATCACCTTAGGACACAGGGTCTATGAATACACATGATTGTGTTGTGTACTGTGCGATTAAAATAAAAGTTCTACCTTCAGTTATACTTTAAAGTGCTGGCTGAGATAAGGGAATCTAAGATCGGATGGGAATAGGAGTAAATTGTATCTGATATAAAGCACACTTCAGCAACTGGTTATCACAGCAATCCAAGAGTTCATTCTCTCCTTAACTAGCACTTTGAAGTATATTTCCATATTTGCAGCCAAATTGGGACAACAGCTACTATATTTTTACATCTTGCTATTCACATAGCATAACTTAAAAATATAAATATATATATATAAAAAAATGATGCTTACTTGCTTAAAAAGCATACCTAGCTTTCCCCTTCTATGTAATATTAAGGTGGTTTAAAAGTTCTGTTAGCATGACTAACTATCTGTTTACTGTGCTGGTAGACTTCATTATTAGGTATAAACTAGATGTGCACATAGATAGTACACTTAAACTGTCCCTTAAATGCACATTGCAAACTATTCTGAACAATAGACACTGCCTAAAGAGTTCCGCAGTATGTATAAACCTGCTCCAAAGAATCAACTAGAAAGGTAAGAAATATTACAAGGAAAAAAACAAAAGCAAATCTTAAGCTCTGACAAAGAGGGCACTACAGTCCATGAAATACATTGGCTTGCTTACTCTGACGTCTATGATAAAATAAGTACTTTTGGACTCAAAACTATTGGTGTGACATTTCTTTTGCTCTTATACCCTTAGCAAAAAAAAAAAAAAAAAAAGACAGGGGTTCTAACCCGTTACAAATAAGTTAAAGCTTAAAGCAGAGCTCCACCTTAAAAGGGAAGCTCCGCTTGTCTGCCTCTTCCTCCCCCCCTCCGCTGCCACATTTGGCATCTTTTGGGGGGAGCAGTTACCTAGTTATGCCGTGGTGAACTGAACCGGAAGTTATGCCCCCCTCCTTCCTCCGCAGGCGGCCCATTTACAAAGCGTGCATGCGCAGTAATAAAACGGCTTCACTGCCGGTTTCCATTAGTCAATTGAAAAATCGGCTCGGGTGAGGACACTGCTGGATTCCTGGACAGGTAAGTGCCCTAATAATAAAAGTCAATTTTTTCTGCCTGGAGCTCCTCTTTAAGTATATTTTGAATACCTTCCTGAACAATAAATGAAACTTTAAATTGCAAAGGAAGGCAGAATATGTATTCTATAACATATTTCTCGAGTACGATTAAGCACAACAGTCTTCCCTTACAGGCAGTGCCGGGACAAGGTCATCTGGTGCCCAGGGCAAAGATGGAAAACTGCGCCCCCCCCCCCCCGCCGCTGTGAAAGCTACAATGCCTACAGATGATGGGATCTATACTGGGAATTTGTTAAATACTAGTATTGGCAGCGATCAGTGACTTAGGCGCGGTTCACACTGGGGAAACTTGTCACGCCCCATTCAGTACAATGAAACCATTCTAATCGGACCAACAAGACACAGCACATCAGGGCACATCAGGGCACAGGTCACAATACACGAGGGCACAGCACATCAGGGCACAGCACATCAGGGCACATCAGGGCACAGGTCACAGTACATCAGGGTACAGAGCCCAGCACATCCAGGTACAGCACACCAGGCCACATCAGGGTACAGCACATCAGGGTACAGAGCCCAGCACATCAGGTCACAGTACATTGGGGCACATGACATTAAGGCACAGCACATGGGGGCACAAGGCACATCGGGGCACATCAGGGCACAGGGCACATAGGACATCAGGGCACATAGCACATTAGGGCACATCCGGGCACATAGCACATCAGGGCATGGGGCACATAGCACATCAGGGCACAGCACATCAGGGTACAGAGCACATCAGGGTACAGAGCACATCAGGGCACAACAGATCAGGGTACATGGCACAGCACATCAGGGTACAGGGCACATCAGGGTACAGAGCACATCAGGGCACAACACATCAGGGTATAGGGCACAGCACATCAGGGTACAGGGCACATCAGGGCACATAGCACATCAGGGCATGGAGCACATCAGGGCACGGAGCACATCAGGGCACGGGGCACATCAGGGTAAGGAGCACATCAGGGCACATGGCACATCAGGGCACGGGGCACATGGCACATCAGGGCACAGGGCACAAAGCACATCAGGGCACGGAGCACATCAGGGCACGGAGCACATCAGGGCATGGGGCACATAGCACATCAGGGCACGGGGCACATCAGGGCACAGCGCATCAGGGTACAGAGCACATCAGGGTACAGAGCACATCAGGGCACAGAGCACATCAGGGCACAGGGCACAGCACATCAGGGTACAGGGCACATCAGGGTACAGAGCACATCAGGGCACAACACATCAGGGTATAGGGCACAGCAGATCAGGGTACAGGGCACATCAGGGCACATAGCACATCAGGGCATGGAGCACATCAGGGCACGGAGCACATCAGGGCACGGGGCACATCAGGGTAAGGAGCACATCAGGGCACATGGCACATCAGGGCACGGGGCACATCAGGGCACATGGCACATCAGGGCACGGGCACACCAGGGCACAGCACATCAGGGTACAGAGCACATCAGGGTACAGAGCACATCAGGGCACAACACATCAGGGTACAGGGCACATCAGGGCACATAGCACATCAGGGCACGGAGCACATCAGGGTAAGGAGCACATCAGGGCACATGGCACATCAGGGCACGGGGCGCATCAGGGCACATGGCACATCAAGGGCACGGGGCACAAAGCACATCAAGGCACGGAGCACATCAGGGCACGGAGCACATCAGGGCATGGAGCACATCAGTGCATGGGGCACATCAGGGTACATGGCACATCAGGGCATGGGGGACATCAGGGCACATGGCACATCAGGGCACAGGGCACGGCGCACATCAGGGCACATGGCACATCAGGGCACGGGGCACATCAGGGCACGGAGCACATCAGGGCACGGAGCACATCAGGGCACGGGGGCATATGGCACATCAGGGCACATAATGGCACATGATGGGGCACATGGCACATTATGGGGCACATCAGGGCACATCATGGGGCACATCATGGGGCACGTCAGGGCACATCAGGACACATCATGGGGCACATCATGGGGCACGTCAGGGCACATTATAGGGCACGTTAGGGCACATTATGGGACACATCAGGGCACATCATGGGGCACATCAGGGCACATCATGGGGCACGTCAGGGCACATTATAGGGCACGTCAGGGCACATTATGGGACACATCAGGGCACATCATGGGGCACATCAGGGCACATCATGGGGCACATCAGGGCACAACATAGGGCACATAGCACATTAAGGGCACATTGTTTACTAGCCTGCATGCAGAGCAGCGCTGGAAGCATCTGTGATAAGTTCTCTCATGTCACGCTGCTCCCCGGCGGCCCCTCCTCTCTTCTCGTCCATCCCAGATGATGTCACAAGCAAATAGGGAAGGACGAGAAGAGAGGAGGGGCCGCCAGGGAGCAGCGTCACATGAGAGAGAGAACTTATCACAGATGCTTCCAGCGCTGCTCTGCATGCATCTCGATCTACCCGTCAGGCGCCAGCTGTCGGCGATTGACGGGTAGATCCTCCAATGCAGGACAGAAACTGCCTGATAAGGAAGTGAGAGGCGGGGCGGGGCTGGTCTCAGGCTTGTGCCGGGTGCAGGAGCGCACTCGGCACATGTTAAAAATGATCAATTTTCGCTAGGCCGGCGTTGTAAACTCTGGATAGGTAGCAGGAATTTTTACAACACCGGTTCACTGGCGCTTCTATTGCGCCCCTCTTCCTCCAGTAAATGGTCCCGCCCAGGGCATCCGCCCCTTCCGCCCCCCCCTTGTACCGGCCCTGCTTACAGGAAACCGTTAGCATGATGTGCATATGAGCTTTCAACAAGCAGTACAATCTTAAAAGCAAAAGCTTTTAAAATCTTAAAAGTAAAAGCAGTAAAAAAGCAATCTGTTCTCCCTCCGACCATCAAAGCTGAACCCCTTGACCTAACATTTTCTGAAATTATGAAAAAGTAATGTTTTTTTTTTTTTTACAAAAGGCATTTGTGTGAATTACTGGCCTAATCCCAGGTGCAAAGCATGTAACAGCTGGAACTTGATTGGCCACTGTAAACACCTTCACTTTCTAAGAAGCACAATGAATTTAAGAAGCTTGGATGTACTTATAATTTCTTGTTTTGTTTCTATCAGACCCGAACTGCTCTGAGCAGAGGAGACGTCCTGCAGGCCCAGGAAGCCTCCCGGAAGGCCAGATCCCTTGTCCTCTTTAGTCTTCTCTTTGGAGTCTTTGTTTCAGTCAGCTGGATTATATATGTAGTGGTCGCTATCTTCTTATGAAAGGGGAATGAAGTCGCATGTAAGTCCAGGAAGCCCACACATGCGGTTTCTACCATACTTCCATCAGAAACCTGTCAACATTGGACTCACCAGTTGAACTAACACCCATCTAAACCCAATCATATGTATGGGATCTCTCAGCACTAAATAAGACATTGCCTGGACATGATTGTGCTGATTGGGAAATACAGAAATGTGTATATGTACAGAAAACATTTAAATAAAAATATACATTTTCTTTTTTATTTCTTTCTCTTTTTTCCCATTTGACGTAATTTATGATACACCAACCAGTTGTCGGTCCCATGTATAAAAAAAATTGTGAAAGTTGCCTGCTGCCCATGGCTAACAGATTTTACCTTTCATGTTCAGGTATGTTCAGCATGGTCTCTTGACAGCATACAGTAGTCTATTGCAGAGGTAGACTTGCAATATTTCTTCTACAAAAAAATAAACGTACCTGCCTGTTCACAATGTTCGGCAGAATGTACACTGAACTAAACCTACAATTTGGGCAGGGTACCAGTGCGAATGACTTCAGTGCATGTGCAGGAGTGACACCATCCTGTTCTGGCCACTCAAGGCAGCCGAAGACCAAAACTGGGAGAATATGTTGGCACCAGCATGGGGCCTTGCAGGTGTCGGTCCGTTGGAGCAGACAGATTAAGGATCCTTCCTTTGGTTTCACAAAGTATTTGTCAGATGCAGACATAACGGTGAACAGTTGACAGCTGCAGCCAGCTCAGCCATGACTGTGACAACACCTTCCCTTCCTCATTTTTTCCCTCACTCCCCTGCACAGACATCTCCCATGAGAATAATGGTTCACTGCAGATGGCCCTTTGCTCTCCTTGCTGGTAACAAAATAGGTCTAGGTGGCAATGTTATTAGGAAAGATCTGTATTCTTTCCCAAGGAAAGGTGGCAACCACAGGCAGAAATAATTGGCAAAATATGTCCAGAAAGAATCACCCATTTCTCCAAACATGACTGAGAATGCTCATTTAAAGTGGTTGTAAACTGCAAAAAAAAAAAAAGGGCCCTGCAGGTTAATAATGTCATAACGTACTAGTATGCGCCACATACTAGCACATTACAGGCACACCCCACTTAAGTACACAATGGGACCAGAGCATGTATGTAAAACGAAAATGGAGGAGGAGGAGGAGGGTCAGGGACTGTAATGGGGGGGTCAGGGAGTGTGTTTCCAAGTAGCGTACTCGCGAGTGTATGTAAAGTGAGTGTACTTAAAGCGGGGTATGCCTGTATAACAGACTTACCTTAAAAAGAAGCTGTCACTGTCGGGGATTCCATCTCAACCCGATCTTCCTTCCAGCTTTGCAGGCTTCGGCAGTTTAAAACATGGTCAGCTGTGATGACGTCGCTCTCGCGTATGCGCACAGGAGTCACGGCACCGTCCATTCAGAGTTCAGTGCACATGTCCCAGTGACGTCACCGTCTGCTACTAAAGTAAATATCTCCTAACTGTTACTATAGGCTTTCCTGTAGGTATAATTCAAACAGGTGACTATCACTTTAAAAATCCCTGATTCCCAAGAATGTTCATTAGCTTTCAATTCCTTCAGCATATTCAGTCCACATACTATTGCAGTCTTTTCACTGCACATTTGCTTTGCTAAGATATGAGGCAGCTCCTTTTAACCATGACCTGTAATTATCTTTTGACTAGATATACAGTGAATTGAAAAAGTGTTCATACCCCTTGAAATTTTCCACATTTTGTCATGTTACAACCAAAAACATAAATATATTTTATTGGGATTTTATGTGAAAGACCAACACAAAGTGGCAAAGTGGAAGGAAAATGATAAATGGTTTTCAAAATGTATTACAAATAAATGTGTGAAAAGTGTGGCGTGCATTTGTATTCAGCCCCCCTGAGTCAATACTTTGTAGAACCACCTTTCACTGCAATTACAGCTGCAAGTCTTTTTGGGGATGTCTCTACCAGCTTTGCACATCTAGAGAGTGACATTTTTGTCCATTCTTCTTTGCAAAATAGCTCAAGCTCTGTCAAAAAGGATGGAGAGCATCTGTGAACAGCAATTTTCAAGTCTTGCCACAGATTCTCAAATGGATTTAGGTCTGGACTTTGACTTGGCTATTCTAACACATGAATATGCTTTGATCTAAATCATTCCGTTGTAGCTCTGGCTGTATGTTTAGGGTTGTTGTCCTGCTGGAAGGTGAACTTCCAGCCCAGTTTTAAGTCTTTTGCAGACTTCAACAGGTTTTCTTCTAATGCCGCGTACACACGGTCGGACTTTTCGGCTACAAAAGTCCGACGGACGCCGCCGGACCAAATCCGGCAGACAATCCGACCGTGTGTGGTCTCCATCAGACTTCCGTCGGGCCGCTTCGGTCGGAAATCCGACGTACTTTAGATTTGAAACTTGCTACAAATCTTTACGTCGTAACTCCGCCGAACTCAGTTCCTGACGGAAAGCCCGTTCGTCTGTATGCTGGTCCGACGGACCAGATACGACGGAGGAGCAGATTACTGCATCTCGCGCTCGCTGCAATAGGAAAAACACATTTTCCTATTGCAGCGAGCGCGGGGGGGTATCCCAGGCCCTTAGGTCTGGTATGGAACTGTAGGGGGAACCCCCTATGCCGAAAAACCGGCATGGTGGAACCCCCAAAATCCATACCAGACCCCGATCCGAGCACGCAGCCCGGCCGGTCAGGAAAGGGGGTGGGGACGAGCGAGCGCCCCCCCCCTCCTGAACCATACCAGGCCGCATGCCCTCAACATGGGGGGGGTGCTTTGGGGGAGGGGGGCGCCCTGCGGGGCCTCCCCACCACAAAGCACCTTGTCCCCATGTTGATGAGGACAAGGGCCTCTTCCCGACAACCCTGGCTGTTGGTTGTCGGGGTTTGCGGGCAGGGGGCTTATCGGAATCCGGGAGCCCCCTTTAATAAGAGGGCCCCCAGATCCCGGCCCCCCACCCTATGTGAATGAATATGGGGTACATGGTACCCCTACCCATTCACCTAGGGAAAAAGTGTCAATAATAAAACACACTACACAGGTTTTTAAAGTAATTTATTAGACAGCTCCCGGGGGGGTCTTCTTCCGGCTTCGGGGGTCTTCTTCCGACTTCAGGGGTCCCTCCGGTTCCTCTTCTCCAGGCGTCCGGTTGGTTCTTCTCCGCTCCCTCTGGCCTCTTCTTCCGGTGTTCCAGTTCTTCTGCCGGCTCCTCCGCTGTCTTCATGCTGCTCTTTTGCCAGCGGAGGTCCGGACTTCTGGCCCGTGGCTTCTGGGTTTCTGGGCTTCTTCTCTTCTTCCCATGTTGACACGACGCTCTCTCCAGCTGGAATGCTCTCTGAGAGTTCCGATGTGACTTATATAGGCGGAGACCCCGCCCCCTTATGCCGTCACAGTCCCTGGGCATGCTGGGACTGTGACGTTTTAGGGGGCGTGGTCAATATCACCCGGTGACCACGCCCCCTAAAACGTCACAGTCCCAGCATGCCCAGAGACTGTGATGGCATAAGGGGGCGGGGTCTCCGCCTATATAAGTCAGAGCGGAGCACCCAGAGAGCATTCCAGCCGGAGAGACCGTTGTGTCAACATCGGAAGAAGAGAAGAAGCCAGAAGTCCGGGCCACCGCTGGCAAAAAGAGTGGCATGAAGACAGCGGAGGAGCCGGCAGAAAAACTGGGACACCGGGAACAGAGGCCAGAGAGAGCGGAGAAGAACCAACCGGACGCCGGGAGAAGAGGAACCGGAGGGACCCCCCGAAGTCGGAAGAAGACCCCCCCGGAGCTGTCTAATAAATTACTTTAAAAACCTGTGTAGTGTGTTTTATTATTGACACTTTTTCCCTAGGTGAATGGGTAGGGGTACCATGTACCCCATACTCATTCACATAGGGTGGGGGGCCGGGATCTGGGGGCCCTTTTATTAAAGGGGGCTCCCAGATTCCGATAAGCCACCCGCCCGCAGACCCCGACAACCAACGGCCAGGGTTGTCGGGAAGAGGCCCTTGTCCTCATCAACATGGGGACAAGGTGCTTTGTGGTGGGGGGGCCTCGCAGGGTGCCCCCTCCCCCAAAGCACCCCCCCATGTTGAGGGCATGCGGCCTGGTACGGTTCAGGAGGGGGGGGGGGGCGCTCGCTCGTCCCCACCCCCTTTCCTGACCGGCCGGGTTGCGTGCTCGGATCGAGGTCTGGTATGGATTTTGGGGGGACCCCCACGCCGGTTTTTCGGTGTAGGGGGTTCCCCTTACAGTTCCATACCAGACCTAAGGGCCTGGGATGCCCGCGACGGGGCTCGCAAGGTTTCAATCTCGCCGATAGAAGCGGCGAGATTGACTTCCTTTTCTAGTCCCGTCGTACCCGAGTCACGTTCAAAATGAACGGACTTGTCCGTGTGTGGGCAAGTTCGTTCATTCTGAAAGTCCGGCGGAAGTCTGGCAGGAAGATCGGATTCCGGAAAGTCCGGTCGTGTGTAGGCAAGTCCGTCCGTTCAGAAAGTCCAGGCGGTAGTCCATCGGAAGTCTGGCGGCAAGTACGTCGGACCTAGCTTCCCAGAAAGTCCGACCGTGTGTACGCGGCATAAGATTGCCCTGTATTTGGCTCCATCCATCTTTCCATCAACTCTGACTAGCTTCCCTGTCCCTGCTGAAGAAAAGCATCCCCACAACACGATGCTGCCACCACCATGTTTCACGGTGGGGATGGTGTGTTCAGGGGGATGTTCAGTGTTAGTTTTCCGCCACATGTAGCGTTTTGCTATTAGGCCAAAAAGTTCAATTTTGGTCTCAGCTGACCAGAGCACCTACTTCCACGTGTTTGCTGTGTCCCCCACATGGCTTCACTCAAACTGCAAATGAGACTTCTTATGGCTTTCTTCTTGCCGCTTTTCCATAAAGGCCAGATTTGTGGAGTGCACGACTAATAGTTGTTCTGTGGACAGATTCTCCCACCTGAGCTGTGGATCTCTGCAGCTAATCCAGAGTTACCATGGATGCTTCTCTGATTAATGCTCTCCTTGCCTGGTCTGTCAGTTTTAGCGGACGGCCATGTCTTGGTAGGTTTGTAGTTGTGTCATACTCTTTCCATTTTCGGATGATGAACTGAACAGTACTCCATTAAAACTTCTCCACAACTTTATCCCTGACCTGTCTGATGTGTTCCTTGGCCTTCATGATGCTGGTTGTTCATTAAGGTTCTCGAACAAACCTCTGAGGGCTTCACAGAACAGCTGTATTTATACTGAGAAAAAATTACACACAGATGGACTCTATTTACTAATTAGGTGACTTCTGAAGGCAATTGGTTCCACTAGATTTCAGTTAGGGGGTATCAGAGTAAAGGAGGCTGAATAGAAATGCACGCCACACTTTCCAGATATTTATTTGTAAAAAAAAAATTGAAAACCATTTATAATTTTCCTTTCACTTCACAATTATGTGCCACTTTGTTTTGGTCTATCACGGGGGGTCAGCAACATGTAGATCGCGAACAGGTCACAGGTAGATCGTGATCTGGGCTTGCTTACCCGCCACCCCAGAACATCAAATAGAGTGCAATACAAAGGGCCTAAGTGTAAAGTTGGAGCTGTAGTAGGGAGCAAGAGCTGCATAATCCGATGCCTCCTCTGTAGTGCTGACTCCTGTCCCATGCAGAGTGATGGCAACTGCACTCCATCTCTTATCCCGGCTAGCAGTCTCCAAAGTGGTGACAGCAGCAGGAGAGAAGAGCCCTCAGGCCAGTGTGAAGCAATACACTGGGCAAAATAATATAGGGCTGCTTTCACCCTTATCTGCTATGGTTTACCCACACCGCAGGTGCAGTGCAGCGTACCTGCACTTAGCCATAGACTTCTATTATATCCTGCGGGTTTGGTGCACTTTCTGAATGTAGGGGTTTTGGTGCGCTTTCAGAAAGTGCACCACACCTGCAGAATATAATAGAAGTCTATGGCAAAGTGCAGCTTATCCAGGAAAGTTGCAGATGCACTGTTCTGCACCTGTGGTGCAGGTACACCGCAGCATATCGGTGTGAAAGCAGCTTTATAGGGGGCTCAGAACACTAAAAGGTTCATTCACATTCTGTTTTTTTTCACCCTACCCCAACCACATCCCCTTTAGCTGCAGTGGGCAGGGGTGTACACATGTCGCAGGCACAGGTGTTTATATGCCCTGTCATGGTTGGTGGGTGTAGCGCCTGCCAAGCATGACCCATTCAAGTGAATGAGGCCACTCTGCAAGTGCCCTGCAACGTTGTGTTGCTTTCTCACCACCTGCTTATACCCCTTGGACCCTGCAGAAGCATGCAGTTGCGGGGCACTTGCAGAGTGGCCCCATTTACTTGAATAGGGCACGATTGGCAGGTGGTAGCACTCACCAAAAGCAACAGGGGGTTTAATTCCTGCTGCGGCATGTGTATACCTTTTGGCTGCTGCCTCAGTAGCTAAAGGGGGTAGGGATTGGGGCGATAAAACCATGACTCAACCGCAAGGCTTTACCAAACACCCCCCCAACTTTATGTGTGAACGAGTCCGATGAGTGCCGCTGCTGAAGAGCTCATTCACAAGTGCAGCAGGCACTGCTGGTCCTCTGAAAAGCAACCCGAGTGTGTTTAACAGATGGTGAGGAGACTATATGTTGCCTCCTCACCACCTGATTTAAACCCATGATTGCCATGCAATTCACACGATTGGGACACGGTAGTATGGCAATTAGGGGTTTAAATCAGGTGTGAAGAGGCGACACTGTGCACGGTGATCTTTGACTTCTCCCATGTTGTTCAGGTAGATCTCCACCTCTTTTTACTCAATAAAATACATTTACATTTTTGGTTGTAATCTGACAAAATGTGGAAAATTTCAAACGGTATGAATACTTTGTCAACGCACTGTATTAAAGGAACTACAGAATCATAAACTTTTATCATCAGTGTAAGACATTATTTATGCATACAGTGGGGCAAAAAAGTATTTGGTCAGCCACCAATTGTGCAAGTTCTCCCACTTAAAAAAAAAAGAGAGAGGCCTGTAATTGTCATCATAGGTATACCTCAACTATGAGAGACAAAATGTGGAAACAAATCCAGACAATCACATTGTCTGATTTTTGAAAGAATTTATTTGCAAATTATGGTGGAAAATAAGTATTTGGTCACCTTCAAACAAGCAAGATTTCTGGCTCTCACAGACCTGTATCTTCTTCTTTAAGAGGTTCCTCTGTCCTCTACTCATTACCTGTATTAATGGCACCTGTTTGAACTTGTTATCAGTATAAAAGACACCTGTCCACAACCTCAAACAGTCACACTCCAAACTCCACTATGGTGAAGACCAAAGAACTGTCGAAGGACACCAGAAACAAAATTGTAGACCTGCATCAGGCTGGGAAGACTGAATCTGCAATAGGCAAGCAGCTTGTGTGAAGAAATCAACTGTGGGAGCAATAATTAGAAAATGAAAGACATACAAGACAACTTATAAACTCCCTCGATCTGGGGCCTTACACAAGATCTCAGCCCGTGGGGTCAATGATCACAAGAACGGTGAGCAAAAATCCCAGAACCACACGGGGGGGGGGGGGGGGGACCTAGTGAATGAACTGCAGGGAGCTGGGACCAACGTAACAAAGGCTACCACACTACACCGGTAGGGACTCAGATACTGCAGTGCCAGACGTGTCCCCCTGCTTAAGCCAGTACATGTCCTGGCCCGTCTGAGTTTTGCTAGAGAGCATTTGGATGATCCAGAAGAGGATTGGGAGAATGTCATATGGTCAGATGAAACCAAAGTAGAACTGTTTGGTAGAAACACAACTCGTCGTGTTTGGAGGAGAGAGAATGCTGAGTTGCAACCAAAGAACACCATACCTACTGTGAAGCATGGGGGTGGCAACATCATGCTTTGGGGCTGTTTCTCTGCAAAGGGAACAGGACGACTGATCCGTGTACATGAAAGAATGAATGGGGCCATGTATCGTGAGGTTTTGAGTGCAAACCTCCTCCCATCAGCAAAGGCATTGAAGATGAAACGTGGCTGGGTCTTTCAGCATGACAATGATCCCAAAAACACCATCCGGGCAACGAAGGAGTGGCTTTGTAAGAAGCATTTCAAGGTCCTGGAGTGGCCTAGCCAGTCTCCAGATCTCAACCCCATAGAAATCCTTTGGAGGGAGGTGAAAGTCTGTGTTGCCCAGTGACAGCCCCAAAACATCACTGCTCTAGAGGAGATCTGCATGGAGGAATGGGCCAACATACCAGCAACAGTGTGTGACAACCTTGTGAAGACTTACAGAAAACGTTTGACCTCTGTCATTGCCAACAAAGGATATATAACAAAGTATTGAGATGAACTTTTGATATTGACAAAATACTTATTTTCCCCCATAATTTGCAAATAAATTCTTTCAAAAATCAGACAATGTGATTGTCTGGATTTGTTTCCACATTTTGTCTCTCATAGTTGAGGTATACCTATGATGACAATTACAGGCCTCTCTCATCTTTTTAAGTGACAGAACTTGCACAATTGGTGGCTGACTAAATACTTTTTTGCCCCACTGTATGATATAATTATTAGGGTTATTCCTTTTTAATGGATGCTCACATGTGGCCCACCAGTGCTCAGTGTGCAGCTTGCGGGTTCCATGCACCAGATCAGGTTGGCTGCACACCGAGTGCCTATATCACTAGTATTTCTGTAGAGACTACTTTAGAGGTCAAAATGTGTTTCTTTTTTCCTTAAAGTTTTATACTTAATTTTCTATTCCAGATAGTTTTTAGCCATGTTCTGATATTGTAGCGGTTCTTATGTCTGAGATTACATTTACAAAATAAAATACTGTGCATTCCATAAATGTAACAGTAGATGGCAGCAATGTGTTTTTTATCATATGATTGAGAATCAAACTTAAGGGTCTCCCTAATCAAAATGTAATTTGTTTTAGTTTTGGATAGAGGCAAATCGTTAGAATGCCATTTATGGTTTAAATTGCTGCCTGTGTCCCTGCTAGGGAGATTTTTTTTTATTGTCCTTGTGACCACTGTAACCAGGAAAAAAGTGATTGGAAATAAAAGAGGTGAGAAGAAAGCTTCCAATGGGGACACCTGCTCTAGTCACATTAAGTGACACAGCAAGCTGTCAGATTGGAAGGAGAGCGTCTGTGAACAGCAATTTTCAAGTCTTGCCACAGATTCTCAATTGGATTTAGGTCTGACATTGACTGGGCCATTCTAACACATGAATATGCTTTGCCGAAAACCATTCCATTGTAGCTCTGGCTGTATGTTTAGGGTCATTGTCCTGCTGGAAGGTGAACCTCCAGCCCACTCTCAAGTCTTTTGCAGACTAAGGTTTTTTTCTAAGATTGTCCTGTATTTGGCTCCATCCATCTTCCCATCAACTCTGACCAGCTTCCCTGTCCCTGCTGAAGAGAAGCATCCCCACAACATCATGCTGCCGCCAATTGGTTCCACTAGAGCTTAGTTAGGAGTATCTGAGTAAAGGGAGCTGAATACAAATGCACGCCACACTTTTCAGATTTGTAAAAAATTGTAAAAACCATTTATCATTTTCCTTCCACTTCACCGTTATGTGCCACTTTGTGTTGGTCTATCACATAAGATCATATATTTAACTAAAATTCCACGCTTAGGTGTGTGGCAATCTGCGGCCTCCCTGAAAAAAAAACTTCACAAGTGAAGTCCAATTAGTTAATTATAAAAGGAAGGGAATTTGGCGCTGCTTACAACAAATATTTGAAAATCGTGTATAATTATAACTGTGGTGTCATATACAAATTATTTTTTTATATAAAATATACGTGAATATCCCAAATCTCCTTATATCATAACTAAAAGCAAAGTGAAAAAATTATGAACTTGTAAAAAAAATCCTTAATAAATCAAGTAACATAAAAAATACACAAACCAAAACCAATGTAAGAAAAACTAAACCAATATATAAGTCCAAATCTGTGATTAAGATCCATCGGCAATAAATGCCCATAACTCAAAAAATCCCAATGTGACTTGTGCAGAATCCAGGTGATGACACTGACCTGCAGGGGTAGGGTTTTCTGGTGAGTGCATAAAACAAAGGGGGAGCACAGAAAAGTCACCTTATTTCTCTGTACAGAAATTGTGATAAAGTGTCATCACCTGGATTCTGCACAAGTCACGTTGGGACTTTTTGAATTATGGACATTTATTGAAAATAGACCTTAATCACAGATTTGGACTTTTATATTGGTTTAGTTTTTTTTTTACATTGGTTTTGGTTTGTGTATTTTTTGTGTTAATTGATTAATTAAGGAATTTTTTCAGGTATCATATACTGATACAACAGACACAAGTTCATCATTTTTTCAGTTTGCTTTTACTTTTGGTTATGATATAAGAAGATTTGGGATATTCACGTATATTTTATATAAAATAATCATTTGTGTATGACACCACAGTTATAATTATACATGATTTTTAGATATTTGTTGTAAGAAGCACCAAATTCCCTTCCTTTTATAATTTTAAAGGGGTGTGAATACTTTTTCAAGGCATTGTATGTCCTGAAACAAGGGCTGTTCTTGTTTCTTTAACCTCTTAATGACCGCACGTCATCGTTATACGTTGCTACTTTGATGTTAAATACCGTTGTTATAGCTGCCATAACCCTGGTATTTTTAAAAATGTACGGAGGTCCTCTTTAAGGTAAAAGTTGTCCCAGCAGTGGATTAACCACAAGATCACTTTTATCGGGGGGCATTAAATGTCACTTCCGCCCAATGCTTTTAAGGGGAAATTTTTTTTTTTATTGCATTTTAGTGTAAATATGAGATCTGAGGCCTTTTTGACCCCAAATCTCATATTTAGGAGGTCCTGTCATGCTTTTTTTCTATTACAAGAGATGTTTACATTCCTTGTAAAAGGAATAAAAGTGACCCAAACATTTTTTTTTTTTTTAAAAGGACAGTGTAAAAATAAAAAGTAAAATAACAAATAATAAAAATAAAAATATATATATATATATTAAAGCGCCTCGTCCCGCCGAGCTCGCGCGCAGAAGCAAACGCATATGAAAACGGTGTTAAAACTACACGTGAGGTATCACCGCGATTGCTAGAGCGAGAGCAATAATTCTAGCCCTAGACCTCCCATGTAACTCTAAACATGTAACCTGTAGAAGTTTTTAAACGCTGCCTATGGAGATTTAACAGGTTCCCGACGGGCGCACGCCGATGTACGTCGGCAGAATGGCACGGCTGGGCAAATGGGCGTACCTGTACGTCCATTTGAATTCCCCGCCATGCCATTGCGTGCGTGCCGGCCGGGAGCTCCGTGAGTCAGGTCGCGGGTCCCGCGGACTCAATCGCCGCGGGGATACCTGCGATCGCCTTACGGAGAGGACGAACGGGGAGATCCCGTTGTAAACAGCATCCCCCCGTTCTGCCTAGTGGCAAGTGTCACTCGATCTCTGATCCCTGTCATCGGAGCAGAGATCAGTGATGTCACACATACAGCCCATCCCCCTACAGTTAGTAATCACTCCCTAGGACACACTTAACCTCTCCCCGCCCCCTAGTGGTTAACCCCTTCACTGCCAGTGCCATTTACACAGTAATCAGTGCATTTTTAATTGCACTGATCGCTGTATAAATGACAATGGTCCCAAAAATGTGTCAAAAATGTCCGACATGTCCGCCATAACATCGCAGTCACAATAAAAATCGCTGATTGCCGCCATTACTAGTAAAAAAAAAAAATTATTAATAAAAATGCCATAAAACTATCCCCTATTTAGTAAACGCTATAACGTTTGCGCAAACCCATTATTAAACGCTTATTGCGATTTTTTTTTACCAAAAATATGTAGAAGAATACGATCGGCCTAAACTGAGGAAAAAAAATGTTTTTTTATATATTTTTGGGGGATATTTATTATAGCAAAATGTAAAAAATAATGCGTTTTTTTTCAAAATTGTCGCTCTTATTTTGTTTATAGCGCAAAAAAAAAAAAAAATCGCAGAGGTGATCAAATACCACCAAAAGAAGGCTCTGTTTGTGGGAAAAAAAGGGACGTCAATTTTGTTTGGGAGCCACGTCGCACGACCGCGCAATTGTCAGTTAAAGCGACAGTGCCGAATCGCAAAAAACGCTCTGGCCAGGAAGGGGGTAAAATCTTCCGGGGCTGAAGTGGGTAAGGGTAAAAGTTGTCGCCATTCCACGAGCAGGCGCAATTTTGAAGCATGACATGTTGAGTATCAACTTACTTGGCGAAACATTATCTTTCACAATATAAAAAAAAAAAAATTGGGCTAATTTTACTCTAAGTCAAAAAGTGTATTTTTTCCAAAAAAAAGTGTGCTTGCAAGACCACTGCGCAAATAAGGTGTGACAAAGTATTGCAACGACCGCCATTTTATTCTTTAGGGTGTTAGAAAAAATATATATGTAATGTTTGGGAGTTCTAAGTAATTTTCTAGCAAAAAAAAAAAAATATTTTAACTTGTGAACACGAGCTAGAAAAATAGGCCCGGTCCTTAAGTGGTTAATACGCACCCTAAATAAGCTGTTAATGGTGCCAATTACTTGGATATACACTACCTACGGCTGTGGGTATATATCTGTTTACCTTACACTGACCTGCATTTGTTTCTATTGTGTGCTGTGTATGTTGTTTTTTTATGTAGTTAAATATGTTGAATAAAAAGAGAAATACATGACAAAATATTCCCAGAGGACTTCGGGCTAGTTAAGGAGAGACAAAACCAATACAGTCCCTTTAAATGCACTGCTATTATAAAGAGTGCCCATCACTATCTGCAGTTTGGTGGTATAGCACCAGAGATTAAATTAATTATACAATTTAGCTCAAAAACTTTAAGCCCAATAGAAGTATATAAGACATTTTTCTACTGCTGTGCAGTCAGGCTTCATAAAAAGCAGACTATCAGATTATTTTTTTATGTGTTTATTTTTTAGGACTCTATCAAACTGTCCTGTGCAGGCAGTACCCTAGGGTCCTGGATTGCTGCTTTAACACTGACCACAGCAGTCTGGATCTCCAGCGGTCCAACACGCACTGTGCACAATGCTCGGATCAAAGACGATGCCCAGAGAGCAATGAATGATGTTGACTGGAGCATGTGAAGAAGATTGTCAGATCAATGGGGATTTAAGCAGCCCATAGATTATGAAAGTTTCTTTCCTTCTAACACAGATGGAAGGAAATAAAATTACTTGATTTCCCTATCAATACAGTCAGTGTTGATGGGGGGGGGGGGGGGGGGGGGGAACCCTTACTGCAGCGCTATAGCTGCCAAAAAAAATCAGACAGGATGGATCGACTTCAGTACAACAAGTCAGCCCATAGATAGATCGAAATTCGACTAGTCCCTGCGGAACCGACTGAGATTCGATCTATGGCCAGCTTTAGACTTCTATGTTCTACATTACATGAGAGCAGCTACCCAGATCTAAAGCTTGCTGCTGGCTCAGTACAGTTTAAATAATTTGATTTTGTTTGATCTGTAGAAAGTCCTTCAATATGCATCTTACTTTAAAACCCAGTTATAAACTGGGCAGCTGCCATTTTTGTTTAGCCTGACTAAATAACAGAAAAAAATGGCTTTCATTTGTCTTAAAATAAAATAGAAATTTTTGATTTGCACACTGGGAATACACTCTACCTGTTCAGCACTTTAGCTATCCATCCAGGCCACATTTCACCAGTCCCCTACACTTCCATCTGATGGTAATCTGGTCATTAAGGAATCCATTCTGTTTACACATCTGCAACATGGAAGAGATATTCTTAAACAAACCAGGGGTCCATTTATAAATGTTTTCCAAGGATCAAACAACTTTCACACATTTTCCCAACTGGATTTAATTGGGGGGAAAAAAATAAAAAAAAAATAGGCCCTCTAATGTAGGATTCCTTGCCGGCTCTCACATACAGAAAGCCTGATACATCAAAATGTATGTAGTAAGAAGTTTCTCACGGACACCAGATTTAAACTTGCCTTGGATGTCAGATAAAAATTCATAAAGCAGAGGAAGAACAGTACACAATGGGCTGCAGGACGCAGACTCGCCCACCAAAGAAAAAGAGGTCTGAATTCTGGAGAGTATAGATCTAGAGGTCTGAATTCTGGAGAATATAGATCTAGAGGTCTGAATTCTGGAGAATATAGATCTAGAGGTCTGAATTCTGGAGAATATAGATCTAGAGGTCTGAATTCTGGAGAATATAGCTCTAGAGGTCTGAATTCTGGAGAATATAGATCTAGAGGTCTGAATTCTGGAGAATATAGATCTAGAGGTCTGAATTCTGGAGAATATAGCTCTAGAGGTCTGAATTCTGGAGAATATAGCTCTAGAGGCGTGAATTCTGGAGAGTATAGATCTAGAGGTCTGAATTCTGGAGAATATAGCTCTAGAGGTCTGAATTCTGGAGAATATAGCTCTAGAGGCGTGAATTCTGGAGAGTATAGATCTAGAGGTCTGAATTCTGGAGAATATAGCTCTAGAGGTCTGAATTCTGGAGAATATAGCTCTAGAGGTCTGAATTCTGGAGAATATAGCTCTAGAGGCGTGAATTCTGGAGAGTATAGATCTAGAGGTCTGAATTCTGGAGAATATAGATCTAGAGGTCTGAATTCTGGAGAATATAGCTCTAGAGGTCTGAATTCTGGAGAATATAGCTCTAGAGGCGTGAATTCTGGAGAGTATAGATCTAGAGGTCTGAATTCTGGAGAATATAGCTCTAGAGGTCTGAATTCTGGAGAATATAGCTCTAGAGGCGTGAATTCTGGAGAGTATAGATCTAGAGGTCTGAATTCTGGAGAATATAGCTCTAGAGGTCTGAATTCTGGAGAATATAGCTCTAGAGGTCTGAATTCTGGAGAATATAGCTCTAGAGGTCTGAATTCTGGAGAATATAGCTCTAGAGGTCTGAATTCTGGAGAATATAGCTCTAGAGGTTTGAATTCTGGAGAATATAGCTCTAGAGGTCTGAATTCTGGAGAATATAGCTCTAGAGGCGTGAATTCCGGAGAGTATAGATCTAGAGGTCTGAATTCTGGAGAATATAGCTCTAGAGGTCTGAATTCTGGAGAGTATAGATCTAGAGGTCTGAATTCTGGAGAATATAGATCTAGAGGTCTAAATTCTGGAGAATATAGATCTTATTTGTTGAATGGTCTTGAATTGTTTCAGTGGAACTATAAGCAAATTAGAAAAATAACATATTATACAGTCAGTCACCAACTTTACCACAGCAGTTTTGGCTTTTCTGATTCCCCTCAGGTTTTGTCACCCATTGATCCTGCTGGTAGGCTTTGCATGCACGTGTCAAGGACCTTTTGAAGCCACAATCCATACAGTGTTTGATCAAAGTAAGATGAGAGGGGGCTTGCAATGACCAAAGGGATAGTGCTGTAAAATGTTGTAAAAGTCACCAGCACTCCAATAAATTTAATTTCACGGTTTTATTGTGAGAGCCATAATTGTCTCCCTCATTTCCGGGCCTTACAGACTCTCTTGTTCAGGACAACATAGTGACTCATTTTTGTTTTAGAATTTTGGTGATTTTTGCAACATTGTATCCCAGCAGATTTCATGAACATTAGACCTATTTATCAATTATAAGCATTTATATAGTGCAGACAATGTATGCATTGCATTAGCTTTGCCTTCTGTATATTTCACAGTCCCTACCCTCAGGGAGCTAACAGTAAGGTTCCCATCACACATGTATACATACAAGTACACACAGACTTGGACTAATTTAGACAATAGTGAGGGGGCGCTAATAATACAATGTTGTTAGCACAATTAAATCGACAGTAACATAAAATTAATAGTAAAAAATTGTTAAACTTCATACATTATATACATCAAAGTGCAACTTGCTAAAAATGATTGTGAATATAAATAAAAAAAGTCCTTTGTAAAGTCCATAAAATCTTCAGTGATAAGTTACCAATGTAGTTCTGGGCTGATTCCTCACTGTTCTCATCATTGAAACTCCACGAGGTGAGATCTTATATGTAGCCCCAGACCAAGGGAGATTGACAGTTATTTGGTGTTTCTAACATTTGCAAATAATCACACCAACTGTTGTCACCCTCTCACCAAGCTGCTTGGCGATGGTCTTGTAGCCTAATCCAGCCTTGTGTAGGTCTACAATCTTGTCCCCGACATCCTTGGACAGCTCTTTGGTCTTGGCCATGGTGGAGAGATTGGAATATGATTGATTGGACAGGTATATTTTATATAGCTAACAAGCTGAGATTAGCAGCACTCCCTTTAAGGCCCCTATCACACTACCGCGATTTCAGGGAATGCCTGTGTAAACTTGAGGTCTATGGACCTCAACTCGAATCAAAGTCACACCAAAGCAGTACAGGGATTACTTTGAAGTCGCACAGATATGAATGGTACTCATTGAAAATCATGAGGTAAGACTTGTCATGTGACTTTGCAGTCCCAAGTCGCAGGACAAGTCATACAAGTGTGAAAGGGGCCTAAGAGTTCTCCTAATCACAGCTCGTTACCAGTATAGAAGACACCTGGGAGCCAGAAATCTTGCAGATTAATAGGGGATCAAATACTTATTTCACTCATTAAAATTAGAATGTATATCAATTTATAACTTTTTTGAAATGCGTTTTTTCTGGATATTTTTGTTGTTATTCTGTCTCTCACTGTTAAAATAAACCTACCAATAAAGTTTTAGACTGATCATTGCTTTGTCAGTGGGCAAACGTACAAAATCAGCAGGGGATCATATACTTTTTTCTCTCACTGTACACACTTGTTCCAGCTCACCAAGTATTTAAAGAAAGTTTACAGTCTAGAACAGGGATCTCCAAACTACGGCCGCCAACTGTTCTACACATCCCATGAGGCATTGTAAAACTCTGACATTCACAGACATTATTAGGCATGATGGGAATTGTAGTTCCTGAACAACTGGAGGGCCATAGTTTGGAGTAGAGGTCAGCCGATATTTGGCTTTTTTTACTTAATCGGCATCGGCCGATTGTGCTGATAAAAAAAGCCTTCAGCGGGACTTGAAAATGACTTCTGTAATAGAAGTCAATGCAAGTTGCCTGAAGTTATCTGTAGAGAGGATTCTCTCCTCCCTGGGCAGCCTGCCAAGTCTGATAAGAAGAAACATTGCATCTCTTCAGGTTCTTTTATCAATGAGCTGAACTCTGTGTGGAGGAGTTCTCAGTTTAACCATTTAAAGACTAAATCTTTTCTGACCTTTTGTTGCTTACAAGTAAAAATCCTGTATTTTCTGCTAGAAAATCACTTAGAACCCCCAAACATTATATATATATATATATATATATATATATATATATATATATATATATATATATAATTTTTTTTAGCAGAGACCCTAGAGAATAAAATAGCGGTTGTTGCAATATTTTATGTCACACGGTATTTGCGCAGCGGTCTTTCAAACGCAATTTTTTTTTTAAGAAATACACTAATGAAATAATAAAAAAAAAATAAGCAGTAAAGTTAGCCCATTTTTTTTCGTCTAAAAGTTTTGATTACCTGTTTTTGTGTATTTAATATTTAAGATATAGTTATTTTTTTTAATCTAACTTATACATACAAGTGAACTGATTGGAGGTTTGTTTTGTTTAATCAATGTTTAAATGTAAAAAAATTTCTGTATCACTTATTACTTAAGGTTGCTTTCACACTGGAGCGGGCAGGCGTTGACGGTAAAACGCTGTTAGTTTTAGCGCCGCTTTACCGTCATTTTAGCGGTGCTATTCGGCTGCTAGCGGGGTGCTTATAACCCAGCTAGCGGCTGAGGAAGGGGTTAAATGCGCCCCTGAAGCACTGCTGCCGAAACACTTTGCAGGCGCTTCTGCAGCGGTGCGCATTCATTTCAATGGGCAGGAGTGGTGGTATACACTGCTCCAAAGATGCTGCTTGCAGGACTTTTTTGTAACATCCTGCCAGCGCATCGCCTCAGTGTGAAAGCACTCGGGATATCACACCGACACTGCAGGGGAGCCGTTTTGCAGGCACTTTACAGGCGCTATTTTTAGCCCAAAAGTGCCTGAAAAACGCCCCAGTGTGAAAGGGGTCTAACTGTTAGATTTTATGAGATGAAGGGAAGAAGAAAAAAAAAAAAAAATCGGCCTAATATATCGGCATCATATATTGGCCATCGGCCACCGTGATTTCTAAATATCGGCATCGGCCAGAGAAAAAACCCATATCGGTTGACCTCTAGTTTGGAGACCCCTGGTCTAGAAGATTGCACCATAAAAACAAATGAGCAACAACAGCCGCTACAGATCAATCCAGAAAAGGTCCCTTTTGATTACCAAACTCAACGTTGATCAACCAAACATTTTACAGGTCAATCTTTCTGAAGGTGCAAAGAAGCATTTAAAACAGAACAGTAAGAAGGCAGATTTCTAAAGCCTTTACACTATGTGCTGCATCTGTTGAAGTTTTTACACAGTCTCTTTTTCCACTCTGCGAGCACATGTTGCATTACAGTCGCTAAGGCTCGGTTCACACTGCTCACTGCCATAACTTGGGATCAGACTTGTGAGACCCCAAGTTGCATGACATGTGAAATCCCATGTTAGTCAATGAGAGCGATCTTAATTAGCACTACTGAAGTCGCTCCGACTTTAGAAAAGGTTCCCGTATTACTTCAAGGAGACGTCTATCCAACTTGTGCCCATAGACTTTAAATGGAAGTCACCTCAAAGTCGGATCCGCAATTATATTGATGTGATTTGGATCAGACATTACAGGAAGATTACCCAGGCATTCCTGAAAGTCGTTTCTAAAGTGGCATCAAAGTAGTATTCAAGTCACCAGGAAGTCACCTGGCAAAGTAAGTCGTGGCAGTGTGAACTGAACCTAGGCTATGCTTAGAAGCAGTTGGGGATCAGATTACATTCTACAAGTACAGTCATTAAATTGAGACAATTGGAAAAGATAGCTATAGGCTTATTCATGCAAGAAAATGAGGAAAAAACAATAAGAAAATGGATTGCATAAAAAAAAAAAAAAAATTGGAGGTAATTGCACCGAAATATGAGAACATCAAGGCCTCATATGCACACTGAGCTTCAAAAACAAAACAAAAAAAACAAAAACGGTGCTTTTACAGGGCTTTTTTTTTTGGCGTGTGCAATATGCAGCTTTTATTACATTTTTTTAAAGCAGCTTTTCTCCTGCCAGACGTTTCGTGTCATTTAGAGAGGCTAAATAAATATCCCATGTGCATGAGACCTAAAGATAAAGTCAAAATTTGTTTTAAAAATGTTGGATGGAACGGCCTCTGATTTTACTGCTGTCTTTGTCCTCTGTTGGGGTTATCTCCCTTCCTTTCTTGTTGTGCCACAAGGAAAGGATGTGAGGGGGGAATTCCAAAATGGCAAAACACACACAGCAACAAAAACTTGAGAGATTCTAATGCCGCGTACACACGGTCGGACTTTTCGTCTACAAAAGTCAGACAGCCTGTCCGACAGACTTCCGACAGACTTCCGGCAGACTTTCGGCGGACTTGCGGCGGACTTGCGGCATACTTTCTAACGAACGGACTTGCCTACACACGACCACACAAAAGTCCGATGGATTCGTACGTGATGACGTACACCGGACTAAAATAAGGAAGTTCATAGCCAGTAGCCAATAGGTGCCCTAGCGTGGCTTTTTGTCCGTCGGACTAGCACACAGACGAGCGGATTTCGGGGTCCGTCGTAGTTACGAAGTAAAGATTTGAAGCATGTTTCAAATCTAAAGTACGTCGGATTTGAGGCTAAAAAAGTACGTTGAAAGTCCGGAGAAGCCCACACACGATCGGATTACCAGCCAGCTTTAGTCCGTCAGCGTCCGTTGGACTTTTGTAGACGAAAAGTCCGACCGTGTGTACGCGGCATAACACTTTCCCACACCAAGCAAATCAAAAAAGTTTTGTCTGCAGTTCTACTATAGCACATTTATGAACAATCAACATGTTGATATCTTTGTTCAGTGACTGAGCAATGTATATATACACACACAACATGGCTGAACACACTATATAACCAAGTGGCACCAAGTTATAAAGTTTGCCTACTCACTGTAAATGAAAAAAATGCTTAAAGGATAAGTGCATGTCAAACAAACTGCATTTATTCTTTTTTGCTCCTTCCCCTGATCTAACCCAACCCCATCCTCCCACTCCACAGATGTATACCTAGGTAAATCTGACAGCTGTGGCTCCACTCAAAGCGGTGCACGGTTTCACTTCTCTGGCCATGCCTGCACGTTACAGCACCATAAAGATCTACGAAGCCGTGTCCTGAAGTGTCAGGAGATGATTCCATAATAAGGGTCTGAAAAGCATAGGCTTGAAGCATAGGGATGACTTGTGCCGATGGATGTAAACAAACCGTGGAACCACGCGTCTGATCAAGGTAGGTATGCATCTGTGGAGGGGGAAGGTGGTTAGGTGACGCTCAGTCGGGAAGAGCGTAAAAAGAGTACATCCTTGTTAACTTCATATGATCAGATAATCCCGTGCCATGCCCACATGCAATCACAAGTCGTGAATGAATTTCATTTTTTTATTTAAATTAATATTTCTGTAACCTCATGACCATCATACGTTTTACTTAAGGTATGTAATGGTACTTTTTGGTGTGAGAGGTCAATGTACACAGGTCCTATAAGTTCAGAATTGTCACAATGGATGCAGAATCGCATTGTCACTACTTTCGGAAGTGGTGACGCATGACTACATTTAAAACATTTGACCTGCCACATAAGACAGTTTGTTTTCACTTTCTTCGCCCGCCCATGTCTCGGCTGGCACAGATTCTAATGTCTGTCTTGTGTTTTACTCTCCTATGTACATTACACACTCAGTCTTTGTATATTCAACATGCAACATAAAAAAAAATATAATAGTACATCACATTTATCTGCCGTCCCGACCCAAATACTGATATATATACAGGAGCACGCTGCCCTCTGCTTGTGGATGGAGGGGAAGCGTTGGCAGAATTTAAAACAGAATATGAAGTTGGCAAATAAAAAAAGTTTACAATGAATATCTGGTCTCTGCAGCTAGTTTTTACTAGCCTGATGATGTCCCATAAGTCCTTAGGTAATGAAAGGGCAGGTTCGTTGTGGTCACTCGAGCCACAGTGCGATACCCACCATGTCTGTAGTCCACATTTGGTGATGAAAGGCAGGGAGGTCCAGAGTGACATGGCACAGAGATCTGTGACTCCTGATGGTACTCAGGAGTCACAAAATAACAGAAGACAGAAGACAACTGTGGGTGGGGTAACCCATGTCTTTGGGAGAGGGGTAGGGAGTCAGTGACAACCAGTAAACAAAGAATATCCCCTGTAGCCTCTTCAGTCGCCTTCAGCCCCTCCTTTACAGGAGAGATTTCTTCTTCATAGTCCTTGTGGCAGTCTTGTCTGCCTCCCCCATATCTTAGGTCTTTTCATCTCTCTCTGTTTTCCTTCGTGTTATATTGCGGGGTTTGATTTTTAAGGACAGTTCCCATAGAGCCTCCTCAGCCAGGTGGTCGCTGAAGTCGTTGAAAAAAGAGATGATTTCGTCATTGCGGCGAATCTCGTAGTGACTGTGGGAGAAATTGTGATATCTGTATTAAAATTCATTAATCGGTTTCGATCAACCAATTCTCTAGAGCTTTACACAAGCTTAGATGACCAAATTTAACAGCAACTATATGCATTGGTTAACTGGACAATAACCCTAAACAATTTAAATATTTTTATTAAATGACAAAAGGCTTTAAATTGGCTTAACTTGAAAAATACTGCCCTACTCTTTATAGTAGTGTGTGCGTATATATAACTTTTTTTATTACGAATTATATAGCTGCCAGAGATCACATGATCAGCAACAACTGTTCATAGCAGTATAAAGCCATTGTATTTCGGGGCCAAACACTTCAGGGGACACTCATTTAAAAGGGCTCATTTGCACTAGGTTGATGAGCTGCGTTGATGAGCCCCGTACAATGCAGGCTCTACGAAAGGACACACAGAAAACAATTATTCTCTGTGTGTCCTGTTCATTCATGCGTGTTGTGTAAAAATGCTTGCATTTTTAGATTCAATTCAATAATGCTGTGGACTTTCAGGCAGTCCTGCTCGAGAAGTACCCTGCGTTTGTGTCTGTAAAGTGAATACATATACCACAAGAGCGCCTTACTTTGATATGTTTGACTCCTCTTAGGGCTTAGTTCTAGTGTTTTTGGTGTACGGCTACAATTCTTACATAGGTAGCACAAGCCTCAAAGTAAAACATTTCTTTACTTCCTCTGAGACAGTCCCATTGTTGCTCAAGGTGGGGGATTTCAGCAACAGAGGCAGTTCTAACAATCCAAAAAACAGTGGACAGTGCCAGGTACAGTCAGGTGCTGATTGACAAACTACAAGCCTGTAAATCTGTGTAATAATGCTGATAGCCATGTCGCTGGAGCGTGCAAAAACAGATCGGACTACAGATGTGCATACATGGGTACATGTACCCAGCTGCAAGAGGGCCAGGCAGAGAATTCTGCCTGAATGTGCACTGTATGACCCTCTCATGGCTGAGCGCATGTACCCCAAAAGCGTAACTAAAGTTCCACTATGAAAAAAATGTATTGAGGGGGCTAGGGAAAAGGCCTGGAAGTTTTTTTTTATATAATAATGAATTTGTTCTTTGAATAAAAGAGTGAATTTTAATTACAAGCACATTTTAATAACCATTTATCAAGGACAGATGTCAAGATGTAACCGGGCAATAGAGAAACAAACTATCATTAAATACAGTGGGAAGACAATGTAAATGGCATTGTACTTACACTTGCTGAAACCGCCTCATACTGTCTAGGATATTAAACTGCTGCCATCTCTTGGAGAAGTTTACTTTGCCATCAATATGGTCTGGATTCCCCAGGTGCACAAAGGTGAGGTCCTGCAGGATCAGACCCCTAGATGAAAGGAACTAGAGATCAGCACAGGTCTAGTGAATAGTATTTTTCAGCTGCTTGTAGAGAAGAAAACTTACAAGTAGGGTATACATGGGGGCTCCACCTCAGAAAGCGCTGCCCGGTATGCTCGGAAGGAAGACGAGCTGTCTATCAGTGTGCAGTATTCAGCCAAGCCCTATGGAGATCAAGTCCAATGTATTATTTCAACAGGTACAAGCAGAAATATACAATACCATTAATAAAATCCCATAACTCACCTCTGATGTCTGCTTCTGCCACTCCAGACGGCGGATGGGAGCAGAGTCCAATGCAGAGAGGATGGCAAGGTAAGAGTTGAAGTTGTTCAGTTTTCTCAGGTGCTGCAGAACAAAATGTTACAAAAACAGAGATCCTGAATCCATGTCCTTAACCAATGTGGAGAACCCCCTTTGCTAAATACCAGCAATATAACATACCAAGTAAGTTAAGTATAATGTATTTCAGGTGTAAGTATGAGCAAGGCAATCAAATACTATCCAGCATGAGACAAAAGAAAATTAAATTCAAAGTTCCACTGCACAAATTTGAGGGGATGCATTGTTCAACATGCAATCCCACATGTCCTCGCTATAGGCGCTCAACTTCTAAAAGCGATCAGCAGAACATTTATGGATAAGTTCACCTTTTTAACCACTTGACCTCTGGAAGATTGACCTCCCCTTCATGACAAGGCCATTGTTTGTGATACGGCACTGCGTTACTTTAATGGACAATTGCATGATTGTGCAGCACTGTAGCCAAAATAAACGTACGTACCCCCCCCCCCCCCCCCCCATGAAGCTTTTTTTTTTTTTTTAGGTGGTATCTGATCACCACCGCTTTTTCTATTGTTTGCTAAAAACAAAAAAAGACCAACAATTTTGGGGGAAAAAAAAAAAACACAATTTTTTACTTTCTGCAAAAAAAAAAAAAAAAAGGGCACATGCTTTTGCAGGTACACAGAATTAATTCCCTCCCCCATGTCAGAACTGAGATATGCCTTGTTTACATATCTCACTTCTCTGTGCACTGCTGATGATTACAGCAAAAGCATGTGCATCCCCTGCAGGCGGATGTCTGGAATTACACACACATATATATACATATATATATATATATATATATATATTATATAATAAATGCACATCTTTTTGCAGGTTAAAAAGAAAATGTGCATTTATATTTTTTTCCATTTGCACAGATGCATTCCTTCCCCCCACCCCAATTCATATGGTTATATTCAGTTCTCATAAGACACCAGGGATTGCTGGTGGGCTCCGGCTGCACCCAATGGTGGGGTGTGTGCCTGTTATATTAAAATGTATGATTGAAGTACAACTTTACCCTTACCTTATGTTACTTGAGGGTGATTTAGATTAAAGTCCAGCTTCTGTTCGATTTAGACAAGTGCAAAGAAGGGCTAGATACAATGTCGGCTTTTTAAATGCTGTCTAAATCCCTGCTCAAGAGATTTTCTTGTCAGATTTTAAAAGCAGTCTTGTATACTTATAGCAGATTGATCTTCATTAATTGTGTCCATCACCTGGACCGGAACTGAGGTGAAATCTCACTCATGGGACACAGATAACAATAAAGTCCTGACAGAGAATCTAAACATTCCTAATCAGACTAGAAAATTAGTTTTCATCCCTGCTTATGTCTCTGTTGGGAGTATTTCTCCACAGCCATCAAATAGACAGGAAGTGATGAGAAATCTCCCACACAGAGACAGCAAGAAAGCTCTACCCCACTCTATCCAAATCAAAGTGCTGGCTGAAGTTTGAGTTAATTTAGTTTCCAAACATGGCTCCTAAACTCTATTATTTGCCCATCCATGGACCTAAATATCAGCTGGTAATAAAGCAAGGGCAGCTGAGCTGATGATGTGTTGCTCACCTTCATAATTTTGATGAATTTCAGCAGCAGCCTCTCTCGGTCTTGTGCCTTCTCTTGCAGCATGATGATGGATCGCACCCTGTAATAGAGGGGGCAGAGCTCAGCCTTAACAGTTTGGGTTTATTTTCTCTCTTACGCGAGTCTCTTATCAATCCATAACAATTTTGTATCTTACCAGTAGGACATGTTGTTAAAGTGCTCCGTGAACTGTGTCAGGTTTGGGCTTTTCTCCTCATTTTGCTCTTTTGCCCACAACAAAACCTCAGGGATCTAAATGGGAAAGAGAGCAGATTAAAGTTCTGACATTTCAGTGCAAGCAGTCATTTTGTGCCTTGGTACCATATCTATGAAAATTAAAATCAGTGAAAAGTGTACAGTGTGGTTGGCAGAGAAATTAGGCACTCAGACTGTGCTGACAGTTTAAACTGGAATCTGGATCTCTGAAAACAATATAAACATTATTAACCTCTAGCCAATCGCTAGCAGTAGATTTAATGCTGGTGGGTGGCTCCCCCAGGCACTGCGACATATCCGCATGTTGCATTGCTCATGTGCATTGGCAAGTCCCCTGGGGAGCACTCTGCAACAATTGCAGTACATGGTATTGGGCTGCCGTGAGCAGACCAGATACCACATCATCGCTATGCGATCACCTAATACTTAGTGGAATCCATTCATGACAACATTATTGCTTACTACTGTGTGTGATCTGTGATTGGTTACCAGTGATTCACGTGGTACCTGGGCCAGTCACAGCATCCTGTACCATGTGATAGCTGTGGGCCAGAGTATCACTATTGTAAACACTGAGTCATGAATGGAAACCATTCATGACAGTTCAAACGATTGCTGTTACAGTGATCATATATGTACCCCTTTATGAATGCCAACATTGCCAGATGCTTCTATTATTTAACACTTTCTAGAAAGCTAGTTGCCTGGCTGTCTCTGGCTGCAAAAGTTTGAGATACCAGCCCAGAACTAGTAGGCAACAAGTGAAGTCAGAAATCCTGATTCTGCATACTAGTATGAGGTCTTTGGAACTCCACGACAACCAGAACTTTCAGAGATCAGCACGGGTTTCCTTTATCGATCAGTGAGCATTTTTTTGAGGTATGAGAAATTAGTTTGATTGTGTGTGACATATATGATAAATTTTATTAGTGTTTACGTTTCTCGCCTTCAAGCTTTTATGGAGAAATCAAGCAAGCTGATCTGCAAGGTAGCACAGCTTGAACACCACAATCAGTGTTTTCCCAGTAAACCCACCTCAATCTTGTAGAAAAGCTCTGCATCCAGAAGGGTCAGCTGTTCTGCAATTTCATGACTGTGGAAGTCATGGAGGGTCCCAGGCCTGTAAAAGCACAGATTCCAGAATTAGTCTCCTGGTTATACCACAGACACAATTATACAACACAGATAAGGTTTCCTGCAGAAATTGCATGGCAGAGGAATTCTGAGATGTCGAAACAAAAAACCATCAACCACTGTACAGGTATTACATATGGAAGCGAACACCATATTTTTTATACATGGGACAAAATGCTGTTAAATTGGAAGACATGCATACCTTGCAGCGACGCCCCTGGCAGCAAGCGGTCTCATGGCGGAGTTGCAGTGACTCTGCATCCTCTTGTTATCTACTTTTTCCAGGATGTTCTTCCGCAGTACTCGGGCCAGACTCAGCTCCCCTTTACACACCAGCTTGAACACCAATTCCATTAGCAGCTTCAAGATTTCATCCGTCAGCTCCACCAAACTGCAAAAATAGGGGCGAAAAAAAACAGTAAAAATCTCAGTCCAAAGAAACACCACTTGGCCAGTTATACTTTCAGTGCAAACATATGCCCATCATTCAGCAAGGAGGAGGCTGCCAATGCGGTCCACCTGCTGAACACTAGTTATTTGGTTGTTCTCTTCACTGACTGGCTTCAACACTATGAATCAATGGCTTGCAGCAGCATGCAAATCAGAAAAATCTGATTTCTTTACCAGCATTTTTCATTTGCGATAGTGACTTAGAGTACCAAAGCCAGAAAGCCAGCTTAACAGTCAGGCAACTTACATGTTCAGAACTACTCCACTACTCTAGCACTTTGCAGGGTGTAAGGAGGAGCCCCGAGGCAGAGCATGTGGGTGGGATCTGTACTGCTCCAATCACAGAGCATGGAGAGGAGAGCGGAGCAATAGACATCCCTCCAGCACAAGTAGCAGTGGTAAAATAATGCCCGGATCTAGGGGGTACTGAGGAGGGGCGGGCCTCCCCCTTCCCTTCCAAGCCTTCCACCACCCCAGATGCTTGCCAGCAGTCTCCCATCCCCGCATGTTACACATCAGCACAGCTGCACTAAGATTTTCTCCAGCCCATCCCATTCACTTACAGCTACAATATGCACAGTATATAGCTAGCTACTGCCACTAAGTTACCATTCCTACCATGGAATATTACAGGTCAAAACTGCAACCAGTAGCTAGAAATACACTGCGCAGGGAATTGGATTTCAGCTCCAGTGTGCGGAGCGGCAGCTCTGCCTGTGTCCAGGCTGTGTACAATGCAGGGATGGGAGACAAAGCTCTGCCTAATGCACTGCCAGCAGTGACCCCTGTACTGTGCCCTCTTACACCCCCTTACTGTGCATCCTACCACCCTGTACTGAGCCCTCCTACCTACCCCCCCCTCTTACTGTGCATCCTACCCCCCCTGTACTGAGCCCTCCTACCCCACCCCCCTTACTGTGCATCTTACCCCCCTCCTTACTGTGCCCTCCTATCCTAACCCCCTGTACTGTGCCCTCCTAACCCCATGTACTGTGCCCTCCCTGTGTTGTCCCCCTTTGTCTCCACCAGCTGTCACCTCTGGCCCCATGTCTCCCAATGACCCTCCCATCCCCTTCTGCCCAGTGATCTCAGCCTTTTCCATCCCAACTCCTCCACAATCCTTATTTCACCCCACCCTCAACTACTCTGACCTCACCCCAGTTTCACCCAACTACCCCCCCCCCCCTCCCAAACCACCCCTCTACCTAGGCGATGGGTATCTGTAATTTGTATCGCCGGGTACTAGAAAAAAAAAAAGTATCCATACTCGTACTAGGTGTTAAAAAAAAAATAGTATCGGTGCATCCCTAATTGTAACCTCTGTTTCCCAAAGAAAAAGTTCATAATAATAGCTTGCTAATCTGAAACAAGTATACAGGTTGGTGTGTTCATCTTCACTGAGCAATACTGGTTGTTTGCTCAGTGATGTCATGGTGAGGAGCGGGGCTAAGCACCAACTTGGACAGATGTTGAGACCCTATGCAGAGCATGTTCCTAGGATCAAGTGATTAGAAGATTACCAAAAGTTATTTGCAGAAAAAAATGCCTACAATTGTAGTTTTATCAGACCAGACACTTTATGGGACCTGACAGGTTCACATTAGAGATGAAAGCCTTGTAATTAATTTAATTAACACCAATCGCACTGTTTACACAGCAATGTGAAGATCGGTCCTATAAAATTTAATTTACTACCTGTCAGAGGGACCACTTCTAAGCAGGTCACGATTGTATACCAATAAATCATTCGGTGTCAGCCTGATAACTGCGTGTTACTTACCAGAGTTCATCCACCACCCTCACTAGCACAAAGAAGGTGTTCTTGCTCACTCGCTGCTTGAACGTGTCCTGGAAGTGGCAGAATCTCTCATACGTTGAAAGTAGTTAAAGAAAACAGTCACCAATTTAGTTTTATATAAAAATCTTAAGCAATGCAGCGAGAGTAGTTTGTTTTCTAGAAATTGTAAATCCCATGTAAATTATTTATCTTTTACTGGTTTAGCCTATTATTCAATAATTGGTTTTAACAACTCCAGGTGCAGAGCGATAATACAGGCATTAGTCTGGGAAACATTCAGAAAAATATGGTTCTCCTACTCTGTACATGCTCTGGAAATGTGTGTATGGTTTTGGTTCCGAGTATGGGAAAAACACCCTCAATGGTAGGCACCACATCCCTGAACAAAATTATAAAAATGGAAAGGACTAAAGGGATTTTGACGGTGCAAATGAACTGTACATTAAAGAGAAATTTTTTTTTCTAAAAAAGACAATTTATTATTTCAGCCATTAAAAAAAGAACATATAAATTGTACATAGTATCAAAGAAATTTTCTTTTACAATTCTAAAAACATGGTGGTCAGATTGGATAGGAGTGTATATTATAGTTTAACAGATGATATTTATTGCATACTAGCCCGACATGTTTCGCATTGTCGCATTCTCAAGGGATATGTAAACTGGTAGTGATATCATCCGACACTTTTAGTCATTCCCTAAATTGACCCAACAAAACCTCGTCACACACAGCGCGTACAGACCCAAACCAGGGCAGCAAAGAGGCCAGAAAGTGCAACCACAGGGAACAGAAGGATGGAGTCTGTTGATTGATCAGAGCTATATCCAAGAGTGGAAGTAGTCATCAATTTCAATTGAAATTGTGGTTACAAGGAATACTTCAATTGTTGGTAAATGAAGCAGTCACTCGCACTGCTAAGGCAGTGACTGCTTCATTTACCAACAATTGAAGTATTCCTTGTAACCACAATTTCAATTGAAATTGATGACTACTTCCACTCTTGGATATAGCTCTGATCAATCAACAGACTCCATCCTTCTGTTCCCTGTGGTTGCACTTTCTGGCCTCTTTGCTGCCCTGGTTTGGGTCTGTACGCGCTGTGTGTGACAAGGTTTTGTTGGGTCAATTTAGGGAATGACTAAAAGTGTCGGATGATATCACTACCAGTTTGCATATCCCTTGAGAAAGCGACAATGCGAAACATGTCGGGCTAGTATGCAATAAATATCATCTGTTAAACTATAATATACACTCCTATCCCATCTGTCCACCATGTTTTTAGAATTGTAAAAGAAAATTTCTTTGATACTATGTACAATTTATATGTTCTTTTTTTAACGGCTGAAATAATAAATTGTCTTTTTTAGAAAAAATGTTTTCTCTTTAATGTACAGTTCATTTGCACCGTCAAAATCCCTTTAGTCCTTTCCATTTTTATGCTCTGGAAATGTAATTGGGGTGTGTTGGTGACTGCACTGCTATAACTTCCATGGGCTTCTACATACAGTTGCCACACACATTTCTCTGCTGGCCCACATGGACTGTCAACAGAGGAAACCAAGTCATTTCTGATACAAATCAGCGGAATTCACAGGTAATATAAACATTTCACAATATAACTGGTAACATAAATCTTACTTTACTGGGGTGACTACAAAAACACTTTAAAATTAACCAAATTTTCTGTACGCTTTTTCTATATACCTTTCCTTAAACATCATCTGTACTATTATACTTTGTCGCAAACCCAATAAAAATCTATTCATCTAATAGAGGACACCTTTTCAGTGGGCAGAGCTGAATGATAAAGAGAAAGTTTTCCTTTGAGAAGGGTAAGAGTCCACACATGGCAGAAACAACCTTCTCAACAGCAGGGGGCAGCACTAGTCCATAGCTTGTGTTACTGGTTGCTGAGCACACTGCATAGGAAACAGAAAATCTAAATATAGGTAGTGCTGTCAATATTAAAATCCATTACCAAAACTATGCTCCCATCCCCCTCCCTTTCAGTTAAACCAATTCTACCTAAATGGAAGCCCATAGAAACATCTACAGTGCTTAGCGTCATCGACCTACCGCTGTATGATTGTTCCAGGTTGGTGACCCCCAAGGTAGTAAAGCAAGAATTACTATCTGAGCCTGCACATTAAATATAAGTCAGAAATGGGAGCTTCCATGTTTCTGAATTTACAGGGATCACTGGGAAAACAGTACTAGAAAAAATTCAGAGGCTACCATTGCCGAATATCTGCAAAAAATACAACTTGTCTGGCCATCTCTGGCTTTTGTGAGATGCTGACCTGGAATAAGCCAGCAAACTCCTAATCAACATACTGGTTTCAAGTCAGTAACTTGGCATGTACCAAATGCATTGTTCACCATGATAGCCAGGGAATTAGTATTTTCAGAATAGCAAAGGCAGGCTCAATAACCCCTTAGACAATTTCTAAGAGAATGCAAGAAATTTGCACTATCAAGGCCTTTGGTGTCAGGGAGATTGTATGAAGGGGAATGAGAGACACTAGCTGAACAATGCTACCTTACTCAACAATTAAAAACTCTACAACGATAATATCACAGCCTGAATGATGTTTCCATGCCATATGGAAAGGATATCTGTACTGCAGTTTCTCAATCAGCTCCTCCGGTGTAATGAATGTCCGGTAAGTGGTCAGGAAAGCCTCGCAATAAAGAACCAGATCTGCAGGAGAGAATTCAGCATAAAAATATATTTTACTGTGTCTCAGAAACATCACAAGTAAACAGACTAGCTGTGTGATTGTGGAAATCAGGAAAGCTGGATAAAGCATCTCGTCCAGAGTCCGCCCACATCTCCGAACTCTGAGATCATACAGACACACGCTGCAGCAAGAAGAGCCCCGGGGCAACCCTTATCCAAGAGGAAACTCCTTGGAATGTAACCCGGATCTGTGCACAGCTCTCCTCCATCAGCTGAGACATTGAACTGAGCGCTGACCGTCACCCATGTAATCAGCTCTTCCGAAAAACTGGAGTACTGAATATAACAATGACAAGACTATATATAGTGGCAGTCTTCACAGACAAATAATTTACAGAAGGTTAATTTAAAAAAGGGCAATATCAGGCAAACCAGCACACAGCTGAAACTATTTTTTATATGACATTATTATAATGGACCTAATTTTGTGATTCAAGTGACTATGACCACAGGTGACCTTCACCCAAATACCTCCCCTTCCTGGGCACCCTCAAGGTAGTGACACAGCGATGCCAAAAATGCTACAAAAAGTAAGTCAATGGTAAGAGATTAATGCCTCCCCTCATTCAGCAGATGAGGGAGGAGAAGACAAAAACAGATGGGGTTTGACATTAGCCTAACTGTTGGTGTGAATATTTCCTGATCGATGTGAAGAAGGTGTAGAAAAAGGCTTACCTTTTCGGTCCGTCTCTGTGGCATGGACAAGTAAGATATCTCCAGAACCACCCCTGACATCTGGCCCATCATCACCCTGCATGTACAAAGCTCATCAGTCACTTTTACAAAAGAATTAAAAGGGGATCAGCCACTTCCACCATCCACTATGAGCTGGCTCACCTCTTGTTTCAGCGTGAGTTTTGCCATGATCTCATTGTGGTCTACAAGGGAAAGTTCATCCAATTCCTCGCTCTCCTCTGCCTCTGGCGTTTCATGATTATGGCCACCAGGAGAATTGGGGAGCCTGTAAAATGAAGGTTATCAGCATGTTATGAATGTGGATCAACAAGGCAAAAGATAGGCTGCGACTCTGCACAGGATCATGATATACATATAGCATCCCTGGGGCCATGGGATCAACGTGCTGTGACCTAAAAACCCCTGCTGGTTGCTTTTATTAGATCAATCAATAGAATATTACACAGCTAGTCACCACTGTATCGGTTCAACTGTCATTTAAAGAAACCCGCAATGAGAGAAATAAAAGGTTGCCTCCATTTCAAAACACTGCTTGGCTGTCACGCTGATTCACTGGCTTTTGTGTTTTCTGAGCCACTGGTCTGGAACAAGCATTCGGGACAAGGAGTTTTGATTTCACTCCTAAAGTGGTTGTAAAGGCGCAAGGCTTTTTACCTTCATGCATTCTATGCATGAAGGTAAACAACCTTCTGTGTGCAGCAGCCCCCCCCCCAATACTTCCATTAACCCCCTCTGGATCCAGTGATGTCCACGAGAGCCTTGTCTCTCAGGGGACTCGCACTCCTAAATGCTTTCGGCAGCAGTGGGAGCCATTGACTCTCGCTGCTGTCAATCACAGCCAGTGAGCCAATCAGGAGACAGTGGGGGCGTGACCGAGCCATTTATACACGGAGCCGCATTTCGGAAGTGCGCTTGCTTGGGTGCCCCCACAGCAAGCTTAACCACCGGAAGAATGGAAAAAAGAATATAATCGACCCTTATGTGGTAACAGTGAGGCCCATTCGCCTACAAACTCCGGTACCTTGATGCCGGATGCAATGTTTAAGGTTAATAGCCAAACTGACCATTTTTTAATTTTCCCAGTGCAGGTCACAGAATGTAAAATCTGATTGATTGCTATGGTCACAGCTTTCATTCTTATTTGCTCATCTTTCAATTACAACAGCCTGCACTGCTACCTATATGCAGTATAAATTGGGTAAGAGACACATGCTAAGACAGTACATTTGTGTATTACATCTCCCTCTATAGCAGAGAGCTCAGCCCACTTCTATTACAGAGCAAGCAAAATTGACAGCCTCACGGCAGCTGTATAAGGGGTCATTAATGAACCTATCATTAAAACGAACACTGCGTGTGAAATAACTGTAATTAACTGGAGTCTTTCTATGCATGGCAATGAGCAGAGGTGGTAAATGCTTCTTAATAAGGAACCGACACGGTGGCAAGTGGAATGACTGGAAGCCACAAATAACACAAGCTACTTGACATGGAAATGTAAATCGTTTAGGATGCTATTATTTGCCTGGATGATGAAAGAGAGAAGGTGAGCGAGGAGGAGGAGACAATAGGGAGAGAAGCACAGAGGACAGGCTAGACAGATAGAACAAGAATGAACTGAAAGATCACAAAGCAGTGAGCACACAGAGCAAAGTACTGGAAGATAAGACACATGAGGGGGGAGGTATGACACAGGAAATGCAAGCTGTGTCTATAAATGACAGGGTCTTAAAACATTATAATTAATTAGAGGCCCTGCTGGCTCTTTTATGTTAATGCGGTAGTAAACTTGGGCATTTAAAAAAAACAAACTCCCCTGCAAGGCAATGACATATGGTGTTAGTATGCATCGCATACTAGCACGTTATGAAATACTTGTAATCTAATAAAGTAAATACCAGATTCCTTATTCATTATATGCAATTTAAACAAAAATTACTAATTGTATGAATGTATACCGTATCGTCAATCTGACGGGATACCTCCCTGAAAACCGTGGGCCACGGTGGTTGATTCTCCCTTGGACTGCCTTCTGGGGACAAATCTTTGCCCCCCCTTTCTCTTTTTCTTTCCATTATGAAATACTTACCTTAGAACGAAGCCCTCCCATGGCACGCTGTTGCAGGGGCTTTCATCTTTACCGGGTCTTCCTTCTGGGTTCGCAGGCTGTATGAATTGGCCCAGAAGCGATGACGTCACTCCTGCAAGTCATGGCCCCGGCACAGGTCTCTGAAAGTACGGCATGGGTATGCCATCCCTTCAGAGTGCATGCACCGTTGATGTCACCAGCTGCATGTTGTGTAAATATCTCCTAAACATTTAGGAGATATTCACTGCACCTACAGCTAAGCCTTATTATAGGCTTACCTGTAGGTATACGTTCAAAAGTGGATTTTACTACCACTTTAAAGTCAAAAAATATTTTCAATGTCCCAGCAGCAAGTTAGTTTTTGTCTGATACCAGGGATAAACATGACAACTGCACTTACTAAGTCACCAGCCAGAGTTAAGTGCCCAAGCTCCTTAAAAAAAGAGGTAACCATTTGTCATCTGTGTCACAAACCAAAAAAAAAAAAAAAAAATTTAATAAAGGCTGCTGCATCACTTTTCTGGCACTTATCCCTCTGGTTAACGTATTCCACCAAATTAATAAGGCATTTGTGAGACACTTCTGGTTCTGACAGCGACTCCTGCACCAAATTCAGGTAGTTCTGAAATGTGCCACTTTTATAGTGTCGCACTGAATGTTCCACTTTTACATTGTGTCACATTGAATGTGCCACTTTTATAGTGTCGCACTGAATGTTCCACTTTTACATTGTGTCACATTGAACGCGACATTTTTACATTGTGTCACATTGAATGCGCCACTTTTACATTGTGTCACATTGAACGCGACAAATGTAAAAGTGGCGTTAATTAAGACCAATTCTCTTTTGGCCTATTAGGAAAAAAAACTGTCTCAGACAAATTATGTGAAAGTGTCTCGGGTGCATTCTAAAAGTAGTGCAGCATGATCCAAATTCAAGTACACGTTCTAGACAGGTATATGAATTTGGTGCATTCTTCACTACTTAAAAAGTCAGTAAACCTGATTACAGGAGAATATGGCACATAAATGTACTCAGGAATGCGCCGTTTCTTCCTCACTGTCCAAACAAATGTTCAGATGAATTCGGGACAAAGGTGTATTGCTAATCTGCCATATGGCCCGCCTTTAAAGGTCCAATAACAGGCAGTGCTGTCTAGCAGAGACGCAAAGATTACAAGACTGGCTCATCACATAATTCCTTTGGTAGCTACAACAGTTTAGATGCATATGCATTTTGATTGTATGTTAGGTTGTCTGTCTGGAGGTTAAGCTTTGAAAATAAATGAGAATAAAGAATCTGGAGCAAATGTGTCGGGTATAAAATGAACAGGAAGGAAGAACATGAATGTATTGCTTTATGTGGGTCATGGGACTAGAAACAAGGAAGAGGAAGGACAGAAATAGTACAGTACCTGTCCGTGGTTTCGTGGTTCTCACTGCCAGGAGCGCAAGGCTGAGAAGAGGAAGCTCTCTGATGTTCATCATCAATTAAAGGAGATTCCTGCAGGAGACCAAAGCCATTACTTTCACTGCAAGTCATACACAATATATTATGGTAATGTAAGCTAGATCATGGGACACTTCCCCTTCTCTACAGGTCACACTGACAATTCACTGCTGCTATCAAATTTACCAAAACACAGGCGCCCTTCTCACCACACCACATTCTTCTACACCCATACAGAATGACATTAGTATTATATAGGATGTAAACCCTGACACTTCCCTACCATCCTCAACTAAAAAAACAAAAACAGCAACTACTAAAACACACAAATTCAAAGGTACTTTTCCCTTATGCAATGCAAAATTCACAGGACACAAAACAAGAAGCTTTCCAGGGTAACATGTACCTGTTCCTTATACCCAATGAGGCAGCCATTTTAATACAGGGGTGCAAGGTGACATCACTGAGGCCTTAAGCAGAATGGAGATGAGACTGGGCCTCCTCCAAACTAATCTCTAACCCAAACTCCTACATTTTGTATGCCCCAGGCTGTCCAAGCTCATCTCTACTGGCCATCATGTGCATCGTTTGTGCTGTATAAGGGGTATTTAGTAAGCAATAACTTTCTGCTGTAATGGAAACTTCTGGATTGTTGATTTAACTCAGCTCTTCATAATCCTTCAATGATTTTTTTTTTATTTCTAAAAGCAGAATGGAAAGCAGCACTGGGTGGAATTTTTTTTTATTAATTGCCTGTCTGAACACAAAAAAAGGTTAGCAGTGTGTCCTTTTATTTCCAAAGTTTACAGACTTCATCCAGCTGGCTCCTGCCTTTTACAGTACAGCCAGTGGCATTTTATCATCCAGTGTTTGATCTGTCTTTTCAGGTTTTGTGCAACGATAAAGGCAGAAGAAACAAAGAATGAAGCAGGAAGCGTTGTATAAAAGATTATTTGTGTACATACAACGTTATGGGTGGTCATGGATATAGGGCGACGGTCATTCATGCAGGTATGATATAACCAGCCTCATTGTGGACCCTATTTCTAATAGAGATATGTACACTGGGTGTGCATCTTCAACTGCCTGTCGTAGGAAGGGGGGGGGGGGGGGGGCAAAAGCTCTGACACACAGAACCAATGCCAATTTATCTTGGTAGAAGGACAAATATGCACACACAGCCTTTAAACAGTCCCCCTACCCCAAAAAAGCATCAGGTGGTTGTCTGCTACTGCCATAGACTTTCGATTATGGTTAGTCCTAGTGATCACTGGCATAGGACAGAAAGGGATGTGAAAACCAAACATTTACAGCTGTCACTGAAACAAGAGATAAGAGGAAATATTTCAAACCTGCTCCAGTGACTACTGTCTGTGATAGGATTTGTCCTCCCTATGGCTTAACCCCGGGCTCACCAATGCCATTCAGTACAGAAAGTTTTGACTAGAAACACCCTCAACACAGGCGGTCAGTGATATGAAGCTGCACCCACATGGCAAAATAGCTGTTTGCACCAAGCGAAGTAAAAGGTACATGTGACCAATCGGAAATCATTTTGCAGTGATCTTCCAAATGAGGTGCTCCGAAAACCAATATCTATCACCTCCTCTGCAGTCTATTAGAGGGTTTCCACCCACTGCAACCCAAAGCATTCATTGTTCCCATTACAAGCTCTGCAATCCATTATTCTTTTCTTTAAGGTTGTTCAGGTATACGTTGTGACCACATTAGAGACAAATAAATTGGTCTTAAAATCACAAAGTCACATTTATTCCTCCAACATTAGGTCATAATTATATATGCCTGGCATCCGCTTTCCGCTATTATCAGAATATAACAAGACATGGCCACAAAGGAAGCACAGACTGTAGCAACTGTTTGGCAGCACAGTGATAAAGGATGTGGTGAAAACATGGCGACAATACAGACAGCAAGCAAGCAAGCACAGTTATATTGACAATCGGCGGCTGTTAGAAGCGATGAGGTGATGCAGGACATCCAAAATCTGAGTGGAAAGGGAACAACCTCAACTCATATAGCAGAAGATATGAAGTACCTCAGGCTTTGTGATTGTATAACTATTACTTAACAAGAAGTGCAGTACAAAGACATTGCATGGTATGAGTATTCCTTTGGATACTTATAAATGTTTAATGGCCTTTGGCCAAATTGACTTTGTTAGTTTATCAACTATTTTTTTTTTTTTTTATAAATTTGCATAAAATCTATATAACAAATACATATTTTTGTAAAACACCCTGACCGTTTTTATTTATTTATTTTTTAATAAAAGGTGCTTATCTGCACGCTTGCTGGCATCCTGTGTATACTTGACTAAATTGGATGATGTATCCCTCCCCTGATTTATTCACTAGTCTGATCTCTCCTACTCTTCAATTCTATTTTAGCTCACTAGCTACTAAAGCCATAGAGTAGAGAATGGTCAGAACATTTTTTGCTGTCTGTGGCTTGTTAAGCTTTCTCTTCACTTCCTGCCCCCAGTGAAGTTGTCACCAGGATAGAAAGTGAGGGGAACCCTTCTTAGTAGGGACACAATAGAAATAAAAAATACTTTATCCCCCTCACTACCTTCCACAGTGACAACATTGTTGCCTGGACAGGAAGTAAAATGGTTATCCCCCCCCAAAAGGACACAAAGAAAAAATGTACAGGGGGTTCCCTTTTGTCTCCAAAACTAAGAAAAAAAAACCCTTTTGGCTTGATGTACAATAAGAAAGGTTGTGCTTCTGTCTACAGCTTACCACAACCTGACTTTGAAGTGATTTTAAAGCCTATTTTTTTTTTTTAATAAAATAAAAAAGAAGAGGTCATATATACCTGCTCTATGCAATGGTATAGCACAGAGCCTCCCTTACCTCCACTTCTGGAGTCGTCTGCTCCTTCTTCCTGTAAGTGCGCCCATAGCAAGCCATGTTATATGGGGGCACCAATACAGGTACGCCCCTGAGTTGGGCTGTGTGCATCGATAGATACACACAGCCTTGGCTGGGTCATGCCCTCCACTGCCTCTTCTCAGGAATTGACTGACAGTAGCAGGAGCCTATGGCTGCCTGTGTCTCCTGTGAGACCAGGAAGTCAAGGGAGAAGAGCTTCAGCTGGGACAGCACCGATTGCTGACAGAATTCAAGATAGTGTTGGCGGGGGGGTTAAGGTGAACAGTTAGTGGGGGAAATTTTATTGCCTTAATGCAGGGAATGCATACAAAAAAAAAACTGTTCGACCTTAACACCACTTTAAACACCACTTTCATATTTCCCCATTATTATTTTTGCCTTGACTAAAAGTTAACAGTAAATTTATTATAAAAAAATAATACATTGGGCTTCAATGTTGTTTGTTAAAGTGGAATTGAAAGAGAAGTTTGGGTTTTTTTTTTTTTTTTAATCATACTTACCTAGGTGGATGCTACATCTGTCCCGCCTAAGACTGAGAACTGAACGATCAAAGACTACTGATCACTCGGTACTCAGAGCTCAGTGAGCAGAGTCAGCGGCTCTTTGTTCTGCACACCCTACTGGAGCGCTGGGCTGTGGAGTGGGCGGGAACGACTGGCTCAGGCTCTCTGTAACTCGCTAAGAGGCTGAGCCACATGCCAGGAATTCCACCGTATGGTCACAACCTTTCCCCAGCCTGGACTGGCTCTGTGACTTTAGCCGACTTCAGCCCGCTGCCTGCTGAAAACGGGTCACAGGAGTGCAGAACGAACTGCACTTCTGTGATCCACAGGAGAAGTACAGCTCAAAAATTTTGAAAAATGTCAACAGGCAGGTCTCTTCTGTCATAAATGCTTCCCCCAGCCTGTGGGTGGTAATGTACACTGAGCAAAGCATGCGCAGCTCAGAGTACAATTACAGCACCTCTCTGCCGTGATGAAGAAATGACTAACACGTGTGGGAATGATGCCATCGCAGCACGGCCATTCAAGCAGTTAGAGGTAACCCAGAAGGAAGACCTGGTGAAGATAACGCACCTGAGACTAGCTGAAGCATTGGCACCACAGGTAAGTCTGCCATAATGTGATAATATGTGATGGATACTAGTACATTATGGCATGAACCTCTTGGGAGCCCATTAAATAGCGGAGTATAGTTCTGCTTTAAAAATAAAAATGTATCCAGTAAAATTTTGATATTAAAAACATGAATAGTAAAGTAATTGACACATTGGTCTTTTCAAACAAGCCAACAAGGTCATGAAAAGATATTGGAAGTGGTCATTGCTAATCACTTTCTGAAAGCTAGTCCCCTGCTTACCATGCTGACATACTGGTTTTCAGTCATAGACCTGGAACAAGGCTGCAGATCGAGAAGTCAGAACTCTGTCTGATTATTGTTCTAAATCAATGACTCAAGAGTTTAAAGAAAGATTCAGAATGACAGCCAACCAATCAGCGCTGTAAATATATGGCGGCAGTGGGGTCCTACCCAAGTAGGACCCCACTGCCGCCATATACTTACAGCGCTGATTTTAAAGATTTACATGTGAGTGCACTTCTAATTTTAATAAATTTGATATTTGTTTTATGGATTTACGCTATGTGGCCTTCCTTTTCTCCTCTCTACCTCATATTTTTGCCATCTGCCTTCTAACACCACTCTGAGGGACACAGCAGTTCATGGTTTATCCTAAGACCTCCATCTTCACAAACCCTCCGGATTACCAACAACCACCCACCACCTAAGCCTGTTTTGACCCAGGTGGACGTACGTCTCTTTGGGTCCAATATATTTGGTAAGCCTTCTTATTGTCGGTGGTGGTGTGCTCCTATTCTCTTCACTCCAGATGTCACGCACTTATTGATTTGTTTTTCACATGAAGTCACGTGATCTCTATGGACTATCAGTTATCAGCATGGAGGACTCTCTTCCAAGTGTCACTTAGATGTTTTCACCATTTTTTGGATTATATTGTCCCCATGTTGGACATCTAACATTGTTTTAGCGCTACACTTATTTTGTTTACTCCTGACAGCTTAAACATTTCAGGGCATCATAAACCCAGCACTGATACTGATGTGACTTTGCACAGAACTATAATAGTCCAAGATGCTTGCTGGGAGTGCCAGTGACAAAATAGTTTTATTTTTTGTTTAGAAAACCTAGTAAAATACATATATGGGCCTGTCATTGTTAATTTTTTTTTTTTTATCACCTCTTTACTATTTGCTGATCACCAAGTATATGCATATCAGGTGGGAGACAATTTATATGTCCATGCTTGTTCCTGGTCAGTGACACACTAAGTAGAGATTATAGAGGTGGCTGAGAAGAGCTGTGCATGAATAACGTCTGGGAAGCTCCATCTGGTTAAAGAAAAATGATCAGTTAGTGTGTGACAAAACATTTCCAATGCTTTTCAGGGGATTGGGACATCCCCTTCCTCAGGGTTTTTGTAGAGTTAGATCTGGTAGTTGTGAACATTGCAGTCTGTGTGCTAATATGATAACGGTGGTCCATAGTTTTTTTTTTTTTTTTTTGGTTTACAAAAACAAGTCTGGGTGGCAGCTATTACATATTTATCCTGATATACTGTTTAACCTTTAAAACATCATATAAAGCTGGAAGTCCCTTACAAAGAGCAAATGAAAACGGACACTCTGTGCAAGATAGATGAATGCATAGGTAAAAGTTAAAAGTGATTGTGAAGATAATTCAAAAATAAAAATAAAATAACAAAAACATGTCTATAATTACCTGCTCTGTGCAATGGAATTGCAGAGCGGCCGCGAACCTCCTTTTCGGGCCCCTCCCCTCAGTCCAGTGCCCCCATGGGAAGCCGCTTCACATGGTGGCACTCAAGCTCCATTGCTGCGTCTATTGACACAGACAGCAGGATTAGGCCCCACCCCTCAATCCCTTGTCACTGGCATTGATTGACAGCACTGGGAGCCAATGGCTCCTGATGTTCCAGCAAAGCCAGCGAGGCCCAGATGTGAGGGGAGAGAAGAGCTGCAGATGTGCATGGCGCTAGATCGAATAAGGGCTCAGGTAAATAAAAGACAACTAAACATTTTTTTAGGAATGCATTAAGGTAAAAAATGTTTAGGCTTTATAACCACTTTAACTTCAATCAAATCAGAGGAGACAGAAGGGACATAACTTCAGCTGCCTGTATCTCAATCTACTGACTCAGTGAGGCTGTCGGTCACACTAAGGACCAGTGGTTATAGGCTTCTGTTTACATCAGAACTGCTTCTCTCTCTCTCTTCATACAGTCTATGAGAATAAAAGCAGCCTGAAGCAGAATAAATGTGGGTCAAATGCACCTGCAATAAATCCTGAACTGATGTCTAAAGCACGCTGTATTTAAATCCCAAATACAAGCAATTCTAACGCTCAGCAGACTGCTGGGGGCAGGACCAAATCCAACCCTTACAGGAAAAGTCATGGTTTGCCTAGAAATTCGGCGGCCTATATCTGACATGCAGATTTCACTAAAGGTAACAGTGGCATCCTCATTTTTCCATCATATGCTCATACCGCCCAGGTTTGTGAAAGATACAAACCTGGGCGGTACAAACACATGAAGGCATTTATGCATAGATTATTATTTTGGCAGATGATGTCTTGAGGGTGCTACTGGCTGGGACAATGAATCCAAGCACTAATTATAATAATCTGTGTAGAAACAAGCGATCGACAATGAACACTTGTTTGTAAAGTCTGCTGTTGCTGTAGATTCTCAAGCATGCTTGAAACCCGCATATGATCCACGTGATTAAGAAGCATTAAGAATCATTCACGTTGGGTTCTCTATAGTCATATGTTTGATCTGCTGTTGCATCTGAAGGTACTTCTGAGTTTGTCACCTAACCTGTCAAAATTTCTGCTTGGGGGTTGGTTGCAAGTGGCTCTATGCCTTTTCAATTTTTTTCATTATCTACTTTGATTCCAAACAAGTAGAATAAGAAATCCAACTGCACAGATCTGTTTATATTGTCTACTATGTGCCAGTAAGCAGTATTAATACGGATGATGCATGTCCAGATCTTGTATACATACTCATTAAGATGTGTGGCTTAATCTGCTAAAATATAAATGTCTGGATGTTCATTCCTTGTAATGCTGACTAGCTGCTGACAAGCACAGAGTGTGCTAGTAACCTTCTGGTGAAAGAGTTAAGCCTGGTACACACGATCAGATTGTTGGCCAACAAAGCCTCAGACTTTTGTCATAAGGGCGTGTGCCTGGCTCTCGTCTTGCATACTAACGGCACACAATTGTCGGCCAACAAACACGAACGTAGTGGTGACGTACTACGTAGAATTTCAGCTCCAGTGCCACCCTTTGGGTACCTTCTGCTAATGTCCTGTTTGGTGAGTATCGATTCTGAGCATGCGTGTTTGTACTTTGGACTTGTGTGATGGACTTGTTTACAGACAATACGAAAATCTGACAACAGACCGTTGTCCGCAGAAAATTTACTAGCCTGCCATCCAACATTTGTTGGCCAAAAGTTGGACAACAATTGTCTGAAGGAGCGTACGAACGGTCAGATTTTAGGCCAACAGTCTGTCATCACACAATCCCCGGCCAACAATCGGATCGTTTGTACAAGGCTTAACTATCAAGGCCTTCATTATGTATTTGGGTCAGCCTCTGAGCCGTCCACTTCCAATTCTCTATGGATAACTGTCTGCAGCTGGAACTACATTTCATTAGTATTCCTTATGCAAAGTCAATTGCCAAGCATTATGCAGTGTGTTTAAGGCCTGACAAGCAGATCCTTATTCCAAGCTGCATACAACTGACTCAGTTCTGTCAATCTAATAATCAAGTTCTCTAGATTCTTCTCTATGAGGGAAGGGCTCAAATAAACACACTACTTAAAAAAAAAAGAAAAGAAAAACACTTTACTAGCAGTATGTGTTCATGTCTAAGACCCCTTTCACACTGTGCCGCCACCGGCGTCAGCAGTAAAGCGGCGCTATTTTTAGTGCCGCTTTACCATCGTTTTAGCGGCGCTATTCGGCCGCTAGCGAGGGTGGTTTTAACCCCCCCGCTAGCGGGCAAAAAGGGGTTAAATACGCCCGCAAAACGCCGCCGGTATGGAAGCGCTGCCCTCTTGATTTTAATGGGGAGCAGTGGTGAGTTCACCGCTCCTAAGAAGCTGCTGGCAGGACTTTTTCTGATGCCCTGCCAAGCGTACCGCTCCAGTGTGAAAGCTCTTGGGCTTTCACACTGGATTGAATGGAGCAGATGTTTTAGGGTGGTTTGCAGGCACCAAATGAGCTGTTTTAGGGCGGTTTGCAGGCGCCAAACCTATTAAGCTTTTAAAAATGTTTTCTGTTGGGGAGAATTCCCATCACTTCCTGTCTCAGTGACAACCTAACAATTAGGATGACATTGGAGCAGAAAGTGAGGACAATATCCTCAATGGGAAAAGAAAAAAGTAAAAAAGCAGAGCTCCTTACAATATACAAAAACAAAACACTATTAGAGTTCATCTTTGAAAGAATATGGTTACTTTAAAAAAAGAATACAATGACAAGAAGTATCATTGCCTTGAAAACTTAAAACATTACATTTGTGTAAAAAATAAATAAATACTTTAAAAAAAAAAAACTGGCTTCTATGTTATTACTTATTTGAGGAACTTATTTGAGTAACTCTGCTTCCATTTGCACAAAATCTATTTTGAGGCTTCCCTTTCTTGAAAATACACTCTTGCTGGGCTGTTTTAGATATTTAGAGGATATGCGTAGCAGTGATACATTAGCGGTTTATAATCTTGAGCTTCTATGTAACTACTCAAATGTCTCAAGGTTGGTCTTTCACTATATTGTCTGCATAGGGCATTACTCACTGACAAAGGACAGCTTTAAAAGCCTTTTGAAGCTATTATTGTTTAAAGTATTCATAGGTTGGTGCTATGATAATGTTGACAAGGTCAGGCAGCTTATTAGGGAATACCTAAAATTATCAAATGTATTATGAATAGAAGTGATAGCCACACAGAATAAAACTTTTTTCGTACCACTACTACATGTGCTCCATGACGTGATCAACAGCTAGTTAAGCTGCTTGAATATCATTTTGGTGGCATGAAGATGCTATTGTTCATTAGCCTTTTTGAAATGTGTATTCAATTTAGAGTGCGTTCAATCAATCCTATCGACCCCCAGGCAATATTGGCAGCTGGATGGATGTCCCAAAGCCTCGAAAAACCGAGGACAGCTCTCTCCTGGTCACAACTGGTTGAGGCTGTGTTCACACTAGTGCGATGCCAGACATCGCATTTGATTTGAACCGCATCGCTGTGTACATAACATGCGATGTCTGTGCGAGCCGAATTCAGCCAGTTTGTTGGTTCATTCTAATGGAAAGAAGCTTAGAGGATGCCTATATATTTGTAGGTTTTGGGTTTTTTAAAGTGTTGTTGGTTCTATGAAATCAAGGAAAAATTACCAACCAACAGATGCCAAAAAGCCTATTAGAGCAACCAGTGGGTAACACTTATCTTAAAGGGTCTTTAAAACTCTTTTTACTGGAAGCAACTGGTGCTTAAATAAATTTGCCAGCAAAAAGAATTGCCTGTCCACACTGCTCTATTATAGAGAAATTCTTCACTGAAGGTTCATCCGTAATTGTTACTTCCAGGGGTGCCAATCTCCTGTGTCACTACAGTCTCTTGTATTGACATTGGAGTCTGCAGGAGAAAGCACTGAGCACAGCACGAGACATGGGAGAACAAAAACTACCGGAAATGTTGGTAAGGGTGCAGCATGGGCAGAGGTGACGATATTCTCAGATATATTACAGATATTCTTTTTTAGCACCTACAATTCATCCAATGCTTTGCATATAAACAGTGGACATCTTTCACTGCGGACATCTTTCACTTTTTATGCTCAAAGGTTCAGTTATCCCAAAGCCAGCAGAATTATTTAGACACAATGGGTTTGGTTTACTAAATGAGTACAGCCATGATCATCAAAGTGAATTTTTACTTTGCTTAGGAAACAGCTGAAGCTGAGCTGACTTCAGTCATCTGAACATAAATCAGCATAAATGTTTAAAAAAAATTATCTCAAAAATCCAAAATTTTAATTTAACATGGTATAGCATACTATTCAAAGTGAATTTTCACTCAGCTTCACCTCATTTACTAAGGCAAGTGAAAATTCCCTTTACAAAATTATCATGTTTTACTCCTTAAGTAAATTAACCCCACCACCTCTATACTGCCATGAGTTGTACTCGTTTCTTGGACAATCCTTTAATAAAAAGTTTTCCGTTTAAAAAAATAAAAAAAAAATCAACCCCACCAACCATTTATTTTTCGTGATTTTGCTGCATACTATGGGGCGAATGGAGCAGACAGCATCTGGTGCAGTTGTTCACAGCAACCAATCAGCTTCTAATTTCAGCCTGTTCAGTTAAGTTTTGAAAATGAAAGATACAAGCTGATTGGTTTGCCATGCACAGCTGTACCAGAATATGTCTGCTCCAATTGTAATAAATTCCCCTCCCTGTATGTATTTTATCATCAATCTCAGTGCTGAATGGATGAAAAAGTGTTATTTTTTTAAAAACCAGTGAGCCGTAGCTAAGGGTTCTTTGTGCTGAAGACCAAGCAGAGAAATCTTCAGCCTTTGCTCTTTCACATAACATTTGAGTAAAGCAGCAACCATTAGACATACAAGTAATCACACATAAGGATGCACTATTTAGTTAATACCATGGTACAAATGAAATTATGGTGTAATTCTTAAATGGAAAACAGGTTATGGGTAAAGTCATGCACAAAATGTTAATTTCAGGAAGTGCATGGGTATCTTAATCCTGGACTCAAAAAGTTAGTGTTAGGTAAAGGAGGGGTCGGAGAAGGAAGGATGGTACTTCTCTTACACAGTCATGCGGTGCAGTGGTCCGGCGCAGCAGGGAGAACAGAGGGGGCATGAGTTGCATTATGCTGGGCATGCAGAGGGCTGGGTTTATCTTTAACCCCCGATTGGTGCCCCTTTCACCCCGGCTGCGTCTTTACTTACACCATCACTGAGCAGGGGAGCTCCGTTGCCTTGCCCGGAGGAATACAGGTTGACGTATTCCTCATCGCCCGCCTCCTCATTGGCATTTTCATTCTATGGTGGGAATAATTAGGGTGGAGGGAATGGTTGGCAGTGGATCTGTTATGCTGGTTTAGATGTTTTCAGATCAATAATTAATTCCTTCAGAAGAAAAGGGGGTCTCTAAACCCAAAATCACAATTTATGACATAACACTGTTGAAAATATTGACAAATATTTACATAATTATGTAAAATGTTGAGAAGCACTAAGGATGTTTGTGGCAAGAGAGCGATATGTATATTCTGACTTAAGGCAAATTACTTGTTGCATCCCTTTCAATCCCCTCATGGTTGACAACGTGGTACAATGGATTGTGTTCAGCTATACAGCAAGTGCAAATATCAAGATGTGCAATAGCATGACATATCTGTGAATGTAGTATTTATTATAGTGTCTAACGTCAGCTGAAATCTAGAAAAACCTGTAAAAGTTCCTAACAGCTTATGAGTGTACATGATTCTCCGTAAGGAATTGATCTAGGCTAAATGGATCCATAGACACAATTTGATTGAATATGGCTGGATTGGGAAACACACCCGTGACCTGTGCAGAAGCTGACTGCTTTAACATATGCTTTACCTAGCTGAGTGACCTACAAAAAACAAACATGTATGCTCAGAAGCTTCAGGCTACCTCATTGGCCACTTCCATATCTTTAAAGAAGTTGTTCACTCCGAGAAAAAAAAAAGTAAAAGTAAGCAGCTACAAATATTGTATCTGCTGACTAATTATAACAGGACTCCCACCTATCCAGAAATCAAGCGCCATCCAACCCAGGCTAGTTCTTTACTAGGGTTCCTGGTGTCAGCATCATAACTGTGGGCAGTCTGTTGTGCTTCCATTGCGTATGTACGAGCTGCAATGTACTTTGTAAATGGTCCCGCAGTCTTCTGGGACCTGTGACGTGTCCCAGAAGACTGTGCGGAGGGGGGGGAGAGGAGAACTTCCACTTGGTTCACCTAGGCAATCTGAGTGGGAGTGGGTACCTGTCAAAAATAGGTACCTGCCCCCCCCCCCCCCCCAAAAAAAAAACGACATGCCAAATGTTGCAGAGGAGGACTTAATGCAAAACTTCCCTTTTGGGTTAAGTTCCGTTTTAAGAAAAAAAAAAAAAAATTAAAAAAGCATACCAAATCCAAAGCTATGCAGTTTAAAATGTTCCAATAGTGGCACCATAACGCTCACTGATGGGCCATTGAATCTAAAGACCTGTGAGTGCCTCTATGCTAGTTCTGGATTTGTATGGATTTCTTTGTGGGTGAGCACCTAGGCATAGGGTGTCGTGGCTACGTTTGGGACACACACACATTATTTATTATATATATACATATACATACACATACACACTTAAGAGTTACCAAAACTAATGTGAGGGTCTTCCAATTATTTGCATGTGTATCCAAATCAGGCAGCCTATGCACTACATAGTTGTTAATTTTGCTAGAGAGGACATTGTACAGATGTGTGGTTGGCTTTAGCAATCTAACCCTAGTGAGCATTGTACATTGCACATTAACTTTTTGTATAAAAGGTGGGCTTTAGGTTTAGACCACACTTATGATTTCCAATACTGAAGGCTTCATTACCTGAATTAGGAAACTAATACCCATGGAAGCACATTCCAAAAGTACAAATTCACAACTAGATAAAAATAAATAACACTCTGGATAACATTTAATACTTAAAACAAAGTTTTTGGAAGATCACCAGCATTCTTTCACAATCTATCATGAGTCAGACTAGTCCCTAATTGAGAAGTCATGTTATATAATCAGATAAGGACATTGACCTAGACTCAAGAAAGGAGTTGGTGATACTAATGGACATATTCTTACATCAAAAATGATTACTGTATGAGTACAATGAGCACACTAGGCACACTGACGGACAGCACAGGGAGGCAATGAAAGCTGGAGCAGCACAGCGTAGGCTTGATGAGAATGGAAGACAGACAAGAAGCTGGTTTGCCATTCACAAATGCCCCCATTAAACCCGTCCAGCCGAGCCCCCTCCCGTTCTCACCGCTGATGTCTGGAGAGAGCCGCTGAAAGGCAGCTCAAAAGGAAGGCAGGCAGGAGGGGTCCCGCAGGCACTGCCGCCCTGAAAGGAGGCTAAAGGAGGACAGAGGGAAGCTGGAGGCACAACAGGAGGAGGGGGCACAGAATCTGGGAGGGGGTATCGGGAGGAGTAGAAGATGGCAGGACTCAGCAAGGGAAGGGCAGGAGCCTGGCTATGAGGAGCAAAGTCCTGGGAGTAGGAGCGAAATACAGATTTGTACTGGGGAGAGAAGATGGGCAGGAAGACAAGGGAGAAAGAGAAAAGGTAAAAAGAAAAGCAGATTAGTGTAAAAGCAGTTTAGTAGCTGGCAAAAAAGGAAATTCATTGATTCTGAAAATGTCACCTAGAGTAGGTTCATCTAATAGAGACACACATGAACAAATCCCACAATCCACTCTCAATTCATTCACTATAAGCATGTATCTGTATATTAGAGCATAAAGGTTAACAGCACCAAGACACTACCAAGTCATTCTACTAAATCATATAGAACCCCTGTGCTCTGGATGCCACGCAGCAGGCTATTGCAATGGTGATTCTGTAACAAAGTTTGAAAATTGCAAATGGGTTTTACTTGGTTGTCACCCCTCTCATTCCCCTTATTTGTACTAATATAAGGAGACTGTTATAAGTCTATTGAGTAAATATTACACAAACTGGAATACATAATGCATTTCAGCATCTGCCACTTGCATTTTGACCACACCAGAGGTTCAAGTCAAGACTGCTCACTATAGGAGGACCCCATGGTGGACCCAGAATGCTGACAGAGGGCAGTCCTGGTTGCCATCTTTCCCGTGCTGCTGATCTGAATGGACTATACACTGAAGAATCATCTTTACTCTTGACAGGACTGTAAAGATAAAAGGCATAGAGGTTTCACCAGCCCACCAATTATTGGTACGAATGCATGCTAGTCTTAAGCTAGTCTACATGCCTGAAGCTCTCTTAAGGACTATGGTCTACAGTTTTGGGCTGATTGCTCTAAATCTATGAAGGGAGATTTCTGATTGGCCAGTGTGGGTGACTGCATGTTACCGTGGCCAATATAGGTGACTGCATGTCACTGCATTACTGTTGTACGCTAAACACTAAGCCCTCAGCTAAAGAAAGTATTGTCATTTTCAGTCTTGCTTTACTATTGAGTCCCTGACTAGGAACAAACACCCAGTAAATGCTTGGCTTCCATACTTTCAAATCAGTGACTTCCTATGTAGATAAGTGAGGATGATGGCCTGCACAAGTCAGATTTCACATTTTCTAAGAATATACCAACAAAGTGACATTTGCTTGAGCTAACCCCTTAGCAACTCAAAATCATACCAAAGAAGAATTTAAATGGTTGTTCTTGGCAACACAGCTCAAACATGTGCAATCTTTATTATATTCTTCATATTTTATGTGCCCACTGGCATATTATACTCTGTATACTATATATGCATACTGGCATATTCTACTCTGTATACTGTATGTGCACACTGGCATATCATACTCTTCATATTTAACGTGCACACTAGCATATAACAATCTTTATTATGCGCTTTATATTTTGCCCTCTGTCTTCACCCCCAGCTTCCTTCCTTTCACACGTCCCCTCCTTTCCTTGCCTGCCTCCTTCCTTCCTTCCTCAGATTCTTGCATGCCACAGTCTGCCTGTGGAATCCCAGCTATGCGCTCTCACAGCGGGGAAGCTGGAACCCGGCTGAATTCCTCCTTCCTTTCCTTGTATTAATCTCCTTTCCATATGCTGTGCATCCCAGCTCTGGCTAAAGCAGAGTGCTCATAGCTGGAGGAGTGTAAAAGCTGACTTAGCCGGGTTATTTTTTACTGAGAGTCTAGTTACCAACAGGTGAGTGTCTGGGTACACCAAAACAAGCTGTTCACAAGCTCCCTCCAGCAATACAATCAAAGACAACGTGACAGCTTGAGAACGTCTTAGGAGTTAGAATCTCATGAGCTTCTCTGACTTTTTGCTCTAGTATCACGCCTGGGAGTTATAACTTAAATATAACTGTCAAGAAAAAAGGCAATGATTACATCTTTAAAGTGTCACACCACTTTTCCTGAACATAAAATAAAAAACAATCCTCTCCAGGCCTGTACCGTGTTTTGCAATGACTGTAGCAAATATCAATGCAGATTTCTATTTGTTGTAGCCCGGACAAACTCATACCTGGATTTCACTCACTTCCTACATCCTGAGTGCTGAGCAGAGGGTCTTGCTATAATCAGTGTTGTAATAAGAAAAACCTGCTGAGACCAGCAGAGAGCCAATCACATGAGTAGAAGGACATGACAGATCTGGGAGAGCTCTGGACGCCAACAGTGTGCAAAGCAACCCCAGAGCCAAGTACTTATTTTTTTTTTTAGTTCAACAAAAAAATCATTGCTGGCCATAGACTGAGCTTAGAAATGTCATTTACCTTAAAACTGTTTGGCAATTATGTATGTTATATACCAAAATGCACTTTTAAGTTCAGTTCCTTTAACATACTTGTGTAAATGCTTGTTAAACCAAGTCAAAACCCAAATAATTTTCTATAAAAGATGATAAAAGAAAGGGAGGGGATAGACCAACTTTGTATCAGAACTCATTGCTCCAAAGTCACACGACGGCCAGTCACATGACTTCTGTTGGTCTCTTCCCCCCCCCCCCCAGCAGTAATTGCGATCAATGCTTAGACCTTTGGCCACAAGACCAACTGCACTGAGATCCCCAGCCTGCAGTTGTTGTTTAAAAAGTGGGCACACTATAATATATTTATTGTAGGTTCAGGGAGTCTGGCACTGGTAGTTTTCAACCCTGGGCAAGTTAGCACCTTTAGGCGTCATTTACACTTGCAGGTAGAGCAGTCAATGGATTCCTATGTCTGGGATCACTGGTGGTGAATGGCGTCAGCAGGGAAGTCTGCATAAAGCAATTACAGATTGACAGGAGCTTTGGCTGTCTGTTACTGTTCACATGTATCTGCACATGTTTTAAAGCCAACTTTGCCCAAAATTGATTACCTCTGAGATCCCATTGGTATGACATACTGTACCTACTGCAGTTTGCACCTTAAACTTGTCCTTCATGGCCATAACACAGGTGTCATACCATCATTTGGCTTTGTAATGACTGTGGAAGTTTGGCTGTACCAGATTTCTTAAAGGGGAGTACCAGCTATTTTTGTAGCTGTTGACTTTTAATAAACACACACTCACCTGTCCCACGGTCCAGCGCTGCGCCTCCTTAATGGCCAGGCAATCTTCTGGGACCTGTGATAAGTCCCAGAAGATTGCCGGGAGGGGGAGAGGAGCACTTCTGCTCGAGTCGCCTAGGCGGCCCAAGCGGAAGTGGGAGCAGGTACCTGTCAAAACTAGGTATCGTCTCCCCCACCAAAAAGGAGTAAGGAGTGCTTAAAGCGGAAGTTTCACTTTTGGGCAGAACTCCGCTTTAAGGGGAGATCTCAACAGTAAAGTCTTTCCCATATATTAAAATAAAAAAAAAAAAAAGAAAAAAAAAGGTGGTCAACATGGGATTCAACTTTTGGGAGGGTCTGGCCTTTAGAAACAGAACTGTAGTCGCTTTTTAAGGATCAGCTTCCAGTGAGAAATGCTCACATCTCCCTCATCGCCTGCAGGGACAGCAAGGCTGCATACAGCTATTTGCAGAACACTGCCACGCACTTGGCAGAAAAAAACATTGCTAAATTGTATTACCTCCCACTGGGCTGAAGAGATCCTTCAACAGCAAGCACAAGCATTAGGATACAAGATAACAGGAATGATTCAGAAAAGTGTATGGCCTAGTATACAAAATGACAATTTTCAGAAACAGGAGTATACAACTTGACACCACACCATCCCTTAAACACAGCGGTGGCAGACATTTTGTGACTGCACCAGAAAAGCATTAGGAATTAGGGGCATCACTGGAGGCCAACACATTTCAGATGAAGCAGCATCTTGTGTGCTCTGCTTCAGTGACATCCCTAATTGCTAACAAAATGAATTGCTTGCCACGGGCGAAAAAAAAAAAAAAAATCCCACATCCACACATTTGGAGGTGGCTGAAGGAATCCTCCCCACTGTGCTATTCTATTCTGACAGCGAGACTCCTCTGCTGCCAAAATACACTGATCAACGCTGCAGCCAGTTGGCTGCATGTGCAGACTGAACGCAAATTTCCAACATTCCCGTTCAAGAAGAGTTGATCACTAAGGTCGACTGCTCTGAAACAGGAACGGCCATAGATGGATAGAAATTTAACTGCTCTCTGCTGAAGTCAGATCCATCTATGGCCAGCTTAAATGAGGTATCAGCATGTGAAAATGGCTGCTGTCATTGCATTCAGGTCATGGGTACTAGCTAGGGTTAACAGTATACACAGTATGTGCTTAAGTCAAGAATAGACAAACAAGTCAAGCAGTAAACAGAGCAAAGTATTGGTCTTGCATTCTTAGGAAAAACACAGCTAAACAGCCCCAAAATCAATCACATGCAACAGTCCTCCCCTCACACTTCATAGAGGCAGCAGGCAATGGAGCAGACACTCACCGAAGGCACAGGGAAAGAGCCATGGCGGCTCAGAAAGCAGTTAGAGACTGAGAGACTGATGCCCTGAGGGTGGCTGCTGTCCTCAGGTACGTTGAAGACCCCTTTGGCTGGCTGTGCACAGTACGGGACAGAGGAGAAGGAAGAGGCAGCAAAGGGAGCCTGCTGGAAAAAGTGATAGAGAGGCAGGTGGAAGAGAAAAAAAAAAGCGAAGGCAGATACAGGCAGCACCACATCAATATAAAGCCTGAGCTCTAATCAAATGAAGAGGATTTAAAGTGAACTTGTCATTAAGCAACTTAATATGAACCAGCATTTTCAGGCAGTACAAATCACTGTAAGGTTCCTAAAATGGCCTTTGGCTAGACTGAGCTCCAAGGCACATGCAGCATATGCAAGACGTTTCGCCACGTTGGTGCATTAAACTCATACAAACAGATATTTAGACAGACATTGTACCAATAATGACCATTTACGTATGTCCACCTCAATGTTCCTGTCGTTGTGAAGTGTGTCAAAAAATTGCTGTAGAGTCCAATAGGCACCCAAATTCAATCTCACTGTGCCGGGTTACCATGCCTTGTTAGACACATACCCTGCTTTCTCACCACTGGAAGGACACTTATGATAAAGGGGTGAGCCCCACCGGTCTCAAAACTTAGAGAAGCTCGAACATGCAAATTCTAGTTCAGACAAACAGCAGTTAGTGCCCATCTACCTCACACACCCTGTCATCAGTCAGTGAGGCTGCCTGTAACACTGATAGGCCAACAATGACATGCAAGTAGTGAAAAGGGTGGGCAAGGGCTCAAACGTCTGAGCTAAAATCTGCAGCTTTGGAGCTCTTAGAAAGATTCATAAAAAGGTACATACAGGCACCTCTAGATGCTTACTGTTCAATCGTGTAAACAATTACAGTCTTTGAAGTAAAAGCAAAACTTTTTATTTTTTTATTTTGGATAGAGTGGAGATGGATTAGAACACTTGTCAGTGTTTATTGCGGTCTATGCCCGTTAGGGGGATCTACCCCTGGCTATATCTCCTGTTTACCATTATCAGTAAAAGTAAAACAAAATCCTAAATTTTGGGAAAAGTATTAGAGGGGAAATCTTCTAATGGGAACACTAGTTCTGGTGACCTGGGGGTCCCCAAGAGATTCCCTCAATTTGCAGGTATTTCCTCTCACTTCCTGTATTGCTATGGGAAAGGAAGTGAAGGAAAGTCTCTGCAATTGACACAGATGGTGAAAAAAAAAAAATCTGACAGGGGTTATGACTCTCCCGGGCTCTATCCAAAATGAAAAAAATATTTTTTGCCTTTAGTTCCACTGCAATGCTGGCTGCATGTTCCACAGAGCTCAGTTTAGCTAGAGTATGTAAGGACATGTTATGGTGTTCTTTTTTGTATGATAAAGACTGATTCATACTAAGCTGGGAAAGAACAGTGGCCACAAACTAAGCTCCTAAAGGTTTAAATTCAGTCATATGTATGACTGTTTGAGTCACCATGGACCTCAAATATGTTTTTCTAAGCAGTAATTGCACTGGAGTTATGTTGTCACTTTAAATGCAAACACTGGTTAGAAGAATTCCTCTTTAACCTGATTAAACAGTAATATCTCTACTACAGTTGAGCCATAAATGCTCTTTTACATAAAACCCAGGGAACTGTGATTAAAGGCCACAATGTGGGACAGTGGACACATTTCCTGTGAAGAATGACAAGCAGTGATCATCTGAATCACTTTCCTTTTAATTCCAGCTGTTTAACACTTTAAGGAAGGCAAACAATTCACCCCGTTACACCCAAAATGTGCTTCTCTACTTTAGATATTCTTCCAATTTCTTAGGGCAGGCAAGTCAAAAAGACATTTAAATGGGGCTGCATAGTGTCCTCTTATTAATTCTTCATTGGTCCTCGAAGAGTTCTACAATGTCAATTGGATAAGTCATTAAGGCTACTTTTTCATGACAGTCTGGCTGCTAAGAAGTAGGTTGACACATTGCAATGATAGAATACACAAAATGCCTACATTTTAAAACCCACAAAGCAGACATGGAATTCATAAGTTAAAGGGTTAGCTACCAAAAACTGATTTTAAACTTTTAGAACGGTGGAGAATTGAAGCATGTTAAAAGACAAAACTTTACATTCTACTGGTGTTTATTTTGTCCATTACAGAGAGTAATGGAAAATATAAAAATTTTAGTGTCACTGAAACAAAAAATGACTGAAAATTTTCCAATGGGGACAACTGGTCTGGTGACAGCAGTCATAAGCGATCTGTACACAAATCGAATGTTGGCTGATTGCTCCTGAATAGGCTGTAATTCATTTAGCAGATGGTCCTGACCGGCAGCTCTAGAAAAGTTGATCTTTCAATCGACATTTGTCCAAGAGGCTGGGTGGATAATTCTTAACTGAACAGTGTACCTTTAATCAGATGCGGTCACTGATTGGGTATTCTGGCAGTTGCCTATCAGCATAAAAAAGCCGATACTACAGATTCCTCCATCCAGGCTGTTTAGTATGAATGGCACATTGAGCAATCCCTCTCACTCTGCCCAAGGGGCTCTACGAGTGAAATCTTAATATGTATGACTTGCTTACAGAATTTCCCCTCACTTGGAAACATTTCTTCCTATTCTGACTACTCAATCCAAAACAAAAAAGGAAATGTTTAGGCTTTATACACCTAAAGATCTCATATATGTATCTGGGACTCCAGTGGTTACAGATTCCAGGGTACACAGTATACAGCCAGGAACTAGAACAAAGTTGCTGGAGTTCCCAATACATATAAAGAAGCCAGCAGTGACCCACCTAACAGATAACTGAAACAGAAATGTAGGATGGGTCAAACCCCTCCAAAGACTAATATTACAGATATGCAGTAATATTCCACATTCTTACATCTTTCAGTGATTCCAGGTTTGAACTATCCCCAGAAGAATGCTAAGTTCTGTGGTTTTTACAAAAGCAAGTGATGGTGTCATGCTCCCACGATAGACTCTCTATAGTGTAAAAAAGTAATAACTGCACATTCCATATGCAAGAGAGGAATGCTTTGTTGTGGCCTTGTGGGAAGGGATGCAGACACAAACTAAATCAGGGAAAATTGATCACTTTGGCAGACAAAAAAATACAAGAAAACATGGGGCGATTCAACCCAGCAGTGCCCACCCAAAGAAAAAATCAGTTGTGGGTGGAGTTGCCCTTTAACAGTTCTACAACTGGAGACCTTAATACCCAGATTCCTGATTTTTCCTGATCAGTGTGCATAATGCTGAATAAACAAATTGGTTTAGCAGTATTATCTGCTATTAGTAAGAGACAGTTCCTAAAACTATATAATGATGTCAATTTTAAAATGTTTATATATGGATATTGATGCAGGAAGGCACTGTGGCTGCGACAGCTGATTCACATATTGTGAAATAACTGGTGCGTTCACTGACTATTTTTAGAAAGTATTACTCAATATAATGTCTAATTCATCTTATTAGGAAACTCTCTTTGCTCCGCGATAGATTATTTTTAAAGCCCAATGCAGGGGCCGAGGAAGTGTAATCCACAGCAGCATGCAGAGTGCAACTCTAACCTATACTCGCAGTTCAAAGGGTTATCCTGGTGTTCTTGGAATATGGTCTTCATAACTGGATCCACTAATGTTTCAGTCCACAGAGGATCAAAAACATGCAATAATAGCTTCTCCACACACTTTTCCCCCCTGCAGACTGCTCAGGGCCCCTCTGCTAACCCGTATCCTTAACCTGCTGTCTAAAGCTGTTTTTTAAGGTACGAATAGACTCACCTGCCCCCTTGTACATATCTACCATCCCTTTCAGTCTACTCCATTCGGCTTCTGGGAGTGAAGGAAAAATCTTTGGTATGGGGGCCATGTGATTCACTCCCTTCCCTCTCATGTGACAGGAACAGGGAGAGACTCCTTAACCCAGTAAGCTCTCAGTTGCTTCCTCTCAATGCTTCTAGTGGACAAATAAGAGTGGCAAGGAAGCAAATAGAAGTGGGTTATGTGCAGCTGGGGAGGGCAGCAGTTAGGTGAACCTGGTGCTTTGAGCTCCATGCAGTTCTGCCTTTATGGTGGCTTCCTTTCCTGCATGGATGTTTCGAACTGGCGACTCAAAGTTATGTAGCTACATCAGCCCAAAAAGATATTAGTATTTTCTGCAGGAGATGCAGCAGCTTCTGTATTTAGGCAAAGTTTTCTTAAACTCGACAGCAATGATGAGGATCGCCACGTGTAACTACATTTGCAGTTGTAAGTGAGGTGTGCGTCTTCAACATAATCAGTAAAAAAAACACTAATCATGACACACAAGTAAAGGCTACATATATGAGGACAGCCTATTAGTCTGCAATATATTTCACCGACATGCTTGCACTTACCAATTGCCTCTGTTTAGGGGGTAGGGCAGGTGGCGGAGCACGTTCCACTCCGGGGTCTGCATTACTGAACGAATCATGAATGCCGTACACCTCCCGCAGAAGTTTGTTCTTCTGCTGGTAGATGTGCTCGTTCTGCGGAGTTTGATAGAAGACAGATGGCTGGGGCTCTGAGTAGTCCTCCACAAAACGCATATACGTCATCACTGGAATATAAGATTGGGTACTGTAATAGATAGGCAAAACAGCTGAGGAATCTAAACATACACTACAATCTATAAAAGGAAAAGTACATTTTCAGACAAGTGCACTTATTGTCTTTACCCATTTCACTGTGCTAAACCCAGCTCACCTTCCCCAATCACATACTTCCCTCACAAAAAAGCCTGCAACCTCTGGTGTTTGTATACATCTTCAATGCATGGCTTTTCACAGGGTTTTATATGACCATCTCCAGAGGAAGGAGACTGTCAGGTGATAGCTTCATAGGACCCTATAGGATGCTGCTACTCTGACATAAGGTAAACACCGCAGGCTGCAGATGAAAGTTTTGGTTGGAGTTCTACTTCAAAATCTCTAAACTAGGGTGTTGCTCTCTTACAGGTTATATGGCACAAATCAAGAACTATAGAATAAGCAAATATATTACAGGCAGTCTGACCACACGCTTAGTGCCTTGAAATTTTCCACATTTTGTCATGTTTTATATTTTATTGGGATTTTATGTGATAGACCAACACAAAGTGGCACATAATTGTGAAGTGGAAGAAAAATTACAAATTACTGTATTCAAATTTTTTACAAATAAATATGTGAAAAGTATGGAGGTGTATTTGTATTCAGCCCCCCCGAGTCAATACTTTGTAGAACAACCTTTCACTGCAATTACAGCTGCAAGTCTTTTTGGGGATGTCTCCACCAGCTTTGCACATCTAAAGTGTAACTTTTTTTGCCCATTCTTCTTTGCAAAATAGCTCAAGCTCTGTCAGATTGGATGGAGAGCGTCTGAACAGCAAGTCTTGCCACAGATTCTCAATTGGATTTAGGTCTGGACTTTGACTGGGTCATTCGAACACATGAATAGGCTTTGATCTAAACCTTTCCATTGTAGTTCTGGCTGTATGTTTAGGGTCGTTGTCCTGCTGGAAGGTGAACCTCCACTCCAGTTTCAAGTCTTTTGCAGACTCTAACAGGTGTTCTTCTAAGATTGCCCTGTATTTGGCTCCATCCATCTTCCCATCAACTCTGACCAGATTCCCTGTCCCTGTTGAAGAAAAGCATCCCCACAACATATTACATAGTAGGTGAGGTTGAAAAAAGACACAAGCCCATCAACACCAACCTATGTGTGTGATTATATGTCAGTATTATTACATTATATATCCCTGTATGATGTGGTTGTTCAGGTGCTTATCTAATAGTTTTTTGAAACTATCAAGGCTCCCCGCTGAGACCACCACCTGTGGAAGGGAATTCCACATCCTTGCCACTCTTACAGTAAAGAACCCTCTACGTAGTTTAAGGTTAAACCTCTTTTCTTTTACTGAGTGGCCACGAGTCTTATTAAACTCCTTTCTGCAAAAAAGTTTTATCCCTATTGTGGGGTCACCAGTACGTACTCATAACAAATATCCTCCAGAGCTTTATTAGCTTTGTTGCCCTTCTTTGTACTCGCTCCATTTCCAGTACATCCTTCCTGAGGACTGGTGCCCAGAACTGGACAGCATACTCCAGGTGCGGCCGGACCAGCATCTTGTAGAGTGGGAGAATTATCTCTGGAGTTGATCCCCTTTTTAATGCATGCCAATATTCTGTTTGCTTTGTTAGCAGCAGCTTGGCTTGCTGCCACCACCATGTTTCACGGTGGGGATGGTGTGCTCAGGGTGATTTGCAGTGTTAGTTTTCCACCACACATAGCGTTTTGCTTTTAGGCCTAAAAGTTCAATTTTGGTCTCATCTGACCAGAGCACCTTCTTCCACATGTTTGCTGTGTCCCTCACATGGCTTCTCGCAAACTGCACTTATTATGGCTTTCTCTTGTCACTCCTCCATAAAGGCCAGATTTGTGGAATGCACGACTAATAGTTGTCCTGTGGACAGATTCTCCCACCTGAGCTGTGGATCTCTGCAGCTCCTCCAGAGTTACCATCGGCCTCTTGGTTGCTTCTCTGATGAATGCTCTTCTTGCCTGGCCTGTCAGTTTAGGTAGATGGCCATGTCTTGGTAGGTTTGCAGTTGTGCCATACTCTTTCCATTTTCGTATGATGGATTGAACAGTGCTCCGTGAGATGTTCAAAGCTTGGGATATTTTTTATAACCTAACCCTGCTTTAAACTTCTCCACAAATTTATCCCTAACCTGTCTGGTGTGTTCCTTGACCGTCATGTTGCTGTTTGTTCACTAAGGTTCTCTAACAAACCTCTGAGGGTTTCACAGAACAGCTGTATTTATACGGAGATTAAATTACACACAGGTTGTACCTTCTGAAGGCAGTTGGTTCCACTAGATTTTAGTTCGGGCTATCGGAGTAAGGGGGGCTGAATACAAATGCACACCACACTTTCAGATGTTTATTTGTAAAAAAAAATAGAAAACTATTTATCATTTTTCTTCCAGCTCACAATTATGTGCCTTTTTGTGTTGGTCTATCACATAAAATACATTTACATTTTTGGTTGTAACATGACAAAATGTGGAAGATTTCAAGGGGTATGAATATTTTTTCAAGGCACTGTACAATCTGTAGAGCTATAAAGAATCCTGTGCATCTGCTTTAAAGATTGGGGGTTGGGATCTCAAAATGCAGCAAATACAGAACACTAAACTAAGGACCAAATATATGAAGGCCTACAGAAGAGCCTTTTACTGGCAACAAACAGATGACTAGTGCAAGCAGAATGAACTTGAAATTATACACAATTAGTGTAAGCTATCCACTATGATTAGACAAGGGCTCTTACATCCGTGGGAATGTTTCCTACAATGACGAGGCCTGGCACGCTACATTTCCATTGTGGACTTCGAGTGTACAGCACAAGGAGGCCGGGGGAAGGGATATGGTGGCAGAGGAACAGCTGAGAATGCACACCACTCCTCAACGGCACCATCATCATCATCCTTCTTGTGACAGAGAAGGCATATGAGAGGGAGCTACAGCAAATTGAATTGAAAGGTGCTGAGATTCTATTAAACCTAGCTTGAAGACATGATAGTCCACATATGCTGTCACACACAACACATTGATGCTCTGGGGTGGCAGGTCAGCAAAAAGAGTGCAATGCAGAGGGACTATTTGTAAAGTTGGATTTGTAGTAGGGAGCAAGAGCTGCATAATCTGATGCCTCCTCTGTAGTGCCGGTTCCTTTCCCATGCAGAGTGATAGCATCTCTTATCCCAGTGTTCTGCCGAGAAAGTTCCCCTCGGCGGATAAGGACCCCCCTCTACTGCGCAGGCGCTGTGCCTGCGCAGTAGGAGCCGGCGGAAATAGCCGAAGCGGAATAGTTGGAAATCAGCTGTACATGGTGCCTGTAAGAGGGCCCCTCGCGGGCTCTCTTCGCTCGCCACGCTTCGGGCACGGCCTCGCTTCGCTCGGCACTTTTTTATTCTCCCTCTAGGTCCAATTGGATGGTGAGGCTTGAACCTGGACCCAGGGCACAGTGTACAGCTGATTGAAGATTTTCAGCTTCGGCTATCTTTGGCGTCTCCTAGTAGTTCGTACTGCGCAAGCGCAGCACTTGCGCAGTACGGGGGGGGGTCCTTATCCGCCGGGGGAACTTTCTCGTCAAGACACCGGCTAGAGATCTCCAGAGTGGTCCCAGCAGTAGGAAAGAAGACATCTTCAGGTCAGTGTAAAGCAATACACTCGGCATAATAGTATAGGGCTGCTTTCACACTGATGTGCTGCGGTTTACTCACACCGCGGGTGCAGTGCAAATGTACCTGCAGCTTTTCTGCGGGTTTGCTGCACTTAGTCATAGACTTCTATTATATCCTGCGGGTTTGGTGCACTTTCTGAATGCAGGGGCTTTAGTGTGCTTTCAGAAAGTGCACCAAACCTGCAGGATATAATAGAAGTCTATGGCAAAGCACAGCTAACCCAGGGAACTTGCAGATGCACTGCACCCGCGGTGTGAGTAAACCGCAGTACATCTGAAAGTAGCCTTATACAGGGCTCAGAACAGTAAGGGTTCATTTACATTTGCAGTTTGGGGGGGTGGTAAAACCCCATAGTTAAGATGTGTTTTTCTCACCCCTGCCCCAAACAAGCCATCTACCACCCTTGGGTTCAGACCGTGCTGAATCTGACTGGTGAAACTAGGCTATAAATTGATAGCTTCAATGTAGGTTTTTGAGAAGACTAATTGAAATTGGGAAAAACACTTTTTTTCAAAGGGTTTAAACCAAGGAAATTTCAATCTCATTTCTTTGAAATCAAAATTACCACATTTAATTGCTCAGTGGTTCAATAAAAAAGTAGTTGAAATTGCAGGAAAGTTGCAGTGTGTATGGCTAGTAAAGTCATACGGTTTTTTATTTTAATGCATTCTTTGCATTAGGATAAAAACCCTTCTGTATGTAGCAGCCCCCCCCCCTCAAATACTTACCTGAGCCCCATCTCTGTCCAGCGATGTCTGCAAGTGTCTCAGCCACCCACTCAAGTTCCCGATTGGGTGAGAGAGAGCAGCAGTGCCATTAGCTCCCGCTGTTGTCAAAGTCAGTTAGCCAATCAGGAGAGAGATAGGGGGCCAAGCCGCAGCTTTGTGTCTGAATGGACACAAGGAGCTGTGGCTCGGCTGCCCCCATAGGAAACGGCTTGCTGTGGAGGCACTCAACAAGAGGGAGGGGCCAGGAGTACAGAAGAGGGACCTGAGAAAAGGAGGATATGGGCTGCTCTGCGCAAATCCACAGGACAGGTAAGTAGAACATGTTTGGTATTTTTATAGAAAAAAAAAAAAAACAAGCCTTTACAATCACTTTAAGGCTACTTTCACACTGAGGCACTTTACAGGCGGCTACTTTGCTAAAAATAGCTGCAGCATAGAGCCTCTCCTGTCTCTCCAGTGTGAAAGTCCGAGGGCTTTCACACTGGAGCGGTGCGCTTGCAGGACGGTAAAAAAAGTCCTGAAAGCAGCATCTTCGCAGCGCTGTAGGAGCGGTGTATACACTGCTCCTAAAGTGCCCCTGCCCATTGAAATCAGCGCCACTTTGCGGGCGGTTTTAACCACTTTTCGCCTGCTAGCGGGGGGGGTAAAACTGCCCCACTAGCAGCCGAATAGCGCTGCTAAAGCAGCGCTAAAAATAGCACCACGTTACCGCCGACGCCCGCCCCAGTGTGAAAGGAGCCCAAGGCTCGATTCACATTGCAGCAATGCGGGAACCCTGCAAATCCACTGCGGGTTCCTGCATCACATGTCTCCCGGCGGCAGTTCACACTGCCCTATGCAAACTGCTGGGAGTGTCAATTAAAAGTTATTGACGCCCCCAAAGCAATTCCCTTATTGCAGTGCGAACTGCAAATTCAGACAGAAATCGGATCGCATGGGTGTGAACACCCATGCGAACCGATACTGCTACAGACCCAAAAAAGGGTCCTGTGCGAGTTTGGTCTGAAAGCCATACAAATTCAGCCATACTACCTGTATGGCTGAAATCACATCGCACAGATTGCATGTGATTTGCATTGCAGTGGGAATCACATCCAATGTCAGAATTTGCACTAGCCCTAAGAGACAAATGAAACTGCTGCACAATGAACACTAAAACTAGAGGCCATATGGATGGCACCGGTCCACCTGAACAGTATGTTATGGAATGCGATGGCGAAGGTAGACCCCTCCCAGCTCCTGGGCCCCATGCTTCACCTTAACACGCTCTGGCGTAGATTGTCACGAGCCCACAAACTATGCTCCGAGAGATCAACCCTTACGTCTTTTCTATATAACCCCAAACTGCCTGCAGGTCTCACTCATCAGATGTCCTCCCCGTGGGCGAACGGAGACCTGTTCCATTTTGGCCACCTAGTCCACCCATGCACACGCAGGCTACTCTCCTTTGAGGAGCTTCAAAAAAAATTTGGCATCCCAAGGCAGGCATTCTATGGATACCTGCAAATCAGACACTATGCCCAATCCATTGCTCCGGACCTACAATTCTCAACACCAACTACGTTTGAGGGCCTGATATTGGAAGGCTCGGCTAGACGTGGGCTAATCTCTGACATATACCAAATATTGAATTCCTACAGTTTCCTAGACCAGGGCAAGCACACTTACATGCTCCGCTGGGAGAAGTATCTAGGCGAGGAGATACCGGAAAACACATGGCAGGTGATCTGGTCCCAGGCAGCCAATAGTTCACTTTGTACTTTGTATAAGGAGAACGCATATAAAATTCTTTTTTTCTGGTATATGACGCCTGATGTACTCCGAGCCATCTACCCTTCCAGTTCGGACAGATGTTGGCGATGCCACAGGGATAGAGGGACCCTATACCATATCTATTGGTCATGCCCTAAAATAGTCCCGTTCTGGACGGAAGTTCAACTACTACTGACCCGCTTGCTGGGGGTGAAGGTGCCCTGGACTCCGAAATTATTTCTTCTTGGGGTATCTGGGTTGAATATACCCCGCCACTCTAGGAAACTGCTAGGCCATGTAATCACGGCGGCGAGGTGCCTGGTCGCCCTGCACTGGAAAAAACAGACCCCTCCCACTCAAACAGATCTTTACACCAGAATAAAGGATATAGAACTTATGGAAAAAATGACAGCCCGTTTACAGGATAGACTGGAAATACATGACAAGGTTTGGGAAGACTGGCACAGGCGGGAGGACCCACCCTAGGCTGGCGACAGAGCCTTCCCCCCCCCCCTCCTTCCTACATTCTCTTTTTACTATCCTTTTCCTTAATGTTGGACTATGTCCAGAACAAAATAGATATTTGTTGGTTGACAAATTTTGCGGATGAAGAATCTATTACATCTCTACTTTTTCTAGATGAATATATCCTACTGCCTACTGAATACCAGTTTGAATGTCTGCCAAATGTATTTTGTATTGAGCAAACTACAATTCTTTTGTATCTTTATATATCTGTGACCAATAAAAACTGTTATTTGAAAAAAACTAGAGGCCAATACCAGCCTATTTCAGAGTTGTAACAGCAGCAGCTGCGGCATTTTTCCTTACATCTCAAAGCAATGGCACCAATACTGCAGGATAACCCAGGCATCCTATTTGCCAGTAACAAGACCTGCATGAGCTGCCTAGGTCTACAGCATGTCTGCAAGTATTTCCCAAAGGCTGGGCAGACGCTTAGACACTTAATCAACACAATTGTGGATGGCTTGTGTCCAAGGGCACGGGATTCCTTATATGGAAGTTCAATTACACAAACCTGAGGCAGCCAAAAGGCATCTCAAGTCTATCACAGCTGACTAAATCATGCAGACAGTCTCTGAGCAGCATGATGTGAAGAGACGAGCACTCGTCCAACAACATCCCAAAATGTTACAATGAAAACTGAAATCGAAGGCACGCCATTATATGATATGAATCATGCTGGACACTGACGGCAGCTTGGAAGGTAATCCTCAAATGGAGCTAGTGAGAACAGAAATATGGAAGCTGCCATTGCCGACTTGTTTTATGGGCGTCATGTTTCTGTCAGATAAAGCCTGAACACCTATCCGATGCGTACTTGTTCCAGGTCAGTGGGTAACAGGGTAAAAAAGCCAGGATCAAGATGAAAGCCCTGGAGGCTGCAATTTCAAAGGGTACCTGTACTGAGCAAAATATGGAAGGCTGCCTCTTCTGACTCCTCCTTTTGAAAGACTCTGGAAGTCACTGGACCAATATGACAGCTAAACAACTATCATTTAAACTGACTAGGTGATATAAAAAAAAAACGAAGCCGCTAGCGGGTCTTAAATTCAACTCTAGAGATTTCCTTTTAAAACCAGTTCACAATGGCTCCCTCATAAGTAACCTTTAAAAAAAATAATAATAATAATTTATGATGATTTATCTGTAAATATCCCATTTCATCTCATCATATTGCAGTCCCCAGATTCCATGCATTCTCAGGGTAAAATGCAGCACCAAGCTGCTGTTTCTGAAGCTTTAAGCACAAGGCTGATTACCAGGGAGTGATCTAACCAAGTCCAGAACTAATTTTCCTTCAAGCATAGTAAATGTGGTAAAGCTCTGCTGACTCATCATCCAATCATGTGCAAGCAAAAATGCTGTTTTTTTGTTTTGTTTTTTTATTCTGCTTGCATCCAATTGGGTATTCTTCACAAAGTGAGGATTTAGGCTCTTCACACCTGGGAGATTTGAATTGCAGGCAGAATTGGCATGATTCTGCCTGTGATTTCAAAACGCTCTGTCAAATGACAAATCGCACAATGTGAATTTCAGATGCCATTAATTTCAATGGCACCGGAAAACACGGTGCAGTTCTGCCACGATTGACGCGCAATAAATCTATCTGCAATCATGGCAATTTGCATTGCGTTAAGCTTGTCACCCAAAAAGGGCAACAAGCTTTGTGCGATGCAGATTTTGCCTGCGATTTAAAACACCCAGGTATGTAAATCCACCCCAATAGCTGTACAGACAGATCTTTCTGCATATGCCACTGCTTAAATCCACACAGCATCGGACACACAGATTGTGCTGCAAAAGTCACTTTTTGTTTTAGCTGTAAAAGCTTTGTGTCACTGGTAAGCTACACTTCCTAGCTGAAAAGGAAATATTATTCTCTGGTTTAGCTTTACAGAAACCCGTGCCACTTTGCCTGTGCACAAGATAGTGAATTAGTACTGTGATCATGTTAATTAACTGTCCAAAAGAAAATCTGGGAGGCAGAGAGGTGACAGGGGAAAGTGCAAAAGCTGAAACAAGAAATAGATTTGTAAACTACTTGGGTGTGTAATGTGGTAGAAATTATAGAATAGTAGAAAGCAAAATCAGAGGGAGCACCAGCCTTGAGCATTACCTTTGCAATAGCTTTATTATAAAACAAATGTATACTCACAAACAGCATCAGCAATAAAGCATATCAGTATCCACAATGTCCTGACGACCTGGTCAACTGAACAAGTTCCAAGCACAATTAGACCCTCAAAAATGTCTAACACATTTCTGGGGGGGGGCAGTGGGAGGAGCTTCTGAGGTACCATGTGATGTGACCTATATGTTATGCAAGCTTTAACCTTGCAATATCTAAGAATGGCTCTAAAGGAAGAGGGGTTTCCCTCTCGAAACGTTTGGGACTTTCAGTTGACTAGGTCATCAGGACACTGGGGATACTGATGTGCTTGATTGCTGATGCCATATGTGAGTATGCATCTGCTTTACCAATATAATAAAGCTATCACAAAGGTAATGCGCAAGGCTGGTGCTCCCTTCATTTTTGTTTTCTAATATGACTTCTGGCTTTCCCCAGCTCTCAGGGGTCAGCAAAGCTTTGGCAACATTGAAAATCTGTGGTCCATCTTTGCCGATGCATTTTTATTGAGCGCAGGAGATTGATCTTTTTGTTTAAAGCAATGACAGAATTACAAGACTGACTTCACAGAATTACAATTTTTTTGGTGAGTAATACATCATGTATTTCAACTACATATATAGCTGTATGACTAGACTTTCATTTTAGGTAGGCAAATATGAAGAAACATGGAATTAATGGCAGTCCTTCATTCCTTGACATTTTGCTACCCTAGTTAATGCCCAAAATTCCTGCCAAACCCTAAGGTTCTGTACAGAGGGCACCACAGTACAGAACAATGCATTGTGCAGCAGTAGGAAGATAATGAAAACTCACTGTGTTTGTTCTTCTTCTCTGGAAGAGGTGGAGGCTTTTCTGGAATGTCATTATTCTCTGTTCCTACAAAATCAACAAGGAAATCCACCTGGGGGGTGTTCCCGGGTTGAAATGGGGAAACAGCAGCAAACGGAGTACTAGAAGGGGGGAGCAGCAGATCATCCTCAGAAATATTGTCATACTGGGAGGGATGTCTCTCATAGGAGACTCGGGAGCCATCCGAGTTATGGGTAACGGCACTTCTGCGTTTCTTCTCGGGGAGGGCAGGAGGGGTCTCTAAAGCGAACGGGTGAGTGGATTCTGAGTGCTGAGGGGTGCTGGGAGGTAATTGGAAGCTTTGTCCGTGAAAAGGGGAACCGGTCTCTCCTAAAGATTCGGGGAGAGGACTGAGGACTCCAGTTACTTGGCCCAGTACTTGATCTGTGCTAGAGAGGTCTTGCTGCAGGAACTCATAATCTGGATCATAGTTATCTGTAACGAAGGCAATAAAGTACAATTAAAATACAATACTTACTAAAACCAAGGGTTCCCACCCATAATAGAAAATCTGTCCCTCATCTTACATTCTCAATTAACTAAAATGCAATAAAAAACACAACACAGTGTATGACTATTGCACAAATTAACACCTTTAAAAGAGAAGCCTGGGATTATAAAAAAAAACAATCATACTCACCTAGATGGCTGCAGCACTGATCCCAGCTGCATCAGTCCTCCACTGCCTCTAACTGAGAACTGAGAGATCAAATACTGCTGGTCGCTCAGCACTCGGTCTTCAGCCTGCAGCGAGTCAATGACTGTCAATCACCAGCTCTCTGCTCTGACCCTCCAGCGCTCACTGGGTTGTGGAGAGGGCAGGAGAGACTGGCTCAAGCTCTCACCGGCTCGCTAAGAGGCTGAGCCAGCTGCTGGTCCAGGCATCTGGGCGGATGGTTGGGATCTTTTCAAAGCTTGAACTGGGGCTGTAACGTCAGCCGACAGCAGGCTTTAGCACAGAACTAACCTGTACTCCTGTGATCCACAGGAGAAGTATAGACAAAAGAGCTTTGGCTATGCTTCTCGTTTAATCCTTGCATATGTAAAGGGCTTAAGGGAAATAAGGAGCAATTTTCACCAGCAGCTGGTTCTAGCCGACCTAGTAGATGGTTTCCAAAAAGGGGCTAGGTGTGTTCCCAAATACACAAGGTATATGTTGTGTGTTACAGATATTTAAATAGCGTTGACAATTTACTAAACACTTAACATACTTGTACGTTCACATCAGTCTCTGCCCTCAAGGAGCTTACTATCTAAGATCCCTATCTCACATGCATACATACACATACTAGGGTCAATTTGTAAAGGATTCAATTAACCTACCAGCATGTCTTTGGAATGTGGGAGGAAACCGGAGTTCCTAGAAGAAACCCACACAAGCACATGGAGAACATGAAAACTCCATACAGATAGTGTCCTAACCAGGTTCAAATTGGGAACCCCATTGCTGCAAGGCAAAAGTGCTAACCACAAAGCAACAGTATTAATGGCTATTAATAATTATAAGGGGTAACGTTGTAAAATGTTTATCAGGGATTATCCAACAGGCTTTGGGGATCAGGAAGGATTTTTTCCCTGTTGGAGCAAATTAAAAGTACTTGGACCACAGTTATAAGGCTTTCCTCTGGATTAACAAAAGGATTTAGTTTTTTTTTTTTTTTTATCTTAGGGGTCAGTTAGCCTTACAATGCAAATACTTATCAAAGACCTCAAAAGATATAAACCAGTAATGTAAAGCCTCAAAAGGTACAAAAAAATACCAGCCGACATTCTGCCCATGTGTATGCCGGTCTGTTCGGCTGGCTTTTGTTGGACGTGGATGCTAAAAACCAGCAGCTGACCGACTCCCAATCAGCGCTCTCAGCCAATGGCAGGGAGCGCTGTTCTGAGTGTTCGGAGGAGTGTTCCCCTGTCAGAACACAACAGCTCAGCGGAGAAGATAACTGGACTAACCTTGCATCATGTTTTTTTTTCTCGAAACCCCCGGGGTTGCATGAAAATTAAAACTAGTGTGCACTAGACTTAACTCTCCCACACTGGTTCAAGGTACCGATGTGTTACATATGATTGTAAGCTCCACAAGCACTGCCCTCCTGTTCTTTCTGTATTGTAATTGTACTGTGCCCCCCTCTACATTGTAAAGCGCTACACAAACTGTTGGCACTATTTAAATCCTGTATAATATAATAATAAGATGGTGCTTATGTCAGTGGCTCCCTGAGGCCAGTGGTGAGCTACCCCTGCCCCCTTCCCTTAGCTAGCTGCAAGAATAAATCTGGAAATTCAGCTTCTGTTCAAAAGGATTTTATTTAGGATTGGTTCATAAAGCTAGCAACATCTCTAAGAGACTCTAGAGCACTTTACACGCAAAGATAAAGAATTCAAGAGGAGCCCTAATGTAGGGAGCATTTAGATGACTAATGGAGAGTGAGATGCAATAAAAGTTGCTTCCTCTGGTTTCTCACCCTTCTGTCACTATACAAGGCCTGTGTCTCTTTTCTTAGAACTGTCACTTTTGTCTTTTAACCCGTGTATGCAAGACCTCAAACTCCCAACAAACCACAAACAGGAAACAGTCTCCTTCTGAGAAAAGCAGAGTAAGTAGGCTAGCATTACACTTAAAGTGATAATGTTTTTTAAAAACAACAAACATGTTATACTTACCTGCTCTGTGTAGTGGTTTTGCATAGAGCAGCCCAGATCCTCCTGTTCTCGGTTCCCTTTGCCGGAGCTCCTGGTCCCTTCCTCCTGCCGAGTGCCCCCCACAGCAAGCAGCTTGCCCCGCCCCCTCTCATTGGCTTCCAATGGCGCCTGCTGCTGTGTCTCAGCCAATCGGGAGGGAGAGTCCCGGACAGCCAAGGCACTCATACAACACTGCTGGATTGAGATGGGGCTCAGGTAACTATTAAGGGGGCTGCTGCACACTGAAGGTTTATCTTAAAGTGGATGTGAACCCAAAAATTTTTTTGACTGGATGTTAGTGATCATGGGGCATAATCCACGAGAGCAGCAGAAGTTCAGTGTGAGAAATATCGATGCCTGGCCAAGGGGAGTGTAGAAGTGGGCGAGGAGTCTACTGACATTACATCTTCACTCACCGGGACCTGGACAACAGACCTGCCCACAGAATCCGGAGTACTGCAGGGCTCCAAACAGTTAAAGGGTAGATATTTGACAGGTGTCAGAAACGTGGAGATATGTATATAAGGAGGCATGTATAGCCTTATAGATCAGCACTATGGAAGTAATTTAGAAATGATGAGTTTGTTTTTACATCCACTTTAATGCATTGCATGAAGATAAAAAACCTTCTGCCTTAAAGGGCACATTCACACTGGGCCGTTGGAGGCGTCGGTGGTAAAGCGGCACTATTTTTTAGCAGCACTTTACCGTCGTTTTAACGGCGCTTTTCAGCCGCTACCGGGGGCTTTTAACCCCCACTAGCGGCCAAAAACTGATTTCAACGGGCAGGGGCGCTTTAGGAGCGGTGTATACACTGCTCCTAAAGCGCCTCAAAGATGGTGCTTGCAGGACTTTTTTAGCGTCCTGCCAGCACACCGCTCCAATGTGAAAGCCCACGGGAATTCAAACTGGATTGACAGAAGAGGCGCTTTACAGGCGCCTATTTTTAGCACAATAGCACCTGTAAAGTGCCTCAGTGTGAAAGTAGCCTTAAAGCCACTTTAAACAATGACAATGATCTGTTCCTTTTTCTTACCTAAAGTCTCACAGCTGGTGTTTCGGGAGCATTGGCCACTGTCTCTGTCCAGGGAAGAGAGTTGTTCGTCAGACTTGCTAAGTTTTCCTATACTACTACATGGAGAAAGGCGCGGGGATTCGCCACCATACGACTGACTACCTCCGGATAACCGCCGATGTGCGTAACAATTCACTTCAAAATCCTTGAATAAAGTAGAAAAAGGACAGTCAGAGAGCCATGAACATACCTCACCATTCTTTTTGAAGCTGGATTTTTCTTTTACCAGTGACTTCTTACCGGTGTATTGATGCCTATAGGTAAACTGGATCCACTTGTAGCTCGGCTCATAGGTGCTACTACGGCCACACGAGTGGGAGAAGGTGCAGATTGTCTTTTCTTTGGAGGTAACGCAGGAGGTGGCCTGTAGGTGGCAAAAAGTACAGAACAGGATAACTTATTTCGTTGTCAGGCCATGGCTGAACCTCTGTAGATCAGATTTACTATTCGATGACCATGCACAAAGCTACTGCCTGAAAATACCAAATTGTGGAGAGGGGGTCATCAACAATTTGGGAAGAGAGTCCAATTCTGCTTAGAAACAGGAACTTCTATAGCTAAATTACTGTTAGAAAAAAAAAAATGCAATTACCCATTTTCTATAACCCGTATGCCAGGTAATGGGGGTTTGGGTGGAGCAAGCTCATCAGTCTCCAAGCAGTCTACTGGAACATCTTTACATGGTGGCTCAGGTGACTTGTTAAGAATCTCCAGCTCTCTCTCAGACAAAGGCAAATCTTGCGTGCTGCAAAAAGAAAAAAAAAATAATCTAGTGACAAAGTCTATTATTCTACTCCTAATCAAAAGGCAAATACCACTTTCTGAGGCTCACCTGTCTGCTTTGCACGCAGGTAAGGCTGGTTTCACGGGACTGGTCGGTGATGGGCGCTCTTGCTTCTCAATCATCAATCGCACCAGCTCCTGAAAGAACCAATTACTAGAAATCAGCATGCTGACAATACAACAGCTATACCCAATATATGATGAGATAAACATGGAACAAGGACAAAGAACAGTATAATGCGTGTGACCCTGTTTACAGTGCCAGGATCAATAATTTGTTTTGTAAATTTGGATATTAAACTATATAAAGACCCAAATTTAAGCTCAGGTTCACATCAAGAGCGGGTTTGAAATCGTGCGACTTCAGGTGAACGTGCACAATTTCAAACCGGCAAAGCAGTCCGACTTCAGAGTGATATGACAGACAACTGTGCGGGTTCATGCACGAATGTCAATTCAAATCGCCCCCGAAGTTGCCAAAAGTAGTGCAGGAACTACTTTTGGGAATCGGTGCGGTGCCGCAAAGTCCACCCCCCCCCCCCCCACTTCCACTCCCATTCCGCCCCTATGTGAGCTGGGTACCTGTATGGCTAAATGCCAGCGCAGTTACACAGGAGGAATGGAAGTAACATGCTTCCCCATACCCAAAAAACTAAATGAGTTTCATGATTTTATTTTTTTGTATGAACCTGAAGAATATAAACTGCTGAGAACAAACTCTGGATCAGTAAAGCCAAAGAAATGCCACTCTAGGTGAGTGACCGTCTCTCACATGTTGTAAACTGGAACCCAGGGTGCTGCGCAGCTTGTCTTTTTTTTGTTTGTTTGTTTTTGAATTTTTGGACACTATCTTATCTAACATTGTTTGTCATTTTCCAAACCATTGTATTAAGTTGTTATAGGTCACTATTGGCTGTCTGGCGTGCTGTGAATGGCTTGTCTGCCACACAGCCTGTCATAGGAGGAAACAACATTATGTGTAACCCTCATATTGTGACATTATGTGCACTTAGTGAGGGTGTCCTGCTATAGTTGGCTGACTGTCTCCTTTCCTGTGCTCTACCGCACAGTCATCCAGCAGTGGCTGCAGGATCTGTGTTGGTGGGTGACGGGTTGGAGGAGAGTTGTGCCTTGTTTAGTTTGCGATTTTTTTGTTTTTTGATTTATGTGTTATATGACATGTTAGTATGGGAGGGCAAGGAGCATAGGCTCTCAGTGTAGTGGGAGTGTATTTCTAATTGATTAATTATTCAATTGCCAAACCATGCTCACTTGTATCATGCATATATATATATATATATTTCATGCGATGTATGTGTATATGAGGTTTGAGTAAGCGCTGACTTTAGCGTGAAGCGCGTTACCTTATGTTCTTTTCATACTTGTGATGTGATTTTAATGCTTCAATAAAGATACCAAGGAGTGCAGCAATATTCTGGATTTTGCATGTTGCTGAGGAAAAACTAACAGTTTCAGGATCCTTTTTTTCCCCAGATGAACTTGAATACTATAAGCTGCTAAAATAAATTAACCCTTGACTTTTTTTTGTGTTTTATACGCATAAGGCACATTTACCCTTTAACTTCTTCATGGCTAGCAGCATCACTTATCTCAGGTAGAATATTGAGTGGAACTAGTTTTCTAGCTTGGTTGAATGACCAGAGAACAGTCAACTGGCACCATGCCTGTCAATGTTGAGTAGAAGTCAATCCTGCAGGTCAGAAAACCTATTCCAAGCTCTCCAATTTTTCCTTATGAGCCAAGTTAGTCAGTAAATAAACCGCTCTGCATTACTATGAGGACAGTTTGCCCAGAGGGGTGAATTTCACTCCTGCACAATTGAATAACTACTAAAAGAAGATATACAGCAGATGAAATCTGACGTGGATCATTAGCTTTTCTGCAAGCTAGAGCACCCAACATCAAAGTGCATGTCATTAGCTGCACATGGCCTATTCACGGCTTTCTTTGGAGTTCCATTTGTAGTCCATTTTCAGTAGAAAGTCTGAAGAATTCTTACAACAATGTTGAATGCAATAGGAAATCCAGCTATACGAAAATCAAACCACACAGCTTCAGAGCAACAGGAAAAGAAGAAAAAAAAAAAAAAACAACAAATGACTAATAAAGGCAGCTCAGGTGTTGATAAGCTGTGAGCTCCTTGGATCCTGCAATCTGGTGTAAATTTGTTTTCACAGTAGACAGATGTGAGCCCCACTGTGCTGCAGCAAAGATTTGCAAACATCTGAGCTGGCATTAAAGTAAAAATAGGAAGTCAATGACAGATACAGGAAAGCAGTACATGCACAGTGCTGTGAGGATCACATATTGTACTATAGACACAATCTAAAAAATAAGGGAGGCAGAGACCCCAACTGCTTACAGACAGCAGGAAAGGATGGGGGGGGGGGTGCTGAAAGGTTAAAAATGGGCTATACAGTGCTGAGCAGGGATGGAGAGGAGGCCTGGAAGTCTCCCAAATATCTGACTTCATTGCCTGGATGACCTCACGGATGCAGACTCCAGCTGTGTCTCCCCAGAGGGGATGTGCAGGCTGCCAGGCGCATGGCTTGGTTTAACCCCCTGGTTGCTGGGGAAGATAAGGGCAGGCTAGCTCTTTGTATATGTTCAGACGGAGTATCCACAGAACATGCTGTCATTTTAGGATTTTTGTAATGTGCACTAGTTCATAGAGGGAAAGGGGTGTGCACTAGCACCACAACCCCTGACTGGAAACAGCAAAATGTAATAATTATATGTATTTAAAGGAATACTCTGGTCATGCATTAAATTAGTGCACTGAAAATAAAAGAGTATATCCTGCCATGTTGATGGCTTTAACTTTCATCCTAGGTTACAATTTATCTTTCCTACCTAGCCAATCTACGCTGAATCACTGCTAGCCTGTAATACCTCTCATCTTCTGATTGCCTGTGAATGTAAGCCTATGAAAATGCAAGCAAATCTGACCTATCAGGATATACTCAGACACTGGCTGTGAACTGCACACCTGAGGATATAGAAGTGAATACTGATTTACAAGGAATCATTAGGGAAAAAAACAAACAAACAGCATCTGTCCAAAAGTTGCTTTGTCATTTTTAGTCCAAGCAGCTGCAGGCATAAACTAGACATGAATAACAATGGATTTCTGGACCTTCGAGATTAAGCTTCCGCTGGCTTGCCTTCTTCCCATACTACATCCTGGCACCACCTCTTACCCAGGTAAGTGAGGCACACGCACAGCCATCCACATGAGGTAAAAAAACAAACCTGATTCTTAAAACCAGGTCACCACCTTCCATTGCTCTCAGTTCTGATGCACATTTGCTCACTGTAAATAATTGTGGCTGTGGACACGGGTCAGCATGGTCACCCTGACTAGTCTGTGGCTAAGCAGCCCCATACACAGAAAACTGCAATGCCCGTTGCAATGCCCTCTTTGAATACATCAATCTCAGGGACAACATGTTTACTTGCTGCTTAAAATATCCGCCGACCTTCAGATGCCGCTTCTAATTCTATCAGTGGTCATAAAGTTATGGCTGATCGGTGTATAAAGATTCAGATTGTATGTGTATGCAGTGCAGAGTGCATTTCCAAAAGGCAACTTCCCTCTAATAGCTATACAGTTTTACAAGGAGTGCCCCAATGAAAACCCCCAAAAGCTAATTCATATTTTGCAAGAAAAGTCCTGACCTTGACACCATCCAGCACAGCTTTTATGACGTCTTTCACAGTGGATACCATCTCCTTGTCCTCACAGTTGACACCCTCCAGCATGACCTGATCAGACCAGCGAATGAGGTTGGCAAGAGACTGGTACACTCGGCTGTAGCAGGAGGCGATAGCAGTACTATGAACAAGGAGAAAAAAGAATCAATAACACAGGGAAAAAAAAATGAGAAGACTCCTCTCCTCTCTAAAAGGCAAGGATGAAATGGCTACACACAAACTTTGTTCAAACAATGAGATTTACCAACGATGCTTTGAGAACATGTAGCAGATAAAGCCCTGTACACACAGGCCAAACATCCGGAGGCAGCAAAAAAACAAAACAAAAACGGCCAACATTGTGTATGTTGGATGTGCATGCTGGAAAACCAGCAGCCGACCGACTCTCAATCAGCGCTCCCAGCCAATGGCAGAGTGCGCTGACCGGAGTGTTCTGGCGGAAGGCCGTCCCCCTGTCAGAACACAACAACTCAGCAGGGGAGATCGCTGGACTAACCTCACATAGTTGGTACAGCGGTTCCGACTGAAGTCGACAGTTTTTTTTCGTGCAACCCAAAAAAAAATCAAAAACATATAGTGTGTACACGGCTTTAGATTTGTGGTTAGCGTACCTGGACTAAAATTAAACAAATTGACAGCTGGTGTTACATGCAGCCATCCAGAGGTGCCAACCCCTACCTTTCGGCACATTGATGGGTGCTCCAGGACACAAACACACGGAGCACCATATTATGCAAAGTTATTATGCAGAAGTTTCGTAGATCACTGCACAACGATGCACAATCTTAAACTGAAGTGGAAGCGGATACCTGGTTTTGACAGGTATCCGCTCCCCAACCCAGAAAAGTGCCAAATGTGCCAGAGGAGAGGGGGGAGGAAGCAAACAAGCCAAGCTTCCCCTTTTGGGTGGAGCTCCTCTTTAAGTTTAAACACAGCCTGGCTTTCAGTGCTGCTGTGAAAAAACAACTTGATTCACTGGAGAACGAAGAGAAAGCAGTAAGATATTAGGCAATGCTCAGTGGCAAAAAGTCTCCTCAAAAGTAACTTCAGAGTACAGGAAATATTCAATGGAGATGCCTCACCTACTGGGGTCTTATAAAACCTTATCAGGATGAAAGTGGAGTATTAGTTCCTAGGTAATACTGCCTGTAATACCCCCAATTTGGACTTTGGCACTCTAGTGCAATAATTTCAGTGGTATATCACATGATCAAACCTGGCATCCCTTACTCAGGCCACAGCAGTGCTGTCCACAGACACACATTCAGAGACCACAATCGGTGTGTATGGTTTTAAAAACTTTACTGAGCTTTTCAAGCTCAAACTAGGAGTGAAGAGATCTAGACAGTAACAGATAACTGTCCACAATCACCCAACCAAGCCTGTACCTCATCAGACAACTACCCTGTTGTATGGGCACAACTGGGGGAAGAAGGGGGAGTGGCTGGACGGATAGGTTTGCTATGCTTGTATAGTTGCTATTCTTCCACTTACCCATCCCTGGAAAAAGCTGGTAGTGCAGGTGACTTGCCATATCAATACTTCCCTTCCATTAAGATAAAAATGCACTCTTAGGCACACTTGGAAACGCTAATGGTGCATTTTAAACAAAAAAGATGGCCTGCATGATTAGGGGACCATTTAGATTATTACTAAATTTCTGGCTGTCCTTTTAAGTCTATTTTAACCAATATCTTTCATGCAAATTACATTTGTGGAAAGAAAAGTATTGTAACTGCACAAGAAGCCCCTTTTAAATGCCTTTTTGCTATTCCCATTCATAAGTATACATCAAACCTAATAAAACAATAGCAGACTGCAGTGATATCTGCAACAGCTCAAGACTAAAGAATTTACCTTTGTTGTGTGTGTGTATCCGCCTGCACCAATGGAAGAATGGCTTCCAGGACTTTGCTGGCAGAGCCCGGTAGCATCACCAGCACCATTTTGTCTACAGCCATTTTATCTACAATAGTCTTAAAGTAGCGTAGGGCATTGACCACTTCCTTCTCCTGTTCTTCCAAGCGGCTCAGAGTCTAAAAGAAAGAATGGGCATGTGGTTCAGAACATTTAATATATTTTCACTTAGCACTAAAGGAAGATCAGTTTGATGTAAATGATAATGTCATTACGTATTATAAAAAAGACAACTTTCTATATATACAATGTAAATCAATATGTACATGGGGCAGCAAAAACTGCTCATGATAGAAGCAGACGCTGCTTCAGGCCTTAAAGGGGTTGTAAAGCCACACCGTTTTTCACCTTAATCCATTCCATGCATTAAGGTGAAAAACCTTCTGTGCTGCAGCAGCGCCCCCGAGTCCCCCTTATACTTACCTGAGCCCCATAACTTCCACGACGGGAACGAGCACACCAGCTCCGGCCGGTGTCTTGTGCCCTGATTGGAAAGATTGATAGCAGCGCAGCCATTGGCTCCCGCTGCTGTCAATCAAATAAAATGATGGGGGCGCTGGGGGGGGCGGAGCCAAGTCCTGCTGTCTATGGACGCAGCAGCAAGACACATGAGCACGCTTGCACGAGTGTCCACGAAGAACGCTTCTCCGATGAGGCACTCGAGTGGAGGAGGAGCCAGGAAAACTGTGGAAGGACCCCAGAAGAGGGGGATCGGGGCCACTCTGTGCAACACCAACTGCACAGCGGAGGTAAAAATGACATGCTTGTTATTTTTAATTTTTTTTTTTAAATCGAACCTTTACAACCACTTTAAGGCGAGATACAATGTTATACATTGTTATTCCTTCTCAAAATTTTCCCAGTGTAGCTGAATTGTCACAGGTCTGCCTTTCATCAAATTAATGCTAAACTAAGAGAACTCTCTGCACTTGTTACATAGAATAGGGAAAAAGCTATTTTAAGATCTGAGGAGAGTTGAATCGTGATCTTGATTCTTTAACCACTTGACGACCGCCTCACGCCGATGTACGTCGGCAAGGTGACACGGACAGGCAAAATCACGTACATGTACGTGATTTGCCTTCCGCGGGTGGGGGGTCCGATCGGACCGGTGCCCGAGGCGGTCGTCTTTTGTCCAGCGGCGATCAGAGGTGAGGGGGAGACCATCCGTTCGTGGCCCCCCCTCGCGATCGCCGCCGGCCAATCGAATCATTCCTTTGCTGCTGTATGCTAACAACACACACACACAGTAGAACATGCCAGGCACACAAAACACCCCGATCCCCCCCCCCCCCCGATCCCCCCCCAATCACCCCCCCCCCCCCCCCCCTGTCACAAACTGACACCAGCAGTTTTTTTTTTTTGTTTTTTTTCTGATTACTGCATTGGTGTCAGTTTGTGACAGTTACAGTGCTGGGACAGTGAGTATTACCCCCCTTTAGGTCTAGGATACCCCCCTAACCCCCCCTAATAAAGTTTTAACCCCTTGATCACCCACTGTCACCAGTGTCACTAAGCGATCATTTTTCTGATCGCTGTATTAGTGTCGCTGGTGACGCTAGTCAGGGAGGTAAATATTGAGGTTCGCCGTCAGCGTTTTATAGCGTCAGGGACCCCCATATACTACCGAATAAATGTTTTAACCCCTTGATGGCCCCCTAGTTAACCCTTTCACCACTGATCACCGTATAAGTGTTTCGGGTGACGCTGGTTAGTTCGTTTATTTTTTATAGTGTCAGGGCACCCGCCGTTTATTACCGAATAAAGGTTTAGCCCCCTGATCGCCCGGCGGTGATATGCGTCGCCCCAGGCAGCGTCAGATTAGCGCCAGTACCGCTAACACCCACGCACGCAGCATACACCTCCCTTAGTGGTATAGTATCTGAACGCATCAATATCTGATCCGATCAGATCTATACTAGCGTCCCCAGCAGTTTAGGGTTCCCAAAAACTCAGTGTTAGCGGGATCAGCACAGATACCTGCTAGCACCTGCGTTTTGCCCCTCCGCCCGGCCCAGCCCACCCAAGTGCAGTATCGATCGATCACTGACACTTACAAAAGACTAAACGCATAACTGCAGCGTTCGCAGAGTCAGGCCTGATCCCTGCGATGGCTAACAGTTTTTTTGGTAGCGTTTTGGTGAACTGGCAAGCACCAGCGGCCTAGTACACCCCGGTCGTAGTCAAACCAGCACTGCAGTAACACTTGGTGACGTGGCGAGTCCCATAAGTGCAGTTCAAGCTGGTGAGGTGGCAAGCACAAGTAGTGTCCCGCTGACACCAAAAAGACAAACACAGGCCCGTCGTGCCCATAGTGCCCTTCCTGCTGCATTCGCCAATCCTAATTGGGAACCCACCGCTTCTGCAGCGCCCGTACTTCCCCCCATTCACATCCCCAACCAAATACAGTCGGCTGCATGAGAGGCATTTTCTTTATGTCCTCCCGAGTACCCCTACCCAACAAACCCCCCCAAAAAAGATGTTGTGTCTGCAGCTAGCGCGGATATAGGCGTGACACCCGCTATTATTGTCCCTCCTGTCCTGACAATCCTGGTCTTTGCATTGGTGAATGTTTTGAACGCTACTATACACTAGTTGAGTATTAGCGTAGGGTACAGCATTCCACAGACTAGGCACACTTTCACAGGGTCTCCCAAGATGCCATCACATTTTGAGAGACCCGAACCTGGAACCGGTTACAGTTATAAAAATTACAGTTACAAAAAAAAATAAAAAAAAAAAATATATATATATATAAAAAAAAAAAAATAGTTGTCGTTTTATTGTTCTCTCTCTCTCTATTCTCTCTATTGTTCTGCTCTTTTTTACTGTATTCTATTCTGCAATGTTTTATTGTTATTATGTTTTATCATGTTTGCTTTTCAGGTATGCAATTTTTTATACTTTACCGTTTACTGTGCTTTATTGTTAACCATTTTTTTGTCTTCAGGTACGCCATTCACAAATTTGAGTGGTTATACCAGAATGATGCCTGCAGGTTTAGGTATCATCTTGGTATCATTCTTTTCAGCCAGCGGTCGGCTTTCATGTAAAAGCAATCCTAGCGGCTAATTAGCCTCTAGACTGCTTTTACAAGCCGTGGGAGGGAATGCCCCCCCCCCCCCCCCCACCGTCTTCCGTGTTTTTCTCTGGCTCTCCTGTCTCAACAGGGAACCTGAAAATGCAGCCGGTGATTCAGCCAGCTGACCATAGAGCTGATCAGAGACCAGAGTGGCTCCAAACATCTCTATGGCCTAAGAAACCGGAAGCTACGAGCATTTTATGACTTAGATTTCGCCGGATGTAAATAGCGCCATTGGGAAATTGGGGAGGCATTTTATCACACCGATCTTGGTGTGGTCAGATGCTTTGAGGGCAGAGGAGAGATCTAGGGTCTAATAGACTCCAATTTTTTCAAAAAAGAGTACCTGTCACTACCTATTGCTATCATAGGGGATATTTACATTCAATAACAATAAAAATGATTAAAAAAAAAATAAAAAAAAATGAAAGGAACAGTTTAACCACTTCAATACCCGCCTATAGTAAAATGACGTCCTCCTCTTTGTGGGGTGATATCTGAATGATGCTTGCAGCTAGATGCATCATTCAGATATCATTCTTTTCAGCTGCCGATTCTGTGCACGATAAGAACGATCATAGCGGCAGTTCCGCCGCTTGATCGTTCTTATAGGCGACGGGAGGGGACGTCCCCCCCCTCCCGCCGCCATCCGGTGCTTCTCCGGGCTCTCCCGTGCCATCGGGGACCCGGAGAATGAATCGGCCGGCGCCGGATGTTGACGATAGAGATGACTGGTGACCAGATGGTCACCAGTCATCTCTATGACCGTGGGAGGCCCGGGCGCGTCGTTATGACGTCACGCCCGGGTACCCGGAACTAACCGAAGCCGCGATCGCGGCTGTCAGCATGAGATCGGTAAAAAATTTTTTTCCGATCTCATGCTTTCCAGCCTAGAGGAGAGATGTGGGGTCTTATTGACCCCACATCTCTCCATAAAGAGGACCTGTCACATAGATTCCTATTACAAGGGATGTTTACATTCCTTGTAATAGGAATAAAAGTAATTAAAAAAAAAAAAATGTTAAAAAAAAGTGTAAAAATAAAAAAAATGAAGTAAAAAATAAAATTAAATAATAAAAATTTTTTTTTTAAACGCCCCTGTCCCCGATAGCTCGCGATCAGAAGCGAACGCACACGTAAGTCCCGCCCACATATGTAAACGCCGCTCAAACCACACATGTGAGGTATCGCCGCGTGCGTTAGGGCGTGTGCAACAATTCTAGCACTAGACCTCCTCTGTAACTCTAAACTGGTAACCTGTAAAAAATTTTAAAGCGTCGCCTATGGAGATTTTTAAGTAATGAAGTTTGGCGCCATTCCGTGATTGTGCGCAATTTTAAAGCGTGACATGTTAGGTATCCATTTACTCGGCGTAACATCGTCTTTCACATTATACAAAAAAATTGGGCAAACTTTACTGTTTTGTTATTTTTTAATTCATGAAACCGTTTTTTTTCCAAAAAAAAGGCGTTTGAAAAATTTTTGCGCAAATACCGTGTGAGATAAAAAGTTGCAATGACCGCCATTTTATTCCCTAGGGTGTCTGCTAAAAAAACATATATAATGTTTGGGGGTTCTGAGTAATTTTCTAGCAAAAAAATAATGATTTTTACATGAAGTAGAGAAATGCCAGAATAGGCCCGGTATTGAAGCGGTTAAAAATAAGATAAAAAAGCAAAAAAATAATAAAGAAAAAAAAAAAAAAAAGCACCCCTGTCGCCCCCTGCTCTCGCACTAAGGCGAACGCAAGCGGCGGTCTGTCGTCAAACGTAAACAGCAATTGCACCATGCATGTGAGGTATCACCGCGAAGGTCAGATCGAGGGCAGTAATTTTAGCAGTAGACCTCCTCTGTAAATCTAATGTGGTAACCTGTAAAGGCTTTTAAAGGCTTTTAAAAATGTATTTATTTTGTTGCCACTGCACGTTTGTGCGCAATTGTAAAGCATGTCATGTTTGGTATCCATGTACTCGGCCTAAGATTATCTTTTTTACTTCATCAAACATTTGGGCAATATAGTGTGTTTTAGTGCATTAAAATTTAAAAAAGTGTGTTTTTTCCCCAAAAAATGCGTTTGAAAAATCGCTGCGCAAATACTGTGTGAAAAAAAAAAATGAAACACCCACCATTTTAATCTGTAGGGCATTTGCTTTAAAAAAATATATAATGTTTGGGGGTTCAAAATAATTTTCTTGCAAAAAAAAAAATAACTTTTTCATGTAAACAATAAGTGTCAGAAAGGGCTTTGTCTTCAAGTGGTTAGAAGAGTGGGTGATGTGTGACATAAGCTTCTAAATGTTGTGTATAAAATGCCAGGACAGTTCAAAACCCCCCCAAATGACCCCATTTTGGAAAGTAGACACCCCAAGCTATTTGCTGAGAGGCATGTCGAGTCCATGGAATATTTTATATTGCGAAACAAGTTTCGGGAAAGAGACAAATTTTTTTTTTTTGCACAAAATTGTCACTAAATGATATATTGCTCAAACATGCCATGGGAATATGTGAAATTACACCCCAAAATACATTCTGCTGCTTCTCCTGAGTACGGGGATACCACATGTGTGAGACTTTTTGGGAGCCTAGCCGCGCCTGGGACCCCGAAAACCAATCCCCGCCTTCAGGATTTCTAAGGGTGAAAATTATACCTCTCAGCAAATAGCTTGGGGTGTCTACTTTCCAAAATGGGGTCATTTGGGGGGGTTTGTGCCACCTGGGCATTCCATGGCCTCCGAAACTGTGATAGGCAGTGTAGAGTGAAATCAAAAATTTTCACCCTTAGAAATCCTGAAGGCAGTGATTGGTTTTCAGGGTCCCGTGCACGGCTAGGCTCCCAAAAAGTCCCACACATGTGGTATCCCCATACTCAGGAGAAGCAGCTAAATGTATTTTGGGGTGCAATTCCACATATGCCCATGGCCTGTGTGAGCAATATATCATTTAGTGACAACTTTGTGCAAAAAAAAAAAAAAAAAAAAAAAAGTGTCACTTTCCCGCAACTTGTGTCAAAATATAAAATATTCCATGGACTCAATATGCCACTCAGCAAATAGCTTGGGGTGTCTACTTTCCAAAATGGGGTAATTTGGGGGGCTTTGTGCCACCTGGGCATTCCATGGCCTCCGAAACTGTGATAGGCAGTGAAGAGTGAAATCATAAATTTACACCCTTAGAAATCCTGAAGGCGGTGATTGGTTTTCGGGGCCCCGTACGCGGCTAGGCTCCCAAAAAGTCCCACACATGTGGTATCCCCGTACTCAGGAGAAGCAGCAGAATGTATTTTGGGGTGCAATTCCACATAGGCCCATGGCCTGTGTGAGCAATATATCATTTAGTGACAACTTTTTGTAAATATTTTTATTTTTTTGTCATTATTCAATCACTTGGGACAAAAAAAAGAAATATTCAATGGGTTCAACATGCCTCTCAGCAATTTCCTTGGGGTGTCTACTTTCCAAAATGGGGTCATTTGGGGGGGGGGGGGGTTGTACTGCCCTGCCATTTTAGCACCTCAATAAATGACATAGGCAGTCATAAACTAAAAGCTGTGTAAATTACAGAAAATGTACCCTAGTTTGTAGACGCTATAACTTTTGCGCAAACCAATAAATATACGCTTATTGACATTTTTTTTACCAAAGACATGTGGCCGAATACATTTTGGCCTAAATGTATGACTAAAATTGAGTTTATTGGATTTTTTTTATAACAAAATTAGAAAATATCATTTTTTTTTCAAAATTTTCGGTCTTTTTCCGTTTATAGCGCAAAAAATAAAAACCGCAGAGGTGATCAAATACCATCAAAAGAAAGCTCTATTTGTGGGAAGAAAAGGACGCAAATTTCGTTTGGGTACAGCATTGCATGACTGCGCAATTAGCAGGTAAAGCGACGCAGTGCCAAATTGGAAAAAGACCTCTGGTCCTTAGGCAGCATAATGGTCCGGGGCTCAAGTGGTTAACGATTAATGGTGCAGCTCTAAATCCCATTCATAAGAAGCTGATCATTAGATCTACTTTTCAGAAACGGCCACAGATATATTGAAATCCGTCTGGTCTCTGCTAAACTGGCCCAATTTCAAAGAATCTATGGCAAGCTTAAATGTACAGGAAAACAAAATAAAATGTATAAACTGCAGATGGAAGAAATCAGGAAAAAAAAAAACCTTGTATGGTAGAGATGTTGTGGATGAATGTTCTACGGTTTTTATTTGTTTCGTGGGGCTTTGAAGGTTCGTGATTTCTAGTGGTATACAGGGAGGTGTTATAAAGAAGGAAAGCAGCATAGCAGAAGCTCGAGATGCAAAAGTGGGGAAAGAGGAGGTTTGACAACCATTAATGTGTAGCCTGGATATGGAGGAACGAGACTGACAAATGGTAGAAGGACACGTGCATCTGACCACTGATTTAATAGAATTCTCCATCCATGTGTGTCATGGAGGTCCCTGAATTCCACACCCCACCTGTCACTTTCCAAACTACATTAGCCTACAGAACTCTGAAATCGAAGAGGACTCAATTTTCTCACAATAGGGGACTGAAAGTTTCACTATGACATGGGAGTATTTTACAGTCATTGTGTGAACTGACTCTGTACTTTCCATACTCATACATTCTGAATTACACCGCAGGTGGCTCACACATCAAAAATCAACTTGTAAAACTATAATGTCACACATCACCAGAGCTAGTGACTTTACCCATAGTAATGAGTCAGCTGAGGAGCTAAAGCTGATTAGATGTACAAGAATATTAACATTTACATCAAACACAAAATAATGGGTTTCAGACATTACAGTGCTAGATAGATTACTGCTCACAGCAAGTAATCTATAACGAAAGCTAAAGTACATGCAAACCATAAACCTATCAGTCTGCACGTGATTATCTGTCAGAAAAGCAGCTCAACAGCCAACTGAAGGCGAGCACATGGCAGGCTGACAACCTTGATGTTAATTGTAAAGCTGCCCATACACTCCTGAGGAGTCACCCTGCTCTCCACATAATTTGTGTCTGACCCAAAGACGGGCTTATTGTACAAGGCTTGTAATCATAAGATTATACATGTAACATCTAACCTGCCCAACCTCTACTGAGCTCAGGAGAGGGTGGGCCAAACCTTTAACAGATGTATCCATGTACACACATGACAAAATATTACAGATCAGGATGTTCTGTCCCTGTAGTGGAGACATATTGAGGTCATCTAGGGTCATTCTGAGAGTCACCTGGTAAGTATCCAATTGCACCTAAAAGATTAGGTGGAAGAGTCTTTTTATTAGGCAGGCCATAGATCAGGGGTAGGCAACCTGGGCCCTCAAGCTGTTGTGGAACTACATTTCCCATGAGGCATTGCAAGGCTGGCAGTTACGATTACTCCCAGAGGCATGATGGGACTTTTAGTTCTGCAACAGCTGGAGGGCCCCAGGTTGCCTACCCCTGCAATAGATTATGCAATTGCTTATTCCCTCATCAACAGTTAGAATCCCTCCTGCAGCACTACTGTGTTCTGCCGGCAGAACACAATGGATTAGTGTTGCCGTCTATAGCTGGTGAAACAAATTGTTGGGGAAAACCCGACAGGCTGCCCATACATGAATCCAAATTCAGTTGGTCCCTGCTGAACCAGACGAACTTGTATCCATGTATGGCCGGCTTGATTTATACGTGATAGAAAACAAATGATCCAATGTAGAGGATAACTGGACCATGTACAGGTAGAGAATATTTGCAGTTTTGGGAAGCTGGGACATGTAGTTAAAGGTCGGTCAATGGCCTCAACTCTTAATGTACTCTTTGCAGGTTTTATGTAACCCTGTAAACCATACACAAGTGTTGTAAGCAGCGCTGACCCCCCCTCCCCATGCATGTATGGAATTAGAACGCTGCCAGACTGCACCAATTATTACAGTATGACAATATAAAAGGGAGAGACATGAACCAGCTGAAGCTTAGATCCCTCCGCTGGGATGTGAACATTTGGCTACAGAAGTTTGAGCCTTTCAAGCAGTTGGGTGAGGCCATCCTCAGCTGTGGGGTGTGGTGGAATACCATTCTCCCAGGAGTACAACTGAGATCCCATCCTACAGCTGTGGGGTGGGAGATCAAGCAACAAGACCAGATAATATCACAGGGCGATACAATCCACATTGCCCGATAAAAGCAAACAAATGTACAGCAGCTCAAAATGATGTGCAAGTAAAGTTCAGGCCAAGCGTGCAAATTCTTAGAAGCAGAGGAAAGCAATTACAGTGCACAGCTTCAGATCTGCAAACATGTTTCATGTCAATGAAACTAAAAGCACAGAAATTAGTAGAGCTCAACATGGCAGCCAGGGAAATAGCATTTTTCAAAGAAGTCCGCATTGGCAGCCTCCTTGTTTCTATAACGACAGGTTACCTTTAAAGGCAAAGTTCAACTTTTTTTTAAAAAATTCCAGCTCCCCTATGAACCAATATAGCATTAATGTACTTATTTTGCAAAAATAAAACAGCTTTCCATTAATTCTACACCGGCTTACTCCGCTCCCTTCATAGTGTTTTAACAGCTTCTGGACCACCCCGCGTACATTTACTGTGGTAGGGCGGCCCAGCTGCGCAAAACCACATACCTGTACATGATTTTGTGCACGCTGTTTAGGGGGTGATTGGACACAGTGGTAGCCAATCAGCGGGTCCGGCGGCCGCCGTGACCCGCTGACTGTTTACAGAAGAAACGGATCAGCCGTCTGCCTGTGTAAACAAGGCAAATGGCGGATCTGTCAGGAAGGGAAAGAGATCTTGTGATTCAGCTAAGCTGAATCACAGATCTCTCTTTTCCTTCAGTGTGACACTACTCCACACAGATAGTAAGCACCTCCCTAGGGAACATTTAACACTTTGATCGCCCCTGGTGTTAACCCCTTCCCTGCCAGTGCCATTTATACAGTAACCAGTGCATTTTTATAACACTGAATTGTTGTCACTGGTCCCCTAAAAGTGTCACTCAGTGTCAGATTTGTCCGCCGCAATGTCGCAGTCCCGTTAAAAATCACAGATCGCCATTACCAGTAAAAAATAAATAAAAGTCCCTAAATCCATGCCGTCGTTTGTAGACGCTATAACTTTTGCGCAAACCAATCAGGATACAATACATATTGGCCTAAATTGATAAAGAATTTTTTTTTGTTTGTTTTTTTTTGGGATATGCATTATAGCAGAAAGTACAAAAAAATTTTTTTTTTTTTCAAAAATTGTCGGTCTTTTTTTGTTTATAGCGCAAAAAATAAAAAGTGCAGAGGCGATCAAATACCCTCAAAAGAAAGCTCTATTTGTGGGAAAAAAGGACATCTAGTTTTGGTATAGCGTCGCACATCCGTGCAATTGTCAGTTAAAGCGAAGCAGTGCCGTATTGCAAAAAAAAAAAAATGGCCTGGTCAGGAAGTGGGTAAAACCTTCCGAAACTGAAGTGGTTAAACACACTGCTTGATTAATTCTGCCTTACTTCCTGGTAAGACACAGGAATCAGTTGACCAGCTGATCTCATTAGCACACACCCTGCATCATCTACCCTCAGATGGCCAACTCCTTCAAGCGTCATAACCTAAAGTCTGACGAGCAGTGGGTTTAACTACTTCCCACCCGGCCAATGTACATAAACGGCCGGGTGGGCGCTCTCTCCTTCTGAGTGGACGTTCAGGAACGTCCCTCAGAAGGAGCGGGATCGCGCGCGCGCGTGCCCGCGCAGCGGCGCGATCCCGATGCGCTCGTGTCCCCCGGACACGGCGCATCTCGGATCGGCAGGAGGGCTCTGTGATTGGCCCTCCTGATCACATGACGGCCGTGTCCAATCACAGCCGTCATGTGATGTAAACACAGCCGGTTGCTAGGCGATCAGCTCTCCTCTCCTCACACGGAAGTTGTCGCTGAGGAGGAGAGGAGAGGGGATCGCTGCAGCCGGCTGATGATCAGTGAGTATGAGCTGTTTTTTACAGCTTTTTACTCACTGATCACCAACCTAGTGTCAACACACATGTAAATACATACATGTAAAACACACACATGTCCCCACATAATGTAAAACACACACACATGTCCCCACATAATGTAAAACACACATGTCCCCAAAACACATGTCCCCAAATAATAAAAAAAGCTGTCCCCCACATATGTCACACTAAAATCACATGTCCCAATGGTAATCTGCACACATATGTACGTGATCACCTGCACACATCTGTACATGATCATTTGCGTACATATGTCCGTGATCACACAAACCAATTATTATACACTTAACAGGATTTTTTTTATCAAAAACATGTAGCAGAATACATTTTGGCTTAAATTTATGACAAAATTCGATTTTACTGGATTTCTTTTAAAACAGAAAAAAGAAAATATTGTTTTTTTTCCAAATTTCCACTATTTTTGCGCTTATATCGCAAAAAAAAAAAAATGGAGTCGTGAATAAATACCACCAAAAGAAAGCTCTATTTGTGCGAACAAAATGATAAAAATTTTATTTGGGTACAGTGTAGCATGACCGAGTAATTGTCATTAAAAGTGCGAGAGCGCTGAAAGCTGAAAATTGGTCTGGGAAGGAAGGGGGCTAAAGTGCCTAGTATTGAGGTGGTTAAACAGCTACGAAGAGAGTGAGGTAAGCGTGTGTAGAATTAATGGAAAGCAGTTTTATGTTTGCAAAATAAGTACATTAATGCTATATTGGTTTCATAGGGAAGCTGGAATTTAAAAAAAAAAAAAAAAAAGGAAAGGTGAACTTAGCCTTTAAAGAGACTTGGTCACTTTGCTCATTTAAGAATTTAAGAACAACCCGTACCCCGTACCCCACTGACACACCCCTTCCCAACACTGAAAGTCTTAACACATTGCAGGCTTACACAGGTTTAAAGAGGAGTTCCAGGTATTGATATTTTATACATAGTTACCTTGGTCCAGCTTTTAACTATGCATATATCATACCTGGCTGATGCCCCTGGAAGCTGGAAATCACTGAAGTACACACTGCTACTCCAATGATCTCCAACTGCTTCCAGGTCCTATGGCGAGAACATAGGTGTCGGCCGCTCAACACAGGCACCATTCAAAATGCAGTTGCATTTTTGGATGAACGCAAATTGCTCTGCCCCGCCTCTGCACGCTGGGAGGAAACAACATGCTCTTACATAGTCAGAAGATGCGGGTATTTATCAAGGGATTCCAAAAGAGCAAAGTAGTGGCAGGGGAGTGTGAGCGAGGGGGTGGGTACCAGCTGGTGGGGGGGGGGGTTGTTCTTACAAATGAACCTGTCACATTTTCCATTCAGGACTCTTAGCTGAACACATTATTAAATTCTCAAAGCAGACAACACTTCATGTAAAAGAAAGTGGATCACTCACTTTGTTGACAGGTTTTTCTTCGGATTTTACAGTCAGGTCGGCAGGTTTCCCTTTCTTAGAGGGCGTTCTCTTGATGATCTTAGGAGAGTGGAACTTGTCCTTCAATTTCATGGTGAAAGATGAGAGGTGGGAACGCTGACTATCTACAAATAAAATAAATCAAAGAAAAGCGTTAGAAGATATGTTCTACAGACTGGCAAAGGTTTAAAGAGAACCAATTATTTTTGCACAAATGTGGACTCACTTAAGATAAATGTCTATTTTATGTTGTTTTTATTGCCCATTTATTTAGCATTACTTGCAGTGTCTGAGTTGACCACCGCTACTGAGAATCAGGGATGAGAAGCCCCTCTGAGGTCCAGCAGCGGGGGGCCTGTCACCTAACTTACCTCATACCGATAACACACACACTGTCTCACAGATTATGAGCGCATAATTATGAGGCAGATTATGAGGCTCCTGCACATTCTCCTTCCAGCTTTCGGTCCATACCTTAAATCAGAAAGCTGGGAGGAAGAGAGGAAGCATGAGTGGACTACGAACGTGCTGACCTGCAAACTCGGTCAGTTGAGAACTACAAGACGTCTGTCATGGCCCTCTCCTGCACAGCCGCACTGATTTTAAATGCTTCATCCAGTGCAGGGGAAAATAACTCCACCCACTGTCACAGGCAAGGTGGGCTCAAGGGGGGACGGGTTGGTGCTGGAACATGTTAAATCATAAATATAATATAATGTGCAAGTTGTTCTTAAGGTGAACTTAGCCTTTAAAATGAAGGAAGGAACAAACACAGTGATGACATGTTCCATGCTGTCGAAGAATTGCAGGCCCAGCTGTTTACAGAACACTCATTCACACATATACACATAAGTCTGCATCACCAGCTCCCATCACATTTGTAGCTTGCTTTTGAGTTTAGTTTTAGACACTTCTGAGGTCATTTATGGCTCATGTAGAGGGGCGGTTTGGCATGTACAGCATAAAAATCTGGTGTTTTGGGGCAGAAGGGAGTAACAGCCATGACGTACAGCCCGCTATCAGGAACCTATCAAAATTCACGTCCATTTGAATTAGGTAGCAGCTGGATGAAGTAGTACTCACATTTAGGGTTGTTTAATCTCTTGTGGGGTATAAGGTTACCAGCACAGGCCCAATGACAGCTGCCGCAAGAATATGCACAGATGCAACAGCATCGAGGTGGGTTTGCAAGCAGCAGGTCCTTTACAACCAGCCTGACTTCAGAAAGGCTCATCTTCTTCCAAATGAAATCCCTTTTCATGGGAGGATCATCTAGCACTATGCCTTAGGAGAACCTACATTATCTTCTAATGCTCCTTCATAGTTGAAGATGGTGAAAAGCAGAAGTGGGCACAATATGCACACTCTCATTGTATCTCAGCACCTGCTGCAGGCAGGGAGGGACAGTACAGAGCATGAGTAATTTAAAGAAGCTCTTATGATAAACCACACAACTAGAAATAGTTTGCACAGCCACCATCAAGCACATAGCGGCTTACAGACCACAATCCTGTGCTAAATATCACTTCTCGACAACCACAACACAGCAGCTGCTGTACCGGCTGAGTGCTGAAGAATGCACTGCAGGGTATATGGGAGGGTGAATCACAATACAGCCAGGGATCATCATAATAAAAATGGCATGTACTGAGATGTTTAGCGTTATGACTGTATGAAAAAGTAAACCAAGAACGTCGGTCTGATGACTGCAACAGGAATACCATGCAGCTATCAGCATGTGGCTGAAACATAAGCAGGACATAAAGTGAACCTAAGCTCGTTTTAAATCTTCTACACTGTGGGCAGACATGTACAGCACATACATTAATCTAAAGCATTAATGGTTCCCAAAACAGCCAATGCGTTTGAGGCAAAACTTGCAATCAGGATGACAAAATAAATGGAAAAAAAATATAAGAATAACTATAAATCAACGGTGTCTGTTTAGTGTTTAGGTAATTGGTCAAGTAGATGTGACTAAGATGCATGTATAAGTCTCCATGTGATCTTTCTATAATATTGGATATTTGTGCATACTTTTGGTTTTCATGTGCTTATTTTCTGCTTACATTTTGTCGTTGGACAAGCTTTTGACTTTTGAGATGTTCTTATATGTTTTTCACTTGTATAACGTATGCATCCCTCAGATGTCGTCACAAATGACGAAACGCGTCAGCACGTGGCTATACAACAACTTGGAATAGTGTGTATAATCCATTGAGAAACCTTGTGTGAGTTTGAAAATCGCGCTGAATGTTTTGGAGATATCGTTATGCGAACTCTTTGGATGTAACACTGTTTAATGCCAATTTTACTTTGAAAGATTGTAAGTGTATTTCCTACAGGGGGATTTGTATTTAAATAAAATTCTTTGAAATGGGATCACGCTATGGAGCATTTTGTTTTTTCTCCTCCATGTGAATGAGCTCATCTAGCTGAAGACCCGTCCCGCCTGTCAGCAGCTGTCCCTGTGGTTATCATCCCGAGGAGAGATTTGAAATCATAAATGAACCACCTTTACATGCCTGTGACCCAGCTTCGTCTGGTAAGAATTAAATCTATAAGGGGATCCATCTCCAGTTTACAGAGTTGAACGGGTGGAAGGAACAGAAAATATTTAATTTGACTGTGCCGCTCTCCTAGGGATTTTTATCACGGCTCTATCTGCAGAGTGGACTGAATACCAATAGAACATAATATATTACACACTTTTCTTTTTCTCTGATGGTTAAGTCATCTTATTGTTGCAATTAATTACGGTATATTTTTTAATACGGTCTGTCAGAAACCTCGTTCGTTAGTGGCGTTTTATGTAGTGCTGCCTACACGGATTATTGCTCTGTGTTTCTTATAAACGTATGCATCTCTTTTTTTTTTCTCAATAAAACAAATTTTTTAAAATAAAATCTAATCAATGGTCTTTCAGTAAAAACAATACTGATTATATATTGGTTTATTTTTTAGATTTTAAATGATATGATGATATGATATTATTAGACCATTATAAATTTTTTAATTAATGCTGCTCACAAATTTAAAGTGATTGTAAAGTCTCTTTTTTTTTTTTTTTTTTAAAACAAAGAAGAAAAAAGAAAAAAAGAAGAAGAAAAAAAAAACAAAAAAAAACATGTTATACTTACCTGCTCTATGCAGTGCTTATGCATAGAGCAGCCCAGATCCCCCTCTTCTGTGCTCCTCCCTCTGGTTGAGTGCCCCTACAGCAAGGAGCTTGCTATGGGGGGCACCCGAGCCGAGCTGCAGCTCTGTGTATCCATTCAGACACGGAGCTGCCGGTCGGCCCTGCCCCCTCTCTCTCCTGATTGGCTGGCTGACTTTGATTAACAGCCGAGGGAGCCAATGGCTCCACTGCTATGTCTCAGTCAATCAGGAGGGAGAGTCCCGGACGGCTGAGGGACTTGTGGCCATCGCTGGACAGAGATGGGGCTCGGTTAAGATTTAGGGGAGCTGCTACACACAAAAGACTTTTTATCTTAAGGCATAGAATGCATTAGGATAAAAAAAATGCCTTTACAACTCCTTTAATTAGGTACTTATATACAAGACATGTTTTGGCCTTATTTGTAATATACTGGTTCTAGGCACTATGTGGAAGTGGATATTTATCCCATCATTTTTTAATTTACAATTTTAAATGTTTACATGTTTGTATTGGTCTTGCAACCCTGATGAATGGGGGTGCATGCTGCCCCCAAAAATCCAAAAATGACTGTTTTGTGAGTCATTAAAGCGGTTTTGGACACCTTCAGCAGACTTTCAGTCTATGTGGTGTACTCCTCTCTGTTCAACAGAAGTCAGTCTAATGACCAGCTTCCGTCGAACAGTTATGTGGGAAAACCTGCATTTCATCAGTGCTTCAGCCACAAGCTGCAATCTGACTGGGTGGGAGGGGGGGAGGGGTAGCCCCTGCTGTCAGAACACAACAGCGTGGCAGGGGAGATCCCTGCATCCACATCCCCATTAATTGGGTGGGCAACTACGTGGCAAATGAGGTTCAATGTAGAAAAATGTAAAAATGCATTTGGGTGGCAAAAATATGAATGCAATCTATACACTGGGGGGGGGGGGGGGGGGACCTCTGGGGGAATCTAGGATGAAAAAGGACCTGGGGGTCCAATTAGATGATAGGCTCAGCAATGGCATGCAATGCCAAGCTGCTGCTAACAAAGCAAACAGAAAATTGGCATGCATTAAAAAGGGGATCAACTCCAGAGATAAAACGATAATTCTCCCACTCTACAAGACTCTGGTCCGGCCGCACCTGGAGTATGCTGTCCAGTTCTGGGCACCAGTCCTCAGGAAGGATGTACTGGAAATGGAGCGAGTACAAAGAAGGGCAACAGAGCTAATAAAGGGTCTGGAGGTTATTAGTTATGAGGAAAGGTTGCGAGCACTGAACTTATTCTCTATGGAGAAGAGACGCTTGAGAGGGGATATGATTTCAATTTACAAATACCGTACTGGTGACCCCACAATAGGGATAAAACTTTTTCGCAGCAGGGAGTTTAACAAGACTCGTGGCCACTCATTAAAATTAGAGGAAAAGAGGTTTAACCTTAAACTACGTAGAGGGTTCTTTACTGTAAGAGCGGCAAGGATGTGGAATTCCCTTCCACAGGCGGTGGTCTCAGCGGGGAGCATTGATAGCTTCAAGAAACTATTAGATAATCACCTGAATGACCGCAACATACAGGGATATACAATGTAATACTGACATATGATCACACACATAGGTTGGACTTGATGGACTTGTGTCTTTTTTTCAACCTCACCTACTATGTAACATTGCTTGTGTGGACATGGGGATCTGTCAGTTTCTCTCGTTCAACCCGCTGTATACCCTCATAAACTGTGTTCGTATACCTTGCTGTAGTTTAAAGCCCCAGCACCTCTTGGATGCATCCCTTTGAACCTATATACTCTTTGAAGAGCTCTAACTGCAGACAGCAAATTCAGTTCCTTAAAATATTTTTTATATAGGTTGAATAATAAAAGAAAAGCGATCTTTGCCATTAAAGTAATTTTGGCAGGCCCCCGATAATATGTTCTCTTGGTGAATGGCCATGTAATCAGACCTACACACATCCTTGTGTCAGCAGGCGTATCAGTAGAAAGGAAATCAGTAAATCCCACAAGCTGGCCTGTAATATCCAACTTCCTACCAGACACAATAATGTCAACAGCTGTTCCCTGAGGGAAGACACAACACCTTTCCTCTGCTGCTGTCCAGCGTCCGTCTCCTGAGTAATATACGCCGACAGGCAGCCAACGGCCATCGCTAAAGAATCTGAGGCCACTGGATGGACATGACAGCTGTTCACAAATTATTAGGTGAGAGCGTATGACGGGCACAGGATAATAATCATGAGAATGTTATGAACCCCGCACAGGACATGCCACTCCCAAAGTCACATACTGATCATTTTCACAAGTGCCATACCCTTCACAAAATGCTACAATGATAACTAGGAATCAATTCTGTCATCGTAATAGATCTGGTCTTTTTAAAAGGGCCAGGCTAGCCAAAGCTGATATTAAAGATTTGGATTTATGCTACAGACCTGGATTTTATCTAAAGTCGGATGCTTTTTGTTTTTTTTTCTCTTGGGTTAGTAAATTGCTATCTGTGCCCCATTGGAGAGCTTTCCCTTCACTTCCTGTCCTGGGTCGTCACTCCCATGTTATGGACAACAGCAGAGAGTTGGGTTTCTGCAGTTTACTGGCAGAATAAACAAAAGCGATAAAAAGGGGGAAAAAGATTGAAAAATACCAATGCAGCCACCACTCAGATGGACCGGTAAGTCAGCATCTTAATGTTTTTGTGTTTAAAGTGATACTAAAGTTTCTTTTTTTTAGTTAAAAATAACAAATATGTTATACTTACCTGCCCTGTGCAGTGGATTTGCACAGAGCAGGCCGGATCCTCCTTTTCCTCGGGTCCCTCTCCGATGCTCCTAGCCCCTCCCTCATGTTGAGTGCCTCCACAGCAAGCAGCTTGCTATGGGGGCACCCGAGCCACATCTCCCCGTGTTCATTCAGACAAGGACATGCGACCCGACCCGACTTTTTGCAAGAGAATTATATAGAAACCCCAAACATTATATATTTTTTTAGCAGACATCCTAGAGAATAAGATGGCGGTCATTGCAACCTTTTATCTCGCACGGTATTTGCGCAGCAATTTTTCAAAACAGATTCAAGCTTTAAAAACAAAAAAAACAAAAAACAAAAAAAAAAAACAGTAATTTTTTTGCAGAATGTGAAATATGATATTATGCCGAGTAAATAGATACCTTGTGGAATGGCACCAAACTTCGGTACTTAAAAATCCCCATAGGCGAAGCCTTAAAATTTTTTACGGGTTACATGTTTTGAGTTACAGAGGAGGTCTAGGGCCAGAATTATTGCTCTCGCTCTAACATTCGCGGTGATACCTCACGTGTGGTTTGGGCACTTTACATTTTTTTTTTTTTTTTTATTGTTCATTTTACTTTTCTAGTTTGACACTTTTTTTTTTTTTTAACATCACTTTTATTCCTATTACAAGGAATGTAAACATACATTGTAATAGGAATAAGCATGAAAGGTACTCTTTACAGTGAGATACGAGGTCAATAAGACCCCACATCTCACCTCTAGGCTGGGAAGCCTGAAATAAAATAAAAAAGCGATCTCGGCTTCCCAGCCGTGGCAGCGCCATTTGTTTGAATGCAGCGGTCAGGCGCGTTGTTGACGTCACGCCCTGCCTCTGCATTCAAACAGATGGCGCTGCCTCGGCTAAGAAGACACTTCTCTGAACTTTCATAGAGACTCCGGGGACCATCTGGTCCGCCAGAAATCTCTATGGTCAACATCCGGGCCTGGTGGATCAGTTTTCCGATTTAGCGATGGCAGGGGTGAGTCAGTAGAAGCACCAGAGGGCGGCGGGAGGGGGCGTCCCCTCTCGCCGCCCATAGGAATGATCAAGCGGCTGAACCGGCAGGGCGGGTGGGAAGTGGTTAAGGGAACTTCAAATGGCTGGTGTGAAATGATAAGGCCCCCTTTTTGCTAAGAAAAATTAAGTAAAGTAGAAGTGAGAAAAACAGAGCAAAATAAAAGAAAAAAAAGGCATCCCTACAGCTGTCCAAGTAACGTTCTCAAAGTTTCACTGAGCAGATTAAAGAATTTAAGATAAAATAACACAGTAATAAAGCTAAGTGTAGATTCTCTGTGAAGGAGAAGAGGTCCATCATCTGGGGACTCGTGGAGTAGGGAAGGTTTAAAGAGAAACTGCCCAGGGGGCGTGTCCTCAGATATTTTGCCAATGGCCAATCACCTGAAGGTATAAGCATATAACCCATGGTCTATGAATACTCAGCCTGTGTCCTGTACCTTACCATTAAAATAAAACCCTTCCCCACTCTCTCCAAAACGATAAAAAGCTTTGGTTGGAGATGGGTTTGACCTTTAAGCAGATGTACAGTGTGAGGGGCTCTCTAAACAGTCCATTCCATTTACATAATTAGGCTGAAAAAAAAAAAAAAAAAAACACAAGTCCATGTAGTTCAACCAATAGGGAAAAAAAAAAAACACCCCAAAACATATACACAATCCTATATCCTATGATCCAGAGGAAAACCCAAATACCCCCCCAAAAAAACTGTTAGGTACCATATAGCTGAATGTACTGACTGTACAATACAGATAATATGCCATATTCTTGCATGAACATTGTTTTTTCTCTCAATAAAACGGATTGTAAACCATGGGCTTTTTTCCATCCACGGGAAAACTAAACTTTTCATGGCATCAGACACATACTAACTCTTCTTACCAACCTGACATATCTGTGCACCAGAACACTGCAAAGGCTTTTCTTTAAAGAAGCAGCTTAGACACAAAGACCAGGAATGGTGTAATGAGAAAGGCATTTTAAGAAGGTGACTTAATAAGGATTGAACAGATTTTAATGCATGTTTGTACCAGACTGCACACGCAGGCAGTATCATGAAGCCTGATATAATATACAGAGGAAACGTGGAAAAGAAACGAGATTCTAAATGATCTTATTCAGTAAATGAACATGATGTGCTCATTTCTAAGGGGGACCTCCAGCCGCTCTCTTTTCTTTGCTTTTACAGAGCACATGGAAGGATTAGAATTTTCACCAGATTGTTAGTGATTTTAATTGGGGCGATTTGTTCTCACTACCTGATCAGGTGACCACACAGGAAGTGCGAGGAAGTGAATTAAAAGGAGAATAAGAGACAATAAAATAACTCCCCTGTGAAATGTTGCTTCCCCATTGTTCTGAACCTCCCCGTATACATTTTGTAACAAATCATTTTCAGAATATGTTTATTTGTTTAAGGTTTTCTATGCGGTTACACCGCAAAGCTCTGGCACTCCAGCTTATTCCTCTCCGTCAACACATTATTACTAGGAACTATGGATGCCAGTGAAATGATGTCACAGCTCCCTGATATCCAGAAGTGTTGTTGGACCTCAACAGTACTGATACTAGGAGGAGCTTTGAAGTTATAAGAATGCATAGAAAACCTTTAAAAAAAAAAAAAAAAAAAAAAAAAAGCAATTTATTACAAAAAGTATACAGAGAGGTTTACAGCAAAGAGGTAAAAAAACATTCCACTGGTGACTTTATTGTAATGCGTTTTCTTCTATTATAGGTCCGCGTTGTATACCTGTCAAAAGGGCTAATATTTCCCCAACCCTAAACAAGACTATAAAAAATTGCAGTACTACAGTACTAGCTACAAGATGCCAAATTGTTGGTGCTGAAAAACTTTTGCCAAAAAAGTTTAAACAAAATACTACATCCGGAGCCAAGTTTTGTAAAATAATGCATAACTCCAGGCAAAGATGGACACAAAAGGTAAAGTAGATGAAGATTGCCCCAAGACTGCTATTTCTATTCAACCAGTCATGTGATCCAGGCACCCTGGACAGCACTCTAGGCCCTGAACCCAACTGCAGACAATAGTGTACAGCAGGGTTGCTCAACCTTTTGAAGCACAGGGGCCACTTAAAGAGATTGTAAAGCAAAAAAAAAACAACATAACATGTCTACACTTACCTGCTCTGTTACAGAGACAGAACACTCGCAAACCTCCTCTTCTTGGGTCCCCCGCCGGTGCTCCTGGCCCCTCCTCTCTGTCCAGTTTCCCACCGGAAGCCACTTTAATGTAAAAAATGTTTAGGCTTTAGAGCCACCTTAAGTGATTCGGTAACCAGTTACGGGTCACATTAACTATGGGGTTTTACTGCCCCCCCCCCCCATGTAAATTAGCCCTTACTGTCCTGAGCCCCCTATAAGGCTGCTTTCACACTGATGCCCTGCGGTTAACCCACACCACGGGTGCAATGCAATGCACCTGCGGCTTAGCTGAACCTTCCTATAGACTTCTATTATATCTTGCAGGTGTGGTGCACTTTCTGAAAGTCTATGGCTCAGTGCAGCTAACCTGCAGGAAAGGCACATGTGCACTCCACCTGTGGATCAGTGTGAAAGCAGCCTAATAACCCTTTTTTATAAGTGCTAATATGCCCATTGCAAAAGTGCAGTGTATGTGTTAAAACAATGAAATTTTCCTCTTCTGCTGGCATCACTTTACAGGCTGCTAGAAATGTCCCAGAAGAAGTGCACTTGGTATCACTCTGCCTGGGACAGGAGCCGGTGCTACAGCGGAAGTATCAGCTTATGTGGCTCCTGCTCCCTCCGCTGCTGGTGCAAGCTCCATGTACTTTGATGCTGTGAAATGGCAGGTTGGCAACCCGTTGATCGTGATCTGGGCTTGCCGCCCCATCATCCCAGAGCATGGGCATATGCTTCCCTGGCTTGAAGTCGCGGGCCACAACAGAGGGCTCCAAGGGCCACAGGTTGAGCACCCCTGGTGTACATGGAGCTGACCCAGACTGCTTACTGAATAAAAGAATGAGGTCATCTCTGTACTGTCCCCTGCTGTAAGCATACGCTGTGTAAACGGGGTGGATTTGATTTAAATCACTAGTAAAAAGGCTTGATTTAAATCAACTCACTCTAAATCAACTTAAAGAGCAACTGTCATCTCTGTCCCGCAGCAGCTCCTCCTCCTCTGACCCGCTGGTGACTCACCGACAGTCCCATTCACTTTTATGGGACGGCTGGTGATGTGGCAGTGAAACAACAAGGTGAGGGACGTGGGGGCAGCAGGTGAGTGGATGCCCGCTAACAGGCGCTGCCATGATGGATCTGAAATGACAGGTGCTCTTTAAATGGAAAGTGCAATATTATTCTTGCTGGTAGTTAGAATCATTAATATTTGAAAACAAAATGAAGGTTTCCTATTTAGAATAATAAGCTGTCAGGTTAGTAAAACATCGATATCAGAACCGATTCAATCATTCAGTTTGTAGTGTACATAGGTTAGCAAAACAATGGGATAAAGGAATATTCCTGAACTTTGTTTTATATAGTTAGTCAGGTTGAAAAAAGACACAAGTCCATCCAGTTCAACCTTAAAAACAATAAAATTAAAAAAAATATCCAATATACCCAATTTTATACCCTCAGTTGATCCAGAGGAAGGCAAAAAACCCCAGCAGAGCATGCTCCAATTTGCTACAGCAGGGGAAAAAAATCCTTCCTGATTCCCCAAGAGGCAAATCGGATTTTCCCTGGATCAACTTTACCTATAAATGTCAGTACCCAGTTATATTATGTACATTTAGGAAAGTATCCAGGCCTTTCTTAAAAGCAATCTACTGAGCTGGTCAGAACCACCTCTGGCGGGAGTCTGTTCCACATTTTCACAGCTCTTACTGTGAAGAAACCTTTCCGCATTTGGAGATGAAATCTCTTTTCCTCTAGACGTAAACAGTGCCCCCGTGTCCTCTGGGTTGACCGTAAAGAGAATAACACCACCAAGTTCACTATATGGACCCTTTATATATTTGAACATGTTGATCATATCCCCCCTTATTCTCTTCTCAAGAGAGAATAAATGTAGTTCCTCTAATCTTTCCTCATAGCTGAGCTCCCCCATGCCATTTGGTTGCCCTTCTCTGCACTTTCTCCAGTTCCCCGATATCCTTTTTGAGAACTGGTGCCCAAAACTGAACTGCATGTTCTAGATGAGGTCTTACTAATGATCTCATTTATTTCGGATTTATCTCATGGTTACTGTGAAATTGCGTGAATGCATCAATGCAGTGCATGTTATCTCTGCTTGCAGAGCTTGGATTCATTGAATGAGTTTACCAAAAATGTAAATATTGCAGAATATACGGCCTCAGGCTACATAACTAAGCTCCATTTCGTGCTGAATAAGCACAATTATTAATGCATCTTAAATGGAAAACTATCTTTCCATAGATTTTTACTCCAAAAGCATTTTATTAAAATAAAAGAAAAATCGATTTAAATAAAAGAAAAAAATCGATTTGAATTTAAAAAAAATCAGATTTTTTTTTTTTTTTTTTAAGAAAAATTGATTTATGTCCACTGTGTGTAAAGCGGTAGAGCCCTGTTTTTGCCTCAAAGTGTTGCCCCAGTGATGCTGTAGAGGCAGCTAAACCAAAGGCAGACTTATGTACATATACTAGCAATAGATTTTAAATTTTTGATGAATAAGGGACTCAAACAATAGTGTTTATTTTTATAAATGCTTGTTGTTCAGCTCTAAAGCATTATCATATTATAGGTCTGCTTCTCCATAGCCATTAAAATAAAAAAAAAGGAGTGCCTGCTCATACGTCTACACGTACCCAAGTGCATTTTAAATCTAGCAGGGCTCTTTCTGAAATGCTTGGCTTTGCCTTGCCACACAACTAACCCCCCCCCCCCCCCCCCCTCCATTCCACCACAATGTAGACACCTCTCTATTGGCTACCAGGAAATTGTCCTGTGATATGCTGGAGTGAAGATTGATCGGATCCATGTCTACATAGCAAGCTGTATTTTATAAAACCAAACCTATCATCTATAAAAGATGCAATATTTATATAATCTGAATTTCTTCCTTGTAAGCTGTTGGCCAGAGGTCACTGGCAACATAACTAAAAATGACTTGATGAGAGGCGTCTGTCTGACAGAAGCACAGCTGTCACTGTTATACTGGCGATCTCTGGGCCATCTCATGACCACAAAATGGGATTCACACCTTCAATTAAATCTCTCAGCTGAGAACATGATGTGGTACATTCCTGATGTGTGCACAGAACACAGTCTACCATTGCTGAGCCCAGAAACAATAGCTACTCCTATCAATGGTGGTCCAACATCGACTATCATTCCATGCAGCACACAAACAACTTGGTTTAAAGGGAATGTAAAGCTTTTATTCGTATCTGTTTGCAGTGGTTATAGGCTTACCTGTAGATAAAATTCACAAAGCGGGCTTTACTACCGCTATAATTAAATAGAGAAGCGGATAAATCATTCGGTAAAGCGGGATATATACTAGTAGAGCTGCACAATTGATCATTAAAAAATCGTGATCTCAATTCCACCCCCCTGACGATCTCTATTGCAGAGTTTGCCGATTCTTTCATATAACAAGTGGAGAGATTTATCTTCTCACTTAGCTGTCAAAAGAAAATATCCGGGCAGTCTGCCAAGTTTTTCATGAAACATTGTAACTAACTCTTCCTTCTTAGCTCAAAGGGATAAAACTTCTGTGTGAAAAAAAAAAAAAACGTGTAAATGCAGGAAGTTTAAGCACTTAAAGTCTAATGCCGCGTACACACGGTCGGACTTTTCGTCTACAAAAGTCAGACAGCCTGTCCGACAGACTTACGGCAGACTTTCGGCGGACTTGCGGCGGACTTGCGGCATACTTTCTAACGAACGGACTTGCCTACACACGACCACACAAAAGTCCGACGGATTCGTACGTGATGACGTACACTGGACTAAAATAAGGAAGTTCATAGCCAGTAGCCAATAGGTGCCCTAGCGTGGCTTTTTGTCCGTCGGACTAGCACACAGACGAGCGGATTTCGGGGTCCGTCGTAGTTACGACATAAAGATTTGAAGCATGTTTCAAATCTAAAGTACGTCGGATTTGAGGCTAAAAAAGTACGTTGAAAGTCCGGAGAAGCCCACACACGATCGGATTACCAGCCAGCTTTAGTCCGTCAGCGTCCGTTGGACTTTTGTAGACGAAAAGTCCGACCGTGTGTACGCGGCATTAGGGTCGGTTCACACTACAACGACTTGGGATCCGACTTGTCAGCCCTCAAGTCGCCCCAAGTCGCTTGACTTTGGGAAATGCATTATTAGTCAATGAGAGCGTCTTAATGTTCACTACTGAAGTCGCTCGGACTTCAGAAAAGGTTCCTGTACTACTTCAATCCGACTTCTAGGCGACCTGTACCCATAGAATTCAATGGAAGTCGCCTTCAAGTCGAATCTCCATCTATATTGAAGCGACTTTACAGGAAAAGAAATTAGTTTACCCAGGCAAACCCCTCCCTCCCAGAGAGCTGATTATTCTGTGATTGGCCACAGCCAAAGTCGCCTGTCCTGGAGGCGAATTGAAGTCGCGTTGTAAGTTGCTTAACCACTTGCCGACCGCCTCACGCCTATATACGTGAGCAGAATGGCACGGGCAGGCAAAATCACGTACCTGGTACGTGATTGCCTTCCCGCGGGCGGGGGGTCCGATCGGACCCCCCCCCCCCGGTGCCAGCGGCGGTCGGCTTTTGTCTGGCAGCGATCAAAGATGAGGGGGAGGCCATCCGATCGTAGCCCCCCCCCCTCGCGATCGCTCCCAGCCAATGAGAAACATCCCCTGCCTCTGTATAGTACACAGAGGCAGAGGATGTGATGTCATCTCTCCTCGGCTCGGGAGTTTCCGTTCCAGCGCCGAGGGGAGAAGACATGTGAGTGAGTGCACAACACTACACAACACAGTAGAACATGCCAGGCACACTAAACACCCCGATCCCCCCCCCCCGATCGCCCCCCGATCCCCCCCAATCACCCCCCCCCCTGTCACAAACTGACACCAAGCAGGTTTTTTTTTTTTTTTTTCCTGATTACTGCATAGTGTCAGTTTGTGACAGTTAGAAGTGTTAGGACAGTGAGTATTACCCCCCTGTAGGTCTAGGGTACCCCCCTAATAAAGTTTTAACCCCTTGATCACCCCCCGTCACCAGTGTCACTAAGCGATCATTTTTCTGATCGCTGTATTAGTGTCGCTGGTGACGCTAGTTAGGGACGTAAATATTTAGGTTCGCCGTCAGCGTTTTATAGCGTCAGGGACCCCCATATACTACCGAATAAATGTTTTAACCCCTTGATTGCCCCCTAGTTAACCCTTTCACCACTGATCACCGTATAAGTGTTACGGGTGACGCTGGTTAGTTCGTTTATTTTTTATAGTGTCAGGGCACCCGCCGTTTATTACCAAATAAAGGTTTAGCCCCCTGATCGCCCGGCGGTGATATGCGTCGCCCCAGGCAGCGTCAGATTAGCGCCAGTACCGCTAACACCCACGCACGCAGCATACGCCTCCCTTAGTGGTATAGTATCTAAACGGATCAATATCTGATCCGATCAGATCTATACTAGCGTCCCCAGCAGTTTAGGGTTCCCAAAAACGCAGTGTTAGCGGGATCAGCCCAGATACCTGCTAGCACCTGCGTTTTGCCCCTCCGCCCGGCCCAGCCCAGCCCACCCAAGTGCAGTATCGATCGATCACTGACACTTACAAAACACTAAACGCATAACTGCAGCGTTCGCAGAGTCAGGCCTGATCCCTGCGATCGCTAACAGTTTTTTTGGTAGCGTTTTAGTGAACTGGCAAGCACCAGCCCCAGGCAGCGTCAGGTTAGCGCCAGTACCGCTAACACCCACGCACGCACCGTACACCTCCCTTAGTGGTATAGTATTTGAACGGATCAATATCTGATCCGATCAGATCTATACTGGCGTCCCCAGCAGTTTAGGGTTCCCAAAAACGCAGTGTTAGCGGGATCAGCCCAGATACCTGCTAGCACCTGCGTTTTGCCCCTCCGCCCGGCCCAGCCCACCCAAGTGCAGTATCGATCGATCACTGTCACTTACAAAACACTAAACGCATAACTGCAGCGTTCGCAGAGTCAGGCCTGATCCCTGCGATCGCTAACAGTTTTTTTGGTAGCGTTTTGGTGAACTGGCAAGCGCTAGCGGCCTAGTACACCCCGGTCGTAGTCAAACCAGCACTGCAGTAACACTTGGTGACGTGGCGAGTCCCATAAGTGCAGTTCAAGCTGGTGAGGTGGCAAGCACAAGTAGTGTCCCGCTGCCACCAAAAAGACAAACACAGGCCCGTCGTGCCCATAGTGCCCTTCCTGCTGCATTCGCCAATCCTAATTGGGAACCCACCGCTTCTGCAGCACCCGTACTTCCCCCATTCACATCCCCAACCAAATGCAGTCGGCTGCATGAGAGGCATTTTCTTTATGTCCTCCCGAGTACCCCTACCCAACGAACCCCCCCAAAAAAGATGTTGTGTCTGCAGCAAGCGCGGATATAGGCATGACACCGGCTATTATTGTCCCTCCTGTCCTGACAATCCTGGTCTTTGCATTGGTGAATGTTTTGAACGCTACCATTCACTAGTTGAGTATTAGCGTAGGGTACAGCATTGCACAGACTAGGCACACTTTCACAGGGTCTCCCAAGATGCCATCGCATTTTGAGAGACCCGAACCTGGAACCGGTTACAGTTATAAAAGTTACAAGTTTGCAAAAAAAAAACCACAAAAAAAAAAAATAGTTGTCGTTTTATTGTTCTCTCGCTCTCTATTCTCTCTCTATTGTTCTGCTCTTTTTTACTGTGTTCTATTCTGCAATGTTTTATTGTTATTATGTTTTATCATGTTTGCTTTTCAGGTATGCAATTTTTTATACTTTACCGTTTACTGTGCTTTATTGTTAACCATTTTTTGTCTTCAGGTACGCCATTCACGACTTTGAGTGGTTATACCAGAATGATGCCTGCAGGTTTAGGTATCATCTTGGTATCATTCTTTTCAGCCAGCAGTCGGCTTTCATGTAAAAGCAATCCTAGCGGCTAATTAGCCTCTAGACTGCTTTTACAAGCCGTGGGAGGGAATGCCCCCCCCCCACCGTCTTCCGTGTTTTTCTCTGGCTCTCCTGTCTCAACAGGGAACCTGAGAAAGCAGCCGGTGATTCAGCCAGCTGACCATAGAGCTGATCAGAGACCAGAGTGGCTCCAAACATCTCTATGGCCTAAGAAACCGGAAGCTACGAGCATTTTATGACTTAGATTTCGCCGGATGTAAACAGCGCCATTGGGAAATTGGGGAAGCATTTTATCACACCGATCTTGGTGTGGTCAGATGCTTTGAGGGCAGAGGAGAGATCTAGGGTCTAATAGACCCCAATTTTTTCAAAAAAAGAGTACCTGTCACTACCTATTGCTATCATAGGGGATATTTACATTCCCTGAGATAACAATAAAAATGAAAGGAACAGTTTAAAAATGAGATAAAAAAGCAAAAAAATAATAAAGAAAGAAAAAACAAAAAAAAACAAAAGCACCCCTGTCCCCCCTGCTCTCGCGCTAAGTCGAACGCAAGCGTGAGTCTGGCGTCAAATGTAAACAGCAATTGCACCATGCATGTGAGGTATCACCGCGAAGGTCAGATCGAGGGCAGTATTTTTAGCAGTAGACCTCCTCTGTAAATCTAAAGTGGTAACCTGTAAAGGCTTTTAAAAATGTATTAATTTTGTTGCGCTTGTGCGCAATTTTAAAGCATGTCATGTTTGGTATCCATGTACTCAGCTTAAGATCATCTTTTTTTATTCCATCAAACATTTGGGCAATATAGTGTGTTTTAGTGCATTAAAATTTAAAAAAGTGTGTTTTTTCCACAAAAAATGCGTTTGAAAAATCGCTGCGCAAATACCGTGTGAAAAAAAAAAATGAAACACCCACCATTTTAATCTGTAGGGCATTTGCTTTAAAAAAATATATAATGTTTGGTGGTTCAAAGTAATTTTCTTGCAAAAAAAAAATAACTTTTTCATGTAAACAATAAGTGTCAGAAAGGGCTTTGTCTTCAAGTGGTTAGAAGAGTGGGTGATGTGTGACATAAGCTTCTAAATGTTGTGCATAAAATGCCAGGACAGTTCAAAACCCCCCCAAATGACCCCATTTTGGAAAGTAGACACCCCAAGCTATTTGCTGAGAGGCATGTCGAGTCCATGGAATATTTTATATTGTGACACAAGTTGCGGGAAAAAGACAAATTTTTTTTTTTTTTTTGCACAAAGTTGTCACTAAATGATATATTGCTCAAACATGCCATGGGGATATGTGAAATTACACCCCAAAATACATTCTGCTGCTTCTCCTGAGTACGGGGATACCACGTGTGAGACTTTTTGAGAGCCTAGCCGCGTACGGGACCCCGAAAACCAAGCACCGCCTTCATGCATTCTAAGGGCGTAAATTTTTGATTTCACTCTTTACTGCCTATCACAGTTTTGGAGGCCATGGAATGCCCAGGTGGCACAAACCCCCCCCCAAATGACCCCATTTTGGAAAGTAGACACCCCAAGCTATTTTCTGAGAGGTATAGTGAATATTTTGCAGACCTCACTTTTTGTCACAAAGTTTTGAAAATTGAAAAAAGAAAAAAAAAATTTTTTCTGGTCTTTCTTCATTTTCAAAAACAAATGAGAGCTGCAAAATACTCACCATGCCTCTCAGCAAATAGCTTGGGGTGTCTACTTTCCAAAATGGGGTCATTTGGGGGGGTTTTGTGCCATCTTGGCATTTTATGGCCTTCAAAACTGTGATAGGTAGTGAGGAGTGAAATCAAAAATTTATGCCCTTAGAAATCCTGAAGGCAGTGATTGGTTTTCGGGGCCCCGTACGCAGCTAGGCTCCCAAAAAGTCCCACACATGTGGTATCCCCGTACTCAGGAGAAGCAGCAGAATGTATTTTGGGGTGCAATTCCACATATGCCCATGGCCTGTGTGAGCAATATATCATTTAGTGACAACTTTTTGTAAAAATTTTTATTTATTTTTTTTGTCATTATTCAATCACTTGGGACAAAAAAAATAAATATTCAATGGGTTCAACATGCCTCTCAGCAATTTCCTTGGGGTGTCTACTTTCCACAATGGGGTCATTTGGGGGGTTTTGTACTGCCCTGCCATTTTAGCACCTCAAGAAATGACATAGGCAGTAGTTTGTAGACGCTATAACTTTTGCGCAAACCAATAAATATACGCTTATTGACATTTTTTTTACCAAAGACTTGTGGCCGAATACATTTTGGCCTAAATGTATGACTAAAATTTAGTTTATTGGATTTTTTTTATAACAAAAAGTAGAAAATATCATTTTTTTTCAAAATTTTCGGTCTTTTTCCGTTTATAGCGCAAAAAATAGAAACGGCAGAGGTGATCAAATACCATCAAAAGAAAGCTCTATTTGTGGGAAGAAAAGGACGCAAATTTCGTTTGGGTACAGCATTGCATGACCGCGCAATTAGCAGTTAAAGCGACGCAGTGCCAAATTGTAAAAAGTGCTCTGGTCAGGAAGGGGGGAAAATCCTCCGGGGCTGAAGTGGTTAAAGTCGCGTTGAGCTGCGTTAAAGTCGCCTTGCAAAGTCGCACCGAAGTCATGTTGCCCCTGTGTGAATCGAGGCTAAATCTTTTTCTGACACTTGTTTCTTAAGCTGAAATCAATATTTTTTGCTAGAAAATTACTTGGAACCCCCAAACATTATATATATTTTAGCAGAGACCCTAGGGGGAATAAAATGTCAATTGCTGCAATATTTTATGTCACACTGTATTTGCCCAGCAGTCTTTCATACGTCATTCTTTGGGAAAAAATACACTTCAATGAATAAAAAAAAAAAAAAAAAAACAGTAAAGTTAGCCCAATTTTTTTGTTTTAATGTGAATGATGTTACGCCGCGAGAATCATGATCTATCTAAGCAAAAAAATCGTGATTCTCATTTTAGCCAGAATCATGCATCTCTATATACTAGTAGAATTTTGTTTGAAAATTATTGTTTTAGGAACATTTGTTTAAATTTCTAACTATTACTGAGGTCAAAGTGATGTTTGTTTTCAACCACAGTGACAAGGAAAAGCAGCAGAGGGGGATGGAAAAAATTTTCATAGGATACTCTTGTTTGAGCATCTACTTTTTCAGACTTTTTTTTGTATATATGTATTTGCGCACAAGTTGTGAAAAATGTATTTTTGCATTTTGCACAATATGTAAATGTGCGTTTGCACGCATGAGGTGTAAATTACTTACCAAAAAAGCTGATCTATTTTTTTTTTTTTTTTTAACTGAAGAATGCATGGCGCTTGTTTACGCACATCTGTGCATAAGCACATTACAATTAATGGGCCGTATTTTAGCTCAGTATAAAAAAAAAAACTGTACTGAGCTTTTTCAAGCTTCAGTGTGCAAGCAGCCTTAAGAGCAAACTAAATTTTGACGTGCTTTCCACGAAATGCATCCAGTCATTGAACGTACAAAGAATATTTATATGGATATTCACATGCACGTTAGTTTGATAATCTACTAGTGTATAGCCAGCTTTCATCAAAAGACCCCTGTAAGGTTAATCACATAACTGTGCACATCCATACTCTATGTGTGTTTGAGACCAGCAAGGTTCATTATGTAATGGGAAATATAAACCATGTCTACCCTGCAGCTATGACCGGAGTCTTATTCAGGCTCCCAGTATAAAACTAGAGTTTGCAAATGGACTGCACAGCACAAAAAGGTTTGTAAAGAAAATGTATATTTGTATGAAGAATCGTTATCTTGTGTGTATGGGTAAGCTGGCCATACACTTTTCTTATTCAATATCCTTTAGATTTACCTTCCACTATGTAGTACAAGGGCCTGCCTGATTACATACAAATTAAAAGTGTTTAGGTTTGACCTCATTATATTATATGGTTTTGGTAAATTTAAATGAAAATTGTATAATGTATGGCCAGCTTTAGGAAGTGGGAGCTATAAGCTACAAATAGTCAAATGGGACAGTAAACATAGAAATCAGCTTTAAAGTAAGAAAAAAAAAAAAAAAAAAGTTAAAAAAAAAATAAATGTAGCATTAATTTGCACAATAAATACAGAACACAGATAAAGACTAAGCGTCGTCTAACTGTCTGCATGTCACAATACCAGTACATAATATTGTGGAGTCAGCAAAGTGCCATGTAGCACAGAGCTGAGAAGACAACGCAGCATCTTTCTATGTAAAATATAAGAGTCAGGAGAGTAAAAATAACTCACCAATTTCCCAGCACATCACAGGAGACAGTTTACCCAGACAGTCCAGCAATCACTAGAAGAGACTCCTGTTTTCTAGTAGAATGTTTATGTAAAAATAGACCACAATTGAGGCAAATATTTTACGCTATTAATGTGTTTTTTTTTCTGCCAGGTGGTTATGAAAAAACGAGGAAAATCACTGAGAAAAGGACATTTTGCACAAGTGTTTGTTAAAGTGGACATCCTCTCCTCTTTCAAACATTATTTAAATGTACTCCTCCTCCCCCCATCTCCATTTATCAATAAAATAAGTATAAGGGGGTTTGCCCTTTATGCTTTTATTAGTGGAGCATAGCCTGCGTTTTTGTATTTTTGGCCTAGGTCAGAATGACTCCCCCACCTGAAGTCTCCTGGGATACCCACACCACGGGTCCCAGGCGGCTTCGGGGATGTATAGAACCCCCTGCGCATGTGCAATGAACGTCATCAATAGCAGAAAGGACCCAGACAAGACAGACGGTTCCCAAATGATAAAGACGAGTGTTGTGGGACCCGGAGTGCGGCAGCTTTGAGCCAATCACAGCAGGACAGCGCTAGATTGGCAAAGCAGGCGATTATGCTAATCTGGCTCAACCCACCATCAGTGTTAATTTCGACTTAAATATTTTAGTCGACAAACAATTCAGATGACTAAAATACGACTAATACTAAAAAGACATTTTAGTCAAAAGTCTATGACTAAAACTAAATTGAATTTTTATCACAGCGCCTAAATCTGTGTCTGTAGTGCATGTTCAAACCTTAATACCATAAATAATAAACATGTTATTAGATTTTTACTCCAGGATTATAAATGTTTGGCAGTTCTACAGATATAGTCGACTAAAATGTACTAGAAATTTTAGTCGACTAAAATAGGACAACAACTAAAACAATTCAGATGATTAAAATACGACTAAAACTAAATTGGCATTTTAGTCAGACTATAAAACTAAATCAAAATTTGATGTCAAAATTAACACTGCCCACCACACCAGGTACGAAGGGGTAAAAATTACAATTGCATCTTGGGTAAAGTTCCTCTTTAAAACATTATCAGATACACATGGTGTTAAATACACAGGCGCACAAAGTTATCTATACATTTGTGTAAAGTTCATAGGTACAAGATATAACTAATCTAAAAATCATGTGCTTGTGAAAATATGATGCACAAAATAGTAGACGGGTGTCAATCACTTTATGGGTAAACCTAGATTATTTTTTTACTCCTGGCATGCGTGGAGATACCGAATAGTTTTCACATAATAGGCATTTAGGTAGGTTGGCACATCCTGCCTGTATGTGTGTTGGGGTTGATTTAAATTTTAACCCCTTGATAAAAAGGTGTCCTCTGGACTGGAAACATCCATGTTCCAAAAGTATTAAAAAGACTGCCAGGTCAGCCGTACAGCCAGGCAACTGGGATTATCAGGAGAGAATAGCAACTAAAGCCCAGGTAAACAAACCTGCAAATTAACCACTAGAGGGAGCTCTGTATTGTATTTACCCTATTTTAGGTCCCTATAACAAATGTTGGGATAAGATACTACCAATGCCACCAGTATTTAATTTATTTCAGGTACTTATATAGCGCAGTCAATTTACGCAACGCTTTACATATACATTGTACATTCACATCAGTCGCTGCCCTCAAGGAGCTTACACTCTAAGGTCCCTAACTCCACACTTTGGAAACCAGAGTACCCGGAGGAAACCCACGCAGGCACAAGGAGAACGTGCAAACTCCAGGCAGGTAGTGTCGTGGTTGGGATTCGAACCAGCGACCCTTCTTACTGCTAGGCAAAAGTGCTATCCACTACACCACTGTGCCACCCAGTAAAACAAACCACTGTGTGGCATGGTAAAGCAAGAACAGAACCTGTAAAGAGCAAATAGGAATACCAACAAGATAAAACTACAAATTATACACAGAAGCAAAGCACACTAAAACATTAGTGAACACAGATTACAGTCAGCTATCTCTAACTTCTGGTACTTGAAGCCCACACACTTAGGGCTAGGTAGCCTCCCTGGCGGTTTTCCCGAGTGTGGCTCGGGGTTAAAAATCAGGACCATTAGCGGTAACCCCGAGCCACACTCTGGATTACATCGCAGGATCCTGGTGTGGCATTACTTACCTTGTCCCCGGGATCCTGCGATGTCCCCCGCAGTGTCCGTGGGCTCTGTCCTCCTCTCTGTGCCAGGCTCCGTTCCCTGCGAGCGTCGCGAAGCACGGGGGCGGAGCCTGGCGGCAAATTCAAAAAAATGTCAAAATCATAACACATACAGTACTGTAATCTTACAGATTACAGTACTGTATGAAATTATTTCACATCCCTTTTGTCCCCAGTGCTTTGTCCTATGCCCTGCATGCAGTTTTATGTGATATATACTGTTCTTTCTGCCTGGAAACTGGAGATTGTCCATAGCAACCAAAAAGTGTCCCTTTACGTCAAAAATGGCTTTAGACCAGCTAGAAAACAGCGATAGTAAATTAGAACACTTGCAGAATTGAGCGATAGTGAATCGTGGGGAAATTTATTTTATTACTATTTATTTTTATTTTTTTTAATTACTTATTTTTATTTATTATATTATAATTTATGTTTTTGTGTTTCAAACTTTATCATACCCGGGATATCTACTAGACTCTTGTTTGGACAGATCTAAGTGTGTTATTGTTAAGAATTACAGACCTACAATATAAAACGCCAAATTTCCATGCAAAATAATTGTACCGCTTTCAGCACCTAAAATCCGAAATAATCATACCGCCAGGGAGGTTAACACTTGCTTCAAAACAAGGCTTCGGACAGGCTTTGTTAAAGCTCTCTGAACGCCAGTCAAGCTCCTGTCACTAAATAAAATGCTAGCTTATAGTCCTGTTTACACCTGCTTTTGCTTTGTGCTTCGAAGGGGCTTCAAGCGAGCTTTGCCATAGACTTCTATGGAGGCTTTGAAGATGCTTTGAAGCACCACTGAAGCTACATGTGGTATAATTTTTGAAGTGACTGTGAAGCCGAAGCAAAGCAAAAGCAAGGTGTACAGTGCCTTGCAAAAAGTATTCACCCCCCTTGGCTTTTTACCTATTTTGTTACATTACAGCCTTTAGTTCAATGTTTTTTTTAAATCTGAATTATATGTGATGGATCAGAACACAATAGTCTAAGTTTAAATAAAATTAGAAAAATAGATACATAAACCTAGTTTTCAGAAATAAAAAACTGAAAATTTGCATGTGCGTATGTATTAACCCCCTTTGTTAGGAAGCCCATAAAAAGCTCTGGTGCAACCAATTACCTTCAGAAGTCACATAATTAGTGAAATGATGTCCACCTGTGTGCAATCTAAGTGTCACATGATCTGTCATTACATATAAACACCTTTTTGAAGAGCCCCAGAGGCTGCAACACCTAAGCAAGAGGCACCACTAACCAAACACTGCCATGAAGACCAAGGAACTCTCCCATCAAGTAAAGGACAATGTTGTTGAGAAGTACAAGTCAGGGTTAGGTTAAAAAAAAATATCCAAATCTTTGATGATCCCTAGGAGTACCATCAAATCTATCATAACCAAATGGAAAGAACGTGGCACAACAGCAAACCTGCCAAAAGACGGCCGCACACCAAAATTCACGGACCGGGCAAGGAGGGCATTAATCAGAGGCAGCACAGAGACCTAAGGTAACCCTGGAGAAGCTGCAGAGTTCCACAGCAGAGACTGGAGTATCTGTACATAGGACGACAATAAGCCGTACGCTCCATAGAGTTGGGCTTTATGGCAGAGTGGCCAGAAGAAAGCCATTACTTTCAGCAAAAAACAAAATGGCACGTTTTGAGATTGCGAAAAGGCATGTGGGAGACTCCCAAAATGTATGGAGGAAGGTGCTCTGGTCTGATGAGACTAAAATTGAACTTTTTGGCCAAAGAAAACGCTATGTCTGGCGCAAACCCAACACATCACATCACCCAAAGAACACCATCCTCACAGTGAAACATGGTGGTGGCAGCATCATGCTGTGGGGATGTTTTTCAGCAGTTGGGACTGGGAAACTGGTCAGAGTTGAGGGAAAGATGGATGGTGCTAAATACAGGGATATTCTTGAGCAAAACCTGTACCACTCTGTGTGTGATTTGAGGCTAGGACGGAGGTTCACCTTCCAGCAGGACAATGACCCCAAACACACTGCTAAAGCAACACTTGAGTGGTTTAAGGGGAAACATGTAAATGTGATGGAATGGCCTAATCAAAGCCCAGACCTCAATCCAATAGAAAATCTGTGGTCAGACTTAAAGATTGCTGTTCACAAGCGCAAACCATCCAACTTGAAGGAGCTGGAGCAGTTTTGCAAGGAGGAATGGGCAAAAATCCCAGTGGTAAGATGTGGCAAGCTCACAGACACTTATCCAAAGCCACTTGAAGCTGCGATAGCCGCAAAAGGTGGCTCTACAAAGTATTGACTTTAGGGGGGGTGAATAGTTATGCACATTGACTGTTTCTGTTATTTTGTCCTATTTGTTGTTTGCTTCACAATAAAAAAAAAATCTTCAAAGTTGTGGGCATGTTCTGTAAATTTAATTAGGCAAATCCTCAAACAATCCATGTTAATTCCAGGTTGTGAGGCAACAAAACAAAAAATGCCAAAGGGGGGGGGGAGTGAATACTTTTGCAAGGCACTGTAAACAAGACTGTAAGCTAACCATTTTATTTAGTGACAGAAGCTTGACTGGCGTTCAGAGAGCTTTAACAAAGCCTGTCCGAAGCCTTGTTGAAGCCGAAGCAAGTGTAAATGAGCCCTTACTGTTTTCTCCAAGCAAGGGCCCCACTCCACAAACACACAATCACAACAGACCTGATGTAACCTTGTTGCTTAGCATGGAATGATCCAGGGGGAATAGAATACACAGGCCAATTCCCAATAGACTACACAGATGCACCTGAAGACTGTGCTAATGAGCTGAGGACTTCAGGAAAGTCCTTGGAGAAAAGACCAGCAAGGTTTGACGCATAAGGATATTTTTCATTCATGCTGAAAAAGCGTAAATAAAGGCAGTAGGACTAGAAATACAAAGTCTGCATTTTAAGTGGGTGAACATTTTGCCTTTCAATTATACAGATTATCAAGAGTATAAAAAGCATCTGTCCTGTTAGGTGACACATGAGGCGTCTGTGCTGCTCTTCTTCTGAAAATGCATCAAAGTCAGAATCCCTCATCTCTAAACTTGTCCAAGTCAGTGGCAGAAGGCATCGAAATCAAAGCACCAGCATGACAACCAGGCAAATAGTATGTTTAGGAGCAGTCAGACTACATGCACACCCCATGACAGGTTCCCTTTAATCACTATAATGGTCAATGCACTATACTATCCTCAAAGACTTGACACTCAGGTTGCCCTACTGATATAAAGGTTTTGGTTCACACATGAAAGTTGCTGAAGAGACCAGAGTGACAATGAATGAAAGTGAAAGATAACCAGAGGTAATGCCTGCATATTTCTCCTTCCTTACTGCATGAATCACCCATCAGAAATCCATGGCTGGAAGGCATTCTTCTCTATAAGCTGACATCACAGGCGGAGCTCTAGGTGTGACCGTGTTTACTACAATGACATCAACTCCCACCCAGCTATGGTGAAATACTCACATCCTTAGGTGGAGGACACATACTACAATCACACTCTTCATTCTACTATGTTTAGCTTCAATTATACAAAAATCTTACTAAGTGTATGTGTCATGTACAGTCTAATTCTACCATGGATATGGAATACACTTGTATTTGGAGGTAAATGTGTCAGTCCACCCAAATGTTATACCTTAGTTACAGGGGGCCCCCTATAATGGTGGACCGTCTCTGGTTTGTAAAACATTGTGGAAATTCCAACAGTGAGACCTCCCAGACATAATTACAAACTCTGCCCCTGCCCATCTGTGTGTGTTCCAGCAACTCCTGTTATATCCTAGTCCATATACAATATATAATCCAAAAAGGGGAGCTCACCATCACAGAATATTGGGTTTAAGGCAGAGCCACTGATTCCCTAGCTTTTGTCTAAATGTCACCCTTCAGAAAAAAAAAAAAAAGCATACAACCTGGAGTTGGGTTGAAGTGCAGCAGCTGAATGGAGCCTGGAGCCGCTGATACACAAGTATGACAACTTTTAATATTGCCGGTGGGGGGCTTCAGAGCACCAACAATGCAAGTTATTAGTGTGAAGCTTTCACCTAAGACAATTGATTTCCCCATTTCCATGCAACCTCACTGCACTAACAGACAACTTCTGGTAGAAAGCAGACCAAAGCCTACTGCTATAATCCCAACAAACAGGCCCCAGCCACACGTCTCTCCCAGAAAGCATTTCAAAGAGATGCATGACATCATTCTTCATGCCAAATCATCCCGTCTTACTTTCTAATGCTGCCTAACAGTCCTTCTGCCACATTCCGATGACGTGTGCGTCCATTTCTCCAAGAGAACTTGGAAAAACAGCACAAACACATGTTCTCTGGCAGGAACCTCGCACTTCTGAGCACAACGTTTTTTTCTTTTACCATGGAAACCAGCGAGTGATGTCACTGGCGACACCAGCTGCATGATTTCTACTGGATGAGGGCTGGCAGTGTCGCGTTTCTGAACAGGAATGCAGAGAGACGGCCAGAGTTTGATATAAACCGGCACATTTCCACTGGCACTATCTGACCAAAGCGGCTTTACACACTGAGCAGCAGACATGGTATGCTGGCTATACGTTACTCAGGCACAACTACTACTAAAAACAACAACTGCAGACAAATATAAAAGAAAATACAGTTAAAGTCTTGTTGGGATGCATAAAAACGTAATGGAAGGCCTGAAATTACTTTTCCATATTTTCAGTGATGGCGACACGTCTGCAGGTCTAAGCATTTAATCACATGACTTCTGTTGAAAGGAAAGATCTGAACTCTTCAGTGGAGTTTATGTTACTATAAGCCTGGACATTTACATGTGCCTATTCTTTTTCAGAAAAGACGGGCACACTCTGATGACATCACTAGCAATGTTTATTTGGCCAGATAGGTGGGGAGCGTGTTGCAGCGTGTTCTAAGGACCATGCCCCTTGGGCAAGGACTGCAGCTTGTACTGTCTGGCCAAATAAAGCTGGGTTGATAGAGTGACATCAGAGTTGTTCCCCAGGTGTTGCCCACAGGGAGGAGTGGACAGACGCCTCTTCAGCCTGGTACCAGATATTCCATGACATGGGAGCTTGCAGCAGTGACAATTTTCTACTCTCTTCACTGTATTAATTCGGTCACAGTGACAGCAGATGGCGCTGTAAAGTATATGCCCAGACATTACCCAAATGTGTCCTGAATTCTCACTTCTCTCATCTAGAGCATGTCCCGGCGTTATATTTTTTCTTTTACCTTGTCCCTGTAGCGAGAAACAGATTCTTTGACATCAGGCTTGTAAAGTCTTGTAGGGGGTGCTGCAGGGAGATCAGTTCCTATTGATGTAAATAACCCCCCAAAACTACATCGCCTAACAGCCCATTACATGGCAATTGGGCAAGCTCCAAGCAGCAGTATAGTTTTACTGGGAAATAAATCAATGTATGCAAGTGGAGAGGAACAAAGGGGTGGGAAAAACATGGAGTTTGGTCTCCCAAATAGGACGTTTTGAGTGCAGATCAGCAGGTACTTTTCTGTATGTGCAACATTTTTAAGCCCTGGTTCACACCGATTGCAACTTTGAAGCCGTGCTACTTCACTTGACACAACTTCAAAGCGGCAGGTCAGAGCAATTTCAGGTGCGACTTGCCTGACATCTGTGCGAATTCATGCATAGATGTCTTTGCAAGTCAAACCTGAAATTGCAAAAAATAGTGCAGGAACTTTTTTTTTTTTAAATTGGTGCGCACCACAAAGTTGGAATTGCACCAATTTGAACAGTTCCATTGCCGACAATAGGATGCGACTTGTCATGTGATTTGGAACTGTCAAATTGCATGACAAATCGCACTGGTGTGAACGGGCACAGTGAAAAGGTGTTCATATTGAAGAGATGTAGGTTTTATTTTTTTAAACTGACATAGATTATATAATTAGTCAGCTCTTGCTCCCACACCAGAGTTGCACAGCACTACCACCGATTCATGAAATCATATGGAGCCTTAAACAAATTCCTCCAAGACTTCTATGTAGTTCCAGACTGTCCTAAACTTACCCTTAAAAGTACAAATGGCCATTAGTACAGAGAGGGCAGAAATACATGGATGGTAAAAGTAGCTCTCTGGTGCACTGTTGTCATACTATCATGTATCAAGCACTGAGGGAGCCTGAAGGCAATGTGTCTTGGCAGCTTATAGAACACAGGAAGATCACAGGGATAAGGTTCAGTCACTTTTCAATGAACAGGTAGGGGCCTGTTCTAGGCTGGGTTCACACATGCTGTGGCCACGACTTGCAGCAGGGGTCCAGTGCTTCCCTGTTCTCCGTTTCAGGGGAAAATCAGGTCCGAATTTTTGCCTGAATTCGGACCTGAAATGAAGCCAAAGATGCACAGGACCCTTTTCCAGTGCGGACTGTGGCCGAATCAGGTGGTGTGTGAACCGGCTCCAATGAGAGCCGGTCACACTCTGTCATGCGAATTGGATGCAGGGAAACCCATACCAATTCACATAAGTGTGAACCCAACCTAAGGCCTCATACACACTGCAGCTCAAAAAAAAAGCTGCTTTTACAGGCATTTGAGCTTTTATTTCTCTGCCTAAAAGCTTGAAGAAGCTTGTGTGTTTTTATTAAGCTTCTTTGAGCATAAGCTTTTTTTTCCCCCACAAACCCTCCCCTAATTTTTCAGATTTTTTGTGCGTTTGAGCCTTTTGGTGCTTTTTCGCGCACTTAGGCATCTTTTCTGCTCGAAAGCGTCTCTCAAAAACGTGAGTTTGGTGGGGGGGGGGGGGGGGGGGGTGTTTCTGCCTGTAAGAGCATATGCCGGAAAACTCTTGAAAAAGCCATTGTGTGCATGGACACATTGGCTAACATGGAGGGAGGTTTCCAGGCAGAAAAAAACAAGACCTCAAAAAAAAGCCTGTAGGAGCCGCTTCTTTTTCAGTATGCATGAGCCTAAAAAAACAAAAAAAAAAAAGACAAAACTGCAGACTTTAAACAAAGGAGTCAACCAAAATGATATTATGTGGCAGGCGAGTGTATATCATGAGACTGGCTAAACAGAATTACAAATCCATTGTTAGATAAAACAGTTTAAATAAATGTACTTCCTAGAGTACCTGGAGTTCCACTTTAAAAAAGAGAGTAAACTGCATGTAACCCAGAGGTTAAATTAAGCACAGAGCTTTGATTAATCCTGCAGGGTAACTGGTGCTGGAGTTCACGCTAGGATCCCCATAATCATCGCTTCCACCAGTCTAATGAAACAGTCTTGTTAGGAGCCATCCATGCGTAAGCAGGACCAAACAGGCTCCTACGCCTATGGCTCTGCTGCAGACCTTTCGTTCATACTGGATGGTTATTAAACCACACTAATTAAGCTGATGAAGTGATGCAGACTGCCATTAACTTGCACTCTCACTGGTCATGGCCTTGCAGGGAGAAAGATTTTTTCCATTAAGATCTTAAAGAAAACTAGATGTCAAAGAGGAAAAAAAAGAGTGGGTGGGGGTGGATCAATAAACGTGAGAAGGGGATAAAAGGGTGGAAAAAAAGACAAAAAAGGGGAGAATTTGTCTGTTTGGCATTGTGAAGACTGATTAGCACTCCTATGTAAACATACCAATGTCTGTTCCTGCCTACTGAATTCACCTCTTCACAGAAAACAAAGCAGATTGGGTTAGTGTACACACCAACCAATAAACACTGTAAAGTCAATGGGCCAGAGGCCCAGACAGCCGAGGTCAAGCTAGGGGCAATACCATCATTACTAGTCCCTGTGCCTATCAGTCATGAGGGAAAGAACTCTGACCCCTTTCGCCAATTGGGGTCGGCTAGTACTTCCCGAATGTAATTAGATGGGAACGGTGGGAGTGGTGGGGTCCTTTCCTCCTGTGTTGAATCTGGCCTTGTGCACAAGGCTTGTCCCCAGTTGTAGGTAGGTCTCTCCCTAAGCTCTCCAAGTTCTGATGCCTTCCCGGTAGGCCTGGGGCTAGGTTGCACTGGTCTGGCTGAAGGCCGGGATCTGAAAGAAGCCTGTGGTGTATGTGCCCCCGGAGTGGCAGTCTAGGGGTACCGTAAGCTCACTGTGAGTGAGGGTCACATGAGTTATGGCACAAAGGTCACTGCACTTCCACACTTTTTTCCGCACCTGCCTCTTGGGTGAAGCCTTTTGGTTAGGACCAGAGGATTTTTCTTATTCCTGGCCAAATGGCGGCCATTGTTTTACACAGTGGCACTTTTTTTTTTTTTTATTTCTTTTTATTGAGATTTTTCCACAAAACATAAAACAAATAACATCCAGGGTGTATCAACAAGACACTTCCCCAAATGAGGCTTCGCAGGGCCCAACATGAACAAAATATCACGACTAACATAGTTGTCTATCTAGAATAATAACCTCCCCCCCTCTTCTCACCTCCCCCCCCCTCTTGTCACAGCTCAGTTATGCAGGGTAGATTATTTGTTTATGAGCATTTTATCTTTTCCCAGGTATCACTGCTGAAGCCTTTTTACCATTGAGCAGAGTGGTTCAGATGTTATTTTATGAACCTTTTAATACTAAAAACTTTGCTCATGTACAATACCATCACTGTCATGGTAATTGTACATATACCGAAACAGCTACATTTTCTAAATACGCCTTAAAGTCTGAATATTTAAATGGTTCTCCAACATAGCCCACTGTACTATCCGAGTTGAACCAGGCCTGCCATACTTTTTCAAATTTCTTTCCACAACCCCTAGCCCTGTAAGTTGCTTTATAATAAGGCATCATGGAGTTTACCAATCCTTTCCAGAAATTTATGTCTGGAGTCCTCACATCCTTCCATTTAAGCAATATAGCCTTCCTCTAGGGCTGGGGAAAAAATCGATTTCAATCTTGAGTCGAGTTGAGAGGTCAAATCGATTCAAAATTTAAAGCAAAATGATTTTTTTAGATTTTTTTTTCCACCGCGCTGGTCCTGAGGAGCTGCGGGTAGGAGTTTTTAGGCGAGGCTGCGGCTTTGGCCTAGTCTGCGAGGCCGGACGCCGCGGACTCGCCTAAAAACTCCTACCCGCAGCTCCTCAGGACCAGCGCAGACCTCCCAGAGAACAGGGTTCGTCTGGTTTCTGCCAGATGGACCAAGTGAAGTACCCCAGTCCCCGTCTGGAGCCTAACGCCCCGGGGGAACAGGGCAAGGGTCCCTTCTCTTTGGAGAACCATGTGTACAGCCCGTGCACGTTTTGCAATTCACTTTTTTGGTGTGCACTTTTTTTTTGCACCAGGTAGAGTCTGAGTGTGTTCACGCACCACAGGCTTTAAAAAAAATAAAAATAAAATAAAACTACTATCTGCTGTTTTCTATTCTTCCTTCTTCCTCCCCATCTACATGGCCACACACTAATAGATTTTTTTTTCATTGCAACCACAGTATAATCAAACAGATCCCTCCAACCAAGCTAAACAATGCGGATGTACAAATCTCCAACTTAAGGCCTCATGCACACGAGACGCTGTTAAACGCGCGTTCAGAGGCAGTTGGACACTTTCTTCAACTGCCCCTGAACCCATTCAATGTTATCCTGTGTCCATGTACACAGTCTCGTTTTTGGTGTTTTTAGGCAGTTGCGTTTAACCTCGTTTTTCTAGAAGCAAAAAAATGGGTTCAGACGCAAACGTTTTCAACGTTTCAGACGCCAAACGCGGCTAAACGCCAGTACCGCGTTTGCGTTTATAAGTGTTGTTAAAGGAACATTTTACGACCCGACTTTGGGGCCCCATATCTCGGGGCCACTTGGTGCTAGGAACCCCACATTTGGTGTGCAAACACAGTGCAACACTATAACATATCTAAATTTGGGGTTCCGAGCACTAAGTGGCCCGAGATACGGGGCCCCAAAGTTGGGTCACAAAATGTCATTCTCTGCTCTGCAGACCCTTCTCTACGCAAACGCGGTAAAACGGGGCATGCAAATGCGGCAAAACGGGCGTTTCTAAACGCCGGTTTCAGCTTTTAAAAACATGTGTTCAGCAGAGTTTGCACCAGCATCTCGTGTGCATGAGGCCTAAGACTTTTGTATTCTGATGACTGGCGCTCCTGGCTTTCAGAATACAGTGGGTTCTGCCAAACAGTGACTGCAGCCAATTGGCTGCACACTTTATTCGGCAGACAATTTTCTGTTTTGTTCAAATTATCATATTGAAGGATGTTAAGCATTAGAGTGCCGACAGGGAAATCCACTGTCTGAATTTCAGCCAGTTCATCAGAAACCGGTCTAAATTCGATCAATGTATGGCCAGCTTTAAGAACAGCGCTGGACAAAATAATAATAATTTGTTAGTGAGACAGCTGGCGGTAATGCTGTTCCTGCCTGAAAACATACAGCAAGCAGATAAGGAACATTTTAAAGGCCAATTCAGGATTCCAGACCACCTCCTCCAGTTCCCCCCAGCAGTATCTTTACTATATATAAAGATACTCACACATACACACTCACCAGCCATTTTATTGGGTATACCTGTTCAATTGCTTGGTAACTCGAATTGCTAATCAGCCAATCACATGGCAGCAACTTAATGCATTTAGTCATCTAGACATGGTTAAGACGACTTGCTGAAGTTCAAACCGAGCATCAGAGTGGGGAAGAAAGGGGATATAAGTGACTTTGAACATGGCATTATTGTTGGTGCCAGACGGGCTGGTCTAAGTATTTCAAAAATTGCTGATCTACTGGGATTTTCTTGCACAACCATCTCTAGGGTTTACAGAGAATGGTCCTAAAAAGAGAAAATATCCAGTGAGCGGCAGTTGTCCGGATGAAAATTCCTTTTTGATGTCAGAGGAGAATGGTCAGATTTGAACCATGAAGCAGATGCGCTACAGCAGAAGACCACACTGGGTCCCACTCCTGTCAGCTAATAACAGGAAACTGAGGCTACAATTCGCACAGGCTCACCAAAATTGGACTATAGATGATTGGAAAAACGTTGCCTGGTCTGATGAGTATCAATTTCAGCTGCAACATTCGGATGGTAGAGTCAGAATTTGGCATAAACAACATGAAAGTATGGATCCATCCTGCCTTGTATCAACAGTTCAGTCTGATGGTGGTGTAATGGTGTGGGGGATATTTTCTTGGCACACTTTGGGCCCCTCAGTACCAATTGAACATTGTTTAACTGCCACGGCCTACCTGAGTATTGTTGCTGACCATGTCCATCCCTTTAGGACTACAGTGTACCCATCTTCTGATGGCTCCTTACAGCAGGATAATGCACCATGTCACAAAGCTCAAAACATTTCACCACTGGTTTCTTGAACGTGACAATGAGATCACTGTACTCCAATGGCCAGCACAGTCACCAGATCTCAATCCATTAGAGGACATTTAGGATGTGGTGGAACTGGAAATTTGCATCATGGATGTGCAGCCGATCTGAAGAATGAACAATCTGAAGAATGTTTCTAACGTTTCTAATATATACATACACACACACACAGCATTTATAAATGGCATGCAGACTCTTCATTATTGGGTGGCCGTCAACAATCCAAAAAGTGGCACTGAAGCAAAATTACACTAAGTGCAGGGTGCCATGGTGATGCTCGCTCACCTTCTCAGGGGGCATGTCTATGACACTCTGTACTCACATTGTATCCTCAGTCTTCCAAGTTTAAAGACCTTAGGGGTGTTATTTACTAAAGGCAAATCCACTTTGCACTACAAGTGCACTGGAACTGCAGTCGCTGTAGATCTGAGGGGGACATGCAAGAAAGAAAAAAAAAAAGCATTTTAGCTTGCACATGATTGGGTGATAAAATGAGCAGAGCTTCCCCTCATTTCAGATCTACAGTGACTTCACTTACAAATGCACTTTCAAGTGCACTTGTAGTACAAAGTGGATTTGCCTTTAGTAAATCAACTCCCTAGTGTAGTGGAGGACTGAATACATTTAGCTGTGAAAAAGAATTGCTGGTCAGTGCTGGAGAAAAACTTTTTAATTTTTTTATTTTACCTACTGCTGGGGAACCATTAAGAAAATTGCCATGGCTTTAAAGAGGCATTTTTGTAAACCAGCTTATCCCTAAAATACTATTAGAATATAAAGGATATTTGGGCTGGGACAAGGTATTCTAAAGAAGCCTACAGAAACATGGTGGGCAGATATGCATGCATCATCTATCTGCTAAACGATTATGAGTCAAGGGGAGAACAGGAAATGACAGCTTGTCTTGGGGTAAAGCAATTCCGAACGGCTGGAAAAATCAATCCCATCGAATTGCTCTTCCCTAAGCAGGCAGGCTGACGGAAGACCTAAAAAAACATGCCATTATTCCTCAATCCAAATAAAACCAGTCAAGCAGGTATAGGTACCTTACCAACTCTGGGCTCAGCCTCCAAATGTTCCTCAGTGCTTCTACCTTCAATGTTGCTTTTTTTTTTTTATCGTTTTCCTGAAGACCCTCATGGGGCGGGTTCATGACTCCTTGCACTCATGGTAGGTCCTCTAGGCATCACTCTACCCAGAAGACTGAGGACATCTTGAGGCAGGACAAGGTAGTGGGGCTTCTTGAAAAAGCCAAATGACTGTGCAGGGGAACAGTACAAACCACTTCTGGACATACAAGGGGTTTATTTACTAAAACTGGAGAATGGCAAAATCTGGTGCAGCTCTGCATAGAAACCAGTCAGCTTCTAGTTTTTTTTTTTGTCAAAGCTTAAAGCGGCGTTCCGCCCAAAAAATAATAAAACATTAAAAGCCAGCAGCTACACATACTGCAGCTACTGGCTTTTAACAATCAGACACTTGCCTGTCCTGGAGTCCAGCGCTGTCGGGTGCTGCTGCCGCTATTGCGGGTAACGGTACCCGGCAGTGTAGCCTTACGGATTCACGCCGGGAACCCTACTGTGCATGCGCGAGGCCCCACTCCTCTCTCCTACTGGCCCGGCGACAGGGAGAGGTGGAGGGACCTCCACGGTGAAATCACGGGCCGCGGCCCGGACTCCCAAAAGTGGGAACAGGATATCCTGTGCCCCCTCCCCCCCGAAAGGTGCCAATTGTGGAACGGGAGGGGGAGAGGAGACAAATGAGTGGAAGTTCAACTTTTGGGTGGAACTCCGCTTTAATTGAACAAGCTGAAGTTAGAAGCCGATTGGCCACCATACACAGCTGAACCAGAATTTGCACTCTCCAGTTAAACCAACCCCACAATGTCCAAATTGTGGCCAGTTCCCGATGAACCAGTGAAAATTCTGTCAGTGGGTAGTCCTTTTGGTTGAATTGAAATTGAAGAATCTGGGTGGAAAATTGTCGGCTGAATTGCGGCAGCATTCAAACAGATGCAGCGCTGTTCGGGTATACTGATAGACAACAGGGCCAGCTGTCAAAATACATTAGGCATGGGGAGTTTTGTCCATCTGTGTTGTATAGCATGGCTGGAGCCCGCAGGCTGCATGAAAGAAATCTGTAGGCGTATTGCCAGATTTAGGTTAGTACTGGAAGCCCCATTATAAGCATTACAACAAATTTTGCTGTTCGCGTGTCTAACTAACTCCCCTCAACTTTCAGGATCAGGAAAACATGTACCAACTGATTATGCCGTGACAGTAAAGCCCTGTACACGGGCAGAATGTCAGGAGACATTTGCTGGTTCAAAAAAAAAAAAAAGCTGACATTCTGCCTGTATGTTGGTCTGTCCGACAGTTCGGCCGGCTTCTGTCGAACGTGCATACTGGGAGACCAGCAGCTGACAGACCCTCGATCAGCGCTTTCAGCCAATGGCAGAGAGCATTGATTGGAGTGTTATGGCGGGGAGGGGGCGTCCCCGTCAGAACACAACAGCTCAGCAGGAGAGATCGCTGTACTAACCTTGCATAGTTAGTACAGCTGCTCCGACCAGAGCTGACAGGTTTCAACCCACGGGGTTGAACGGAAAAAAAAATAAAAAATAAAAAAACGAAGTGTGTACCCGGCTTAGATTTACATTCTAAACAGACTCCACCATTAATACCTGTGAGCTAAGAATATCTACGTGACTCTATAATATTGTCTGACTGCCCAGTATTATCAAGAAATCACACGAGTGCTTCCTACGGGGAATTCTCATGTAGGCTTTTGTTTAGCCATTTCCTTATTCTCTGGTTAGCATTGGGTGTTAAAATTACTCAGCTCATTCTCCTCTCCCACACTGTGACAATGAGAGTGCCCCCCACCTCTTCCATCGCACCCTCTTTGTTCTGGAGAGGAGATGAGGTAACTGTTGTGTTCATATCACTTTCTATTATGTGAAGGATGGAAGGTGGAGAGTAAACTATTCTCCGCCAGGGCGACAAAGTCAGTGGCAGAACGGTTTCACACGGGATTGTATCGGAGCAACCAATCAAGTTTGAATACAGTTGACTAGTGTGTGGCAATGTAGACTCTGTGACAATTTGACCCATACAACGCCCCAGATCATTTTTGTTTTCTACAACCAACTGCTAGTCCCAGTGGCTACAGAATAATTGCCATTCTGTAGCCATTGTGACTAAAGGCACAAGCTGTAGCAAAACGCTTTGTTTAAGGAATGGTAAGAACGCCTTATTACGGTCAGTGGCCAGGTTAGGAAGATTTCTTCATTTCCTGTTTGATCACCATGTCAGACCTCAATGGAAACACCTTGAAAAACGTGAAATGAGCATTTTCTTCAAGCCTTTTTTTTGTCGCATTATTTTCTGCTCAAACAGCAGCCCTCCACCCCTTTTTCAGCAGCACTCCACATCTTTTAGTGGAAAAACGCTTGAAAAAAATGCCTATAATATTTGCAAATCTGCTAAAAAAAAAAAAAAAAAAAAAAAAAAAAAGGCACACTCAAAAACGTCTGGAAAAAAAAACTGTAGAAAAAAAATGCCTGAAAATGCTCAGCTAAGCGTGAATGTAGCATATGAAGACTGAGCCAGAGGGTGACCACAAGAGAGGCAAGGACGACAGCTAGAGCCACTGGTTATAATGGCGACTGGTGACTTGACAACTCACCGGCACTTGTGTTCCAGACAGGCAGACAGCACACAGCCACAGCACACAGCCACAGCACACAGCCACAGCACACAGCCACAGCACATGCAGACTGGGGGGAGGTGAGCCTGAGGCGGCAGCAATTGACGGGCAAACCGCATGCGATTCAGACAGGATTCACACCGCATTCCTTTTCAAATCACATGCGATTCTTTGCACTGCAATTTGAGCCCATTCATTTTATATGGGCTCAAATTACACCACAAAAAAAAGGATGGGTTTTAGATATCGGAGCATTTGCTCAAATACAATTACTAGTGCAAATGCTTAGTATCGGCACCAATACCAGTGCAACCCTAGTTATAACTCCTGTTCAAGCAGCAATTACCTGAGAGTGACCAGTCCTGGACCCAGACTGCCAGCATCCAAAGCTGATCACTCACAGGTAATCACTCCATGAGTGATTACCTGTGAGCGGCCGTGATTAGCTGTGGGAGCCGTCGGCCTCCCATTACTTTCAATGGGCCTCCACAGTTTATCGCCCCTGTTCTCATATGTAATCACACAAGGCCCCATTCACAGGTGTGAAAGGGGCCTAAATCAATTCGACCAGCTCTAAAATGTGCACTCACCATTTATACTTGAAAAGCATTTTCATCCAAAGGAATGGATAGAGAATGACAGTGCATGCTTGGACCTGGCACAGAAGGTTTTGACAACTGGCTTTTCTGCCTCATCTTATTGGATCATATAAAGGCAAATATAGGACTGGTGGGAGGGCAAGGGGCACAGCAAGCCAGTGAAGACTGGTGGGAGGGGACTGGGGCTGGAAAAGGTTCAATAAAAGTTTTACTGCACCAAAAATGCACTTACATTTTAAATACAGGTAAGCAATGGTAACTTCAGAACAGGCAGAGAATTTAGTGTATTTTTTGAGCACTGGAAACCCTTAATGGATAAGTACCGTAAATAATTTGGAAACAGCAAAAAAAAAAAAAAACCTATATTAAGAAGCAAAGGACTAGGATATGTTCAAGAAAAATCTGCATACTAGAGTAACAGGAGGCTAGGCATATTTTAAAAAAAATAACTGTATTGAGAGAATTATGGGGAGCTCATTGCCAACCTCCACCTAATTATAATAGTAACCTGGCTTTTTTAAGGCTTTAATGCTTTAAGCACTGGCTGAACAAACAGGTAGTTAAGAAAAGTCCAAACTCCTGATCTTCATACTTGCTTCAAGTTAGTGCCTCAGAAAATACCGAAGAACTGGACCAGCCAGGCCCCTAGCATGTTCAGAGTAAAAAGGTTGGAAGCCTCCATATTCTCTCTGAAAAGGTTTCCTTTGAATATAAAACTTCAGTTCAATGTTGTCTTTTCCGTTTATATTCCAGACTGGATAGTTTCAATGGAAAAGTGCTGGGTTGTCAGAATTAAAGCAAACAAACAATATATAGATGTACACTATCCAGATGTCTATATGCTGGGGGACAGAATGGGGACCTTTACTATTAATGCTTATGTTATACAAGATGTGAAGACTTGCAGAGCATGCCATGCATCCTTCACATTGACATAACTATGTAAATGTGGACATGAACATATTTAAAATGATATGCTGTTAGCAAATAGTGTTACATTGTAAAATAATAAAATATTTATCAGAGCTGTCACAAAGGATTAGGTCTGCAACCCACACATTCACGAAAGGGCCTTTCCTATCATCACAGCATATCTCGCCTGTTTGCTGTTCAGTACTGTATATAGGCATCTCTTGGTTTACTGAACTCTAGGAAGAATGTGAAGTAAAAAACAATGGCGGACTATGGGAAAGATGTAGAAAACTGCTTTAGGGAACTTTAAGGCAAAGAAATTTAGGCCCTGACTGAACAAAGCACAGCTCTGCTTTAAAAATGAAATATGCAGGATAAAGAAACTGGTTCACTTTAACCACTTAAGGACCAAGCCTCTTTCTGAGATTTGTTGTTTACAAGTTAAAAACAGTTTTTTTTTTTTGCTAGAAAATTACTTAGAACTCCCAAACATACATATACATTTTTTTATTTCTAACACCCTAGAAAATGAAATGGCTGTCATTGCAATACTTCTGTCACTCCGTAATTGCGCAGCGGTCTTACAAGCGCACCTTTTTGGGAAAAAATACACTTTTTTGAATTAAAAAAAAAAAAAAAATAAGACAGCAGTGAAGTTAGCCCAATTTTTTTTATATTGTGAAAGATAATGTTACGTTGAGTAAATTGATATCCAACATGTCACGCTTCAAAATTGCGCTTGCTTGTGGAATGGCGACAAACTTTTACCCTTAAAAATCTCCATAGGCAACATTTAAAAAAAAATTCTACAGGTTGCATGTTTTGAGTTACAGAGGAGGTCTAGGGCTAGAATTATTGCTCTACCGATCGCGGCGATACCTCACATGTGTGGTTTGAACACCAGTTTCATATGTGGGCACTACTCACGTTAACCACTTCCGGACCGCCGCAAAACGTCAGAAGCCAAAAACAGCTGTTGTAAAAACGTTCAAAAACATCCAGTGTGCATTTAATCAGTACAGTTGTCCAAAAATACAATACAAATATACTACAACACATGACATCACTTCTGATTTTTTATTCTGTCGTACAAGAAATTTCGTAACTTTAGTAAACTCTTCAGGTTTGATATACCACTAGCAGGCAAAAAAAAATAAAATGGACGATCTGTTGTCCGATTTTCGGTTCATGTGTACGGGACATTAGGCTGTTTTCAGCAGTTTTTGGCTGGGGCATTTTGTTGGCTTAAAAAAAAAAAAAAAAAACTAGTAGGTTCTGAGAAGAGTTTTTCAGCTGTAAAAATGCTCCAAAGTCAAAAAACGCTGATGAACGCCAATAAGTGCTCAAAAACGCGTCTCACCTGCGTTTGACATTCTTGATCCATTGAAAGACAAAAAAATAACGCTAATAAATGCTATTGCAAAAACGTTGAAAAACTCACTGCAAAGCTACTGGCGTTTTATAACGTTATTTCAATGTCCAGTGTGCGCGATGCCTTAATCTCAATCAGTTCATTTGTCCCCTCCCACCACTTCTTAAAGTAATCCAGCTGCTAATGAGCCGCTCTGATCGCTTTCATGAGAATGCCGGATGAAAAATAAAATAGCAAGGTTATGGCTGATGGCTTTAGCCACACACACATTATATATATATATATATATATTAAATCCACTAAATACATTCCGGGTGTTTAAAACAAAAGAAATACAAAGTCTTACGGTTCATTTCAGAAAGCAACCACAGCCCAAGTGGACAAGCCAGTCCCCTGCCTGTCTACTGCAGAGAAGGACCCTCGTACTCAGAGTGGAAGCAGTGGTCTCTATGCAGAGGTTTAGCACACCCCCAGCTAGGGCAGACCTATATCTTCTCAATAAGCAAAGTTTACAGTTACTTCTAATTACAGAGCTCCAACTGTGACTAAGAACTGCATGCTGGCAGGGGACTAGGCCCACTCAGACTAGGTCTGCTTTTTAACCAAAAGGAAATTAGCTGTAGTGCATAAGGGAGGTTCCTATGGCTGTCACTGGTGTCAGGGTAGCGCTGTGTGATCCATCTCTAGACACCCTCCACATGTCCCTCCTCCTTCACCGACCCCCCACCCCCTCAGCGAGTCACACTAACTTGGTTTTTAGCTCGCAGCAGAGGTCTCTACCAACTCAAGAAAGATCACATGAGCAAACATGAAAAACCCAAGCTTAACACAGGTGTGTATGTAGGGGAAGGAATCACTGAGGGCTGGGGGCTACTGGAAGGCTTTTAAACTCTTTGGGTCTTTCCTGGCCTTTCCTGAGGGTGGGCATAACCATATTAATTAAATCGTCCTGGGGGGCTCACTTCCAGAAAAACGCGATAGCACTTTGGCAATTAAAGAAAGTCTGGTCACAACCTTCAGCTCATCCACTCCCCCTAACCCCGAAAAGCCTCAGTGACAACGCTGTAGTGAATTTACTGCAGGCCATTCAGCATGGTCATCCTGGAAGAGAAAGGGGATTCAATGTCAGAATCACTGGGTATATTGGAAAGGAAAAAAAAAGAAAGAATAAAAAGTATGTTTTGAATTATGCAGTATATTATTTATATTTATTCAGTAATATTTAATTGTTTTAAATGCTCCTAAACGCAAACGTGACAAAACAGACATTTTAAAACGTGGGTTGCTATCTGTCGAGTTAAATCGTTCAGGAGAGGTTGTAAAAAAGTCCCGTGTACAGGAAGCCTAAAGGAGTGAGTGGACCTCAAGTGGCCAAAAGAGCAGCAGCCTATCAGGTGTCTGTCCTAATGATACAGAAAGCAGTTCTATCCCTTCATTACACTCCAATACAAACACAATTTTAATAATCTTCATTAATAATTTTAATCAGAATTTCATTCACTGCATGCAATAAACATTTGGCAAACCACAAGCCAAAAAGGATGTCAGGAAGGATCAAAACAACATTTAAGTATGAAGGATAACAAACGCGTTGCAAGGATTCAAAGCCGTGGGACAACCAGCATCCCATCTGCAGGCAGTAAAGTGTCTGCCAGCTGTGCCTTTTGCTCATGAAAACTTCCACAGGTAAATAAAAGTCGGGCCAAAAGATCCCTGTTAAGTAGATGCAGAAATCTGCCCCAACTTGTAAGCTTCCAGGAGGAGAATATTGAGCAAACTGTTGACACAAAAGTGCCAATTAGTGTGGAACAGAAGCCGCATTCCCTCCAGACAGTCTGTCCCCTCTGCCTGAGACCCCATGATACCAAGGCGAGAATGACAGCTTTGTGAACCATGGTGCAACTGTTTACAGGCAGCAAATTCAGCACTGTCTGAACAAGATGTATAAAAAAAACAAAACAAAAAAAAAAAAAACACGACAAGGCTCACAATTATCAAAATACAAAAACACAATACAAATACCATGAAACAGCCTGAAATTCTGCAATATCAGCATAGTGCAATACCCCCAGAACCCCACACATGATGCAAGCCTTGCACAGTTCAATGAACAGTTATCTACATTTGGGCCCAGCTCACAGAGATCAAAGGAGTCATTGACTGCAACAAAATGAGGACAGCTATTGATAAGAGTGGCTGTGAAGGATACATTTCCTCTGCTAGAGAAACACTGCTGACCTCCCTTCTCCTGCCTTCCCAGAGCACATATCCTCTCAGATAAGGGTCCAGGCAACACTTTACCCTGAGAGGGTCTTATCCTGCTTCTAGCTAGCTACAGCATACTGATTAGCTCTGCTGTCCTTCACAGTGGGTTAAGGTCAGAATAAACAAACAAAACACACTCCGATTCTATAAAGATGACAAAGACTGCTGGTACAAAGACCAGTGTCTCACCTAGATCAATAGATGGTGAGAGATCTGCTTCTTATCCTGGGCATTAAAAATACAGTGGGATCTAGGAGGATGTAAGCTCTCTTGACCAGGGCCCACCAAGAGCTCGGTACACACTAGCAGATTTTTTTTTCATTCAATCCAGCGTGCTGAAAAAAAAAACTTGAAAAGTTTGGAAGGAGTTATGCGATGTTAGTACAGCGATCTCCCTCATGCGATGTTAGTACAGCGATCTCCCTCTGCTATTGTGTTCTGACAGGGGGACTGCCCCTGGCCAGTGTCCTATAGCCGGCAGTAGAGCGGCACGATTCTGGCCAAAATGAGAATCACAATTTTTTTGCTTAGAGTAAATTGTTCACATTATTCAAAAAAAAAAAAAAAAATAAATTGGGCTAACTTTACTGTTTTTTTTGTTTTAATTCACCGAAGTAATTTTTTCCAAAAAAAATTGCATTTGAAAGACCGCTGCGCAAATACAGTGTGACAGAAAATATTGCAACAACCACCATTTTATTCTCTAGGATGTCTACTAAAAATATATATATAATGTTTGGGAGTTCTAAGCAATTTTCTAGCAAAAAAAAATTATTTTAACTTTAGAAACCAAAAAATGTCAGAAAAGGTTTTAGTGTTTAAGGCCCCTTTCACACGAATGAACCGTTCAGGTCCGCCTGTCAGTTTTGTCGGCAGACCTGAACGGGCGCTCCATGTTAGCCTATGGAGCGACGGATGTCAGCGGTGACATGTCCGCTGACATCCAACCCGGTCCGATCTGCTAAAATCAGACGGATGGCCCTACGTTCGTATCCGTCCCTGACAGATCGAATTAGATCTGATGAAAACGGACATGCTGTCTGTTTTCGTCCGATCTCTCCATAGTAACCAGCGGCTCTTGACAAGCCCCTCCCCGCTCAGTGAGCAGAGGACCTGTCATCCGCCGGCTCAGCCGAGATCAACGGAGAGATCTCCCGCTGAACCGGCGGACTCCGTGGTAGCGGATCTGCCTCGTGTGAATGAGGCCTGAGTGGTTAAACTTCCCTCACTAACACACGAAATCTCTTCTATTGACAAATTGTTACAATGTTTAGACTTAAGTTCAACTGATAAAAAAAATGTTCTGATTCTTGGCAGACTGCCCGTTTTTTTCCTTCCTTTTGGATGGCTGTGGCTTCAGAAGAACAGAGAGAATTCTTTGCATAGACAGAATCGTGAAACACTTTAGTCAAGATCGCAACAGGGAAAAAAAAAAAAATCGTGATAACAATTCTTGACGATTAATTGTGCAGCTCTAGCCGGCAGCACTGATAAAGCATTAATTCTCCAACAGGGAGGTTGTACAAAAGTTGACCAGCAGATCAACTTCTGTACAACGACCCTGCCCAAACATTGACCGAAATTCATCCAAACAAATTTAAATCCAATTATGCCTAGTTTAACCATCTTATTGAATTGTATTGTAACTGTACTGTATTGCTTATAATGTAAAAGTACTGGATGGACAAGGTGGAGGAGGTGGGGAGGTGATACCACCTACACCTTGTCCAATCAGAGAATGCTTTACATTCACTCAGAAAAAGCAAATCATTCTCTAAATGGCGCCCATGCTGAACTGAAACACAAATTCCTGTGTTTAGAATGATGTAGGGCAGTCACTTGGCACAAGACACAGAAACTAATGGAGATTATTGAAGTAGGAAACCCATACAGCGAGTTCCAGCTTCTAGAGGGATACCACGGGTATCGTATATGCAGAGTTACATTTGTCCAAGCTGGACCAACATAACTGTAAAAAATGCCACACTTAGAATATCTTCTTTAATGTTAGCAAGATCTGCATCCTTGGAATGTATACAGAAGACCTAATGGGAGAATGGTTGGTTCTCAGCAATTTATCTGAAGTTTCACTTTAAAGGGATATGCAAGGGTCCTGCATATCAGGAAAGCAACAAAGCAAATGGACAGGCCCCAGCTGGTGTGATCAGTCGGCTAAATCGGCTTCTCTGTGCCAAACTTCCCCACTCACAGATCATAACTGGCGCCAGAGCTCTGCCCAGATGTCCCCCTTTCCCCATATACACAGTTGCTGTGGGAGCCTCAAGTTTTCACTCTCATGTGGTTTCAGCACCTGTTGAGTCTGAAATGAAAACAGATTCATCAGGAAGATATTTGACGGGTAGTACTGAGCGCTCTCACAGTAGGGAGGATTGCTCAGTCTTTCCCTACCGCCCTTCTGCCATGGAGAGCCAGTATCAGAGCTCTAACTGCAGCTAGCACTTTCCTTGAAAATTAAAATCTGCTAATAGTACTCTAATGTACTGCAATCCAACACTAATAAATAAAAAACTAGGAAAATTAAAGTGGTTCTAAAGCCAATTTTTTTTTACCTTAATGCATTTCCTGCATTAAAAAGGTAAAAAAAAAAAATAAAAAAACTACGTTTTAAAAGGAGTTTCTGCCCTTCCCTGTGTGAAGAGAAAGAGGGGAGAAGAGATCCATTGCTGTGTACGGCTCCATCTCTTCTCCCCCCTCTTCCTCTTCACACAGGGACTCGGGGTAGCAGCAGGAGCCAATGTCAATCAAATGCAATGAAGAAGAAGTGGGGGGCAGGACTAAACCCCGCTGTATGTGTCTATAGAGCACAAATTTAAAGACAAACACAGCTTGGGAGCGAGCATGCACTATGTGCCCCCATAGCAAGCCACGGAGAAGAGGAGGAGCCAAGATCGTCGAGTGACCCCAGAAAGGGAGGTTTAGGGTGCTGTGTGCTAAACTATTGCTCAGAGCAGCCAAGTATAAAAGTAGTATTTTAGTAAAATAAAATAAAAAAATACCTTTACTAACAATTTAAATGTGAACATTACAGACATTGAGAATAATAAGCGTTTAGCTAAAACAAACCTGTCTTTCCCTCTACCTGTTTGAAATACCAATGCAAAACAGTGACATGGTACCTCTGTTGTGGCCTGGTTACCACAGAAACCCAGAGATGCCTGCAAAATACAAAATAATATTTGCAAAGTGATTTTCCACCTAGGGACTCGAAGCACTTATCAAATTGGTATTGGGGTTGTTGAAGAGGTATTGATAAAACCCTGGGTGAGTAGATATATCAGTTTGTAAAAAAATGACCAGAGAAGATAGCAGGAAGTTTCATACTGTGGGTGTTGCATGACAGAGTGTAAGTCCCCTTTCACACTGGGGCGTTGGGGCCGCCGGCGCTAAAGCCCCGTTATTTTTAGAGGTGCTTTACCGTCGGATTTGCAGGGGTTTTCGGCCGCTAGCAGGGCGGTTTTAACCCCCGCTAGCGGCCAAAAAGAGCCGCTGCAGCGGCGCTTGCGGTTCTGCAGCGGTGCCCATTCAGTTCAATGGGCAGGAGCGGTGTATACACCGCTCCAAAGATGCTGCTTGCAGGCCATTTTTTAGCGTCCTGCCAGCGCACCGCTCCAGTGTGAAAGCCCTTCGGCTTTCACACTGGAGAGACAGGAGAGGCGCTTTACAGGTGTTATGCAGGCGCTATTTTTAGCGTTGTAGCGCCTCAGTGTGAAAGGGGTCTAACTGAGATCCAAAAGATTTTAAGATGACTGTAATGGGTGTCATTATCCATTCTCTGAGGATGAGGGTGTAGGAGAATGGTTAAGCAGAGGTTCAGTCAGATGGGAGGGAGCCAAGATATTTAGGGGTTTATAAAGTAGGCCAATTGTAAATGAGGTCCTCCATTTGATTGAAAGCCTGTGTAGGGAGTGAAGATTTGGTGGGATGTGGCAGTGACAGGGCTGGTCAGAGAGTAGCCTGGTTGGTGCATCCTGTACCAGATGCAAGTGATGTAGTTCTCTCTCAGGGAGACCAACGTAAAGGGTGTAGCAATAATGCAATCTAGAAGGTACAACACATGGACCAATCTTGGCACATCCTCTACTGAAATCAGACGTTTGATTCTTCCAATGTTCCTGAGATGGTAGAAAGAGGATGGCCGCAGATACCTGTTGCTTAATCAATAGGCTGATCACTCGTTTCTGACAGCTGCCCGAGCAGAGAGCTGCTGACCGTCAGTCATAGCTCTCTGGTCCCTCCTTGCTTATTGGAGTGCTGGGCTGTGGAGGGAGCGGCCAGCTCAGTTTCTCAGCGGCTTGCTGAGAGGCTGAGCCGGGTGTCGGTCCAGGGATCTGGCGGATCCAGACTCCATTGTCGCAATGACGTGGGGCCTGGACCGACTTCTGTGACGTTCAGAGAGTGGACATCAGCCAGCTCTTTGCTAAAAACGGGTCACAGGAGTACAAATCAAATTGCATTCCTGTGATCCATAGGAGAAGTACAGCCAAACAAGCTTTGGCTATACTTCTCCTTTAATGCTGCCTAACAATTTCACCTTTTAATCCAGGCAAGCATGGCTAGGTGCCCAGGCTGCACGGTCATCCAAAATAGAAACATATCTTTAAAATTCAGGAGCATACACTGCAACAATTCAATACATAGTGGATGTGTTTTAGCTGTACCCAGCCTGAGTCATAACCAGTATAAGGCCTCATGCACACTGGACGTTTGACGTTTTTACAGCAGCTGTAGAAGTTTTTTTCTAGTGTCATTAAACTCTCCATCATGTTATCCTATGTGTCCATGCATACATAGGCTGTTATCAGCAGTTTTGGGCAGTGGCGTTTTTGAGCAGTAAAAAAATTTAAAAAATAAAAACAAAAACTAGTGGGTACTGAGAGACGTTTTTCAGCAGTAAAAACGCTCTAACTAAAGGATTTAAAAAAAAAAAAACACAGTAAGTACATAGATCTTTTTTTATGCAGGATAGGTGGAAGGAGGGGGGAAGGAACATCTTTAAAGTGGTTGTACATCCTGTAAACCTTTTTTACCTACAGGTAAGCCTATAAGGATATATATATATATATATATAGGATAGGATATATCTCCTAAACCTCCACGGTTTAGGAGATATTTACAATAAAGCCGTGCGCCGATGTCTACGGCACATGCGCACTTTAGAAAGGGCAGATCGTGTGGTTTCTAAAGGGCTCATGCTGTGATTGGTGTAGGTGACGTCACATGACTCCGGTCAATCACAGATCGATGCAACGATGCATAGTAGTAGCCCGTTATGCTTTGGGAAATAAAGGGGAAGTAAAACCCATCAGGATTTACTTCCTCTTTAAGAACAGTTAAAGTGGTAGTAAGGCCTAACTCTAAGTCAATTTGCCACTACAAAAAAGGGACTTCTGACTTTATCCACTTCATGAAACAACAGCTGTACATTATTTTAAACAAACTTCAACTCATTTTTCCCAGTGGAACATGCTGCTAATTTATGACATTCTTTAGATAGTATAAGCATGCACAACAGGAAGTTATACTGAATTCTTCTGTCATTGGAATGTCCGAGTGGAAACATTTGGAAACCATCACTACCTTTACAGTGCAATGACAGTGCTGACGGGTTTAGTCACATCACTGAGTTGGGCCCCAAGATCTGATGGACGTACTGCTGTTGGTCTCCCATTCCCCATACTGCACTGAACACCCCAAAGGAAAAACCTTTATTGGGGCCACAAGAGGGGTTCCTCCATCAGACACTCTGAATCAAGAGGCACACACCTGGGTCAGTTTATGATAGGAAAACATCTTTTCTCTGAAGGTAGAATATGGGTTATTGAAAGAGAATGACTAACAGACCTGAGGGCTTTTTCTGCTTTAAATCTGAACTCCAGGGAAATGGCTATATAGTATTATGAAATACATAACAGAGGCATTTCACCTGCCAAAAGAATCTGAATTCTGTCCATCCAGTACGGAGATACAAAGCCATGACAGGCAGCACAACAAACACTGTTTGGCAGGCAGGAGACCTGATTTTATTCTGCAGCAGTTAAAAGGGAATCTTCAACCTCTTTTTTTGAGCTAAGGGCATTTTTCAGATGTTTTGCTTCAGGTGACAAAATGCTCAGATGTGAACAGGTGCCATTGAAATGAATAGGATTTTGCATTTTTCGGGCGTTTTATGAGCTGAAAACGTTCAGGTGTGAATGCAGCCTTAAACACCTAAAGATATTGTTCCTTCCCCAGTCTGTGACTGGACAATAAAAAGAAGTGACAGGCTGATGAGCTCATCTCTCTGTCACTTTGCTCTTTTCTCATATTGGCACGCCTCTTGTCAGCATACGAGTGCTGCAGAACACCCAACTGACTCCTTGTGCTCTCCCTCCCACTCCCAGTCTGAGCTCTGTTGTACAGGACTGCAAGGAGGTCGATACCAAATAAAATTCAGGTACACTGCCGGCAATTAAAAAAAATATATACTTAAAGCTCAACTCCAGGATGCTTTACATTTTTTCCTCTAAGACTTGTCTATGTCTTCCCTATGTCTATAGATGTGTCATCCATGTCCCATTGAGACATTAGCAATGATGGTGGATGGGATTCAGGATGGTGGAGTTGGGAAGTGGGGTGGAGATAGGCACCCAGAATCCACCTGATTTAAATAAATGCCCATTGAACAGTTTATGTAGATGTGGTTATGGTGACATGGCTATGCAAGCGTGTCCAGTTCCTTGGACAAGAAAACCTGCAGAGAGAATTTCTCTGGCCCCATGCACATGGCTATGTACGATCAGCAAAATTCTATGTAAAAGGTGCTCCATACTATACATGATCTTACAGTGTTCAGCATAAATGAGTACACCCCTTTTGAAAAGTAAGATTTCAATCAAAATCAACGAACACAAGAACAATTTCCAAAATTTTGACAAAACTCAGTTTTAAAGAACATTTGTTTAGCTCATTACATGAAAGTAACTTAGATTACAAAAATTAATATGCACCACAACAAAATCTACTCCATCTAGTATTTTGTATGACCTCTATGATTAATAACAGCAGCATAGTCTTCTAGGCATGAGATGAACAAGTTGGCGACATATTGCAACATCTGTATTTGGATGGAGAGGAATACACAACTTGTCTCTTCAGAATTCCCCATAAGCGTTTGATTGGGTTCAGATCAGGGGGACATACTTGACCACTGAATCACTTTCACCCTGTTCTTCACAAAAGCAACAGTGGCCTTAGTGGCCAACAGTGTTTTGGATCATTGTCATGTTGGAAAAGTGCACAACGACCAAGGGTACGGAGTCATGGTAGCATCTTCTCTTTCAATATAGAGCAGTACATCTGTGAATTTTTGAATTCATGATACCATCAATGAAATGCAGTACCCCAACACCAGCAGCTCTCATGCAGCCCCACAGGAGGACACTGCCACCATCATGTTTCACTGTAGGCACCATACATTTTTCTTTGTACTCCTCACCTTTGCGATGTCATATACAGTGTTGAAGCCATAAGTTCCAAAACATTTATCTTGGTCTCATCACTTCAGAGTAAAAAGAGTCCCAGTAGTCTTTTTTTCAGCATGGGCCCAGGCAAAATCTAGGTGGGCTTTCCTTCATGGACGACACCCATGCATGCCATTCCTCTGCAGTGTATGCCGTATTGTGTCGCAGGAAACAATCACCCCACTTTGGCTTTCTACATTTTTAGCTAAATGCAGTGAACTTGCATGGTGATTTTTATAAACCCTTCTTATCAGAAGACGCTCCTGTCAAGGTGTTCACTTCCGTGGACGGCCTGGATGTCTCTGTGAGATGGTTGCTAGAGCTGCACGATTCTGGCTAAAATGAGAATCGCAATTTTTTTGCTTAGAAGATAGATCACGATTCTCTCTTTTTTTTATTCATTGAAGTGTATTTTTCCCAAAAAACTGCGTTTGAAAGACCACTGTGCAAATACAGTGCGACATAAAATATTGCAACAATCACCATTTTATTCCCTAGGGTCTCTGCTAAAAAAAAAAATTATATATTTTATATATATATATATATATATATATATATATATATATATATATATATATATATATATATATATATATAAATTTGGGGGTTCCAAGTAACTTTCTAGCAAAAAAATCTTAACTGTAAAAAACAAGTGTCAAAAAAAGGTTTAGACTTTAAAGTGATTAAACTTCCTGCATTTAGACACAGAAGCGTTATCCCTTTGATCTAAGGCTGAAGAGTTACAATGGTTGTTAAAGTGGAGGGCCACCCTAAAATAAAAAAATGCACCAATATTTAAAAAAAGAAAAAAAAAAAAAAACACATTTGAAAAAAAATTAAAAATTTAACTTACCCGAAACCCCTATTGCTAGGCAGTCTTCCTAATCTGCCTCTTCCTATTCTGCGGGGCTTCCTCCACTTCGGCGAGCGGCCCCGCTGCCTTCTGGGACATGTGTGTGTCCCAGAAACCAACGGGGCCATTCACAAAGCGCTGCGCGACACGGGCATGTGCAGTAGGAAACTGGTAGTGAAGCCGCAAGGCTCCACTGCCTGTTTCCCTTAGTTAGGATGGCGGCGCCGGCAGCCAATCCGATGGATGGATCGGCCTCGGGGGGCCGACATCACAGGCTCGCAGGTAAGTGTCCTTATTAAAAGTCAGCAGCTACAGTGCTTGTAGCAGCTGACTTTAAAAAAAAAAAAAAAACGCCCGGAACACCACTTTAAAAACTTGGCAGACTGCCAGAGTGAGCAGAGAACTCTCTATACTTGTTACATAAAAGAATCTGGAAACTCTGCAATACAGATCGTCAGGGGGTTCAATGGAGATCGTGATCTTTTAACGATTAATTGTGCAGCTCTAACGGTTGCAGTTGCATCTTTGCTAAAATTTTTATCTGAATTATATGTGATGGATCAGAACACAATAGTCTAAGTTGGTGAAGTAAAATTAGAAAAATAGATACATAAAACTAGTTTTCAGAAATAAAAAACTGATAATTGGCATATGTATTCACCCCCTTTGTTAGGAAGCCCATAAAAAGCTCTGGTGCAACCAATTACCTTCAGAAGTCACATAATTAGTGAAATGATGTCCACCTGTGTGCAATCTAAGTGTCACATGATCTGTCATTACATATACACACCTTTTGGAAAGGCCACGGGGGGGGGGGGGGGGGGGGGGGGGGGGGGGGTGCAACACCTAAGCAAGAGGCACCATTAACCAAACACTGCCATGAAGACCAAGGAACTCTCCAAACAAGTAAAGGACAATGTTGTTGAGAAGTACAAGTCAGGGTTAGGTTATAAAAAAATATCTTTGATGATCCCTAGGAGCACCATCAAATCTATCATAACCAAATGGAAAGAACATGGCACAACAGCAAACATGCCAAAAGACGGCCGCACACCAAAATTCACGGACCGGGCAAGGAGGGCATTAATCAGAGAGGCAGCACAGAGACCTAAGGTAACCCTGGAGGAGCTGCAGAGTCCCACAGCAGAGAATGGAGTATCTGTACATAGGACGGCAATAAGCCGTACGCTCCATAGAGTTGGGTTTTATGGCAGAGTGGCCAGAAGAAAGCCATTACTTTCAGCAAAAAACAAAATGGCACATTATGAGTTTGCGAAAAGGCATGTGGGAGACTCCCAAAATGTATGGAGGAAGGTGCTCTGGCCTGATGAGAACTAAAAATTGTAACTTTTTGGCCATCAAAGAAAATGCTATGTCTGGCACAAACCCAACTCATCACATCACCCAAATAACACCATCCCCAAAGTGAAACATGGTGGTGGCAGCATCATGGTGTGAGGGTGTTTTTCAGCAGTCGGGACTGGGAAACCAGTCAAAGTTGAGGGAAATATGGATGGTGCTAAATACAGGGATGTTCTTGAGCAAAGCCTGTACCACTATGTGTGTGATTTGAGGCTAGGACGGAGGTTCACCTTCCAGCAGGACAATGACCCCAAAAACACTGCTAAAGCAACACTTGAGTGGTTTAACTGCTTGACATCCGCGCTATAGCCGAATGACGGCTACAGCGCGGACCTGAATTCCCGGGAGGCCGTCATATGACGGCCTCCCCTGTGCACGTGCCCTGCGCGCGCCCTGCAGGGCGCGCGTGGAGCGCGCTGTGATCACCGAGTCACTGAGACTCGGGTGATCACCGATCCAAGTAAGGGGCCGGTCCCGGCCCCTTACCATGTGATCAGCTGTCAGCCAATGACAGCTGATCACATGATCAAAACAAAAGCTCTGTGATCGTTTTTTTTTTCTCCTCGCGCTGACAGTGCGAGGAGAAAAAAATACCGATCACCGGCTCAGCAGCAAGGGACATTGGTCCCGAAGAGGAGGAGGCAATAATGCCTCAATTGTGCCACAAGTACCCCCTGCCAGTGCCACCTGACATTGCCACATCACAGTGCCCACAGTGCCCACCAGTGCCACGTATCAATGCCCATAAGTGCCACCTATCAATGCCTACAAGTGCCACCTATAAATGCCCACCATTGCCACCTAACAATGCCCACCAGTGGTGCCAATCAGTGCCACCTAGCAGTGTGCAAGATCAGTGCCCATTATTGCCACCAATTAGTGCCAATCACTGCCACCCATCAGTGCCCATCACTGCCACCTATCAGTGCCCATTGGTGCCGCCTCATCAGCGTACATCAATGAAGGAGAAAAATTACCCTTTTTAAACATTTTATAACAAAATATAAAAAAAAAAAAAATTTTTTTAGAAAAAATTCGGTCTTTTTAAATTTTAACAAAAAATAAAAACCGCAGAGGTGATCAAATACCACCAAAGGAAAGCTCTATTTGTGGGGAAAAAATGATAAAAATTTCATTTGGGTACAGTGTTGTATGACCGCGCAATTGTCATTCAAAGTGCGTCAGCACTGAAAGCTAAAAATTGGTCTGGATAGGAGGGGGGTTTAAGTGCCCTGTAAGCAAGTGGTTAAAGGGAAACATGTAAATGTTGGAATGGCCTAGTCAAAGCCCAGACCTCAATCCAATAGAAAATCTGTGGTCAGACTTAAAGATTGCTGTTCACAAGTGCAAACCATCCCACTTGATGGAGCTGGAGCAGTTTTGCAAGGAGAGGAATGGGCAAAAATCCCAGTGGTAAGATGTGCCAAGCTCATAGAGACTTATCCAAAGCGACTTGGAGCTGTGATACCCGCAAAAGGTGGCTCTACAAAGTATTGACTTTAGGGGGTGAATAGTCACGCACATTGACTTTTTCTGTTGTTATTTTGTCCTATTTGTTGTTTGCTTCACAATAAAAAAAATCTTCAAAGTTGTGGGCATGTTCTGTAAATTAAATTATGCAAATCCTCAAACAATTCCTGGTTGTGAGGCAACAAAACACGAAAAATGCCAAGGGGGTGAATACTTTTCCAAGGCACTGTATGGGGAACAGTTCCTAACACTTTACCGCCCAGGGGCCCGACCTCCTCAATCAGACCCTGGATGAGCTCATGTCACCCATGGCAACCACCTCAGCAGAGCCTAGTGATCCCATAATTGTCGCGGGACAACTCCCCTCACAGCCACAGGACATAGCATTTATTTTTGCCAAGTTTGCAGAGATGCTGGACAGGAGCTTGTCCTTAGAGAAAGAATTCTTAAACCGTGTACACACAAGCGGAATGTCCGACAGAGAAAGTCAGACGGAAGCTTTTCATCGTATATTCCGATCGTGTGTATGCCTCATTGGACTTTTGTTGTTCGAAAATTCTGACGGACCTAGAAATAGAACAAGTTCTAAATATTTCCGACGGAACCCATTCCTATCGGGAAAACCACTGGTCTGTATGCTGTTCCGATGGACCAAAAACTACGCATGCTCTGAAGCAAGTACAAGACGGAAGCTACTGGCTATTGAACTTCCTTTTTCCAGTCCTGTCATACGTGCTGTACGTCACCGCGTTCTGGACGGTCGGACTTTGGTTTGACCGTGTGCAGGCAAGACAGCTTGAATGGAATTCCGTCATGAGAAACCTTCGGAGTTTATTCCGACGGCAAAACCGGTCGGCATTACTCCTTAACAAAACATAAACGAGACCCCACTTTCGTATCAAAAGAGAAACTAGACGCTGCACGCACATCACTGTTGGCTACGGGATCACTGTTGGCTACCAGATTGACTCATAATCTAAAGACACATACCTTACCAAAAATCAAGATAGGGAGTAATACACTTTCCCAAAATCCTCAAAAGATCATGTAAGCCTTCCATGACTTTTACAAGAAACTTTATAGTATGGGAAAAACAACCCAGGATAAACTCCTTAGCATCCTTTCTCAGCTCCATTAAAATCCCCAAGATCAAAGGACCACAATAGGGATAGGTTAGAGGAATCGATATCGGCAGAAGTTTCACAGGTTATTAACCACTTGCTTACTGGGCACTTAAACCCCCCTCCTGCCCAGACCAATTTTCAGCTTTCAGCGCTGTCACACTTTGAATGACAATTGCGCGGTCATACAACACTGTACCCAAATGAAATTGTTATCATTTTTTTCCCACAAATAGAGCTTTCTTTTGGTGGTATTTAATCACAGCTGGGATTTTTATTTTTTGCTAAACAAAAAAAGATGGAAAATTTTGAAAAAATAAAAAATCATGTTTCATAGTTTGTTATAAAATTTAGCAAACAGGTAATTTTTCTCCTTCATTGATATGCGTGGATGAGGCGGCACTGGTGGGCACTGATAAGCTGCACTGATGGGCATGGATAGGCACAGTTAAGGAGGCACTGATAGGCACAGATAAGGCGGCACTGATGGGGACAGATAAGGCGGCACTGATGGGGACAGATAAGGCGGCACTGATGGGGACAGATAAGGCGGCACTGATGGGGACAGATAAGGCGGCACTGGGTGGCACGGATGGGCACTGGTAGGCGACACTGATGGGCACTGGTAGGCGACACTGATGGGCAGCACTGCTGTGGCACTGATTGTGGGCACGGATGGGTGGCACTGGTAGGCAGCACTGTTGACTATTGCTAGGTGTCACTGGCAGGGGGCACAGATGATCGCCGTGATCGGGACTGATGTCCTCTCACGGCCGCCGGTGATCGGCTTTTTTTTTCTCCTCACACTGTCAGCGTGAGGAGAAAAAATAGCCGATTACCGGCTCTGTTTACATCACTTGATCAGCTGTCATTGGCTGACAGCTGATCATGTGGTAAGGGGTCGGTATGGACCCCTTACTCCGGATCTGTGATCAGGCGAGTCTCATAGACTCGCTGGTCGCCGAGCACGCCGCGCAGGCAGCTCGTGCACGGGACGACGTCAATAGACGTCGTCCCGGCAATGTAGGTCCGCGCTGTTGCCGTCATTCGGCAATAGCGCGGATATGAAGAGGTTAATAATCTAAGAAACCACTCTGCGCCCGGACTGGATGGATTCTCGAGCCCATATTATAAACATTTTGCCACTACCTTAGCTCCCTACTTAGCCCGCTTTTTTAACCAGCTAAGTACAGGAACCCAGCTTGATAAGTCCCTAACTCGGCCTTCATCACAGTGATTCCAAAACCAGGCAAAGACCCTAGCTTAGTCACCAACTACCACCGCATATCCTTAATAAATATTGATCTCAAAATTCTGACCAAAATCATGGCAGACCGTATTTGTTCCTTCGTTAATCTCTACGTCCACGAGGACCAAGTCGGCTTTATACTGGGGCGACAAGGTCCTGATCAAATTTGAAGAGCAATTGACATCTCTCTCCTGAGGTCCAGATGGGATGGTAATCCTCCCCAAACAGGCTTTCTGCACTCCCTGGACCTCCAGAAGGCATTTGATTCTATCTCCTGGTCATTCCTTATACCATATTCTTGCACCGCTGGGGATTTGGCCAAACTTTTATGAACATGATAGGGGCCATCTAATCAAACCCTGAAGCGAAAATTTGACTACAGGGATACTACTCTGACTCCTTCCCGATCTTTAAAAAGGCACACGGCAGGGATGTCCCTCGTCTCCTCTGATCTTCACTATTGTCATTGAAACGCTGGCTATTGCCATTAGGGGCCTCCCAGATATTCATGGGGTACAGTGTGGCCTGCAGACTCACAAGTGCACCCTCTTTGCAGACAATATCCTGCTCTTCGTCACTTCTCCCTTAATCTCGCTACCCAACATTTGCAAGCTAGTAGAAAACTTCAGTACAGTTGCGGGTCTCAAGGTAAAACTTCTCAAAACCTATGGCATTGAATGTAAACCTACCAGAACACCTTATTGCACGTTTAAAAGAAAAATTCCAATTCATATGGAGCGATTCGTGTATTTCCTACTTAGGGGACAATCTGGCTGCTTCGGTGGACCGCTTATATGCTGTTAACTTCCCACCAATATACCGTAAACTAGAGGAAGATCTTCCACTCTGGGGATCTCTTGGTTGGGCAGGGTTAACACTGTAAAAATGACACTACTTCCACGCATCCTATCTCTCCAAGTCACTTACTAACCCGATCCTTAAGGGACCAACTCCGGAAATTCCAATCCAAGACCCTCAGATTTATTTGGGGTGCAAAAGGACAGAGTTGCCAAGGGGACCCTATACCGAGCTAGACATAAGGGCAGAGCGGGTCTTCCGAATCTTGTCTGGTATCACCAGGCTGCTCAAATGACCCAACTTTCAACCATTTACTCCAAGTTGGCCCATCCAGAATGGGTCCACATGGAAAGGCAAGCAATCCCTCACTACACACTAGACTACCTCCTTTGGTGCTCTCTTAAAACTAGACCTGCGATTATGATACCTACACTCTCCCACTATCTGGTAACATGGGACTCCCTCAAAAACAACCCACACTTAATTTCTAACTGGCGTCCACACTCTCACCTCTTTCGCAATCCTCTCTTTCCCCAGGTAAGGATATAACAGTGGCTAGATAAGGGGCTATACAGGATTGGACATTGTGTTAACTCCTCAGGTCCTCTCACTTTTGCGAGCAAACTTGAAACGCTAACCTCTGAAAGATACCGACTTCACCAAATCTCCCACTTTATTCACAATTATGGACCACAAAACTTGACCCACTCACTATCACGGAATATGAGCTTTGGTGTGGACAAGCCATGGAGCAGGGGGGGGGGGGGGGGATATCAGTGATCTATCGGCACTTGCTACGGCAGACTTAAAGTCCCCCTTCATGCTTGAATGGGATAAAGATCTGGGGCAAAACTGGAGCTTAGCAGATTGGCACAAGGCATCTGACTTAGCCTCCCAGGGGGATCTTGAATATAGCACTAGTAGAGTCAAACCTAAAAGTTCTAATGAGATAGTATCTCTCCTCCCGTTGAGACTAGTTAAAATATACCCGTTATCTTCTCCCCTGTGCTTCCGAAATTGCAGACACGTGGGCTTAATGTTGCATGTATGGTGGGACTGCCCCAATTTGGATTATGGCCCAGGAAAAAAAATAGTAAGCACGTTGTTAGACACTAAGAAATTTGAGGCTATTTGGGAACCATGGGCCCAATATATGCAACTGCAGCTCACCTCATAATCTGGTCTATGCCCAAGGGGCAGGGGCGAGTCTCATTCGGTCACTAGGCTTTCCTCCACCCCCCCCCCCCCCATTTTTCTGTTTCCTACTTCTCTTTATTACTCTTAAATCCATAATCATCCTTTCCCGACTAGGGATTTTCATATTATGACAATGGCTTTGTCATACTTTCTATGGGTAGGCATACAAACTAATTGGTACAGAACCATAGAAAGGACTCCCATAAAATGCCTGAATGTTATGCCTTATGTAACACATCCAACTGTTGTGGATACTTTTATATGGTTAACAAATGGGGTTCTCGCTATCTGGCTTCTCCCTTTCCTGGAATATAAAGAATAACACACACTTGTTTCTAAGCTCTCTGCACTCTCAAACAGCGGACTGAACATATATCCCACGTTAATACTTACACATTTCCCTTGAGTTAGTACTATAGGATGACATGCCTGAGCCTAATCTTGTTCCCGTTGTTACATTTCACACAATTTTCATTGCAATACTGTTTTATTGAACGTAGCTTACGGACTGGGTGGTCTACCCCCTGTACACGACACAGCTAGTACCCATTTGGGGTGTCTGGAGATAGGGGACTTCTACCCTTCTCCGAATACATAGTTAGTAGTAGGCTCCATTCCCAAAGTCATATACAACGATTACTTTGCTAACTGTTATGTTATATGTTATTGTACTATGGATTTACTGTTTCAATGTACAACAGAATGTACCAATGTTTCTTTAATCTTTCTAAAAAAACAAAAAAATGATTGGGAAAAAGAAAAAAAAAAAAAAAACACACAACATTAATAATTTAGTTTAGTTTATTCAGCATGAGGCTGTATATTCTGCAATATTTACATTTTTTGGTAAGCTCATTCAATGAATCCAAGCACTGCAAGCTGAGATAACATGCACTGCATTGATGCATTCACATAATTTCACAGTAACCATGAGATAAAACAACGTTCAGGAATATTCTTCTATGTACACTACAAACTGTATGACTGAATTGGTTCTGAAATCGCCGTTTTACTAACCTTACAGCTTATTATTTTAAATAGGAAACCTTCATTTTGTTTGCAAATATTAAAAAGATGCTACCTACCAGCACGTATAAGTCCTTACATTTAAAAAGCACCTGTCATTTCAGATCCATTATGGCAGTGCCCGCTAGCAGGCATCACCTCCCCTTGTTGTGTCACTGCCACTTCACCAGCCGTCCCATTAAAGTGAATGAGATGGTCAGTGAGTCAACAGTTGGTCAGAAGAGCCGCTGCTTCAGGACAGAGATGACAGTTGCTCTTTAAAAATTATGACTTAAATCAGGTTGATTTAAATGCAGCCTTTTTACTAGGAATTTACATCAAATCCACCCTGATACTTTGCGTGTGCAAATTAACAAATCTTGGTTGCAATTAATGGCCTGCATTTGTGGCAGTATTTTGTAGAATAGTGCCCCATAGAAAATGTTGATTCTGAAAGGAAAAGTGAAGGTTTTCTGACAAATCTGTTAGGTACACTCATTTATGCTGAGCACTGCATGTCTGTAAGACCTGAGATGCATACTATGTAAAGTCTTTCAGTGCATGCACCACTGCCTACAAATTGATATTTACATCTCTCGGTCTGAATGAGTCGTTCACATGGCGGCAGTGCAGAATGACTTCAGCCTGCCGCTGAGTGAATGATGATGAGATGTAAACATCAATGTGTAGTCAGTGGTGGCGCATGTACAGATGGACCTCGGCCTACACTCATTCTGGATGATCAAAAAACAAGGTCATCCTGTGCTTTTGCCGCTGCTGCTGATTACACGTTCTTTGTGGATACCTTGGCCCTCAATTCCCTATGCAGTGGCACCGTCACATATGGGCCATCTATACTGTACGCATGTAAATGTTTGCGCAAAAAGGTTACTGAGAAAGCAATACACTGCAAGGAGGGGGAAATGTTTTTATAGAAGGACAAAGAGTGAAAAGGTAAACTATTACCATCACCTATGTAAAACTGATTACAGAGCTGCATTCATTTGTGTCTTTTACATCTGCCTGGAGTTCAGCTTTAACATTTCCCTACAGTCCATACAAATGCTACATTTGTGGAAGTGAAAACAGTCTTTACTTGATAAACAGATAATACTTGGATTACCAGAAGAAAAAAATTGCAGTTTATCATAATTTTAATCAATGCATTTCCTCTTTTTACTTCAAGCCTAAACATAGGATAACATTCATATATACCACATGACCAGCTAAAGACAGAGATAAGGAGGCCTGTTCGCCCACAAAACCTAAAGAGGGACATCCAACAAAATGTTTAAACTGTAGAGGGAGTCAGTTATGCCGTGTACACACGAGCGGAATGTCCGACAGAAAAAGTCAGACGGGAGCTTTTCATCGTATATTCCGATCGTGTGTATGCCCCATCGGACTTTTTACGAAAATTCTGACGGACCTAGAAAGAGAACATGTTCTAAATTTTTCAGACGGAACCAATTCCTATCGGGAAAACCGCTCTTCTGTATGCTGTTCTGATGTACCAAAAACGACGCTTGCTCTGAAGCAAGTACGAGACGGAAGCCATTGGCTACTGGCTATTGAACTTCCGTTTTCTAGTCCCGTCGTACGTATTGTACGTCACCGCATTCTGGACGGTCGGAATTTGGTGTGACCGTGTGTATGCAAGACAGCTTGAGCGGAATTCCGTCGGAAAAACCTTCAGAGTTTATTCGGATGGGAAAACCGGTCGCGTGTACAGGGCATTAGAAGTTTCTCTGATTTTTACTGATGACTGCCTCTAACTGGGGAAGATTTCCCCTCTTGTCCAGTTTGAGAAAAAAAAAAAAAAAAAAAAAAAAAAAAAAAACCACACACCGACCCCCTTGGGAAGCAGGATTTTAAAAAAGTGACCAAAAACAACAAATATAAAAAAGGTTTTTTTTATTACAAAAAGTATAATATAAATCATAAAAAAATAAAAACTGTTGATTAGACAAAGATGCACAAAAGCATAAAGATGAAATGATTACGATACATATACAGACACGTGACATCTCTGATGAACCCGAAGTTTCTGGCTTTGATGTCCTTCTTCAGGGGTTTTTTTTTTTTTTTTTTTTTTAAACAGAGCAAAGTGTCTCTTAAGAAAACATATATCATTATAATGGTAATACATAAACATCAATATAAGGCATGAAAAGCACATCAGAGGCAACACATAACACATATGATAGTATCAGTAACTTGTAGGGGTGCAACGGATCGTCATCGATCCGTGATCCAATCCGCGAAGGTTGATCCGTACGGGACACCCGCGATCCGCGGAGCGCTCTGTGGCCTCGGCCATAGGAAAGGCCGCGGCTTTGGCCTAGCTCCGGAGCGGCTTGCAAATTAACCACTACCTGATCTTTTGTTTCTGTGAACAGAAGTAGATCGTCCAGATAAGGCACTATAGAGATCCCCTTCAGTCGCAGGGACTCCAGAGCCTCTGCCATCACTTTCGTGAACACTCTGGGAGAAGAGGAAAGGCTGAAGGGCACCGCCCTGAACTAAAGGTGCCAAATCCCCCCCCCCAAAATGACTGCTAGTCGCAGGAATTTCTGCGATGTAACTGCAATTGGTATATGGAGATAAGCATCCTTCAGGTCGATGGATGCCATATAACAGTTGGGGGTGAGTACATTTTTCCCAGAGAAAATCGTGTTCATCCGGGACCTTTTGTACTTTATAGATTGGTTCAGAAACTTCAGGTTGAGAATCAGATGAAATTTCCCCGATGGTTTCTCGATCAAGAAAACGTGGGAGTAAAACCCCCTCCCTTCTTTGTCCTTCGGGACTTGGGAGATAACACCCTGTTGCATCAGTTCTCTCAGGAGAGACGTCATTGCCAGGGCTTTTCCCTGATCCCTTGGAAGGTTTGTAATGTAAAACCAGCTTTGGGGTGTCTGAAAATTCTAGCAGATATCCTTGACTGATTATATTCAGAACAAAAGGGCTTTTTGTTGCTTTTTCAAAACCTGGCAGGAAGGCCTGCAACCTCCCGTCTACTGGTAGATGCGTCTCCCCTTTGAGGATTCCAGGGTCTTTTCTGGGTCTGATCTATGGCTGAATTAAGCAGGGCTGAAGACCTGGCTGACATTCTGATAGATTCCGCTGAGGCGTCTGCCATGTATTTGACCACTCTTAAAAAGGGTAGGGAAGGACTCTAGCAAATCTTTCCTAGAGGTGCCTGCTACCACATGGCCTTTAAGTTGTTCCAGCCAGCATTCCATGTTTCTGGCTACTACTGTAGCGGCCATTGCCGGCTTTAGGTTAGATAAGGATGAGTCCCAGGCTTTCCTTAACAGTGCGTCTGCTCTTTTGTCCATGTCTAAGTATGCCCATGTCCTCAAATGCTAGATCAGTCCATCTAGACACTTATGAGAAGGTGGCATCAATTTTTGGTCTTTTTTTCCATACCAACGCTTCATCCGCTTCAAAAGGAAACCTCCTTTTGAGGGCTCTAGAAAAAAAAAAAAAAAAAACTGCCCTTTTTCTGGATCCTTCCATTCCTTCTTAATTGTACCAACCAGAACTTTATGGACAGGAAAAAACATTTTGTCTCCTCTAGCTCCTGGTACATTTTGTTATGTAATGACAGCTGGGCTCTCTCTGCATCCGCCATTGCTGCCGACGACTGTCCCCTTCATCATGAGCTCTGCAGCAGCTGCCTATGTGCTCCTTAAATGCAGCTCTTCTGGCGTCCACCACTCAGGAGTGGAAGGAAGTCCGGACAGATGACCCGCCCCTTCCTCCTGCGTTCCAGCAGCCAGAACCACGCACTGCTACGCCCCGCCGGAATTCTCCGCCCCCCGTAAATGACGTCACCCGACATCCGGGACTCGGAAACAACATGCCGAGACCTGGCACGAACGCTCCAACTGAGCACACCCGCTGCCCCCTGAGCACCAGCGGACCCTTACTCCTGTTAACGGGCGAAGGAACAGGCAACGGAGCAACCCCCCTGTCGTGCGGGAGGGAGCTGGGCTGGTCTGATGACAAAAAAAAAACCACCACAGGTACTGCCAAAACCCCCTCCTTGCAGTGCTTCCACCATGGCGGAGAAACACTAAAACTGATGGTATGGTGGAAGCAGCTGATTTTAAAGGGGCGTTGTCGCGCAGCGTTTCCTGTTAAGAGGTGGAGCTACGCTCCCTCTAAGGTGCTGTCCTGAAAGGCGAAGGGAGAAAAATGGTGTGGGGTCCCCCCAAGACCAAACCAGACCTAAGGGTCAGGTATGGATGTTGAGGGGAAACCCCACACCAAAAAAAAAAAGTGTAGTGTTACAAAAAACAAGAGACGCTTTTCGAAAAGTCTTTTATTAGAAATGTCCCCCGTCATAGCCATGTGTCTTCCGGTTCTTCTCGGTCTGCTTCTTCTCCCTGCGATGCCGGCTTCTGCTGTTGTGTCAGGTCCGGTGTCTGCCAGCTCCTATTGTAGCCATTGGGCATTGCCATCCGGGGAACTCACCCGTATCCCCCACCACCTTGTGATGTCACACTGAGAGCTCGCCCCCCTCGGGACAGGGTGTCCACATGACATCCCCAGATGGCCACGCCCCATGGCTAAATAAGAACTGTCAGACACCACACTTGACAACAGTGGGAGCCAGCGTCAGAGGAAGACCAGGTCAGCGGAGGAAGAAGTCATCGAAAGAGTGAGGAACTGGAAGAAGCAGACGGAGAAGAACAGGGATAAGAAGCGGACAGAGAAGACCAGAGGAAGAAGAACTGGAGAGAAAGGTCCAGAGGAAACAGACACGGAGCTACAACAGGGGCAATTTTTAATAAAAAACTTTTATGGTCTCTTGTAACAGTACACTACTTTTTTTTTTTTTTTCTTAAAGAATGGGTATGGGTGTAATGTACTCATTCACATAGGATGGGGCGGGATCTGAGGGTCTCCTTGCTAATGGGGGCATTCAGATTCTGATAAGCCTCCTGCCCGCAGACCCCACACCCACCATCCAGGGTTATCGGGAAGAGGTCCTTGTCCCCATCAACATGGGGACCAAGGTGCTTTAGAGTAGGGGACGAAGAGCCCCTCCTGCCCCAAAGCACCTACCCCCCATGTTGAGGGCATGTGCCCCCCCCCCCCCTTCCTGACCTGCCAGGCTGCATGCTTAAGTGACTGGTATGGAATGGATTTTGGGGGGAACCCCACGCCGTTTTTTTTTTTTGGCGTGGGGCTTCTCCTCAAAATCCATACCAGACCGAAGGGCCTTATGGTTTTGGGGGGGGGGGGCCATGCTGATTTTTTTTTTTTAAGTTTTGGTGTGGGGTTTCCCCTCAAGATCCTCAGAGCACAAGTCGGAGCAGTTAAGATGATGATCCTGATTTCCATTGAAATCAATGGGCTGAAATCGTGCCCAAGTCGGACCAGTTAAAACTGCTCTCATAGGGAATTTGACATGTCATGCGACTTATGCTCTTGAAGTTGAAGCGCATGTCAGACTGGCCCTAAAGTCAATGAGAATAACCATCCCCAACAGGAACACAGACTACTGACCATTCCTCCCGTCACTTCCTGAGGCCGAATACTGCAATGAAAAAGCAAGAGGATTCGATTAAGAGCAGCTGGCAGAGCTGTCGTTAACGAAAACCTGTTGCTTTGCTCTGCATAGCCAAGGATCTCTTTAACCTGCCAAATTTCATGAAGGGATGGTGACGTCACAAGGGGCGGGGTCTCTGGATGATGTCACTGGGTGGCACGCCCCATGGCTATAGAAGAACCTGCAGAGAGCGGAGCGCACACAACTGCGGGAGCTAGGGTCGGGAGAAGATCGGAGGAAGAACCGGCAGAGGAAGAAGACAGCGAAGAAGAAGAAACGGAGGAAGAACCAATCAACTTTTTTGTGTAGCAGCAACCACAGCCTCCCAGACATTGTTCAGAAAGATGTACTGTTTTCCTTCACCATAAATCTCCCGTTTAAGAAGGGCCCAGAAGTTCTCAATGGGGTTTAGGTCTGGTGAGGAAGGGGGCCATGTCATTATTCTTTTGTTTTTAAGGCCTTTACTGGATAGCCACGCAGTGGAGTACTTTCGATGCATGCGATGGAGCATTGTCCTGCATAAAAATCATGGTTGTCTTGAAAGATGCAGACTTTTTCCTCTACCACTGCTTAAAGAAAGTGTCTATCAAAAACTGGCAGTAGGTTTTGGAGTTGATTTTGAGACCATCTTCAACCCAAAAAGGTCCAACTAGCTCAATTTTAATAATACCAGCCCATGCCAGTACCACACCTCCACCGCGCTGGCCTCGGAGTCAAAGTGAAGCTCTGTGCGTGTTACTGATCTAGTCACAGGCCCATCCATCTGGTTCGTCAACAGTCACTCTCATCAGTCCATAAGACCTTTGAAAAATCTTCAGATATTTCTTGTCCCAATTTTGACGTTTCAACTTGTCTTGTTCAGAAGTGGTCAGGTTTCAGCCTTCCTTACCATGGCCATGTCTCTGAGTACTGAACACCTTGTACATCTGGACACTCCAGGTAGGTTGCAGTTCTTGAATATGACAGCACTAGAGGATAATGGGTTCCTGGTAGCTTCACATTTGCTTCTGATCAAATCTTTGGCAGTTAATTTGCGTCTTTATTTCTCAACACATTTCTTACAACCCCGTTGACTATTTGCAACAAAAGGTTTGATAGTTTTGTAATCACGCCCCAATATCTTAGCAATTTCAAGAGCGCTGCATCCCTCTGAAAGACTTTAGTTGACTTTTCAAAGTCAGTTAAATCTCTTTTTTGGCCCATTTTGCCCGAGAAAAATAATATAATAATATATTTTTATAGGTGTTGATCTCCTTAGGCCACATCCGCCCTTATTACACATCACCCGATATGCTTACATCCAAAAAGCATTCAAGTTTATACAGCTTGGAGTTGGACAACATGCAAAAAAACTGCGATAAGGTAAAAACCTCTTCACCTCGAACAAAATGGGTTGTAGGCTCAGCAGAAGCTTAAAAAAAAATAAAAAAGGGGCAGGAAGTGGATACTGCCAATGTCTGAAATGTCTAACCTCAGATGTATCGGATTCTGGATCTGCGTGGACAGAGGTTAGTTCTGGATCAGCCAAAAAAATGACTTTGGTGAGATGTAGCAGTGTTTACAGATTGCTAGCAATTCCATGAATTCTCTCATTGCATGTCAGGTGCCAACATCTGGTGAACAGATGTCAGTGTGCATGAAACTGGATGAGCTACTGACATACCAAGATTCCACAGTACAGCCGGATGCTCCAAAGGTGCACAATCCAGTTTTAATGCTGTTTGTAATGAAATGAAATGTTGTGATGTTTTCAGATATAGTCAGAATTTTAAGTCAAATCAAACTTAATATGAGTTGATGCCACTGTGCCCCTGATCAGACAATGAGAAGGTCAAGATTTGCTCCATGTTCCTTAGGTGCTGTCTGGCACAACCAATGGTATATAAAGGTTCTTTATGGTGATTGCTATTTTGCTGGTTTATGTATTACATCATGAAATGGGTACACTTTAAAAGACATAATTGACCACTTAACAACCGGCCCATAGCCGAATGACGGCTGCAGGGCGGTTGCTTAACTCTGGGAGGGCGTACTATGATGTCCTCCCAGAATTCCCCTCTCGCGCGCACCCGAACACATCCGTGAACGCCGGATCCAGAGGACCCGGCGCATCACGGATCCCGGTAAATGGCCGCTGATCGCAGGTGTTTACCATGTGATCGCTCCGTCAAATGAGGGAGCGATCACATGTAAACAAACCGGTTCCTCACCTCCCCTCTGTGTACCGATCGGTACACTATGAGTGGAGAGGGGGATGGATGGATGGCAGTACCGCTGTGGGCTGGATCTGTAGTGCCCACAGCGCTGCTCAGTGACATCCAGCCATCCATCCATGCTCAGCCATCTCTAATGCTCTGCAATGCCCTGCACTACTCTGCAATACCCACACAATACTGTGCAATACTCTGCAATGCCCCCACAATACTGTGCCATGCCCCTGCAATGCCCCCACAATACTCTGCCATGCCCCCGCAATACTGTGCAATACTCTGCCATGCCCCCACAATACTGTGCCATGCCCCTGCCATGCCCCCACAATACTGTGCCATGCCCCTGCAATGCCCCCACAATACTCTGCCATGCCCCCGCAATACTGTGCAATACTCTGCCATGCCCCCGCAATACTGTGCAATACTCTGCCATGCCCCCGCAATACTGTGCAATACTCTGCCATGCCCCCGCAATACTGTGCAATACTCTGCCATGCCCCCGCAATACTGTGCAATACTCTGCCATGCCCCCGCAATACTGTGCAATACTCTGCCATGCCCCCGCAATACTGTGCAATACTCTGCCATGCCCCCGCAATACTGTGCAATACTCTGCCATGCCCCCACAATACTGTGCAATACTCTGCCATGCCCCCACAATAATGTGCAATACTCTGCCATGCCCCCACAATACTGTGCAATACTCTGCCATGCCCCCACAATACTGTGCAATACTCTGCCATGCCCCCACAATACTGTGCAATACTCTGCCATGCCCCCACAATACTGTGCAATACTCTGCCATGCCCCCACAATACTGTGCAATACTCTGCCATGCCCCCACAATACTGTGCAATACTCTGCCATGCCCCCACAATACTGTGCAATACTCTGCCATGCCCCCACAATACTGTGCAATACTCTGCCATGCCCCCACAATACTGTGCAATACTCTGCCATACCCCCGTAACACCCAGCCATACTCAGCCATACCCTGCCAGGCTATGGAAGTCTCACATATGCTATCGTGGTACTCAGGAAGAGTAGGAGAATCTATTTTGGGGTGTTATTTTTGGTGTGTACATGCTTTGTGTTAGAAATATTGTATAAATGGACAACTTTGTGTTAAAAAAAAAGAGTTTTAACCACTTCCCGCCCGCCGGCTGTCATACGACGTCCTTGACTTTGTGCGGGGATATCTGAATGATGCCTGCAGCTACAGGCATCATTCAGATATCAACTTTTTTAGCCGGCGATTCCCTACACCATAAGAAGGATCATAGCGGCTTTTCCACTGCTTGATCGTTCTTATGGGAGGCGAGAGGGGTTGTCCCCCGTCCCGCCGACCTCCGGGGCTTCTACCGACTCACCGCTCCGCCGACCTCCGGGGCTTCTACCGACTCACCGCTACGATCGAAGCCAGGATCTTTTTTTTTTTTTTTTTTTTTTTTTTTTAATTTCAGGCTTCCCAGCCTAGAGGTGAGATGTGGGGTCTTACTGACCCCATATCTCACTGTAAAGAGGACCTGTCATGCCATATTCCTATTACAAGGGATGTTTACATTCCTTGTAATAGGAATAAAAGTGGTCAAAATTTTTTTTTTTGGGAAAAAAAGCGTCAAACTAAAATAAAGTAAAATGAACAAAAAAAAAAAAAAAAAAAAATTTAAAGCGCCCCTGTCCCTGTGTGCTCGCATGCAGAAGCGAATGCATACGCAAGTCCCACCCACATATGAAAATGGTGTTCAAACCACACGTGAGGTATTGCTGCGATCGGTAGAGCGAGAGCAATAATTTTGGCCCTAGACCTCCTCTAACTCAAAACATGTAACCAGTAAAAAATTTGAAAGCGTCGCCTATGGGGATTTTTGAGTAGCGAAGTTTGGCGCCATTCCACAAGCGCGTACAATTTTGAAAGGCGACATGTTGGGTATCTATTTACTCGGTGTAACTTCATCTTTCACATTATGCAAAAACATTGGGCTAACTTTACTGTTTGTTTTTTTTAAAGCACAAAACTTTTTTTTTTCCAAAAAAAACGTGTTCAAAAAATTGCTGCGCAAATACCGTGCGAGATAAAAAGTTGCAATGACCACCATTGTATTCTCTAGGGTCTTTGCTAAAGAAACATATATAATGTTTTGGGGTTCTATGTAATTTTCTAGCTAATAAAATGATGATTTTTACATGTAGGAGAGAAATATAAGAATTGACCTGGGTGCTCCAGAACGCCTGAAGGTGCTCCGTGCATGTTGGGCCTCTGTATGTGGCCACGCTGTGTAAAAGTCTCACACATGTGGTATCGCCATACTCGGGAGTAATAGCAGAATGTGTTTTGGGGTGTAATTTGTGGTATGCATATGCGTTGTGTGAGAAATAACCTGCTAATATGACAATTTTGTGAAAAAAATAAGAAAATAAATAACTTGATTTTGCAAAGAGTTGTGGGAAAAAAAATGACAACTTCAAAAAAATCACCATGCATCTTTCTAAATACCTTGGAATGTCTTCTTTCCAAAAAGGGGTCATTTGGGGGGTATTTGTACTTTTCTGGCATGTTAGGGTCTCAAGAAATTAGATAGGCCGTCAGTACTTCAGGTGTGATCAATTTTCAGATATTGGCACCATAGCTTTTGGACTCTTTCACAAAGACCAAATAATATACAGATTTGGGTTATTTTTATCAAAGATATGTAGCGGTATCAATTTTGGCCAAAATATATGAAGAAAAATTACTAAATTTGCAAAATTTTATAACAGAAATGAAGAAAAATGCATTTTTTTTCCCGGTCTTTTTTCTTTTATAGCGCAAAAAATAAAGAATCCAGCAGTGATTAAAACCCACCAAAAGAAAGCTCTTTGTGTGAAAAAAAGGACAAAAATTTAATATAGATACAGTGTTGCATGACTGAGTAATTGTCATTCAAAATGTGAGAGCACCAAAAGCTGAAAATTTGTCTGGTTATTAAGGGGGTTTAAGTGCCCAGTGGTCCAGTGGTTAAAAGCATTATTCCTCCTACTACTACTTTTTTAATAGAAGAACCAAAATGCTGTAAAGTAGTTGTTCATATCTGGGGCTTACACTCTACTTGTACAACAGGTAATGTTTATCCAAGTCTACCCCTGAGTACACGAGGCCAGGACTTTGGGGCCCAGTTCATACTGCCACGATTTGGAACCCAACATCCCAGCGTGACTTTGGGATGACTTGCATATGACTTCTTTAAAAACAGAAGAAGTCAGAACAAAAGTAGTGCAGGAACCTTTTTCTAAGTCAGAGCGACTCAAGCCGCTCCTATTAGAATGGTTACATTGCACTAAATGGGGAGTGACTCCTCATGTAATATGTGCTCTCAAAGTCGGAGCGCATGTCGCATCAGTGTTAACCAGGGCTAAAAGTCCAATTGAACCTTCAGCTTAAATGGGCTAAATACATTTCAGGTTCATCAAAACAAAAAAGGTGTGCACAGTTTTACAATGTTTCTTTTTAAAGCAGACACAGTATAAAGCTACATGCACAATGGCAGTCTGGCCTGTCAGCACCTGGACACTTTGCTGAGCAGTACTCACATTTAGAGCCATATACTTTCAGGGATGTATTGCCCTGCACACAGAATTCTGTATTTTGGGCACACATTCCTAAATATATTTGCTCAGTACAGCACCCAAGTATTTCAGCTTGTCATAGTTTTTGACAGGCTGTTGGCAGCGGGGCTGGACACTGCACCTATGCATCCCAGGTGCCTGAAAACAGAGATTTGATGCAGACAGGCCAAACGCCTGTGTACATGAGGCCTCAGGAGAATACCATGTCCTCTGCCAGCAGAAGCAGAGTGGGTCCTATGCTCTCTTTTTGGAAGCAGTGGTTTCTTTGAAGAGGTCTGACACACCCCTTTAAAGTCAGAGCTCTCCAATCAGCATTGAGTGTGAACTTCGCTAACTCAGTAGAGGACATGTCAGACCTGCAACAAGACCACTGCTTCCCCACAAAGAGCAAGGGACCTCTCTGCAGCTGCTGGCAAGGGACAGACTTTTCTACTTTACAATTAAAATATACAGAGACTTTGAACACCTTTTGTTTTGACACACCAGAAAAATATATAGCCAACTTAAACTGAGGGTTCATTGTGCTCCAAAATCCTTCCCAAGACAGATGGTGAATGAAGAAATCAGCCTAAACCCCACTGGTTCCTGTTCAAACCAAATAAAAGTAGATTCATTCACTTTAACTGGAAAAAAAATCGTGACATTTGAAGCCAAGGGCAACTTGAGAAATAAATGACAATCTGACACAAATGTCAAAGAAATGCAGAATGAACAACCCTTGTCCGTAAATATTATTAGATGGCATATTGGGGGGGGGGGGGGGGGGGGGGGTACTAGAAAGTAAAGCACCTAAAGCTAGAGCTTGCAAGTGCCATGTAGATCCCCGGGGAACTTTCAAAGAAATCCACCATTCAATATGGCACTGTGACTAGATGGAGCAGCCTACGACTGATATGATCACTCAAAACAGGAGAAATAAACAGGGCACATCATTTTTATGAACCAGCAGATTCTATACAGTAAAGTGTTTGTTCCCCCAGCATTTCAAATTCCTAAAATGTGACTGCTGTACCATGTACTTGTATGAAAAAGGATCTGGTTCTCTTTTTTGCTTCCTTTATGAGAAATCCCTGGTCCTTCTGTTAGTCCCTCTGCTTTTCTGTTAAAAGCAGGACAGCTTATCATGGTCAGTTCTGGGAAGTCAGGCTACTCTCCTCCAAGGATCAGACTTGATCAGTGTGCTGCTGCTTCTCCTCCCCTCAGCCCTTATGCAGCTGAGAACAGAGGGAGCAGAGGGAATGCGATCACTTATAAAAAATAAAAAAAAAAAATAAAAAAAAGTTGTTGTTTTTTTATATACAGTGGGGACGGGAAGTATTCAGACCCCCTTAAATTTTTCACTCTTTGTTATATTGCAGCCATTTGCTAAATTAATTTAAGTTATTTTTTTCCTTATCGATGTACACACAGCACCCCATATTGACAGAAAAACACAGAATTGTTGACTTTTTTGCAGATTTATTAAATAAGAAAAACTGAAATATCACATGGTCCTAAGTATTCAGACCCTTTGCTCAGTATTTAGTAGAAGCACCCTTTTGATCTAATACAGTCATGAGTCTTTTTGGGAAAGATGCAACAAGTTTTCCACACCTGGATTTGGGGATCCTCTGCCATTCCTCCTTGCAGATCCTCTCCATTTCTGTCAGGTTGGATGGTAAATGTTGGTGGACAGACATTTTTAGGTCTCTCCAGAGATGCTCAATTGGGTTTAAGTCAGGGCTCTGGCTGGGCCATTCAAGAACAGTCACGGAGTTGTTGTGAAGCCACTCCATTATTTTAGATGTGTGCTTAGGGTCATTGTCTTGTTGGAAGGTAAACCTTCGGCCCAGTCTGAGGTCCTGAGCACTCTGGAGAAGGTTTTTGTCCAGGATATCCCTGTACTTGGCCGCATTCATCTTTCCCTCGATTGCAACCAGTCGTCCTGTCCCTGCAGCTAAAAAACACCCCCACAGCATGATGCTGCCACCACCATGCTTCACTGTTGGGACTGTATTGGACAGGTGATGAGCAGTGCCTGGTTTTCTCCACACATACCGCTTAGAATTAAGGCCAAAAAGTTCTATCTTGGACTCATCAGACCAGAGAATCTTATTTCTCACCATCTTGGAGTCCTTCAGGTGTTTTTTAGCAAACTCCATGCGGGCTTTCATTTGTCTTGCACTGAGGAGAGGCTTCCGTCGGGCCACTCTGCCATAAAGCCCCGACTGGTGGAGGGCTGCAGTGATGGTTGACTTTCTACAACTTTCTCCCATCTCCATCTCTGGAGCTCAGCCACAGTGATCTTTGGGTTCTTTACCTCTCTCACCAAGGCTCTTCTCTCCCGATAGCTCAGTTTGGCCAGACAGCCAGCTCTAGGAAGGGTTCTGGTCATCCCAAACATCTTACATTTAAGGATTATGGAGGGCACTGTGCTCCTAGGAACCTTAAGTGCAGCAGAAATGTTTTTGTAACCTTGGCCAGATCTGTGCCTTGCCACAATTCTGTCTCTGGGCTCTTCAGGCAGTTCCTTTGACCTCATGATTCTCATTTGCTCTGACATGCACTGTGAGCTGTAAGGTCTTATATAGACAAGTGTGTGGCTTTCCTAATCAAGTCCAATCAGTATAATCAAACAGCTGGACTAAAATGAAGGTGTAGAACAAACTCAAGGATGATCAGAAGAAATATACAGCACCTGAGTTAAATATATGAGTGTCACAACAAAGGGTCTGAATACTTAGGACCATGTGAGATTTCAGGTTTTTCTTTTTTAATAAATCAGCAAAAATGTCAATAATTCTGTGTTTTTCTGTCAATATGGGGTGCTGTGTGTACATTAATGAGGAAAAAAATGAACATAAATGATTTTAGCAAATGGCTGCAATATAACAAAGTGAAAAATTTAAGGGGGTCTGAATACTTTCCGTCCCCACTGTATATCTATATACAAATGTTTGCCTTCATTTAATTTTTAGGGCTCATGCACACAGGACATTTTTACAGCTGCTGTTAGGGGTGTGTGACTTTTTTTGAACTGCCTCTAAATGGTCCTCCATGTTAGCCTATGTGTCCATGCACACAAACTTTCAGAGGCATTTGGAGACGTTTAGGGGCAGTAGAGAAAGACAACAGCCTGTGTGTCCAGAAGAGGCTGTTGAGCTGTAGAAACACCAAAAAATGCTGCTAAACGTTTAGCCCGTTTGGTGTTTTTAGGTATTTTTACATTATAGGGAGTGATTTTACTGGGGAAAAAAAAAAAAAGGCCAAAAAGCACTAATGCAAAATATGCGGCTAACAGCGCACTTTTAACACTGCTTTTTCCTGGTAGCAGTGCTGGAGTTTTTAAAACCTCCTGTGTGCATGAGGCCTTAAACTGAATGGGTTGCTCTAACCTATGTGACAATACGGAATGAAGCTGATAAAACGGTCCCCTTTTGGTCTTCTGACCATCAATCGCTGTTATAAGTACTTTGCTACTAATGATTGCATAAATTGTTACATACATCGTACCACTTTCTGTACTTGATGCTTACTGTTATTACTCTTTACTTTATTAAATAAAATAGTTTGTATTAAAAAAAAAAAAAAACTGAATGGGTTGTTTTGCCAGATGATCGTTTACAATCACTTAAATTCTCCATCTATTACTTTCCTAGGTTATCATTGAACTATCCCTCTCAGATGCAATTCAGATTCTGCATCAGTCCTTGACCCAAATATTCCCATAGGCCCACAGTTCTACAGACAAGACTGCAATTGGAGATGTTCTCCTTGAAGGATCCCACCATGTGTAACATCGTCACAAATCAGCATCAACATGGAGAATGACATACTAAATATGTTGTGACTGTCACAATGGGGAAACTCTAGAATGGACGGTCTTTGCTGACTACAATACTCAGTCTCCTAGGTAACTGAACATATTTGATTTGTATTCATTTGTACACTTCTTCCCTAGAAACCAATAGTTTTATAAACTGTGGGTTAAAATGAGCTGCACGTGTCTCAGCATAAGAGAAAATCATTTTTTGAAGCAGCGAGTGATTTTTAGGGCCCCGACCATTATGAAGAAGGGAGAAGTTTGGGGAGCTTTCACCCCTGGAAAGAATAATAGAGCTTTACGCAGGCGTAGCCTAAAAGAGAACACGGTTGAAATCTGTAGGGCTAAACTAGCCCATGAACCTCCACCTTTCCCATGGTGAAAGAGCCAGCCCAGAACCTTTCTGCAAGTCAGGCGTCTGGGCACTCCACTCAATCCCATAATGGGAGGCTGGTGTCCCAGCAACCTACTGAGAGCCGGGCACACTGCACTGTGGGATACACGGGGCACCAAATCTCCCACCATCAGAAAGGTCAGTATGTACAAACTAAACACAAGCCCCGAAGACTCACGTGGAGCCCGGAGGTGTGGATTGGTAAGTAAGGCCATGCAATGGCACCTTCTACTGCCTATTGTTACACAAACACCTAGAATTTACACACCCTCACATGAAAGGTCTACTTTAATCATCCACCTATCTCTCAATATTTTGTACCTCCACAGTGGACTGCTCAGTCATAATACTAGAGCCCACAAGATGAAAAAAGGCAGATCTGATCTTTATTAAAATGCCCATTGGCCCACATTATACTATGGGTTGGGAGGAGGCAACAGGACAACTTATTTCGCTGGTCTTCTGCTAAACACAGTATCTAAAAGGGGAAGCGAGGAAGAGGGAATTAGGGCTTGTGTACATCGCCACTATCCTAAAATGGGAACTTTTGCATTCAAATGCAGCAGCTCTCAAAACACACAATTTTTTTTTTTTCTCAGAAAAATAAAAGTTTATCAAAAGAACTCAAGGTACAAACATGTCAAAAAATTCCAGTTCCATCAAATCACATTGTACATACATCATTTCTTGTCATCTCTATCTATGACATGGTAATTTCAACGTGCATTTTTGTTTATTAGTGTAGGGAGTATTCCCCAAACACACAATTAAATGCAAAGTACAGTAGAAGACTGTGCTTGGTCCCGTTTTCCTTCAATGTAAATCTCATTTCAGTCGTATGTTCTGCATAGAGAGAAAGCAAATCACAAACTGCTCAGAACGGTCATCCACACTGCACCATTGAGGTAAATGGGAGCTGTCAACCTGCGCTTGATGAGCATTTCACAGGCAGGAAAACATTGTCCGTGTACATAGAACCTTATATCATTACAGCTATTACCATTGCTTGGCCCTCAAATCAATTAAAGTGGTTCTAAAGCCTCAAGGTTTTAGCCTTAATGCATTTTAATTCAGCATTAGTCCAAGGCTCAACAAATCTTAGTCGTCAGGTTGCCATGGTAACTGGAAATTGCATCCTGGCACCTGAGCTACACTGCAGCAGCGGTCTGGATTCGGTCTCCCCATGTGGCCCACCCCATGTGGCCCACCCCCCGTGGATGCGCAGACTAAGAGGTTGGGTTGGCCAGTGAGGGAGGCTGTGGCTTTGTAGCCTGCTGGAGCGGCATACAGCGCTCGTTTGTAGGAACCAGCGTCCTTCTCTGGTGGGTAGGACTGTGGATGAGTGCGGCACACCTGCCATTCTGACTGAGGGCTTCCCTTGCTTACACTCACTGCCCGCCCGCCTCCATCTTCCCAGTTTGACAGCTGGGTGCTGGGGTTGCGGGCTTGATCTGGCACCCTTTCCTAAGCGCTGGTGAGTGGACAGAGTGTGGCAGGGGACATTTAACACAGATAATCAGGGCACTGAATCAGGGCCGCCATACCAGCCCACCTTAGTAAAAGGGGAAAAAAGTTACTTACATAATCTTAAAACCGAAGAAAAAAAAAAAGTTTTGTTTTTTTTCTTTAAATTTACGGGGTTTTTTTGTTTGGCATCAGGCATGAGCAATTCGTATTGCCCAACACTCCGGGCATGCAGTTCCAAGTGCCAGGCAGCCGATTTAAAAAACTGGCTCCTAGATTCAGCCCTCGTTCACTGAAGTTCAGCTAAACTCGCACGATTTCAAACCCGCATTTCAGTGCGAGTTCAGGGGCGATTTGAAAGACATCTGTGTGGGTTCATGCACAGATGTCTATTGAAAATCTCCCCCAAAGGAGTGCAGGAACTACTTTTGGAAATCTGTGAGGTGCCGCAAAGTTGGCGTGGCACCGACTGGGACGGTGCGGTTGCCGGCAATAGGCTGCGATTTGTCATGTCAAATCACGTTGAAATCATGGCCGATGTGAACAGGGGCTCAAAGCAAATTTTGGCAAGCCCTGCATTAACCTATCAGAAATCACCCCACACTTGAATTGTGTGATGTGAAATCAGTTGCCACACTTCTACACAACTTCCCTGAATATACAGTATAAGTTCTCAGCAAAACTACATCTACATGGTTCAACACAAACCACAAAGTGTTCAGGCGAAAGTGAACAATAATACAAACTAGGAAAATGTCTTTTAAACTTAAATTCAGAATACCGGCAGAGTGGCCAACAGGAAACAATTCCCAATACAAAGAGGCATACATTATATAATTTTCCTTTAGATTTGCCAAAACCATATAATATATGATGTCAAACGTAAAAACTGTCAATTTGTATGCCATCAGGCAGGCCCTTGCACTGCACAGTTGAAGGGAAATTTAACAATAAAACTACAATATATCGTCAGCTTAAAGTGTTTGTTAACTCAAAATGATAAATTATAGGCAAGCATACCACACTGTGTAAGTCTTTTCTAAAAACGAGGATTGTAAATACCTTTTTAAAGGGGATCTTCAGGCCAATCACGGGACTCATGGCCGCTTTACAGCTTCAATACATGGCTATTGCAGGAGGGGCCGAGACCTCCCTCAGATATCAGCTGGGGTGGTCATGTGGCCACTTAGCCCCTCCCACAATAGCAGCCCTGATTATCGTGGTCAGTGCCGAGAGGGGGACACAGGAAGTGGCAGGATCAGGCAGGTTTTTTACAGTTTAGAAGGGGGCAGATTACACAGCACAAGCACTGTTTTAAGGGAATAGGATCTGAATTTTTTTTTCTTTTTTGGGGTTAACAAACACTATAAATTATATTAAACTGCTCAGACACAATTAACAATTAGCCAATAATGAGGAATGTTTAAATATATGAGAGTCTGGTGCTCAGTTGCTGACATGTTCGTTGGGGTTTTCCTGCCCATCAACACCTCTATAAGCCAAGTGCTCTCATTCATATTCTATGGAGAATCCCAGTTGAATCATTCACCTTTCATTAGACCTGGGCAGTGTGTGGCCAAGAATGAGATCAAGAAGCCCTCAAATCTGTTATCACCTTTCTCAGGATGACGTCACCTCCATGTATTACCTTGTTTACTCACCATTACCCCCCCCCCCCCATAACATCTCTCTTACCCCCAATATTCCCTCTGCTACTGCTATTCCCCCTCACTGCCCTCTGCTACTACAATCCTCTGCACTTCTCCCCTATATAATTACTAACATCCCCGAATGTTCAATTCCTGTGCAATCCCCCCCACACACTATGCCCTGCTATCAGGTAACTGTCCTCCCTCAATCCTCTCTCCCTGCTACTATCATTACACCACTCTCCCCTTCACAAACACTGTCCACCTCACCTCTCTCCTCTTCAGTCACTGCCCCCCCCTCACCTCTCTCCTCCACAGTCACTGTCCCCCCCTCACCTCTCTCCTCCACAGTCACTGTCCCCCCCTCACCTCTCTCCTCCACAGTCACTGTCCCCCTCACCTCTCTCCTCTTCAGTCACTGCCCCCCCCTCACCTCTCTCCTCCACAGTCACTGTCCCCCCCTCACCTCTCTCCTCTTCAGTCACTGCCCCCCTCACCTCTCTCCTCTTCAGTCACTGCCCCCCCTCACCTCTCTCCTCCACAGTCACTGTCCCCCCCTCACCTCTCTCCTCCACAGTCACTGTCCCCCCCTCACCTCTCTCCTCCACAGTCACTGTCCCCCTCACCTCTCTCCTCTTCAGTCACTGCCCCCCCCTCACCTCTCTCCTCCACAGTCACTGTCCCCCCCTCACCTCTCTCCTCTTCAGTCACTGCCCCCCTCACCTCTCTCCTCCACAGTCACTGTCCCCCCCTCACCTCTCTCCTCCACAGTCACTGTCCCCCCCTCACCTCTCTCCTCTACAGTCACTGCCCCCCCTCACCTCTCTCCTCTACAGTCACTGCCCCCCCTCACCTCTCTCCTCTACAGTCACTGCCCCCCCTCACCTCTCTCCTCTACAGTCACTGTCCCCCCCTCACCTCTCTCCTCCACAGTCACTGTCCCCCCCTCACCTCTCTCCTCCACAGTCACTGTCCCCCCCTCACCTCTCTCCTCTTCAGTCACTGCCACCCCTCACCTCTTCAGTCACTGCCCCCCTCACCTCTCTCCTCTTCAGTCACTGCCCCCCCTCACCTCTCTCCTCTACAGTCACTGCCCCCCTCACCTCTCTCCTCCACAGTCACTGTCCCCCCTCACCTCTCTCCTCCACAGTCACTGTCCCCCCCTCACCTCTCTCCTCCACAGTCACTGTCCCCCCCTCACCTCTCTCCTCCACAGTCACTGTCCCCCCCTCACCTCTCTCCTCCACAGTCACTGTCCCCCCCTCACCTCTCTCCTCCACAGTCACTGTCCCCCCTCACCTCTCTCCTCCACAGTCACTGTCCCCCCCTCACCTCTCTCCTCCACAGTCACTGTCCCCCCCTCACCTCTCTCCTCCACAGTCACTGTCCCCCCCCTCACCTCTCTCCTCCACAGTCACTGTCCCCCTCACCTCTCTCCTCCACAGTCACTGTCCCCCTCACCTCTCTCCTCTTCAGTCACTGCCCCCCCCCCCTCACCTCTCTCCTCCACAGTCACTGTCCCCCTCACCTCTCTCCTCTTCAGTCACTGCCCCCCTCACCTCTCTCCTCTTCAGTCACTGCCCCCCTCACCTCTCTCCTCTTCAGTCACTGCCCCCCCCTCACCTCTTCAGTCACTGCCCCCCCCTCACCGCTCTCCTCTACAGTCACTGCCCCCCTCACCTCTCTCCTCTACAGTCACTGCCCCCCCTCACCTCTCTCCTCTACAGTCACTGCCCCCCTCACCTCTCTCCTCTACAGTCACTGTCCCCCCTCACCTCTCTCCTCTACAGTCACTGTCCCCCCTCACCTCTCTCCTCTACAGTCACTGTCCCCCCTCACCTCTCTCCTCTACAGTCACTGTCCCCCCTCACCTCTCTCCTCTACAGTCACTGTCCCCCCTCACCTCTCTCCTCTACAGTCACTGTCCCCCCTCACCTCTCTCCTCTACAGTCACTGTCCCCCCTCACCTCTCTCCTCTACAGTCACTGTCCCCCCTCACCTCTCTCCTCTACAGTCACTGTCCCCCCCCACCTCTCTCCTCTACAGTCACTGTCCCCCCTCACCTCTCTCCTCTACAGTCACTGTCCCCCCCCTTACCTCTCTCCTCTACAGTCACTGCCCCCCCCCCTTACCTCTCTCCTCTACAGTCACTGCCCCCCCTTACCCTCTCTCCTCTACAGTCACTGTCCCCCCCTCACCTCTCTCTTCTACAGTCACTGCCCCCTCACCTCTCTCTTCTACAGTCACTGCCCCCCCTCACCTCGCTCCTCTACAGTCACTGTCCCCCCCCTCACCTCTCTCCTCTACAGTCACTGCCCCCCCCCTCACCTCTCTCCTCTACAGTCACTGCCCCCCTCATCTCTCCCCTCTACAGTCACTGCCCCCCCCCCCTCACCTCTCTCCTCTACAGTCACTACCCCCCTCATCTCTCCCCTCTACAGTCACTGCCCCCCCCTCACCTCTCTCCTCTTCAGTCACTGCCCCCCCCTCACCTCTTCAGTCACTGTCCCCCCACCTCTCTCCTCTACAGTCACTGTCCCCCCTCACCTCTCTCCTCTACAGTCACTGTCCCCCCCCCCTTACCTCTCTCCTCTACAGTCACTGCCCCCCCTTACCTCTCTCCTCTACAGTCACTGTCCCCCCCTCACCTCTACAGTCACTGTCCCCCCCTCACCTCTCTCTTCTACAGTCACTGCCCCCCTCACCTCTCTCCTCTTCAGTCACTGCCCCCCCCTCACCTCTCTCCTCTTCAGTCACTGCCCCCCCCTCACCTCTCTCCTCTACAGTCACTGCCCCCCCTCACCCTCTCCTCTACAGTCACTGTCCCCCCCTCACCTCTCTCCTCTACAGTCACTGTCCCCCCCCCTCACCTCTCTCCTCTACAGTCACTGTCCCCCCTCACCTCTCTCCTCTACAGTCACTGTCCCCCCCCACCTCTCTCCTCTACAGTCACTGTCCCCCCCCCCTTACCTCTCTCCTCTACAGTCACTGTCCCCCCCCTTACCTCTCTCCTCTACAGTCACTGCCCCCCCCTTACCCTCTCTCCTCTACAGTCACTGCCCCCCCCTTACCCTCTCTCCTCTACAGTCACTGTCCCCCCCTCACCTCTCTCTTCTACAGTCACTGCCCCCCTCACCTCTCTCTTCTACAGTCACTGCCCCCCCTCACCTCGCTCCTCTACAGTCACTGTCCCCCCCCTCACCTCTCTCCTCTACAGTCACTGCCCCCCCTCACCTCTCTCCTCTTCAGTCACTGCCCCCCCCTCACCTCTTCAGTCACTGCCACCCCTCACCTCTCTCCTCTTCAGTCACTGCCCCCCCTCACCTCTTCAGTCACTGCCACCCCTCACCTCTCTCCTCTTCAGTCACTGCCCTGCCCCCCCCTCACCTCTTCAGTCACTGCCACCCCTCACCTCTCTCCTCTTCAGTCACTGCCCCCCCTCACCTCTCTCCTCTTCAGTCACTGCCCCCCCTCACCTCTCTCCTCTTCAGTCACTGCCCCCCCTCACCTCTCTCCTCTTCAGTCACTGCCCCCCCCACCTCTCTCCTCTTGTCACTGCCCCCCTCACCTCTCTCCTCTTGTCACTGCCCCCCTCACCTCTCTCCTCTTCAGTCACTGCCCCCCCCTCACCTCTCTCCTCTTCAGTCAGTCCCCCCCCCTCACCTCTCTCCTCTACAGTCACTGTCCCCCCCCCCTCACCTCTCTCCTCTACAGTCACTGCCCCCCTCATCTCTCCCCTCTACAGTCACTGCCCCCCCTCACCTCTCTCCTCTTCAGTCACTGCCCCCCCCTCACCTCTTCAGTCACTGCCCCCCCTCACCGCTCTCCTCTACAGTCACTGCCCCCCTCACCTCTCTCCTCTACAGTCACTGCCCCCCTCACCTCTCTCCTCTACAGTCACTGCCCCCCTCACCTCTCTCCTCTACAGTCACTGCCCCCCCTCACCTCTCTCCTCTACAGTCACTGTCCCCCCTCACCTCTCTCCTCTACAGTCACTGTCCCCCCTCACCTCTCTCCTCTACAGTCACTGTCCCCCCTCACCTCTCTCCTCTACAGTCACTGTCCCCCCCTCACCTCTCTCCTCTACAGTCACTGTCCCCCCTCACCTCTCTCCTCTACAGTCACTGTCCCCCCCCACCTCTCTCCTCTACAGTCACTGTCCCCCCTCACCTCTCTCCTCTACAGTCACTGTCCCCCCCCCCTTACCTCTCTCCTCTACAGTCACTGCCCCCCCCTTACCTCTCTCCTCTACAGTCACTGCCCCCCCTTACCCTCTCTCCTCTACAGTCACTGTCCCCCCCTCACCTCTCTCTTCTACAGTCACTGCCCCCTCACCTCTCTCTTCTACAGTCACTGCCCCCCCCTCACCTCGCTCCTCTACAGTCACTGTCCCCCCCCCTCACCTCTCTCCTCTACAGTCACTGCCCCCCCCCTCACCTCTCTCCTCTACAGTCACTGCCCCCCTCATCTCTCCCCTCTACAGTCACTGCCCCCCCCCTCACCTCTCTCCTCTACAGTCACTACCCCCCTCATCTCTCCCCTCTACAGTCACTGCCCCCCCCTCACCTCTCTCCTCTTCAGTCACTGCCCCCCCCTCACCTCTTCAGTCACTGTCCCCCCCACCTCTCTCCTCTACAGTCACTGTCCCCCCCTCACCTCTCTCCTCTACAGTCACTGTCCCCCCCCTTACCTCTCTCCTCTACAGTCACTGCCCCCCCTTACCTCTCTCCTCTACAGTCACTGTCCCCCCCTCACCTCTACAGTCACTGTCCCCCCCTCACCTCTCTCTTCTACAGTCACTGCCCCCCCTCACCTCTCTCTCCTCTACAGTCACTGTCCCCCCCCTCACCTCTCTCCTCTACAGTCACTGCCCCCCCCTCACCTCTCTCCTCTACAGTCACTGCCCCCCCCCTCACCTCTCTCCTCTACAGTCACTGTCCCCCCCCTCACCTCTCTCCTCTACAGTCACTGCCCCCCCCCTCATCTCTCCCCTCTACAGTCACTGCCCCCCCTCACCTCTCTCCTCTTCAGTCACTGCCCCCCCCTCACCGCTCTCCTCTACAGTCACTGCCCCCTTCACCTCTCTCCTCTACAGTCACTGCCCCCCCCTCACCTCTCTCCTCTACAGTCACTGCCCCCCCCTCACCTCTCTCCTCTACAGTCACTGCCCCCCCTCACCTCTCTCCTCTACAGTCACTGTCCCCCCACCTCACCTCTCTCCTCTACAGTCACTGCCCCCCCTCACCTCTACAGTCACTGCCCCCCCTCACCTCTCTCCTCTACAGTCACTGTCCCCCCCCCCCTCACCTCTCTCCTCTACAGTCACTGTCCCCCCTCACCTCTCTTCTACAGTCACTGCCCCCCCTCACCTCTACAGTCACTGCCCCCCCCCTTACCTCTCTCCTCTACAGTCACTGCCCCCCCTTACCTCTCTCCTCTACAGTCACTGTCCCCCCTTACCTCTCTCTTCTACAGTCACTGCCCCCCCCTCACCTCTCTCCTCTACAGTCACTGTCCCCCCCTCACCTCTCTCCTCTACAGTCACTGTCCCCCCCCCTCACCTCTTCAGTCACTGCCCCCCTCACCTCTCTCTTCTACAGTCACTGCCCCCCTCACTTCTCTCATTGCCCCCCCTTCTCTCCTCTATAATCACTGTCCCCCCTCGGCTCTCTCTCTTACAATCACTGTCCCCCCCTTCTCTTCCTTACAATCAATGCCCCCCCTCACCTCTCTCTCAGTCATTGTCCCCCCTTCTCTCCAAATCACTGCCCCCCCCTCGGCTCTCTCTCCAATAACTGCCCCCCTTCTCTCCTCTATAATCATTGTCCCCCTTCTCTCTCCCACAGTCACTGCCCCCCCTCCCTCACCTCTCTACAGTCACTGCCCCCCCCCTCACCTCTACAGTCACTGCCCCCCTCCTCACCTCTCTCCTCTACAGTCACTGCCCCCCCCTCACCTCTACAGTCACTGTCCCCCCCCTCACCTCTCTCCTCTCTCTTCTACAGTCACTGCCCCCCTCACTTCTCTCCTCATTGCCCCCCCTTCTCTCCTCTATAATCACTGTCCCCCCTCGGCTCTCTCTCTTACAATCACTGTCCCCCCCTTCTCTTCCTTACAATCAATGCCCCCCCCCCACCTCTCTCTCAGTCATTGTCCCCCCCTTCTCTCCAAATCACTGTCCCCCCCCCCCCCCCCTCGGCTCTCTCTCCAATAACTGCCCCCCTTCTCTCCTCTATAATCATTGTCCCCCTTCTCTCTCCCACAGTCACTGCCCCCCCCCCCCCTCACCTCTACAGTCACTGCCCCCCCCTCACCTCTACAGTCACTGCCCCCCCCCCTCACCCCTCTCTTAGTCATTGTCCCCCCCTTCTCTCCTCTCCTCTATAATCATTGTCCCCCCTCGGCTCTCTCTCTTACAATCATTGTCCCCCCTCGGCTCTCTCTCCCACAATCACTGCCCCCTCCCAGCATGCAGTCAGTGTGGCGGGGCGGAGGTCCGGTAGAATGTGCTCCCCGGGGCGGTGCAGGGAGCGGCCTGCTGCAGATCAGATAGCCGCCAGGCTCGGGCGGGGCTCCGCTCTCTGTCCCCCCCTCAGTACCGGGGGCCTCCTCTCCTCCGTACTCTCTTACCTGCTTTCTCTATTTTCCCGGACATGTCCGCGGGCAGGCCTCCCCTGAGGCCCGGGCTTCAGCTTCCGCTCCGGGGACGGTCCCCGGCCTAGTCCGCGAGCGGCGGCGGTGAGGGGAGCAGCATGCCCCGGTGTGGCGGCTGTGTGCGTGTGAGAGGATCTCCCGGTGCCGCCTCCACTCCGGAGACTCACCGCGCCCCCAGCGGCCCACCCCGGTACTGACCTCCAGCAGCACCCGCGTCACGTGACCGCCGACCTGTCATCTACGTCTGGAAAACTCCGCATATTCGGAACGCTTCTCCCCCCTGTAATCCCAATGTGATAATGATTACCACAGAGTTGTCACACATACATCACCCTCTCTAACATTTACAATTCGCTATGATTTTACTGTGGAGGTTTAAAGATACAGGGCCCCAAATATCAACCCATTGGCTACAAACTGACATTTTCGCAATACTTCAAAATGAGTCAGAAACAAAATCTCCCATTGGACAAAAAGTTTACAATGTAGATGTTTCATACACCCCCCTCCATGATATCTTACAATATTTACACTTACACCCCTTCACACATAAGGCCTCATGCACACAGGGCGTTTTTACAGCTGCTTTTCGCAACATCAGACTTTTTTTTTTTTGCAGCTTAAATGTTAGTCTATGGCCTCATGCACATTATTATTATTATTATTATACAGTATTTATATAGCGCCAACAGTTTACGTAGCGCTTTACAACTTGAGGGTAGACAGTACAAATACAATACAATTTGATACAGTAGGAATCAGAGGGGCCCTGCTCCTTAGAGCTTACAATCTAAGAGGGGAGGTCAAGAGATACAAGAGGTAATAACTGTGGGTGATGTGCTGATTGAGAAGATAAATGTACAGTTGTTAGGTGGGGGCCAGATAGGCTTCTCTGAAGAGATGAGTTTTCAGGGATCGTCTGAAAGTGGATAAAGTAGGAGAAAAACGGACGGATTGGGGTAGAGCATTCCAGAGGATGGGGGAGGCTCTGGAGAAGTCCTGAAGGCGAGCATGGGATGAGGTGACAAGGGAGTTTGAGAGCAGGAGGTCTTGGGAGGAGCGAAGAGAACGATTAGGTTGGTATTTTGTGACTAGGTTAGAGATGTAGCTAGGGGCCAAGTTGTGGATGGCTTTGTAAGTTATAGTTAGTATCTTGAATTTAATTCGGTGACTGAGTGGCAGCCAATGGAGGGATTGGCAGAGGGGTGTAGCAGACGCTGAGCGGTTTGTGTGGTGGATGAGCCTGGCCGCAGCGTTCATGATGGACTGAAGTGGGGATAGCCTATTTAGAGGTAAACCAATGAGGAGGGAGTTGCAGTAGTCAAGGCGGGAGATGACCAGGGAGTGGATTAGAAGCTTTGTGGTGTCGATGGTTAGGAAGGGGCGTATCTTGGAAATGTTGCGAAGACAGAGGCGGCAAGCTTTGGATAGTGATAGAATGTGGGGTCGAAAGGTTAGTTCAGAGTCCAGGATTACACCTAGGACCTTGGCGTGGGGAGATGGGTTGATAGTTGAGCCGTTGATCTTGACAGGGAGATCAGGGGAAGTGGCACCTGAGGGAGGAAATATCATGAGCTCGGTTTTGGATAGGTTGAGTTTGAGAAAGTGATGTGACATCCAGGCTGATATGTCTGCTAATAAGTTGGTAATGCGTGAGGAGACAAGTGGAGAGAGCTGGGGGGTGGAGAGATAGATTTGGGTGTCATCAGCGTAGAGATGATATTTAAAGCCGTGGGAGGCAATCAACTGACCCAAGGAGGTGGTGTAGATTGAGAAAAGGAGAGGTCCGAGAACAGAACCTTGGGGGACCCCAACGGAAAAAGGAAGAGGAGAGGAGGAAGTAGAGTTGTAAGTGATACAGGCTTTTAGGAGCTGTAAGTGGCATAGGCGTTTTCAAGCTGCAAAAAAACCCCAGGGCCAGCGCGTTCTGAGGACCGGCGTTAGAGCTGTAAAAATGTCTGACAATGGTAAAAGCTGCTAAATGTGGCTTAACGCTGGATACAGCTGCATTAAGCCTCGCCAAGCGTTTTTTTGACATGTCAAAATCAATGGTTCCCTATGAGATCCCATTAATTTAAATAGAAGCACCAGAAATTGGATCATGATGATCCAACTTGTGGTGCGGCTCGTGCGCTGAGGATCTTGAAGGAGAACCCTCACCAAAATGGAAAAAAAAAACGTTTCTGGGGTACCCCCTAAAATCCATACCAGACACTTATCTGAGCACACAGCCCGGCAGGTTATGAAAGGGGAGGGGGACGGCGAGCGCCCCCCCCCCTCTGGACGATACCAGGCCACGTGCCCTCAACATGGGGGGGTGAGTGCCTGTGCCCCTCCACCCCAAAGCACCTTGTTCCCATGGGGACAAGGGCCTCTTCCCGACAACTCTGGCCCGTGGTTCTCGGGGTCTGCGGGTGGGGGGCTTATCGAAATCTGGAAGCCCCTTTAACAAGGGGGCCCCCAGATCCCGGCCCCCACCCTATGTGAATTAGTTTGAGGTACATTGTACCCCTACCCATTCACCCCCCCCCCCCAAAAAAGAGTCAAAATTAAAAAACAGTACTCAGGTTTTTGACAAAGTAATTTATTGAAGCAGCTCCGGCGTCTCTTCTCCTTCTGATTTCTTCTCCCTTCGGCGATGTTTTCATCCTCTGGTTCGTCTCCCTCCACTGATGTCTTATTCCGTTGCCGGTTTTCCTTGCTCCGCTGTCTTCTTCCGCTAACGGTTCTCCGCTCTCTGCTGTCTTCTCCCTCTGCTGGTTCTCCTCTCTCCGCTGTCTTCTCCCTCTGCCGGTTCTCCTCTCTGCCGCTGTCTTCTGACTCTGCTGGCTCTCTTCTCTCCGCTGCCTTCTCCCCCTATTCTTCCTCTGATGTTCTCTCAACACTCTCTCCTGCTGTAATGCTAGGGCTGCCGTGTGCCATTGCTTATATAGCCATGGGGCGGGGCCACACGGTGACGTCATCCGGAGACCTCGCCCCCTTGTGACACATAATGCCCGGGCGGTGATGTCACAAGGGGGTGGGGCCTCCAGATGACATCATCGGGTGGCCCCGCCCCATGGCTATATAAGCAATGCCACACGGCAGCCCTAGCATTACAGCGGGAGAGAGCATTGAGAGAACATTGGAGGAAGAACAGAGGGAAAAGATAGCAGAGAGCAGAGAACCAGCAGAGAGAGAAGACAGCGGAGAGAGGAGAAACGGCAGAGGAAGAAGATATCAGTGGAGGGAGAAGAACCAGAGGATGAAGACATCGCCTGAAAGAAGAAATCGGAAGGAAGAGGCCCCCTGCCCACAGACCCTGACAACCAATGGCCAGGGTTGTCGGGAAGAGGCCCTCCTCCTAATCAACATGGGAACAGGGTGCTTCAGGGTGGGGGGGGGGCCAGGCCCCCCTGCCCCAAAGCACCACCAACCTCCAAATGTTGACGGCATGTGGCCTAGTATGCAGTGCTGTGTCTTGGCCTAGGCCAACAAGGCCCAGGCCTAGGGCGGCACTGTGCGGGGGGTGGCAAAAAGCCGCCCCCCCCCCAAATGGCAGCGGCGCCCTCTTCCCGACTCCCGCACAGCAGGGCCACCATCTGGGGAGTACAGCTTAGCAGTGCAGTGGCGTCCCGGGGGCCGTCAAGCCGCCCCTCCGTAAAGCTGTGATTCTGTCTCTGATTGGCCCTCTGCTGTGGCCAATCATGGGGAGGAAAACAGTGGTCAGGAAGCTGGGCGGCGGCACGGTAAAACCAATTAGAGCCTCTCTCTCTCTCTTCTCCCTTCGGCTGACAGAAAGGGGAGAGGGGGCGAGCGGGGGAGTTCTCTGGCAAATTGAGCAGCAGCGCTGTGACAGGGAGAGGAGAGATGCGGGCTGTCTGTGTATCTCCCTGCTCGCCCCCCCTCCCCTGACAACCCGCATCTCTCCTCTCCCTGTCACAGATCTGCTGCTCAATTTGCCAGAGAACTCCCCTGCTCGCCCCCCCTCCCCTTTCTGTCAGCCGAAGGGAGAAGAGAGAGAGAGCGGCTCTAATTGGTTTTACTGTGCCGCCGCCCAGCTTCCTGACCGCTGTTTTCCTCCCCATGATTGGCCACAGCAGATGGCCAATCAGAAGACTCTGGGGGGCATCATGGGAAAAGTAGTCCCTGAAGAGTGGCGGCCCCTGTGTGTCCACAGACATGCTACAGCCCCCAGCATGCATGCACTCTGCTGAGGGGGGGTGTTAGAGGAGAAAAAGAGAGTACTGTGCTGGGGGAAGCCAAAGAGGGAGCCAAGCTGTACCCACACCACCAGAGAGCCACGCTGTACCCGCACCACCAGAGAGCCACGCTGTACCCGCACCACCAGAGAGCCATGCTGTATCCGCACCACCAAAGAGCCATGCTGTACCCGCACCACCAGAGAGCCACGCTGTACCCGCACCACCAGAGAGCCACGCTGTACCCGCACCACCAGAGAGCCACGCTGTACCCGCACCACCAGAGAGCCACGCTGTACCCGCACCACCAGAGAGCCACGCTGTACCCGCACCACCAGAGAGCCACGCTGTACCCGCACCACCAGAGAGCCACGCTGTACCCGCACCACCAGAGAGCCACGCTGTACCCGCACCACCAGAGAGCCACGCTGTACCCGCACCACCAGAGAGCCACGCTGTACCCGCACCACCAGAGAGCCACGCTGTACCCGCACCACCAAAGAGCCCCGCTGTACCCGCACCACCAAAGAGCCCCGCTGTACCCGCACCACCAGAGAGCCCCGCTGTACCCGCACCACCAGAGAGCCCCGCTGTACCCGCACCACCAGAGAGCCCCGCTGTACCTGCACCACCAGAGAGCCCCGCTGTACCCGCACCACCAGAGAGCCACGCTGTACCCGCACCACCAGAGAGCCAGCCACACTGTTCCCGCACCACCAAAGAGAGAGCCACGCTGTACCCGCACCACCAGAGGGGGAGAAAGATGAAGCCACTGCCAGGGTACAGACATGCTACACTACTGGCCAGAGTCAGCCTGGGCAGCCCAGAGTGAGCGAACGTTCAGCCGGAGGGATCACTGTTGCGGTTTCACCGGGTCTGGTAAGAGCCTGTTGGCCATTATTCATTACTGTTCCCAGAGACTGAGCCATTAGGAAGTGCCTAACCTGATATCCTCTAGGCCTTGTTGACCGCCATAATGAGCTCCAACGCTGGGCCTCCAGTCAAAAAATTAAGGGGGTTGACACAATTTTTACAGCTCCAGGTGACACCAAACCTAGTGACGCCACTGTCCCAGAGCCCACAACAAGTTCCGGCACTGAGCTTCGGTAACTGGCAGCCAGAGTGCGCTAGCGTGGGCACCCAGGACATCTGCCACCTGGGGTCCCACAAGCGGCGATCGGCTTTTCGTAGCAGCCGCCACCTCTCTCCCCACTGTCAGCCACACACACTCCTCAGCTCCTCCTCCTTCTCGGCTCCAATGTTCTAGTGTACACAGCCAGGAGGAGAAGGAGCCACAGAGGAGGGACACGACTTCAGTGCATGAGCCGCGCTGCTGCTCTGAGGTCTGTGTATAGTTTACAGTGGAGGGGGACACAGTAACCGGGAAGGGGGGCATACTGTATAACAGATGCACACATGGATGAGGGGAGGGGGGGTAAGGGGATATGTGCTGGGTGCTTTGGGAGGGGAGAGGATATGTGCTAGTGGGGGGGGGGGTCTGATCCTCCCCTCCCAAAGCAACTAGCACATATAACCCAAATGAAAAGATGCCGCATGCCTCTCTGTCCTCTTCCCGCGGCGTCCCTCTGTCCTCCTCCAATGAAGATGACAGGGATCTTTAAAAGAAAGGGGTGTGGCCTTGACAGGAAGGGGTGGGTCATATTTAAATTAGGGGGTGCGCAAGCTCAGTCAGGCCTAGGGCAGCACAAAACCTAAATACACCACTGCTAGTATGGTCTAGGACGGGGTTTGGGCGATCGATCGTTTCCCCTTTTCCTGACCTGCCGGGCTGTGTGCTCGGATAAGGTTCTGGTATGGGTTTTGGGGGGGCGTGGGGGGTTCCCCTTAAAATCCATACCAGACCCTTTGGCATGGTCTTGGGGGGAACCCCGAGCCATTTTTTTTTTTTTTTTTTGACGAGGGTTTGTCATGATCCGACTTCTGGTGCGACTTCTATTCAAATCAATGGGAACTGGCTGATTTACTGCTAGGAACATTTTTCAGTACCCTTTGGTATAGAAAAATGTAGAAAAAGAAATTTAAAAAGGGCAAGAAAAACAGTGTTAATTTTGACCACAAATTTTCATTTAAAGTTAGTTTTGACTAAAATGCCATTTAGTTTTAGTCATATTTTAGTCATCTCAATTGTTTTAGTTTTAGTCTAGTTTTAGTCGACTAAATAACTTAAGATTTTAGTTGACTAAATCTAGAGTAGATTTAATCAACTAAAATGTAATGACCAAGATTACATACCTTTTAGCTTTGCCACCCATCCGGGTTTCACCCGGACAGTCCGGGTTTGGAGTTGGGTGCCCAGATTTCAGGCTGCCTGAAACCCAGACACCTGACTTAGCAGAGACCGGGTGGCAGCCTTTAATGAACTCAGTGCGGCAAGTCATTGCGGAACCGCAGGGCAGCCCGCAACGGGTGCTGGTGCACAGGACACACAGTGCGTGACCCCCTTTGGGCGCTGGCACAGTGCACACACCTGTTACGGGCAGCCCTGCAGTTACGAAATGACCAGACACACTGAATTCACATCAGTGCGGCCGTTCATTAAAGGTTGCCATCCAGTCCCAGCTGAGTCGGGTGTCTGTTTCAGGGCACCGGACTCCAAACCCGGGCAGTCGGGGGGGGACCCTATAGGTATGTAATTTCGGTCATTACATTTTAGCATTTTAGTTGATTAAATCTACTATAGATTTACTCAACTAAAATATTATGTTATTTAGACTACTAAAACTAGACTAAAACTAAAACAATTCAGATGACTAAAATATGACTAAAACGAAATGGCATTTTAGTCAAAACTAAAACTAGATCAACATTTGCGCTCAAAATTAACACTGGTATTGAAAAATGTAAAAAAATTATTTAAAAAAAAAGGCAAGAAAAACAAAGGGTAACATTTTCATAGCAGTAAATCAGCCAATTCTACAGAAATTCAACAGATAGAATAAGTTCAGCCACATCATCCCCGAACAATCCACTCCCTGTTTAGGGGGGGGGGGCATAAAACCTTTAGACTTTATGTTGCTCCAATGAGAGATTTTGTTTTTTGTTTATAACTTTTGAAAAGTGTTGCTTTTATAACCAATGGGTTGGTATTTGGGGCTCTGTATCTTTGAATTTCCACAGTAAAATCATACTGTATTGTGGGATATCATAGAGGGGGGTGTGCATGACACATCTGCATTGTAAACGTATTGGTCCAATGGGAGATTTTGTTTCTGACCCATTTTGAAGTGTTCCCCAAAAAGTCAGTTTGGAACTAATGTGTTCATATTTGGGTGTCTATCTTTAAATTTCCTCCGTAAAATCATACTATATTGTAAGATATCATAGAGGGAGGTGTGTATGACCTATCCGCATTGTAAATGTATTGGTCCAATGGGAGATTTGTTTTTTGACCCATTTAGAAGTATTGGAAAAATGTCACTATTTAACCAATGTGTTGATATTTGGGGCTCTGTATCTTTAAATCTCCACAGTAAAATCATACCGTATTATAAGATATCATAGAGGGGGGTGTGTATGACACATCTGCCTTCTAAACGTATTGGTCCAATGGGAGATTTTGTTTCTGACCCACTTAGAAGTATTAAAAAAATATCAGTTTGTAGCCAATGGGTTGATATTTAGGGCCCTGCATCTTTAAATTTCCACTGTAAAATCATACCGTATTGTAAGATATCATAGAGGGGGGTGTGTATGACACATCTGCATTGTAAACGTTTTGGTCCAATGGGAGATTTTATTTTTGACCCATTTAGAAGTATTGGAAAAATGTCACTGTGTAACCAATGGGTTGGAATTTGGGGCTCTGTCTCTTTAAATTCGCACAGTAAAATCATACCGTATTGTAAATGTTAGAGAGGGTGATGTATGTGTGACAACTCTGTGTAATCATTATTTTTTTATTACATTATGTTATATTTAGTTTTTCTGTGTTGAAAATTCTACCAAAAAAACTTGTCTGATAGCAAGACCACTGATTACAACTGTCTGATGGCTTGACTCCAGTAAATTACAGACTTAAATAATAATATTTAATAAAGACCCCCAGCACAGCGACCCCCTAAGATACAGAGACCCCCATTATAGCAATGCTACCCCCCCTCAAGAAAAAATACAGACACCCCCATCACAGCCATACATCCCATAGATACAGAGACCCCCCCATTACAGCCACCCGCTTCAGTTACAGAGACCCATATTACTACCCCCCCCCCAAAAAAAACAGACCTCTATCATATCACAGCCATACACCCCAAATATAGAGATCTCCCACCACAACCATCCAACCTCCCAGAGAGGCAGAGACCCCCCATCACAGCCGTTTTCCCCCAGGGATACAGAGACCCCCATCACAATAATACCCCCTTCCACTGCAGAGACAGAGACCCAAATCAGAGCCATCCCCCTCAGGTACAGATAGCCCCCCTCCCAGAGAGACAGAGACCCCCATCACAGCCATACACCCCAAAGATAAAAAGACCCCACCACAGCTATCTCCCCTCCCCCAGGATATACAAAGACCCCATCATTGTCATCTTCCCCCCAGATATACAGAGACCCCCATTACAACCATATTCCATTCTGCCCCAGAGATCCAGAGACCCCCATCGCAGCAACCTCCCCTAAAAAAAAACAAAAAAAAAACAGAGACCCCATCACAGCTATCCTTTCCACCCAGAGATACAGAGACCCCCACCAAGACCACTCTTCCCAGAAACCACCATCACAGAAATCTCCAGCCTGCAAAAACACAGAGACCCCTAACACAGCCATCACCTTGAGATACAAAGACCCCCTTTACAGAAATGCCTGCCCCCCCCCCCAAAACAAAATAATCAAATTACCAAGACTCTCATCACAGCCATCCTCCCCAGAGATACAGAGACTCCCATCGTACAGATAGCCCCCCTCATACTGTATTGTGGGATATCATAGAGGGGGGTGTGCATGACACATCTGCATTGTAAACGTATTGGTCCAATGGGAGATTTTGTTTCTGACCCATTTTGAAGTGTTCCCCAAAAAGTCAGTTTGGAACTAATGTGTTCATATTTGGGTGTCTATCTTTAAATTTCCTCCGTAAAATCATACTATATTGTAAGATATCATAGAGGGAGGTGTGTATGACCTATCCGCATTGTAAATGTATTGGTCCAATGGGAGATTTGTTTTTTGACCCATTTAGAAGTATTGGAAAAATGTCACTATTTAACCAATGTGTTGATATTTGGGGCTCTGTATCTTTAAATCTCCACAGTAAAATCATACCGTATTATAAGATATCATAGAGGGGGGTGTGTATGACACATCTGCCTTCTAAACGTATTGGTCCAATGGGAGATTTTGTTTCTGACCCACTTAGAAGTATTAAAAAAATATCAGTTTGTAGCCAATGGGTTGATATTTAGGGCCCTGCATCTTTAAATTTCCACTGTAAAATCATACCGTATTGTAAGATATCATAGAGGGGGGTGTGTATGACACATCTGCATTGTAAACGTTTTGGTCCAATGGGAGATTTTATTTTTGACCCATTTAGAAGTATTGGAAAAATGTCACTGTGTAACCAATGGGTTGGAATTTGGGGCTCTGTCTCTTTAAATTCGCACAGTAAAATCATACCGTATTGTAAATGTTAGAGAGGGTGATGTATGTGTGACAACTCTGTGTAATCATTATTTTTTTATTACATTATGTTATATTTAGTTTTTCTGTGTTGAAAATTCTACCAAAAAAACTTGTCTGATAGCAAGACCACTGATTACAACTGTCTGATGGCTTGACTCCAGTAAATTACAGACTTAAATAATAATATTTAATAAAGACCCCCAGCACAGCGACCCCCTAAGATACAGAGACCCCCATTATAGCAATGCTACCCCCCCTCAAGAAAAAATACAGACACCCCCATCACAGCCATACATCCCATAGATACAGAGACCCCCCCATTACAGCCACCCGCTTCAGTTACAGAGACCCATATTACTACCCCCCCCCCCCCCCCCAAAAAAAAACAGACCTCTATCATATCACAGCCATACACCCCAAATATAGAGATCTCCCACCACAACCATCCAACCTCCCAGAGAGGCAGAGACCCCCCATCACAGCCGTTTTCCCCCAGGGATACAGAGACCCCCATCACAATAATACCCCCTTCCACTGCAGAGACAGAGACCCAAATCAGAGCCATCCCCCTCAGGTACAGATAGCCCCCCTCCCAGAGAGACAGAGACCCCCATCACAGCCATACACCCCAAAGATAAAAAGACCCCACCACAGCTATCTCCCCTCCCCCAGGATATACAAAGACCCCATCATTGTCATCTTCCCCCCAGATATACAGAGACCCCCATTACAACCATATTCCATTCTGCCCCAGAGATCCAGAGACCCCCATCGCAGCAACCTCCCCTAAAAAAAAACAAAAAAAAAACAGAGACCCCATCACAGCTATCCTTTCCACCCAGAGATACAGAGACCCCCACCAAGACCACTCTTCCCAGAAACCACCATCACAGAAATCTCCAGCCTGCAAAAACACAGAGACCCCTAACACAGCCATCACCTTGAGATACAAAGACCCCCTTTACAGAAATGCCTGCCCCCCCCCCCAAAACAAAATAATCAAATTACCAAGACTCTCATCACAGCCATCCTCCCCAGAGATACAGAGACTCCCATCGCAGCCACCCCCCCCCCCCCCCCCATAACACACAGAAATGTGCATCATAGACATCCCCAGAGATACAGAGACCCCTATCACAGCAACCCTTCTCCACCCCAAAAAATAGAGAGATACTCATCACAGCCACCTCTCCTTCCTAGAGATACAGAGACCCTATCATTGTCATCGCTACACAGAGATCCCCATCCCCCAGAGGTACAGAGACCCCTATCACAGCAGCCTCCCCCCCCCAAAAAAATAGATCCTCATCACAGCCACCTCCCCATACAAGAGATACAGAGGCCCTATTATAGCCATCCCCCAAAATATAAACACCCCTATCAAAGCCACCCCCCTCCCAGAGAGACAGAGGCCCCCATCACAACCACCGCCCTGAGATACAGAGACCCCTATTACAGCAACGCCCCCCCCAGAAGAGACCCCATCACAGACATACACCCCAAAGATACAGAGATCCACCATCACAGCCACCACCCCCTCCCATAGAAACAGAGACCCCATCACAGCCATCTCCTGAGAAATAGACACCCCTAGTACATCAAACAAGATATTTGGGGGGCACACCCTAAAAGAAGCATTAAAGATGGTGCAGCCATAAGACCATACAGTAGAAGAAAATTTTACAGCGCACACATGCAAAAAAGACATTTACCTCCAACGAGGTAAAGATCTTGTTTGTTTATTGAATGGATTCTGACCAAATCCTTTTGGGATAGGAGCACCCCACTCCCTCATTAAGTACCTCTCATTAGTGTCCACTTGTGTCATGGGTGGAGACCTCAAAATTCTCCCATTTAGAAGAGTGTATTGCTCTCATGGTTCAGAGAAGCAGGATCTCCCAAATCTATAGATAGTGTAGGACCCACTAATCATGGGGTACTTTGTCGCAGTAAGTGGGCTTAGCACCATATAGCAATATGGTGTGACCAAATCCCCATATTTTTTGATAATGTTTTTTTGAAAATGTTTAGGTGTTTTTAAACTAGCCTTGCTGGAGGTAAATGTCTTTTTTGCATGTGTGCTCTGTAAAATTTTCTTCTACCCCTAGTACATCAACGCCACCCCTCCAAAAAAAAAACACACAAATAAAATCAAACTCATCATAGCCCCCCTATACAGATATAGAGACTCCCCCATCATTGGGGGGTGTGACACAGATGTAGCGCCACCCTTGAAGGAGCTGCTAGTTAAAATGGGTCCTCTGTTCCTGGTCTGACACACCAGCCTGAGTATTCAAACACACAATTTCAGAGAAATCACTGAAGTGATATTAGTATCCAGCTATAATGCTATTTTAACTAATGCAATCGCCAGACCATTTTGTAAAACTAACTAAATATATTGTCATACAATAAACTAAGTAAAGGTAGACAGAGATAATGGATGAAATGAATAACAAAGGTAGTGATACACTTAAAATAAAGGATAATTAAGAGTAACTGGGGCCAGGTTTTACCATTCAGCTTAAACTGTAACCGAGTCCCCTACAGCAGTCTTTTTTAACCTCAGGTTTCTTCAGGGATGCTTTGGGAATATGCCTAAAATTGCTTAACAGTTGTGTACAAGCCAGTGGGTGGAACAAGCCTGCTTTTAGTTACACAAAGCCCCAGGTTTTTATTGTACACCATTACAACCTTCTAGCCACCTGTCCTAACAATCAATGACATCATCAGTTAATAGGGAGGATGTTGGATGTACTATCTTTGTTTGCTCCACCCCTTCTCCCCTCCATTAGCATTGGGGTCACTTTAGCTGAGTTAAGGAAAGAAACTGAGGGAGAAGAGAAACATTGGAATACTAGTCAGTACCAGTGTGCAAAGGTGTATTTGCTTTGGAAAAATAAATAGCCTCTAATGATGGATTTCTTATGTCTGTGGATGTTGCTGCATTATGTGAAACTATTAGTTCAGTTTTTACATTTTAGAATGGGTTGCCTGTGCAGAATTTTAAAGGGTGCCTTGACTGAACAAATGGATAGTATCCCTGAAGGCTACTCTGCCATTGGCCCTGGAGTGACTTTCCTAGGTCCAAGTCTGTCTGCAGGACTTCAGTGTTCCCAGAAGGTGAAAATTGCTAAAGACTATGTAAATACTATGAACAGGGAGGAAAAAAATCTGCACAAACCCTGCGTCTTTGGGGCCTTTTCAGTGGTGCACTAATGGTGATCCTTAGTGGCTTCCAGATACTCCCAGTTCGAGAAGGTGATAACTTGAGGAAGAACTCTTGCAGGAATACCTTGAACAAGGCTTAACAGTAATGAAAAGGGCAAGCAACAAGTGTAGGAAGGGGTAAGTAGATCTGAGCTAATAGGGTAATCCAGAAGTGGTGATGTGGCACTGCTCAATGCTATGCTGTATGAGTATGGTAGTGTCCAAAGAACTGGATGGCAAACTGCATTAGCTAGACTCTTGCTTGGTTTTACTGTACAGCTGTGAGTACCCTCATGGATTAATAACTTGACTTTGGCAAACCGGCTCTGTAAGCCTGTAGATGCAAATGAAAACCAGCAAACCTGCTCCTTGTGGCTGACAATGCTGCTGCTGCTCTGGCACACCTGGCAGCAAGTGCCTGTGGATTCAGTACTCTAGCTTGGATGTCCGCTTCCTTCCCTGGTCTGAGGCCCAGTTCCCCTCTCTTACTGGCTCTTGGGTGAGAGGAAATGACTGACAGAGGTCCTGGATCCTGGTTGCAAAAGCCATAAACTTTCCCAGGCAGTACAGTAAAAGAATCCACTCTCCTCCTCCTGGTGTCTCCCAGTCTATTGGGATCTGTAATTATACAGATATACTCTAGAGCGGTGGTTCTCAACATTACTAGTGCCATGACCCCTGGATAAAATTTCCCAAGTCATCGTGGGGACCCCTAACAGTAAAATTATTTTCGTAGCATGGGTGTGTCAGCTCCCAAGGCAAGACAAGTAATTTGCGCCCCTAACCCACAGATATTTAGCGCTCCCTGATTCCCTACCACTCGTACAGTATTAAAACCCCTTATGGTACATTTTAGGATGTACCACTCTTTCTCTTTGTTCTCTTTCTTTCCCTTTTATCTCTCACTATCCTAATCCCCCCCGCCCCCCATCTCTCTCTCTAGCCGTCTTTCTTGTTCTTTCTCTGATTCTTTCAGAGAAAGAGTTGGGATGAGTAGCAATGCTGGTGTGGAGTTGGGATGAGTGGCAATGCTGGTGTGGAGTTGGGATGAGTAGCAATGCTGGTGTGGAGTTGGGATGAGTAGCAATGCTGGTGTGGAGTTGGGATGAGTAGCAATGCTGGTGTGGAGTTGGGATGAGTGGCAATGCTGGTGGGGAGTTGGGATGAGTGGCAATGCTGGTGGGGAGTTGGGATGAGTGGCAATGCTGGTGGGGAGTTGGGATGAGTGGCAGTGCTGGTGGGGGGTGGGATCAGTGGCAGTGCTCGAGGGAGTTCTGATCATCCAACTTAGGTGCTCTTGAGCAAGGTCATCTGCTGATCTGAGAACTGTAGTGGGGACTTTTAATGGCAACTATAATCACAGGTAGTGTCACTCACTGTGTCTCCGACTTTGTGGTGTCTCGCAGCAGTGACACCTATGCCAAAATCAGGAGATAGGGTCTCCTCCAGCCCCTCCCACTTCACATTCTTCACCAGTCAGCTGACTTCTAGTCTCTGACCCCCAGCCATGCCGTGAACTGAATGGGCGGCTGCGAAAAGACTGGGTGGGAGACCACGGGCTCCAGGAACAGCCCAGCTGGGCGGCCGCGAAAAGTCTGGGAGAGCGGTGCAGGCTTCAGGAACAGCCCAGGATTCGGTGACCCCTGGCAAATCGTCATTTAACCCCCTCGGGGGTCCCGACCCCCAGGTTTAGAACCACTGCTCTAGAGTGCAGCAGTCTCTACAAAGGACTACATGTCCTAGGGTGCAATGCAGCAACCCAATGTCCTCCTCCTCCTCCTTGGTCCTTTGCTCTGCTATCAGAAAGAGGGGGTGAGCTGTGGGGAGAAGACTCAAACAGAGCTGCAGCACAGCCAGCATGAGAAGAGGATTTTACATGGGCTGCTCTGGCTCCCAGCATAACAATGTAGGTGGGGAAAGTGAAGGCAGAAGAATTGTAAGCTACATGGAGATCCCCATCATAACATCCCCCCAAAATAATACAGAGACCCTTCTTACAGCCATACTCCCCAAACATACAGAGACCCAAATCACAGCCACCCCCCCCAGAGATAGAGACCCCCCATAACAGCCACTCCCCCTTCCCAGAGACCCCCATCACAGCAACCTCCACCCCAACAAAACAAAGAGACTCTTTCACAACCAGAAACACAGAGACCCCCCATCAAAGCCACACCCCCAAGATACAGAGACCCCCTGTCACACATACCCGCATCTTGGAACCACAGAGACCCTCATCATAGCCATCCTTCCCCCGCTAGATATAGAGACCCCATGACAACCATACCCCCTTCCTCCAGAGATATAGAGATCCCCATTACAGCATTCCCCCCAAAAGCACAGAGACTCAATTTTAACCCCCCCCCCCCCACTTTTCCTGAGAGACAGAAACCGCCCATCACCACCAGAGATACAAAGATCTCATTACAGCCATTCCCCAAACACAGAGACCCCTTCACAGCCAAAAATACAGAGATCCCTAGCACAGCCATACCCCCGAGGTTCAAGAAACCTCGACCACAGCCCCCCCCCCCAAAGATACAAAGACTCCTATCAAAACCATATACCCTTCCCCTCAGAGATACAGAGATCAGATCACAGCCCTCCCTGCCTCAGAAGCCTGTAGAGCCCCATGATAGCCATCCTTCTCCCTGCCAGAGATACAGAGACCCCTATCACAGTCATCACTCAGAGAGATACAAGACCCAATCACAGCCATCCCCCGGGGATACAGAAACCCCCATTACAGCTCTCCTACCTCTCCGCCCCCTCCAGCAATACAGGTATCCCCATCACAGCCACGTTGCCCCAGAGATACAGAGACCCCATTACAGCCATACCCCACAAAAATACAGAGACCCCCCATCACAGCCACAGCCCCCCTCTCGCCCACATAGAGATGTAGCGGTGTCCCAACTTCCAAGGGATTGATGGTGACCCCCAGAGCCAGGGAGAACTGACATTCCTGCTCAGGGTGCAGATTACTAGGCATAGTGGGTGTGGTGCAAGGTGAAAAGAGTGGGCGCCAGTCACTTTTTGTAAAAATTAACAAAGAGAGTGTTTTATTTCTCTTAACAGGAACGTTGGGGAGAGAGGGTTTAGGACTCAGGACACCCTTAGGCAAATGCAATAGCAATTAAGGCAAAATCTGCTGACAAAAATAGAACTAGGCAGACAGCAATACAGAATGAGAGCCTTTAAGCTGAATGCAGCAATCTGTATCTTGTAGCAACCACTGTCCCCTATAGCAACAAATGCTCTCACTGTATCCTACTGCAGATCTTCCAGTTTAACTCACGGTAACCCACTGTAGATCTTTAAGCTCAGCTCGCCGTCTCTCTCACTAGACTTCTTGGACTCTCAGCCATCCGCTGGATTCCCCGTGCTTCACTCACAGCTAACCGCTGTACTTTACCTTCAAGCTTTACTTACAGCTACCCGCCGTACTCCTTCAAGCTTTGGTCACAGCTAACCGCTGCCTTACTGGATGAGTCTCTACTGAAGCTTTCCCACCACTTCACTGTCCCCGGCTAGTGAAGCGTCTGCTCTGGTACTCCTTCAGAACTTCATCCTTTCCAAACTTGCCTCCGGTAACAGGAGTGATCGCCCCTTTGTGGTAACTGTTTCTTCTTTACCTCCGACAACGATCAGGCTCCCCTCAAGCCGAGCCTCTAACACATGCGGTTACGCCCCAGGCTTTGGGCTTAACCTTGGCTGCTCCTCCTTTCCGGAACCCCAAACTGCTGGATAGGCCTTAAGTGGACATAGCAGCCAGCATGCCTCCTGGATGGGCCTTAGGCTTTAGGCCTAGCAACCAGGAGCTTCTCAACACACACCCACCCAAGCCTCAGCCTCGGGTGGGTAGAACCCCAATCACCTGACTCTTTCCAAATAAATAGCCCATCCCAGCATACACAGCGGCCAAAAAACTCCTGCTGATTGGCTGAGAAAACCTAGTTACCCATTACCCGAATCTATGGTAATTCATCATTCCAATGTCAAAAGCAAAAGTGCCACCTATTGACAGAAGAGAGAGACTTTCCCAAACTCAGACTTAGGACAGGAATCAGTGGATCAACCTACCAATTAGCCAGGCTAATTACCACCTAGCACAACTACATTTATTAGCAGCCCTGTTTAGGACCAGGTTGCTACAGAGATTCAGAGACTCCCATCAAAGTCATCTCCCCCTCCCCAGAGATACGAAGACCCCTTAATTACAGCCACACCCCCTACCCCCCCCCCCAGGGAGACAGAGACACCCATCACAACCATCTTCCTCCTTAGACATACAAAAACCCCAATTACAGCTAATATTTCCTCTTTCGCCCCACAGATACAGAGACCCCATCACGGCAACCCCCACAAAAACACAGAGACCCCATCACAGCTATCCCTCCCAGAGATACAAAGATCTCATAACAGCCATCCTCCAGAGGTATAGAGTCCTCTAATGCAGCAACTCCCCCAAAAAATATAGAGAATCCCATTACTGCCTTGCCCCAAAAATTACAGAGACCCCCATCATAGCCATCCTTCACCCATTCAAAGAAATACAGAGACCCACATCACAGCCACCCCCCACCTAGAGATACAGATGCCCCCATCACTGCCATTCCCCAGAGACACAAGGACCCCTATCACAATCATCCCCCCCCCCAACCCCAGAGATACATAGACCCCATCACAGCCTTCTCACTCTCATAGAGACAAAAACCCTGTCACAGCCACCCCCCCTTGCGAAATACAGAGACCTCCATCAAAGCCAGGCTCCCTTCTGTCTCAGAGGTACAGAGACCCCTAACGCAGTAACCCCCCCAAAAAAATAGAGATTTTCATCACAGCCTCGTCCCAAAAATTACAGAGACCCCCATCATAGCCATAGGTCAAGTATGCCCCCAAGGCAGCTTCAGCCTCGTCCCAGGGTATTGATGAAAATGGCACAAAGCAAAGGTACCCAATGTGTAGTAAAGTGACCCCATACAAGGTGCCTAGCATAGCCCGCCCCCAGGTTAGACCTCTTATGTGACCCTTGCTTGGTGCCCAATGAGGAGGGAAACATGGAGGACGTGACAAACAACAACCCCCCCTTACACCCCCATCACAGCCAGAAACACAGAGACCCCCATCACAACCACACACACACACACTCCCCCCCCCCAAGATACTGAGTCCCCTATCACAGCCATCCCTGCCTCAGAACCACAGAGACAGGCCCCCCATCACAACCATCTTTCCCCCCCAGAGATACAGAGACCCCCGTAACAGTCAATCCCCCTTCCAAGAGACCCCCATCACAGAAACCTCCAGCCTGAGAAAACAAAGAAAAAAAACCCGTTCACAGCCAGAAACTCAGAGACGCCCATCAAAGCCACACACCCCCAGGACACAGAGACCCCCTGTCCAGCCATCCGTTTACCAGGACCCCAATCACAGACACCCACAACCCTGCCTTCCCAAAGAGTCAGAGACCCTCATCACAGCAAGTGATCCCAGAGATACAAGGACCCCATCACAGCCATCCCCTGGAGATACAGAGACCCCCATCCCCCCAGAGATACAGAGACTCCCATTACAGTCATCTTCCCACCCCAGAGTTAGAAACCCCCATCATGGCCAGAAACACATAGGCCCCTATCACAGCTGCCCCCACTCCCCAGAATACAGAGACCCCCATCACAGCCACCCCTGCCTCAGAACCACAGAGACCCACATAACAGCCACCCTTCCTCCCCCAGAGATAAATAGACCCCCTTTACAGTGACCCCTAAGGGATACAGAAACCCCCTTTACAGTCACCTCACCCCCAGAGATACAGGAACCCCCATCACAGCCATGTTCCCCCAGAGATACATAAATCCCCATCACAGCCATACCCCACAAAACTACAGAGACCCCCATCACAACCATTCTTCCCTCCAGAGATACAAAGTCACCCATCACAAACACCCCTGCTCCTCCAAACAGACAGAGGCCCTCATCACAGCCATCTTCCTCCCCAGAGATACAGAAACCCCAATCACAGCCATACCCTCCTCTGCCCCAGAGCAGATGCTGAGCTCCACTTGTTTGTTGTTTGCTATTTTTTTTTTTTAAATGAGCCTTTAGTATGACTTGAAATTATCTTTGCCACTGACCCCCAATTAGAGATGGGTTCATTACACTATAACTGACCACTAATGAAAGGAAGGGCTTTTATATTACTGCTGCTGACCACCAATGCAGGTTTATTATTGCTTTCACTGACACCAATGTTAGGGGTTACTATTACTGACACCAGAGATGGGGCTTATTTTATTCCCAGTTTTCTCTTCAGTATACCCCCTGGCCATGTGCACAGTATAGCAAACCTAAAGAAAGAAAGGTGCCAAACTACAAGCCTTACACCATGAAGTGACACCCACTTTATTAACCACCCCAACTTTACCCTATGATGTCAGCATATGACTGCTAGACAGAGTGCCAAAGGGAAGATGATTCAGTGGGACAAGTCGCACTACAGGGCTGTCTTTAAAAATGATTGGACCCTGGGCAATTTCTTGCGACCCCCCCTTTCCATGCCATTTCGCTTTCCACCTGTTCTGAGACATACAATAAATAGCAGCTAGACTCAAAATCAGTTTATGGAATCAGATCAGACAGCGATTGCAAGTGGTTGCCAGAGGTTACAGAGTATCATTACTGCTCACAGGCTGGCTGCTAGAGGTTACAGTACACATTACGGCTCACTGATTATTTGCTAGAGGTTACAGCACATGACTTCTGCTTGTTGATTGGTTGCTAGAGATTTGTCAGGAGAGTACTTACCAAGGCCGAGATGCCGAGAGCAGTCCGCCCTTGCAACTACGCGCACCCCGTCCCCTTGGAATGATACAGGGAATGGGTGGCACTAAGGAGCACGGGCCACCAGCAGGTATAGAGTTCCCTGTGGAAGACTGCAGAGCCGGATCTGGGGGTGCAGGAGTCTTGGAACTGGCTGAGGACCCGATGCTGGGTGGAGTAAGCAAATCTGTAAACAAGCAGAGGGTCAAACACAGGAGACAGGCAAGGCAAGTCCGTTTAAGCAGGCAGAGGGTCAAACACTGGTGGCAGGCAGGGCAAAGTCCGTTGAACAGGCCGAGGGTCAAACACTGGAGGAAGGCAAGGCAAAGTCTGTTAAACAGGCCGGGAGTCAAACACTGAAGGCAGGCAAGGCAGAGTCTGTTAAACAGGCCGAGGATCAAACACTGGAGGCAAGCAAGGCAGAGTCTGTTAAGCAGGCCGAGGGTCAATCCAGGAGAGAAGTAGCGTAGTGGGAACAGTCCAGGTCAAAACAGGAAATCAGGTAAGCATAAAAAGGAAGCAGGAACCAACAGGAGCTGACGACAAACCAGCAACCCGTCTGGGCGCTGGAGCCACTTTAAATAGCCCCGCCAGAGCGTCACAATGGGCGTGCGCTAGTTACCGTGAGCACCCGTGTGCTAGCGCGCATCGGTGCATGCGCCGGAGCGCAAATCCACTGCACACGCGCACAGAACCATGGCGAATGCGGCTGGAAAAGACCCTTCTCTGACACTGCCCCCCCTAGGGGCGGACTCCGGACGCCCAGACTGGACATCAATTCAGGATGTTCCCGATGGAAAGCTTGGATTAAACGTGGGGCATGGAGATTCCTAGTAGGGCTCCCAGGAATTGTCCTTGGGAGGGTATCCATTCCACTGAATTAGATATTGGAGCTGTCTGCCCCTCTTCCTGCAACTCAAGATAGACTCCACTTCAAATTTGTTTTCCCATCCACTTCAACTGGAGGAGGAGGAGGTTCCTTTCTCCCAGGGAAAGGACTGGCCACCACAGGTTTTAGCAGGGATGCATGGAAAACTGGGTATATCCTATGAGTGGTTGGTAATGCCAGCTCAAATGCCACAGGGTTGATCATCCTCTTAATTTTAAAAGGCCCAACGAACTTTGGCCCAAGTTTCCGTGGGGGCAGAGGTCATCTGAGATTTGCGGTTGACAACCAAACTTCCTCACCCACTTTGAAGATTGGATTCTCCTTCCTTCCTCGGTCATACTGTCTCTTATAACTGTCCTGAGCTTTCTGCAAGGTGTCCTGAATTTTTTGGAAGTTAGATTGGATTGAGTCTATCCGGTCTTGTACGGCAGGAACAGACATTTCAGGGATGATGTTAGGGAGGAAGGGAGGATGGAACCCGAAGTTTGCCCAGAAGGGTGTTTGGTTAGTTGCGGAGTGAACAGAGTTGTTGTAGGCGAACTCAGCATATGGTAGGAGAGTCGCCCAATCATCCTGAGAACCAGAAAAGAAACATCGGAGGTACTGCTCCAAAGTTTGATTTGTTCTCTCCGTCTGGACGTTGCTCTGAGGATGGTATGCAGAGGAGAGGCACATCTTTATTTCCAGAGTCTTGCAGAGCTCCTTCCAAAATTTGGAGGTAAATTGGGCACCTCTGTCTGAGACGATACTCTTGGGCACACCATGAAGTCTAATTATTTCCTTGAGGAAGGTATTAGCCGTATCAGAAGCAGAGGGGGTGCCCACCATGGGCAGGAAATGCGCCATCTTGGAGAGGCGGTCAACAACGACCAGGATGGTGGTAAACCCCGCCGAAGCAGGTAGGTCCACAGTAAAGTACATTGATACTTCAGCCCATGGCCGTTCCCGAATGGGCAAGGGTTTGAGTAGGCCCCAAGATTTAATGTTCAGACCCTTATTGCGTTGGCAAAGTAAACAAGAAGAGACATAGTCCTTACAATCCCGTCTCCACCCTGGCCACCAGAAAGAACGGGAGATCAGCTCAGCGGTCTTTCTTGTTCCGAAATGGCCTGCGAGTTTGTGATCATGGAAGGGTTTGAGAGCCAGAGGCCTTACATCCCGTGAAATGAAAATTTTATCTCGGGCCCAGAGCAGCTCATCATGTTTTTTTTAAAGCATGTATTTCCGGACCGGAATAGTGACTAGATGAGGATTTGATGGAGGTCATTAGATCAGATTGGGTGACTCCAAGGAAGTTTTGCAGAGAAAGGATGGTACTAGGTTCAGTGATCTGAGGGGTTACAGAGAACATCTTGTCTGGGCCTCAACCGCTTTGCTGTCCTGAGATACTCTAGATTTTTATGATCGGTGAAGATCATAACAGGATGAGATGCCCCTTCCAATAAATACCTCCACTCTTCTAGGGCGAACTTGATGGCCAGCAGCTCCCTATCACCTACGTCATAATTTAGTTCTGGTGGGCTCGGTTTCCGGGATTGCGAAGGCTACTGGGTGAAGAATGGCCTTGGGCCCATGTCTCTGGGAGAGGATGGCCCCTGTAGCAGTTTCCGAAGCATCCACTTCTAATACAAATGGTAGGGCCGGATCAGGATGTCGTAAGATTGGTGCGATTACGAACAAGGTCTTAAGCTTGGTAAAGGCTTCCTGTGCTTGCTGTGACCATTGGAAACGGTCATGTTGACGTGTGAGCTGGGTGATAGGTGCCACAATGGATGAAAAGCCAACAATAAACCTTCTATAAAAGTTAGCGAACCCGATAAATCGTTGTACTCCTTTTTTGTCTGACGGTGCCGGCCATTCTTGGATTGCCTTGACCTTTTGTGGGTCCATTGCCACCCCATTGGTAGAGATGATGAATCCCAGAAACTGCACAATGGTCTTCTCAAACTTGCATTTCTCAGCTTTGAGGTATAATTTATAATTCCTGAGTATGGTGAGGACCTTTTTAACATGGACTCGATGAAGCTCAATGGTAGCAGAGAAAATAAGAATATCGTCCAGGTAGACAACTAGGAAGTCGTCAAGGTATTCTCGAAAGATGTCATTGACCAGATGTTGGAAAGTGGCCGGGGGTTTTCCACTCATACCTAGCCCGAATCCTGATGAGATTGTAAGCACCCCGACCGGAATCGTTGGAACAGCTTGGGAATGAGTGGTAGTGGATATCGTTTTTTTACCGTTATGTTGTTTAATTGCCTGTAATCCACACATGGCCTTAAGGACCCATCTTCTTTCTCTACAAAAAAGATACCAGCTCCAGCTGGTGAAGAGGAAGGACGGATGAAGCCCTTTTCTAAATTTTCATCAAAGTAATCTTTTGAGGCTTTCAACTCGGTTTCCGACAGCGGGAAGATGCGGCCAAATGGGATTTCTGAGTCAGGAAGGAGGTCAATAGGGCAATCGTAAGGCCGTTGGGGCGGCAAGCAATCCGACTTTTGTTTATCAAACACATCCCGGAATCCAAGATATTTTGAAGGAATGAGTTGAAGATTGTCAGGCACAGGTGAGATGGCTGAGCAAGTACTAGGAGCCGGGGTGAAGCAGTGCTGGGAGCAGTATTGAGATAAAAAGAACACTTCCTTAGTTTTCCAGTTAATTTGAGGTTCATGTGCCTGGAGCCAGGGCAGGCCTAGGATTATAAGGGAAGATAGGTGAATGGATGAGGTCAAAACGCAGGAGCTCTTGATGGCCTGAGTCGGTGGAAGTAAGGATGGGCTTGGTTTCTCGAGTGATGGGTCCAGAACGGGGGAGAGACCCATCAGCCAAATGTACTTGGAGACTTTGAGCTTTAGCCTGAAGAGGAATATGTAGATTTTGGGCCAGCGAGATGTCTAGGAAGCAGCTACAAGCTCCGGAATCAATTATAGCTGGCAGGCGGGTTTCCTTTTCCGGTAGCTGTAAAGGGATAAGGAGACATAAGTCTTGGTATACCACTGGCTTGGTAATTCACAATATTTTGTAGGTAAGACTTACTAGGCCTCACTGGGCAGCTGCGGAGGAAATGACCAGGGCCTCCACAGTACAGGCACAGATTGGATTGACGTCTGTGTTGCCTCTCTTCAGGAGTCAGAGGAGCACGGACCAGTCTGAGTTGCATGGGCTCGGCTTCAGAAGCCGAGGTGGTGGCAGCAGCTGGAGATGGAGAATGGATAGACATTGGCCTGGAGAGTGTCCAACCAGGTCGCGGCCCCTGAAAACGTTCCGAGCGCCGCTCACGTAGGCGCCTATCCAACTTGGTGGCTGACTGGATTAACTCCTCTAGAGAGGCTGGAGTTTCTATCCTAGCCAATTCGTCCTTAAGGACCTTAGACAGACCTTGACGTTATTGGTACTTCAAGGCAGGCTCATTCCAGCCAGTGTCGGCTGCCCACTTGCGGAACTCTACTGTGTAATCCTCTATTGGCCTTCCCCCTTGAGACAGACTATGCAGGATTGCTTCAGCTGTGGGTGTGCAATGCGGATCATCATAAAGTTGTGCCATGCTCTCAAAGAAAGTATCAATAGAATTCAAGACGGGACTCCTCTGTTCCATCAGGTTCGGAGCCCAAGCTTGTGGCTCCTCAGATAGAAGGGAGATGACAAACCCCATTTTTACTGCGTCAGAGGAATAAAGTCCTGGGCTGGAGGGCCAGATAGAGAGAGCAGGCATTCCTAAAGGCCCTGTATTTCTTGCGATCTCCTGAGAAGCGCTCAGGTATAGGGACCCTGGGCTCAGGGAGCGCCATAACTACAGTTGAGCTTGCAGTGGACTAAGAGGCGGAGGCCCCACTAGTAGGTGCGGGAGCTGCGGCTGCCGGTAAAGGTGGACTGGATAGTTGCTGAAGGCGGCTATCAATTTGGGTATAGCCTTCTTGTAGTTTCTGGACTGCATCGGTGAGAGCTGAGACCTGCTGGCACAGGAACTCTAGAGGGGAATGCGCTCTGTCGACCTCAGACATCTGGCTGGTTTGTACTGTCAGGAGAGTACTTACCGAGGCCGAGATGCCGAGAGCGGTCCGCCCTTGCAACTACACGCACCCCATCCCCTGGGGATGATACAGGGAATGGGTGGCACTAAGGAGCACAGGACACCAGCAGGTATAGAGTTCCTTGTGGAAGAATGCAGAGCCAGATCTGGGGGTGCAGGAGTCTTGAAACTGGCTGAGGATCCGATGCTGGGTGGAGTAAGCAAATCTGTAAACAAGCAGAGGGTCAAACATTGGTGGCAGGCAGGGCAAAGTCTGTTGAACAGGCCGAGGGTCAAACACTGGAGGAAGGCAAGACAAAGTCCGTTAAACAGGCCGGGGGTCAAACACTGAAGACAGGCAAGGCAGAGTCCGTTAAACCGGCCGAGGATCAAACACTGGAGGTAAGCAAGGCAGAGGGTCAATGCAGGAGAGAAGTAGCGTAGTGGGAACAGTCCGGGTCACAACAGGAAATCAAGTAAGCATAAACAGGAAGCAGGAACCAACAGGAGCTGACGACAAGCCAGCAACCCGTCTGGGCGCTGGAGCCGCTTTAAATAGCCCCGCCAGAGCGCCACAATGGGCGTGCGCGGGTTACCGCGCGCACCTGTGTGCTATCGCGCACGTGCCGCTCCATTGGACCGCGCACGCGTGTGCGCCGGAGCGCAAATCCACTGTGCACGCGCACAGGACCATGGCGAATGCGGCTGGAAAAGACCCTTCTCTCACAAGATTAAAGTACATCAATACTGCTCAGTGATTGGTTGCTAGAGGTTACTGGACATCCATACCACTTACTAGTTGGTTGCTAGGGGTTACTGCACATTATTACTGCTCACTGATTGGTTGCTTGAGGTCACTGCATATCCTTAGCACTCAATGATTGGTTGCAAGAGGTTAGTGCACATCATTACTGCGCACTGATTGCTAAAGGTTAAACCTCATCATTCCCTCACTACCTGCACACCATTGACTGGGGAGGTAAGGGGACCCATCAATACACAGAAAGCTCCTAGGGATCCTAGAACTCCTGGGAACAGTGGCAATGCTGGGGGGAGGGGGGGGTGATCAGTGGCAATGCTGGGGGGTTGATGGGATCAGGTGTGGGGGGTTGGGATTAGTTAGGAGGCAGCACACTGTGGCAAACTCTAGATCATGTAGAGCAAAGCTGAAAATCTTTGACAATTATATGGTGGGGGATTCTAAACTGACCACCAATGTAATGGAGAATTTACAATGGCCAGCAATGTGAGGGAGGATTTATACTGACCACCAATGTGATGGGGGATTTACACTGACCACCATATAACGGGTAATTTTACGTCACCCACCAATATAAAGAGGGATTTCTACACTAAATCCAATGTAATAGGAGCATTTACACCAACCACCAGTGCAAGGGGGAATATACAATGATCTCCACGTAAGGGAGAATTTACACTGACAAGTGACAACCACTGTCAAGATTTGTACTGACCACCAATGTAAGATGATACTTCTAGACCGACCACCAATGTTAGGGGGGATTTACACTAACTACCAATATAAAGGGGGATTTACACTGACCACCAGAGTAAGAGCAAATTTGCACTTACCACCAATGTAAAGGGAAATGTATACTGATCACCAATGTAATGAAAAATTTACACTGACAACCAATGTAATGGGGGATTTTACATGAAAAACCAATAAAAGGGGATTTCTACACTGACCACCAATGTAAGGGGGGATTTACACTCATCACCAATTTAAAGAGGGCTTCTACATGGACCACCAATGTAAGGGAGGATTTAAAACTTACCACAAACGCAAGTTTGGAATTTTTTTTACCAATTACCAAAATAAAGAGGAGTTTCTACACTGGCCACCAATGTAATGGGGATTTACACTGATCACTAATGTAATGGAGATTTACACTGACCACCAATGTAATAGGAGCATTCACAGTAACCATCATGTAAGTAGGGATTTACACTGACCACCAATGTAAGGGGCAATTTCATACCTTCCAACTTTCTGAGATGGGAACAAGGGACACCTATTAGCAAAAGTATGTAGGCATATACCCTGTCACGTCCCCTTAACCACTTCAGCCCCGGAAGGATTTACCCCCTTCCTGACCAGAGCACTTTTTACAATTTGGCACTGCGTCGCTTTAACTGCTAATTGCGCGGTCATGCAATGCTGTACCCAAACGAAATTTGCGTCCTTTTCTTCCCACAAATAGAGCTTTCTTTTGATGGTATTTGATCACCTCTGCCGTTTTCATTTTTTGCGCTATACACAGAAAAAGACCGAAAATTTTGGAAAAAAATGATATTTTCTACTTTTTGTTCTAAAAAAAATCCAATAAACTCAATTTTAGTCATACATTTAGGCCAAAATGTATTCGGCCACATGTCTTTGGTAAAAAAAATGTCAATAAGTGTATATTTATTGGTTTGCGCAAAAGTTATAGCGCCTACAAACTAGGGTACATTTTCTGGAATTTACACAGCCTTTAATTTATGACTGCCTATGTCATTTCTTGAGGTGCTAAAATGGCAGGGCAGTACAGAACCCCCACAAATGACCCCATTTTGGAAAGTAGACACCCCAAGGAAATTGCTGAGAGGCATGTTGAGCCCATTGAATATTCATTTTTTTTGTCCCAAGTGATTGAATAATGACAAAAAAAAAAAATTACAAAAAGTTGTCACTAAATGATATATTGCTCACACAGGCCATATGCATATGTGGAATTGCACCCCAAAATACATTTAGCTGCTTCTCCTGAGTATGGGGATACCACATGTGTGGGACTTTTTGGGAGCCTAGCCGCATATGGGGCCCCGAAAACCAATCACTGCCTTCAGGATTTCTAAGGGCGTACATTTTTGATTTTACTCCTCACTACCTATCACAGTTTTGAAGACCATAAAATGCCCAGATGGCATAAAACCCCCCCAAATGACCCCATTTTGGAAAGTAGACACCCCAAGCTATTTGCTTTGAGGCATGTTAAGTCCATGGAATGTTTTATATTTTGACACAAGTTGCGGAAAAGTGACAAATTTTTTTTTTTTGCACAAAGTTGTCACTAAATGATATATTGCTCACACAGGCCATGGGCATATGTGGAATTGCACCCCAAAATACATTTAGCTACTTCTCCTGAGTATGGGGATACCACATGTGTGGGACTTTTTGGGAGCCTAGCTGCGTACGGGGCCCCGAAAACCAATCACCGCCTTCAGGATTTCTAAGGGTGTAAATTTTTGATTTCACTCTTCACTGCCTATCACAGTTTCGGAGGCCATGGAATGCCCAGGTGGCACAACCCCCCCCCCCCCAAATGACCCCACTTTGGAAAGTAGACACCCCAAGCTATTTGCTGAGAGGCATGGTGAGTATTTTGCAGCTCTCATTTGTTTTTGAAAATAAAGAAAGACAAGAAAAAATGTTTTTTTTTCAATTTTCAAAACTTTGTGACAAAAAGTGAGGTCTGCAAAATACTCACTATACCTCTCAGCAAATAGCTTGGGATGTCTACTTTCCGAAATGGGGTCATTTGGGGGGGGGGTTTTGCCACCTGGGCATTCCATGGCCTCCGAAACTGTGATAGGCAGTGAAGAGTGAAATCAAAAATTTACGGCCTTAGAAAGCCTGAAGGCGGTGCCTGGTTTTCGGGGTCCCGTACGCGGCTAGGCTCCCAAAAAGTCTCACACATGTGGTATCCCCGTACTCAGGAGAAGCAGCAGAATGTATTTTGGAGTGTAATTTCACATATTCCCATGGCATGTTTGAGCAATATATCATTTAGTGACAACTTTGTGCAAAAAAAAAAAAATTGTCTCTTTCCCGCAACTTGTGTCACAATATAAAATATTCCATGGACTCGACATGACTCTCAGCAAATAGCTTGGGGTGTCTACTTTCCAAAATGGGGTCATTTGGGGGGGGGGTTTGAACTGTCCTGGCATTTTATGCACAACATTTAGAAGCTTATGTCACACATCACCCACTCTTCTAACCACTTGAAGACAAAGCCCTTTCTGACACTTTTTGATTACATGAAAAAAATATTTTTTTTTGCAAGAAAATTACTTTGAACCCCCACACATTATATATTTTTTTAAAGCAAATGCCCTACAGATTAAAATGGTGGGTGTTTCATTTCTTTTTTTCACACAGTATTTACGCAGCGATTTTTCAAATGCATTTTTTGGGGAAAAAACACACTTTTTTAAATTTAATGCACTAAAACACACTATATTGCCCAAATGTTTGATGAAATAAAAAAGATGATCTTAGGCCGAGTACATGGAAAATTGCGCACAAACGCGCAGTGGCGACAAACTAAATACATTTTTAAAAGCCTTTAAAAGCCTTTACAGGTTACCACTTTAGATTTACAGAGGAGGTCTACTGCTAAAATTACTGCCCTCGATCTGGCCTTCACGGTGATACCTCACATGCATGGTGCAATTGCTGTTTACATTTGACGCCAGACCAACGCTTGCGTTCGCCTTAGCGCGAGAGCAGGGGGGACAGGGGTGCTTTTTTTTTTTTTTTTTTTTTCTTTATTATTTTTTGCTTTTTTATCTTATTTTTAAACTGTTCCTTTCATTTTTTTTTTTAAATCATTTTTATTGTTATCTCAGGGAATGTAAATATCCCCTATCATAGCAATAGGTAGTGACAGGTACTCTTTTTTGAAAAAATTGGGGTCTATTAGACCCTAGATTTCTCCTCTGCCCTCAAAGCATCTGACCACACCAAGATCGGTGTGATAAAATGCTTTCCCAATTTCCCAATGGCGCTGTTTACATCCGGCGAAATCTAAGTCATAAAATGCTCGTAGCTTCCGGTTTCTAGAGAGATGTTTGGAGCCACTCTGGTCTCTGATCAGCTCTATGGTCAGCTGGCTGAATCACTGGCTGCATTCTCAGGTTCCCTGTTGAGACAGGAGAGCCAGAGAAAAACACGGAAGATGGTGTGGGGGGGGGCATTCCCTCCCACTGCTTGTAAAAGCAGTCTAGAGGCTAATTAGCCGCTAGGATTGCTTTTACATGAAAGCCGACCGCTGGCTGAAAAAAATGATACCAAGATCATACCTAAACCTGCAGGCATCATTCTGGTATAACCATTCAAAGTCGTGAATTGCGTACCTGAAGACAAAAAATGGTTAACAATAAAGCACAGTAAACAGTAAAGTATAAAAAATTGCATACCTGAAAAGCAAACATTATAAAACATAATAACAATAAAACATTGCAGAATAGAATACAGTAAAAAAGAGCAGAACAATAGAGAGAGAATAGAGAGAGAGAGAACAATAAAACGACAACTATTTATTTATTTTTTTTATATTTTTGTATGTGTTTTTATTTTTTATTTTTTACACTTTTTTTTGTAACTGTAACTTTTATAACTGTAACCGGTTCCAGGTTCGGGTCTCTCAAAATGCGAGGGCATCTTGGGAGACCCTGTGAAAGTGCGCCTAGTCTGTGCAATGCTGTACCCTACGCTAATACTCAACTAGTGAACGGTAGCGTTCAAAACATTCACCAATGCAAAGACCAGGATTGTCAGGACAGGAGGGACAATAATAGCGGGTGTCACGCCTATATCCGCGCTTGCTGCAGACACGTCATCTTTTGGGGGGAGTTCGTTGGGTAGGGGTACTCGGGAGGACATAAAGAAAATGCCTCTCATGCAGCCGACTGCATTTGGTTGGGGATGTGAATGGGGGAAGTACAGGCGCTGCAGAAGCGGTGGGTTCCCAATTAGGATTGGCAAATGCAGCAGGAAGGGCATTATGGGCAGGACGGGCATGTTTGTCTTTTTGGTGGCAGCTGGACACTACTTGTGCTTGCCACCTCACCAGCTTGAACTGCACTTATGGGACTCGCCACGTCACCAAGTGTTACTGCAGTGCTGGTTTGACCACAACCGGGGTGTACTAGCCCGCTGGTGCTTGCCAGTACACCAAAACGCTACCAAAAAAACTGTTAGCGCAGGGATCAGGCCTGACTCTGCGAATGCTGCAGTTATGCGTTTAGTGTTTTGTAAGTGACAGTGATCGATCGATACTGCACTTGGGTGGGCTGGGCCGGGCGGAGGGGCAAAACGCAGGTGCTAGCAGGTATCTGGGCTGATCCCACTAACACTGCGTTTGTGGGAACCCTAAACTGCTGGGGACGCTAGTATAGATCTGATCGGATCAGGTATTGATCCGATCAGATACTATACCACTAGGGGAGGTGTACGGTGCGTGCGTGCGTGGGTGTTAGCGGTACTGGCGCTAACCTGACGCTGCCTGGGGCTGGTGCTTGCCAGTTCACCAAAACGCTACCAAAAAAACTGTTAGCGATCGCAAGGATCAGGCCTGACTCTGCGAACGCTGCAGTTATGCGTTTAGTGTTTTGTAAGTGACAGTGATCGATCGATACTGCACTTGGGTGGGCTGGGCCGGGCCGGGCGGAGGGGAAAAACGCAGGTGCTAGCAGGTATCTGGGCTGATCCCGCTAACACTGCATTTTTGGGAACCCTAAACTGCTGGGGGCGCTAGTATAGATCTGATCGGATCAGATATTGATCCGTTCAGATACTATACCACTAAGGGAGGTGTATGCTGCGTGCGTGGGTGTTAGCGATACTGGCGCTAATCTGACGCTGCCTGGGGCAACGCATATCACCGCTGGGCGATCAGGGGGCTAAACCTTTATTTGGTAATAAACGGCGGGTGCCCTGACACTATAAAAAATAAACGAACTAACCAGCGTCAACCGTAACGGTTATACGGTGATCAGTGGTGAAAGGGTTAACTAGGGGGCAATCAAGGGGTTGAAACATTTATTAGATAGTATATGGGGGTCCTTGTCGCTATAAAACGCTGACGGCGAACCTAAATATTTACCTCCCTAACTAGCGTCACCAGTGACACAAATACAGCGATCAGAAAAATGATCGCTTAGCGACACTGGTGACAGGGGGTGATCAAGGGGTTAAAACTTTATTAGGGGGGGTTAGGGGGGTACCCTAGACCTACAGGGGGCTAATACTCACTGCCCTACCACTTCTAACTGTCACAAATTGACACCATGCAGTAATCAGAAAAAAATAAATACTGCTTGGTGTCAGTGTGACAGGGAGGGGGGATTGGGGGGTGATCGGGGGGGCGATCGGGGGGGGGGGGTCGGGGGTGTAAAGTGTGCCTGGCATGTTCTACTGTGTGTGTGTGTGTGTTGTGCACTCACTTGTCTTCTCTCCTCGGCGCCGGAACGGAAACTGCCGAGCCGAGGAGAGATGACATCACATCCTCTGCCTGTGTGTACTACACACAGGCAGGGGAGGATTCCCATTGGCTGGGAGCGATCGCGAGGGGGGGGGCCACGATCGGATGGCCTCCCCCTCGCCTCTTAACGCTCCCAGACAAATACCGACCGCCGCTGGCACCGGGGGGGGGGTCCGATCGGACCCCCCAACCGCGTGAGGCAGATCACGTACGGGTACGTGATTCTGCCTGCCCGTGCCATTCTGCCGCAGTATATCTGCGTTAGGCGGTCGGCAAGTGGTTAAAGGAGAAGTATGCAAAAGAAAAAGATTAGTTATACCCACAAGTGCTTTTTTTTACCACTACCATTCCTTTATAGTGGCTTTTGAAATTTACAAATGCAGCAATTTAGAAATTGGATGAAAGGTTTAGCACTGGGAAACACTTTTTTAAAGATAAATAGTGCATTTTATATACAACTATATAGATCAGACCAAAATTAGGGACAAATGAGGAGGAAAGAGGGACAGAGGGACTTTATTCCAAATCAGGGACAGTCCCTCAAAATAAGGGACAGTTGGGAGATATACAATTTGCTTACCTTTGCAGAACAGGCTGATGTTAGGCTTAATGACCACAGTTGAAGGCAGGAGTTTCAAGCATGCCCCCTTACCTCCCCAGTGGGCAGGATTCAGCAGAAGTGATGGTGAATATGACCTCAGGGGGGCATAATATGCATATGAACACAGCCTCTATTTACATAACAATGACGTTGATCTATTTACATATTAATGCTGCCACTATTTACATATCAATGACAGTTATTTACATGTAAACACAGAGTTATCGGTAAACAGCACGGGCACTAAACTTCAAGGGACAAGGGAATTTAAACAGGGATAGTTGGCAAGTATGAGGCAGCTGCTTTGGGCCCCACAACAATGATGGGACCCAGGGCAGCTGCCCCTTTTGCCCTGCCTTAAAGATGGCCCTGGTCACACAGCCTGCTGGAAGTCTGCCGTTGCATGTAAAAACGTAAGTATCACAGCTTATTTCTCTACCCCTAGACTTAACAAGCATCAAACCCTTGCATTTTGCAGAGGATCCACTAAAAGGGTAATATTTTTCTGCTGCTCTGGGTGGAGCATTAAGGAGGCACCATCTTCAGAAGCACAACAGAGTTTCTTTGTTTGTGAGGGAGCCACACTCATCCAAGATTTGCTGCATGCACTGTGTGGACTCTGAGCGCACAGGATGGATACAGCCGCCCATAGATGCACATGCATGCAGAGCTACATGTACCATGCATTTTGTGTCTTGAAGGAAAGGTCCGCATCAAGTGCTGAGCTTTTTGTACCACGGTAATTATAGGACAAAAAAAGCAAAATAGCTGCGCTGTGAATCTTAGAATAATGGAACAATATAATCACCTCTATACATACAGGTTATGCACCCATTATAGCGTGACTAACAGTGAAGAAAAAGGCTTGATTGTCATCAAAAATAAATTATAATACAATAAAACATGGATAGATGAATATGTTCAGTTCAATTCCAAAGTGTATAGAGTAAAAGTTCACTGGCAGAGCAATCTTTCAAAGGACGAAATAACAAGCATCCATGCGGTGTGAAACATGCGACCATATCACCCAGGAGAGCGTGATGACAGAAGGGTTCCTCCACCATTAAAAATGCTGCCCCTTACCAGCCCCTTTGATCTCTTGTTAAGGAGATCGTGCAGGCGTGTGGCTATCTACCCCAGCCTCGGGTCTTTGATGAGGACGGATCCCAATATGTCTCCTCACCGAGAATCCTCTAGATGGTAGATGGGCACTCGTCCCCCATGAAAGAATATATAAAAGAGGCAGAACCGTAGGTCCTCTGTTACGGAGGTCTAATGGGCAAAGACAGGAGGGAACTCTCAGGCAGGGGTGTCAGTTTCAAACATCCGTCAGGATCCTCTCCTTCACCGGTAAATCCAGGCTCCGCTATGCTCCGTGGGACCCGCGTTTGCGAGTAGGAATAGGGACATGCCTCTTTCTAAATACCTTTGAATGTCTGAGGAGACATATTGAGATCCGTCCTCATAAATGACCCGAGGCTGGGGTAGATAGCCACACGCCTGCACGATCTCCTTAACAAGAGATCAAAGGAGCTGGTAAGGGGCAGCATTTTTAATGGTAGAGGAACCCTTCTGTCATCACGCTCTCCTGGGTGATATTTGAGATAAACAGGATAGTTACCACCGCTCTAGGTGATCGGGTTCAAGCTTCCCGTCCTCCGCTGTGTGGATGATTGTGAGAGCCCCAGGTGCCGGCAATTGCTATTCCAATGGTATGTGTGTGATGGAAAAATCTGGACAGCCGCACTCCGGATTGGAAAAGTGAAAAATAAAATCCTCTTTATTGAAAAAGTAATAACATGTTTAAAATCCGTACATGGCTTTGTTGGGATGATGCAGCATAACCGCTAACGCGTTTCACGCTCCCATAGAGCGCTTACTCATAGCTGGTTTGTACGAAAGTGATCACCACTTATATACACATAATTTATCTACCACATGACTACATATTGATTATCTGATTTTAAACAGCTGATCGTTAGTCTGTGTGGGATCTTTTTGGCATAGATGTGATTGGATGTGCGTCCTATAGTGGATTCACTAATGAAGACATGAATATATAAATGAAATGTATTCATATTGGCAAATGTCAACATATATAAATAATAAAAAATTCTATTCAAGGTTTTTGAAAAACTTGTTTGTTATTTTTCAAAACCACAAGAATGAGATGGGTGCTGGAATTTGACGTTCAAACGTATAAATTATCATACGGATAGGCGCAAGTATGGGCAAACTATGTGAGCTGGTGGCTGCGGTATAATGTAAACGGTGTATAGAATGAAAATAGAAATTAGTTCTATATGCATGTGATAAAAAGATGTGCATCCAACACCACTATCAGTGTCTACAAGAAAAGACTAAATATGTGTGTATGGTGCATAAATATATGCAAAAAAATTTTACGACATAAAAATAAAAATAATAATGAAAAGCAATTCTTTATATGTGTGTGTATGTGTATATACATGATGATTTCAACTTTCAAAAAACGTGGTGACATATGTGAATTGGAAGCTGGGCAGAAAACTGGCGTCCTGTCGCAATAATGCGACCAAAAGTCTCCTGATTTACAGGAGTCTATGTGTGAATAAATGCTTTTGCTTCAATTCCTACATGTGTGAATATTATTCTTTGCAACATATAAAGGATTGTGAAACTTATCACTCTCTGATAACCCCGCCACTCCAGCTTCACAAAAGTGCTCATTTAAAACCTTGCATCTCTCCGTATGGGATGCATTAATCCCAATCAGGTAACAACATTAACGTTGCTGAACGTCTTTCTTTGAAGCAATCACATCTCTCGATGAGTTGTCTTCAAGTGTATGGGCAGAACTATATGAGGTAGATAAAAATGGGACAAAATGCAGTGTTTATGCACCTGTCTCTATTCTTTCTATACATAGTATAATATTGGCAGTGACCATATGACAGGTTCTTCCAATATATGTGTTTATATCAATAGATAATTAACAATCTCACTAAACCAATTAGGCTCGGTTCACACAGGGGCAACACGACTTCAACGCGACTTTGCAACGCGACTTCAACGCGACTTCAACACGACTTGTGGATCCGACTTTGCCCTGCGACATGTGTCCGACTTTCAATGAACGGGGATCCGACTTGGATCCCCGCCACTGTGTTTGGTATGAATCTTTAGGGGGAACTCTGCGCCAAATTTTAAATAAAAAACCGGCATGGGTTCCCCCTTCAGGAGCATACCAGGCCCTTGGGTCTGGTATGGACCTTGAGGGGAATCCCCTACGCCGAAAAGACGGCATGGGGGGTCCCCCCCAATCCATACCAGACCCTTATCCGAGCACGCAGCCCGGCCGGACAGGAATGGGGGTGGGGACGAGCGAGCGCCCCCCCCTCCTGAACCGTACCAGGCCGCATGCCCTCAACATGGGGGGTTGGTGCCTTGGGGGAGGGGGGCGCGCTGCGGCCCCCCACCCCAAAGCACCTTGTCCCCATGTTGATGAGGACAAGGGCCTCTTCCCGACAACCCTGGCCGTTGGTTGTCGGGGTCTGCGGGCGGAGGGCTTATCGGAATCCGGGAGCCCCCTTTAATAAGGGGGCCCCCAGATCCCGGCCCCCACCCTATGTGAATGAGTATGGGGTACATCGTACCCCTACCCATTCACCTAGGGAAAAAGTGTCAATTTAAAAATAAACACTACATAGATTTTTAAAGTATTTTATTAGACAGCTCCGGGGGTCTTCTTCCGACTTCGGGGGTCTCTCCGGTTCTTCTCCACGCTCTCCGGATCTTCTGCCGGGCTCCTCCGCTCTCTTCTGCTCTTTTGCCGCTCTTTTGCTAAAGCGGAGGAGCACGGCCTTCGGTCTTCTGCCCTCTTCTCTTCTTCTGATGTTGACACGACGCTCTCTCCGGCTAGAATGCTCTCTGTGCGCTCTGCTCTGACTTATAAAGGCGGTGACCCCGCCCCCTTATGCCGTCACAGTCCCTGGGCATGCTGGGATTATGACGACATAAGGGGGGCGTGGTCATCGGGTGATGACCACGCCCCCTAAACCGTCACAGTCCCAGCATGCCCAGGGACTGTGACGGCATAAGGGGGCGGGGTCACCGCCTATATAAGTCAGAGCGGAGCGCTCAGAGTGCATTCCAGCCCCAGAGAGCGTTGTGTCAACATCAGGAGAAGAGGGCAGAAGGCAGAAGATTGAAGACCGGGCTCCTTCGCTATAGCAAAAGAGCGGCAAAAGAGCAGAAAATAGCGGAGGAGCCCGGCAGAAGACCCGGAGAGCGCGGAGAAGAACCGGAGACCCCCGAAGAGAAGAAGGCAGGAGACCGGGCTCCTCCGCTATAGCAAAAGAGCGGCAAAAGAGCAGAAAATAGCGGAGGAGCCCGGCAGAAGACCCGGAGAGCGCGGAGAAGAACCGGAGAGACCCCCGAAGTCGGAAGAAGACCCCCGGAGCTGTCTAATAAATTACTTTAAAAATCTGTGTAGTGTTTTTTTTTAAATTGACACTTTCCCTAGGTGAATGGGTAGGGGTTCGATGTACCCCATACTCATTCACATAGGGTGGGGGGCCGGGATCTGGGGGCCCCCTTATTAAAGGGGGCTCCCGGATTCCGATAAGCCCTCCGCCCGCAGACCCCGACAACCAACGGCCAGGGTTGTCGGGAAGAGGCCCTTGTCCTCATCAACATGGGGACAAGGTGCTTTGGGGTGGGGGGGCCGCAGCGCGCCCCCCTCCCCCAAGGCACCAACCCCCCATGTTGAGGGCATGCGGCCTGGTACGGTTCAGGAGGGGGGGGGCGCTCGCTCGTCCCCACCCCCATTCCTGTCCAGCCGGGCTGCGTGCTCGGATAAGGGTCTGGTATGGATTGGGGGGGACCCCCCACGCCGTCTTTTCGGCGTAGGGGGTTCCCCTCAAGGTCCATACCAGACCCAAGGGCCTGGTATGCCCTTGGAGGGGGAACCCATGCCGGATTTTTATTTAAAATTTGGCGCGGAGTTCCCCCTCAAGATCATCTGAGCACAAGTCGCATGCCGAAGTCGGATCATGCGAGACGGCGATCCGACTTCAATGATAGTCAATAGGCTGAAGTCGGATCAAAGTCGGATCAAAGTAGTACAGGGAGTACGCTCTGAAGTCGGAGCGACTTCAGTAGTGTCTATTAAGACGCTCCCATTCACTGTACTGTGAATCTCTTTCTGGGGCGACTTGAGGGCTTAAAGTCGGATCCCAAGTCGCGGTAGTGTGAACCGAGCCTTACTATGTGAAATAAACAACTGGTCTACCTCTTTGAAGACCACAGCTCTTAAATCAACTCAAAACACATGGGAACCTTGCAAAGAAGGTAATGAACCATGTACACATGTGGTAAAAAACATTTGTGCAAAGTTAGGCTAACCATACATTATACAATTCTCCCGTGCAACTCTGGTCTAGATTCACCAAAACCATACAATAGGGGGCCAAACCCAAACACCTTCAACTTGTATGCAATCAGGCAGGCCCTTCTACCACACAGCTGAAGGCAAATCCAAAGAAAATTGGACAAGAAGATTGCACGGTGTATGGCCAGCTTTAGTGTTATGGTCTACCTACAGCTACCATCAAACAATAATGTCTAATTAGAAACGAGATTCAAGTGACAGTGAATGCAAAAGATATAGTAAATTGTTTCTTTTAAATAAAAACATATATGCATATCACTAGTCATTTGCTCGTATGGATTGGAGTGTGTGTAGCCCAATAAAATGTATTGGTTACTGGGAATATGTGTAAAAAAGGGAACTGATATTTTGATATGTGTCCCTATATGTTTTTTTGCTCCATTATCCACCAAAAAAGAATGTGGATGTGTAATCAAGGAAAAAGTTGGGAGGAAAGGGTTACAGATGTATTGCTCGGGGATATAGCTTCAATGTTGTTTTATTCATAAAAATGTGAAACGTCCCACTCAAAGTTTAACCCCCGTGGAATCCTGGTGTCTAACGAGAATATCCAAAGGACTTCTCGTTTGCACAGTAACTGGAATCTGTCACCTCCTCTCACCGGTGTGATGATTTTCTCAATGCCCTGAATAGTTAAACTGGAAGTGTCTTTGTGGTGTGTGTAGACCCAGTGCTTTGATACATTGGTTAAAATCTCCTTCTCAATATTATACAGGTGATCATGTAACCTGTCTCTGAGACGCCGTGTTGTGCGTCCAACATATTGTACCTGGCAACTGGTGCATGTGATAACATATACCACAAATTTGGTGTTACAATTAATAAACACGGGGATCGAGAATTCTTTTTGATTGCTGCATGATTTTACGAGTTGACCCGTTTTAATGTACCTGCAGTAATTACAAGTTTTTATTCCACACTTGAAATTGCCTGTGAAATTGAGCCAATTGGATTTTGTTCGGTTGGTTGAGAACAAACTGGGAGACAATGAACGTTGTTATTTATCTATTGATATAAACACATATATTGGAAGAACCTGTCATATGGTCACTGCCAATATTATACTATGTATAGAAAGAATAGAGACAGGTGCATAAACACTGCATTTTGTCCCATTTTTATCTACCTCATATAGTTCTGCCCATACACTTGAAGACAACTCATCGAGAGATGTGATTGCTTCAAAGAAAGACGTTCAGCAACGTTAATGTTGTTACCTGATTGGGATTAATGCATCCCATACGGAGTGATGCAAGGTTTTAAATGAGCACTTTTGTGAAGCTGGAGTGGCGGGGTTATCAGAGAGTGATAAGTTTCACAATCCTTTATATGTTGCAAAGAATAATATTCACACATGTAGGAATTGAAGCAAAAGCATTTATTCACACATAGACTCCTGTAAATCAGGAGACTTTTGGTCGCATTATTGCGACAGGACGCCAGTTTTCTGCCCAGCTTCCAATTCACATATGTCACCACGTTTTTTGAAAGTTGAAATCATCATGTATATACACATACACACACATATAAAGAATTGCTTTTCATTATTATTTTTATGTCGTAAAAATTTTTTGCATTTATTTATGCACCATACACACATATTTAGTCTTTTCTTGTAGACACTGATAGTGGTGTTGGATGCACATCTTTTTATCACATGCATATAGACCCAATTTCTATTTTCATTCTATACACCGTTTACATTATACCGCAGCCACCAGCTCACATAGTTTGCCCATACTTGCGCCTATCCGTATGATAATTTATACGTTTGAACGTCAAATTCCAGCACCCATCTCATTCTTGTGGTTTTGAAAAATAACAAACAAGTTTTTCAAAAACCTTGAATAGAATTTTTTATTATTTATATATGTTGACATTTGCCAATATGAATACATTTCATTTATATATTCATGTCTTCATTAGTAAATCCACTATAGGACGCACATCCAATCACATCTATGCCAAAAATATCCCACACAGACTAACGATCAGCTGTTTAAAATCAGATAATCAATATGTAGTCATGTGGTAGATAAATTATGTGTATATAAGTGGTGATCACTTTCGTACAAACCAGCTATGAGTAAGCGCTCTATGGGAGCGTGAAACGCGTTAGCGGTTATGCTGCATCATCCCAACAAAGCCATGTACGGATTTTAAACATGTTATTACTTTTTCAATAAAGAGGATTTTATTTTTCACTTTTCCAATCCGGAGTGCGGCTGTCCAGATTTTTCCATCACACACATCTCCTGGGTGATATGGTCGCATGTTTCACACCGCATGGATGCTTGTTATTTTGTCCTTTGAAAGATTGCTCTGCCAGTTAACTTTTACTCTATACACTTTGGATTTGGACTGAACATATTCATCTATCCATGTTTTATTGTATTATAATTTATTTATGATGACAATCAAGCCTTTTTCTTCACTGTTAGTCACGCTATAATGGGTGCATAACCTGTATGTATAGAGGTGATTATATTGTTCCATTATTCTAAGATTCACAACGCAGCTATTTTTGCTTTTTTTGTTTATTTAGTGGAGGTGTCTCACATTTTTAGTTGCAGCTTTATATAATTCACATTATTCACACACTGTATATTCCCATATACAGGTTTTTGGGGATAGCGCAGTAATTTTACCTGTTTGATAATTATAGGACACCCCGGTACATCTCCAATATCTCTGCATTTCATGTTTATTGTACTTTACACACATAACTTCTGATATTTTTTGACAAGTGCCTTTATACTTCTTTATCAGATACTGTAAGAGCTGCTTTTAGATCTATTTTGGGGGCCTGTTTTACTATGCAACATCGTAAAGCACTTATCCACTTCCCCATAATAAAAACAATGCCTGTTTTTAGTACATTGCAAAGCCTGTAGAAATCAATGGTAACGTAATCATGATGCAGTTTAAAGCATTGCCAATAGTTATGGATAAGTCTTGGTCAATGGCTCTTAACGGTATCCATGACAAATCCTAATTTGGAAATACATGATAATAACACGTCACCGCACAAAGGAAACGCACATCGATATATGACAATTCACCAGTCAGGAAGATCAAGCGCATGGCCGTGCCTGAAGATCTGTGCATGCGCACAGAGCAGTTCATTGACCAGTACACAGAGTCAGGGCTCTGCGTGCATTCACCTGTGTTTGCGAATGTGCATTAGTGTGTAAGTCTGGCACTGGCTTTTGGCACCCAGTAGCCTATTTAGGGCATAACAGTACTAAAGGGAATTGCTGAGTGATCATCAGCTTCAGTGACCTGTGACCAGACCTGCATCATGATTATCCTGTCCTTTGACCCAGCTTTGCCCTTGACTCAACTTGATTCTAATCTGCTGCTGTTGACCTTGGCTTGTATCCTGACTCCATCCTCTGCCTGCTGTTTTAAACTTCTTTTGCCCATTTGATACAAACCCTGGCCTGGCTTGTGATCCTCCTTCTGCATTCTATATTGGTACCTCTTCTGCTGGTTGTTCCTGACTCTGTCTTGCTTTGACTCCTGCACGTTCCTGTGTTCCATCTGTGTGAAAGCATTCTGCACAAATTCCAGTTCAGCATCAACAGCATTTCTGCAGTATTCAGATTGTCATCAAGCAGCTCACAGTGTCAGGAGCTACTACAAGCACACGTACCACTGCTTGTCCTGTGACACCCTGTCACCAACAGGTACGGGACAGGAGGTGTAAGGAAAGCCCTTTCAACAGCTCAACAGCTCATCAGCTCAGGGTCTACCAGGTACATGATAGCATACAGTGCCTTTAAAAAGTATTCCAACCCTTTGCAATTTTCCACATTTTGTCATATTAAAACCAAAAACATAAATGTATTTTAATTGGGATTTTATGTGATAGACTAACACAAAGTGGCACATAATTGTGAAGTGGTAGGAAAATGATAAATGGTTTTCAATCCATTTTACAAATAAATATTTGAAAAGTGTGGTGTGCATTTGTATTCAGCCCCCCTAAGTCAATACTTTGTAGAACCACCATTCGCTGCAATTACAGCTTTCTGGATATGTCTCTACCAGCTTTGCACATCTAGAGAGTGACATTTTTACCCTTCTTCTCTGATACCCCTAACATTGCCTTCAGAAGTCACCTAGTTAGTAAATAGAGTCCATCTGTGTACAGTTTAATCTTGGTATAAATACAGTTGTTCTGTGAAGTCCTCAGAGGTTTGTTAGAGAACCTTAGTGAACAAACAGCATAATGAAAGCCAAGGAACACACCAGACAGTTCAGGGATAAAGTTGTGGAGAAGTTTAAAACAGGTTATAAAATAAATATAAAAAAACAAACAACAATAACCCAGCGCCAGTGAATAACCACCTGGAGAGCTCAATCAAGACGTGAGGTGTGTAACATGTATTGTTACCATACCCTATAATATAACATCTTATGTACATTTAGCATGACTTGAAATCGAGAGGGGTGGGGAATGGAAGGAAAACCAGTGCAGCTGGACCAACCGTAGCTGATAGATACAGATCCAAACAAACAAACACAAAATGTCCAGCGCTCTGGATTTCACAAAAATAAACTATAGCAGCCCAAAAATAAAAACTGAACAGTTTATTGAATCCAATAGTAGTATGTAAATTGTAAATTGTGAATTGTGAATTGTAAATTGTAAAAACAAGTTGTAAACAAATATTAAAATTAATCCCACAGTAACACAGTACTATATTGCACTAGATTGAAGACATATTAATGTGCACTTGGAATAAAAGCATATATATAAGAGTTGGTCCTTGAACAACAGAAAACCAACACGGGAGATCCATCCAGGTGTATATCCCAACCAAAGTCAAATGGAACAAGGTAGTAGGAATGGAAAGGGGGCGCCCAGACCAAAGAAACAAGGGGACTCACAGTTACCCCCCTGGCTGTGTTGTCTAATGTCGGGAAGGACAACTTACCAGCTCCAGCGGGCAGATGGTGTGGCGTGGAGGGAGCCGATGCTCCGCCGTGAGGAGAGCAGCCTCGCCGAGGCTCCGTGACGGTAGATGATGACGTCAGCACAGGAGAGCCGCGGGAGTGGCAGCTGGGGAACGTAGGCTGCTGGCTCTCCAGACTGTGTCTCCTCAAGGGTAAAAAACCTCAATGGTGGATGGTGTCACTAGAGGGGATCCAGTGATGAACCTGAGAGGTCAACCAGGAGGGGAATAATTGCACCCGCAGTGCTGGTAGAAATCACATATGCCCAATCGGTCTGTGACCCTTCAAGAAGGAAGTGCTTCAATGATAATTGGTGTCACACAGGGGCTCGGTGGAAAAAAAAGTCAAACCAGAAAGGGAATGGTGGAGCTAGCGATGCTGAAGGAAAATCCCGCTGTTGGCCAATATGGAGCTCACAGAAATGGATGGATGGATGATCACCGTGACATGGTTCTGGATAGGACCACTGTCATAAGGTTGCCTTGACGACGCGTTAATCGCATGAGCGCTTTGTCATAATCAAGGAAAGAGGCAACTCGCAAAGTTTAAATACACTGATGCAAATTGGGGGGAGGGAGGGGTGGGAGGTCAAAAAAAAAAAAAAAAAAGGTAATTAACCCATTGTGAGAAGAAAGGGGAGGATAATATCTCTAGTGTTAACCCCCTGTTGTTCAAACGACCCACAATGGAATATCAAATAAAATAAAACATACATTAATGGTACAGATCATTGAGAACACATAATTAAAATTACAATTAGAAAATAAAACAAAACAAAACATTTTTATTCTAAAAAAGTTTTTAAAAAAATCTTTTCAAACTCTTTTCAAAACTTTATTTTATTATTATAAAGATCACCCAGCATGAGCCAAACTCTACACAAAACTACATGTCTCCAGTTCCTCATTCAACCCCTTGGGGGCAAGCGAGTCAAACATATAAATCCAAAAAACCTTGTGCTTGCATAACAAGGAGAATCTCTCATTATTGGTTAATGTACCCTTGGGGATAGTTTCAATCACAAAGACCTCTAACTGTCTAAAAAATCAATATATATGGACAAACCATTACTGAAGCTATTGGTACTCGCCACAATAGGTCGGCCAGGAGGATCCACCAGTGATTTGTGGACCTTCGGTAGATGGTAAAAATAGGGAGTACTATTTTAGTAGTACTCCCTATTTTTACCATCTACCGAAGGTCCACAAATCACTGGTGGATCCTCCTGGCCGACCTATTGTGGCGAGTACCAATAGCTTCAGTAATGGTTTGTCCATATATATTGAATTTTGTCTACAGCCCCTTGTGCGTCAATTACCGTCATACATTAAGGACTCCAACGAAGTTATTAAAGCCCTTCATAATTATTCATGGGAAGAGGGTTACTGGTGGGCATCTCTTGATGTGTCTTCCCTCTATACCTCCATACCCCATGAAGTAGGCTTGAGAGCCGTACAATATTTTTTGACGAAAAGTGGAGATTTTAACTCTCTGCAATCACAATTTTTGGTTCAAGCCACGGAATTTTGCCTTAAACATAACTATTTTACCTTTTGTGATCAATTTTATTTGCAACGCATGGGAACCGCCATGGGAGCTAATTTTGCTCCGGTTTACGCCAATCTCGCCATGGGCTATTGGGAGGAGCACAGCATCTGGGCCAACAATCCGTTCGCTGAACACATTGTCTTTTTTGGGCGGTACATCGATGACATTGTACTCATATTGAGCGGGAGCCCAGAGCTGTTTTCCTAGTTTGTGGCCCACTGCAATTCCAATTAGTTCGGTTTGTCATTCACTCACGTAATAGACCCCCATGAACTTGTGTTCTTGGATTTGGTATTGGCTCGTGACCAACATAGGATTTTCACAAAAAAACATGTTAAGCCAACTAGTGGCAATTTCTATCTCCACTTTGGAAGCTGTCACCATCCATCATGGAAATGTAACATCCCAAGTGGCCAATTCAACAGATTGAGACGCAATTGTTCCAGGGTGGAGGATTATGTTGAACAAGGGGCCGTGATCAAAAAGAAATTCCAAGAGAAGGGTTACCCATGTGACCTCATCAGTGATGCCTTCTTGGCTCACATGAATCCCCCTCCCAGGGACAAGATCTCACAAGAAGAACCAGGAACCAAGCAGACAGTTAGATTTATTTCTACTTTTAATGACAGGTTTAAGTCCATATCTAGAATTGTCAAAAAACATTTTGGTATTCTACGATTGGACAAACGTCTAGCTCCGGTATTACCTGAGGTTCCACAAGTGACGTTTCGCAAAGCCCGTACCATGAAAAATTTATTAGCACTTAGTAAGATAGTAAACAAATCACAAGTCCCCCCTTGACATTAGATCATATTTTCACGACAGAAAGGGTATATTTCAGTGTAAGAAGAGGGGTTGTCTTACGTGTCAATTTATTGTCCATGGCACTAAGATTATTACAACTAACACAGGCAAAAAATACAAGATTAGGCAATTTATCACTTGCTCTACAGACTTCGTTATTTACGTATTGCGGTGCCCATGTGGGCTTTTCTACGTTGGTCGGACCATTCGGGCACTACGGGCTAGAGTGGGTGACCACCGTAGACTTATTTCCAAAGGGAGTGATGAACACCGTGTTCCTCGACACTCTTTACGTTTCCATAACAAGGACATTAGACAGTTAGAGGTCTTTGTGATTGAAACTATCCCCAAGGGTACATTAACCAATAATGAGACATTCTCCTTGTTATGCAAGTGCAAGGTTTTTTTGATTTATATGTTTGACTCGCTTGCCCCCAAGGCGTTGAATGAGGAACTGGAGACATGTAGTTTTGTGTAGAGTTTGGCTCATGCTGGGTGATCTTTATAATAATAAAATAAAGTTTTGAAAAGAGTTTGAAAAGATTTTTTTAAAAACTTTTTTAGAATAAAAATGTTTTGTTTTAATTCTAATTGTAATTTTAATTATGTGTTCTCAATGATCTGTACCATTAATGTATGTTTTATTTTATTTGATATTCCATTGTGGGTCGTTTGAACAACAGGGTGTTATCCTCCCCTTTCTTCTCACAATGGGTTAATTACCTTTTTTTTGGTCCTCCCACCCCTCCCTCCCCCCAATTTACATCAGTGTATTTAAACTTTGCGAGTTGCCTCTTTCCTTGACTATGACAAAGCGCTCATGCGTGAAACGCGTCGTCAAGGCAACCTTATGACAGTGGTCCTATCCAGAACCATGTCACGGTGATCATCCATCCATCCATCCTTCCATTTCTGTGAGCTTCATATTGGCCAACAGCGGGATTTTCCTTCAGCATCGCTAGCTCCACCATTCCCTTTCTGGTTTGACTTTTTTTTCCACCGGACCCCCTGTGTGACACCAATTATCATTGAAGCACTTCCTTCTTGAAGGGTCACAGACCGATTGGGCATATGTGATTTCTACCAGCACTGCGGGTGCAATTATCCCCCTTCTGGTTGACCTCCCAGGTTCATCACTGGATCCCTTCTAGTGACACCATCCACCATTGAGGTTTTTTACCCTTGAGGAGACACAGTCTGGAGAGCCAGCAGCCTACGTTCCCCAGCTGACACCCCGGCGGCTCTCCTGTGCTGAAGTCATCATCTACCACCACGGAGCCTCAGTGAGGCTACTCTCCTCACGGAGGAGCATCGGCTCCCTCCACGCCACACCATCTGCCCACTGGAGCTGGTAAGTTGTCCTTCCCGACATTAGACAACACAGCCAGTGGGGTAACTGTGAGTCCCCTTGTTTCTTTGGTCTGGGCGCCCCTTTTCCGTTCCTACTACCTTGTTCCATTTGACTTTGGTTGGGATATACACCTGGATGGATCTCCCGTGTTAGTTTTCTGTTGTTCAAGGACCAACTGTCTTATATATGTGCTTTTATTCCAAGTACACATTAATATGTCTTCAATCTAGTGCAATATAGTACTGTGTTACTGTGGGATTAATTTTAATATTTGTTTACAACTTGTTTTTACAATTTACAATTTACAATTTACATACTACTATTGGATTCAATAAACTGTTCAGTTTTTATTTTTGGGCTGCTATAGTTTATTTTTGTGAAATCCAGAGCGCCGGACATTTTGTGTTTGTTTTTAAAAAAAATATCCCAAGCTTTGAACATCTCACAGAGCACTGTTCAATCCATCAACCTGAAAATGGAAAGAGTATGGCACCACTGAATCCTACCAAGACATGGCCTTCCACTTAAACTGACAGGCTGGGCAAGGAGAGCATTAACCACTTGCTGACCAGCTGGCATCATTATACTGTGGCAGGCTGGCTCTATTGCGCGAATTGCCGTAGCTGTACGTTGATTCTTGCAATAGATACAGGGGGCGCGCGCACGACGCAGCGCCCCGAAGGTGGTGTTAGTGACCGGTGGCCGCGATGTCTGCCAGCCACCAGCAATCGCTCCACAGAGAGCCAGAACAGGGATCTGTCAATGTAAAGAAACAGATCCCTGTTCTGACAGGGGAATAGAGAGAGATTATCTGTTCCTAGTGATCAGGAACAGCAATCTCTCTCTCCTCCTCCAGTCAGTCCACTCCACCCCACAGTTAGAAACACCTCCCAGGGAACACATTTAACCCCTTGATCACCACTAGTGTTAACCCCTTCCCTGCCAGTGTCATTTATACAGTAATCAGTGCATTCTTATAGCACTGATCACTGTATAAATGTTATTGGTCCCAAAAAAGTCAAGTGTCTGATCTGTCCACCGCAATGTGACAGTCCCACTAAAATTGGCTCATCACCGCCATTACTGGTAAAAAAAAAAATATTAATAAAAATGCCATAAATCTATCCCCTATTTTGTAGACGCTATAAGTTTTGCACAAACCAATCAATATACGCATATTGTGATTTTTTTTAACAAAAATATGTAGAATACATATTGGCCTAAACTGAGGAAGAAATTTTTTTTTTATATATATATTTTTTGGGGGATATTTATTATAGCAAAAAGTAAAAAATATTGCTTTTTTTTTTCAAAATCATTGCTCTTTTTTTTTTTCTTTTATAGCGCAAAAAATAAAAACCGCAAAGGTGATCAAATACCACCAAAAGAAAGCTTTATTTGTGGTAAAAAAGGACATACATTTTGTTTGGGTACAATGTCGCACGACCGCGCAATTGTCACTTAAAGCGACACAGTGCCGTATCACAAAAAATGGCCTGGTCATTAATGGGGTAAATCAGGGAAGCAGCCAAGAGGTCCATGGTAACTCTAGAGGAGCTGCAGACATCCACAGCTCAGGTGTGAGAATCTGTCCACAGGGCAACTATTAGTCGTCCACTCCACAAATCTGGCCTTTATGGAAGAGTGGCAAGAAGAAAACCATTGTTGAAAGAAAGCCATAAGAAGTCCCGTTTTCAGGAAGCCATGTGGGGGACACAGCAAACATGTGGAAGAAGGTGCTCTGGTCAGATGAGACCAAAATTGAACTTTTTAGTCTAAAAGCAAAATGGTATGTGTGGTGGAAAACTAACTGCACATCACCCTGAACACACCATCCCCACTATGAAACATGGTGATGGCAGCATCATGTTGTGGGGATGCTTTTCTTCAGCAGGGACAGGGAAGCTGGTCAGAGTTAATGGGAAGATGGATATAGCAAAATACAGGGCAATCTTAGAAGAAAATCTGGTAGAGTCTGCAAAAGACTTGAGACTGGGGCGGAGGTTCACCTTCCAGCAGGATAACGACCCTAAAGATACAGCCAGAGCTACAATGGAATGGTTTAGATAGAAGCATCTCCATGCTCGTTAGAATGGCCAAGTCAAAGTCCAGACCTAAATCCAACTGAAAATCTGTGGCAAGACTTGAAAATTGCTATTCACAGACGATCTCCATTCAATCTGACAGAGCTTGAGCTATCTTGCACAGAAGAATTGGTAAAAATGTTACTCTCTAGCTGTGCAAAGCTGGTAGAGACATCCCCAAAAAAGACTTGCAGCTGTAATTTCAGCGAAAGGTGGTTCTACAAAGTATTGACTCAGGGGGGCTGAATACAAATGCACGCCACACTTTTCACATATTTATTTGTAAAAAATTTTGAAAACCATTTATCATTTTTCTTCCACTTGACAATTATGTGCCACTTTGTGTTGGTCTATCACATAAAATCCCAATAAAATACATTTAAGTTTTTGGTTGTAACATGACAAGGGTATGAGTGCTCTACACACACCACTATGCATCCCAGGCTCTGCTTGCCCATCTGGGGGCCCTGGACCGGCATAGTGGGTGCCGCCGAGTAGAGGGGAGGGAGGCGAGCGGACACACGTCCGCTCTCCACTGCTTCCTGTTTCTGACACGTCACATGTCACTTCTGGGTCCCCGTTGACAGTTTCCCCAGCCATCAAGGCCAGGAATGAATGTAATGCAGTGTGATGTGCATTGTCTTACATTCAGTGGAACACAGGGGAGACATGCTGGGTCTTTTAGACCCTGCATGTCTCATTAAAGAGAACCTGTCACCCAAAAAATTATCACATCGGGGACTTTTTTGTACCCTATGTGATGGAAAAAAACAGTTAAGGAAAATTTTATTTTTTTTTAATTGTAAAAAATTAAAGTTACACCCAAACACATAAAATCCACCCCACCCCTGCCAACTTTTCTTTGTATTATCTTTTTTTCCTATTAGGGATACCTTGTACTACGATGCTCCAGTTGCTCTACAGTCATAGCAGGGAGCCTCTATGATTGCTACCTGTTGACTACAAGCATGGTGCCTGTAAACTCCAATTTATTTTTGTAACTGGAAACATTTTTTAAAAATTGTTATTGAACCCCCCCCCCCCCCATCCCCAAAAAATTAAGATTCCCCACTCCCACATATACCCATTTACAAATGCCTTAAAACGTTGATTGCAATACACATGTTACATATCGCAGCCCATGCCGGAATGAGAGCAATAATTCTAGCACCAGATCTCCTTAGTAACGTTAAGCTGATGACCTATAGGGGGCTTTTGAAGTGTCACCTAAGGAAAATATAGGGTACTGAAGTTTGTTGCCATTTCACGGGTGCATGCAAATTTAAGGTTTGACATGTTGGGTTTCTATTTACTCGGTGCAACCTTGCCTTTTAGATTTTACCAAACAATTGGGTAATTTATTGCATTTTTTGTGCCTCCCTAAAATTAACTTTCAATGTGTTTTTTTACTAAAATGTTATGTTTCCTAGACCTTTGCGGTAATATCATGTGTCTGCTAGGGTGTGTCTAGGGTGTCTGCTTTCAGAAAATATATCATGTTTGGGGGTTTTATGTAATCTTCAGGCAAAACATAATTTTTTAGTACGTGTGCAAAAAAACCACAAAAAACGGCTCTGGCTGTGAAAGGGTTAAATGATAAGTTCACCTTTGGGAACATGTTTCATGTTCTATCCATAAGCTTTGTTAGTTAAAAAAAAAAAATCTGTCGGAATGCGCATGCGCGCGGGATCCAAGATGGACGCTTAGTCCTGGAGCCGCACACCGGGCCAGCCGCATAAAGCCCTGCACGGGATCCCGGAGCCTCGTAATCCCGCTGTCCTGGGCTGCTACATCTCCCCAGGGAAACCCGCATATGGCCGGGGGGGGCGATCATCGGGCCAGCTACTGCCGCAGCCGTCGCCGACCGCTCCTCTGCCAAAGCTGCCAAGATGGTGTCAGTTTCTGCACAGGGAGGGACACGTGGAGCCAGTTAAGTTGGATCAGTTGCATGTGCAGATTCGCAGCTCTCTCCTCGGGACCCGCTGTCGCCAGCATTAACAGCTGCACAGGTCAGTGCCTCTCCTGCTTCCACAGACTCCCTGCTAGAGCAGACTCTGGATTAACTGTTACTAGCAGAGACACCATTTTCCCCTGTCAGCATAGCTGCATCAGACCTCTGCCCTGGCTCCCCTGTGGTGGATATGGCCCAACAGACTCTGTTTGTAAGATTGGAACAGGGTTTAGCCAGAACAGTACAGCAAATCACCACCTCTAGATTTGCAGGGGCTAGGGGCACCGATTGACACTGTCGAACATAAAGTTGATGAGACCATTGCCCGCACCAATCAGAACACCATGTGAAGAGCCTCCAACAATTAGAGCAAGCCCTAGTGAAAATTGACGATTTAGAAAATAGATCTCGGAGGTATAACTTCCGCATACGAGGTCTCCTTGAATCTGTTAGGGTTGTGGATGCTGCGGTGCATACCTTCTTCTGGGACCTGCTCCCTGACCTGCCTCCTCATCATCTGGACTTGGATAGGGCTCACCATGCCTTACAACCTCCATGCCCTGAGGGTCTGCCACGGTACATAATAGTCAAGCCTCATTACTATGTGACTAAGGAATTGGTGATGCAGAAAGCTAGAGAGGCTTCTGCTGTGTCCCTCCTGGGTCACGACATCCAAGTGTTTGGGGACATTTCTCCTTTTACAGCCCAGAAGCATAGGACCCTGAAACTCCTCCTAGTGGCTCTCACGGTAAAGCAATCAAATACAGATGGGCATTCTCATTCCCCCTTGTCCTGTACCTACTCTAACAGACAGCATTCCTTTGCACCATTTGCAGAGAGAGAAGCCCTTCTACTGATGCTGGGAATCATCTCTCATGTCGGCTCGTATCTGGGACAACCCCCTTTTACTGACCTGGATCTCCCTGGGAGCTCAACTTGTCCACTCTTTCCGTTGTGGTAGCAATGTCTTCTGGTCGTCATGGAACTTCCAAGCCTCCCTGAAGCCTATGTTAAGCCCTGCTGTTAAGCAGGTCACCTTTTCTTAATACACCTTGGATAGCCGGGAACTTTGACATCCTTATGGGTTACCCCTTGGAATTTACATGGAACTTCTATGCATTTTATGGTTTTAATTCTTTTTAGGTTTAGGACCATTTTACTTGTCTGCACCTCCTAGCGTTGGTGCTTCCAAATTAATATCGTTATATTGGTGGGGTTTATCTGGATATGGGGGCCCTTGAGAGTTGGCCCCTTTCAGTTAACCCCCTCTTTTTCACTCTGGGGGGTCACAGGCTTGATCTTAGAACTCATCCCAATGTAAGCCATCTCGTATGTTTTATAGTTCCATGTTACATATGCTTAAGTTGCTTAGGCCTGGCCGGGTAGATGTGTGCACTCACTCGAGCTGATTCCCTGATGTTTCAGGCTTTTGGCCCGACTTTCGTGTCATGCCAGTTCGGGACACGAACCCTTTTTGCCCTAGCCTGGAGACCTCTTTTCCCCCCTGGCTGAGGTCCTTGTTGATCTCTTTTTCTTTCTTCCTCCCCCTTATTTTAATTTCTTTTACCCTTGCGCACCATGAGTACCCATCCCTTAGTCACCTGAGGCCCCCCTGCAGGGTAATATCTCACAACACTCAAGGCCTGAATTTCCCTACTAAACGCCGGAAGACGTTTCAATACTACTATTCTTGTAAGACTGATCTTCTTCTCCTACAAGAAACCAACTTTCCTAAGTCTTACCGACCATCCTTTCTCCAAAAACCATACCCACTATTCTTTATGGCTAATGCCACTGATAAAAGTAATGGGGTGGCTCTATGCTTCTCAAAACGCATCTCTTTCACTCTTAAACAGGAAATAAGAGACCCCGACGGTAGGTTCCTTTTGGTAAAGGGTATGGTGGGAGAGCAACTTTGCTCTTTTGTCACTTATTACGCTCCTAACATCAGTCAGGCCCCTTTTGTTACCAAGATGCTAGGTGTTTTAACTCCTTATTTAGAGGGACAGGTTATATGTGGGAGGGACACTAACTTGCTTTAGATCCATCCTTAGATAAATCCAACCCTACTCGTGCATGCCTTAAGCAAGCCCCAAAGTCCCACCCTGTAATGAGAGATTACACCCTTTTCCCTGCACCCCACGCAACATACTCACGAATTGACCATATATTTGTCTCATGCACTCTGGTACCCAGTATTTGTAAAGCCACTATCATAGAAACGGCATGGTCAGATCACTCTATGGTCTCTGTGTCTTTGTCAGTGTTATAGGGTCCTCCTTGTTCTAACCAGTGGAGGCTCAATGAATCTCCCCTATCGGATCCATGTTGGTGTGAGGACATACAGATCAGCTTAGAGCAGTACTTTAGTGAGAATACGACGGAGGGTATATCCCCTGTTAGAAATCATAACATAAAGAATAAGGCGCTAAACATGTTCATATAAAAAAACTGTCACAAAGAAAAATACTGCATCAAACTCAAATGTGCACATTAATGATAAAATAAGCAAGCATAAAGTCCATAAGTGAATAAATCCCAACACCAAAATGGAATGCTCTGAGATAAAACTTCTAGATCTTACACCACGAGTACTCAGTATGAAGATGGCCACTCACCAGAGCTGTTTGACCCCTTTTTACAGTAAGGTCAAGAAACACTTTGGGAACCCCAAATTGGTTCCACTAATGACATGAATCCTCTCTAATGGCCACTCAATGGCTCAAAGGGTCTATTATAGAATTTAAGGGGACCCCAGGGGAGCATAGAGTGGTAAGCAGCGCTGGTTGTGTCCAAGGCTGCTCATCCATCCCTGTACACATATAACTACTCGAATTTCCAGAAATATGTAATTCCCATCAACCTGTCATTGATTTGTACAAGCTGCTAGTCACAGCTGCAGTATACAGTATACACAAACACATGAAACTCCTGGGTGCAGAAATATGCTGAATTCTGTGGGTGTATAGCCCTCTACACCTATGTAATTGAGCCCTTACTAGTGCAATATAGCATACTACTACTACACACTGACAAATGGCTGGCCCATTATTGGCCATTCTAACCCATCTGATCACAGTTCAAAGGCCTCATGGTAGTAGAGACAGAATGAGTTTCCTCTTATTTCAAATTATTTAGTAGCTTGCAGTCTGCCCCAGGACTTTAGTTATACTGTAATTTATACTGCCCCCTCCCCCCTTCCCCCCAAAGTTTTACACTCACCGGTCCACATTGCACAGCCGAAAATTCCAATCATTCCTATAGAGAAGCTATGAATATGATTTTGTGGGAAGAACCTAGGGACTGTGTAGAGATTTTGCAGCAGTGGTTGAACAATGGGAATCCTGGACAGAAGCCTGAACATGAGTACAAAGGCCCGTCCGTACACACAATATGAAAAGCGGAAGTACAATTTTGTCCGACAAACGATCTGCCGATTTTCGGAACGTTAGTACGGTGCTTTCGATAGCTGATTCCGGTTTTTCGTCAGACAAAAGCTGGATGTGCAGACTAGAAAATTCTTTTGGTACGTGAACTCAATGCCCGATTTTCGTTTAATTAGTACGGTTTTCGTACAAAAAAAAAAACATAGGAGCAAGCTCAGAAACGAAAGAACACATAAAAAACTATTCAACACATGACGTCACTTCTGAAGTTGTATTCTGTCCTACGAGAATTTTCGTATGGTGAGTAACCTCCTCACTTTCGAAATGAGACTAACATGCAACAAAAAATGGATGAACGATCATCCGAAAATCTGATTGTGTGTACAAGGCTTAAGACTTTGGGGGGGGTTCAGGTCTAATAGAGAAATATAATATAAGAATTGAACTGTTGTGTCAGGTTTGTTTTTTTACAGGTTTTAGAATTAAAGAGAAAATTTGTAGAGCATTGGTGCCCTCCAGTGTACAAATTGAGTATTGCATGAAAGTGTTAAATCATTTGTATTCTCTCCAGATGCTGACTCAGGAAAAAGAGATAGGTGGGCAGTGAATACATTTCATATATAGTGATGGAAATCATGTTTCAGTACTTAGCAGTCTGTACAAAAATATTATTGTCTGGATAATTGCCTGATTGTGTTTTTTTGTTTTGTATAGAGTGGGAAAGGGTAAGAATGTCTATCAGGATTTTTTGCTGTCCTTGTCCACTGGGGACATTTCCCCACACTTCAGGGAAATCTATCCCACTTCCAACTAACAATTGAACTTTTAACTCTTCCAACAGCTCATCCCCCACAGTTATTACCTTTTTTTACGACTTGCCCCACCCAGTGGCATCACTAGGGTTGGTGTCACCCGTTGCGGTACAACATGGTGTCACCCCTCCACCAACTATATTCGCCCCTCAGTACAGACTCCCCTCCCTCAGTACAGACCCCGATCCACTAAGTATACACCCCCCTCTGTCAGTGCAGATACCCCCCCACTAAGTATAAACCACCTCCATCAGTATAGACCCCCCTACTATGTATAAACCCCCTCTACTAAGTATAGACCCATCTCTGTCAGTGCAGACCCCCTCACTAAGTATAAACCCCTCCATCAGTATAGACCCCCCTCCATCAGTATAGTCCTCCCTCTCAGTATAGACCCCCCTCCATTAATACAGACCCCCCCTCAGGACAAACCACCCCCCTCCATCAGTATAGACCCCCCTCAGGACAAACCACCCCCTCCTCCAATAGTACAGCCCCCCTCCCAGGACAAACCACCCCCCTCCATTAGTACAGACCCCCCTCGGGACAAACCACCCCCTCTATTAGTACAGACCCCCCAGGACAAACCACCCCCTCCATTAATACAGCTCCCCCCAGGACAAACCACCCCCCTTCATAAGTACAGACCCCCCTCAGGACAAACCATTAGTACAGACCCCCCACCTCAGGACAAACCACCCTCCTCCTCCAATAGTACAGACCCCCCCAGGACAAACCACCCCCCTTCATTAGTATAGACCCCCTCTCAGGACAAACCACTCCCCTCCATTAGTACAACCCCCCCAGGACAAACCACCCCCCCTCTATTAGTACAGACTCCCCCTCCTCCAATAGTACAAACCACCCCTCCCTCCTTTAGTACAGACCTCCCTCAGGACAAACCACCCCCCTCCATTAGTACAGACCCCCCCAGAACAAACCACCCCCCCTACATATAATATAGCTATGTCCAGCAGCAAAAACCAACCTCATCAGCAAGCCCCCCATCAGAGGAGAGGACAGTGTGCAGCCGCGCCGCCGGGTGGAGAGCAGATCGTGACAGGTTTGGGCAGTAGCACAGGAGTGAGAGACATAGAGGAGGAGGAGAACACATGCCAGGACGGCCGCGGCGCTGGAGGTGTGTTCCTGCTGAATAGAAAAAAAAACTGCCAAAAGGGAGCCAGGGCTTTCGTCACCCCCGGGATGGTGTCACCCCTGTAGCAGGTGGCAGCCGGGTGCAGTCCGCCCCCCCCCCCCGCCCCCCTCTAGTGACGCCACTGGTCCCACCCGATTAGATTGTAAACATTTATGAGCAGGACCCTCTCAACCCTCTTGTATTTTATTGTATTATAACTGTACTGTCTCCCTTTAAATTATAACGCTCTGCACAAACTGTTGGCACTATATAAATTCTTATAAATCATGTATAATAATTTCCTTTGTAGTTGTTTCAACAGGAAGGGAGCAGAATCTCTGTAACATGAGCATGGGCAGCAATAAAGGTATTTATTGGTAGATTTTTTCTTTTTAAGGAGTAAAGATTTATTCGTCTTACAAAGATGTACAGACAAAGAAGCATATTAACCCTAACTAGAGACAATCTCTTAATACATGCAATGTTCAAATCTCAGTGTAAACATCATCTAAGAAAACTAAACAAAGGATATGCTATCAAATTAAAGTTATTCTGTATCTTTTCAGGGTCAGGCAGTGCTTGGAATTTTGTAAGTTTCTAGTCCATTAATAAAATTTCAAAAGAATCTTAGCTCAGTTTTTCTATCCTGGCTTGTGGAACCAAAGGAAAAAGTAACAGCTAGAAATCAATAAAGGAAAATAGTAACTTTCAGCAGGTACGAAAAGAGTGTCATACAGGGGTTAGAACCAGATGAGGTTAGAGAAAAAAAACAGGGTCGGGTGGGAAGTAAAAGGTAAATCCATGGCTATTCATGTGTGGCTCCGGCATGTATTGGACAATAGCTTTGAATCATGGGGAACCTGGGGAGATGATCCGTGTGATTCAGTGTAGACACGTGTGGTTTGTTTTGTTCCGAAATTTACGTTATTCAGAGATTCGGATGTATCCGAATTTCTGAATACAACAGTAACGATTTTCAACAAATCTGAAATATACATTAACAAAATAAATTAAATTAATTAGTTTCATTCAGAGGTTTGAAGCATTCGAATGAAACAAATTATTTGAATTAATTAGATACTAGCTGGTTTTTATGGAGTGGGGCGGCTTTCCGGCGGCCGCATCCTTAACAACCATGACTCATCTGCTGTCAGCAGTCAGAATCTAAAAAAAGTTTAAAAAAATGGCGTGGGGTCCCTGCCAAAATTCATACCAGACCCTTATGTGATCATCCAGCCTGTCAGGTCAGGAAAAAAGAGAGACAAGTGAGCGCCCCACCCCCCCCCCCCCCGAACCATACCAGGGGGGTGCTTTGGGGCAGGGCCTCTTCCCCACAACCCTGAGTGGTGGATGTGGGGGCCTGCAGGCAGGGGGCCCCCAGATCCTGGCCCACCCCCCTATGTGAATGAGTAAGGGGTACATTGTACCCTACTCATTCACAAAAAAAAAGTGTCAAAAATAAGTCCTTTATCAAAAAAAAGAAAAAAGAATGTCCCCCAAAGTAAATCCAGCTTCAATCACAATGAACACCGCTGCTGCCGACCTGAAAGAAAAAAAAAAGCTTCACACCCGCCACTTGCCTTCCAGCGTCTGACATGTCCGGTTCCCACCGAAGTTAAATAAAGGGACAGGTTCACAGATGACCCCGCCCCTTTATTTATTTAGCGTTGCTAGGCACTCGCCAACTTACAGCTCCAGTTCCCAGTGCTGTTCCCAATGCCCGCCGACTTGCAACTCGATTTTTTTTCTCAGTTTAGGCCGATATGTATTCTTCTACATATTTTGGTAAAAAAAATCGTAATAAGCGTATATTGATTAGTTTGCGCAAAAGTTATAGCGTCTACAAAATAAGGGATAGATTTATAGCTTTTTTTTTTTTTTTACTAGTAATGGCGGCGATCTGCGATTTTTATAGGGACTGCGACATTATGGTGGACACATCAGACACTTTTGACACATTTTTGGGACCATTGGCATTTATACAGTGATCATTGTTATAAAAATGCACTGATTACTATAAAAATGTCACTGGCAGGGAAGGGGTTAACACTAGGGGGCGATCCAGGGTTTAACTGTGTTCCCTGTGTGTGTTTCTAACTGTAGGGGGAGGGGACTGACCTAGAGGAAATGACAGATTGTGGTTCCTAGCTATTAGGAACTCACGATCTGTATCTTCTCACAGAACAGAACAGGGATTTGTGTGTTTACACACACACGTCCTTATTCTGCTTCTCGTGCCCGCGATCGCTCATGGCCGGCGGTCATCGCGACTGTCGGCCATGAGCATCGGCACCCCCCGAGTGCAGCGGCGCGCACGTGCGCCTACTATCCCGCATAAAGGAGCCGACGTATAGCTACGACGGCTCGCGGGATCGTGCCGACCTGCTCCAGTATAATGACGGCGGCTGGTCGGCAAGCAGTTAAACCACACTTCTACTTAGTGAAGGAGGAGATCATGAAAAAAATCTAGCACACAAATGTCTCTGCATTGCCGAAACCATCCAGTGCAGATTTTTGTGGACATCTCCCCATCAACCATACAAAGACGCCGGTCATTGAAACCACTGCTGAATGTCCTCACACAGAAAGGCATCAAATACCAGTGGGCCTTCCCGTTCGCACTCAAATTCTCCTTCAAATCCAAACCATACTCCTTCTCCAGCCTACAAGAAGGGGAGAAGCTGCTCCTGAGCCTGAGGCTTATCACGCTTAGCCCACCACATACCCCCCCAACCTCCATACAGGGAGCCTTTAAACATCAGACACCGTCCAGCCCTATATCACCATTGTGGAACAAGAACACATTCAAGCGTCCTAAGGAAGGCAGACCTCCCTGAGCCAAGATGTACCCGAATTGCCTCATTTACCATACTGGATTCAACCAGTTTCCAAGAATTACACCGTCTATACCATGCTTTTTCGAGACACTCGCAAGTTGTTTTATGGTTCCCTTTTCCCCCTTTTTTTTTTTCAAAATTCATAACTTTCTGGCCAGATGACCACCAAGTTTTCTACACTTTCCATACCGGATCCTTGAGACCCAGGAAGACATCCTTTACATTCCAATAGCTGGATCCAAGCCCTGACCCAGGAGATCAGGAACTGTAGTACCGTACAAGCATCCGATACTAGAAAGAACTTCCTATGCAACGCCAGACGTGTTTACTTCACCATGTTGCCTTACCCACCTTACCCCAGTCCCTCACCCTTTCCCTCCTCCCTGAACCATAAATGAGACTATCACCCTCCCATCCACCATAACTATCCCCAGTAACACTTGATCCTCAGCGACCCGTCCTGACCCCCTAACCTCTACTGAATGAATCAGATCTTTTTGTTTATCTCAACATGCTAGTTGCAGTCAGATGATTTTTATAAATTTTCAAACGTTTTAGTGTGTCTCGGATGGGGTTGGCATGATTTTGCGCCTCCCCTCCTTTTCAGCCGGTCTCCATGAGCTCTCCATCTTTACAACATCGACCAAGATCCACTACTCACAGTTGGGATCCAACGTGCAGTCTAGGCGATCCTCTGAGGGGAGTGACAGAATATCAGGTGAGATTCCTTCCCCTCTGCTCGATGGCTAACGACTCTATTCCCTCCCCTCCACTGCGTGTTGCATCACACAATGCGCAGGGGATGAATTCCCCGATAAAACTACGGAAAATTTTACAATCTATACATTCCTAAAAAATGGATGTTGTCCTACTTCAGGAGACACATTTCCCGATGCGGTATAGCCCCTTTCCTGCATGCTAAATATCACACTTTCTTTCTTTCAAATGCAGAAGGAAAATCCAAGGGAGTGGCAATCCTAATATCTACCAACTGCAAATTTACACTTCAGCTAGAACACAAAGACTCGGAGGGCAGATATATTCTCATAAAAGGCACCATAGATGACCAATTGTACTCCTTTTTTTCATACTATACGCCCAATCAGGGACAGGCACCTTTTTTCCAATCGATGCTTAAAATGAAGGACCCCATGGTGGGAGGGATCGTGATATATGGGGGCGACTCCAATACTGCCCTGGACCAAGGTCTAAACAAATCCAGACCCCCTGGATCTCAACTTATCAGACCCCCCAAACGGAGCCTAAAAATAGCCAAGCTGATTAACCTGCACGGTTTAGTCGATGCTTGGAGGGAAATTAATCCAACTAGGCCCGCACCAATCCTATGCTAGGATTGACCACATTTCCACTGCCAACATCAATACCATAATTAAATCAGCAATAAGGGACACAGTGTGGTCGGACCACATATAGTAACCCTAAAAAGAGCCTACAATCGCCCTAATCTCCTCCAATGGAGACTTAACAAATCTATCCTCAGTGACCTGGTCAAGGTTTTGGAAATAGAAGAAGCCATAAAAGAATATTTCCTTCTCAACAGAGGTGAGGGGGTGTCAGCTGAAACTCTACGGGCAGCACACAAGGCCACCATTCGGGGCAAAATAATTCAGATCTTCTCCCAAATAATAGAGAACGAATGGCAGACATTGAAAGACTAGAAAAAGAATTAAAAAACCTGAAAAGCCTCCATAAACAAAACCCCAAACAGGTGGCCACAGATAAAATAGATGCAGCCGACTCTCCCTAAATCTGGCTCCTAAGGCCAAGGCTGAACAGAGCATCAGATGGAGCAGAGCAAAATTTTATCACCACAGAGATAAAATAGGTTCCATGTTAGCAGCCAAACTTACCCCTTAGGCTAGACAACGCTCCCTACTTAAAATACGCATCCCTGATGGGATATGCACTCTAAATCCGCAACGCATCATAGAAACTTTCCATGCATACTACGAGAGATTATACAGTGGGGGGAACAAAGACAACGAGTCCCATTAGAACTCACTCCTGGATTCACTCCCAATCCCAAAATTAGAATCCCAACACCAAGAAAAACTGGAAGCTCCGATATCAGCGGAAGAAATAACCCAGGTTATTAAGAACTTTAAACAGGGCCCTGCTCCTGGGCGTTGGCTTTTCCACGCCATATTATAAAATGTTTGCGGAGACCCTAGCACCACACCTAGCGAACTTCTTAAATTCTAAAACTTCAGGGGCCCCACTAGAGAGACAGCTTAACGTGGCTTTCTTCTCCATTATACCCAAACCAAACAAAGACCCAGGGGGGTGGGGAACTATAGGCCAATTTCTTTAATCAACGACATGAAGATCTTGACCAAGATCCTAGCGGATCGCATGGCATCCTTCATTAATTCAGTCTCCTGGCCCTACCTATTTAACATTTTGCACCGTTGGGGTTTTGGTCAGAAATTCATGGGTCTTATGGGGGCCCTCTACTGCCAACCAAAAGCATGAGTCCGACTACAGGGATATTACTCTGAGCCTATTAAAATGGCTAGAGGGACAAGACAGGGATGCCCCCTCTTCCCCCTTATATTTACAGTGGCAAAAGAAACCCTGGCAATAGCCATTCATAACCATCCTGATATTCAGGAGGTCAACTGCGGACAGCAGACGCATAAATGCGCCCTGTTTGCAGACGACCTATTACTATTTGTCACATCACCAACAATCTCACTCCCGAACATCTGAAAATTACTGGAAGTCTTTACTAAGACCTCTGGGTTGCAGGTCAACTTCTCTAAGTCCCAAATTCTAAATATAACAATCCCTCATCAAACTGCTCAGACCCTTAAAAACTCCTTCCAATTTAAATGTAGTGACTCCACCATTCGTTATCTGGGAGTGAAACTCTCCCCGAAAGTCTAATAAGCTTGAAGCGGAGCTCAAAGGCTGGACCCTACACGAACTGTCCTGGCTAGGAAGGATAAATGTGATCAAGTTGACGCTCCTTCCCAAATTACTATATCTCTTCAGATCCCTCCCAATTCCCCTGAGGACAGATCACCTACGAAAATTCCAAGGCAAACTTTTGAAATTTATCTGGGGAACCTCGGGCCACCGTCTCGCAAAGAGCCTATAGAGTAGGGCTGTTGAAATTAATCGGCGAATCGATGCATCGGCATCCGATCGTCCACGATGCGGCATTGATGCTATAGCTTTAAGGCATCGATTGAGGATGCCGTCTTCCTCGCGCCGCGTTATGCCCCGCCTCCACGACCGAACTGAGCCAAAAGCCGTCGAAGAGCCGCGGGAGTAAGCCGCGCCGGCTTTTCCTGCTTGCTGCCCCTGACTGACGTCATCCCCCTGCTGCCCTGCGAGGAGCGACGCTGTGTGCATGTTCGCGGAGACATGGAGCGCCGGTGGCTGGAGCTGCTGCTGCTAAGAGTGGCGGCGGCAGCCGGCTTGTGGAGCACGGAGCTCCGAGGAGGAGAGTGGAGCCGCGGCATGTCAAGCAGGTGTGACGGAGACGAGGAAGAGAGTGGAGGTGCGGCATAGCAAACAAGGTAAGGGGGCCGCATGGAGGACACCTCTGCTCTTCCCCCACCTCTACACAGTGAACATGCAGATAGGGCAATAAAACAAAAAATTGTGTGCAGTGCTTTGTGGTGATAATAAATGCACAAAAAAAGTCTTACTTATTCAAAGTAATTCCAGTGCTGAGTGTTCTCTGCTGTGTCATTCCTGATTTCTGGTGAATGATTTGAACACAGCAGAGAACACTCAGCACTGGAATTACTTTAAATAAGTAAGACTTTTTTTGTGCATTTATTATCACCACAAAGCACTGCACACATTTTTTTGTTTTATTGCCCTATCTGCATGTTCACTGTGTAGAGGTGGGGGGAAGAGCAGAGGACTGTGTGGATGCTGGTCAAGAAGGATGGGAATTGGTCCGTGGTGACACTGGGCAGGGGAGCGCTATGGTAATAGTATTATATGGGACAGGTTAGTGGTGAGGGGGGCGAGGTATTATTCCTCTTGGATAGGACAGTCTGGCACCTCCCTTACCACGTCCAGCAGGTCTGCAGTCTCTGACCATCTCCTGTACTATGTCTGCAGTCTCTGACCATCTCCTGTATCATGTCTGCAGTCTTTGATCATCTCCTGTATTATGTCTGCAGTCTCTGACCATCTCCTGTACTATGTCTGCAGTCTCTGACCATCTCCTGTACTATGTCTGCAGTCTCTGACCGTCTCCTGTACTATGTCTGCAGTCTCTGACCATCTCCTGTATCATGTCTGCAGTCTCTGACCATCTCCTGTATCATGTCTGCAGTCTCTGGCCATCTCCTGTATCATGTCTGCAGTCTCTGACCATCTCCTGTACCATGTCTGCAGTCTCTGACCATCTCCTGTATCATGTCTGCAGTCTCTGATCATCTCCTGTACCATGTCTGCAGTCTCTGACCATCTCCTGTATCATGTCTGCAGTCTCTGACCATCTCCTGTATCATGTCTGCAGTCTCTGACCATCTCCTGTATCATGTCTGCAGTCTCTGACCATCTCCTGTATCATGTCTGCAGTCTCTGACCATCTTCTGTACTATGTCTGCAGTCTCTGACCATCTCCTGTATCATGTCTGCAGTCTCTGACCATCTCCTGTATCATGTCCCCAGTCTCTGACCATCTCCTGTATCATGTCTGCAGTCTCTGACCATCTCCTGTATCATGTCTGCAGTCTCTGACCATCTCCTGTACCATGTCTGCAGTCTCTGACCATCTCCTGTATCATTTCTGCAGTCTCTGACCATCTCCCGTACCATGTCTGCAGTCTCTGACCATCTCCTGTACCACGTCTGCAGTCTCTGATCATCTCCTGTACCATGTCTGCAGTCTCTGACCATCTCCTGTATCATGTCTGGAGTCTCTGACCATCTCCTGTATCATGTCTGGAGTCTCTGACCATCTCCTGTATCATGTCTGCAGTCTCTGACCATCTTCTATAAAAACAAACAAAGGCGCCTCTAAGTGCAGAAGATAAACAATTTTAATACCCCAACTGGGTTAAAAACACTTACAAAATAGGAGTAGAAAACAGGCACATCGTGGGTAAGGCTGCAGACTTCCAGGTTCGCAGCCCTCACACGCTGACGACGCCGGCTTCACAGCTGTTCCCTGTGTTTTACACCGCTGTTGACAGTGACTACATCCATCCTCCTGAAGGCTTCCTCTAATCGTGACCCCTTCCAATGCATGTTTTTATGTCATTTTAGACCCTGCTTCAAGTCTTTTAAAGTTGCAGCCCTTTTTGCTGAAGATTACCATCCTTTCATCCCTTTCAACCAACATTTCTCCCGTTCATTTTTGGACTGCCGACCCTTAATAGAGACATCACTTGGACTACGCTAGTCCTGTGCGCCCTATACTACTTTTTATTTCTGACCATCTTCTGTAGTCATTTGGGGACAGGATGGAGCTCCTCTTTAAGTTGTCTGCTGTGTTTACACTTTGCTACATGCAAGGAGTGTTGTCTTTTTTTTAAGAACAGATAAAATGTAAAAAATGGAGTTCTTCTGACTACTTAAATTTTTTGGATGAAAACCACGAGCAGTAATCGTGATGCATCGTGAATCGTGGACCTGATAATCGTAATCGAATCGAATCGTGAGGCCAGTGAAGATGCGCACCCCTACTATAGAGGCATATATGAAATATCGCTCTTATAGAGGCGAACCTCAAAGTGATTACCAGATGGTACTTAGTCCCAACTAGATTAGCGAAAATGTTTCCCTCCTCCTCACCTCTCTGCTTCATAGACTGTGGATCATCAGTTTTAATGATCCACATTTGATGGGAATGCCCGAAACTGAGGGGATTTTGGAACAGAATCTTCCATATAATCCGCGAGCCAACAGGATACCAAATCCTCAGGAGCCCCTCTATAGCCCTGCTTAATGAGCACTTACCTGACACCGATAGAGCTACCAGGGACTTTATCTTCTTTATCTTTTTGGGTGCTAAATTGACCATAGCAAGAGCGTGGAAACAACCAAAGGTCCTTTTTTTGGCAGCTAAATGGAAAATTTCCTGGATAATGGCCCAGGAGAAAATGGTGAGCTTCCTGACTGACACGGCAGCTAGGTTCAATTCTACATGGGACCCCTGGGCGACCTATCTAGGTATTCCAGGATGAAAAGGTAAGCTTCAGAAGATGTGGAGAACTCATGGCAGATAAGCTGAATTGCTTCCTTTTTTCCTTTTTCTTCTTTTCTTCTCCCCCTTTTTCCCTTCTGAAAATCTCCTTTGTAGTCTCTTGTATTTCACTTCAGTAATTGATCTTACATGCAAGATTAAAGATCAATCTTACAGCAGCATTCCTAATGTAGCCCTATTACCATACAAGTTTTGTTCATTAATTTTCTCTGTTAGTATTTTCTTTATTATTGAGCAAGGAGATACTCACCGCATATTACAGATAGTCTAGGCAGGTTGCCTAACATGCGAGAGTAAAGATGAGACATGTTGACTGAAACGTTCTGTATATCTTGATCCTCTTTAATGTCATATGTGACACGCAGGTAACACCTATCGTTTAAACGTGTTAGACAGTATCACCTCTATCGCATTTCTGCAAAGTTATATGTATGGAAAATTTTGCCTGCTCTGTTTGATATAATGCTCAATAAAAATGTATTGAAAATAAAAAACCTTCTGCCTTTACAACTCCTTTACAACACCAAAAATGACATTTTTGTTGCAGGGGATGCCTGATATATGACTTCTATCTTAGTGCAGACTTCTGGGAAAATTGGTGATCCAATCACACAAGCAGGAAATAATGTTTCTGGGGGGTGTTCTGTAGACATTCTGTGTACAAAATGCCTCAAGGTAGCCATATTGCATTGTCAGAACATTACAGAGCCGCAGATTGAAAAGGAAAGGTAATTTTTAATAACATTAATTTACAATACGACTTGTGTCCCAAATGTACATGCTATATTATTTTTTTTTCTTTATTTGCTATTTTTTTCCCCCCACGAAAATGGAGTTACCCTTTAAGGCTGATCCAAGCCATGAATTCTGTAACTAGCCTACTCAACAAACTGGGAGGCATGGGGGTTGATTTACTAAAGGCAAATCCACTTTGCACTACAAGTGCACTTGGAAGTGCAGTCGCTTTAGATCTGAGAGGTAGATCTGAAATGAGGGGAAGCTCTGCTGATTTTATCATCCAATCGTGTACAAGCAAAAATGCTGTTTTTTTTACATGTCCCCCACAGATCTACAGCGACTGCTTTTCCAAGTGCACTTGCAGTGCAAAGTGGATTTGCCTTTAGTAAAAAACCCCAGTGGAGTTATATAGCAAAACTTTTTTTGTAAGGAAGGGTTATACCCACTGTCAGGGTTCCCCCCCCATCTGTGTCCCATCGGGAAGATTTCGCTTTACTTCTTGTCCCATAGTCAAAACAGGAAGTGATAGTAAAGCCCTCCAAAGGGAGGGAAACATTGGTTGTCACCAGGGTCAGTGTCCCAACTGTAATATTTCCTAACTAGTTCTGTTCTGGTGACAACCCAAAATTTGGCAATTTCTATCTCTTTTATTCTTGGTGATAAGGGCCACCAGGACAAATATAGAGGTGTGAATTTCCCTAACGGGGGCACAAGAGCAAGAAACACACTCTATCTAAAAAAAAGTTATGCCTTTAGTTGTACTTTAAGTCTGGAAAGGAAAATTACCATAAGTATGCGTAGCCTTCTTTTGCGGGGGGTTATGAGAAATGGCCCTACCCAAACAGGTTATTGCACTAAACCTGTGGGTAAATAATAGAACCAGAACCTTCGCTAAGTGGAAGAGTGGGATTGATTCTAAAGTTGGCAGCATAGCGTGGCATACAAACTTTATATAAGATGAATAACAATGCATACATCAAATGTACAAACTAGGGATGCAATGATATATCGGCTGCCGAAAATTATTGGCCAAAAATGGTTTTATCTGCGTTTTGGAGATAGAAAAAAAAGGTGGCAATAATGGCCGCCAAAAATAGCCACCTGCCAACCGCAATACGCAAATATACTTTGCAGTATATATACTTGCAGATTAGAAACATCGTGCATAAATACCTCCTGAAGTAGGGAATCAATTTTGTTTCCAGACATACTCCGACATTGAGCAATTCTTTGTCTCCTAGCTTTTTTGATCCTGCCATTATCAGGTCCACCACCTGGCTGCATTTCAAAGGCAACTATGGTTGTGAAGCTACAGGCTGTTCGTGTTGCAAACATATTATTAAAGGTGATAAAGTACGTTCATTCTCCAATGAAAGGGAGCACCAAATAAAATCCTTTTATATAATACAAAGTAGCAGCGCTGAGCAAAACGTGACCAAATAAGTGTAAAAATGAAAAATAAAAAATGAATTAGTCCGAATCAATGGTTTTGTACAAATGACGTAAGTAGTAAATAAACAGTCCATAAATAGCACATAAAGTGAGTGCTTAGAAATAACAGCTCTTTATAAGGAGCCTGCGGCCAGCCGGCCAGCAAGTGAACACCCGTCCACTGAGAAAGCGCGATGACGTCAGCACGTCAACCTCCAGGGTTGACGTGGGAGGTTGACGTGCTGACGTCATTGCGCTTTCTCAGTGGACAGGTGTTCACTTGCTGGCCAGCTTTTGGTTATGATCGTTTTTGTCTTCTTGTTTGTAAGTACAATCCTTTTATTCTATTAAACCCTTTTTGGTATGGTATACACCAGGGATATGCAATTAGCGGACCTCCAGCTATTGCAGAACTACAAGTCCCATGAGGCATAGCAAGACTGACAGCCACAAGCATGACACCCAGAGGCAGAGGCATGATGGGACTTGTAGTTTTGCAACAGCTGGAGGTCCGCCAATTGCATATGCCTGGTATACACTATGGAGTCTCTCTTTATATTTTCTGGGTAATACCTGAATTTGCTCCTTGGTGGCTGATGCTCGAGTACTCCAGGCTATTTGGTGCTCATTATAAGCTCCTTCCCATAACTAGGGATGGATTACCATCTTCCCTTTGGATAAAGGCACTGGCTGGGTATTTAGCCGCAGGCTCCTTAAAGCTTGCCTTCTGGAAAGCGCACAATCTATGTGGTGGAGGTACACTGTTGTCAAGAGGTGTTATTTCTAAGCACTCACTTTATGTGCTATTTATGGACTGTTTATTTGCTAACTATGTCATTTGTACACAACGATTGATTTGGACTAATTGATTTTTGATTTTACATTTTTACACTTATTTGGTCACGTTTTGGTCAGCACTGCTACGTTGTATTATTTACCTGTTTCTGTGTGTATCTCACGGTTCTAGCAGCTGTTCTTTCTACACATTTTTTTTGCATTTATATACCGTATATACTTGAGTATAAGTCGTTCCGAGTATAAGTCGAGGCCCTAATTTACCACAAAAAAAATGGGAAAAACTTATTGACCCGAGTATAAGACGAGGGTGAGAAATGCACAGCTACTGTAAGTGGAAAAGAGGGTCAACAATGCCCATTTGCAGCATCACTGTGCCCATTTGCATGCCTCACTGTGCCCATTTGCAGCCATAGGTCCCCTGAACTTCAAACTCGGTAGTTAAGGGTTCCTAGATGTCCCCTAGCTGCAGCCAAAATTTGGGGTCTCTGAACCCAAAGGGTCCCGAAATGACATTGCTGCAGATGGACACAGTTGACCGAAGTTGGGGCCCCGTATCTCGGGGCCACTTAGTGCTAAGAACCCCAAATTTGGTGTGCAAACCCAGTGGAACTAGCACCATAAAATTTCCAAAGCTGGGGTTTCTAGCACCAAGTGGCCCCGAGATACAGGGCCCCAAAAATCAGTTCAGAAAATGTCAAGCACTTTTCTGCAGCAGAGAATGACATTTTCCGAACTGGTTTTGGGGCCCTGTATCTCAGGACCACTTAGTGCTAGGAACCCCAGCTTCGGATATATCATGATACCAGTTCCACTGGGTTTGCACACCAAATTTGGGGTTGCTAGCACAAAGTGGCCCTGAGATATGGAGCCCCAAATTCGGTTCAGAAAATGTCAAGCACTTTTCTGCAGCAGAGAATGACATTTTCCGAACCGATTTTGGGGCCCCGTATCTTAGGGCCATTTAGTGCTAGGAACTTCAGCTTTGGATATATCATGATACCAGTTCCACTGGGTTTGCACACCAAATTTGGGGATCCTAGCACTAAGTGGCCCTGAGATATGGGGCCCCAAAATCGGTTCGGAAAATGAATTTTTTTGCTGCAGAAAAGTGCTTGACTCGAGTATAAGTCGAGGGGGGCACTTTCAGCACAAAAAAAATGTGCTGAAAAATTTGACTTATACTCGAGTATATACGGTATGTTCTTCAGCACAGTATTTTTCTATTAAAATCCTTTTATAATTGCAACACTCGGTACGTTATATATATTATCACATGCGCAATGTGCAATACATAGGATGTACCACGAGGCGACTTAGGGACAGATTCCAGAAACATCTGTACAGCATTGAGAAGAATCGATCCACTAATGTCGCCTGACATTTTGACAGGTTTCATGATGGTAGTAGTTTAGCGATGGGTGTCCAGGTTCTAGAAAAAGTTCAAGTACCCAAGAGAGGTGGTAATATATTTAAGCTCCTCTGCAAAAGAGAGGTTCACTGGATCTTCCACTTTAAAACACGTATGAATTTTGAGTGGGACATTACACATTTTTATAATTAATTAATTGATCGTGTATTACTCCAATTTGTGATGTTTAGCATATCTCTGAATGCACAATACTCACACACATGCATGTGTATGTGTGTTTGCATCTACAGGCTTATCTGCATGTGTATATTGCTTATAGAAAAAACTTGTTCAGGACTGTCCTGTATTTCCAGTTATTTGTCTCTTTTCAAGCCCCCATTTCCCATATATACACGTGTGTGTGCTTTTGATATTTATGAGTGAGTTACCTTTTGGGGGCTCAATTCTTTATTGTCGTTTTTTCTTCCTCTTTCATCTTTTGCTTTTATTATATCAGGTTATTTGATGGGCAATGCGATAGTGTCTTTTCTGTTGCCTTTTTAACCTATGAAATGTTTTTACCATATCAGTGGAGATGTTTTCATATATGCATGAGCTGCTCTTTTGGTGCATGTGTGTTTTTGGGTGTGCCCTGATTCAGGGTGGCGCCTTAAATTGCCTGCCTAGGAGATCAGTCCGATGTTGTTATCAAGCAAGATACATTCTTGTGAAACATGTCAGCTGCATTCCCTGTCATTTGTCTGGCTTTGACAATAAAGTATTCATCAAGCAATTTAAGATTTGAGTGTGCTACCATTCTGTTTGGCCTTCTATTTGCTGTGGACGGTGGTGAGCCGAGGTGTGCAGCTGGGACCTGTTTGCACCCATGGTTAGCCTGGAGCGGTGTGATCTCTCTCTGTTTTACGTTGCAGTTTGCAAGTGGTTTACCGGGGGTTATGGCTGAAGATGTCAGCCATAACCCAGTATTTTTTTCCAGCTGACGACTGGCTTTCTCATGAACGCATTCTCTGGATTGCTTTCCGAAGTAGTGGGAGGGGTCACGCACGCCCGCTTGCCGGTGTTTCTCTGGCTTACTGTTCTTACCGGCGAGCCCAGGAAAACAATCCGACAGGTCTTGCGACTGGCCAAAGAGGTTACCAGAGACCACATCGTCTCTATGGTCTTGGAGGACCGGAGCGACGTCATGACGTCACTTCCGGTCTAGGCCCGTAGTAAACATTTTTATTTTTTAAGCAGCAGATCTTTTTTTTGATCTTTTGCTTTTAAAAGTAGAGGAGAGACTTGGGGTCTTATTGACCCCAGATCTCTCCATAAAGAGGAGCTGTCATCCCTTATTTCTATTACAAGGAATGGTTACATTCCTTGTAATAGGAATAAAAAGATAAAATAAAATAAATAAATAAAGGTGCAGTGTAAAAATAAAAAAAATCAATAAATAACAAGTGTTTTTTTTTAAGTGACCCCCTCCTTTATGCACACATATGTAAAGGGAGTTTGCAGCACACATGTAAGGTATTACTGCAAATTTTAGAGTGAGAGCAATAATCCTGGCGCTAGACCTCCTCTGCGACTCTAAACAGGTTACCTGTAAAAAAGTTTGAAGCGTCGCCTATGGAGTTTTTTAAGTATTGAAGTTTGTCGTCATTCCACGAGCGTGCGCAATTTTTTGGTGTGACATGTTAGGTATCTATTTACTCAGTGTAACATCATATTTTATATTTTACAAAAAATTGGGTTATGTATTGCGTTTTTTTGCATTAAAATTAAAAAAATATATTCCCCCCCCCCCCAAAAAAAAAAGGGTTTTAAAAACCGCTGAGCAAATACCGTGTGACAAAAAATTACAACGCAGGAAACAGAGGGGCGCCAGACTAAGTGCAGCATTAAAATTGTAAGTTTAATGGTAAAAAGCAAATACGCAACTCACAAGATGGATGAATCATATAGGCATATATAGTATTCGCCAATCCCGGAGTCTCTCGAGATTATCCTGAGAGCCGTGGCAACCTCATGCACGGATAATGTTTTTGGATAGAACCAGGAACCAGCCGATCACCGCCGTGACCAGCGTGAACAATAAGATGGCGCCAGGCTGGACGTGACATCACAGGAACAAGATATTTGGCGTGCTGACATAAAAGGGCCGGTAATTCATTTGGAAGCAACTGCTTCTTCCTCAGACCGTAATTGGCTAACACATCTATTAATCTTATAGAGGAAACAAGGTCTGAGTAAAAGATATGATAAGCTGGCAGACCTTTCAATTAAGCGAGCTAATAGAATAAATTGTGAAAACAAACATGAAAACTAACATGAGTATACTCGCTGATGAAAAAAACAATTACATTGTGATAATGAGCATATTGTACACATTCTAACTAATAATTAGATATGTCGAAGAGAAAAGTTTAGATAAATAAATTTAAATGGGAAAGGGAATGGTGACCTATATATTCTTCTGAAGGATATGTATCTCTCTCTCTCTCTGACACCTACATTTCTTTATTTTTTTAATTAATTAAAAAGGATAAATATTGGATAAATATTGACGTTATCTTATCTTTATATAAATAATATCTAAAATATATATATAAAAATCATAAAAAACATAAACATAAAAAATATATATACATGTGTGTGTCTGTGTGTATATATATATATATATATATATATTTATCCCCTGATGAAGTCACGTGATCGGTGACGTCACGCGTAGGGACGGAATGGGCATTTTCAGATTGACTGAGGCATAACGAGCTCGCTGCTCGTAGGAGATAGGAATCGTTCTATTACTCTGTAATGTGAGTACATTTTTTAAAGGTTATGAATAAAGCTCCACTCTGTTGAAACCTACTTCACTATCCAGTACCCTTTTTATCATTGGCTATACATACACTTAAGACGTGGAGGCAGAGATAGGACCCGCGCTGGTCCAGGACCCCAGCTAAGATCATAGCTACCTGTACTCAGCAGTCGTATGGTTTATCTAACATCGCTAGGCGTGGAGGCAGAAATAGGAGCTGCGTTGGCCCAGGACCCTGAAGTAAAAGATCACAGCTATTGACAGCTACTTCTTTGCGATTTACCTAGCACCGCTAGGTAAGGGGCCATTACTTATATTAGTGTGTTTCATGCACGAAGAGGACACAGATTGAATTGTATTTCAGACACTTCACCCCGGTTTATTTGAGCACATAGGACCCTTTGTCATTGCACTATAAGAAGATATAAACACTTTGTACTTTAAGTTGTTTCACCTGTTACTTGGACTGTGTTTTTTTGTTTTTATTTTGATCAGCAGATCATTTAGGACTATTATTGCTGGGACACTGTTTTTTGATGGAGTAGATGTGTTTAGGTCACTTTAGCACTTGCACTTTTTATGCCGTTTTTGCACACAAGTATTATTTATTAAGGATATATATATTCACTGTCATGTATATGAACTGAAAGTTTTTTATTGCAATGTTTATTTGTTTACATCAAGCTGGTTTTGCACATTTATATTCACTTATTTAAGATTCTATTATCTTTTATCATTGCACAAGGTTTTCAGTGTTTACACATATTTATTTTATTCATAATGGGGTATCAGCATGTAGCCGATCGATTTTCCCACTAGTGGGTTACCACATTTCATAGTAGTTTATACGGAGATCACACACAGTGGCCCTCTGTTCTGGATAGCGCAGCACCTCTCCCCCCTCTGTTTTCGTGTGTGGGCTTCATCGGACCTTCAGCGGACTTTTTCTGTCGAAAATCAGACGGACTTTAGATTTGGTACATGTTTCAAATCTTTCCGACGGACTTGAGTCCGGTCGAAAAATCCGTTTGTCTGTATGCTAGTCCGACGGACAAAAAAGGACGCAAGGGCAGCTATTGGCTACTGGCTATGAACTTCCTTATTCTAGTCCCTTCGTACGTAATCACGTTCATACCAACAAACTTTCGAACGGACTTTAGTCCGTTTGTGTGTGGGCAAGTCCGGTCGTCCGAAAGTCCATCGTAACTCCGTCAAAAGTCCGTCAGAAAGACCGTCGGACGTTTGATGCTGAAAAGTCCGCCCGTGTGTACACGGCCTTAGAGAGTAGTCTTGGACATCCTGGAACTTTGAGCAGCCTTTTGCTCTCTCTCCGTGTTTTTTGTCACCTAACCTGGGCAGAGAAGGATCTCTCCAGCATTTCTTCAATCCCCATGATTTAGAACACCCAGGCAAACATCCTATTTCATTTACCAAATAGACAATGAGTGGTCCTATATTCAGGCTACTTCACTGGATTCTGTCTCTCAGCATGATTCCAGAGGTGGAAGAGGCCAATGCCAGCAAGCACTGGAAGGGGATGCACTGATACATCAGTGACTATTTCATGAGCTATATACCTTCACTCCAGTCTTCGACCATTTTCAGAATATCAGAAGACTACTTTCTGAAACAGTGGATATTGTTGTTATAATACATACTGGCCAAACAGGACTAGGATCCCTCTTCTACTTCAACTCAGTTACTGGTAACTCTTAAACTTCTGTTATATAATGTAATACCCCATCCATGACCATTCCGCTTTCAGTTAACAGTTTGTTTCTTGTGAGGGAAGGACTAGCCAACCTTGGATGTTCCTCTAACTGGATATTTACATTGATGGGCTCTAATAAAGTTTACAGAATTACAGAATTTGAGTTGGTGAGATTCATCCAGTTTGTGTCTGCTTCTGTCTTTGCTTCAATCTTTAGGTCATTAAAATTCTGAACCATTTATTGGGTAAATATTATCTTTCTGGTAGTGCAAGTCTTATGGGTAAATATCCCCTTTGTCACCCAATTCTTTAAAACGTGCTGCATCTTATGCCCCGTACACACGGTCGGATTTTCCGATGGAAAATGTCCGATCGGAGCGTGTTGTCGGAAATTCCGACCGTGTGTGGGCTCCATCGGACATTTTCCATCGGATTTTCCGACACACAAAGTTGGAGAGAAGATAAAATTTTCCGACAACAAAATCCGTTGTCGGAAATTCCGATCGTGTGTACACAAATCCGACGGACAAAGTGCCACGCATGCTCAGAATAAATAAAGAGATGAAAGCTATTGGCCACTGCACCGTTTATAGTCCCGACGTACGTGTTTTACGTCACCGCGTTTAGAATGATCGGATTTTCCGACAACTTTGTGCGACCGTGTGTATGCAAGACAAGTTTGAGCCAACATCCGTCGGAAAAAATCCTAGGATTTTGTTGGCGGAATGTTCGAACAAAGTCCGACCGTGTGTACGCCCTATTAGACTTAAGAGAAAACCAAGATTCCCAAAGTGGAATTTACCACTTGCTCGGGACATTCTTGCCTTATGCAAGTTTTATCATTCTCCGTGCATTTCAAATAAGGTTTTATCCATCAAGACAGACGGCAAAAGGCTTGGCTTCTCCAGAGATGGTGAAAACACACTTAGCCAGAAGTGTGTCGACTTTGTTGGCAGCTTTCAGTCATGTAGCACAAGAAGTCATTTGCAAGCCAGTGATGTATGCTGCCATTAATAACTTTTTGGCTCACTTCAGCATGGAGCTAGGATCTTTGCTTACTGTTAATTTTGGACTGTAATTGATAGTTAACTTTTTTTTTTCGTGTCACCCTTATTTGTGTTGAGTTATGTCTCAAATGATGCTGCCATGGTGTTAGTCAGGAATAGGGATGAGCTTCGCGTTCGAGTCAAACCCATGTTCGACTCGAACATCGTCTGTTTGATCGTTCGCCGAATTGCGGCGCGTCACGGCGCATCACGGCCCATAATTCACTGCCGCATCGCAGTGCATTGCTAGCTGATGATTGGCCAAGCATGCACTATGACCCGCATGCTTGACCAATCACAGCGCCGGCAGTAGAGAGAGCTGTAATTGGCCAAAGCCGGGGCAGCTTTGGCCAATTATGGATCAGGGGGTTTAGAACACGCCCCACACTATATAAGGCCGCCTGCACGGCGGCCCTGTGTAGTGTGTTCCGGCGTGCTTAGAGAGAGAGAGAGACAGTGTCATTTCATTTGAGTTAGCTAGATTAGGCAGGACAGTCAGTGAGTTAGCTGCACTTACAGTGCATTGTGTATATGTATGCATCCCAGGTGTTGTATATATATATATATATATATATATATATATATATATATATATATATATATATATATATATATATATATATATATATATATATATATATACACTGCACTAGCAAGATCTGTTCCTGTTATCTTCCTACTGACAGGCAGGCTTGTCTTGTTACAGTATTTACAGCTACCTGAAGAAAATTGCTGGTGTTCTTTTGATCCTATTAGTATCACAGTCAGGCAGCTAGACTATTTACAGTTAGTGTAGTGTGTCCTCCTCACAGTGTTCAGCTAAAGCTACAAGTTAGTTTAGTGTGACCTCTGCACAGTGTTCAGCTAAAGCTACAAGTTAGGGTAGTGCATCCTCCTCACAGTGTGCAGCTAAAGCTACAAGTTAGTGTAGTGCGTCCTCTGAACAGTGTTAAGCTAAAACTACAAGTTAGTGTAGTGCGACCTCTGCACAGTGTTCAGCTAAAGCTACAAGTTAGTGTAGTGCGTCCTCCTGACAGTGTTCAGCTAAAACTACAAGTTAGTGTAGTGCAACCTCTGCACAGTGTTCAGCTAAAGCTACAAGTTAGTGTAGTGCGTCCTCCTCACAGTGTTCAGCTAAAGCTACAAGTTGGTTTAGTGTGACCTCTGCACAGTGTTCAGCTAAAGCTACAAGTTAGTGTAATGCGTCCTCACAGTGTTCAGCTAAAACTACAAGTTAGTGTAGTGCGACCTCTGCATAGTGTTCAGCTAAAGCTACAAGTTAGTGTAGTGTGTCCTCCTCACAGTGTTCAGCTAAAGCTACAAGTTAGTGTAGTGCGTCCTCCTCACAGTGTTCAGCTAAAGCTACAAGTTAGTTTAGTGTGACCTCTGCACAGTGTTCAGCTAAAGCTACAAGTTAGGGTAGTGCGTCCTCCTCACAGTGTTCAGCTAAAGCTACAAGTTAGTGTAGTGCGTCCTCCTCACAGTGTTCAGCTAAAACTACAAGTTAGTGTAGTGCGACCTCTGCACAGTGTTCAGCTAAAGCTACAAGTTAGTGTAGTGCGTCCTCTGAACAGTGTTCAGCTAAAGCTACAAGTTAGTGTAGTGCGTCCTCCTCACAGTGTTCAGCTAAAACTACAAGTTAGTTTTTTGCGAGCTCTGCACAGTGTTCACCTAAAGCTACCTGTAGAAGGTTGGTGGCGTTTTCCTGATCCTATCACTACCGCAGGCAGCTAAATAAGCTACAAGTTAGTTTTTTGCGAGCTCTGCACAGTGTTCAGCTAAAACTACAAGTTAGTGTAGTGCGAGCTCTGCATAGTGTTCAGCTAAAGCTACCTGTAGAAGGTTGGTGGTGTTTTCCTGATCCTATCACTACCGCAGGCAGCTAAATAAGCTACAAGTTAGTTTTTTGCGAGCTCTGCACAGTGTTCAGCTAAAGCTACCTGTAGAAGGTTGGTGGTGTTCTCATACTACAGGCAGGCAGTTGATTTTGCTAGCTGCAGTATCAGTATATATATATATATATATATATATATATATATATATATATATATATATATATATATATATATATATATATATATATATATATCCTAGCTTAGTGCAGCTACAGGCCATTAGTATGTCTGGAAGGCCAACAAGGAGAGGCAGACAGTCACAAGCCAATAAAAGAGGGCAAGCAGGCTCTGTGTCTAGAGGCAACAGTGCTGGTCGTGGAGGCGGTGCATCCTCATCAGCACGTGGCCGTGGGACACGCTTGGCCTTTTTTTCGGCAGCTGGCCGCGTTGAGCCGCAAAATGCGGAAGACTTGGTCGAGTGGATGACCAAGCTGTCCTCATCCTCCTCATCCTCTCTCACCCATGCTCAGGGTACTTTGTCTGGCAAAGCAGCTGCCAATGCGGCCTCTTCCCTCGGCTCAATGGCATCAGTGACTCCTTCCCTAGCCCCACCATGTCCTCCTGAGGAGTCCCTCGAACTGTTTGACCACAGTGTTGGGTATATGCTCCAGGAGGATGCCCAGCGTTTAGAAGGCTCTGATGATAATACTGAGCTAGATGAAGGCAGTAACGTGAGCACGGACAGAGTGGGTGCCCAAGAAGGACAGCAATCTGGCAGTCATGCTCCCCCTGCTGCAGCATACTGCCAGGTTTGCTCCAGTGATGAGGAGGGAGGGGATGATGAGGTCACTGACTCAACGTGGGTGCCTGATAGGAGAGAGGAGGAGGAGGCACATCACCATCGAGGCAGGATGCCCTCCAGGGGCCAGCCTAAGGGCAGCACACTGACTGCATCACACCCAAAGCTCCGCATGTGCAGGCCGCTGCTGTCTCTGCGCTTTATTCCAAAAGTTCTTTGGTGTGGGCCTTTTTTGAGACGAGTGCATCAGATCGCACCGCTGCTATTTGCAACATATGTCTCAAGAGTATCTCGCGTGGCCAAAACATCTCCCGCTTGGGCACCACATGCTTGCCCAGACATATGTTGACCTGCCATGCAGTTCGTTGGCAAGCGTATCTAAAAGACCCACACCAAAGAACAAAGAGGACCTCTCCTTGCTCCTCATCAGCTGAGATCTCCAACCCCACTATACCTTCAGTCCTTTCTGAGACCTGCACTGAGAGGAATGAAGGTGTAGAATTAGGTGTGTCACAGCCAAGTACTTGTGGGCAATCTGCTTTCGGTAAAAATTGGCAATTGGCAAAATTGCTAGCACTTCAACTGCTGCCTTTTCAGTTGGTAGACTCTGCCCCCTTCCGTGAGTTTGTGAAATGTGCGGTTCCTCAGTGGCAGGTACCCAAATCCCACTTTTTCTCACGGAAGGCGATTCCGGCTCTCTACCGGCATGTGGAAGGCAATGTCCATGCCTCGCTGGACAGGGCGGTCAGCGGTAAGGTGCATATTACCGCTGACTCATGGTCCAGTAGGCATGGACAGGGACGTTACCTAAGTTTCACCGTGCATTGGGTGACTCTGCTGGCAGCTGGGAAGGATGCAGGACAAGGTGCAGTAGTGTTGGAGGTTGTTCCGCCATCACGCCTCCAAAATGCCACTACTAATGATTGTGACACACCTCTCTCCTCTACCCCCTCCTCTTCTTCTTTCTCCATGGCCTCTTCCTGTGCTTTGTCCTCGGAGCCAGCGGTGCTCCGTAGCCGTTCAAGGGGCTACGCAAGTATGCAGGCCAAAAGATGCCATGCGGTGCTTGAGCTGGTGTGCTTGGGGGACAGGAGCCACACTGGGGCAGAGGTTCTGTCAGCTCTGCAGGGACAGGTTCAGAGGTGGTTGATGCCACGCCAACTTAAGGCAGGAATGGTGGTTTGCAACAATGGCACCAACCTCCTCTCTGCCCTCCGACAGGAACAAATGACCCATGTGCCCTGTTTGGCTCACGTCTTTAACTTGGTGGTGCAGCGGTTCTTGGGCAGGTACCTTGGCTTACAGGATGACCTGAGGCAGGCCAGGAAAGTCTGTGTGCATTTCTGCCGGTCATATAATGCCAGTGCTCGGCTGGCAGACCTCCAAAAGGAGTTTAACCTGCCCAAGAACCGCCTAATCTGTGACATGCCCACCAGGTGGAACGCAACGTTGGCCATGCTGCAGCGGCTGCACACACAGCAGAGGGCCATTAATGAGTACCTGTGCGACTATGGCACCAGGACAGGGTCAGGGGAGCTTGTTTTTTTTTCCCACGCTAGTGGGCCATGATCAGGGATGCATGCACTGTCCTGTCACCATTTGAGGAGGCCACGAGGATGGTGAGCAGTGACAGTGCATGCATCAGTGACACTGTCCCCCTTTTCTACCTGTTGGAGCACACGCTGCGTGGAATAATGGACAGGGCACTTAAAGCAGTACAGAGGCAGGAAGAGGAGGACTTCCTTAGCTCTCAAGGCCCCCTTTATCCAGACAGTGTTCCTGTGTGCCCGCCGATCACACAGGAAGAGGAGGAGGAGGATTGTGTCAGTATGGGGGTGGAGCCTGGCACTCAGCATCAGAAGCAATCTTTAAGGGATCAGTCCCAAGAAACACATGGACTTGTACGTGGCTGGGAGTAGGTGGCTGTGGACCATGTCGTCCTTAGTGATCCAGAGGACTCCGGACCGAATGCCTCAGCAAACCTACGCTGCATGGCCTCCCTGATTCTGCAAAGCCTGCGTAAGGATCCTCGTATTCGTGGTATCAAGGAAAAGGACCAATACTGGGAGGCAACCCTCCTTGATCCACGTTACAAGGGTAAGGTTGCGGACCTTATCTTGCCATCACAGAGGGAGTAGAGGATGAAACATCTTCGGGAGGCCTTGCAGAAAGGTCTGTGCAACGCGTTCCCAGAGACTGGGAGGTTACAAACTCCTGTTTCTGGACAACGTGTTGCTGAGGCTTCAGTCAGTCAAAGAAGGAGCGGTGGAGAAGGTGGCCGTCTGACCGATGCGTTCAGACAATTTTTTAGTCTGCAGCCCCAAGGTATGATTGGTTCCAACAAATAAGGAAAATCTTGCGAGCCACAATAATCCAATGCTCAATGTGCACAAAATGTGAAACTCAGAAAATAAAACATATAAAAAAATATAAATATAAATATATCTAGCAGCAAACGCAGTTCACGCATTCATAATCGTGCAAAAAGTGTAGATAAGAGATATTTGCGCTGCACTTGATAATCTATTATAAATGGTGTCAAAGGTCACTAATAAATAAATATCAAATAAATGAATACAACTTTCCACAGAAGAACTTCCTATGTATAGCGTGCGTATTATCTTCTACATTGTGTATACATATCAAACAATTAAAGTGCAATGTGCATGTATAATAACGCCAAAGTAAACTTAATCCAGTGATGTATTAGACAACATGCAATATCTCGCATCTAGTGCAGCATGCAAAAAATAACAAATAGCATAAAAGTGCTCAGTGCGTCTTAAACGCAGTCAATATAATCTGCGTTTAATGATCTCCATATAATAGTGTCCATAAAATGTCCAAATCAAATGTGCATCTGTGTCCAGCAAAATCCAAAACATCCAGTGCACTGAATTCGAATGCTGCAAACAACCGTGGTGTATTCTGGTAACCCCCCAAAGTGATTGCGCTCACCTCAGAGCGTGTGACACAGTAGCTAGCTATGTCAAATCACGCTTGGTAGCCACCCCTTGGGCTCTGCAAGGTATGTTAGATGCGATCTCCACTCACTCTGGGTTGAAAAGGCTCCATAGACATCCAATCATAAAATGAAGAGAGACTACATAGTGTAATACTATCAAACACTAGTTTATTAAGATATAAAACCACTTCCCACAGAGGGGTACTCACATTCTCCTGGTGCTGCTGTGCACCAGACAATAAAACGCTGTGTAAAACCGCTAGTTTGTATGCCGCAGGGTATGTGTTTCTCCCAGCTCAGCTGTGTGCTGTTTCGTCCGTCCGGAGGGGCCAGGACGGACGAAACAGCACACAGCTGAGCTGGGAGAAACACATACCCTGCGGCATACAAAATAGCGGTTTTACACAGCGTTTTATTGTCTGGTGCACAGCAGCACCAGGAGAATGTGAGTACCCCTCTGTGGGAAGTGGTTTTATATCTTAATAAACTAGTGTTTGATAGTATTACACTATGTAGTCTCTCTTCATTTTATGATTGGATGTCTATGGAGCCTTTTCAACCCAGAGTGAGTGGAGATCGCATCTAACATACCTTGCAGAGCCCAAGGGGTGGCTACCAAGCGTGATTTGACATAGCTAGCTACTGTGTCACACGCTCTGAGGTGAGCGCAATCACTTTGGGGGGTTACCAGAATACACCACGGTTGTTTGCAGCATTCGAATTCAGTGCACTGGATGTTTTGGATTTTGCTGGACACAGATGCACATTTGATTTGGACATTTTATGGACACTATTATATGGAGATCATTAAACGCAGATTATATTGACTGCGTTAAAGACGCACTGAGCACTTTTATGCTATTTGTTATTTTTTGCATGCTGCACTAGATGCGAGATATTGCATGTTGTCTAATACATCACTGGATTAAGTTTACTTTGGCGTTATTATACATGCACATTGCACTTTAATTGTTTGATATGTATACACAATGTAGAAGATAATACGCACGCTATACATAGGAAGTTCTTATGTGGAAAGTTGTATTCATTTATTTGATATTTATTTATTGGTGACCTATCAAGCGCAGCGCAAATATCTCTTATCTATGATTGGTTCCAGCAACCATCGCCAGCGTCTGTTTTACATGGTGCAGGAATACCTAGGGGCAAGATCTGACTTGGACACCTTTCCCACCGAAAATCCTCTGGGTTACTGGGTCTTGAGGATGGATCACTGGCCAGAGCTTGCACAGTATGCATTTGAGCTACCGGCCTGTCCTGCGTCCAGCGTTCTTTCGGAACGCACATTCAGTGCTGCTGGAGGCTTTGTAACCGATCACAGGGTGCGTCTGTCCACCGACTCGGTCGATCGACTTACCTTCATAAAAATAAATCAGTCTTGGATCACCACCAGCTACCAAGCACCTGATGCTGATGTAACCGAATAATTTTTTTTGAAATCTCAGATCCCTTCAAAGACTGCCTATGCTGATGCTGAGTGACTATCCTGAGTAATTATCCTCTTCCTCCTGAATGATCACGCTGATAGCTTGTAAGAACATTTTTGGTTCTGGGCGCCGCCATCAGTGCCTAAGGCCCAATTTTTCAGCCCCTGTTCAACAGGGGCGTGTAATTACAATTTTTGATGCAATACTTTGCCGCAGGGCTCGTTCCTGCGTTCCAACTAGAGGATCTGTGAGGGGCTGCAGTGTTGTGGATCCAGCACCAGTGCCTAAGGCCCAATTTTTCAGCCCCTGTCTAACACGGGCGTGTAGTTACAATGGACCCGACATTACATTAAAGCCGCAAGCAGTTTTAAATGACTTTTTTTCCTTTAAAAATGACATTTTGTGCAGGGACTGTTCTAAGCATGGGAAACACGCGTCACTTTACAGGCATACTATAGACACCCCCCAGGTACGATATGTAAAGGAATATTTCACTTTTTTCTTTTTTTACTTTAAGCATCATTAAAATCACTGCTTCTGAAAAAACGGCCCTTTTTAAAAGTTTCTTTTTGCATTGATACATGTCCCCTGGGGCAGGACCCGGGTCCCCAAACCCTTTTTAGGACAATACCATGCAAATTAGCCTTTAAAATTAGCACTTTTGATTTCGAACGTTCAAGTCCCATAGACGTTAATGGATTTCTAACGTTCGTGCGAATTTTCGATCCGTTCGCAGGTTCTGGTGCGAACCGAACCGGGGGGTGTTCAGCTCATCCCTAGTCAGGAAAACAGAAAATTCCCTGTTAACCACTTGACCTCCAGAAAACGTTACCCCTTCATGGCTAGGCTATTTTTTGCACTGGTCTATTTTAACTGGCATTTGCGCAGTTTTGCAATGCTGTACCCAAACAAAATTTGATAACCTTTGATCACCACTGTTTTTTTTTTTTTTTCTGATATAAATTGAAAAAAAAAATATTGTTTACTTTCTGCTACAAAACATATTCAATAATAAAAAAAAAAAAAAAAAAACGAATTTCTTTATAAATTTTGGCCAAAATGTATTCTGCTACATGTCTTTGATAGATAAAAAGTGTATATTGATTGGTTTGTGTGAAAGTTATAGCGCCTACAAACGCTAAAATGAAATGGAAGTGGGGGCGTGGCTTGACTATGGAGGAGTGAGGACGTGCATCCCATCAGCTCTGTACCCATCGCCGCTATATCACCAGCACAAAGGGGAGTTATCCCCTTGGCTCTTGGCATATGCCGATGATGTGTTATTCCACCTCACAGACTCCCTGATCTCATTGCCTAACCTGATGTGAAAACTCTGACATTCTGGGACATTTTCTAACTTTAAAATTAATTACACAAAATACTCCCTATTCAGCTGTCACCCTCCCTGGCTAGCAGATTACAAGCAGCCTTCCCGTTCACCTAGGATTAAGGCATCCCTAAAATATTTAGGCATTCAGCTGATGGATAGATTTGACAACCCTTATATGCAGCCAATTACCCCCCTTGATGGCAATAATGAAAAAGGACTTCGCTCATCGGACTAAGACAGCCTTCAACTGGTTAGGACGAATCAACATTGTAAAAATAAATATCCTCCCACGATTACTGTTTTACATGCAGATGATACCTGTCCCCTTGCCTAGAGGTTTTTTCACCCAAATGTCCAGCATGCTATCGGGCTTTGTCTGGAATAATCTGAGACCAAGAATTGCGCTTAGAGTGCCAAGCCGCCCAAGAGTCGCAGGAGGTCTAGGCCTACCAGACATTCAGAGATATTATAGGGCAGTTGTCCTCCAGAGGATACTCAACTGGCGCTTCCACACTCAATGCAAACTCTGGGTCTCCCTGGAGAAATACATGGCAGGTAGAAACCTGTCTTATGCCCCATGGTTGGCTCAAGAACACAGGAGGTTGTCGGACTTTACCTCCCCATTGAAGACTCTAGCAGCCTGGGTTCGCCTCAACTCTAAACTGCCCTGGCACCCCCTGTGTCCCCATTGGCCCTGATGGGGGGTTTCTATGGTTCCCTCCTGGGGATCAGGTGGCTTTTTGTCGGCCCCTGGGTGGATGATAATAATGCCAGCTGTAGTAAACTTCTGCAGAATGGTAAACTACTTCCCTTGGAGACCCTTGACGGGACCGACACGGGAGTTTCCTTATGGACTTCTGGAGGTATAGGCAAGTTCACCACTTTTTTGAGACACATAGACGCTCCATACGGGATATCTCTACCCTTACGCCCTTTGAACACCTCTTTATAGCAGATGAACGGATTCCGCATATGGTTTCCGAACTCTACTATTTGATAGGCTCTGCCACTTCCACAGCTAAGCCCACATGCATCAGGTCCTGGGAATGAGACTTCGGGCTTGTTTTCACCCCAACCCAATTGGCCCACCTCTACCAATTTATCCGGTCCAGCTCTATTGACTTCAAAACCCAGGAAACTAACTATAAGATTCTGTCGCATTGGTACCGCATACCAGCGGACTTGGCACAAATTTACCCATCCACTTCGGACTGGTGCTGGAGGGGCTGTGGTCACAGGGGTATACTCCTGCATATCTGGTGGGACTGTCCAGTGATTAGACCCTATTGGGAGGACATTAGGTCCCAGATTAAGGACATCATGGGTCTGGACATCCCTCTCTCCCCGTTTCATTTCCTCTTGCACATTCCTCCCATGCCAGTTAGCCAATATAGGAAGAGTGTATTGCCTCACCTACTGAATGCAGCTAAGCGGCTGCTCCCCATATACTGGAAACAAACACAAATCCCTGGCAGGGAGGAATGGAGGCGTAAGGTGAGTGAAATAAGGGAAGCAGAGGACTGGATCACCACCTGCAGGGGTGCCCGTGACCACTTCTCTGGCACTTGGTCAGCTTGGATAGCATATGTCTCCGACCCAGGATAAGTGGTCTCTAGCTTGGATGTGGCCCTATTGGAACTGGCAGAGCCATCCCTTAAGCAACGTCCTCAGACTCCACAAGTGAGAACAGAGACCTAACCTAGCCACCTGGGGGGGGGGGGGATCTTTTTCTTTCAGCTACTTATCATATTTTGCTGTGGCACTGAGGACGGGACGTGAGAGGTGGCGTTGGACGCAAGATTCCAGGTATGTTCCAGTTATTCTGTCTTCCTTTTCTTGTTCCCTATACTTTTTCTCACTTATATCTCTTCTTACCCTGGTCCCCTGACCAAAGGTTGCTCATGTGTTTACACATCGGGTAGTAAATGGTGGGCAGATGTGCAAGTCAGATCGGCAAACTGGAACAAACCAACAGCCCGGCTCATCCGGGGGTTGGCATAGCTTTTTCACAATGGAGAAAATACTCTGCCTTAGGGTGGTCTTGGTATGGGTGATGTGTGGGGGAGGTCAGTTGGAGGCCTATAGTTGCCCCCCTCCCCTTGCGCCCCGCCCAGGAGACCCAGCCCTTAATCTTCTTAGCACACCATAACTACTTGTTTGGAAAGCTGACCTGTCTATTTACACATTAGAACTCCTAAATGTAGAAAATGAGGAGGTTGGAGTTCCTCTCACTCCCTGTAAGGGAGGGTGCCCCGCCGCCGCCCTGTTAAATGATTGCTATTCTTTTATACTCCCAATTGTACTACCTATTCTAACTATGTTGTTGTTCATGTTTTACATGTTTTGTACTGTGATATATATGACTCATGCAACATTTGCTTCTTATGCCAACGGCACTACTCATTGAGGTGTATTGCCTTGTCTTTCACAAATAAAAATTTTACAAAAAAAAAAAAAAAGAAAAAAAATGGAATTACAAGCCCTTGTTTGAAGTAGTTAACAAATTGCCTATCTTATGAAAAAATTAGACTTGTTTCTCACTGTGACAATAAATGTTAGCTAATGTACCGGGCCTATTCCCTAGCGTGCCTTTAAGAAAGTTTTGGCCAACAGGATAGTTACTCCCTTTGATTTATTTGTGTCATTAAAAGTATGGTATATCCTAAGGTATCCATGATTTGTAAATTTGTGTATCAAACAGCTTTTAAAATGTGTTTCCGGTAAAATGCAATGTGTGTACAATATTCGTGGAGTTCCTACAAGACCAAAGATCTTTGTTCCTGGGATATTGTGCCTTTTTACATTACAGGAGAGAAGTTTTAGAGAGCTAGATTGTAAAGGAAGCTGCTTCAGCACCATAGGGATCAGTAGTCAGGATTTAACAATACTGTCCAAGGAATATTCATACGTGAAACTGAGGGAGACATCCTCATGAAATACAAACAGTAACACTGGGGTTAAAGGAGATATACCGTGTTTCCTCGAAAATAAGCCTGGGTCTTATATTAATTTTGGTAACCAAAAACACAGTAGGGCTTATTTTCGGGGTAGGTCTTACTATGTAATGTGCTGTCTTCTCTCCCCTCTTCCTCCCTGCCTGTCAGGAATCCCCAGTGTGAACCGAGTTAAAATGCCTGTAAAATTCTATAATCCACTCTATTACAATAGTATATGTTGTACAATGTGTGTGTTTCTGTAATATACTTGTGCCAAATACCTTTGTTATAGCACCGCTCTGCCGCTTCCGTGACCTACCGGAGCTCTCTTCCCCGTTCCGAGCACTGCAGAGGGGGGGGGCGAGCTGACAGCTGGGAGAAGAGGAGGAGAGCAGCGGGAGGTCAGCTGAATCGAAGGTATTTGGCATAATTATATTACAGAAACACACATTGTACAATATATACTACTGTAATAGAGTGGATTATAGGATTTTACAAGCATTTAAAACTAGGGCTAATTTTCGGGGTAGGGTTTATATTGCAGCCCTCCTGAAAAATAACGCTAGGTCTTATTTTCGGGGTAGGTCTTATTTTCGGGGAAACACGGTAGATGTAATAAGAAAGCTGCTAAAAGGATTTTGGAGGGGGGGAATACAGGTGAAGACAAAAGGGAGAGAGAGAAGAAAAAAAATGTAAAGCGTTTGGGGGCTGATCGGAAGGGGTGCAGATAAGTAGGTAAGGTAAGAAAAAGAGTATTAGGAGGTAGGATAATGCCGCGTACACACGAGCGGACTTTACGGCGGACTTTGCCCGGCGGACTGGATTTCGTCGGACAATTCGATGTGTGTGGGCTCCAGCGGACTTTGTTTTCTCAAAAGTTGGACGGACTTAGATTTGAAACTTGTTTAAAATGTATCCGTTGAAATCGAGTCCGGTCGAAAAGTCCGCCGTCTGTATGCTAGTTCGACGGACAAAAAGCCACGCTAGGGCAGCTATTGGCTACTGGCTATGAACTTCCTTGTTTTAGTCCGGTCGTACGTCATCACGTACGAATTCAACGGACTTTGGTGGATTGTGTGTAGGCAAGTCCGTTCATTCAGAAAGTCCGTCGGAAAGTACGTCGAAAAGTCCGCCGGGCAAAGTCCGCCGTAAAGTCCGCTCGTGTGTACGCGGCATAAGAGAAGAATAAAAAGTAGAGGAAGGGAAAGACAGTCAGGTAACAAGATATACTTTGGGTAACGCTTGCCTCTCCATCACTAAGTTCTACTAAACAGATGTCAGTTAGGCAAATGCCTGGCTCTGTGGGGTAATATAAGGTGTGGCTAACAGACCAGAGATACCAATTACAGATTCACCCTTTTCTATTTATGCTTGATACCATGGTCAATGAGATTAAAGTGGTGGGCCAGCTGAAAAAAAAAAAATTAAAGGCAGCAGCTACAAACACTGTAGCTGCTGACTTTTAATAAGCACACTTACCTGTCCAGGGTGCCCGCGATGTTGGCTGCCCGAGGCCGACCCGTCCCTCGGCTCTCGGCTCCCGGCGCCGCCATTCCAACTAAGGGAAACAGGCAGTGGAGCCTTGCGGCTTCACTGCCCGTTACCTACTGCGCACGCGCGAGTCGCGCAGCGCTTTATGAATGGGGCGCACTGTGTTGTGGGACACACACAGTTCCCATAACACACCACGCCTCATTCCCCAGAAGACAACGCGAGGAGAAGACTGAAGAACACCGCGGTGTAGGAAGTGGCAGATTAGGATGATCTGCCCATCAACAGCCATTTCTGGTAAGTTAAAAAAAAATTTTCTCAAAATTTTTAGGAACGTTTTCATGTAATTTTTTTTTTTTTAGGGTGGCCCTCCACTTTAAACGTTAAGGGGAAATCAAAGATTTTAGATTGTCACCCGTAGAGATACGAAGGGAAAATATTCCAATGTGCACACATTTATTAGTAACAATTTTCAAAAAGGAGAGTTCACCCATTTTGGAGAGATTTCCACTCATCTCCTGTTGATTTTACAGGGCAGGCAGTGAAGGAAAATCTTCTCAAAGGCACATAGATTGCATTGTGTTCCAAAAATAAGGCAAGAGAGGCAATATATGGTGGGTCAGCCATCAACAGTCTTGCTTTAGGTCAGAGTTTGCATATAGCTGCAGCCGAGAAGAGGTTGAGAATGATTTTGTGAAGTACATGCAACTATTATAGGATGCCAGTTTTAAAATTCTAGTGCAGGTGTAAACATTTTTGTGCATTCAAAGATTTGCTTTAAAAAAAAGATGGATACATAGGACTTGGACTACAATCATATAGTTAATGTGATTTTTTTATGGTTCCAATAGAACTGGAATTGGGTTTTTGGTGCTGAGGTACTTGTCTCTACAGAAAACAACTGACGTTTGCAAAATATTGGAATGTATTGGAATCAATGAGGGAAAAATTTACTTATTGCCTAAGCAAAAGACAATTTGCACTGTCAAAGAGGGAGGGATTTACACATTGTCTTTTGTGTAGTGTTGTCCAAAGTACTCGAAGACCAAAAGACTTAACGGCCTAGAGGGTCTGTTCTCACCTCAGTAACCTTGCAAAGTTTTGACTATAAGAATATAAAATCCTTTGAAGAAGGAATAGTAGTTGGCATGAATGCTGTGTGCTATTAATGGCCTTTTGAGAGACATAACTTTAAAACCAACCAGGTATGTCTCTTGAAAAATTCTTACATAGAGTTTAATTCCTTTAATTTGGTTGGACATTCCAGGTCAAAAGTTTTTTCATCACTCTTGTCGTTAAAGAGTCTCTATGATCAAAATGTAAAATCATATATTAATTTTCGCATTACAGTTCAATTATTTGTAGCCTACTCCTATTACTCTGAATAATCTTGAAGTTTGTAAACTTACTTTGTGAAGATGCTCACACATTTACTTCCTTGAATTCTGTCTGTGACATGTTCAGTATTCACTATGCCATGTAGATATGCACTGCTGTGTCACACATTTCATAGAAACCTGCCTTCTGAACTACAGAGTTGTTGAGAGAAGGAGTTTCAGGAGGTTGAGTCAGTACAGGAATCAGAGCTTACAGACAGTAAGGTACCATGGGATAAGTAGTAATTAGAAATCGAAAGTAAACAGCAGAGGAGAAGTTGCAAAGCATGCAGGGAATACAGGAAGTTGTGGAAAGAGATGGTCAGCAGACAAGCAACACTTACAACATGAAAGAAGATTTTTAAAGTAAGCTTATATTACATTGTCAAAAATAACTATTGTTTGTATTGCTACTGCTATGCTGATGGTATAAAATGAAACTGTATGCTGTGACCATAGATCTCCGTTAAGTAAGATAACAAGGTCAGCAGACAGGTTCTGTAAAAGGCTGGCTCAATTAACACCTCCTCAATGGCACACAGAACAAAATCCCAACTTTGCCCTCCCTGCCCATTGCCTCAACTTGCAGATAAACTTTGCATTCTAACGAATGCTGGTTTGGGAGCACATGTTCCAACTCACCCGACTCACTCCCCCCAATTGGTGTTAGTTTTAATCATAAACCATAGCAAATGATAATGAGGGGAAAGTTTGCTGAGAAAGACACACACAAAAGATTAGTTGCCATCAAGTGCCACCAAGTGGTAAAAGCTTTGCAATTCAGGCAACCATAGAGGGGTATTTGAAAAAAAAAAAGAAACAATATTAGTAGTAAAGTTGTCACACAGTTGTCACACTGGTCAACATTTCTGGTGAGAAGAAGAGGTATTATAGCCAAGAACGGTTGTGCAGTATGGGTCTGGTATTGAAGGAAGGACTGAGATTAGGGTCTTGAAGAGGTTTTGTAATAGTTATGTAGCACCCTCCAGTGTGCTACCAGTGCTGGTGTAGGCAAATTTATGTTATGATTCATGGTTAGTTTGTGAGTCAAAAATTGAGTCAGGGTTACTGCAGGTCAGGTTGGATGGCTCACAGAGGCAGGTCTCTGATACCTCCCCTGGATCTAGATGTTTGGAGAAACTTATAGAAGTTAGTGGGCAGAGGCCAGGAGGTACTGATCTGCATACTTGTGGGAACTTGGCCATATCCCAGGCAGAATGTCCTGGCAAGGTGGCTAGGTATCAGGGACCAGGAATCAGACCGAGACAGCAGTATAGTTAAATCACACTTGTTTATTAATAATAATAATAATAATAATAATAAGGTAAACAGAGTAAGCATAGTCAAAACAAGCCAGAGTTCAGTCCCTGGATCGAGTAGTCAGCCAAGCAAATATCTGCAGCCCCAGAGTTGATTAGAGCCTGTATCTCGATGGACGACTCAGCCCAAGAAAGGGTGACCAAATCCAGGGGCTTATCCTTCTGGATAACTGGGGATGAAATAACGCCACCTAAGGTCTGTCCATGACAGGACCTCAAGGTTCAGGCGTACCCTGAACGGGTAGGACAAGACTTCAAAAAGTGACCTGCCTGGCCACAATAAAGGCACAATCTCTCCCTCCTCCTAAAGGCTCTCTCATCCGCAGAGAGACGCATGAAACCCAAGTGCATGGGTTCATCTTCACTGACTGACTCGGTACCAGGAGGCATGGGAGGTGAGGGAGGCACGGGTGGGACTGCAAAGCTCGGAGGCAAATGTACAGGAGGCTTCTGCAAGCGCTCCTTAAAAGAGAGTCTTTCTCTGAATCTGTAGTCAATGAGGACGGCAAACGTGATCAACCGCTCCAGCTCAGTGGGTATATCTCGGGCTGCTATCTCATCCTTGATGGAATCCGAGAGACCATGAGAAAAAGCAGCCATGAGGGCCTCATTGTTCCAAGCAACCTCTGCTGCCAGAGTATGGAATTCAATGGCGTAGTCGGCAACAGTTCTCGTACTCTGTTTGATGGACAAGAGGCACTTGGCATACCATTTTAAAGGAGGCCACAAAGTCAGGGTAACTCAAGACAACAGGTTTTTGCGTTTCCCATAGAGGGTTTGCCCAGGTCAAGGCTCTCTCAGAAAGCAAAGATACTACGAAACCTACTTTGCTTCTGTCTGTGGGAAACGCCTGGGGCAGCATCTCAAAGTAAATCTCAACCTGGTTGAGAAAACCTCTGCATTGAACTGGATCGCTCCCAAATTGCTGGGGAAGCGGAGCGGAACCAGACATACCTCTTATAGAGGTAATACTCCAAGCGGGTGCCTGCACAGAGACTGGTGCAGCAGCAGGACGGCCTGCAACTCAGGTTGTACCGGAGCAGCCACAGTGGTGTTTCCAGGTGACCTGTGTGACTCAGGAGTGCTTGTAACGCTATGGCAAACTGATCCATGGGGTGATCTTGCTCATCCAATCTGGAAAATATATTACCAACAAGTGGATTGACTGTATCTTCTGAATTCATAGCCTTTGCCTACTATCAGGGACCATGAATCAGACCGAGACAGAAGTATAGTTAAATCACACTTGTTTATTATTAATAATAATAATAATAATAATAATAATAATAATAAGGTAAACAGAGTAAGTGTAGTCAAAACAAGCCAGAGATCAGTAACCGGATCGGGTTGTCAGCCAAGCAAATGTCAGAGAGCCAGAGATAAACGTAGTAGTACAGCAAGCAGCATCAGGAGCCAGAAGGAACGTCAGCCAAGCAAGTCTTCAACAGGAATGCAGGAGAAAGTCTCTGTGATGTTGACAAAGGCGAAGGCAGAGATCAAGTGAGCTGGACAACTTAAAGTATGCAGGACTGATGAGCAGAATCAACAACAGCTGGGTAACTGTGGAGAGAGATGGGAGCTGGCAATTATCCCACAGCTGAGCAGCCAGCTCAGAGAAGGAAGGGCTGAGCCCAGCCCTGACACTAGGTCAGCTCTTAAATATGAAAGAGCCATGCCAGCAGGAGAGTCAGGTGAAAGAAGGAGTCTGTTGGTGGTCTACGAGGGACTCCTGGGTCTGGGGATGGGGGGGCTCTGCCTTGAAGCTGGGCTCGGACTGGCTTGGGAAGATTCACAAGGGGAGAGACTGCCACATGTAGCAAGCTTTTAGTAGGACAGCGCTGTGCTTAACCCTTTCTATCACTTGCCCTGGGAGATCTTTGGAGCTGGTGAACAAGCAGCCAGGATGGCTGGTGGTTCCTGCAGGCAGTAGAGCTGGGAGCAGTTCTACAGAGGAGAGGTGATACTCCTGCATGCAGCTAATAACATAATGTGCTATTTTCTAAGGGGACAGAGAGTTCCTAGTCCTCAAGGGCCTTTCACTTTTGATCACTAAAGACTGACAGTTTCCAGAAAGTGGGACAGGCCAGGATTTTGTACATAGGGAGGAAGTTGTCCCCGTGCATTGTTTTAGTCAAGTTGGGCATCCCATAACCCCTCTACCCATCCAAGTTATCACCCCTAATAAGACAATAAAACTAAGCTCAAAGACTGTTCCTTGTGTCTAGATGCAAGTGGAAATTGCTTGTTGCCTGGTTGTGCAGAAGTAGGGGAACCACACACCAGCAGCACCTGCGGGGGTGGAGCTACAGTTAACATACAGTCCTCCCATATTAGGAGTCCATCTACTCAGTACTGGGCATCGTCCATATTTAGGTGAAAAATAAATATACATATATATTAGAATGGGGAATGGACAGTCATTAGGCATGGGCAGTAGCACTGGACACTGCATGGAGCATAAAGTAGTCTTGTTCTGTATTCTGAGTGTAATTCTGTTCTATCTATCAGTATCTGTTCTATTTCTGTATGTATGTACAGTACGCTGCATAGTAATGATTAACTTGTCCTGTAAGCTGGGTGTAATTCTCACTATTAGTAATTATTCTGTATGCACGGATGCTTCACAAACCACTTATTTTGTTTTGTATGGTGGGTATTATTCTCAGTGTCTTACCCTGTGTTTACTATGACAGTGTGAGACCCTGCCACTATGTAAATCAGGGGTTTCCGACCCCCGGTCTGCGGTCCGGTACCGCTCTGTGCCCTGTTTACAGCCGGGCAACGACGACTGCACTGAAAGAGGTGTGGTGGGCGAGCAGAGAGATGACATCATCTCTCCCTGCCCGCCTTGCATCACAGCTGTTCTGCCTTCCAACTGCCATAGGATGGCAGTATAGCTACTGCGCGTGTGCCGTTTTCCCCATTTTTGAATGCAGGATGCTCCGGATGCCATACTGCAGGGGAGAGGCTGCGAGAGAATACATGTAAGTGTTTTTACTGCAGTGCACTTACAAATTGGCCTTAAAGTAACAAGCTGTATCTGAAGAAATGCCTAATCCCCTGCGCTACTATGTGCACAAAAATGGATAGCATAAAAGAAATGTATGGATAGCGTAAAAGAAAACCTAAAGTGAATAAATGTGTAGGGGTTTGCTGCTGAATACCTGCTAGTGTTCTAATTGATTGTAACCATTGATAAAAATGATATATGTGGTACAGCGCTCCCCACTAGTACTGCACAGTAAAACACACTGATAATGTATAATACGACACACTAAGAGCACACTACATGTGAGGTCCTATACATCATTAGAAACAAATACATTGTGTGGAATATATAAATAATAAACAACAAAAGACACTTTAAATATACATCACTGTGATGCCTAAACCAGTGATAATCAGTGATAGGCATTTCCAGTGATATAAAGTAAGCTTGAAACACAATATATTGGACTTATTGGTGGCAAGTGACATGCGCATCCAGTGGCAGGTGAAGTTGGCAAGTGACACGCTACATCTGGTGGCAGGCGACGGTGGCAAGTGACAAGCTGCATCTAGTAGCAGGCGACGGTGGCAAGTGACATACTGCATCTGGTGGCAGGTGACGATGGCAAGTGACAAGCTGCATTTGGTGACAAGCAATGGTGGCAAGTAGGGGTGCAACGGATCAAAAAACTCACGGTTCGGATCGTTCCTTGGATCAGGAGTCATGGTTCGGATCATTTTTGAATCAACAAAAAAAAATCTCCCCCACTGTAATATCCACAATCTCCCTATTGGCAGGGTGTGGCAGAGTATTGGCAGAGTATTGCAGGGTATTGGCGGGTATATTGGCAGGGTATTGGCGGGTATATTGGCAGGGTATTGGCAGACTAATGGCAGGGTATGGCAGACTAATGGCAGGGTATGGCAGACTATTGACAGGGTATGGCAGACTATTGGCAGGGTATGGCAGAGTATTGCAGAGTATTGGCAGGGTATGGAAGAGTATTGTCAGGGTATGGAAGAATATTGTCAGGGCATTGCAGAGTATTGTCAGGGCATTGCAGAGTATTGTCAGGGCATTGCAGCAGGGTATTGCAGAGTATTGGCAGGGTATTGCAGAGTATTGGCAGGGCATTGCAGAGTATTGGCAGGGCATTGCAGAGTATTGGCAGGGTATTGCAGCAGAGCATTGCAGAGTATTGGCAGGGCATTGCAGAGTATTGGCAGGGCATTGCAGAGTATTGGCACTGCTGCCATCCGATCTCCCCCCTCCACTGTACAGATCAGTACACAGAGGGGAGAGAGGAAGCAGCGTCATGACATGACCCTGGTTTGTTACAAGTGATCGCTCCGTGATTTGACGGAGCGATCATGTGCTAAAGGGCCCGCCGGGTATACCAAGATGGCCGCCGCTCCGGAGCTAGGCGGAAGCCGCAGCCTTTCCTATGGCCGAGGCCACAGAGCGATCCGCGGATCGCGGGTGTCCTGTACGGATCAACCTCCGCGGATCGGATCACGGATCGATGACGATCCGTTGCACCCCTAGTGGCAAGTGACATGCTGCATCTGATGGCAAGCAACAGTGGCAAGTGACACGCAGCATCTGAAGGCAGACAACGGTGGCAAGTGACACGCTGCATCTCGTGGCAGTAATGGTGATAAGTGACATGCTGCATCTGATGGCAAGCAATGGTTGCAAGTGACACGCTGCATCTGAAGGCAGGCGACGGTGGCAGGTGAGACGCTGCGTCTGGTGGCTGGCGACGGTGGCAAGTGACACGCTGCATCTGCTGGCAGGCGACACTGGCAAGTGGCACACTCAGGGCTCACACTGATTCTGCATTATGGTGAGTGAAACTATTTCCTTGCATATTACAATGTGATAATAAAAACAATTCGCTTCAAGCATGCTGACATCATATCAGTCATGGTGTCGTGATGACTGAAGTGCTAACACCAGCCATTGCATAAAGGTTGGGAACTGCTGATGCAAATGGTCAGGAAAAGGACACGGGTTTGCACGATTGCTGAGTGCAGGACTTTGAAGTGTTAACTTTGAGCGGAGAAAACTGCTTTTGCAGATTTTTCCAGATTTTGGTATGTCCAGATGGGGCTCTGTAGTTTGGAGATTTCAAAGCACTCTGGGAGGGAAGAGATGTCCAACCTGTTGTCTGAACTTTGTGAAACACCAGCAGGGTGTATGCCTAGGTGCACACAGCCCGTTCAATAATGGTCTGGCGAAAGTTGCATGTGGAGTAGGAATGGGAGTTATGCCGCGTACACACGAGCGGACTTTACGGCAGACTTTGCCCGGCGGACTTTTCGACGGACTTTATGACAGACTTTCCGAATGAACGGACTTGCCTACACACAATCCACCAAAGTCCGTCGAATTCGTACGTGATGACATACGACCGGACTAAAACAAGAAAGTTCATAGCCAGTAGCCAATAGCTGCCCTAGCGTGGCTTTTTGTCCGTCAAACTAGCATACAGACGAGCAGACTTTTTGACCGGACTTGAGTTCGACGGATAGATTTAAAACATGTTTCAAATCTAAGTCCGTCCAAGTTTTGAGAAAACAAAGTCCGCTGGAGCCCAAACACGATCAAATTGTCAGACGAAATCCCTTCCGCCGGGCAAAGTCTGCCGTAAAGTCCGCTCGTGTGTACGAGGCATTATGCGACAATTCGATCATGTGTGGGCTCCAGCGGACTTTGTTTTCTCAAAAGTTGGACGGACTTAGGTTTGAAACATGTTTTAAATCTATCCGTCGAACTCGAGTCTGGTTGAAAAGTCCGCTCGTCTGTATGCTAGTTCGACGGACAAAAAGCCACGCTAGGGCAGCTATTGGCTACTGGCTATAAACTTCCTTGTTTTAGTCCGGTCGTACGTCATCACGTACAAATTTGACAGACTTTGGTGGATTGTGTGTAGGCAAGTCCGTTCATTCAGAAAGTCCTTCATAAAGTCCGTCGAAAAGTCCGCCGGGCAAAGTCTGCCGTAAAGTCCGCTCGTGTGTACGCGGCATTAGAGTTGCAGTGGCTGCCGTGTGGCGACAACCCCCTATCAGCAGAGCTGGTGGTGCTTTTCAGAGACTACATCCCTGATGTAGGGGACTTCTTGCCAAAGGACTGAGAAAACCGGGACAGTTACATGGGCTTGGGTGACCAAGAAAGGGTCTGGGAAGCCAAGAAAACTGAGGCAGATAGTGGGTCCAGGATGGCTGGAGGAAGTCTGGAGGTTTCTGAGAAAATGGGTGAACCCAGGGGGGTTCTAGAATCCTGTTGAGTCCAGGAGTAGGCTGTGCAGCGAAGTTCTGCAAACTGAGACTAAGTGAGCCGGGGAAAAGCCAAAGATGACTTGGCATTTTGTTGCTGGCTGTATTTCTATTTTGCTGGAGAAGAACCCCCGCATGGGCAATCCGTCTTATGTTGAACTTTTTGCCTTTTTCTGTTTCAATATATTTAATAAAGGTTTCAAAGAAGTATACAAATCATAAGCAAACTGCTATTTTTGCCTTTTTAATAACTGTGGGCTACCAGGCTCCGAAATAAAGTACAGACTGGCGTGAACTGACTTGCAAAAGCATCTACCACTAGCGCTAAACAACCCCCAGATCACAGTACAGACGCTGCACAGTAACACTTCCCTTGTTCTTTATGCTTGGTGTCATTCTTAGTATCTGCTCCTATTCTATGTGTACGGATGATAGACAGTAACACTACTCTTATCCTACACGGTAGGTATAATTCTAAGATCTTTTCCTATTCTGTATGCATAGAAATTGCACATTAACATATCTTTTCCTGTGTTTGCTGGGTGTAATTCTCAGTATATGGTATTGTGTTTTCAAGGACACAGCATAGTCTTCCACCCTGTAAGGCTGCATTCACACCTGAGCTTACCGTCTTTGAGCATTTTTCCGTTGTTTTATTTTTTCGTTAGGGTAAGGGGTTAGAATTAAGGTTGGGTTAGGGTTAGAAGTAGGAGTTGGGGTTAGGGTGTCACGTACCTTGGTTGGAGGCCGAGTTGACGAGAGGGCTTCCCCTGCAGCTCTGGTCCGAGCACCCCTGAATGTGGTGACAGAGGCTCAAAGAAGCAAGGGTGCCAGTTGCTTGATAGCAGGTGAATGCCAAAGTCAGGGACGTAGCCAAGGTGAGCCGGGGTCTTACACGGTAAGATGACAGGGTGGTCAGGAGGCACCTACATGTCAGTGCACACTGGATATTAGCGTGAGCTCATCTGTGTGCTGGTACACGTCCACGAGCATTATCTGTATAGGAATGAGAAATATAATTGGTATTTTATGTTTTACAATTTTTATGTTGAGCAGAAAATCGCAAACAAATGCATACAAAAACATGCAAATTCATCTCTATGGGTATAAAATCATGCCACAACTGCTCAAATCTGACCGATTTGAGCTACAAAAAAACTCCAGAACTTTTTAGAGCTTCAGGCATTTGGCTTTAGGTGACTTGGAGTGGAAATGTGAACCAACTCCAAAGAGAATAATTGATTTTTTTTCTCCTCCAGCGTTTTGGAGCTTGCAACTTCAAGCTACAAAACGCTGGGGTGTGAATGGGGCCTAAGTGATCCTTGGCATCTGTTCTTATTTGCTAAGTGCACTGTTCATCTTCCTATGACTGCTCAACATCTCAATTTTCACTGAACAAACTCATTAGTTTCCTTTTAAAGTCCGACTATGGGATGGAGAAAAAAACATCCCTTGCAGCAGCTCCCTTTTACCAACTTCCGATGCAAGAGAAAATGCTCATTAGACCTAGGGGAAGCTGAAGAGGATGCAAAAATCCAGGCTGTGGAACCTTAGTGTCATCACATACGATGCAGGCCTATTAACTCTAAACTGTGCATGGAGGAGGCAGGTGTATGACTGCAGCTATGAGTACTTTAGAAGGGAGGCTGGGAGGCTTTATGGGAGCATTCGAAAGTCCAGACAAAAGGTAGATATTTCAGGCTACTGCTTAGACATGATTAACATTAAAACATTTCCCCTAAAGCATAGGAAATCTTCAGTTTTTGAGTTAAGTTCACTTTGAGCTGTACTTCTGATGCATGTTCCCCCAAAAAAATGATTTTAAAACAATTTCACATGTTTTATGTAGACCATTACATACTGAATACTGTGTATAGTAGAATCATTTCAAAACTCTTATGTTGCAGGTTTTACATTGACCAGCAGTGGGCAGCATAGCCTGCTAAATGGCAGCAAACCACTTGTACTATTTAACTATTAGAAGTCCTGTTTGGCTCCAAACTTTTCTATACATCGATAAAGGTTTGTAAATGTGCAAAATATAAGGCAAAAAAGTCAAGTATTGTTTTATTTTTTCAATGCAAAGAATTGCCATAGAGGCTGTTACCATACCATATAGAAGCATGGAATATATTTGGAAATTAAGCTGAAATAATAAATAACATTCACTGATCCAGGTAAGGTTGGGCCTGTCATGGATTACAGGCCAGAAAACGTTTCATTCAGCCTTTGAATTTAAAACAAAATGAAAGCAGCAAATAAAGTCAACAGTATATTTAGCCAATCATTTTTAGAGTGTGGTTTATTTATGGGCCACATGACTGGTAGTGTGGCGGATATGTTCTTTACATAAATATTCTGGGCTAAAAGGTATTCCTAGTATGTTAGTTCTTAGTATAAAAAAAATTTAAAAAATAAATAAAGTGAGCCGCCACACCACCTTTAACCTTGAACTGTCCCTTTAGGGATACCCTATAACCCTAGTGCCTTAACATTTAAACTTCTCATCAATCAAGCTCTAAAACCCAATGCTTAAGACAAACCCACGAAACGTGACCCTCAACATGCTGGGGCAATTCATGGTAAAGTGCATGTTTTACCAAGCATTACTGCAATTCGCATAAATGAGCAAAATGCATTTTGAATGCCCCAATGCACTACTGAAGTAGAGGGTGACAAACCTACGCTGCAGAACACCACAATGCACAGTGTACGCTGGGGAGTGCTTAGTAACAAAATGTGTCAGGTACATTGTCTACTGTGCTAAGGGTTTTACAAATAAATTAGCCAAATAAATAGTATGCCTTAACACAGTATGAGCCGTAATGCATTGTGTCAATGTCAGTGCGACTAAGTCTGAATGGGCCTTATACGGACCATAAGTGCAGTTACGCTACAGGTTTTGAGACTTTTTTAGTTTTGGATGTCGTTGTGAGGGGTCAGAACCACTATCAGTCTTTTAATTACATGATGTAGGGCTGTCACCAGAAAAGGAAGTGAGGGAAAACCTAATATTCTTTTTTTTTACCTGTATGTATAAAGGTCAGTTCATATTAGCCCTGCTGGAATTGCAATGGAACATTGCACATTGACAGATATTTGTAATATTGTGGCAAATGCGTGGCAAATGTGCTGTTAGTAAATTATACACTTGTCTACTGTTAACAAATTTTACATTTGCAGTAACTTAATGTATGCAGGTTTCAGCAGCAAATATACAGTATGAGCAATGTGTTTCCTAGAAAATGTGCACTTGGAACTGTCCGTAGTGCTGAATAGGTGTTTTTAAACAGAGCGCTATACTTTAAAGAAAAAAAAAAAATGTAATCCCAAAGTTTGGCTCACCAGACATAAAGCCTGGTATCTCCATCACAGTAAAGTAGCAAGATCCCCCGGTTTTTAGGAGGGGTGCCAGCATTGGGGAGTTAATGTGCAACCTACATGTCAATTAATGAGAGCCAACTAGGCTGCCACTACTCTCCAGTCAAGGGGGAGGATCACTTACTGGTTCACCAGTGTACATAAACATATATAAAAATGAAATATAGCCTACAATTTTTTTCTAGTTACATCCTCTGGATTCACACCAGGAGATATGTGCCTTCCAGACTCTATAATATATGATTCTGCAGGCTGGCTTCCTTGCATTAATCAAGGTAGATATCACTGAACCTGATAGCCCATGCTTCTTCAGAATGTGGGTCTCAATAGCCAAACCGTTAAAATTAGCGTTTGTAAGGTAGGATGGAACACCGGACCTTGTGAGAGAAGGTCTGGACGTAGTGATAGGGTCCACGGGTATCCTACCGCCATCCTTATGATCTCTGCATACCAGGATCTTCTGGGCCACGCTGGGGCCACAAGAATCATCGACTTCCCTTCCTGCTTGACCCTGCGAAGAAGTCGTGGAAGCAGCAGAATAGGAGGGAATGCATAAATCAGTGAGAACTGATTCCACGGGAACACCATCTGTTCCGCACGCTAGCAGATCCCTTGTTCTTGACACAAAGTTGTCAATCTTTTTGTTGAACCTGGACGCAAACAGATCTACGTCTGGGATCCCCCATCTTTGGCATATTGTCAGGAAGATATTGGGGTGAAGGGACCATTCTCCCGGGAACAACTGCTGGTGCCTCAAGTAGTCTGCCAATTTTCTATTCCTGGAATGAAGACTGCCGATAGGCAAGGTACCTTGTTTTCTGCCCAAGTTAGGATATGAGTCACCTCTCTTTGGGCCGCACAACTTCTCGTGCCCCCTTTGTGATTGATATAGGCCACTGCTGTGGCATTGTCGGATTGGATCCTGAAAGGACAATTCCGTAACCTGAACGTCCAGGCCCTCAGGGCCAAGCGCGCTGCCCGAATCTCTAGAATGTTGATGGGTAAGGTAATTTCTGATCTGGACCATTTCCCTTGGACAGTCGCCTCTTCCCAGACTGCTCCCCAACCTGAAAGGCTGGCATCTGTTGCTACCACCTTCCAGGTAACTGGTAGGAAGGATTTTCCCTTCTGCAGATTCTTGGTTATCAACCACCAACTGAGGCTCCGGCTCACCCTTGGAGACAGATACATTGGGAAATCTAGAGCTTGGACCTTCTTGTTCCAAGCCCATAGGATACTGTTTTGCAGCAGCCTCAAATGAAACTAAGCATAAGGAATGGCCTTGAATGAAGCCACCATCTTTCCCAACAACCTCATGCAAAGTCGAATAGAATCCTTCTTTTTTGCCTTGACCGCCTGAATCAGTTCCTTTATGGCACTGATCTTCGCCTGGGGCAAAAATACCCTTTTCTGGGCTGTATCTATGATCAGACCCAAGTATTCAAATCTCCCTGATGGTTTTAAGGAGGATTTCTCTAGGTTGAGAATCCAACCTAGGTATTCCAGGTAGTTGACTGTGGTGACCTTTGGTCTAAGCAGGCTACCGACTGGTCTATCAAGAGCAGATCGTCTAGGTAAACTATAATCGTTATACCTTGGGCCCTTAATCTGGCTAGAGGAGGAGCCAGGACCTTTGTAAACACTCGAGGTGCAATAGCTAGACCAAAAGGCAGAGCAACAAACTGAAAATGAAGATTTTCTACCTTGAAACATAGATATTTTGGGTGAGCGGGAAAAATAGGCACATGGAGGTAAGCATCCTTGATGTCGATTGACGCCAGGAGTTCTCCACCTTGTAGGATGGAGACTACTGAATGGATTGACTCCATGCAAAAAGAGCAGATATTCAGAAACCAGTTTAGATCTTTGAGATCTAGAATGGGTCTGACATCTCCAATTGGTTTTGGTACCGTGAAAAGGTTTGAATATAACCCCAATCCTTGCTCTTCCATGGGGACCACTGAGATCACCTTTTGAGATAAAAGATGGTCTAATGCTTGAAAGAGAGACTTCTTTTTCTCTGGATCCCTGGGAACGTTTGATCTGAGAAAACCAGGAGACGGGAACTTTCGGAACTCTAGTTTGTACCCTAGAGCAGTCAAAAATGTGGAACAGACCATTTCAGTAAGAGATTGCACCATCAATCTTTCAGATTGTGCAGCTGATCCTTCTGCATTTGACCCCTCAGAAGAGAAGTCATCAGTCTCTTCATGGTCCCCTGAGAGAAATTCATCTTTTCCCTCCCCCAGTTCCTCAGTTTGAGGGTTCTGGGTAATGGAAGGGGACCTGTCGCGTTTTGTCCCACACTGGGATGCGATTAAAGCCGCTAACTTTTCTTCCAAACCTATCATGGCTGAGGAAAAAACCTCTTCAGTAATATAGACAGTTGCAACATTTGAAAGCCCTGATGGCTCACTCTGACCAACCACCTCAGATCTCTCAGGGGAGGATGCCATTGTAGAGATGAGTTTAGGCTTTTTTGAGCTTGAGGGAGTCCCTTTTGAGTCCTTTTTTGGGGTGATTATACCTCCCCTTCTGACCATAGCCCGATGCACAAATGCAGAGGTACTACCAGAAGAAATTGCACCCACTGCTTGAGCAAGTAGACCAGCAAATGCCGCTGCTATTAGTGCACAGCCTTTAGTAAATGTGCCAAGGGAATGCCCGTGTCACCACTTACATGCCCCCTTTTTGCTCTTGTGTCCCTCCGACAGCTGCAGTCAGCAAAATGGAGCTTTTTAAATGTACTCCCACGCTGGACGTTGCTGCACGCCAACGCCGTGCTAAGCCAAGCCCCATCCGTACATATTCCCACCACATCACCTCTTCTTTTTTTAAAAAGAGCGTTTTCACGCACGAGTGAGGGCCTCCGATCCAACGGGATTGGCGTGTGTGTGTGTGTGGGGGAGGGGGGGGGGGCGGCAAATAGGAGAGCTGACAGAACCGCCACGCAGAGGCAGTGGAGAACGGAGCGGCATCCGCCGATCGTTCTGGCTTCCCCCTCTATCCAGGGAGAGCTTTTGTCCAGGTGGGGGGTGTTTTTGGGAAAAAATCTCCCCCAACATCTTGCCGGAAGGAAGATTGCAGCTTCTGCTGATACAGAGTGATCTGAGGAAAGCATGACAAGATACATGTTCTATACAGCCCCCAGTGGTGACTTTTAGGCATGACAACATTTACTTTTAAAGGAGACAATTCAAAAGAAAATTAAATTCCTTAGAAATCTCCACTTACCTTTCCTGCCGCAGGGATTCTGTGGTAAAACCAACAGACCCAATCTTCACCCTTCACGGTGGGCTCCGTTAAAAAACCTTCAGGAACCAGGGCCCCTTTTTATCGGGGGATCCACACTCCTGGACCCGTAAAGCACCCCGCCAGGAAAAGTTTATGGCTGAAAAACCAAAAGCACTGGATCCTGGGGTCCAGCTCTCTAAAAAGAGAAGTGTTATGGGCTCCCCTCCCTTGGCAGACCCTCAGGTTCACTGGGCCAGGGATGTGAGGAAGAAGCCCTTGTCCCCTTCAAGTGTGCTTGTGGCCTCAGCATATTGTATTTTTGTTTTGTCTCTCTTGTGCACTTGTTAAAGATTGTGGAGGTCTGTAAATCTAATGGTGTTATATGTATCTGCTTTTGTCTATAGTGCAGATGTTAAAGAATGTCTTTTTAACTCACTGTTGGGAGCTGTAATTGTTATTGTATTATACAACACAACCCCAAGGTTCTAAATAAGGTCTATTATAAGTGCTCTTGACAGTGACTGTATAAATTTTCACTGTGCAAAGGTCTTCCATGTGCATCTTACTCTTAAAGCTAGTTATAAATTAAACCAATTGGCATTTTTGTTTAGCTTGCTGGATCTGGCATGGGAACACCTTGGACGCCTTCAGCTGCCATTGTGCTCTATGTGGCTTCTGGTGTGTCCCTGCTCCTTTACAGAGGAATAGGCTCCATTCAAGGTATACCTGTCCTTAATTCATCCATTGCTAAATGGGCTCCACTATGGAGGATCTCATAGATTAGCGTTAGGACTGCACTATACAGAGGAGCTTTTAGGAAGCAGTGTGGCTTCCACATATATCTGCAAATGCCGTTTAAACTAAAACCTGTTGTTACTGCAAATTGTTAGACAGTGTAATTTGTTTTATTTGGGGCTAGCTCGTAAGTGTGCTAAAAAATAAATGTTGTTTTATGGACTCTCTGCAAAACTCTTGCATGTGCACCTTACTCTAATCCTAGTTATAAATTGGGGTGGTTGGCAATTTTTAAATTACCGGTGCTCAGCACAGTGGCCATAAGAAGAAATTCTTTACCATCATTATGACTACCACATCACAGAGAACCCTTGAGATCACAAGGCAGGGCATAGGATGGAATTTATTTTTTTCCATGTTTAGAGTGTTCACCGAACGCTCCTCCAGTCCCCAACGGGTTAATGTGTTCCTCCTGTGCCTTGTCCAGCTTAGTCGCCACCTTGATGCCCTAAAATACTGTGCCGTCTAGCCAGACAAGCTGATCTATTACAGGCATAAGAAAGAGGAGGAAAAATAGACCGAGCCGATCCATTATTCAACGCGAAAAATGCAAATTAGAGAGAAAAAAATTAATGATCATTTTCCCAGCCTTCTTTTCTCTGTATCTCCCCTTCTCCCGCAGAATGTGGGGTTACTGACAGGCCTTGCATAATTCCAGAACAGCCTGAGGCTTGATGCTGGCACAGAGATGCTTTGTCTATATATTATTGATGCAGAAAAAATTCCCAGAACTTTTACAAAAGGCAACAAACGGCGGAAGTTTTAAGGTAACGGCGCAGGTTTTTACAGATAATCGTGTAATAATGGGGAATTAATAAAATATCTAAAGCTAGTTGAGTACCATCAGAATGGTACTTACTCTGGCAACAATCCCTAAAGGTGGTACAGGGGGGCAGATCGTAAATCCGAAAGCATCCAACAGGATCAAAGTGTCTAAAAATCAAAAAATACTAGTATACATTGCAGTATTTACATTAGTGTCACTGTTTTCAATTTCTTTTTTTTTTTCTTTGCTTCCTCTTCTTTTTTCTTTTTTTCACCTGTCAGTAAGTGGCCTTTCCGAGCATCCGATACTTGGGTGAGCACACTCCCTGAGCTGCCCCCTAAACAGGAACACCGTTGTTATCCTAGAATGGGGGATGTGTACATTTAAAAGACTGCATTTTAAAGACTTCAACCACTTGCCGCCAAATCACGTACCTAGTACATCATTTGAATTCAAGTGGTTGTACCGGGATGATGCCTGCCCTGGGAACCGTTTTTTTAGAGCCAACGGTCTGCTCTCTTGTAATAGCAATCAGAGTGCCTAACTAGCCACACAATTGCTATTACAAGCAGCCGGAGGGGACGTCTCCCCGCCTCCCGCAACTCTCTCAGGCTCTCCCGTCCCACTGGGAGACCCGAGCTACTAGCCGGCACATCCACCGGCTTGCTGGGCACCAGTACAAATCTGAAATCATTTTGATCGGGTCTTTGATGGTAACCCAGAAGCTATCACATGACATCACTTCCGGTTTACCTGGCTCTCAACGGCAGCATTTTTTGAAAATTGAAAGTATTCATAAACGCTGCTCTTGGCATTTTGAATGCTTAGAAGTGCAAAGGAGGGATTTGGGACCCCTTTTGACCCCAGATCCCTCCATAAAGAGTACCTGTCACATGTATATTGCTGTCTAAGAGTGTTTACATTCTTTGTGTGTGACAGCAATAAAAGTGATAAAAAAAAATGTAAAGCAACAGTGTAAAAATAAATAAAATAAAATAAATGAATAATTAAAAGAAAAAAATTAAGTGCCTCTGTCCCCCAATGCAAAGGTGAACGCGTGCGTCTGTCCCGCACGCACACAAACAGCGATGGTCCCACACATGTAAGGTATTGCCGCAAGCGTCAGATCATGGACAGTAATTCTAGCTCTAGACCTCCTCTGTAGATATAAAGTGGTAACCTATAAAGGCTTTGAAAGCATTGCCTATGGCAGAGCCCCCCCCCCCCGCCCCAAAGCACAGTGGGGGACCCCACGCCATTTTCTTTTTTAAATTTGGCATGGGGTTCCACTTAAAATCTATACCAGACCCGAAGGGCCTGGTATGGATTGGGAAGGGCCTCATGCTGTTTTTTTTCTGACTTTTCTATATATCCGGCATTCTTTTGTTTACAGTTCAGCTGTCAGCAGGGAAGCAGAGTCATCGGCCTGCTCCTTAACCTGGCCTGCTCCTTAGCAACCAGCTATTCTTCATAAATAATTCAAATTGGTTGATCATTTTTCGACTGATCTGAATTTGAATCGTTCCAAAGATTTAGAATTTGTTAGGAAATTAATAAACAAAACTAAATTAAACTAAACTAAATATATTCTGAAAGAAACCAACAAAACAAAATTAGTGACATAACAAATCTATCTGATACAAAATCATTTTTCAGTTCTGCGCATGTCTAATAACAAGAGAGTTTTTTTTTTTTTTTTAAAGAGTAGGAATGTGTTAAAACTGCTGTCATTTTGAACAGGAAGCAAGAGAAAATCCCCCCAAGTGAGGAAAAACCTCCTCTTACTGTAGCTAGTAGTAACCCGAACACAAGAACAGGTGTCCTCATTGGTAAATTTCCCAATATTTCCTTTTCTGGTAAGTTGTTGATGTTTTGTTGGATATAGATATACTAAAAACTACCTACACACACACACAATGAAAGATCATTACTCAAAATTGCATGTTCACATTGGGAAGATGTGTCTATGGAGGGGATGGAACTAAAAGTGCTAGCCTATAATGAAAAGAAACAATAGAGATTTAAAGATCAACCCAGGCCATCACCTCACCTGTAAGAATACACTGCCAAGGTTTGTGGAGACATTGGTAAGAGCCTGCGGGCATAAGAGCATTCCTCCAATGGTTTAGGTGACCGGTGCAATAGGGGGGAGTCACAAGACTCTTCATAGGTCAGTTAAAAGGCAGCCATGCTTCCTTTCTGTGCACGATATAGAATGGAAAATGAAAAGCTCTATATATGAAAGCCAACCACATCTTGAATCCTGGCTTTTAATTGCAGTTATGATCACAAAACATGTTGGTAAATATCCTAAAAGGGATATACTGTAGAATTATGGGTAAAAGATCATGGCATGCTTTTAAGTGAATACCTCAACAATTGGGTTTATAGAGCTTCTGATGATATAGAACAGTGACTTGTACATAGTATCATCTCCACCTCAGCAAAGTACTGCTGGTTTTGGTCATGTAGGCACCAGATCAGTGCCTTCACTATAGTGCAAACTACAAGGTGGGAGACTTCAGGGGATGCTCCCTTGGAAACTCAGGACAATAAGCAAGGAGATGTAGGTAAAAGCCAATTTTTCATGGCAGGCCTGTGGCTAGTACTATTTCAGTTTCTATGCTTCATCAGTGCAGTGATTTTGACAAAAAGGTAAGCCTATATGAAAAAGCATAATCACGTGTGTCATGGGCAGTATGAACGCTAAATACGGGTCATGGTACATGTCTTTTTTTTTTTTATCAAAACATTTTTATTTGTTTTTGCATAAAGTGACTGTACAATTGTGCATAGTTATAGTCATATCAAGTGTTCAAAACTATCCGTCAGCATACGGATTAAGCATCAATAAGTCACATCATATAGATTAACATTCACAATAACATAACAGATAGTAGAAAACTAGCACTTGAAGCGACTTCTATAGCATCAGTAGGAAGTTTCTTTTTTTTTTTAAACTAAAAAAAATCATAACTTAAGCACTTGACAAAACAAAGTTAGAACATACAATTCTCTTCTCTCCTTCAACATATCCCCCACTTACGACTCCTAGTTGGCTAAAGTCTCAATAACCTATCCATCACTAACTGTGGTGGGGCAAGGCTAGGGTCATCTAACCAAGGCTGCCAGATAAGGTTAAATTTGGACACAGCATTTCTATGCCGATAGGCCAGTTGTTCCCTGAGAAGAAGGGAATTAACATAGGGAAATCTATTGTTTCCCAGAAGGTACTGTAGAAGCCATCCAATAACGAGCTATGAGTTTTCTAGTCAGGTACAGTAGTCTAGTAATCATAATATACATCCCCTTCTGGTACATTTTTTCATCAATTGCACCTAATAGGCACACTAATGGATTTAGAGGTACCGGTACCTGGGCTAGACGAGATACACTCTGTATGATCTTGGTCCAATAGCGATTAAGTTTTGGCCATCTCCAGATCATATGTATGAAATCTCCTTGCTGAACTTTACATTTTGAGGGGAGTCTTTCAAACCCCAGGCGTATAGTCTCTCAGACTTTGTACAATATAAATAGCTGCGATAACCTATGAGATGCTGAGACAGAAACAACTGGAATCGACTCTAAGGCCATATCCCACTGGTCTCCGTCAATATCTCCAATGTCTGTCACCCATCGAGCTCTACATTTTAGTGAGGCATGATCCTGGCTAGAAGACAATAGTACTGAGTTTATTTAGAGATTTATGCAGAGCGTGTCGATGCTGGAGGTATTGGTAGAAGCATCTCTTGGGCAAAGAAAACTCTACGCACAATTGTGTATAGGACTTCAGTAAAGTCCCTGAATAAATCTGGGGGAAGAATCATATCCCTTTTTGTCGCCATATAGAAAACCCCTGTAGTTTGTTTAGTTCCGGGTATTTGGGATTGTTCCAAAGAGGGGTAAACCCCAACCGGCCTTCCACAGATAAAGCTTCCCAGGTTGCCTTCCATACTCTACTAAGGAGATCTGTTGTCGGGGAGGACTGGGGTAGACTAGGCAGATCCATCTCCATATGTGAGCCAGCTTTTAGTGTTGGGCAGGACCGGGTCACCAATTGTACTATGGGATCATCATTATCATCCTGGCCCCATCCTGCTAATTGCTGCATTTGTGAAGATAAAAAGTATAGTTTAGGGTGAGGAACAGCAAGTCCCCCCTTTTTCTTTCCGTATTGTAAAGTGTACAAAATGATCCTAGTCCTCCTCCGTTTCCAAATGAGATCTCGCATCTGTGTGTCCACTCATCTAAACCACTTATTGGAAATCCACATAGGTGAATTTTGGAAGATATACAAAAGTTGTGGGGCCCAAACCATTTTAATTAAGTTCACCCTCCCCACTACCGAAAGGGGGAGTTTACACCAGCTGAGGCATTTCTCCATTTGTCTATCCAATAATGGGCTTAGATTTAATCAAAGATAACTAGTAGGGTCTGGGGACACTACTACACCTAGATATTTAAAAGAATTGGCAACAGTGATTTGTCTGGCTCCCAGAGGCAGGGGCCCAGTTAGTGGGTCTAGGGGCATGAGGATAGATTTTGACCAATTAATAAAAAAAAACAGAGAATTCCCCGAATTTTGTAATGGTCTCAATTACCTTCTGTAAGGAGGTATTGGTGTCCCCTAAGTATAGCAGAGCATCCTTGGCATAAAGGGACACTTTTTCCTCCAAAGGACCTCTACGAAACCCTACAATGTCAGGTGAGTTGCGTATCAATATTGCCAATGGCTCCACCGCCAGGGCAAACAATAAAGGGGATAACGGACATCCTTGACAGGTGCCCCTATGTAATGGCATCGGGAGAGAGAGACTATTATTAATACACAGCCTGGCCCTGGGCGCCGAGTAAAGGACCTTTAACCAATTTATGAATTGTTCCCGCAAGCCAAAGCGAGCCAGGATCTCCCAGAGCTATGGCCATTCAACTATCAAAAGCCTTGGCAGCATCCAAGGACAGAATGGCCCTACCCCCAGGATTATCCACTGGTGTCTGCAAGTTTAAGAACAATCTTCTAATATTATTGGCTGTGGACCTGGTAGGGATGAACCCAGATTGATTCCTGTGCACCAATTCTCCAACTACCTTAGAAAGTCTAGTAGCCATAGTCTAGTTATACTGCGGCAGGTTGGCTCCCCTGCGCGAGCCATCGTAGCTGTACGTTGGCTCTTTAAGACGCCTCCGGCAGTGCGCGTGCGCCTGAAGCGTGTTCCTGGAGCTGATTGGAGTGGCCGGCGGGTGCGATGACCGCCGGGCACCCGCGATTGCTCGTTACAAAATGAGAACGGGGATGTGTGTGTGTAAACACACAAATCCCGGTTCTCTCAGGGGAGAAGAGACAGATCGTGTGTTCATACTAAGTATGAACACCTATCTCTCCCTTTCCCTAGTCAGTCCCATCCCCCCTACAGTTAGAACACACCTAGGGACACACACACAGTTAACCCCTTGATCGCCCCCTAGTGTTGACCCCTTCCCTACCAGTGTCATTTATACAGTAATCAGTGCATTTTTATAGCACTGATCGCTGTATAAATGTCACTGGTCCAAAAAATGTGTCAAAAGTGTCCGATTTGTCCGCCGCAATATCGCAGTCCCGATAAAAATCACTGATCACTGCCATTACCAGTAAAAAAATAATAATAATAAAAATGCCATAAATCTATCCCCTATTTTGTAGATGCTATAACTTTTGTGCAAACCAATCAATAAACGCTTATTGCGATTTTTTTACCAAAAATATGAAGAAGAATACATATCGGCCTAAACTGAGGAAAATTTTTTTTTTTTTTAAATTTGGGATATTTATTATAGCAAAAAGTAAAAGATAGTGGTTTTTTTTTTCAAAATTGTCGCTCTTCTTTTGTTTATAGTGCAAAAAATAAAAACCGCAGAGGTGATCAAATACCAACAAAAGAAAGCTTTATTTGTGGGAAAAAAAGGACGTCAATTTTGTTTGGGTACAGCGTCGCACGACGCGCAATTGTCAGTTAAAGCGTCACAGTGCCGTATCGCAAAAAATGGCCTGGTCATTGAGCAGCCAAATCTTCCGGGGCTGAAGTGGTTAAACTATGTGCAGAGAAGATGACTACATACTGGTTATATTCCCTGTAATGTATCCTTGACGTGTATGGATCTTCAGCACAGACTAACAGAATGGACATATTGTTTGCCTTATAATTGATTGTGTCAATGTCTATATATTATTGATGTGATGTTCTGGACCAGCCTATTCCTGGTTTAAATAAAATATTTGCAAAAAAAATGCTTTTTCAGGCAGTCAAGGAATAGCTGAAACATAAAGCATAGATGAGGCACAAATCGTCAACAGAGATAAACAGAAAATTGGATAACATTTTGAGCCTCTTGTAACACCTTCTCTGTGAGACTAATGCAGCTGTTTGAGCACCACTATGGCAAAACAGTGGAAGAATGGCCACCTTAAGATTTTAGGTGTGCCCTATTGGTATTCATATTGTTCAGCGCTGTGTTGATTGCTGAGTTAGGAGTAATGTCCAGCCCCCCATTGGTGACCTCCTCCCTTGTTTTACAGTCTCATGATTAATTCCTGCCTGCAAAGGCACGAGGAGCTGTGCGTCTGTGACAGGCAATCCTCCAGGAGGCAAGATTAGCTCACCAAGCAAATTTCTGTGCTTCGGTCTCAATCCATCAGACCCTCATTAGAATAGCTAGGACAGTTCATTGGATCCCACCCTTTACTGCTGTGCCCAGCGCTCTTTACTCTGCTTGCCACTGTGTACACAGCTCTATTTTCATGGTGTATTAAATCTGTGACCACCAGCACTGCTTTCTTCACAACAGACCATCACTCCAAAATACCCCTTTGCCCCATTTTTTTCCTCCCTCTCCCTAATTAAAAAAAAAACAAAAAAAAAACACTTTATTTTTTATTTAATTATCGTCTTTTTTTTTTTATGGTCCACCCCATCCTCATCTCCATTCTCACCTAGGTAAGAATGACATCAGCAGTGGCGGCTGGTGTTTTATTTTTTTGGGGTGTGGCAAACAACCAGCCACCCCACTCCCGCCCACTTGTCTGCCGGTCGGTCTAGCATTTACCCCATCTAGGTGGCAGGTGGCGGGTAACAGGCATCACCCAGCAGGCATCGGCATTGGGAATCGGGCAGCGGCTCCTGTGTCTTTTCCTCCATCATGGCGACCGTGTGTCTCCTCCCCTCCTCCTAGGCATCCAATAGGATCGCCTGTCCTTTCAGCTAATCGGGTGACGGGTCTCAAGACCCGCTTCCTGATTGGCCGGGAGGAGGATCAGTGCTACAATAGTGAACATTCATTCTCTATTGTAACACACCTAGGTGGGCTCCGTTCACAACCTCTCTGCGCCCCGAACCCATCCTATTTGGAAGCCTATTAGAGCCTCTGGTTCTAATTAGGTGCTTCAAAAAAACACCCATGCCCGTGCGCCCTTAATGGACGGGCCGCCACTGGACATCAGTATGCTTCTGTAGCTTCCTGGGATATTTACATCACATATCCCAAGATGTATCAGCTGAGGCATTCAGCACTGAAGGACGAAGGGCCCAGGTGTGCACCATCAATAGGCCAGCTTCTAGAACCTGAAAGAGACAGCTGTTTTCCGATTACATCAGAGAGGTGTAGCCCTCTTTCAGGGAGAAATGACATAAAGATCCCCACCAGTATAGAAATAATACCAGCTTTATATAGCAAATGATTAATAACAGTACATACATTCAACATACAAATAGATATTATCAGCAAAGAGCCTGATAGGAGTCCTGGTGGAATTGTGCATATACTGTATACCCGGGTATACACTCACCAGTCACTTTATTAGGTACACCTGTTCAATTGCTTGGCAATTAGCCATTCACGTGGCAGCAACTAACGGCATTTAAGCATCTAGGTGTGGTGAAGACGACTTGCTGTAGTTCAAATTGAGCATCAGAATGGGGAAGAAATGGGATTTAAGTGACTTTGAACATGGCATGGTTGTTGGTGCCAGATGGGCTGGTCTAAGCATATCAAAAACTGATCTACTGTGATTTTCAAGCACAACCATCTTTAGGGTTTACAGAGAATGGTCTGAAAAAGTGAAAATATCCAGTGAGAGGCAGTTGTGTGGAAAAACATGTCAGTGGTCAGAGGAGAATGGGCAGGTGGTTCGAGATGACAGAAAGGCAACCGTAACTCAAATAACCACTCGTTACAACCAAGGTATTCAGAATACCATCTCTGAACCCACAACACTTAGGACCTTGAAGCAGATGGGCCACAGCAGCAGAAGACCGCACTGTGCCACTCCTGTCAGCTAAGAACAGGAAACTAAAGCTACAGTTCACAGGCTCACCAAAATTAGACAATAGAAGATTGCAAAAGCGTTGTCTGGTCTGATGAGTCTCAATTTCAGCTGCGACATTCAGATGGTAGGGTCAGAATTTGGCGTAAAAACATGAAAGCATGGATCCATCCTACCTTGTATCAACGGTTCAGTCTGGTGGTGGTGTAATGGTGTGGGGGATATTTTCTTGGCACACTTTGGGCCCCTTAGTACAAATTGAGCATTGTTTAAGTTTTTTATATTCCAGCATAGATTTTATATATATGCTATGAAAATATATGTATATTTATACTACATTTTGTGCCTTTCAGATAATGGCAAACATTTATCCCTGAAGAAGATTACTAAAGTTAATAATTTTTTGTCATTTCTGTAATACACCACAATTGTATTTGTCTGTGTGCATGTTCTTCTGTATAAATTTGTCTTTTTAATTTTTGTATAAATAAAAATGTATTCTTTTTTAATTCTTTGCCCTTAATTTTGCCCTTAAAATTCCATCTACATGAGGTTCTTTTTGTTTAAATGCCACAGCCTACCTGAGTATTGTTGCTGACCATGTCCATCCCTTTAGGGCTACAATATATCCACCCATCTTCTCATGGCTACTTCCAGCAGGATAATACATGCAATCCGTGTCACAAAGCTCAAATCATCTCACCACTGGTTTCTTGAAAATGGCAATGAGTTCACTGTACTCCAATGGCCTCCACAGTCACCAGATCTCAATCCAATTGTCAATATGGACCAAAATCTCTGAAGAATGTTTCCAACACCTTGTTGAATCTATGCCACAAAGAATTAAGGCAGTTCTAAAGGCAAAAGGGGGTCTAACCTGGTACTAGTAAGGTGTAGCTAATAAAGTGGCTGGTGAGTGTATATAGTTAATAATAGAGATACCTCCAGATGAATATTGCAGCAAATTCTTGTTGCAGGGTGTAACGAAACGTCCCACACCCCTCTTGAGTGCTTTCGTCATATACCGCTTCCTCCAGTCTGAATATAGATATCAGATATTTCAACAACCAAGAACTAGACAGTACTCGTTTTGGCTGCTGAACATGAACTGTTTATAAGAACACAGAATACAGGCTTTTAAACATTTGAGTAAGAGGTTCCCGCCTCATGCTCATATTACTCTAACAACACACCTGTAACCAGAAACCTAAATTAACATGAACTAATTAACTAATCATTCCCAGACTAGGTGACTCAGAGATATGACCTGTCATGGCAACCTTTTTGTCTCCTAGCTCCCTAACTACAATACACATTATAGCAGACAATTCAAGGCAGGTGGCTGGCTGATGACATCAGCATTGGCTATGAGTCCCAACAGTGTGAAGCAGTCACTATTTCCAATATGGCATATAGGCCCTATACAGGGTTCCCAGAGTCTGTGTGTCTTGGGGGGGACATGGACTTCAATCCAAAGTAACATTACTTCAAGGGTCCCCAGGCATACACCTCACAAAGAGTATTGTTCCGTTTAAACCCAGGGCCCATAATCAGTGGGTAAGAGGCTTGCTCCTAGTCCTCTCCAGAAGCCGCTATCTTGGTTAGGTCTGTCATATTTCTCCCCCCATCAAAAGTCGACTAACAAGGTCCCAGACCTCCACCTGGTCTGAACAAGCGTTAGTTGGGCAGAGTGAACTCACATAGTCCGCAAGATCTCCATTCTTGGCTGCAAGGAATAGTTGTCATCAGTAGGTGCGGGGCAGAGGGCATTGACTCTTTGTCCAGCTTACCCTGCATGGACATCTCTTAGGAGTAAATCCAGCAATGGGAAATTAGGTGGTAAAGGACTCTCTCTGTGGCTCAAGTACTTCAGAAGACTCTCTACAACTCGAGTAACACACAGCCACCTTCTTTTCTCTCTGCCATTGGTGGACTGTAATGTCCGAAAATAACTAAGCAAACTCATTCTTCCAGTGCTGCATTTTGCCTTTAAATAAAGCTTTGAGGAAAAAGACTAAATTAATAAATCTAAAATAATCCATTCATCTCTGCCAGAAGCCATCAAAGTTACACCAGTCAATCAGCAATTTGCATATTTTTAAATTCATGTTTTTTTGTTTTTTTTTTAACTCTTAGATTTTCACACCTAGTTTTCACATGCATATAAGCTAAGGGAGACATGAGTTCCCTTCAAGGCAACATTAAAAATGAGCTTCGGCTTCATCTGAACATGGTGTGTGTTAGATATTAAGCTTGTTTGGAATAGTCCTGATTTATGGGGGGGAAAAGAGAAATGTTTACCATAGAGGAAACGAGTGCCCCATTCAGGGTCTGGCTACATGTGACATGTGAGTGTCTCAAAGAAATCCAAATACCTGGCTGTCATCTTGATGCCCTGGTTTTTAAACTCCTTTTTTTTTTTTTGAGTAAACTTTATGTGAAGTCCACAAAGTGACGCTTCATTCATGTCACTGCACAGCAGGGCAGTCACATGCAGGGCCATCCACAGCAATGTGAAATTATGCAAATATATTTCATACTATTGCACAGCTTTGGAACACAGAGAGATTCACACTGCATTCTGGTGAGAATATGACACGCAGAAAACAATAGTCACTGGGCATTGCGATTGCAGTTATCTGCGTTTATCAATGAGAAAAAAAATGCAGGTAACTGCACATAGTGTGAACAGGCCCCAAATTGAGTCAGTTTTCTTTTTGTACTAGAAAGGCCAATGACTCGTTTTCCTTAATGATATAAAACTGGCATTACATCACCCCCTGCAGCATGACTCTGCAGCTTAAAACACTGGTGCCCACATACTAAACCACTCTGGTGTGCAGGCAGCAGCATTTTGGAGTGTGGGCTAGTGTAAATGGGCCCTCATATATGCTCATCCTAGGTCAGTGATTTATAAGTAATACAAATCTCCCAATTGTCCGTAATTTTGAGAGACTACCGCTGATTTGGAAGAAAGTCCTTCTATTCCTCTTTCCTCATTAATGTCCCTCATTTTGGTTTGATCCATACTGTTTTATATAAAATTCATTCATCCAATTTCTAAATTGCTGCATTTGTAAATATCAAAAGCCAATATAAAGGAATAGTAGTGGTAAAAAAAGCACTTGTGGGTTTAACTAATCATTTTTTTAATGTATAATTCTCCTTTAAGGGGGCGTGTCCTATTCCTACATACCTTTGCTAACAGGTGTCTCCCGTTCCCATCTTAAAAACTTGGGAGTAATGGTAATGTAGTTCAATAGGGCCAAGAAACCAGAATTTCATAAGGAGGTCAGGAATGTTAGTTCCCATATTTATCTCATGAAAAGTTACTTTCAAGAGGAACTTCATGGAAATTCAGTAACATATGAAAGCTGCACAAACATGGTCTCTTCACAGCAATGTCTGTGTAACTCAGGGTAACCCGTGGCTGCATAGCATATTCTTTATAACGTTTCTTACACAAAGGTGAAAAAAAATGCTGTTTGTAGTCATATAGCCACCTGAAAACAATATCATTGTTGTTTATGGGACAGTGCTCAAAGCTGCCTAAAGATCTGTAATGCAACAATGCTTTAAAAAAAAACAACACATTTAATGTTTGACTGCAGTAATTTATGCAAATACGCAAGTACATACAAGCGTATACATGTAAATTGTCAGACAGAAGTGGACAAAGAAGAATTTTATGCATGTATACACGCCTGTACTCATGTATACACCAGGTCTTTAGGGAACATAAATTGCATTTTTTACTCAGAATCTCTCAGCCTCTATAACGACAGAGAATCTAGCTGAGAATCACTACTTCAGTAAAACAGTTCAGAACAAAAACGTGTGCTTATTCTCATAGACAATGTGCCTCTTAGTGAAGTCCAGGGTAGCTCTGGTAACACAGGTGAGCAGCTGAAGGGGTTCCAGGCCCAAAAACAAAGAGCCACCCCACAGGAACCAAAGTGCTCTGGTAGCAATCAGTGAGGGGCCCCCCACAGTAGCCGGGTCTCCTGCAGAAGCTATTTGCCACTAAGCTCTGGCCCTCAGGGCCGGTGCTAGACTATTTTGCACCCTAGGCAAGACCAGCAACTTGCGCCCCCCCCCCCAAAAAAAAAAAACAACAACAAAAAAAAAAACACACTGAATGGCTTTGTGCAGTGTCATTAAATAATAGCACAACACACTCTTTGATCACAGATCCCAGTGTGTATTGTGTGACAATCTGTGCACTTTCTAATTATTTCACTGTGAACACCAGGGCCTGATTGCAAGTGCGACTTTTGCGACCCTGGCCGTTTGGCCTGGATTAGGAGCATCATGGGCCTGGTGCTGAGGATTTTGGTGGGCTCTGGATCATGAAGCCCCTTGCTCCGTATGATACATTAAAATTTTCTCTACAGCCCCGCCTTAACCATCACTTGTGCCTAGGCATCTCTTTCCATCACCACCCACTGCACCTGGGACTCCTTTCCTCATCATCTACTGTGCCTGCAGCCTCCCTTGCCTTACCACCCACTGCACCCACAGCCCTCTTCCCTCACCACCTACCATGCCTGTAGCCCTCCTTTATTGCAGAAATACTACAGGAGATGATCAGAGACTGCAGACATACTACAGGAGATGATCAAAGACTGCAGACATAGTACAGGAGATGGTCAGAGACTGCAGACATAGTACAGGAGATGGTCAGAGACTGCAGACATAGTACAGGAGATGATCAGAGACTGCAGATATAGTACAGGAGATGATCAGAGACTGCAGATATAGTACAGGAGATGATCAGAGACTGCAGATATAGTACAGGAGATGATCAGAGACTGCAGATATAGTACAGGAGATGATCAGAGACTGCAGATATAGTACAGGAGATGATCAGAGACTGCAGATATGGTACAGGGGATGATCAGAGACTGCAGACATGGTACAGGAGATGATCAGAGACTGCAGACATACTACAGGAGATGATCAGAGACTGCAGACATACTACAGGAGATGATCAGAGACTGCAGACATGATACAGGAGATGGTCAGAGACTGCAGACATGGTACAGGAGATGATCAGAGACTGCAGACATGATACAGGAGATGATCAGAGACTGCAGACATAGTACAGGAGATGATCAGAGACTGCAGACATACTACAGGAGATGATCAGAGACTGCAGACATACTACAGGAGATGATCAGAGACTGCAGACATGATACAGGAGATGGTCAGAGACTGCAGACATGGTACAGGAGATGATCAGAGACTGCAGACATGGTACAGGAGATGATCAGAGACTGCAGACATGGTACAGGAGATGATCAGAGACTGCAGACATGGTACAGGAGATGATCAGAGACTGCAGACATGATACAGGAGATGGTCAGAGACTGCAGAGATGGTACAGGAGATGATCAGAGACTGCGGACATGGTACAAGTGTTTCCTAGGCTAGCAGTGACCAGTGTGGAAATACATTGATCACTGCACTGTGTAAACAGGAGTTTACAAGATATAACAATGTGCCAAAAAAACAAAAGTCATTTCTCAAGCACAGGAGGACAGTAAATGGTTAACAGGTCTGAGAAGTTCCCAGCCAGACCAGATAATTCCTTCAAAGATAACAAATAAAAGGTCAAACAAATCCTGGATGGACTATATAGCTATAGAAAGAGCTGAAGTTGCAGCATCTTGCAGAAGTCTAATCAGCATTCTCCTGTCCTGTGTTCAGTGTAAATAAAAACACAGATAAGAAGCAGTGTGAGAAGACTGAGGGGAATCCCTCCATCAGTGTGATCACCGCATATTCTACACACAGGACGGGAGAAGCAGAACACACTGATCCATTTCTGCAGCCAGCAATGCATTGTGACATATTTGATCTCCATACCTTCTTCATCATACTCAGGTATGTCGGATCCTCTCCATCCCGCCCTGCTCTGGCCACTAGCATCTTCTAGTCAAATGTGGCGGGCTGGGCAATCTGATTGGCTAAGGAGGTAGTGGGAGGCGGAGCAACTTAGCAGTCACGCCCTCCCACTCAGAAGAGCAGCGCTATTGGCTGCCTGCCCTGTTACACAGACGTCTCTCTCCCTCCAGCATGTGTGAAAGCCGATGGGAGGGAGAGGGGAGAAGCTGCACACCGCACTGCAAGCAAGGCTACCACCCGCACGCCTGCCGCACCAAACTCCTTGCTGTCTGGGTCCCCTATCAGCGGCTCTGCCAGGAGCTTGGGGGGGCGACAAGAAGGGGGAGGCAAGGGTCAGATGCGCCCCTAGGCAGCAGTGCGCCCTAGGCGGCTGCCTAATTCGCCTAGTGGGTGCACCGGCCCTGCTGGCCCTGCTGCCCATTTGTTGGTTCTGTTAGTAGTGGTCCTCCCACCTGGCTGCAGACCACTTGCCCAGCTACCGCTGCCTCATTAGGTGTGGCCTCTTTAAACTGCTGAAGAAGAGAAGATGAGGAATTTATACTCCCTGGATGTGTCCTGTCACCCGGGGAGTTGTGGGAAATGGAATTAAAGGGGCCTGCACCTCTATCTGAGCATGGTGAGTAAATGGGCACTCCACTACGATAACAAAAGCTCATAGAATATGTAGTGGAGCGGTAGATGACAATGTCAGTTCACAATAGCTAAGTTTGTGATTGTACAAAATTTATACTGCACACATAATTGAGTGATCAGAAGTGGACATGTTCGTGGCCTCACACTAATTTAGATTCATTTAGGGAGGGGGAGCAAAAGAGATGCGGAGGAGGGCCCCTCATTTACTCCTGTCCAAAAAATGTGAGAAACAAACCCCGCTGTTGAGCACTAATTAATCCACAGGAACTGCACTTCAGATCCATGCAGACCACTTAAAGTGTTATTAACCCCACAATAGTAAAATCAGTCTGTATATGCAGTAAAGCATGCTTGTTATACTCACTCTGGAACCCAAGGGATTAATCCTCGGCATTGTGTAAAAAAGGCTGTTTGATCCTGTATGCACAGATCCTCCTCTTCTTCCACTGACTTCAAAACATGTCCGGATAAGACAGAGTTACTGGAGTCAGGCTGCACATGCTCAGTTTGGTGTGTATTGCTAGAGAGTTTTTCTTTTCTTGGGAGAGTGCATGTGATCAGCACTGTCCAGACAGAGGGTCAGGGGTCCTGGATCCTCATAGAACAGTCAGAGTAGAATAAAAACTCCTCCTACGAGCTTTAACCAGACACTGATAAAAGTCACAAGACTGCTATATACTGCTGATGAAAAAAGATAGCAGTTTATATTTACTAAAATAATTGCATTTCCATGTTCTGTGAGAGACCAGATATAATCAATGCAGGGTCATGGGTTTAGTAACACTTTAAGGTTAAGAACTATAGTACTGCACTTGTTGCTTAAAAGGAAAATATAGTGTTTTTTTAACCACTTCCCTACCCGCCTATAGTCATATGACGTCCACAGATGGGATCTCCCATCCTGGGTGGGCGTCATATGACGTCCTGGGATTCCCGGCCGTCTAGGGGGCGCGCGCGCCCGCCCGCCGCGTTGCTCGGGACCCGGTCGGTGTGCCCGGCGGCCGCGATGTCCACCGGGCACCCGCGATTGCCCGTTAACCGGGCCGGCATGTGGATCTGTGTGTGTAATCACACAGATCCACAGCCTGTCAGCTCTGAGGAGAGCGATCTGTGTTCCCAGAACGGAGGAACACTGATCGGTCTCCTCCCCTTGAGCGTCCCCTCCCCCTTCAGTTAGAATCATTCCCTAGGAAACATACTTAACCCCTCCCCGCCCCCTAGTGGTTAACCCCTTCACTGCCTGTCACATTTACACAGTAATCAATGCAATTTTATAGCATTGATCGCTGTATAAATGTGAATGGTCCCAAAAATGTGTCAAAAGTGTCCGATGTGTCCGCCATAATGTCGCAGTCACGAAAAAAAATCGCGATCGCCGCTAAAAAAATTAATACATTTTTTTTTTTAAAAATGCCATAAATCGATCCCGTATTTTGTAGACGCTATAACTTTTGCGCAAACCAATCAATATACGCTTATTGCAATTTTTTTTACCAAAAATATGTAGAAGAATACGTATCGGCCGAAACTGAGGAAAAAATTTGTTTTTTAAAAAAAAATTGGGATATTTATTATAGCAAAAAGTAAAAAATATTGTGTTTTTTTCAAAATTGTCGCTCTTCTTTTGTTTATAGCGCAAAAAATAAAAACCGCAGAGGCGATCAAATACCACCAAAAGAAAGCTCTATCTGTGGTGAAAAAAGGACGTCAATTTTTTTTGGGTACAAGGTCGCACGACCGCGCAATTGACGTTTAAAGTGCGACAGCGCTGAAAACTAAAAATTGGCCTGGGAAGGAAGGGGGTGAAATTGCCCTGTATTGAACCGGTTAATTAACCTCATTATTTTTTATTTTTTTTGTAGTGTTTACCTTAAAGTAATTTTTTATGCTTTTTCTTTTATATTTTTATTATTGTATTAAGTATAGAGAATTGTATAATAGCCACTAGAGGGAGCTTCCAGTGCAAACACTCTGCCCCTCTCTCCTTTCAACTGCTAGAATACGATATTAGCTGCATGGGGAGTGCATTGTTTTAAAATTAAGTTTGCACTGAGAAGGTGGATTAAACACACATGTGTCACAATGGAAAGCAAGAAGCACAACCTGTATATGTAATGAGTAAATATGGCTACATACATGTATATATATAAAATTACAGGCGATATGCCGAAACAACTGCAAGCACAATAAAAGTCAGGGTTGCCTATAAGAATACACAGTAGTAATTAAATAGATGGCACAATAAGTGTTGTATGTACATAAATGTCTATGCAGCACAGCAAAAAGCTCATAGAGTCCAATTGGAGCGTTCAGGATAACTTCCCGCTAATCTCAATTCACCAAATGCAGAACTTCTTAAGAGATTGAAGTATCTCTAGAAGAACAGATAAGAACAGCAGGGTGCAATCTGAATGTAGTATATTAATGTATTTATTGTGCTGAAAAGACAAATGGCAACTTACATTGTGACAGTTAAAATCAGGCTTATCGCATATTAAAGCTCGACTCCATCTTTTGACATACTTTACAAAGTTTGCTTGGGCCAGCTTGGCCCTAACAAACTATGTGCCTCGCTAACAAGTGAGGCAGCTGGATGTGCAGTATAAACTGTGTGTAGCTGCAGCTACATACACCATACCGCACTGTGTTTTCCGGGTTCGAGCTGAGACTTCCAGACCCATGGAGGCCCTTCCCTTCTACAGCGAATGATCACCACAGCATCCTATGGACTGATGAGAGGGCTACTTGCCCATTGCTAATAATGATAACAGGGACTGAGCCATTTAGAACAGGCCACGAAATGTACCCAATCCATATGGCACCCATACTGCCTCTATAGCTCACTTATTCAAAACCTAGACTGCACCTATACCAACCCTATACTGCATTATACTGAACCTTTACTACATCTGAACCACATCTACTTTGCACCTGTGCCAAGACTATACTGTACCTATACTGCATGCAGGATAATTGGGACTGGTGTTAATTGCACTGATGCTCTTAAAGGGCCCCAACGATAGCTGCCATAAGAACTTCTCAAAGGACTACCCCTTTCATAATAATTATTCTCCCTATGTTCCCCTGCCCCCTCTGCTATCATCCCCCTTTTCTTTTGGATAGTACAAAATCCCCATCTGTCTAGGACTAGCATTGCCATCATTATTGTGCTCTGGCAGTACAGTTTCAGAACTTATTAGGTTAAACTTTACAACTACTCACTACTTACTGCACTTGAGGTGTCCTTGTTACCGTTAATGTTGATCTGGATGCCAAATGTCATCTTATACCTAGTCTCTAGTCCCTGTTAATCACTTTGTATGCCAAATTGTGTTATTACCATTGTTAATCTATTTTATGCTTGCCTACCTACCAACCAAATTGGGTGATAATATATTAAGTTTTCATTTACTACCTGGTGTGGTGCTGGTTTCCTTTGATATAGAACAACTATTGGGTACTAAGTTTTACTGTTATTTCCTATGATATTGTATGTTTGTATATTCAACCTCATGTGTCAGAGTAGCTGAGGTTCTTGAGAAGGTTGAGGCAAAGAACAGGACCCATCGTTTCCAGTGGCTCCTACAGGGGGAAGTTCTACACACCATTAAAAAAAAGGTTCTGGTGTCAGGTATGTAGGATCTATATAAATGTTGCTATTTAGGGAAGATGATTGAGGCAGATAGAGTCAGCCAGCACCGCTTATCTTGTAGAGCACATAAATGATTACGCCAGGCTTCCTAATTAGCCAGATCAACTGTATCCACTAGCTGGCAAGATTGATGCATTCCTGATTTTGTAGCCTGATCTGTTAAAAAAACAGCCAGATCAGGCACCTATCTTATCCTATTAGTTATGACCTCATACATAGAGAACTGAAGGAAGAAACACAGTATGGAATTTGCTCTGTCTTTGTTCTGACCTTTCACCTCTAAGGCTAGGCCAGGGCACTGACCCAAGACACTGCAGTTCCTCTCAGATTAAAAATGCATTTAATATTCATTATTGCGCAGCAGCCAGTATGGTTCTTTTATGTCTTAACGAGAACGATTATAAATGTAAGGTTTAACTTTTAGGTGTCAGCACTATTCAGATCTAAATTACAGTTTAAGAGGTCACAATACACTGCCAAAATTATTTCAACGTGCCTTCTATTTAGGGGAATTGGCTATTTAAAGGAAATGTGCAACCCTTTTATTTTAGATCATAACAAAGTGTAGCTCTCCACTTCTGATAGTGATGAAGTTAAAATGTGAATATATACTGTATATTCAACAATAAAATTACTAACTCTCTTAACTAAAAACATTTACATCACATAAATCGCTATAACATATGATTAATGAAAAATAAAAAACATTTTAATGGCACTCCACCCAAAAGTGTCACAAACCTATGTGCTCCATTAATATGTGATTATAAACTCTTATGCCGTGTACACACGAGCGGAATTTCCGTTGGAAAATTCTTGGATGGTTTTTCCGATGGATTTCCGCTCAAGCTTGCCTTGCATACACACGGTCACACAAAATTTCGCTGAACATTCAACCGTCAAGAACGCGGTGACGTACAACACTACGACGAGCCGAGAAAATGAAGTTCAATGCTTCCGAGCATGTGTCGAATTGTTTCCGAGCATGCGTAGGAATTTTGCGCGTCGGAAAATCTTTTGCTGGCTTGAATTCCGCCAGCAAAAGTCCGATGGAGCATACACACGGTCGCATTTTCGGGCCAAAAGCTCTCATCAGACTTTTGCTGGCGGAATTTCCGCTCGTGTGTACGGGGCATCAAACGTTCATTAAAGTGTCCACAGAAATTAAACTGTTCATAAATATTTATCCAAAGTGCTCTTCATTCATTGTCACCCTGTGATCACCACACATGTGCACAAAATGTGCTCACAGTCAGAATTTGACCCATATATACTGTATATAGAAGGTCAATGAACACTTGCTATCATATAAATATTATAGTCAGGTCCTCCGTTACACTCTCTCAGTTGAATGCCAGCCAATGCACTAAATTCTCCTTTTAGGAAGACATCTCTCTGCTTGAAAATGAACAGAACTAAACTAAACAGAACTTGTAATTTTGCAAGTAATGACACCTGTGTATTTACTCCACCGCTTGCTCTCACTGCAATCAGAGCAGCCCTTCACCGAGTTCACGCAAAGCTTTGCAGACAACTTCTCCCAGTAGCATGCTGATGTCATGGACCATCCTTGCCTGACGCTTTGCATCCCAGTGGGATTTCCTCAGAAGATTGTGCAGCCAGGTTCTTGGGTAAGAATGGCAAGTGAGAGAAACACTGGCTGCAGCTGCTCTATGTAGCTGATGCCCTGCGGTGCTGAACTGGTTAACAGTTATATCAGCAAGATTGGAGCTGCTAAGCAGAAAAAGATCAATAGATTGACTCATGAAGCATTGCACTATGGGAACTGTAGTACAGAGGAGAGAGACTTTTCTCAAGCTGTACAGGACACAGATTCCTCTTACCATGAAGGAGTCAGGAAAGTGCATATTGGTGTCCGGTGTGTGCCACCACTGCTACATAACGCCGGACTGAGCAGGATCCGGAGTGCTGAGACCAGGTGTGCCGATAGCCAGAGTCACCTGGGTTCAGAGCAGAATGTGAACTAATTGCTGTGTGTGACTGAATGGTGAGCTGCAATATCGCTGGGACTGGTTAGCGGCTGCTGTGGAGATTTACTATCAGCTATTAGAGAGACTGATCCCGCGAGCGCGTGTGTGAAGTCACCCTCTTTTAACCAGGATTTTCATCACAAGAGTCACTTTATGGGACATTATTGTATATATACATTTCGAATTATGTGGACTTGAAGACAATTGAGAAAAAAGTTTTTTGGACACTTGATACTAATGAAAATATTTTTTCGTCTCGCTGCTTACCAGAGCCATCAGTAGGGACAGAGACAATCGCGTCCTCTCCTGACAGACCTGGAGCAGAGTGAGGGAAAGATGGCCCCTACTCGGCTCCATAACATTAGATGGCTGAAGCGATGTCAAACGTCACCTCTGCCCAATGGTCTTAAAGGGGAATTTTTTTTTTTGAAAAAAAAAAAATACATTTAATTTTTTTTTTTTAATGAATTTAAGTGTAAATATGAGATCTGAGGTCTTTTTGACCCCAGATGTCACATTTAAGGGGTCCTGTCATGCTTTTTTTTTCTATTACAAGGGATGTTTACATCCCTTGTAATAGGAATAAAAGTGATACACATTTTTTTTTTAAGAAGGACGGTGTAAAAATAAAAAGTAAAATAAATAAGAAAAAAATAAAATAATTTAAAGTGCCCCATCCCGCGGAGCTCGCGCGTAAAAGCGAACACATGCTTAAGCCGCGCCCGCATATGAAAACGGTGTTCAAACCACACATGTGAGGTATCGCCGCAATCATTAGAGCGAGAACAATAATTCTCGCCTTAGACATCCTCTGTAACTCAAAACTGGTAACCTGTAGAAATTTTTAAACGTTGCCTATGGAGATTTTTAAGGATCAAAGTTTGTCGCCATTCCACGAGCAGGCGCAATTTTGAAGCATTACATGTTGGGTATCAATTTACTAGGTTTAACATTATGTTTCACAATATAAAAACAAATGGGCTAACTTTACTGTTGTCTTATTTTTTAAGTCAAAAAAGTGTATTTCTTACAAAAAAATTGCCCTTGTAAAACCACTGTGCAAATACGGTGTGACGTAAAGTATTGCAACGACCGCCATTTTATTCTCTAGGGTGTCTGAAAAAAATATATAATCTTTTGGGGTTCTAAGTAATTTTCTAGCAAACAAAACTGATTTTAACTTGTAAACAACAAGTGTCAAAAAGAGGCTCGGTCCTTAAGTGATTAAAGTATAACTAAAAGCAAAACTTTTTTTTTTTAGTTTTGGTTGGAGTGGAGAGGGATTAGACCTCCTGTCAGGTTTGTATTGCTGTTTGTGCCCCCATTAGGGAGATTCATCCTCTCTATTTGTCCTGTTTACTGTTAACATTAAAAGTAGAAGAAAATCCCAAATTTTGGGTTATCCCCAGAAAAATGATAGAGGGAAATCTTCCAATAGAGGCAATGGTTCTGGTGACCTGGGGGCAGGGGTTTAATTTGTAGGGCTTTCCTCTCACTTCCTGTTTTGGCTATGGGACAGGAAGTGAAGGGAAATCTCCCCAATGACAATGTTGTCCTTTTTATCGGTGGAAGAATGGTATATATGTGTGTGAAGTATAAAGATATTTTGTATGTACTTCATTTAACTTAGTTGTTTTTGATATACAACATGTTTCCTGTGAAAGCAGCTTCCCTTTGACGTATTCTAGTCACCTTTTTTGCTTTTGTATTAATACATATGATGCAGGCACTGCACCGACTTGGAATATTTCTACGGTTTAACCACTTCAGCTCCGGAAGGTTTACCCCCCTTCCTGACCAGGCCATTTTTTGCAATATGGCACTGTGTAAAGGCCCGTACACACAATACGAAAATCAGAAGTAAAATTTTGTCTCATGAACGATCTGCCGATTTTTGGATCGTTAGTATGATGCTTTTGATAGCTGATTCCGGTTTTTCGTCCGACAAAAGCTGGATGTGCAGACTATAAAATTTTTTCGTATAATACGGTTTTCGTACGAAAAAGATCATAATAGCAAGACTACACATGCTCAGAATCGAAAGAATACATACAAAACTATTCAACACATTGCGTCACTTCTGAAGTTGTATTCTGTCATACAAGAATTTTAATATGGTGAGTAACCTCTTCACTTTTGACATGAGACTAGTATGCAACAAAAAACGGTCATCCGAAAATCTGATTCTGTGTACGAGGCTTTACATTAAGTGACAATTATTCTGTCGTGCGACACTGTACCCAAATAAAATGTATGTCCTTTTTTTGCCACAAATAGAGCTTTCTTTTGGTGGTATTTGATCACCTCTGCGGTTTTTATTTTTTGCGCTATAAACAGAAAGAGACAGCCAATTTTGAAAAAAAAAAAATATATATATATATTTTTTACTTTCTGCTATAAAACATACCCGATAAAAAAATGCAAAAAATCAAATTTCTTCATAAATTTAGGTCAATATGTATCCTGCTACATATTTTTGGTAAAAAATTACAATAAGCGTAAATTGATTGGTTTGTGCAAACTTTATAGCGTCTACAAACTATGGGATAGATTTATGGAATTTTTATTTTTTTAATTTTTTTTTTACTAGTATTGGCGGCGATCAGCAATTTTTAGTGGGACTGCGACATTGTGGTGGACAAATCGGACACTAAGTGACACTTTTTGGGGACCAGTGACACCAATACAGTGATCAATACTAAAATAAATGCACTGTCACTGTACTAATGACCAATGGCCGTGTGTCCATAAGAGCGCACGGGCGCCTCCCCCTCTCTCCTGCCACCCCCTCTAGCACCAATAGATAGATTCATACATTGCATGAATCTATCTATGGCCACTGCTGCCACCCCCTATTCAGGCGCCCCGGCCCCTTTTCGGGCACAGGGCGCCTGAATTACAGCGGCAGGGGGTGGTTTTGAAGCACCTGATTAGAGCCATAGGATCTAATAGGCGTAAAAAAAGGTGACCTGCGAGCGCCTTGCCTCTCCGCCAATCAGGTGCTTGGATCTGTTACCTGTCACCTGATTGGCTGAAACGACAGGCACTGTGATTGGACGCCAGGCGTCTAATCATAGCAGAGGACAGGAAGAGAGGACGGGAAAAGACATCGAGGAGCGTCGAGGAGCTGTCCCACCGAGACAGGTAAGTGCAGATGGCTGGCCAGCAGGGGGGCACACTGGCAGCATTCGATATGGCACAGTGGCTGCGTTTGATGGGGCACAGTGGAAGCAATTGATGGGCACAGTGGCGGCAATTGATGGGCACAGTGAGAGCAATTGTTGGGCACAGCGGCGGCAATTGATGGGCACAGTGGTGGAAATTGATGGGCACAGTGGCAGCAATTGATGGGCACAGTGGCTGCATTTGATGGCACCATAGCTGCGTTTGATGGCACAGTGGCGGCAATCGATGGGCACAGTGGCTGCATTTTATGGGGCGCAGTGGCTGCATTTTATGGAGCACAGTGGCTGCGTTTTATGGGCACGGTGGCTGCGCTTAATGGGCACGGTGGCTGCGTTTGATGGCACATTGGCTGCATTTGATGGCACAGTGGCTGCGTTTGATGGGCACAGTGGCTGTGTTTGATGGCACAGTGGCTGCGTTTGATGGCACAGTGGCTGCGTTGGATGGCACAGTGGCTGCGTTTGATGGGAATAGTGGCTGTGATTGGTGGCACAGTGGCTGCGTTTGATGGCACAGTGGCTGCTTTTGATGGGAATAGTGGCTGCGTTTGCTGGCACAGTGGCTGCGATTGATGGTACAGTGAGGCTGCAATTGATGGGGTTTTTTTCAGAATTTTTCAGTTTGTTTGCGCCCCCCAAAAATTCTGAGCACCAGCCGCCACTACTAATGACACTGGCAGGGAAGGGGTTAACATCAGGGGCGATCAAAGGGTTAATTGTGTTCCCCGGGAGTGCTTTCTAACTGTGTGAGGGGTGCATTTACTGTGGAAAGACAGAGATTTGTGTACCTGCTTAGCAGAAACACAGGATCTCTGTCTTCCCTTCTCATAGAGCGGCAATCTGCCTCATTTACACAGGCAGACCACCGTTCTGCTGATCTATGTAACGATTGGCGGATCCCGGTGGACAATGGGTCCGCCGGACCTGCTGGTTGGCTCCCACTGTATCCAATCACAGTGGGAGAGGGTCGCCAGCAGAGTGCGCGCCTGCCCAAGACCCGGAAGTGTCAGATTACGTACTAGGTACGTGATCTGGCACAGAGCAGCCACCCTGCCACAGCATATCTGCGTGGGGCAGTCCACATCTGGTTAAACCATTTTACGTCTTTGTCAGCAATAAAAACTGACAGGGGTTCTAATCCTCCTCCACTCCACTGGATATCATGTCATGAGATAAAATACTGAATGGTTTCATGAGATAAATACCTCACATTTGATAAAATTACTTATGCTTTATTTTAGTAGTGTTTTTTGTGAATTGCAATTTTTTTTTGAAATGAGCTATTGTATCTCAAATTTTAAAGAGGAAAATAACTCTTGGTGAACAGTTCACAGTAGTTAAATAGAGGTTTGTGGAAGGAACCACAGAGGAAGTGTGCTAGGAAGAGTGCCATATTATGAAGACCTTTTAGCAAGGGTCCCTCTTCAACTCTACAGAGTTTGGCAGCCTGGGCATTTGGACATGTAAGTGTAGTCAGTTTACATAGCATATAGTAATCATCTGGTTTTATTCAAAAGTAGTGGAAGGGGTGCTTAAAAAGTAAAGGGTCTTTCCTTGACTGCATAGTAAACATGGCAGAGACCAGGATTTTACCATGAAGAAGTCCAGACGTTTGTTAAAACCCAGCAAATGTGATTCGGTAGGGAGAATTTATAAGCGAATGCAGGCAGAAGGTTTTCTTTTCTCTGATGGGCATTTGGTGTCAAAAAAGTATTAAAAAGAATCCCTTATTGATCCTTTGTCACTGTATAACAATGCCCAGATTAACTGTATAAGTAGGCAGGGGGAAGACCAATGATGTGAAATTGCAGGTTTGGAAGAGTGGTGCCACTATTTTGGTAGGTACACTTCTATTATATTTGGTTTTGGCTATACATGTACAGTATCTCACAAAAGTGAGTACACCCCTCACATTTTTGAAAATATTTTATTCTCTCTTTTCATGTGACAACACTGAAGAATCAACACTTTGCCACATTGTAAAGTAGTGAGTGTACGGCTTGTATAACAGTGTAAATTTGCTGTCCCCTCAAAATAACTCAACACACAGCCATTAATGTATAAACTGCTGGCAACAAAAGTGAGTATACTCCTAAGTGAAAATGTCCAAATTGGGCCCAATTAGCCATTTTCCCTCCCCGGTGTCATGTGACTTATTAGCGTTACAAGGTCTCAGGTGTGAATGGGGAGCAGGTTTATTAAATTTGGTGTTACCACTCTCACCCTCTCATACTGATCCCTGGAAGCTCAACATGGCACCTCATGGCAAAGAACTCTCTGAAGATCTGAAAAAAGAATTGTTGCTCTACATAAAGATGGCCTAGGCTATAAGAAGATTGCCAAGACCCCGAAACTGAGCTGCAGCATGGTGGCCAAAACCATACAGCGGTTTAACCAAATAAGTTGAGTGCACGTGCTCAGCATCATATCCAGAGGTTGTCCTTGGGAAATGAACGTTTGAGTGCTGCCAGCATTGCTGCAGAGGTTGAAGGGCTGGGGGGGTCAGCCTGTCAGTGCTCAGACCATACGCCATACACTGCATCAAATTGGTCTACATGGCTGTCGTCCCAGAAGGAAGCCTCTTCTAAAGATGATGCACAAGAAAGCCCAACAACAAGTAAACATTTTGCTCAAGACAAGCAGACTAAGGACCTGGATTACTAGAACCATGTCCTGTGGTCTGATGAGATCAAGATAAACTTATTTGGTTCAGCTGGTGTCAAGCGTGTGTGCTGGTAACCAGGTGAGGAGTACAAAGACAAGTGTGTCTTGCCTACAGTCAAGAATGGTGGTGGGAGTGTCATGGTCTGGGGCTGCATGAGTGTTGCCGGCACTGGGAAGCTACAGTTCATTGAGGGAACCATGAATGCCAACATGTACTGTGACATACTGAAGCAGAGCATGATCCCCTCCCTTCAGAGACTGGGCCGCAGGGCAGTATTCCAACATGATAATGACCCCAAACACACCTCCAAGACGACCACAACCTAGCTAAAGAAGCTGAGGGTAAAGGTGGTGCACTTGGCCAAGCATGTCTCCAGATCTAAACCCTATTGAGCATCTATGGGGCATCAAATGAAAGGTGGAGGAGCGTAAGGTCTCCAACATCCACCAGCTCTGTGATGTCATCATGGAGGAGTGGAAGAGGACTCCAGTGGCAACCTGTGAAGCTCTGGTGAACTCCATGCCCAAGGGGGTTAAGGCAGTGCTGGAAAATAATGGTGGCCACACAAAGTATTGACACTTTGGGCCCAATTTCTACATTTTCGCTTAGGGGTGTACTCACTTTTGTTGCCAGCGGTTTGGACATTATTGGCTGTGTGTTGAGTTATTTTGAGGGGACAGCAAATTTACACTGTTATACAAGCTGTACACTCACTACTTTACATTGTAGCAAAGTGTCATTTCTTCAGCGTTGTCACATGAAAAGATATAATAAAATATTTACAAAAATGTAAGGGGTGTATTCACTTTTGTGAGATACTGTATCTCTTCAGTTGCCCATTAGCTAGTTATAGTAAATAGTAAAGTAAACTTTCTCATGTTCTACCATACTGAGATGAAGTCACAGGAATTGTAATGAATAAAGTACAAAAAAATGGCAATATGGGAAACTAAGTGCTTATTCGGATTGTGCTAATGAGAAATGCGATCAAATCAGCTTTTTACTTTACCGCTCACCAATTAATTAGCGCGCCTCATTTAGGCTGTCTACAAGCACATTCATGTCAGGATCACCTTGGTTTTGCTTTCCCTATAGGAGCAGCTGAAGGATCCAGAAGTTGACCGTAACAAGATTAATTAATGAGAAGCTCTTTGACCCCGTTTTAATGACATTGACAAAATTGCTCCACCAAGCTGGGATTTTTCAGACTTCTGTATTTTGTAGGTTCATTGGTATTTAAATGTGGTTTAGGGTGAAGTTTGATTCTAATTATTCCTTCCAGGTGCAGCCTGAACCGTTTCCCTCACGCTCTGATAAGTCGGACTGGCTGCTGTCACTAACAAGCAGAAAATTGCTCTTGCTTGACTGCTTTCAAGAATTCACATTGGTCTAGCAGATGATTCCTTGTTTCAAAGCCACAGAGCACCTCATGGGACAGGCCATCTCCTTTAGAGTGGAGACAACTGTTACCACCTGGGAATGTACAGGATCATGCAGCTTTGTCTTCAGACTCACAAGACAGCATGAGCAGTTATTTATTTAATTTATTTATTTCAGGTACTTATATAGCGCCATCAATTTACGCAGAGCAGTTCTTGCTGGGAATGGAGCCATTACTGATCCTTAGCCACAAAAGTATGTATTCATGGTATATAAACCTTTCCCATGTGACCAGCTTTAAGGTACCTACACCCAACCATTCTGCCAACACTTACTGCCCCCAACCTCTGCTCTCACTGACTTAAGCTACCTAGGTTCTTCAAGGACAGTGCGACTGGAGTAACCAGACACAACTGCTTGACTGAAAGCTGTAACAGAAACTCTTTCTCAATGCAACAACACATTTACTATACTCAGTTCAATCTCACCAACGTGGCAGTTGTTAGCGGGGCATTCTCACTAATTTAGCAGTCTTTGCTGGATAGACTTTGCCTGGTTCTCTTCTCCAGGAGCCTTTTGTCTTTCCCTAGTTGGGTAGAAACAAGGATAATGAACATGTGCCCAAAAAATGGGGGATGTTATCTCATTTTTTGCATGCATGTTAAAATGAAGATTTTATGACAAAAGCAGAGGCTCTGGAGATGGTGATAGTTGCAAATTTTTAGGTCACATGACATTAGCACAAATGTGTTTCAAACCAATAGAAAAGAAATGCAATCACGTTTATTTTAATGCACATAAACACAATAAACTACCTATTTTTTTTGATAAAATATAAAATATGAGGTTGTCTAGTAAATAGAAACCAAACAAACCAAGCCTGAAAAATGCATGTGCCTGTGAAACAGATGCAAACTTCAGTAGCTAGAATGTGTCCATTGGAAAATGTAAAAGCCTTTACAGGTCATCAGTTTAGAGTTAAATGTGACTGTTGGCCCAAGAATTATTGCTCTCACTTTGGTGTGCTTTGTGATACTCAATTTATACCGCACAACTGTGGTTTCATTTGTAGATGTACAAGGCACAAGCGTTTACACTTGTATGTGTGTGATTGTGAGCAACTTTCATTTTTACACTTTTTTTCACACAACTTTATTTCTATCACATAGTAATAGCATAATGGACAAGATGGGGCCTCCTTGATGCAACGTCACTGATCTAATACACCCCTTATGTCTCCCTTGCAACTAATCAAGTAAAGATAGTGCTCAAATTAGCTGCAGCAGCCAGGGAATGACAGTTCTGAACATGGAATTGATGCAATACACATCGCTTCCAGGTTCATCCACCAGAGGGACAATCAACAAATGGATGTTATCTGAGCTTCCTCTGCTCTACATTGAGTCACCTGCCATGTATGTCCTAGACCCACAAGTGGAACAGCGGAGCCCAGGATATATAGCGTGGGTGAGGGGGGCATAGGGTATATTCCGGTGGTTGTGGGAGCCAGTGGCTTTACAGTTCCCCAAATAATTTCCTTCAGAAAGCTGGCTTGGCTAGGCAAGTGTTCACGTACTCCTGGTTGTTTTTAAATAACTCTGCTGCTATCAACGTGAGTCTTACATTGGTGGCGGCATAGGTATGCCCACCCTATTGCATTAGGGCGTGCACCCCAAAGCTCAAACACATATGTGTGTGTGTACATGTATATATACTGATGGTGTCAATAGTGCAGTGGATGGTGTCAGTGGTTTTTATTTTGATTATTTGATTTTTTTATTATTTTTTACAATTCTATTTTTTTAATTCGTATTTTTACTATTTTTTTTAGGAGCCCCGGGAATCTGCATCACACGGGTTGATTAGGATGTGCCCAGGCACACACTGTCCGCATGCCTATGGGTGACAGCGAAAGGTTTAAGTCAGCGCTTCTCAACCTTTCTAGTGCCGTGACCCCTTGATAAAATTTCCCAAGTTATGGGGACTCCTAACAGTAAAAATATTTTCGTAGCGTGGGTTGTCAGCACCCAAGGCAAGACAAGTAATTTGCGCCCCTAACCCACGGACATTTAGTGCTCCCTAAGTCCCTTCCACTCGTACAATATTAAAACCCCTTATGGTACATTTTAGAATGTACCAATCTTTCTCTTTGTTCTCCTTTTAACTCTCTCTATCCTAATTTCTTGTTTGTTTTTCATCCCCATTCCTCTCTCTAGCTGTCTTTCTTGTTCTTTCTCTCCCTTTTTCTTTGTTCCTCCCCTTCTTTTCCTCTCCCTTCCATGTATTCTCTATTTTTATTCCTTCTCTTACTCCTTGGTGGTGGGATAAATGGCAGTGCTGCCGAAGAGTTGGGATCAGTGGCAGTGCTGGCTGGGAGTTGGGATCAGTGGCAGTGCTGGGGGGAGTTCTGATCAGCCAACTTAGGTGCTCTTGATCAAGGTCATCCGCTGATCTGAGAACTGTAGTGGAGACTTTTAATGACAACTCTAATCACAGGTAGTGTTACTCATTGAGTCTCCGACTTTGTGGTGTCTCGTAGCAGTGACACCAATGCCGAAATCAGGAGATAGGGTCTCCTCCAGCCCCTCGCACTTCACATTGCTCACCAGTCAGCTGACCTCTAGTCTCTGCCCCCCAGCCATGCCGTGAACTGAATGGGCGGCTGCGAAGAGGCTGACTGGGCAGCCGCAGGCTCCAGGAACAGCCCTGCTGGGCAACCGCAAGAAGGCTGGGAGAGCGGTGCTGGCTTCAGGAACAACCCAGGATTCAGTGAACCCTGGCAAATCATCATCCGACCCCCAGGTTGAGAACCACTGGTTTAAGTATATCTAAGTCCAACACCTATTTTTATTGTTTAGAAGATTAAGGAAGTGTAGCCAGGTGCTGGGCTACAGGAAAATGGAGAAGGAGACATTACCTGTTATTGTTCTCTCCCTCTATTGAGATATTGATTTTATGCTGCACCACTCCCCTCCAGCCAGCAGGGGGAGAGCTAAGCCAAGTAAGCCCATAGACATCTATGCAGAGCACTTAGAATCCTGGGAGTTGTAGTTTGAGACTGCAGCCATATAATAGGACGAATGGATGCCTTACACCCCAAAATCCAATGAGCACTGTGCAGTAGGAGTGGCAAGATGACTTTTATGAACTGCCAGGGAAAGTTCTTCCTCTTGGCACCAAGAGAGAGCACCTCTGTTTGGATGTTCACCTGCCAGCAGGAAACCATACCAGCGGAGATCCGAGCCTAAGCCTGGGAGTAGGGACACCCTGAGACAGTTCAGCCCCACAGATATCAAAGCACGTGCACCGCTGCCGCAAAGAGACTGGAGCGTCCACTCATTCTCAGCTTCCCACTGCTGATCACTGAAGGCTTTCAGGGAGAAACCGTGGGACCCCCCTTCTACAGCGAGAGGTCACTGCAGCATGCCAGGAACTGGTCGGATCTCTATTCGCCTATAGCTAATACACTAGCAGGGACTGAGCCCCTGAGAGCAGTACATATCGCACCCATACTGCACTCTATAAGACACTTATTCAAAACCTAGACTGCACCTATACCAATCCTATATCACACCTTTACCGCATCTACCTTGCACCTGTGCTGAGACTATACCGTACCTATACTGTCTGCAGACTAACTGGAACTGTCATTAAGTGCACTGACGCTCTTAAAAGACCCCAACAACAGCCGACAGAAGAACTTCTAAAAGGACTGCTCCTCCCATAACAATTATTCTGCAAGCCCCTGTTGTTCTTCTGCCATACTCTGCTACTATCCTATTCTTTTGTACAATGTATACTCAGTCTGTCTAGGACTAGCATCGCCGCAATTAAAGCACTCTGGCAGTATAGTTCCAGCACTTGATAGATTAAACTTTACTACTGCTCACTGCTGCACTTGAAGTGGCTTTGCTGATGTCTATGCTAATCTGGACGGCAAAATGTCATTGTATGCCTAGTCCTTACTGTTGATCACTTTGTGTGCTAAATTTTAATATTACCATTGTTAATCCATTTTATGCTTGCCTAGTTACCAACCATATTGGGTGACAGTATATTAAGTTTTCCTTTACTTCCTGGTTTGGTGCCTGCTTCCTTTGATACAGCACTACTATTGGGTACTAAGCATTTTTTTCAGAGATTTTCTATGATAATGTATGTTTGTACACTCAACCTGGTGTGTCAGAAGGGCTGAGGTTCTTAAGAAGGTCAAGACAAAAAACAGAGGACCCCTCCTATCCAGCAGCTCCTATGGAGATAGCGCTACAGAAGGGTTATTCCTTCTGTACGAGTCCCCCACTGGGGAAATTCACTCTCTCTATTTGTGCTGATAACCATTGTCCCTGGGACTGAGGGTGATGGGAAATGTACGGTAACATTTTGAGTTGTCACCAGAATAGGAATAGAGGGAAAATCTTCTAACAGGGACATTTTCTGATGACAACTGTCAAAGAGGAGATTTGCCTCACTTCCTGATGTATTTATAGAACAGGAAGTGAAGGGAACGTTCTCCATTGTGATACAGACAGCAAAAATAAATTTAACTGTCCAGCATCTACATAAAGTTGAAAAAGCAGTTTAGCTGCTGGGGTGAACTGGTCTTTTTTAACCACTTGCCTAACGCAGATATACTGCGGCAGAATGGCACGGGCAGGCAAAATCACGTACCTGGTACGTGATCTGCTTCTCGCGGGCGGGGGGCGCATCACATCCCCCCGGAGCCCGAGGCGGTCGGCTTCGTTAGGGGAGCGATCCAGGCTGAGGGGGAGACCACTCATTCGTGGCCACCCCCTCGCGATTGCTCCCAACGAATGAAAATCTTCCTCTGCTGCTGTAATGTAAACAGTGGCAGAGGAAGTGATGTCATCTCTCCTCGAGTCGGTATTTTCCATTCCGGCGCCGAGGAGAGAAGACATCTGAGTAAGTGCACAACACTACACTAACAGTAAAACACACTAGGCACACATTTCACCCCCTATCACCCCCCCCCCCCCCCCGTCACAGTGACACCAACACCAATAGCAGTTTTTTCTGATTACTGCATTGGTGTCAGTTTGTGACAGTTATAAGTGGTAGGGCAGTTAGTGTTAGCCCCCTTTAGGTCTAGGGTACCCCCCTAACCTCCCCTAATAAAGTTTTAACCCCTTGATCACCCCCCGTCGCCAGTGTCACTAAGCGATCGTTTTTCTGATCGCTGTATTAGTGTCACTGGTGATGCTAGTTAGGGAGGGAAATATATAGGTTCGCCGTCAGCGTTTTATAGCTTCAGGGACCCCCATATACTACCTAGTAAAGGTTTTAACCCCTAGATTGCCCTCTAGTTAACCCTTTCATTAGTGATCACCGTATAACTGTTACGGGTGACGCTGGTTAGTTCGTTTATTTTTTATAGTGTCAGGGCACCCGCCGTTTATTACCTAATAAAGGTTTAACCCCCTGATCGCCCGGCAGTGATATAAGTTAGGTTTTAGGGTCAGATAGGGTCTGCGTCGCCCCAGGCAGCATCAGGTTAGTGCCAGTACCGCTAACACCCACTCACGCATCATACACCTCCCTTAGTGCTATAGTATCTGAACGGATCAATATCTGATCCGATCAGATCTATACTAGCGTCCCCAGCAGTTTAGGGTTCCCAAGAATGCAGTGTTAGCGGGATCAGCCCAGATACCTGCTAGCACCTGCGTTTTGCCCCTCTGCCCAGCCCAGCCCACCCAAGTGCAGTAACGATCGATCACTGTCACTTACAAAACACTAAACGCATAACTGCAGCATTCGCAGAGTCAGGCCTGATCCCTGCAATCGCTGACAGGTTTTTTGGTAGCGCTTTGTTGAACTAGCAAGCACCAGCCCCAGGCAGCGTCAGGTTAGTGCCAGTAGCGCTAACACCCACGCACGCATCGTACACCTCCCTTAGTGGTATAGTATCTAAACGGATCAATATCTGATCAGATCTATACTAGCATCCCCAGCAGTTTAGGGTTCCCAAAAATGCAGTTTTAGGGGGATCAGCCCAGATACCTGCTAGCACCTGCGTTTTGCCCCTCCGCCCAGCCCAGCCCACCCAAGTGCAGTATCGATCGATCACTGTCACTTACAAAACACTAAACGCATAACTGCAGCGTTCGCAGAGTCAGGCCTGATCCCTGCGATCGTTAACAGTTTTTTTGGTAGCGTTTTGGTGAACTGACAAGCACCAGCGGCCTAGTACACCCCGGTCTTAGTCAAATCAGCACTGCAGTAACACTTGGTGACGTGGCGAGTCCCATAAGTGCAGTTCAAGCTGGTGAGGTGGCAAAAACAAGTAGTGTCCCGCTGCCACCAAGAAGAAGACAAACACAGGCCCGTCGTGCCCATAATGCCCTTCCTGCTGCATTCGCCAATCCTAATTCGGAACCCACCACTTCTGCAGCACCCGTACTTCCCCCATTCACATCCCCAACCAAATGCAGTCGGCTGCATGAGAGGCATTTTCTTTATGTCCTCCCGAGTACCTCTACCCAACGAACCCCCCCCCAAAAAGATGTTGTGTCTGCAGCAAGCGCTGATATAGGCATGACACCGGCTATTATTGTCACTCCTGTCCTGACAATCCTGGTCTTTGCATTGGTGAATGTTTTGAACGCTACCATACACTAGTTGAGTATTAGCGTAGGGTACAGCATTGCACAGACTAGGCACACTTTCACAGGGTCTCCCAAGATGCCATTGCATTTTGAGAGACCCGAACCTGGAACCAGTTACAGTTATAAAAGTTACAGTCACAAAAAAAAGTGTAAAAAAAAAAAAATATAATAAAAAAAAAAAAAATAAAAAAAAAAATATATATATAAAATAAAAAAAACAAAAATAGTTGTCGTTTTATTGTTCTCTCTCTCTCTATTCTCTCTCTATTGTTCTGCTCTTTTTTACTGTATTCTATTCTGCAATGTTTTATTGTTATTATGTTTTATCATGTTTGCTTTTCAGGTATGCAATTTTTTATACTTTACTGTTTACTGTGCTTTATTGTTAACCATTTTTTTGTTTTCAGGTACGCCATTCAGCTGCTGCGCAGATTTATTCATCTTGACAGCAACAGCGTTTGCTCCCACGATACATAAAGCCGTGACTCCAGCGCTGTCGGAGGTGATATATGCTGAAGCATGGGGGCAGCAGGGGCGGAGGAGCGATTTGCTCCTAACTTTTGGGGCGGATGCCTTCATGCTTCGGCATATATAAATGGTGCATGTATGCCCATCATTAGAAGTGGGTGGATGAAGGGAGGTATTTTAATGGTGGGCATACCCACCATTCAATCTCTTTTTTTCGTTCAGCCCACAGGCTGCATGAAAAAAAAGATTACAATATATGCCCAACAAGGACCAGCAACGTACTGGTATGTTGCTGGACTTTGAGTGGTTATACCAGAATGATGCCTGCAGGTTTAGGTATTATCTTAGTATCATTCTTTTCAGCCAGCGGTCGGGTTTCATGCAAAAGCAATCCTAGCCGCTAATTCGCCTCTTATATAAGCAGTAGGAGGGAATCCCCCCCCCTCCATGTTTTTCTCTGGCTCTCCTGTCCCAACAGGGAACCTGAGAATGCAGCCGGTGATTCGGCCAGCTGACCATAGAGCTGATCAGAGACCAGAATGACTCCAATCATCTCTATGGCCTAAGAAACCGAAAGCTACGAGCATTTCATGACTTAGATTTCGCCGGATGTAAACAGCGCCATTGGGAAATTGGGAAAGCATTTTATCACACTGATCTTGGTGTGGTCAGATGCTTTGAGGGCAGAGGAGAGACCTAGGGTCTAATAGACCCCATTTTTTTCAAAAAAGAGTACCTGTCACTACCAATTGCTATCATAGTGGATATTTACATTCCCTGACATAACAATAAAAATGATAAAAAAAATTAAAGGAACAGTTTAAAAATAAGATAAAAAAGCAAAAAAAAAAAAAAAGCACCCCTATCCCCCCCTGCTCTTGCGCAAAGGCGAACGCAAGCGTTGGTCTGGCGTCAAATGTAAACAGCAATTGCACCATGCATGTGAGGTATCACCGCAAAGGTCAGATCGAGGTCAGTAATTTTAGCAGTAGACCTCCTCTGTAAATCTAAAGTGGTAACCTGTAAAGGCTTTTAAAAATGTATGTAGTTTGTCGCCACTGCATGTTTGTGCGCAATTTTAAAGCATGTCATGTTTGGTATCCATGTACTCGGCCTAAGATCATCTTTTTCATTTCATCAAACATTTGGGCAATATAGTGTATTTTAGTGCATTAAAGTTTTAAAAAAGTGTGTTTTTTCCCCAAAAAATGCGTTTGAAAAATCGCTGCGCAAATACTGTGTGAAAAAAAAAGAAACACCCACCATTTTAATCTGTGCGGCCTTTGCTTTAAAAAAATATATAATGTTTGGGGGTTCAAAGTAATTTTCTTGCAAAAAAAAATTATTTTTTCATGTAAAAAAAAAAGTGTCAGAAGGGCTTTGTCTTCAAGTGGTTAGAAGAGTGGGTGATGTGTGACATAAGCTTCTAAATGTTGTGCATAAAATGCCAGGACAGTTCAAACCCCCCCCAAATTACCCCATTTTGGAAAGTAGACACCCCAAGCTATTTGCTGAGAGGCATGTCGAGTCCATGGAATATTTTATATTGTGACACAAATTGCGGGAAAAAGACAAATTTTTTTTTTTGCACAAAGTTGTCACTAAGTGATATATTCCTCAAACATGCCATGGGAATATGTGAAATGACACCCTAAAATACATTCTATTGCTTCTCCTGAGTACGGGGATACCACATGTGTGAGACTTTTTGGGAGCCTAGCCGCATACGGGACCTCAAAAACCAAGCACCGCCTTCAGGCTTTCTAAGGGCGTAAATTTTTGATTTCACTCCTCACTGCCTATCACAGTTTCGGAGGCCATGGAATGCCCAGATGGCACAACCCCCCCCCCAAATGACCCCATTTTGGAAAGTAAACACCCCAAGCTATATCTGAGAGGTATGGTGAGTATTTTGCAGACCTCGCTTTTTGTCACAAAGTTTTGAAAAAAGAAAAAAAAAATTTTCTTTCCTTTCTTCATTTTCAAAAACAAATGAGAGCTGCAAAATACTCACCATGCCTCTCAGCAAATAGCTTGGGGTGTCTACTTTCTAAAATGGGGTCATTTGGGGTGCTTTTGTGCCATCTTGGCATTTTATGGCCTTCGAAACTGTGATAGGTAGTGAGGAGTGAAATCAAAAATTTACGCTCTTAGAAATGCTGAAGGCAGTGATTGGTTTTCGGGGCCCGTATGCAGCTAGGCTCCCAAAAAGTCCCACACATGTGGTATCGCCATACTCAGGAGAAGCAGCAGAATGTATTTTGGGGTGTAATTGCACATATGCCCATGGCATGTTTGAGCAATATATTATTTAGTGACAACTTTGTGCAAAAAAAAAGTTTGTCATTTTCCCACAACTTGTGGCAAAATATAAAATATTCCATGGACTCAACATGCCTCTCAGCAAATAGCTTGGGTGTCTACTTTACAAAATGGGGTCATTTGGGGGGGGGGGGTGTTTAACTGTCCTGGCATTTTATGGCCTTCAAAACTGTGATAGGTAGTGAGGAGTGAAATCAAAAATTTACGCCCTTAGAAATCCTGAAGGCGGTGCTTGGTTTTCGGGGCCCCGTACGCGGCTAGGCTCCCAAAAAGTCCCACACATGTGGTATCCCCATACTCAGGAGAAGCAGCTAAATGTATTTTGGGGTGCAATTCCACATATGCCCATGGCCTGTGTGAGCAATATATCATTTAGTGACAACTTTTTGTAATTTATTTTTTTTTGTCATTATTCAATCACTTGGGACAAAAAAAATAATATTCAATGGGCTCAACATGCCTCTCAGCAATTTCCTTGGGGTGTCTACTTTCCAAAATGGGGTCATTTGGGTGGGTTTTGTACTGCCCTGCCCTTTTAGCACCTCAAGAAATGACATAGGCAGTCATAAACTAAAAGCTGTGTAAATTACAGAAAATGTATCCTAGTTTGTAGACGCTATAACTTTTGCGCAAACCAATAAATATACGCTTATTGACATTTTTTTACCAAAGACATGTGGCTGAATACATTTTGGACTAAATGTATGACTAAAATTGAGTTTATTGGATTTTTTTTATAACAAAAAGTAGAAAATAACTTTTTTTTCAAAATTTTCGTTTTTTTCCGTTTATAGCGCAAAAAATAAAAACCGCAGAGGTGATCAAATACCATCAAAAGAAAGCTCTATTTGTGGGAACAAAAGGACGCAAATTTTGTTTGGCTACAGCATTGCATGACCGCGCAATTAGCAGTTAAAGCGACGCAGTGCCTAATTGTAAAAAGTGCTCTGGTAAGGAAGGGGGTAAATCCTTCCGGGGCTGAAGTGGTTAACACTCATTAATGAGTTCATGTATATAAATGATATAAATATATATGCTCAATAATAAATATGTAAAGTGATGTGTAAATTGGAGTACTTCTAATAAATAAATAAAAATAAATATCAAGTTGACCATTTTCAACTACGTACCTAAAATCATACCTGAATGCCTATTTATTGTGTATGTTGACATCACGGCTACAATTGTTGGATAGTGTTTTTTCTTCTGATGGCTACATTCAGAAACAAAGAGCAGACACTAATTCCCTTCCAGATGTATAATGAATGTGGTGTTGTTCATGCAGCCCTGCTTTAATTCCATGGGACGTATTAATATGCACCCTGCATGCAGATAGGAAGAGGTGCAGCGAGGACGCATGGGTCTTTCAGCACCTCTCTACGCCCCTTATCTAAATTATTCATGTCTCTGTTTATTTTGGTCTGATAAAGTCACCTTGTTCCTCAGCTATGATGGGATGGAACTTAGCAGTGACGGAGATTGTCAGGCGATAATACTGCCAAACCAATTGCTCAATATACAACCACAAACCCTTGTTTTATTTTTGCATTCCCTCTTACAAAGAGAGAATGTGATAATGGAGGTTAATATTTAGAATGTATAATGCCATAAAATAAAATCTTTTTCAGCTCCACCCTCAGCTTCATAAAGTCTTAATTTCATCTAACAATACCATTGTTTTTTTTTTACATTCAATCTCTTTGAGCGTCCCAAAAATTTTGAACAAAATAGGGAGATTGCATCCTACAGAGATTTGAGCATCCTCCAAATTTTGAACAAAATTGGGAGATTGTATCCTACAAAGAACATGTCAGGTAGTCTGCACTGGGGGCTGTCATTGCCAAGTACCAGATGTGGTGCTAATTGTGGGACAGGGATAGCAGGGATAGCACTGCATGTGATGATATTTAGAGGGGGGGGGGGGGGGGGGTTGCCCAAGAATTGGCAGCACTTCCAGATGTCAGCCAATAATAGCATGAATGGAAGCCCTGTCTGTGACACGTTCTCCTTAAAAGACAGCTCAACAATATTAACAGCATTGATAGTCAAGTGGTTAGCACTCCTGCTTTGCAGATCCTGCATTTAATTCCAATCAAGGACATTATCTGCCCAGATTATGTATGTTTTCCTTGCATTGCACTGTATATTAGGAGACAACAATAAAATATATACTTACACCCTAGCCTCAGCCCCTGGACCCTAGGGGTCAGTGATGTCACGTGTCTTTCAGTGAAATCCTGGGAGCACTGAGGATCCCAAATCTCATGAGCAGATACTCTTAGATTTTCTGCAGATTTTCGACTTCAGATTTACCAAAACCATATAATATGAGGTCAAAGCTTAAGAGTTTTAATTTGTATGTAATCAGGCAGGCCCTTGCACTACATGGTTTAGGTAAATCTGAAGACAAAAATCTGCAGAAAATCTAATAGTGTGTATGTGGTTTTACAGTGTGCTTGAATGTTTTGGCATGAGCTTTGGCATCGTTAACTTTTCCAGGATCTTGCCGGAAGGCTAGTGAAGTTACTGAGTCCTAGGTGTTGCGGGCTGAAGCCAACATGTACAGTAAATAAATTTCTTTTTTTTTGCATTGGTGTAATCCATTGTTATACATGGTGGTGGTGGTGGTGGGGGGCTCCAATATATAAATAGGCCTCACAGTTTGCGGGTTTCCTCCAGTAATACTAGACTTCATTCAATTTCAGCTCTATTATTTACAGTGGGGAAAATAATTATTTGATCCCCTACATATTTTGTAAGTTTGCCCACTTACAAAGAAATGGACCATTTTTTTTTCCTTTTAGGTTTTACATGAATAAAAGCTGTTCATTGTAAGCACCCCTGCCAGTGTTAAATGGTTTGTCTCATCTCTGTAAATTTGGTACAGCTGAAAGATAGCTTTTTTTTTATTTTTTATAAACAGATGACCAGATAAAAAGCGAAGAAAGAAAGCTTAAAAAAGAAAACGAATGCAGCCATCACATCTAAGAATTGCTAAGCTGCAATATAATGCTTGATTTGGGATTTAATACTGTTTTAAACCCTGTTCAAGGGTGAAATGCATTGGAGTTTGAGGACCAAGACATGGATGTGCTGCTTTCATCCAGTGGAATAAAAAATGGACTACTGAATCCTGACATTGGTGTGTCATAGGGGCTGCTTTATTGGATTGCTATATCAGAGAAGGAGAGCTCAGCAATGGCTTCCTCCATGTTTCTCACATAACAGCTTTCCTTTAAAAACAGAACAGAAGCAGGATAGAGAACCAGATTGCGGAATGTTAGGTAGAGGGACTGGGAATCTGAGGGAGGGGGTCTCTGAAATTGCAGCGAGACAGCATTAAAAGCCCAGAATGAACTGAAATGAGCCATCTAAAATGATGTTCCAGACAGGTATTAATATGTCATATATCCTGCATAGCAGAGCCTGGCTGTGATAGACAGATCCCATATTGTGTTACAGGCATTTCAGTTTCTCAATTACCTTTGCATTGTTTATTGGATCACAAGTGACACATGCAGGGCTGGGTGTAGGTGAAAGGATGGTCATGTCTCATTCGACAGCTTAATTTGTCTTTTTTTTAATTGTGCCAAGTAATAGATTTGTTACTGTCTATTGCACCTAATACCAGGAAAGTTGAGAAAAGAAGGAGGTCCGATGGATAAAATCTATCATTTAACATACATCGTACGGTATGGTTTTCTTGGTAGCTCTGTTACTTTAACCGCTTCAGCCCCGGAAGATTTTACCCCCTTCCTGACCAGAGCACTTTTTGCGATTCGGCACTGCGTCGCTTTAACTGACAATTGCACGGCTGTGTGACGTAACACCAAAACAAAATTTGACGTCCTTTTTTTCCCCACAAATAGAGCTTTCTTTTGGTAGTATTTGATCATCTCTGTGGTTTTTATTTTTTGCACTATAAACAAAAAAAAAGCAACAATTTTGAAAAAAAAAGCAATGTTTTTTACTTTTTGCTATAATAAATATCCCCAAAAATATATAAAAAAAACAATTTTTTTCCTTAGTTTAGGCCGATATGTATACTTCTACATATTTTTGGTAAAAAAAGCCCCACAAATTAAAGGGGACGTACAGGTATGCCCATTTGCCTACCGCTGCCATTGTGCTGAAGTACATGACTCACTGGGGGGCATTTTCATTTTTTAATCACGTAGACAAAGCACCATTGATTACCTTGATGGAATGATTGACCAGCTTTGCTTCATGCTAACTCATAGGTTGCTTTTGGCACCATGTCATTCACTTATACCGATTCCCCAGACAGGACCTGCAGTGGGAGCGTAAGATAAACAAACTATCTTGAGCCGATGGGCGGAGCCAAGCGGAGCAGACATGCCTGCCTGAAGCTCTGCTCTCTGAGAGAACGATAGAGTCGAATAACGGCGGGTGTTCGCCAAACACCCGCACATAAAATATATCAATTTGTGCCCATAGCACTCCTGAATTCGGAGGCCTCGGTCCCGGTGTCGCTGGACAAAATATGGGTCCCAAAATCAACAAAACAGTGCCGCCACACAGCACAGCCAAAACGGCGCTGCAGGCATATAGACAAAGGAAGGCTCCAAAAAAATTTGACCTTATATGGCAAAACTGGCTGGATGACCCCAACCTTGCTCCAACCCAATTAAAAAATGGATAGACTGCTAAGGTTATAAGAACTTTAACGCTGTACGTAGGCACTCCTCTAGCGCCTGGGGCCTCTCCTGTAATGGATATGCTGTGCAGAAGGTAACCCATATGGTAATAAGGCCCGTAGACAGGAGGAGTGAACCGATGTCTTATAACATTTAATATTATTGTATTTTTATTGTATTTTATTTTCTGTTAACTTATTTTTGCTATTACCTAGTAGGGTGAACTTTCTCCCGTCTCCCTTTTATTTCTCTTATTTTCTTAGTTTTGTTTGTGTTAAGTTTATTTTCTACAAAAAACGAAGGTATGTGTACCTAATCCTTGGTAACGGTGTTATACGTATGCATATGTTTGATGTCATGTATAATTACAGAATGGGAAATGTATACGCCCCGTTATTGTAAAACGGTTACCCATTGATTCTTGTCAATAAAAAAGTTTTGATTAAAAAAAAAAATGGCGCTGCAGCAGTCTGCCTCTGGTACCTCCAGCGGTGATGATATCAACTTAAAGGCATTTACTGTCACACAGACTGCATCATATGAAGTACACTGTGAGTATTTGGAAGATTCACCTCAGAACGAAATTACCTCACCAGTTACACTGAAACAAATAGAAAAAAATGCTTTAAAAAGCATTGAAAAGCACCACTGACCATATTACTACAAGCTTTACCAAGGAAATAGGAGAGCTGGGTCAGCGTTTATCCACACTTGAAACCAGAGTAGATGACTTAGAAATTAACAATGTAGAATGCTATAACGAAATTGACAACCTTAAAAAGGAAAATGCAACATTACAGACAAGATTGGAAAACTACGAAAATCGCGCTAGACGCTCTAATTTGCATATTACAGGTATTCCTGAAACTGTAATTGACTTACAAGCTACAATGACAGCACTTTTTCGGGAACTACAACCAGCCATCCTGATAGACCGTCTGGATATGGACAGAGTTCATAAAGCCCTAACACCTAAAAAATCTGATGGTCCACCCCGCGATATCATTGCAAAGTTTAATTTCTACAGAACAAAAGAACAACTACTATCTGCAGCAAGCAATAAAGGAACTCTTAACTTCCAAGGACATAATTACCAGCTTTTTGCAAACTTGTCCCAACTTACAATAAATAAAGAAGGGCCTTAAAACTCTTACTACAAGTATTACAACGCAATCAAATTATATATCAATGGGGATTCCCCTTTTCAGTGTGTTTCGCATTTCAAGGCTCTAAATTTACATGTCGTTCTGCTAACGAACTCCAAACTACCCTTCAAGACATGCATCTGCTGAACATGACACAGAATCAAGAAATCACTCGACGAAGACCGACATCATCTTCTCCAACTAAATCTTCTGCGTTACCAAAGAGAAATGAGCACCAGAGCTCACATAAAAGGGGCCAATATCGATCACCTGATCAAGTCCCTGATGACTCTAGATTACTATATACTCATATTTCTCTCTCTACTTGATGGACAAGTTCACCAATCCATACTGTCTATTTCACATTTTGCAGCTAATTAATTCTTATTAATATTTAGACACACTCAGTTATGATAATGTGAAAATGAGCTATCTTTTCCATTTTCATAACTTCATACTTCTATAATCCATTCTTCATCTATCTCTTGATTAATAAGACAGCTAAACAGTCTTATTATCTTTATTTATTTTTTTTGTAATTTATTGCCTCAAGGAGATACTTTAATTGTCTTAACAAGTTCTTAATATAACATATTTGAACAAGTTTTTTACTCCAGATCCAAGACAAATGGCTTAATGGTCAAAATGGATCAATTTTCAATATCCTTGTTTCTTTTCCATTATTTGTCCCCCAGTTCCTGCTACTGCTAAAATATTGTCGTTACTTATACACTTATGGAAACTTGCTACTAGTAGGCTTTGTTGTTTTTTCGGGAATGTTTCTTGCGCTCCCTTTTTGCTACGCTCGGTTAATTCTTTGATATAGTGGACAATCGACAGCGGCCAATGTACCCTTGGGGGGAGTTTTTTTACCCCCCCCAACGGAAAAGTTATGAGATTATATAGGTTTTATTTACTATTCAAAATGAAGAATGTATATATGTTTTATTATTAAATCTTCTACCCTTTCCTTTTCTATCCTTCCCTACCCCCCCCCCCCCCCTTCCTGAGGCAGGTCTATCTACACAATGTTTTGGAAAACATGATATCTTACCTCATACATTCATAACCCTATGGCTCCGATAAATATACAATCCTTGAATGTTCAGGGCCTTAACATCCCACAAAAACGCACCAAAGCCTTTCGCTCCTTTGCCACTAGAAAAGCACATATCTAGTGCCTTCAAAAAACCCACTTCACACCACAATCTACTCCTAAATTTTTCAGCAAAATGTACTCACAGGTCTACACGGCCTCAGCTTCAACTAAACAGCGAGGCGTACTTATTGCATTTCACCGCAATAACCCATTTACATTATTAAAGGAGATTAAAGACCCGGAAGGAAGATATCTGATTCTAACAGGATATTTGCATGATACTGCCATAACAGTAATTTCATATTATGCCCCCAACAAAAGTCCTACTTCGTTCCTCTCTCACCTTTTACAGGTAATCGAATCACATAAAATAGGAACGTTACTGTAGAGATTCCAATCTAACTCTCTTTCCCTTTCTAGATAAATCACCTATATCTCAATCAAATGTCCCTAATACACACTCTTTTTCACAACTTATTACAAAACATAATTTAGTAGACTCCTGGCGTGAACTGAATCCAACTAAAAGACGATTTACACATTATTCACATCCCCATTGCTCATTCTCACGAATAGACCAGATATTCCAAAATGTTACCAATTCCATGGTCGGATCATAGTGCAATACTTACCACTATAGCCTCTACCATTCCAAAAGCACATGATCTGACTTGGCTTCTTAGAGAATACTTACTTACAAACCCAACACATAAACTTAATATTGAACTTGCACTGAAAGATTACATTGTTGACAACTATACCCCCATATATCCCTGCTTACTCTGTTGGAAGCTCACAAACCAGTTTTACGTGTTAAATGTATGAGACAAGCGGCTCTATTTAATCCAGAACGTAGAGCTTTATATAACAAATTAGAAACAAACTTTAACACTGCTACATGGCATTTCAATCCAATCCTACCCCTTTGTTACAATTGCAACTGGATAAGGCTAAACTTGAATTTGACCTGTTTCTCACAGAATCAGCAGATAAAACTATCAATCGATCACGCCACAATTTTTACATGAAAGCTAATAAACCAGAAAAACTCTATTAGCCCGCACGCTCAATTCTCAAAACTCTCCCACTAAACCTATTCGCCTCAAAATATCTAAAGACAAATACACCAATAACCCAAGGAAAATACTTCAAAAATGTAAAACACATTTAAACACTTTATATTCTTCTGACACTGAGCTGGATACATCCAAAGCAGATAAGTTCTTTTCCCACATTTCCCTCCCCCCATTATCCACAGTTAGAGCTACTAGAGAAACCTGTATCGATTGAAGAGGTGTCCAGTGCTATCAAAACACTGAAAATAAACAAAAGACCTGGCCCTGGTGGATTTTCCGCACTATATTATTGTACATATATTGAAACATTATCACCCACCTTAACTGATGCCTTCAACTCTATACTAACAGGTCACACATTTAGACAGGAAATATTAACAGCAATTATTTGTATGCTTCCCAAACCAAACTCAGACGATAACATCTGTTCGAACTATCGCCCTATCTCTTTACTAAGTGTAGATATTAAAATATTAGCCAAAATCCTTGCTACTAGACTTAATACATTCATTGGTAAAATTATACATAAAGACCAAGCAGAATTTATCCCTATCCAACAAGCAAGTGATAATATTAGATGTGCCACCCTTCTATCACATGCTGCGAAATTATGCCATCCTGTTTCCTCTCATTAGATATAAAAAAGGCATTTGATTCCATTTCATGGTCCTATATACACTATACTCTTAGTAAATGTGGATTCGGCCCCCATTTCTTACAATGGATCTAAGCACTTTACTGCAAACCTAAAGCGTACATTAAATACGCAGGTTACAAATCTGAAACATTCAACATAGAACGGGGCACACGTCAAGGATGCCCGCTCTCACTTTTATTATTTGCTTTGCTTATTGAGCCTTTAGCACAAAGAATAAGAATGGAACCTTCTATAACAGGCATAAAAATGGGACGTTGTCACCACAAGATATGTTTATTTGCGGATGACATCCTTCTATTTTTATCTTCACCTCAAATTTCAGCTCCTAACCTTATAAATATACTAAAAAACGATTTGATCATTTGAGGCCTTACAGTTAATACTCAAAAATCTTCAGCACTGAACATCTCGTTAACCACTGCAGAAAAACGAATTGTACAAGAATCATTACCCTTTAAATGGGCTACACATAGCATTCCTTATCTGGGTATCCAGCTCACTGCCAGCCACTTGGATTTATTTTCCACCAACTATCCTTCTTTACTAAAATTAACTACAAACTTGCTTTTAAAATGGTCATCTATACCGACTTTATGGGTTGGGAAAATAATTATAATAAAGATGGCCATACTTCCTAAATTCCTATACCTTTTCAGAGTTCTTCCAATACACACCCCAGCCTATTTCCTTAGCATAATACAACAAAAATGTATAAAATTTACTTGGGGGAAACTCAAACCACAAATATCTAGAGAAACCTTATTCCTTCCCAAAATCAATGGTGGCCTAGGATTTCCAAACATTTCATTATATTATAAAGCCGCTCAACTAGCACAATCCATAAAATATCACTCCAAAACTGAGATTCTCCTGTGGGTTACCATCGAAGCAATAGATTGTGACCCTCTCTCCATACACAATATTTTATGGTTACATCCCATAGATCGTAAAACTTTAAAAAAATTCACTAACTAAACATACTCTAACTATCTGGGATAGACTCAAAATCTCTCATGGTCTGCAATCCAAACATAATCCACTTCTATCTTTTATCAAAAACCCATCTTTCTACCCAGCATGGACTTATTATCCCAGATCTTTCTGGGCTTGGTCCAAAGCAGGTATAACATGTTTACATCACATGATCCTGAATACAACAATCTGTCCCTTGCCAGACTTATGGAAGTCTTTTGGGCTCCCCCAATCAGAAATATTTTGTTACCTTCAAATTAAGAACCTTTGTATTCCTTTTCCAAGCACTGACAACTCTGTAGATGATTTTACTAAGTTTGAAAATATATGCATGAAAGACCCTCATGCCAGGGGTCTCATATCAACAATATACACCATATTGCTTGTTAAATCAGATGTTAAATTACCATGTGGTGAAATGGAAAAAGATCTTGATCGAACTATAGATAAAACAGAATGGTCTGCAATCTGGTCTAATATCAAATCTTTTTCTGCTAATGTAATAGATAATAAAACCACCTACAAGGTACTCTCACGCTGGTATTTGGTTCCTGCTACAACAGCTAAATTTATGCCTGATTACTCAGGTCTCTACTTTTGCGGCTGTTCAGGACAAGGAACATATATACACATGTGGTGGAATTGTTCAATTATTAAAAAAAAAAAAAAAAAAAATTGCCCTTTTAAATATAAAACCTGATTACATGACTCGTAAACAATTCAAGCTATTCATACAACTTATGACGGCCGCGAAACAGACAATAACTAAAGCATTGAAAACGTCCTTACTAAACATAGCAGAAACCAAGCACAGAATGAATCGGTCATTGTTGCATGCAAAAATGAAAGCCCTAGATAAAGAAAATCTGAAAGGCTATGAAGGTCTATGGAAACCAGGGATCACACATTGTTCACCTATAAACTTTGACCACCAGATAGTCCAGTCATGGTAACTAACATTTTTATATGCAACAATGATAAAACTATAAGAATAGATTATGCCTCCAGAACACCCCATGCCCTCTGCCCCACCCTTTCCTTACCCTTATTTTACCTAACAGCAACAGGTGATATAGAATATATTAAAAATATCACACTCAGTAGTTTGATACATATACTTTATTCAAATGTTTAACACACATAAGAACTCAGACACAAATAGACCTAATTTTCTTTCATTAACTGATAATGATCCTCTAAATATTAATGTAAGCTAATATTGAAACAGTCTGAAAACTCTGTATCATTTTGATAAATAGGGAACTTATCTAACATTAATTTTACCATCTGTGTGTTATATTAATACAATGCCGTAACCTGCTTCTTTATTTTACATGTAACTACTTAAATAACTTTAATTGATACATTATACTTGTTACCATATGTTGATCTTTCAATAAAAACCTTTGAACGAGATAAACAAACTATCTCAGTTTTTTCCATCAATTGCCCTTACGCTCTCACCATAAACATTACAAGCTGACTATACTACCTATTCAATTCGTCTCCATCCAGTTAGGCCAGGGTCTCCAGATTTTCTAAACAAAGGGCCAGTTTACTGTCCCTCAGATTTTAGGAGGGCTGGACTATGGTCAGTGAGAGTAGAAGATGCCCTAGCATCGATGGGAATAGACAATGAGGTTGATTTACTAAAGGCAAAATATACTGTAAGTGCAGTTGTTCTAGATCTGTTTTTTATTTTATTTTCCTTGCATGTTCTCCTCATATCTAGAGCAAGTGCACTTGTGGGTGCACTTGCAGAGCACAGACTATTTGCCTTAAGTAAATCAACCCCAATGTCTCAGGTTTTGTGGTTGTTGGGAGTAAAAAATTACATAGTAGTTGTGGTCAGTAGGAGGTGGAATAGTGCCCCATCATTGGTATTAGTTGGAGTAATAGGCGTCAGTGAGAGAAATTGTGCCCAATCATTTATATCAGTGGGAGGAATTATACCCTATTGTTGTCAGCAGAAGAAATCATGACCCATTATTAATGTCAGTGGAAGGAATAATGCTCCATCATTAGTGTCAGTGGGAGGAATGGTGCCTCATTGATGGTGTCACTAAGAGGAATAGTGTCTCTTATTAAAGGGAAGAATAGCACCTCATATCAGTGGTAGGAACAGTTCACCAAGGGCCGCATACATGCAAGCAAAGGGCCACATCCAGCCCACAGGCCAACGTTTGTAGAAGATTGTACAATGAGCTTATTAACTTTGGCCAATATACAGCTCCACAGTCGGGAGATGTGGTGCTCTCCTTATGATTAAAGGCTTATTTGGCAAGGTCTGTGGTCATCTTTAACAATTGGTGCCATCGTCTGTGTAGCCATAAGAACATTACCAGCATATCATACATGCTCAGCTTGAGCTTTTTATTTATTCACATGCAATATAAGCATTGTTTCAGCCTCAGAATAGTCACTTCCTCAAATTATAGTGATGTGCTAAACAGGTAAAATCATGAATAAATAATACACATAACCAATCAGCAGGAAAGTACCTCCGCGAATGAGGGAAAACACTCCCTGTCAAAGCATAAGCAAACAATTGACTGTTGTCAGGATGACAGGGGATTCCAACTTTCAGCATATTTGGCGATGGGCAGCCTCTCAAGACGTTGGCTAGTTACGGTAAACGTTCGGTTGTCAGCCCCATGGCACACACCTCCTCTGAACTTTTTGCAATTCTACACCACAGTAGCTATGGAAACACAAGGTCCCGTACTATGAAAGTGGAAGGTTCAGATACTTTCACATAATAAAACAAATGTGTGGATCTGAAGAAAAAGATGTTAATTGGCTGTTTAAAGTCCAACTCGAGACAAAACTGTGTTTTTCATGTTTGACAGAACAAGTAAGGATTAGAGCCCTTGCCTGATTTTGCTTCTTGTCCCTTCTGGGTCAGGACAGGAAGTAATGAGAAATTTCAGTCAAAATCAGATTCTTGAAGAATAAGTAAGAGGTAGAATTTCTGACAATGTATTAATTGCTGTTGTAGCCAGGATTGTAGGATGTAGTCTTAAGGAGGCACTGTATAATGGTTAGTGAATGGCTGCAAGAACTACAGGGGCCGAAATCTCTGTATACAAAAGAGAAACACAGGATGGTTTTCTTGGGCAAATCGAGATATGGAGGGGTCTGAGAGGAAGTCATGCTGCGTGATGTATCGTCTTTGTTGAGCCTGCACACAGACGGGGGTTCTTGCTGTGTCCACAAGAGCCTGATGACTGAGCTTTAGAGGGATCCCTTGCAGTGCCTACACCAGAGCTGACAGACTGAGCCTTGTGGAGTACTGGACTTGCAGAGAACCAGGAAGAGTAGAGCCCAACATCCATGCTTATCTCAACACTGATAAAGTTAATGCAACAGAGACTCCCCCTTGTTTAGCAGCCCACAAGCCATCTGCTGCACACTATTAAACGGACAGCTACACATGCACCATTTGTAGAAGGGCCCCAACATAAGCCGGCCAATGCAGACAATTAGGTTCAAGGTACTTTCAGACACCTTCAGGAATACCTCTATGTCAGCAACACATATACGCCCACCTGCTATATGGACTGTATCCATAATGTACAAGGACACTTTCATTTCTTGAATTTAAAATATTCAACCCTGTTGCCCCAGTTATAACTTTGCTGAATATTGTTATAGTTACATTTTCTGTCAGCTTGTAGGTCAGTATTCATTTACCTAGTATGATTATCCTTGAATCTCTTCTTTATTTGCCTGTTAAATGGCTTGTGCATTGTTTGACTTTATTTTGTCAATACATTCATATAATCCCCAACCAGTTGTTTGGACTAATTTCTGTCCATTACTTTAGAGTGGTAGCCTAATAACGTTTAATTCACACAGGTGTGAACAGCCTCTAGCCTACAACCAGGTGTGTCAGTGGGGACTGAGCAGCTTTAAAATTCATGGCAGAACCGAGAACCCATCATCACCAGCCGCTCCTGCAGGTGTAGCGCTACACTTTTGTTGCAGTGGCAGGCCAAAAATTTCAAACTGTGCCTCTTTCTCTTTGATTTTACATATTTATGGATTGCCAGGGTCAAGAGTAAGATACACATACATATTCTCACACACACACAGTTAAACAGTAAGTAAATTTGCTTCCAACGTGAGGTTTTTTTGGTGACTGCAGGATGCCGCTCTTCCAAGTGCTAGGTGAGTCTACAGCATTAGATGGTAAAGGTTGGAAGCAAAACAGGTTAGAATTAGGAGGTAGAGCAGATACAGCCGTCCCTCCATCCTCAGATCTCTTTATGGTGGCCTGGGTCGCACTCTGGAGACTGCTGAGAATTGGCAGTGATCGGTGCTGGATATATATACTGACAGCCAGGGTTTTTAATGGACCGTTTCTCCCGCGTGTGAGGAGGAGGATGCAGCTCACCACATAGCTAAACCACCGCCCCACCGCACATGAAAACACTGCACCCAGAGCAGATGCCCCTTCTGCCCCCTTTCCCTTTTCATAGCCCTAGGTTCAAGCCATCCTGTACTAGGGACAACTTCTCCTCCCATTTCTTGTTCTGGTGTCACAAGGATATCAAATGAGAAGAAAACTCCCCATTCTGTTAAAAAAAAAAAAGTAACTACAAGTCTCAGACAAGGTTCGCTGATTGTCCTCACTTCACTCCAGGAGAAAAAACAAGTAAATTACATTTCTGCAGTTACGATGCTTTTAATGTAACATACGCCACCTCAATCCATATCTTGGCTCTGCTCTCCTGCGGTTTAAGTAGTAAAGTTTTTCACTACGTCCAATTGCTACCACTCATAAACACATCCATCACCCCAATCAGCATTCTTACAATGGGGAACATCGGTACTATAACTGATGTGCCTTTAATATGCAGTAAGGACAAACAGATTGCTGATTCTCAGTTTTCTGTCTCGGTTACTCTCCATCAATCCCTGTGTATTGATCACACATTGGGTCCATTTTCCGGTCGACAATATTTTATTCCCTCTCCTAGTTTTAGTTCACCTCTTGGGGTTTCATTAAAGAAGGTGTGTTACTGACTGGAATACGATGAGTAAGAGAGGTTGATAGAGATAAAAATCATTCATACATAGTGGACTTACTTGTGTTGCTGCAGGGAAGAAGCAATACATATAAGCAGAGCTGACAAGGGAGGAGGATGGCTAACATCTTTAATATAGGCCTGTGAGATAACACACAATTGGCCTTTATGTAGACTGACCAGACCTCCACGATTTCCAGGGACATTCCCTGTTTTCAGGAGGTTGTCCCTGGAATTAAAATGTATCTGTGAAAACCAGGTATCCTCTATGTTTACGCCCTCTACACAGAAAATACCCCCACCGCGCCACTAACTCTCTGACTGTCCTCAACAGGATCTACATAAATGTGTATAAACACTTATGAAAATAATCATAAATTCCTTCAACACCCGTGACAGTGATGAACTCTAAATGAATAAGTGAACACACAAATGTGTGTATATATTGAGCTGCCCCCCTTACAAAACAATGAATGATAAAATATTTAATCCTACATATCAGTTAATACCACACTGGGCAAGCCGACATACAGGTTAAATGGAGGGCGCTACAAATTGTAGACCTTACAGTGTACATAAACAAGTGACAATCTCTTAAAGATTGAACTATCAAAGTGACACATATAAATAAATAAATATAAATAAATATATGCTTATTATTGTGCAATAGTGGTGATAACCTCTACTCCTATAACATTTACCTAGTGTGTTATAACATGCACATAAACTTAGACTAGACACTGATAGTAATATTAACCACTATAGTGCTATATGCAGTAGCAATAAATAAGAACACCTACAGGTGTTTCAATACGTGCTGTAAAAATGACAAAAAAATTCCAAATAAATTTTAAAACAATATCCAAACAGGTTGCAAGTGACAAAAAATGGTGACAAGAAAAGGTGAGTATCAAATGTCCCACACAGATGATTCTTAGGTGATCCTATGTCAAATGCTGAAAATCAACGTGCTTCTTTCACCACACCACCGTGCTAGTGAGACACTCTCCAGACCTGCACTCACCACAGAGACATGCCAGCACTCTCATGCACGGCAAAACACGCTCTCTTTACCACACTCCAGGGTAAATGGTGTATACGAGGTCCAATGATGGTATTCAGTAGGTCCACATAAAAAGAAAATAAGTGCTCCAATAGTGTAATTCAGCAACCAATAATTTTATTAAAAATCACTGCACCCTTCACACATCGCACTCACATTAGTGTAAATAAAAACAGGCAGCAAAAACGTGTAGTTCACAGCAAGCCTCAAATTGTGGATACAATCAATAACCAATGGTCACGGCGGACCCGAGGTGTGCAGTTGCTGGGTATGATCTCACCCCTCCCTCGGGAAGCCTCCGTCCTTCGGAACACTCGTATTACTCTCCTTCTGTGTGGCTGACAGCATGAACGTCACACGTCACAGCCACGCCCCGACATGTTTCGTCACAGATCGACTTATTCATGGGATAGGCTGTGTACCCTGCCACTCAACCCTTTTATCTGCTCTCAAGCTCCCGCCCACCGGGTCACGTACTGCGCATGCGCACACCTCGCGTCCCCGTGCGCCGGATACACTGATACTCCATACAACACATTGTGATTGGGATTCAGGCACATAAAAGTGATATACCACTTAGTAAATGTAATCCACTGTGACAACACATCTATATCAGATAGGGCCACAGTGATAACATTAATTCCTAACATTTAAAAACCGCAGCTACGTTGATCTCTCATATAGTTAACCTGCTGCATGAACAGTACGTCCATAACATACAGCAGGGCTATTAGAGGACCCTGCCACTGAAATCGTCCATTGTTAGATCTAGGAACACTTCAGTCATGGTACAGAATAACTGTATATGAGTGGGTGTACGGCCACATTTCTCATATGTAACAAACATTTAATACTATTCAAATGCTTAAAATTACTGAATTAAATTTTTAAAAAACATAAAATTAATTATGAATATAAAGAAAAAATTAAAAAATATAAAATAATATGGACTCCAATACTATATACCACTTAAGGGATAATCATAAATGTATAAATGAATGGACCTTTAAGGCAGAGACACACACGTCTCTACTACATAGCTATTTCATAACGGATACCAACCTAAACGAACTTACTGCATATATAGCTTGAAGACATATTTCCTCTTATTCTAAATATAATTTTGAATTTAATCTCATCCCCCAAACAGGTACTTAATACCGGTAAGAGGCCCATCTTAAGTGGGTATTCTATATATCCGGGGCAATCATTACAACCGTATAACAAACATACCACATATCTGTCAAAGAATGGTTCCCCTCTCCCCCTTCTTAGGGACCAATCTATCACCCAAACAAAATAAATTTACTAGGTATGCAAAATTATTTAAGATTGTAAATTAATAGGGGAACCTCTAAATGCATATGATATGCTAGATACTGTCCCTATTCTTCCTACCATAACATATAAATGAGTGTAAACCATTATTCCTATTCTTCCTATCACAACATATGGATGAATGGGGGAATGTCATAATCAGATTCTAAGAACATCCCTAGATGAGCATAATTATAATCACAAGGACAAACAGTTAGGCTATACATTATGCAAGGTCAGACCCAGAGGTGAGGCCTCGTGTGCTCTCAAACTGCAAGGCTGGAAAGGGTGATGAGTAATTGAAGTGAACCAGTCTAAAAATTATTAATGAAACAATTTAGATCCAGTTCTATATTCAACCCTCTAGGAGCTAGACTTTTCAATAAAAAGATCCATCTAGTCTCTCGTTGAGAAAGATCCCTAACTCTGTTGGACCCTCTCCAGGAGGGGTGTACAATGTCTAACCCACAGAATTGTAATAATGATGGATCTTGTTGGTGTCTTTCTTTGAAATGTAGGGAGACACTATGGTACCTATAGCCATTTCTTATGTTGGTAATATGTTCCGAAATCCTAATCCTTAGCAACCTCTTCGTTCTCCCCACATACAAAAGACCACAAGGGCACCACATAAGGTAGACTACATGTGACGAGTTGCATGTGCTGAATTCCTTAATTTCAAAGGATTCCCCATCCCTGTTAGTTACAGAGGTAATTCCTCTGTGGTTGACTCTAACTGTCCTACAACAGATACACCTCCTGCAGCTATAGAAGCCCCTGAAATCGAATTTCAGTTGATTTCTCCCAGGCGGGTCTAGTATCCTCTTAATCACATGATCACCAAAATTGGGGGCCTTCCTATAAATAAATATAGGCCGATCCGGTAATACTTCCCCCAAATGCCTATCCTTACATAAAATGTGCCAATATTTGCTAAAAATATTCTCAATATCTTTGTACTGGCAATGGAAACCCGAAATGAATCCAAATTGGTGCTTATTGTTGTCGGGTGCATTCTCGGATTTTTTCAGACATAGCTCTCTAGGTACTGATGCCACCTCCTGGGTGATCCTATTCAGTTCATCTTCTCGATAACCTCTTTGTAAGAATTTTCTTTTTAGAACATCTGCTTGTTCAAAAAAGTCTTCCAATTCTGTACAGTTCCGGCGTACACGTAACATCTGCCCTTTTGGGATATTTCTTATCCAGGCTGGGTGGTGGCCGCTTCTTATTGACAAAAAACTATTCCGATCAGTCGGCTTAAAGTAGACTTTGGTTTTTAGTGAGTTACCCTGTCTCTCAATCGTCACATCCAAAAAATTAACCGATGATGTACTGATCTGATGTTCCAATTTAATATTGTTGGTATTATTATTAAGTTCTTGTAGAAAATCAATTACCGATTCCTCTGTCCCCTCCCATATAAACAAGAGGTCATCAATGAATCGACGATAAAATAAAAGTTGGGGTCTTCTCTGATTGAATACCTTTCTGTCCTCCCATTCTGACATAAACAGGTTGGCGAGGCTGGGGGCATATTTAGCTCCCATCGCCACGCCAACCTGTTGGGAGTAGTAATGGCCATCACACCAAAAATAATTATGGGACATACAGAAATCCAATGCCTGTCCCAGAAATCTTTTCTGTACGCTAGGGATGTCATCTCTTTTACTAAGGGCCCAATTGAGGGCCAGAGCCGCATCTTCGTGTTGTATAACAGTGTATAGGGAGGCCACATCGGCCGTTACCAAATACACTGTCGATGCGGTCTCTAGTTTGACATCATTGAGTAATAACAAGAGGTCACTAGTATCTTTCAAGTAGGCCCTGGTGTCTTTTACACTTAACTGGAGAAATTTGTCTAAGAATTCCCCCAATCTCGCCGTGACGGAGCCAATCCCGTTAACAATCGGTCGAGGTGGTGGGCACTGTATATTCTTATGTACCTTAGGTAAGGTGTATATGACAGGGATCCTGCACGCACTGGGGACCAGGTATCTCCTTTCTTTAACATTGAGTGCGTCTGTCCTAAAGCCCCATTCCACCAAAGCTGCTAGCTGCGTTTTATATGCATCTGTTGGATCAGCGGGTAGTTTTCTATATGTAGTTCTGTCCCCTACTAGTTCAAGCAACTGGTTCAGGTAAAATGCTTTATCTAGCAGCACCACACCCCCTCCCTTATCAGCTGGGCGTACTATCAGATTCTTCCTCTCTTCAAGGGATCTAATACCCTCCCTAATATAGTAGGGGTTAACATCCTTACGTGGAATCAGCTCCTCAATATCACTCAGTACCAGGCTCTTAAAAACCTCTATGTAATGATTGCCTGGATTTTGGGGATTGAAGATAGATTTATTCCTCAATCCCGTATCTATCCTATTTGGAGGTATCCTAGATCTCTCTGAGGATTCCACCGGATGACTCAGAAAATATTTTTTAATATTCATAGTCCTAATAAATTTCTGCGCATCAATATACACATCGAACTTGTTCATTGCCCTTTTAGGGGCGCATTTTAAGCCAAGATTCAAGATATTCAGTTCCTTATGACTGAGTTCCACACTACTTAGATTGTATATCCCAGTTTTTACACTTCCCTCGGTCGTTTCCTTGGGTTTCTTGGATCTTCCTGCCCTACACCCCCTCCTTCTCCTTGAATGGGCATACTTCCCCTGTCGAATCCTGGAGGGTGAGCTTGTCTTCCCCCCCCTCTTTGGTGGGGGCCTCTGGAATTCCCTCTCGGTGTTCCCCTTCCCCTCCCCCGTTGACCTAAAAAAGGAGCATAACTGGAATGCTCTTCCCTGTCCAACGGTGAGAATCTGTTATATAGGGGAACATCACCATAATCTTCAGAGTATTGGTGAGGCAAGGGGCGGTGTTGCCATTGTCTGTAATCTTGTGGCCCATTATTCCTGTAATCTCTGGGTGATGGATAGTTGTTAGCATATTCAGATGGATATCTATCCCTACCCTGGAGTGATGTTCTGGGAGAATGGTAGTATCCTCTTCCTCCTCTCCCGCGTGAAGGGGGTCTAGGGGAATAGTGGTATTCCCTTCTGTATTGGTCGCCTCCCATATTCCGTCCTCTTTCATTGGGCCCTCTCTCATTAGGTTTAGGATTTATTCCTTCATTGCCATCTTTACCTCTACTAGCTGTGTTCTTCTTGATTTCAGGCTTAGGGGGGGGATTGTTAGTACCTCTTGCCGTGTTGCTGTTTGTAGCTGGGTCAGCATTGTTGTTTTCTAATGTTACCTGCCATGCATAAATTCTATTGGTTTTAAAATCATTGACGTCCCTATTGTATTTTTTCACTTTCTTTTTTTGGGTTTCTCGGTCAATTTTTTCTAATTTCTTCTTAATATTACTGTTGAAATCCTTCATTTGGTTGGTATCCTTAATGGGTTCTAACTTATCCTGTAGGTCCTTAATTTTTTCATTTAAAATCTTCAGCTTAATTTGTTTCCTTTTTAGTACTAGTGCCTGTAATTCTTTTCCCATTTTATTAAAAAATTCCAGCCATTCCTGCATAAATGACTGGTCATTCAGACCATCCTGCGGGGGTACCTCCCATCTCAAACTTCTAAAGATCAGGTTCTCCCTGCAATAATGCTCAAATGTGAATACGTCCCACCAGGTCTTAACTTGTTTCTCTAGTAACCCCTCGAGGGTTTTTAGTAGCACCGAGAAATCTTCCTCATATTCGATCATTGGTTGATCACTAGAGAAGACAGATTCGGGGCTAAAGTGTCTATTCGATAAGAAATTAAATGCATCCATGGCTGCGAGTGATATACTCAAATACAAATGTGAAAACCAGGTATCCTCTATGTTTACGCCCTCTACACAGAAAATACCCCCACCGCGCCACTAACTCTCTGACTGTCCTCAACAGGATCTACATAAATGTGTATAAACACTTATGAAAATAATCATAAATTCCTTCAACACCCGTGACAGTGATGAACTCTAAATGAATAAGTGAACACACAAATGTGTGTATATATTGAGCTGCCCCCCTTACAAAACAATGAATGATAAAATATTTAATCCTACATATCAGTTAATACCACACTGGGCAAGCCGACATACAGGTTAAATGGAGGGCGCTACAAATTGTAGACCTTACAGTGTACATAAACAAGTGACAATCTCTTAAAGATTGAACTATCAAAGTGACACATATAAATAAATAAATATAAATAAATATATGCTTATTATTGTGCAATAGTGGTGATAACCTCTACTCCTATAACATTTACCTAGTGTGTTATAACATGCACATAAACTTAGACTAGACACTGATAGTAATATTAACCACTATAGTGCTATATGCAGTAGCAATAAATAAGAACACCTACAGGTGTTTCAATACGTGCTGTAAAAATGACAAAAAAATTCCAAATAAATTTTAAAACAATATCCAAACAGGTTGCAAGTGACAAAAAATGGTGACAAGAAAAGGTGAGTATCAAATGTCCCACACAGATGATTCTTAGGTGATCCTATGTCAAATGCTGAAAATCAACGTGCTTCTTTCACCACACCACCGTGCTAGTGAGACACTCTCCAGACCTGCACTCACCACAGAGACATGCCAGCACTCTCATGCACGGCAAAACACGCTCTCTTTACCACACTCCAGGGTAAATGGTGTATACGAGGTCCAATGATGGTATTCAGTAGGTCCACATAAAAAGAAAATAAGTGCTCCAATAGTGTAATTCAGCAACCAATAATTTTATTAAAAATCACTGCACCCTTCACACATCGCACTCACATTAGTGTAAATAAAAACAGGCAGCAAAAACGTGTAGTTCACAGCAAGCCTCAAATTGTGGATACAATCAATAACCAATGGTCACGGCGGACCCGAGGTGTGCAGTTGCTGGGTATGATCTCACCCCTCCCTCGGGAAGCCTCCGTCCTTCGGAACACTCGTATTACTCTCCTTCTGTGTGGCTGACAGCATGAACGTCACACGTCACAGCCACGCCCCGACATGTTTCGTCACAGATCGACTTATTCATGGGATAGGCTGTGTACCCTGCCACTCAACCCTTTTATCTGCTCTCAAGCTCCCGCCCACCGGGTCACGTACTGCGCATGCGCACACCTCGCGTCCCCGTGCGCCGGATACACTGATACTCCATACAACACATTGTGATTGGGATTCAGGCACATAAAAGTGATATACCACTTAGTAAATGTAATCCACTGTGACAACACATCTATATCAGATAGGGCCACAGTGATAACATTAATTCCTAACATTTAAAAACCGCAGCTACGTTGATCTCTCATATAGTTAACCTGCTGCATGAACAGTACGTCCATAACATACAGCAGGGCTATTAGAGGACCCTGCCACTGAAATCGTCCATTGTTAGATCTAGGAACACTTCAGTCATGGTACAGAATAACTGTATATGAGTGGGTGTACGGCCACATTTCTCATATGTAACAAACATTTAATACTATTCAAATGCTTAAAATTACTGAATTAAATTTTTAAAAAACATAAAATTAATTATGAATATAAAGAAAAAATTAAAAAATATAAAATAATATGGACTCCAATACTATATACCACTTAAGGGATAATCATAAATGTATAAATGAATGGACCTTTAAGGCAGAGACACACACGTCTCTACTACATAGCTATTTCATAACGGATACCAACCTAAACGAACTTACTGCATATATAGCTTGAAGACATATTTCCTCTTATTCTAAATATAATTTTGAATTTAATCTCATCCCCCAAACAGGTACTTAATACCGGTAAGAGGCCCATCTTAAGTGGGTATTCTATATATCCGGGGCAATCATTACAACCGTATAACAAACATACCACATATCTGTCAAAGAATGGTTCCCCTCTCCCCCTTCTTAGGGACCAATCTATCACCCAAACAAAATAAATTTACTAGGTATGCAAAATTATTTAAGATTGTAAATTAATAGGGGAACCTCTAAATGCATATGATATGCTAGATACTGTCCCTATTCTTCCTACCATAACATATAAATGAGTGTAAACCATTATTCCTATTCTTCCTATCACAACATATGGATGAATGGGGGAATGTCATAATCAGATTCTAAGAACATCCCTAGATGAGCATAATTATAATCACAAGGACAAACAGTTAGGCTATACATTATGCAAGGTCAGACCCAGAGGTGAGGCCTCGTGTGCTCTCAAACTGCAAGGCTGGAAAGGGTGATGAGTAATTGAAGTGAACCAGTCTAAAAATTATTAATGAAACAATTTAGATCCAGTTCTATATTCAACCCTCTAGGAGCTAGACTTTTCAATAAAAAGATCCATCTAGTCTCTCGTTGAGAAAGATCCCTAACTCTGTTGGACCCTCTCCAGGAGGGGTGTACAATGTCTAACCCACAGAATTGTAATAATGATGGATCTTGTTGGTGTCTTTCTTTGAAATGTAGGGAGACACTATGGTACCTATAGCCATTTCTTATGTTGGTAATATGTTCCGAAATCCTAATCCTTAGCAACCTCTTCGTTCTCCCCACATACAAAAGACCACAAGGGCACCACATAAGGTAGACTACATGTGACGAGTTGCATGTGCTGAATTCCTTAATTTCAAAGGATTCCCCATCCCTGTTAGTTACAGAGGTAATTCCTCTGTGGTTGACTCTAACTGTCCTACAACAGATACACCTCCTGCAGCTATAGAAGCCCCTGAAATCGAATTTCAGTTGATTTCTCCCAGGCGGGTCTAGTATCCTCTTAATCACATGATCACCAAAATTGGGGGCCTTCCTATAAATAAATATAGGCCGATCCGGTAATACTTCCCCCAAATGCCTATCCTTACATAAAATGTGCCAATATTTGCTAAAAATATTCTCAATATCTTTGTACTGGCAATGGAAACCCGAAATGAATCCAAATTGGTGCTTATTGTTGTCGGGTGCATTCTCGGATTTTTTCAGACATAGTTCTCTAGGTACTGATGCCACCTCCTGGGTGATCCTATTCAGTTCATCTTCTCGATAACCTCTTTGTAAGAATTTTCTTTTTAGAACATCTGCTTGTTCAAAAAAGTCTTCCAATTCTGTACAGTTCCGGCGTACACGTAACATCTGCCCTTTTGGGATATTTCTTATCCATTCAAGGAGAAGGAGGGGGTGTAGGGCAGGAAGATCCAAGAAACCCAAGGAAACGACCGAGGGAAGTGTAAAAACTGGGATATACAATCTAAGTAGTGTGGAACTCAGTCATAAGGAACTGAATATCTTGAATCTTGGCTTAAAATGCGCCCCTAAAAGGGCAATGAACAAGTTCGATGTGTATATTGATGCGCAGAAATTTATTAGGACTATGAATATTAAAAAATATTTTCTGAGTCATCCGGTGGAATCCTCAGAGAGATCTAGGATACCTCCAAATAGGATAGATACGGGATTGAGGAATAAATCTATCTTCAATCCCCAAAATCCAGGCAATCATTACATAGAGGTTTTTAAGAGCCTGGTACTGAGTGATATTGAGGAGCTGATTCCACGTAAGGATGTTAACCCCTACTATATTAGGGAGGGTATTAGATCCCTTGAAGAGAGGAAGAATCTGATAGTACGCCCAGCTGATAAGGGAGGGGGTGTGGTGCTGCTAGATAAAGCATTTTACCTGAACCAGTTGCTTGAACTAGTAGGGGACAGAACTACATATAGAAAACTACCCGCTGATCCAACAGATGCATATAAAACGCAACTAGCAGCTTTGGTGGAATGGGGCTTTAGGACAGACGCACTCAATGTTAAAGAAAGGAGATACCTGGTCCCCAGTGCGTGCAGGATCCCTGTCATATACACCTTACCTAAGGTACATAAGAATATACAGTGCCCACCACCTCGACCGATTGTTAACGGGATTGGCTCCGTCACGGCGAGATTGGGGGAATTCTTAGACAAATTTCTCCAGTTAAGTGTAAAAGACACCAGGGCCTACTTGAAAGATACTAGTGACCTCTTGTTATTACTCAATGATGTCAAACTAGAGACCGCATCGACAGTGTATTTGGTAACGGCCGATGTGGCCTCCCTATACACTGTTATACAACACGAAGATGCGGCTCTGGCCCTCAATTGGGCCCTTAGTAAAAGAGATGACATCCCTAGCGTACAGAAAAGATTTCTGGGACAGGCATTGGATTTCTGTATGTCCCATAATTATTTTTGGTGTGATGGCCATTACTACTCCCAACAGGTTGGCGTGGCGATGGGAGCTAAATATGCCCCCAGCCTCGCCAACCTGTTTATGTCAGAATGGGAGGACAGAAAGGTATTCAATCAGAGAAGACCCCAACTTTTATTTTATCGTCGATTCATTGATGACCTCTTGTTTATATGGGAGGGGACAGAGGAATCGGTAATTGATTTTCTACAAGAACTTAATAATAATACCAACAATATTAAATTGGAACATCAGATCAGTACATCATCGGTTAATTTTTTGGATGTGACGATTGAGAGACAGGGTAACTCACTAAAAACCAAAGTCTACTTTAAGCCGACTGATCGGAATAGTTTTTTGTCAATAAGAAGCGGCCACCACCCAGCCTGGATAAGAAATATCCCAAAAGGGCAGATGTTACGTGTACGCCGGAACTGTACAGAATTGGAAGACTTTTTTGAACAAGCAGATGTTCTAAAAAGAAAATTCTTACAAAGAGGTTATCGAGAAGATGAACTGAATAGGATCACCCAGGAGGTGGCATCAGTACCTAGAGAACTATGTCTGAAAAAATCCGAGAATGCACCCGACAACAATAAGCACCAATTTGGATTCATTTCGGGTTTCCATTGCCAGTACAAAGATATTGAGAATATTTTTAGCAAATATTGGCACATTTTATGTAAGGATAGGCATTTGGGGGAAGTATTACCGGATCGGCCTATATTTATTTATAGGAAGGCCCCCAATTTTGGTGATCATGTGATTAAGAGGATACTAGACCCGCCTGGGAGAAATCAACTGAAATTCGATTTCAGGGGCTTCTATAGCTGCAGGAGGTGTATCTGTTGTAGGACAGTTAGAGTCAACCACAGAGGAATTACCTCTGTAACTAACAGGGATGGGGAATCCTTTGAAATTAAGGAATTCAGCACATGCAACTCGTCACATGTAGTCTACCTTATGTGGTGCCCTTGTGGTCTTTTGTATGTGGGGAGAACGAAGAGGTTGCTAAGGATTAGGATTTCGGAACATATTACCAACATAAGAAATGGCTATAGGTACCATAGTGTCTCCCTACATTTCAAAGAAAGACACCAACAAGATCCATCATTATTACAATTCTGTGGGTTAGACATTGTACACCCCTCCTGGAGAGGGTCCAACAGAGTTAGGGATCTTTCTCAACGAGAGACTAGATGGATCTTTTTATTGAAAAGTCTAGCTCCTAGAGGGTTGAATATAGAACTGGATCTAAATTGTTTCATTAATAATTTTTAGACTGGTTCACTTCAATTACTCATCACCCTTTCCAGCCTTGCAGTTTGAGAGCACACGAGGCCTCACCTCTGGGTCTGACCTTGCATAATGTATAGCCTAACTGTTTGTCCTTGTGATTATAATTATGCTCATCTAGGGATGTTCTTAGAATCTGATTATGACATTCCCCCATTCATCCATATGTTGTGATAGGAAGAATAGGAATAATGGTTTACACTCATTTATATGTTATGGTAGGAAGAATAGGGACAGTATCTAGCATATCATATGCATTTAGAGGTTCCCCTATTAATTTACAATCTTAAATAATTTTGCATACCTAGTAAATTTATTTTGTTTGGGTGATAGATTGGTCCCTAAGAAGGGGGAGAGGGGAACCATTCTTTGACAGATATGTGGTATGTTTGTTATACGGTTGTAATGATTGCCCCGGATATATAGAATACCCACTTAAGATGGGCCTCTTACCGGTATTAAGTACCTGTTTGGGGGATGAGATTAAATTCAAAATTATATTTAGAATAAGAGGAAATATGTCTTCAAGCTATATATGCAGTAAGTTCGTTTAGGTTGGTATCCGTTATGAAATAGCTATGTAGTAGAGACGTGTGTGTCTCTGCCTTAAAGGTCCATTCATTTATACATTTATGATTATCCCTTAAGTGGTATATAGTATTGGAGTCCATATTATTTTATATTTTTTAATTTTTTCTTTATATTCATAATTAATTTTATGTTTTTTAAAAATTTAATTCAGTAATTTTAAGCATTTGAATAGTATTAAATGTTTGTTACATATGAGAAATGTGGCCGTACACCCACTCATATACAGTTATTCTGTACCATGACTGAAGTGTTCCTAGATCTAACAATGGACGATTTCAGTGGCAGGGTCCTCTAATAGCCCTGCTGTATGTTATGGACGTACTGTTCATGCAGCAGGTTAACTATATGAGAGATCAACGTAGCTGCGGTTTTTAAATGTTAGGAATTAATGTTATCACTGTGGCCCTATCTGATATAGATGTGTTGTCACAGTGGATTACATTTACTAAGTGGTATATCACTTTTATGTGCCTGAATCCCAATCACAATGTGTTGTATGGAGTATCAGTGTATCCGGCGCACGGGGACGCGAGGTGTGCGCATGCGCAGTACGTGACCCGGTGGGCGGGAGCTTGAGAGCAGATAAAAGGGTTGAGTGGCAGGGTACACAGCCTATCCCATGAATAAGTCGATCTGTGACGAAACATGTCGGGGCGTGGCTGTGACGTGTGACGTTCATGCTGTCAGCCACACAGAAGGAGAGTAATACGAGTGTTCCGAAGGACGGAGGCTTCCCGAGGGAGGGGTGAGATCATACCCAGCAACTGCACACCTCGGGTCCGCCGTGACCATTGGTTATTGATTGTATCCACAATTTGAGGCTTGCTGTGAACTACACGTTTTTGCTGCCTGTTTTTATTTACACTAATGTGAGTGCGATGTGTGAAGGGTGCAGTGATTTTTAATAAAATTATTGGTTGCTGAATTACACTATTGGAGCACTTATTTTCTTTTTATGTGGACCTACTGAATACCATCATTGGACCTCGTATACACCATTTACCCTGGAGTGTGGTAAAGAGAGCGTGTTTTGCCGTGCATGAGAGTGCTGGCATGTCTCTGTGGTGAGTGCAGGTCTGGAGAGTGTCTCACTAGCACGGTGGTGTGGTGAAAGAAGCACGTTGATTTTCAGCATTTGACATAGGATCACCTAAGAATCATCTGTGTGGGACATTTGATACTCACCTTTTCTTGTCACCATTTTTTGTCACTTGCAACCTGTTTGGATATTGTTTTAAAATTTATTTGGAATTTTTTTGTCATTTTTACAGCACGTATTGAAACACCTGTAGGTGTTCTTATTTATTGCTACTGCATATAGCACTATAGTGGTTAATATTACTATCAGTGTCTAGTCTAAGTTTATGTGCATGTTATATCACACTAGGTAAATGTTATAGGAGTAGAGGTTATCACCACTATTGCACAATAATAAGCATATATTTATTTATATTTATTTATTTATATGTGTCACTTTGATAGTTCAATCTTTAAGAGATTGTCACTTGTTTATGTACACTGTAAGGTCTACAATTTGTAGCGCCCTCCATTTAACCTGTATGTCGGCTTGCCCAGTGTGGTATTAACTGATATGTAGGATTAAATATTTTATCATTCATTGTTTTGTAAGGGGGGCAGCTCAATATATACACACATTTGTGTGTTCACTTATTCATTTAGAGTTCATCACTGTCACGGGTGTTGAAGGAATTTATGATTATTTTCATAAGTGTTTATACACATTTATGTAGATCCTGTTGAGGACAGTCAGAGAGTTAGTGGCGCGGTGGGGGTATTTTCTGTGTAGAGGGCGTAAACATAGAGGATACCTGGTTTTCACATTTGTATTTGAGTATATCACTCGCAGCCATGGATGCATTTAATTTCTTATCGAATAGACACTTTAGCCCCGAATCTGTCTTCTCTAGTGATCAACCAATGATCGAATATGAGGAAGATTTCTCGGTGCTACTAAAAACCCTCGAGGGGTTACTAGAGAAACAAGTTAAGACCTGGTGGGACGTATTCACATTTGAGCATTATTGCAGGGAGAACCTGATCTTTAGAAGTTTGAGATGGGAGGTACCCCCGCAGGATGGTCTGAATGACCAGTCATTTATGCAGGAATGGCTGGAATTTTTTAATAAAATGGGAAAAGAATTACAGGCACTAGTACTAAAAAGGAAACAAATTAAGCTGAAGATTTTAAATGAAAAAATTAAGGACCTACAGGATAAGTTAGAACCCATTAAGGATACCAACCAAATGAAGGATTTCAACAGTAATATTAAGAAGAAATTAGAAAAAATTGACCGAGAAACCCAAAAAAAGAAAGTGAAAAAATACAATAGGGACGTCAATGATTTTAAAACCAATAGAATTTATGCATGGCAGGTAACATTAGAAAACAACAATGCTGACCCAGCTACAAACAGCAACACGGCAAGAGGTACTAACAATCCCCCCCCTAAGCCTGAAATCAAGAAGAACACAGCTAGTAGAGGTAAAGATGGCAATGAAGGAATAAATCCTAAACCTAATGAGAGAGGGCCCAATGAAAGAGGACGGAATATGGGAGGCGACCAATACAGAAGGGAATACCACTATTCCCCTAGACCCCCTTCACGCGGGAGAGGAGGAAGAGGATACTACCATTCTCCCAGACCATCACTCCAGGGTAGGGATAGATATCCATCTGAATATGCTAACAACTATCCATCACCCAGAGATTACAGGAATAATGGGCCACAAGATTACAGACAATGGCAACACCGCCCCTTGCCTCACCAATACTCTGAAGATTATGGTGATGTTCCCCTATATAACAGATTCTCACCGTTGGACAGGGAAGAGCATTCCAGTTATGCTCCTTTTTTAGGTCAACGGGGGAGGGGAAGGGGAACACCGAGAGGGAATTCCAGAGGCCCCCACCAAAGAGGGGGGGGAAGACAAGCTCACCCTCCAGGATTCGACAGGGGAAGTATGCCCATTCAAGGAGAAGGAGGGGGTGTAGGGCAGGAAGATCCAAGAAACCCAAGGAAACGACCGAGGGAAGTGTAAAAACTGGGATATACAATCTAAGTAGTGTGGAACTCAGTCATAAGGAACTGAATATCTTGAATCTTGGCTTAAAATGCGCCCCTAAAAGGGCAATGAACAAGTTCGATGTGTATATTGATGCGCAGAAATTTATTAGGACTATGAATATTAAAAAATATTTTCTGAGTCATCCGGTGGAATCCTCAGAGAGATCTAGGATACCTCCAAATAGGATAGATACGGGATTGAGGAATAAATCTATCTTCAATCCCCAAAATCCAGGCAATCATTACATAGAGGTTTTTAAGAGCCTGGTACTGAGTGATATTGAGGAGCTGATTCCACGTAAGGATGTTAACCCCTACTATATTAGGGAGGGTATTAGATCCCTTGAAGAGAGGAAGAATCTGATAGTACGCCCAGCTGATAAGGGAGGGGGTGTGGTGCTGCTAGATAAAGCATTTTACCTGAACCAGTTGCTTGAACTAGTAGGGGACAGAACTACATATAGAAAACTACCCGCTGATCCAACAGATGCATATAAAACGCAGCTAGCAGCTTTGGTGGAATGGGGCTTTAGGACAGACGCACTCAATGTTAAAGAAAGGAGATACCTGGTCCCCAGTGCGTGCAGGATCCCTGTCATATACACCTTACCTAAGGTACATAAGAATATACAGTGCCCACCACCTCGACCGATTGTTAACGGGATTGGCTCCGTCACGGCGAGATTGGGGGAATTCTTAGACAAATTTCTCCAGTTAAGTGTAAAAGACACCAGGGCCTACTTGAAAGATACTAGTGACCTCTTGTTATTACTCAATGATGTCAAACTAGAGACCGCATCGACAGTGTATTTGGTAACGGCCGATGTGGCCTCCCTATACACTGTTATACAACACGAAGATGCGGCTCTGGCCCTCAATTGGGCCCTTAGTAAAAGAGATGACATCCCTAGCGTACAGAAAAGATTTCTGGGACAGGCATTGGATTTCTGTATGTCCCATAATTATTTTTGGTGTGATGGCCATTACTACTCCCAACAGGTTGGCGTGGCGATGGGAGCTAAATATGCCCCCAGCCTCGCCAACCTGTTTATGTCAGAATGGGAGGACAGAAAGGTATTCAATCAGAGAAGACCCCAACTTTTATTTTATCGTCGATTCATTGATGACCTCTTGTTTATATGGGAGGGGACAGAGGAATCGGTAATTGATTTTCTACAAGAACTTAATAATAATACCAACAATATTAAATTGGAACATCAGATCAGTACATCATCGGTTAATTTTTTGGATGTGACGATTGAGAGACAGGGTAACTCACTAAAAACCAAAGTCTACTTTAAGCCGACTGATCGGAATAGTTTTTTGTCAATAAGAAGCGGCCACCACCCAGCCTGGATAAGAAATATCCCAAAAGGGCAGATGTTACGTGTACGCCGGAACTGTACAGAATTGGAAGACTTTTTTGAACAAGCAGATGTTCTAAAAAGAAAATTCTTACAAAGAGGTTATCGAGAAGATGAACTGAATAGGATCACCCAGGAGGTGGCATCAGTACCTAGAGAACTATGTCTGAAAAAATCCGAGAATGCACCCGACAACAATAAGCACCAATTTGGATTCATTTCGGGTTTCCATTGCCAGTACAAAGATATTGAGAATATTTTTAGCAAATATTGGCACATTTTATGTAAGGATAGGCATTTGGGGGAAGTATTACCGGATCGGCCTATATTTATTTATAGGAAGGCCCCCAATTTTGGTGATCATGTGATTAAGAGGATACTAGACCCGCCTGGGAGAAATCAACTGAAATTCGATTTCAGGGGCTTCTATAGCTGCAGGAGGTGTATCTGTTGTAGGACAGTTAGAGTCAACCACAGAGGAATTACCTCTGTAACTAACAGGGATGGGGAATCCTTTGAAATTAAGGAATTCAGCACATGCAACTCGTCACATGTAGTCTACCTTATGTGGTGCCCTTGTGGTCTTTTGTATGTGGGGAGAACGAAGAGGTTGCTAAGGATTAGGATTTCGGAACATATTACCAACATAAGAAATGGCTATAGGTACCATAGTGTCTCCCTACATTTCAAAGAAAGACACCAACAAGATCCATCATTATTACAATTCTGTGGGTTAGACATTGTACACCCCTCCTGGAGAGGGTCCAACAGAGTTAGGGATCTTTCTCAACGAGAGACTAGATGGATCTTTTTATTGAAAAGTCTAGCTCCTAGAGGGTTGAATATAGAACTGGATCTAAATTGTTTCATTAATAATTTTTAGACTGGTTCACTTCAATTACTCATCACCCTTTCCAGCCTTGCAGTTTGAGAGCACACGAGGCCTCACCTCTGGGTCTGACCTTGCATAATGTATAGCCTAACTGTTTGTCCTTGTGATTATAATTATGCTCATCTAGGGATGTTCTTAGAATCTGATTATGACATTCCCCCATTCATCCATATGTTGTGATAGGAAGAATAGGAATAATGGTTTACACTCATTTATATGTTATGGTAGGAAGAATAGGGACAGTATCTAGCATATCATATGCATTTAGAGGTTCCCCTATTAATTTACAATCTTAAATAATTTTGCATACCTAGTAAATTTATTTTGTTTGGGTGATAGATTGGTCCCTAAGAAGGGGGAGAGGGGAACCATTCTTTGACAGATATGTGGTATGTTTGTTATACGGTTGTAATGATTGCCCCGGATATATAGAATACCCACTTAAGATGGGCCTCTTACCGGTATTAAGTACCTGTTTGGGGGATGAGATTAAATTCAAAATTATATTTAGAATAAGAGGAAATATGTCTTCAAGCTATATATGCAGTAAGTTCGTTTAGGTTGGTATCCGTTATGAAATAGCTATGTAGTAGAGACGTGTGTGTCTCTGCCTTAAAGGTCCATTCATTTATACATTTATGATTATCCCTTAAGTGGTATATAGTATTGGAGTCCATATTATTTTATATTTTTTAATTTTTTCTTTATATTCATAATTAATTTTATGTTTTTTAAAAATTTAATTCAGTAATTTTAAGCATTTGAATAGTATTAAATGTTTGTTACATATGAGAAATGTGGCCGTACACCCACTCATATACAGTTATTCTGTACCATGACTGAAGTGTTCCTAGATCTAACAATGGACGATTTCAGTGGCAGGGTCCTCTAATAGCCCTGCTGTATGTTATGGACGTACTGTTCATGCAGCAGGTTAACTATATGAGAGATCAACGTAGCTGCGGTTTTTAAATGTTAGGAATTAATGTTATCACTGTGGCCCTATCTGATATAGATGTGTTGTCACAGTGGATTACATTTACTAAGTGGTATATCACTTTTATGTGCCTGAATCCCAATCACAATGTGTTGTATGGAGTATCGGTGTATCCGGCGCACGGGGACGCGAGGTGTGCGCATGCGCAGTACGTGACCCGGTGGGCGGGAGCTTGAGAGCAGATAAAAGGGTTGAGTGGCAGGGTACACAGCCTATCCCATGAATAAGTCGATCTGTGACGAAACATGTCGGGGCGTGGCTGTGACGTGTGACGTTCATGCTGTCAGCCACACAGAAGGAGAGTAATACGAGTGTTCCGAAGGACGGAGGCTTCCCGAGGGAGGGGTGAGATCATACCCAGCAACTGCACACCTCGGGTCCGCCGTGACCATTGGTTATTGATTGTATCCACAATTTGAGGCTTGCTGTGAACTACACGTTTTTGCTGCCTGTTTTTATTTACACTAATGTGAGTGCGATGTGTGAAGGGTGCAGTGATTTTTAATAAAATTATTGGTTGCTGAATTACACTATTGGAGCACTTATTTTCTTTTTATGTGGACCTACTGAATACCATCATTGGACCTCGTATACACCATTTACCCTGGAGTGTGGTAAAGAGAGCGTGTTTTGCCGTGCATGAGAGTGCTGGCATGTCTCTGTGGTGAGTGCAGGTCTGGAGAGTGTCTCACTAGCACGGTGGTGTGGTGAAAGAAGCACGTTGATTTTCAGCATTTGACATAGGATCACCTAAGAATCATCTGTGTGGGACATTTGATACTCACCTTTTCTTGTCACCATTTTTTGTCACTTGCAACCTGTTTGGATATTGTTTTAAAATTTATTTGGAATTTTTTTGTCATTTTTACAGCACGTATTGAAACACCTGTAGGTGTTCTTATTTATTGCTACTGCATATAGCACTATAGTGGTTAATATTACTATCAGTGTCTAGTCTAAGTTTATGTGCATGTTATAACACACTAGGTAAATGTTATAGGAGTAGAGGTTATCACCACTATTGCACAATAATAAGCATATATTTATTTATATTTATTTATTTATATGTGTCACTTTGATAGTTCAATCTTTAAGAGATTGTCACTTGTTTATGTACACTGTAAGGTCTACAATTTGTAGCGCCCTCCATTTAACCTGTATGTCGGCTTGCCCAGTGTGGTATTAACTGATATGTAGGATTAAATATTTTATCAATTAAAATGTATCCCCAATTAAATATTGAGTCCCTGGCCTTGTAATCTACTTAGCAACCTGTTTGCACTGCCATCTCCATGACAGCTGTGGCATCTTTGCTGTGTGAGGATGGCTCTCTTGAATAGGCGGGGAGTGCTGCAAGCTGTCACCAGAAGTGGGGCAGAACAATGCAGGCCCATTCATCTGTCACAGTGATACCTGGCTCCTCCTCTAATTGGTGACACCCCATAAATATTGCTTGCATTTGAGTGGAGTCAGTAGACTTGTGGTGTCACTGCAGTCCCGTTTCTAAGCATACCACAGGCCAATACTAGCTAGTCTGCTGCTGCATTGCTGGAACTAAGTTTGTGTGTGAAACCACAGTGAGTGTTTGCCTGGGTGATATTGGTGGGTTGTTCATACACACAGGAAGACGTGTTACAAGGTAATTTCTTTGCAAATAAAGGCATAAATGTTACATGATGCTAAAAGATATATGTATATTTACATCAGGTTCAAACTGTGTGTTCAACACCATGGGATGATGGTTTTGTCGTGTGTGTGTGAGGAGGGGACAACTTTTGCTTTGAGGACAGTTTGTGCTTATCTTACATTTTACCTCTGCACTCTGTGCGTTACACGCTTGTGACCTCTGCACACTGTAATGTACTTACTCCTGTCACCTGAACTACTCTTGCCCCCAACATCCTATGGGTTACTTACTCCTGAACCCTGCAGTTGGTGGGTTACTTACGGTCAGTCAGGAACACAAAAATAAGTAGATTATATAAAAAAAAAATACACTGGAAATGGGATTTAAATATATTCATGTGTTAATGTATATTAACACATACAAGCAAAGGGGATACCTAAAAGAAAAAAATATATATATGTGGGCAGAACTCCGCTTTAAGCTGAGTTTGGTGGCGTTCGTAGCAAAACAGATGGGTTTTAATTGCATACTTTGCAGGGAAAGCCACTGGTCAGTTTTCAGAAATAATGACAAAGTCACCCTAATGTCCACCCACCTCTGTAATCTTCATCTTAGGGGCAATTACACCAGAAAACCACAATACTAATTGTTTTCAAGAGGTTAAAAAAAACTTGTTGTGTAGCCTGACAGCTTCATCTTCTGTGCTTCTGGACCCCACAGCAGCTGCACAGCCTGCCATTGTTATAATAATGCACTTGGCTGGGATCTATGAGGGGACAGCTTCTTGGTTCTGCATCACATCAATGTAATTATGCACATTAGAGGCCTCCAGAGTTCTGTATAACTGACCTTCCTAAGGAAAATGTTTCCCAAAAAGAGCATAAGCACACAGCGGAAAATAAGGAGCAGTAGCTGACACAAGGCCTTGAGGAGGGAACAGCACTATTTTTCTATGTCTTCATCGATATGAGCTCCCGAGGCAAGCAAAGAAAGAGAAGCAGAAAACGGCCATGAAAAATGCATGATGGAAGGGGGAAGAAGGCTCCCAGGTGACTCAAATAAAACAGTCCTGAACACGTGTGCAATGCTGACACTGGAATAAAGCTGAAGACAGAGGAGGTGAAGCTGTAAATCGGAAAACAAAAAAGCCCAAGAAGCTCTTCTGCCAGAGCTGCTTTTCTGTCTGTGATATCGTGATAGAGCTGGGAATACGTGTCAATTTTCCTTATATAAACATCACATCCAATCTATCTTGTGTCAGAAAGTAAGGTCCCTTTGTGAAGGATGGTGTAATAGTGAAGACTTTATTATTTCTGGAACATCTCCATCCAATGCCCTAAACTCTTCTACACTCCCCATTATGTTGGCTTCTTGTTTACTATATTGGAGAAAACTAAATGATATGGGATGCCTATAGCACTGATCTGGCTAGACTCCTTTTGTAGACTGCTATGGCATTTATTAACAGCCCTCCTTTGTATTTTAGGTGTGTGATTGGGCAAAAAAAAATCAATACATTTCTGCAATAAAATCACATTTCACCATGTTATCCCTGTTAAATGCTGAAAGTACAGTAAATACTTGTCGACCTGCCAGAAATCCAGTGTTTTCTGTTTGATCTCTGCTGTACTGAAATTCCCAGAGTTGCAGAACTCTGCCTATCCCCACCTCACTCTGTCCCACTCCAGATGCATACTTTGATTTCTTTTCCAGCAGAACAATGCTGTCGTATTGACTGTGAAGAGCCTGTTTACACATTGTTTGCAGGAAAAGGGTTCTTGATTTAAGAAGTTCTGGTAGTGTGCCTAAGCCAACAGGAACTGAGGCCTCAAAAATGCTTACAAGCCTGGTAATTATGTTAGAATGAGTAATAAAAGCTGTTTCATACTAGGTGAAAGAAAATAATACTGGGACATAAGCTAGAGAAGGAGGTTTGGACATACATTTTAGAAATGCCTGGACATACACTTTAACCACTTGACAACTGGGCACTTAAACCCCCTTCGTGACCAGACCAATTTTCAGCTTTCAGCGCTCTCACACTTTGAATGACAATTACTCAGTCATGTAATATTGTACCCAAATGAATTTTTTGTCCTTTTTTTCATACAAATAGAGCTTTATTTTGGTGGTATTTGATCACCGCTGGGTTTTTTATTTTTTGCGCTATAAATGAAAAAAGACCGAAAATTTGGAAAAAAAAACGCATTTTTCTTTGTTTCTGTGATAAAATTTTGCAAATTAGTAATTTTTCTTCATACATTTTGGCCACAATTTATACTGCTACATATCTTTGGTAAAAATAACCCAAATTAGTGGATATTATTTGGTCTTTGTGAAAGTTAGAGAGTCTACAAACTATGGTGCAAATCATAAAAAATTGATCACACCTGAAGTACTGTGGCCTATCTCATTTCTTGCCACCCGAACAAGTCAGGACAGTACAAATACCCCCCAAATGACCCCTTTTTTGAAAGTAGACATTCCAAGGTATTTAGTAAGAGGCATGGTGAGGTTTTTTATGTTGTCATTTTTTCCCACAATTCTTTGCAAAATGAAGATTTTTTTTCCCCCCCACAAAATTGTCATTGTAATAGGTTATTTCTCTCACATGGCATGTGTATACCACAAATGCCACCCCAAAATACATTCTGCTACTCCTCCTGAGTATTACGATACCACATGTGTGGGACTTTTTCACAGCCTGTCCACATAGAGAGGCCCAACATGTAGGGAGCACCATCAGGTGTTCTAGGAGCATAAATTACACATCTAATTTGTTGACTACCTATTACACTTTTGAAGGCCCTAGAGCACCAGGACAATGACATGTCACACTGACGTGGCACTGATGACAAATGGCACTGATACGTGGCACTGATGACAAATGGCACTGATACGTGGCACTGACACTGATGTGGCACTGATGACAGATGGCACTAATACATGGCACTGATGACAGATGGCACTAATACGTGACACTGATGACAGATGGCACTAATACGTGGCACTGACAGATGGCACTAATACGTGGCACTGATGACACGTGACACTGATGACAGATGGCACTAATATGTGGCACTGATGACATGTTGCGCTGATGACAAATGGCACTGATGACAGATGGCACTAATATGTGGCACTGATGACACGTGGCACTGATGAAAGATGGCACTAATACAGGGCACTGATGACAGATGGCACTAATACGTGGCACTGATGACAGATGGCACTAATACGTGGCACTGATACGTGGCACTGATGACACTGATGACAGATGGCACTGATACGTGGCACTGATGACACGTGACACTGATGACAGATGGCACGTGACACTGACAGGTGGCACTATGTGGCACTGATGACAGATGGCACTTATACATGACACTGGGGACAGATGGCACTGGGGACAGATGGCAGGACAGATTTCAGGGGCAGATGGCAGGGGCAGATGGCAGGGCAGATGGCAGGGGCAGATGGCAGGACAGATTGCAGGGGCAGATGGCAGGACAGATTGCAGGGGCAGATGGCAGGGACAGATAGCAGGGGACACTTTTATTTTTCTTTTTTTTTTTTTTTTTACACTTACCGCCGCAGCGGTTCGCTCTCCCTCCTCACACGCTGTCTCTGTGTGAGGAGGGAGAGCCGGCGATGAGAGATGATCTCATATGTTTACATATGAGATCCTCTCTCATTGGCAGAGCGATCGCACTGTAAACGGCCGCTGTCATTGGAAGTTTAAAGGCGATCTGTGACTGGCTGTGTCCGAGGGACACGGCCAGCACAAAACTTCCGCGATGCGCGCCTGCGGGAGCGCGCAATGCGGAAGTAAACAGGAGGCCGTCCAGGGACGCCCTCCCGGCAATTGGAGTCCGCGCTGTAGCCATCTTTCGGCTATAGCGCGGACGCCTAGTGGTTAAAGAGCACCTTGAGTGTTGGAGAAAACATTAGGCTTCACAGGATTTAGGGGTTGCTTTGGTTTACTCTCACAACCCAAATATGCATTCATATGTTGATACACTTCCACTTACGTTGGTTGTTCTGCATGTGTGTTAGGGACATTAGACCCTATGTTTCTTCAGTCAGGGCTGGATTTATGCATAGCCAACATAGGCTCTGGCTAAAAGCAGCCTACAGCCACCCCCAGGTGATGGCTGTCAATAATATGTATGTATATCACTAGGTAGACTGCTGCCCTGCCTGTCATTAACATCCTATTGGGTCATCATTGTTATTGTTTTTTTTTAGCTCATTCATCTATGTAGGCAGTGCTGTATTTTGGCCTTGGCCGACAAGGCCCAGGCCTAGGGTGGCACTTTGCGGGGGGCGGCAAGAAAGCTGCCCCCTGGCACAAAAAAAAACCCTTTCCCTCCTCCCACACGCAGGGCCGTACAGCTGAATTCTGGAGCTCAGTGCCACAACAAGTTTCGGCACTGAGCTCCGGTAAATGGGCAGACAGGGGTGCGCTACCGTGACATCTGCCGTCCGGGGTCCCGCAAGCTGTGGATCTTACAGAAAAGCCCTGGCTATCTCAGCAGTAGGGGTGGTGGTAGGAGAGGAATCTGGGTCCCTGACAGTAACAAAAACTCCATGTTGGGTTCTATCCAACAACATACATTTGTACATTAAGAATAGGCTGATGAACACACCAATAAGAAAGTGGCAGCATCTAATAGGGGCCTAGTGAATCGGTGGCTGTTAACATAGCTCCAATACCCCTATGTTGCACTAAGTATAGATACAGCAATATAAAACATTGTTATCGCCACAAGTCAGATGTACCCAAGCAATTTTTCAAACATGACAAAGAAGGCACTTCATCTCAGAGAGTAGAAGACAGACAGGTAAGGATAAGCAGAGAAAGAACCAGAGCAGGTACAATAGAAATCATACGAAGAGGAGGGAAAAGATTTAGGGGAGGGGGAGGAGAAGAAAAAAAGGGGGGTTAGTTGTAAAAGCGAATGGTTATGCAAATCATGGACAGTTACAATTGCTCTACCGAGGGGGTCACAAAGGCGTTTTATTAAATTGTTCCTCCTTTCAATGTAATGCGGCCGTCAATTGTTCCATCAGGTTAATTTCATTCACCACAGCTATCCACTGACCAATTGTAGGGGATTCTGAGCATTTCCACTTTTGTGGAATACATATTTTAGCGGCATTAAGAAGGTGGATCAAGAGGGACTTCTTATATCAACGCCTTGACATAGGAGTAAGGTGGAGTAAGCACTGCACAGGGTCATCTGCCAGTGAAATGTCTGTCAGTCAAAAAATCACACGCCGGATAGCGTTCCCAAGAGAAGGTGCACCCAAGGGCATATCCAGAATACGTGTAGTAGTGTACCGTCAGGTTGTTGACATTGCCAGCAGGTGGAGGAAACTGAAGGGTAGATCTTATGTAGGAGTGTGGGTACTCTATACCAGCGGGTCAGAATCTTAAACCCCACCTCCTGAAACCTACTCGCGATTTAGGAGCAGTGAGCAAAAAACAAAATGCGTTCTCTCTAGTCCTTTGAAAAGGCCCGACTCAGGTTGTTTTCCCACTTCAGTAGAAAGGTAGGTATAAAGCTGTCTTGGGGCTCAATAAGTATCCCGTACATTAATGACAGTAAATGGCGGAGAGGGGCAAGATCTAGATATAACCTCTCAAAGTCAGATGTAGAGTAACTAGCGGAAGGCACGAAATGCGAGGAGGTGAGAAAGTGTCTAATCTGTGTTGCTCGCCATCTATCTGGGTTCTACCCTATTTAATGCCAGCCAAACAGAAAATATAATTTGATGGTGTTCTACTTTAAAGCTGAATTACAGGCACAACAAATATTTAAATGCACAAAAGATATAAATCCACTTTTTGTGCACCATATGCTATGCAAAACCCAGAAGTGACCTTGTAAAAGTGGCAGTGGCATTATCACTGTACCGTATATAGCCTGTGTAGAGAGCAGAGCTGTAGGATTGGCCAAGAAAACTACAGGAGGGAGCAGAGACAAGACCAACCACCCTGAACAAGGAGAGAGAGAGAGAGCAGAAGTGACCTGTCTTTATTACAAGAAGCTTCTGCACTGAGGCAATTTTCACACTGGATTACTGCACAGATCTGGAAGAAATACACAAAGCACACCGATTCAAGTAGAAATACAGATGGCTCTTGTATTTAGACTTGTTGCTGATCTTGGAGTTCAGATTTAAAGTGTTAGTTCATCTAAAAGTGATGGTGAACTTGCACCGTAAATCCTCCCTGGTCTCGGCTGTACTTATCTCCGGGGGTGCTAAGCTTTCATTGTACATGTTGCTGGTCCAGCAGTCCGGGTATTTTATCGTTCTGGTCCATCCCAGAAGCATTGTACAGAGAAGAGGGAGAAGCATGGGGATTTCAAATCCCTGGACCCAGGGCTGGGACAAGGGGTGGGCAGGAGGGGTGGCTGCCCTGGACGCAATGGTTTACTGGGGACGCCTTCCTTTTTTTTTGCAATGCTGCCAGGAGTAGTGACAGCTGCAGTGATATTGACAAGCGAGTGACTGCTGGAAGTAGGATCCCCTAAGCTTGCACATCATACGCGGGGGGGGGGGGGGGGGGGGGCGCAGTTTTGAATCTTTGCCCTGGGCACTGGATGACCTTGTCCTGGCACTGTCTGGGCCAGCTGCATGGGCACTGAAAGCTCAGCAGCCCCTGAGGTGAGAAGACAGGAAACTGGGGGGGGTGGTTGCACAGTGTTAGTTCGCCTTCACATTTTTTTCTGTAAAGGTAAACACTAAGGATACTCTGGGAATTCCTATTAAACTTAAACAGCTCTCAGCTCTGCTTAAGGTCAGCGTGACTCTGGAAATATTTTACAGTTTATAAATTAGTTATTGGAAAGAAGTAATAAATACAGGTATGAATTTTTAATTCTGATATAAGGAAGGATCATATTGGCTTTAAAAAGACTTACAAGACTTTGAAATGTCTTACATCCTTAAACTTGACAGAAAATTACTATTCAGAAATGGGGCATAAATAAAAAGTTAGAGAAAGTTCTCCCATGTTATAAAAATTCACTGCTTGTATATAATTATACTGATAATTTAGACAGGGGGCTGTAATGACCTTTTCAAAATGTGCAATTCATTTGGTACTTCTGTTTAATCAATGCCTAAAAAGTGTGCTAAATCTCCAATTAGATCCAATAGCAGACACATTTAGCTTTATTGTAAAGTACCATAAGATTAGTAGTATACAAATCTCATCCTCATTTAGGAAGTTACTACTTGACCTATCTTCTCATTTGATATGATGAGCGAGAGGGTGCAAGGCCAAAAACAGATTTCCTAGGCAAAAACATTGACAAGACAGAGAACACATGGTTTTGGGGTGTTGTAGAACAGAGCTAAATCTACATTAGGTCTCTATCACACGGGCGGCCAAAAAAAGGCAGTTGAGTCGCGATTTCACCGCCTCCTGACCACCCACATAAACCACAGAAATGCAGCTGCTTAGGGCTGTAACCATGCTGTGGAAAAAAATTAAATGGCATGTTGCATTTGGCAGGTACTTTTTTTTTTCATTTAATTTAGGTGAACATGGTATCTTGTATATATCTATATATTTCCATCCAACAGGTGGAGCTCTAAGCTCCTTTTCACATGTTTTCTAGGCTAATCTTAAAGCCAAACTCTAAGCAGGTATAAAAGACACAAATTTGTGCAGATCTGTAAACATTAAATATCATCAAATTCATTTTTGAAATGCAAGAAAGTATGTACCCGATTTTGACCTGGTATCAGCTTCTTACAGCTATGTTGGAAAGTGAGAAAAAAAAATCATTACAAAGAACAATGTGTTCATGTGCTAACAAGAAATCTTATTTTTGTCTGGAGTTGTGCTTTAAAATTCCACTCCTGCAGCAGCTGGCACTGCCCTGTATTCCAGTGTTGAACTGTTCTTTTGCATCCTCACGTAAAATGAAAGGCTAATGGACTGTTCATTGAACTTGATGATGTCAGAGGCACCACCTATGTAAAGAGCTGTTTGCAAAAGACTGAGCGGGGATGCTTACTAATAGTTGCAGACAGGAAGCCCCATTATAAGCAATTGGAGCCTGACAGCACCTGCCACTATTCACGGCCGTTTGCATGTTATTGCTCATGCAGCCATTAACTGGGGATGCTGGGCCCTGGACACAGAAAGCAGAAATTACTTTCCTTTTCCCTTAGATCTTAACTTGCATTCAATCTTTGCAGTGCGACAAGGGCAGCCCCACTGCAAAACAAACATTTTTACTTTCCTTGGTGTTCAGCTTTAACTTCAGTGCTAAAAAAAAAAAATGCCTATTGTTGCCAGAGAGTTTACCAACTGAAATGCTGAACATATACATGTAGCTGAATACGTCCGAGTGACCATTTTCCTGCCTGCTCTCTACACACCTATAAAAAAGTTTCAATTAGCTAGAGATAGTCTAAAAGGAAACAGCCTCTGCTGTGCTTCCAATGTAAAAAACCCATAATGCTCTCTGAATCTAGTGTCATGGGCAAGCCAGCATTAAATGTTTATGTGAAAATAATAGTATAACAAACTAAAGCTAAAAAAAAAAATAATTAAAAATAAAAATTTTACAAAGCCATTATAAATGACACAATAAAAAAATATTTCCAGAGAACTTTCATGACTAGTGATTGTTCTGATAATTTTTTGCCTGTGGTTAGTGAGGGGTTGATTGTAAACAAAGTAAAATGATTGCTGTTTGTAATGTGAAAAGGCTGGATTGGGGAGGCACAGGGCAATGGTGTGTGTCTACATATATATGGCCCTGGCACATTGATCTACCTGCCGCCACAGTGAAGGAGAAGTGCATAAACACTTATTTTATGGCAGAGCCGGTAAGAGGGAGATCTTTCCCATCTTCCTGCTGGCACACAGAGTGATAATGCTAATGCACATGAGGTGAATAGGTTGTGCCCAGACACACTCGGCGCACCCTGTTTGCACGCCTATGATTTTTGGATATGTTGAAAAAATTATATTGATACACTTGGATAGAGACATCTCAGTTTTTGAGGATGTTTCTAAGTTATACATACTATTGTAAGTTTCATTTTTGAATAGAAAGAGAGTTTGTGTTCATGAGACTACATACTGTAAAGCAACTAAATATAGGAGGGGTTTTGGGATTATTAGAAGGAGAGTAAAGGGTAGGCATGTGCAATTCGTTTTGTTCTGAATTCTTTTTTTAACGAATTTCGACAAATATTTTAGAATGAATGAAAACCTGTTTAACCACTTGACGACCGCTCACTGTATATGTACGTCATTTTTTTAAAGATGGATATCTCGGTAACGGCAGCAGCTGCTGCCACAACCGAGGTATCCATCTTTAGGGCCGGCGATTCTGCACACGATAATGGTGGTCTCTGCGGCGGGGTCGCCGCAAGATCACCATTATCGGCGGCGGGAGAGGTGCCACCCCCCCTCCCGCCGCTCTCCCGCGCCCTCCGCCACTTACCGGAGCCGTCGGTAGCGGCGGAGGAGATCGGGACCTGTCAGTGCTTCGGTATAGAGATGAGTGAGGCCAAGATGTCCCCCACCCGTCTCTATACCATGTGACGGCCGGAGCGACGTCATTACGACGGCTCCGCCCACTTCTCTTAAAGGCACAATTTTTTTTGTGTCATTTTTTTAAATGACTTTTTTTTTTTTTTTTTGCATTTTAGTGTAAATATGAGATCTGAGGACTTTTTGACCCCAGATCTCATATTTAAGAGGACCTGTCATGTTTTTTTCTATTACAAGGGATGTTTACATTCCTTGTAATAGGAATAAAAGTGATCCAAAATTTTTTTTTTTTAAAACAGTGAAAAAATAAATAAAATAAAGTAAAATAAATAATAATAAAAAAAAAACAATTTTTAAAGCGCCCTGTCCCGACGAGCCCGCGCGCAGAAGCGAACGCATACGCGAGTAGCACCCACATATGAAAACGGTGGTCAAACCACACATGTGAGGTATCGCCGCGACCGGTAGAGCGAGAGCAATAATTCTAGCCCCATACCTCCTCTGTAACGCAAAACATGCAACCTGTAGATTTTTTTAAACGTCGCCTATGGAGATTTTTAAGGGTAAAAGTTTGACGCTATTCCACGAGCGGGCGCAATTTTGAAGCGTGACATGTTGGGTATCAATTTACTTGGCATAACATTATATTTCACAATATAAAAAAAAAATTGGGCTAACTTTACTGTTGTCTTATTTTTTTATTCAAAAAAGTGAATTTTTTCCAAAAAAAGTGCGCTTATAAGACCGCTGTGCAAATACGGTGCAAAAAAAAAGTATTGCAATGACCGCCATTTTATTCTCTAGGGTGTTAGAAAAAAAAAACATATATAATGTTTGGGGGTTCTAAGTAATTTTCTAGCAAAAAAAACTGTTTTAAACATGTAAACACCTAAAATCCAAAACGAGGCTGGTCCTTAAGTGGATAACGAATTTTTCCGAATATTCGTAAATTCGAAAAATTTGTAAATTCGTACATTCGTAATTTACGAATGTACATTCGTACATTCGTAAATTAGTGAATTCGTAAATTTGTCAATTCGGAAATCTGAAATAATAATGAACTAATAATAACTTAGCTACTATTACTAGTAACTATTAAATTATAGGTATTGTAGTTTCCTTTCAAATTTGGCTGTTAGTGAACGTAACACATACAAATTTATCCGAAGGTTACGAAATAATAAATGCCGTATCCAAACGAATGGAACGTAATGAATTAATAATAATAAATAACAATAATAATAATAAAAACTTTTTATTATTATTATTTATTATTATTTTGTTCCGTTCCATTTGTTTAGATGCAGCATTTGTTATTTCGGATAATGCGTAACTTCGGATAAATTCGTATTTGTTACGTTCACTGACAGCCAAATTTACAATACCTATAATTGAATAGTTAGTTACTATTTCAGATTTTCGAATTTTCGGGTTTTTGGATTTTCAAATTTCGAATTTACAAATGTACGAATGTACGAATTCACAAATGTACGAATGAACGAATTTACGAATTGCGATCATAACGAATGACCTGAAAAATGAAAAAAAAAAATAAACGAATGAAACAAAAACAAAAATTAACAAATTTTTGGGCTGTGCACATGTCTAGTAAAGGGTATGTTAAATGTGTTGAATGGGTTACTGGGGATAAGTGTGGGTATGGAATCTGAGAGGGTCAAACACATAAGGGATAATTGTGGGTGTTGTATGAAAATAAACTATATTTCAGTAACATTGTACATAGAGAGTAGAGGGTGGTGAATAAAGGGAGGAGTGAAGGCTAATGGGGATCAGATGTGATAAATGCAAGTTTTACATAAGATTAAGTTGTGGGTCACTTGGTGAAGCGTGTGTTGTATTGGGGAAATTAAGGAATAACGGATGTTAGGAGAAGGTGTCAGAGTGTAATGGGTGTTGGATAAAGGTAGTATTTATGGGCTGTTACCTGAAAAGCATTTATAGACTTGTTGAACTGGGAAGGGCATGGGGTAATGGGGAGATGATGGTTTAGTGGGGAAGTTATGGAATAATATTGATTGGGTTCGTGGACACAACAGGCTGAATTCAGAAGAATTTAGGAGCTCTTGGAGAAGAGGTTAAGGTGCTATAAGCAAAATAGTGGTAAAACATAGCCTACACACTATAGGCAGATCTACTGCTGATACAGAGAATACACTAAAGAAAAATCAGAACGTGTGTGATTGAAATGCTAATTTGATTCTGATTGATGTTTTGTATCCATAATAAAACATGCTATCATTCTCACCCTGAATTAAGAGTGTCATACTCTGAAAAGCCATTTCATTACTTCACTTGCACTAGCTCTGAATACAGAGGCTAATTTGTGTAATTTCATTTAAGTCATAAAATATTGAGTTTTCTGCAACAATTTGATTCGTATTGAATGTAGTCTGTAAAGATTAAATTCAAAACTGGGAATATGGTGGCAACATTTTCCCATATTCTCTTGTAGTATCATTTAAAGTAAATTTATGCCAATACAATCAGAGAATACAGTATATGTACATAAATAGTACGGGAACCATACTTTGTAAAGTACATATATTGCTTAATGTAAAATGGTTGTAAATCCCAATGCAATAAAGAAAGGTCTCTTATGCTGCGTACACACGATCGGAAATGCCGCCAGCAAAACTCCGATGAGAGCTTTTTGTCGAAAAAGGCGACTGTGTGTATGCTCCATCGGTCTTTTGCTTTCCGGAATTCCAGCCAGCAAAAGATTGAGAACATGCTCTCTATTTTTCGGTCGGGAAAAGTTCCTATCCGAAAAATGCGATAGTCTGTATGTAATTTGGACGCGCAAAAAATCACACAGGCTCGGAAACAATTCGACGCATGCTCGGAAGCATTGAACTTCATTTTCTCAGCTTGTCGTAGTGTTGTATGTCACCACGTTCTTTTTTTTTTTAAACAATGATTTTTATTTAGTTTCTGGATACAAAAGAAAAAGGGGTGAACAGCGTATATCATACATCGACAGGCAACATAGACTGTGATAAAGATAATTACAGCCAGGAAAATCATGCATTAACCCTACAATTGTAACACCTATGCATGACCCATAAGGGCTATCATGTGGGATGAAAAATATTGTCTCCTATCACCAGTCACCCCCTTGGGAACTCACTGTGACTTGGTGGTGGAGTCATCCTCACAAATCCTTGCACATTTCCGTTTTGTTTTTATTCCCCCCCCTCCTCCCCCCATTCTATCTTTGCATATTGTCCATTAAACTTCCAAACATAACCTAGGAGAAGGAAGTGCATTTATCTATACAAGTAAGAAGAGTATTGATACATGGTTAATGTTCCATAGGTCAACTATAGAGCGGTTGATTCACATGTACTGTCTAGCTTACTTGTTGTAATTTTCGTCTAATCAGGTCAATACCTAGACCAGCTCTTTAACCACTTGCCGACCGCCTCACGCCTATATACGTGAGCAGAATGGCACGGGCAGGCAAAATCACGTACCTGGTACGTGATTGCCTTCCCGCGGGCGGGGGGTCCGATCGGACCCCCCCGGTGCCAGCGGCGGTCGGCATTTGTCTGGCAGCGATCAGAGATGAGGGGGAGGCCATCCGATCGTGCCCTCCCCCTCGCGATCGCTCCCAGCCAATGAGAAACATCCCCTGCCTGTGTATAGTACACACAGGCAGAGGATGTGATGTCATCTCTCCTCGGCTCGGCAGTTTCCGTTCCCGCGCCGAGGAGAGAAGACATCTGAGTAAGTGTAAAACACTAACACACACAGTAGAACATGCCAGGCACACTAAACACCCCCGATCCCCCCCCCCCGATCGCCCCCCGATCGCCCTCCCCCCCCCCTGTCACAAACTGACACCAAGCTGTTTTTTTTTTCCTGATTACTGCATGGTGTCAGTTTGTGACAGTTAGTGTGGTAGGGCAGTGAGTATTAGCCCCCTGTAGGTGTAGGGTACCCCCCTAACCCCCCCTAATAAAGTTTTAACCCCTTGATCACCCCCTGTCACCAGTGTCACTAAGCAATCATTTTTCTGATCGCTGTATTAGTGTCGCTGGTGACGCTAGTTAGGGAGGTAAATATTTAGGTTCGTCGTCAGCGTTTTATAGCGACAGGGACCCCCATATACTATCTAATAAATGTTTTAACCCCTTGATTGCCCCCTAGTTAACCCTTTCGCCGCTGATCACCGTATAACCGTTACGGGTGACGCTGGTTAGTTCGTTTATTTTTTATAGTGTCAGGGCACCCGCCGTTTATTACCGAATAAAGGTTTAGCCCCCTGATCGCCCGGCGGTGATATGCGTCGCCCCAGGCAGCGTCAGATTAGCGCCAGTACCGCTAACACCCACGCACGCAGCATACGCCTCCCTTAGTGGTATAGTATCTGTATGGATCAATATCTGATCCGATCAGATCTATACTAGCGTCCCCAGCAGTTTAGGGTTCCCAAAAACGCAGTGTTAGCGGGATCAGCCCAGACACCCGCTAGCACCTGCGTTTTGCCCCTCCGCCCGGCCCAGCCCAGCCCACCCAAGTGCAGTATCGATCGATCACTGTCACTCACAAAACACTAAACGCAAAACTGCAGCGTTCACAGAGTCAGGCCTGATCCCTGCGATCGCTAACAGTTTTTTTGGTAGCGTTTTGGTGAACTGGCAAGCACCAGCCCCAGGCAGCGTCAGGTTAGTGCCAGTAGCGCTAACACCCACGCACGCACCGTACACCTCCCTTAGTGGTATAGTATCTGATCGGATCAATATCTGATCCGATCAGATCTATACTAGCGTACCCAGCAGTTTAGGGTTCCCAAAAACGCAGTGTTAGTGGGATCAGCCCAGATACCTGCTAGCACCTGCGTTTTGCCCCTCCGCCCGGCCCAGCCCACCCAAGTGCAGTATCGATCGATCACTGTCACTTACAAAACACTAAACGCATAACTGCAGCGTTCGCGGAGTCAGGCCTGATCCCTGCGATCGCTAACAGTTTTTTTGGTAGCGTTTTGGTGAACTGGCAAGCGCCAGTGGCCTAGTACACCTCGGTCGTAGTCAAACCAGCACTGCAGTAACACTTGGTGACGTGGCGAGTCACATAAGTGCAGTTCAAGCTGGTGAGGTGGCAAGCACAAGTAGTGTCCCGCACCAAGAAGAAGACAAACACAGGCCCGTCGTGCCCATAGTGCCCTTCCTGCTGCATTCGCCAATCCTAATTGGGAACCCACCACTTCTGCAGCACCCATACTTCCCCCATTCACATCCCCAACCAAATGCAGTCGGCTGCATGAGAGGCATTTTTATGTCCTCCCGAGTACCCCTACCCAACAAACCCCCCAAAAAAAAGGTCGTGTCTGCAGCAAGCGCGGATATAGGCGTGACACCCGCTATTATTGTCCCTCCTGTCCTGACAATCCTGGTCTTTGCATTGGTGAATGTTTTGAACGCTACCATTCACTAGTTGAGTATTAGCGTAGGGTACAGCATTGCACAGACTAGGCGCACTTTCACAGGGTCTCCCAAGATGCCATCGCATTTTGAGAGACCCGAACCTGGAACCGGTTACAGTTATTAAAGTTACAGTTACAAGAAAAAGTGTAAAAAACAAAAAACAAAAAACACAAACAAATAAAAAAAAATAGTTGTCGTTTTATTGTTCTCTCTCTCTCTATTCTCTCTATTGTTCTGCTCTTTTTTACTGTATTCTATTCTGCAATGTTTTATTGTTATTGTTATTATGTTTTATCATGTTTGCTTTTCAGGTATGCAATTTTTTATACTTTACTGTTCACTGTGCTTTATTGTTAACCATTTTTTTGTCTTCAGGTACGCCATTCACGACTTTGAGTGGTTATACCAGAATTATGCCTGCAGGTTTAGGTATCATCTTGGTATCATTCTTTTCAGCCAGCGGTCGGCTTTCATGTAAAAGCAATCCTAGCGGCTAATTAGCCTCTAGACTGCTTTTACAAGCAGTGGGAGGGAATGCCCCCCACCGTCTTCCGTGGGTTTCTCTGGCTCTCCTGTCTCAACAGGGAACCTGAGAATGCAGCCGGTGATTCAGCCAGCTGACCATAGAGCTGATCAGAGACCAGAGTGGCTCCAAACATCTCTATGGCCTAAGAAACCAGAAGCTACGAGCATTTTATGACTTAGATTTCGCCGGATGTAAACAGCGCCATTGGGAAATTGGGGAAGCATTTTATCACACCGATCTTGGTGTGGTCAGATGCTTTGAGGGCAGAGGAAAGATCTAGGGTCTAATAGACCCCAATTTTTTCAAAAAAGAGTACCTGTCACTACCTATTGCTATCATAGGGGATATTTACATTCCCTGAGATAACAATAAAAATGATTTAAAAAAAAAAAAATGAAAGGAACAGTTTAAAAATAAGATAAAAAAGCAAAAAAATAATAAAGAAAAAAAAAACAAAAAAAAAAGCACCCCTGTCACCCCTGCTCTCGCGCTAAGGCGAACGCAAGCGTCGGTCTGGCGTCAAATGTAAACAGCAATTGCACCATGCATGTGAGGTATCACCGCGAAGGTCAGATCGAGGGCAGTAATTTTAGCAGTAGACCTCCTCTGTAAATCTAAAGTGGTAACCTGTAAAGGCTTTTAAAGGCTTTTAAAAATGTATTAATTTTGTTGCCACTGCACGTTTGTGCGCAATTTTAAAGCATGTCATGTTTGGTATCCTTGTACTCGGCCTAGGATCATCTTTTTTATTTCATCAAACATTTGGGCAATATAGTGTCTTTTAGTGCATTAAAATTTAAAAAAGTGTGTTTTTTCCTCAAAAAATGCGTTTGAAAAATCGCTGCGCAAATACTGTGTGAAAAAAAAAAATGAAACACCCACCATTTTAATCTGTAGGGCATTTGCTTTAAAAAAATATATAATGTTTGGGGGTTGAAAGTAATTTTCTTGCAAAAAAATTTTTTTCATGTAATCAAAAAGTGTCAGAAAGGGCTTTGTCTTCAAGTGGTTAGAAGAGTGGGTGATGTGTGACATAAGCTTCTAAATGTTGTGCATAAAATGCCAAGACAGTTCAAACCCCCCCCAAATGACCCCATTTTGGAAAGTAGACACCCCAAGCTATTTGCTGAGAGGCATGTCGAGTCCATGGAATATTTTATATTGTGACACAAGTTGCAGGAAAGAGACAATTTTTTTTTTTTTTTTTGCACAAAGTTGTCACTAAATGATATATTGCTCAAACATGCCATGGGAATATGTGAAATTACACCCCAAAATAAATTCTGTTGCTTCTCCTGAGTACAGGGATACCACATGTGTGGGACTTTTTGGGAGCCTAGCCGCGCACGGGACCCCGAAAACCAAGCACCGCCTTCAGGCTTTCTAAGGGTGTAAATTTTTGATTTCACTCTTCACTGCCTATCACAGTTTCGGAGGCCATGGAATGCCCAGGTGGCACAAACCCCCCCCCCCCAAATGACCCCATTTTGGAAAGTAGACACCCCAAGCTATTTGCTGAGAGGTATAGTGAGTATTTTGCAGACCTCACTTTTTGTCACAAAGTTTTGAAAATTGAAAAAAGAAAAAAAAAATTTTTTTTCTGGTCTTTCTTCATTTTCAAAAACAAATGAGAGCTGCAAAATACTCACCATGCCTCTCAGCAAATAGCTTGGGGTGTCTACTTTCCAAAATGGGGTCATTTGGGGGGTTTGTGCCATCTGGGCATTTTATGGCCTTCAAAACTGTGATAGGCAGTGAGGAGTGAAATCAAAAATTTATGCCCTTAGAAATCCTGAAGGCGGTGCTTGGTTTTCGGGGCCCCGTGCGCGGCTAGGCTCCCAAAAAGTCCCACACATGTGGTATCCCCGTACTCAGGAGAAGCAGCTAAATGTATTTTGGGGTGCAATTCCACATATGCCCATGGCCTGTGTGAGCAATATATCATTTAGTGACAACTTTTTGTAATTTTTTTTTTTTTTGTCATTATTCAATCACTTGGGACAAAAAAAATAAATATTCAATGGGCTCAACATGCCTCTCAGCAATTTCCTTGGGGTGTCTACTTTCCAAAATGGGGTCATTTGGGGGGGGTTTGTACTGCCCTGCCATTTTAGCACCTCAAGAAATAACATAGGCAGTCATAAACTAAAAGCTGTGTAAATTCCAGAAAATGTACCCTAGTTTGTAGACGCTATAACTTTTGCGCAAACCAATAAATATACGCTTATTGACATTTTTTTTACTAAAGACATGTGGCCGAATACATTTTGGCCTAAATGTATGACTAAAATTGAGTTTATTGGATTTTTTTTATAACAAAAAGTAGAAAATATCATTTTTTTTCAAAATTTTCGGTCTTTTTCCGTTTATAGCGCAAAAAATAAAAACGGCAGAGGTGATCAAATACCATCAAAAGAAAGCTCTATTTGTGGGAAGAAAAGGACGCAAATTTCGTTTGGGTACAGCATTGCATGACCGCGCAATTAGCAGTTAAAGCGACGCAGTGCCGAATTGTAAAAAGTGCTCTGGTCAGGAAGGGGGTAAATTCTTCCGGGGCTGAAGTGGTTAACCCATTAATTGGGCCCTCGCACATGCCCCCCGCCTCTTTGAGGCGTCAGGGGCCCGCGATGTCCATTTTTCTAATAGAATAAGATGAAAGAGAGGTAAGAGAAAAGGAAAGAAAATGCAGTAGTCAAAGAACTGCTAATGAAAGAGAGAGAAAAAGAAGAAAACAAAAAGGGGGGGGGAGAGGTGAGTAAAGAGGGGAGGTAGATAGTGGGGAATGGGGTGGATGCACTCCTACGAGGTGTATAATGTTTCACTTACTAGGCATCTTATGAAGTTGTAAGATATCTAATCCAGGGTTCCCATATTTTATTGAACCCAGTTATCTTATCCTTCAAAATTGCCGAAAGGCGTTCATTTACCATTATCCACGAGAGTTTTGCTTTTAATAAGTAAAAGGGAACCGAGCAGGACTTCCAAGATTTCGCTATCGAAATTCTGGCCGCCACAAATATAAATGCTATGAGTCTACGCATTGATTTTGATGCCCCCTCCACTGGGCATCCCAACAGTGCGTGCAGAGGCGATTTAAGTAGATTCACTTGCGTGAGGGAATAAATAAGGTTATATGTTCGTATCCAAAATCTCCTCACTTTAGGGCATGTCCACCAGGTGTGGAACATGGTGCTGTCTGTATTACATCCTCTAAAGCACCGGGGGGACGCCCCTGGGACGAAGGTCGATATCCTTTCCGGGACCATGTACCATCGCATCAATACTTTATAGTTCGCCTCTATCAAAGAGGTATTAATAATCGATTTAGATGCATTTTGTATTATTTTGCTCCATTCTTCGGGTGATAGGACTGTGTCGTCAGCACGTTCTTGACGGTCGAAAGTTCAGAGAACTTTTGTATGACCGTGTGTATGCAAGGCAAGCTTGAGCGGAATTCTGTCGGAAAAACCAGCCAAGTTTTTTTCGGACGGAAATTCCGATCGCATGTACGCGGCATTAGAGTTGAACTCAGAGAAGGTAAAAAAAAAAATGTATTAGTTATGTATTTAAAAAAATATCCCTTTTACTGCAATCAGTATAAATGCCTGCAATTGTTTCATATTGGGAGTGGGAGCGCCAGTATCATGGACAAGCTGCAGTATGCAAATACTTACATAGAACATACTGATAAGAGACAGATGACCATATTGGTTTTCTACTCTCCTTCACCGTCCATTCACAAGCTAGGGATGGGAAGGGGACCAGGTTGCATAACTGCAAGAAAAATCAAGTCACAAGCCATACTGTCCTCTCTGGCAAGGTTAAGAAAACCTCAGGGTTGGGCAGAAATACAAACCTTTTGGCACAAAAATAAGCTTCCATATAGATAAGTCACCCACGTATTTAGCTTTTTAACTGGAGTTCAGCTTTCAAGAGAAAAAGAATGCTACACAAAATGTCATTTTTAATACTAAACATATTAGGTGCAAATGAGAAACAACTTATCAGTAGAGTTTCTTTTTTTTAAGCCTCCTTAGTATAGGTGGAAATTGGTAAGCCAAAACACCTACTGTGATATTCTAGGTTTCTGGAAATCTAGTGTCATTGTTTCTGCTTTGTTCCGTATAAGGTGAACTGAATGAAAACACCACCTATTCATGCTAGCCAGTTGGTTGAAGCCAGGAATTTAGCATTTCCCAGGTAAACATTACAAGCGAATGCTTGCTTTAATTTACCAGTATTACGTAGGAACTGAAAAATGGAGATTAACACACTGACTTGAATGTAACATATATGCGGCATTAGGGTGTGGCATATTTTTTGTGCTGTCGCAATTTATCACCACTGTGACAGCCAATCATAGTGATGACTGTAAATAAAATCCATACTTGTACTGTTGCTCCTCTGCAAGGAAGAAAAATGAATTGTATTTTTTTTCTCCTTGCTAAAAAATCAGGTCTGTAAAAAAAAAAAGAAAAAGATCAATACACATAAAAAAGGCTTAAAGTGATTGTAAACAATCATCTTATAAAAAAAAAACAATTCATGTTATAACAGTAATGAAAAGCAAAACATTTGTGTATAGATATATATAATTTTTTTTTTTATAAATACCTTTTTTTTTATTAAGTGATCACACTCCCTTTGTTCTCAGCTGCACAAGAGCTGGGGGGAGGGGAAGCACCCGCACACTGAGCTTCCCAGTGAATGGCGATAAACGGGGGGGGGGGGGGTCAGGACAAGTCTGATCATTGTAGGAGAGCACACTGAGTTCCCAGCATAGCTAGAGAACTGACCTTGACGCGTTCTCCTGCTTAGTGTGGTCAGTTTTTAGTAAGAAAGCAAGGGGACTGGCAGGAACACTAGGAATTTTACATAAAGGAAGCCATACAAAGAGAACAGGATACTTTCACATACAAGTACATGGTACAGCAGAAAACATATCAGGAATATGAAGTGTTGTGGTAACAAATGCATTAAGGTCAGTGTTAGTGTGTTTTGAAAAAAAAATGGTATTGCATTTAGTGGGTGTACCATTTTTAATGTACGTTAAGATGAAAAAAAAAAGATTTTGTATTTATTGTCAGTGCCAGTGTTGGTGTCTTTGTGTTTAGGTAGGATAAAAAAAGTGCAAAATGCACACTATTGCTTCGGGGCCCCTACTACAAGTATAAACAACAAATAATGCACACATATACACTCACGGGCCACTTTACTAGGTACACCTGTTCAATTGCTTGGTAACACAAATTGCTAATCAGCCAATCACATGGCAGCAACTCAATGCATTTAGGCATCTAGACATGGTGAAGATCACTTGCTGAAGTTTAAACCGAGCATTAGAATGGAGAAGAAATGGAATTCATGTGACTTTGAATGTGGCATGGTTGTTGGTGCCAGACGGGCTGGTCTGAGTATTTTAAACACTTCTGATCTACTGGGATTTTCAGGCACAACCATCTCTAAGGTTTACATCGAATGATTCAAAAAAGAGAAAATAGCCAGTGAGCGGCAATTGCGTGGAGGAAAATGCCTTGTTGATGTCAGAGGAGAATGGGCAGACTGGTTCAAGATGGTAGAAAGGCAACAGTAACTCAAATAACCACTCGTTGCAACCAAGGTATGCAGAATACCATCTCTGAATGCTGAGGAATGTTTCCAATACCTTGATGAATCGTTGCCGAAAAGAATTAAGGCAGTTCTGAAGGTAAAAGGGGGTCCAACTCGGTACTAGCAAGGTTTACCTAATAAAGTGGCCGGTGAGTGTATGTTATCCCCATGCACAGCATGAGAAGAAAAATATATTTTACACTGTTCTTTGGCGGTGGGTTATGCTAATGGCAAAAAAAATATACAGCTAAGGTTTGAAAATTAAATTTTGTTTGTTATTTTATGCCCGTTTTCTTTTGATAATAATAGAGAAAAAAAATCAGAAGTCATCTTGCAGGCTTTAAAAGTTGCAAAGATACAGTATCTCACAAAAATGAGTACACTCCTCACATTTTTGTAAAACATTTAATAATATCTTTTTATGTGGCAACACTGAAGAAATTACACTTTGCTAGAATGTAAAGTAGTGAATGTACAGCTTGTATAACAGTGTAAATTTGCCGTCCCCTCAAAATAACTCAACACACAGCCATTAATGTCTAAACCACTGGAAACAAAAGTGAGCACACTCCTAAGTAAAAATGTCCAAATTGGGCCCAGTTAGCCATTTTCCCTCCCCGGTGTCATGTGGCTCGTTAGTATTTCAAGGTCTCAGGTGTAAATGAGGAGCAGGTGTGTTAAATTTGGTGTTATCGCCCTCACTCTCTCGTACTGGTCACTGGAAGTTCAACATGGCACCTCATGGCAAAGAACTCTCTGAGAATCTAAAAAAATAGAATTGTTGCTCTACATAAAGTGATGGCGGGCGAACCTTGGCACTCCGGATGTTTTGAAACAACATTTCCCATAATGCTCATGCACTCTGCAGTGTAAAACATCTGGGGTGCCAAGGTTCGCCATCACTGGCCTAGGCTATAAGAAGATTGCCAAGACCCTGAAATGGAGCTGCAGCACGGTGGCCAAGACCATATAGCCGTTTAACAGGCAAAGTTCCACACAGAACAGGCCTTGCCATGGTCGACCAAAGAAGTTGAGTGTATGTGCTCAGCGTCATATCCAGATGTTGTCTTTGGGAAATAGACAGCAATGCTGCAGAGCTTGAAGGGGTAGGAGGGTCAGCCTGTCAGTGCTCAGACCATACGCCGCACACTGCATAAAATTAGTCTGCATGGCTGTTGTCCCAGAGGAAAGCCTCTTCTAAAGATGATGCACAAGAAATCCCTCAGTTTGCAGACTAAGGATGTGGATTACTGGAACAATGTCCTGTGGTCTGAGGAGACCAAGGTAAACTTATTTGGTTCAGATGGTGTCAGTGGCAGCAGCCAGGTGAGGAGTACAAAGACAAGTGTGTCTTGCCTACAGTTACAGTCAAGCATAGTGGAGGGAGTGTCATTGTCTGAGGCTGCATGAGTGCTGCCGGCACTGGGGAGCTACAGTTCATTGAGGGAACCATGAATGCCAACATGTACTGTGAAATACTGAAGCAGAGCATGATCCCCTCCCTGGGCTGCAGGGCAGTATTCCAACATAATAACGACCCCAAACACAACTCCAAGATGACCAATGCCTTGCTAAAGAAGCTGAGGGTAAAGGTGATGGACTGGCCAAGCACGTCTCCAGACCTAAACCCTATTGAGCATCTGTGGGGCATCTTCAAATGGAAGGTGGAGGAGCGCAAGGTCTCTAACATCCACCAGCTGTGATGTTGTCATGGAGGAGTGGAAGAGGACACCAGTGGCAACCTGTGAAGCTCTGGTGAACTCCATGCCCAAGAGGGTTAAGGCAGTGCTGGAAAAATAGTGGTAGCCACACAAAATATTAACACTTTTGGCCTAATTTGGACATTTTCACTTAGGGGTGTACTCACTTTTATTGCCAGCAGTTAAGACATTAATGGCTGTGTGTTGAGTTATTTTGAGGGGACAGCAAATTTACACTGTTATACAAGCTGTACACTCACCACTTTACATGGTAGCAAAGTGTAATTTCTTTAGTGTTGTCACATGAAAAGATATAATAAAATATTTACAAAAATGTGAGGGATGTACTAACTTTTGTGAGATACTGTATGTACAGTATTACTAGGTTTCCATATCCAAGGTTTGAGGAAAAGGCAGTGCCTCGAAACATGTCATTTTGGAGACGGTGCATATCTATTGGTATTTGTTGGTGCTGAAGACTCCAAAAACATTAAGATTGAAGACTTCCTGTCAAGCGGTGACATACTTTCAGTGTGACAGTCTGAATGTCCTTGTTGGCTTGCATGCGCTCACATTCATCCTCTGCAGTTGTGGATTTTTTTCATACCAGTCAGCTGTACGATACATTTGTGCCCTCCATGCTTGTTCCAATTGAGCACATATGCTGGTTCCTCATTGCACATTGCAGATACCACAGTAAGCACCTTAATAGTGATTATAGTGTGAAGTGTTATTATCCTTTTTGTGGACTTATTTTTATTTTTTATTGAATAAAGCACTTTAGAGCAAGATTGGACATTTATTATAGTGCTGCCACCATCATAGCACAATGCTCACTGGGTCATATGTGGCTTTGGATCAATCCTATAATGGATGATTGAGGCTATATGTTTTTTTTTGTGAACAGACTGACAATATTTCATCAACCGCAAAGATCTTGTGCTGTGTTTATGCACCTATTCCAGTTTTACTAACACATGCCTAACTTGTAAAACTGGTTTCAGCATTGTTCATGTTTCTTCTTCCTGGAGGCTGCCATTTTGCTGAAGCCTGGAGCCCCTGAACAGCAGTAAATCTTTAGGCTGTCAGCAGATCAGCCTCCGGTGGCACTGATTTTCAGCACAGTGCCTGAAAATAGAGAACAACTGAGCATGTGCAGAGCAAAGTGAGACTGTATTACTGGAGGTAAAATAGTATAGACACTTTAGGCCTAAATGCCTTACTTGAAAAAATTAGGCAGATAAATCTGGTCAGTGCAGTGGTGTGTCTCGACAAGCGGATGCACAAGGGATTTTCTGCATGGAACAGATCAACGCATGTGGAATTGATTTATATATAGCTACCTGGTAATGATTACCTGGACATATTTTTGGACACTTTTGTGGTGGAATATATTTCTACACTATTCACTCATTTACAATTTGGTTTCTGAACTCTGTTAAATGGACATTTTGGATTTTTTTGTTGTTTAAGAACATAGTAAGACTTTAAAGAAAACATGTTTATTTGGACTATAGTCGATTGGTAATAAGCTTTTGTTTGTTTTTATGTTTCACTATGTAATACAGCGAAATATATTTATTTTCATGTTTGTTTTTGATTTTAAGCACTGGGCTTGTTAGGGAAAATGTATCATCTTCAACTTTTTTTTAATACCTTTAAGAATAAACAATGACAGCTCCAATATTGGTAGTTTACTTTAAACGTTACTTATTGCATGTTGTTTGTTGACTGCAGCATTTTTCAGGGAATTGCATTAAAAAGAATGCTTGCTATAATATGTTTATTCTCGGAATTGAACTCACCAGTTTTACAATGGCAGGTTCCTCCCAGGTAAGAGAAAATCTGCATGAAGCACTTTAAGAGTTAAGGCCATCCAGGAACTGCCATAAAATAGTATGAGGAAGGTAATTGTGTGGTAAGGATGATCAATAATGATTATCAACAAGGCCTTGTCTCACTAGTCTTTGTAAGGACATGATACATTTGCTTTTTATGCTTAATGGTTTGCTTGTAGTACAGGCCAAGATGTCACCCAGAGAAAGAAATGGTATGTCAGGCCTAAGCAAGACTTCAAGGGAAGGTTCTTTACGGCAGACAGACGCCAGGCTGCTGCAGGTGAAATGGCCAACTGCTAAAAGCTCTGCAGGCGCTTCATAGATAAGGACAAGCCCCATATATAATTTATGCTACTTACATAACTTCCAAAATTGTGCTGTCATCGGGTAATTCCTAGACTACATGCTACTATGGGAAGATGACTCTTAAAGTGAACCTGTCCTCACCAAAGATTACCTAAACTAGCATTAGCACTGAATCAGGTCTGTGTATTACTGCCCTACCTAGTGTATGTCTGCAATGTTACTCGTCAAAATTGGTATTCATTGTGATTTCATAATGCAATGTGGGTGCATCAGTGACCTACAGAGGTATAGTTATGGTATATGATCAGGGCCACCATTAGAAATCATGGATTCCTGTATAGACTTATCTGACAGGTTCACACCACACCCCCTGGGCACCCAGCAGAGGAGAAAGAGGCAGCGCTTTGTGACAAATTATGGGTGAGGCAAAATTTTGCCAACAGTAGTGGGACTTGAAACTTGAGCCTACATTCAGAGTACATGTATCTGGAGTATTTAACATACAGAGTACAGGCTGTGTAAAGCTGAGAGTGCAGGGGTCAGGTGTACAGTATGTAAAGAACAGAGTGCAGGAGATCAAAAGCCAACAGAACAATCCTTCATGCCACAGATCCTGACAAATAAAGTTCTGCCCAGCCTCAGAGGACTGATAGAGAAGAAGAGGGTTGAACTTTAATTTAATTGTTGGAAGCCATTGCATGGAGAAATACTCCACCTGCTCCAGAAAACCAGTAAATAGATTCTACTCTGTCCCCAGCCCCCTGCTGAAGAAGGCCCAACTTTTCTTTAACTGCTGGGAGCTGCAGAATTACTCTGTGATCATTGGTACTTAAAGAGAACCCTCATGCCTCTGGTCCCCTGCTGGACTAAGGGGGTCCTGGCCCAATACAGAAGGGCTGTCTTTATCCACCTATGAGCAGTCATGTACATTATATTTATTGTTATATTAGGTGAAGTAAAACCCAAGTCAAAACTTTTTTTAGGTTTTGGATACAGAAGGGAAGTGTTAGGTCTTTTATTGCTGACCTTGCTGGGGAGATTTCCCCTCATTCCCTGCCAGGATAGAATGTAATAGGAAACCCCTGAAACAGGGGAACAGACACAAATACCCATTTTTAAGGAGAGTGGGGGAAGGGTCAGAACTTTTGGCAATATTTCATTATTGTTCATTCCTTCATGTCCCAGTGATGACCTCTACCCCATGTCTTGGTCTCACAGGAACAGGAAGTGAAGAAAAGTCTCCCCAATGGAGGCACGGGTAGAAAAAAAAAATGACAATAGCTGTAGCTATTCCAATGTATTTGCAAAAATTGTCTAGAGGAAGGATTTAAAGAGGAAGTAAACTTCCTCTGCTAACATTTACCTATAGGTAAGCCTAAAATAAGGCTTACCTATAGGTAGTGCAAATATCTTCTAAACATGCACGGTTTAGAAGATATTTACATTACATGCAGCCAGTGACATCACTGGTGCATGCGCTCTGAAGGAAGAGCCACCCGTGCCATTCCTTCTGAGCATTGTGCCGTGAACAGCGGCTCCCGCGTGCATGCCTGGGAGTAATGTCTTCGCGGATCCAGCCAGTCACAGAGTTGGAGCCCACGAACCCGGAAGGGAAGCCAGACGAAGATGGAAGCGGCTGCAGCGCTGACATTGCGGCACTGGAACAGCTTCGTTTTAAGGTAAGTTTCACATAATATGCGGTGCATAATGGCACATTATGACTTTACCTTGCAGGAAGAAAAAAAAAAACATCCAGTGGTATACAACCGCTTTAACAGGTAAAGAATTGTTTTAGGGGTTATGTGCTCAGTCATAGAAAGGTTTAAAAGCTAGGGAATGCTTTAGGGAACATTCAAACTTCACCGCTGCATTGGGCTGCAATAATGAACACCTGCTAAATCACACAATTTGTGTGTTTCATGAAAGCAACCCATTCATCTTGAGTGGACTATCAACGCACCACAATGCAGCCTACAGCAGGCATTTTTTTGTTACACAATTTATTGCACCACAACATATGGCATAAGCATTGTGGTGTGCTGAAGTGTGGGTACACTGCCTGCTACTGTATTAGTACATTGGGGTGCTATTCAAAATTAATGGCATAGTGGTATATGTACCAAGGATATGTGTGTGAGCCTCTCAGGCTGTATATGAAGTCCTGTTCCCCCTACTGTACGTGCTGGCCAGGAAGGGAGCTTGTCTATGCTCCAGGCAATGGAAGAGCGTAAGTAGGTGTCCCGGGCCCGCACATCAAGTCAAGATCTTATGTAGGATAGTGAATGCCAGTCTCAGCCTTGACCCCCACCAGGACACACTGCCAACACATGAGTGGGCTTCGGTGGGCACAGACAAAACATGTTGAGGGTGTGGCCTGGCGGGGGTCCAGGCTGAGACTGCCATTCACTATCCTACAGCAGGTCTTGACTTGATGTGCGGCTCCCCGGACGCCTAGTCAATCTCTACAATAGTGGTATGTGCGTTACCACAGATGTGACCTAGTATTAGTGACACGTAGAGGAACTTTTTACTTTACTGGTGATTTTTACTTGTTGCAGCTTCAAAAACCCTATACCAAATACCGCAAACTGCTAAAAACTGACCTTCCCAATAAGAGCTCTTGAAATATCAGTTTATTTTCTTTTGTTGTTTTTCATCTCATCTTGCACAGCATCACATGCTCTTCAAAGATTGGAATTGTGACAAGGGTTGTTCAGCAGAGGATTAATAGGATTTATTACCTGGACTCCCCCCACCCCATTAACAAATTCCCAGCTGTAGGAGAATAACCAAACTCAGCACAAGGCCGATCAGGAACATGTGATCCACCCAAACCTAATTAAAGAGGAGATAGACTAAGGCGTTGTTGCGCTAGCTAATTATCTCCACACACAGATGAAGATATTTTTTGTTGGTGCTCTTTCCATGAACCCTACTGGGGGTGTTGAAGCTGTTAGGGGAGGCTCACTTTGTCGCAAAAAAAAACAAAAACAAAACACCCCGCAGGAATCACAAACTAGACAATTAAAAACTGATAAAAATAACCTTGCTTCAGTTTATTGCATTTCCTCGTGGTCTTTTGATAAAGGCTTTTATCCACCTGGACTATATAAAGTCTGGGCTTCACCTATCACAGTGGACCCCACTTTTGAAGTGGTCTAGCTAGTTACACTAAGAGTGATTGCTCAGTGGAGAATACATCCATCACCTTAGGACACAAGCACAAAAATGAGGACTTATGGTGTGGTGTAGGGTTATCAGGGAGGCGGCCAGTGGGCATATCCTCGAAAGCTTTGCCAGTGTCCAATCACCTGAAGGTATGAGCCTATAACCCAGGGTCTATAATTATGTTGACTGTGTCCTCTACGTATATGATAGGTTTCTATCCACTTTAGGTCAGTTATGATAAATAAGGCTTTCAGTTTCAAGCATTACAAAAACGAGGGCCTGTGTAGACAGATTTTCTTCAGGTCAGAACTGCTTCTATTCTCATATATCAATAAGAAAGGCCAGAAGGCGGTTAAGTGAAGAAACGTATAAACTGTTGTCATATGCAAAAACATACAGATTCATAGCTCTGCTTCAGACTGGCCTCTTCTGCACACAGATAACCTAGAGTGCAGGCTATCACAGCCCGTCTCCACCCTCATTGAAAATAGGAAAAAATCAACCACACTCCAATTAGCTCTTCTTACAGTATTTTTAATAATCAGTGCGTTGACTGCATACAGTAATGTCTCTAACCCAAAATGATCCTGCCTTTCTTGGTGCGTTTTACCATTCCTGGCTTGCTCAGGACAGAGGAATTCGACTATCCTTGTGAGCAAGCCAGGAGTGGTAAAACGCATCAATTAAGGCAGGATGGTTTTGGGTTGGAGACATTACTGTATTCAGTCAATGCACTGATTATTAAAAATACTGCAAGAGCTAATTGGCATGCGGTTGTTTTTTTTCTTTCCTGTTGCCAAATGTACCAGACAGTACACTGACACTTAGCTGTTTCTTCTTTCTTTAGAAGCGATAGTGAACACCTCCGGGGTTTCAGATGTTTATAATGTTTGAACAGAGATATTGCTGGAACATCTTCGTGCATGCACTTGTTGCTTCTATAGAGATTGAGGGGGTCAAAAGTACCACACTGTCAGCATCGCTTGAGTACTGTAATGTGCCCCAGGGCTATAGCAAGTCCTATCGGGAGAGACAAATATCTGCCTGTTGTTCTTTGCAGATACTAACCGGTCTATGTTCAATTTCAAGTCAAAATAAACCACTATATTCATTTTCAGCAAGATAAAGTTGCTGTGGTAGTTTTGAGATTCACAGCTTCTATCAGTAAATTTATCACAGTTTGCTATAAATGTGAATGACTAGGCACTCAATCATATGAGCTCTGCTGTAAGGAATGGTCAGAGTTCAGACTGGCCGATTTTTCTTTTTAGCAGAAATCATATGGCGCCTAGAGCTTTATGCATATAGTCAGCACTGAAAGGGGCTGACAGCAACATTTCCTCCAAGAAAGGTAAGAAATTCAGTCCTTATATTTACTAATTATTGATGCCAGCAAAACATTTAATATAGCTTTATGGTAACAATTTAATATAGGTTTTTATAAATTAAATATTCTTTCACACCCAGAACATCTGCTCACTCTGCTCTTAAAAACTTTTTTTTTTTAAACTTTCAAATAGACCCCCAGTTTTTACTGCTGCCTTATTCACCACACTGTTACTGATAATCATTATCACAAAGACTGAAAGTAAGGGAGAATCCAAAATGTTCAAGCTGTCCCCAGAACAAAAAGTTGACCACTGGGCACTTAAGCCCCCTTCCTAACCAGACCAATTTTCAGCTTTCGGCGCCCTCACACTTTGAATGACAATTACTCAGTCATGCAACACTGTACCCATTTGAAATGTTTGTCCTTTTTTTCAAACAAATAGATCTTTCTGTTGGTGGTATTTAATCACCGCTGGGTTTTTTATTTTTTGCGCTATAAATCAAAAAAGACTGAAAATTCGGTAAAAAAAAATAAAAATTTGTTGTTTCTGTTAAAATGTATTGCAGAGTATTGCATAGTATGGCAGAGCATGGGCACTGAGCAGCGCTGTGGGCTGGATCTGTAGTGCCCACAGCGCTGCAAACAATCTCTCCCTCCTCTCCTCTCACACTGTACCAATTGGTACAGAGAGGGGAGGGAGGAACCGGCCGCTGATACCGGCGTCATTACAAGTGATGCTCTGTAATTTGACGGAGCGATCACGTGGTAAACGGCCGCTATCAACGGCCATTTACCGTGATCCGTGATGCGCGTGGTTACGGATGTTCCCGGGTGCGCGCCCCAGGGGGTGCGATTCTGTGAGGACGTCCATGAACGCCCACCCAGAATAAGCCAACCACGCTGTAGCCGTCTTTCGGCTATGGCCCGGTCGGCATTTGGTTAAGGGAAATCTCCCAATGGGGACACTTGTTCTGGGGACACCTGTCTAAGAGGGGAACTCTCCATACTTTGGGAGATTTACTCTAATGTTCTGTTGCATCCCTGGGACAAAAATGAAGGGAAATGGTACACAGACAGCAAAAAAAAAAAAAACCTGCCAGGCGGTTTAACTCTTCCTTATTCTATCCAAACGCACCTGTAAATTTCCAATATTTGGAGTACAGTACAGGACACATGCAAAGTATTCACAGACCCTTGGGATTACAGGCTTGTACTTTCAAGTGATTGGAGGGGTTGATGCTTTCCCTACCCAGCTCCATGAGTCCTCCGTTAGCAATGCAGAGTAACCAAGGAACTGAAGGATGGGTGGTCTGTGTCTGTACTGTACTTCACTCCAAGATATGGAATTTATAGGCAAGTCAAAATTCCTCTTATTTTATTCGTACAGTACAAAACACAGACAAGTCTTCATAGACCCTGGGATGTCCCCAAGCAATTAATGAGAAGGGTGGGCAACAACTAGGCAAAAAGGCCCAACATCAATAAGGGTCAAAGGTCCCAACGTCAGAGTGCCGTTGCAAGAACCTTGCGGCCAAAAGCTGCTTCCGCAGAAGATTAGATGTCCACCTGGTTGAACTCTGAAAAGCTATGAACAGAGGACCAGGTGGGCCTTACAAAGCCGAGCAAGATGCCGGAAAGCCCCAGAAACTCCCATGGATCTGGTGGAATGGGCGAGTAAAAGAGCAGGATTTCTTTGATAGTGTAGATAGATAGCTTTTAGAGTAGATGCTTATGTCCCTGATTATGTCCAGGAAATAAAAACATATTTCCTTTTTATGATTTGAAGAAGGGCATAAGGCTGGTAGGACTCTGGAGTTGATTTACTAAAGGCAAATAGACTGCGCAGTCTGCAAGTGCAATTGCTTCAAAGCTTAGTAAATGAGGTAAAGCTTCACTTTGCAAAGAATACCCAATCACGTGCATGGAAAAACAGCATTTTTGCTTACACACAATTGGATGATGGAAGTCAGTAGAGCTTCTGCTCATTCACTAAGCTCTGGAGCTACTGCACTTGTAGAATGCCACTATAGGATTTCCAGGTACAATAGTAGAACTTTCTGGAAGTGTCTTTTCTTGCTTTAGTAGGAAGAGGAGACTCAGATTTGCCGGGACAAGGTTAAAATCACCCATCAGCACCACATTGTCAGAGTGAATTGCGCCAACCTAGCCGAAAGCTGATTCAAGACCTTAAGGGATGCAGGAGGCGGCAGATACAGTCCCATCAGAACCCATGGCAAATTGTGGATTAAAGCATAGACCAGGACAAATCTGCCATCAGGGTCCAAGAATAAATCAAGGAGCTTAAAGGGGAGTGATTTAAGAATGAGGACACTAACACCCCTGGCAAAATTGGAGTAAGTGGAGTGATAGTGGTGACCTACCCACGGTTTCTTAAGGCTGAGGGTCTTGCTTTCCAGGAGATGCGTCTCCTGTAACACACACACGAGGGTTATACTTCTTAATAAATTAAGGATCGTTTAATCGAGGAGTTCAAACCCCTGTGTTCCAGGAGAGAATGTCAAGAGTAGCCATATAAACCTAGAAGGGAGATACAATAAGGAGCAGCAAAAGTCAAGAGCCATGGAGCGCTCCAAGCAGCCAGCATAGAGCTGAGGAAAGATCCATGTCTCCCTAGCAGTGCAATTAAAAGAAACATCAACATTACTGTCATGCAACATAAAACATTAAACTGAGAGCCTACAGCAGGGCTGCCCAACTTATCCAAACCCCCCCCCCCCCACCCACCAAACACGGAGAAGGGTTTGCTTCCCAAAACGAACACCAGCCCTTAGGCTGGATATGAAGGCAATGAAAAAAAGGCTATCAGCCTTTGTACGACAGAACAGTCAAAGGTTCCTGAGTAATCCGGTACAGGAGAGTTTGTGTAGAACACCCGGAGCCATGGGGGCACAGTGCTTAAAAGAACAATTCCTGAGTCTCCCAAAACAGCATTCAAGCAAGGAGGGGGAGGGAACAGCTCTCCAGGGGGGGCCTCTGAATGGATATAATAGAGGATGTGAAGGTGTGGGCTGGGGTCATAACAGTACAGGTCCAGATTCTGAGCATCCAAGGCAGGAAAAGGGAAAAAAAGGGGGGGGGACGTGACACAAGGCGCTCCGGTGAAGCTGTAGAGCAGCACAAGAGCTTAACACCTCATGTCTGGCGGAGTCGTCCAGGATTGGGAAGTGGAAGGAGTCTAGTTACATGCTCAGGGAGGAAAGGGGGGGGCACAAACCTGGAGTCAGGGCCGCTCGTGTCCCCTCATGGCGGGAAATAGTCATCAGCCTCCACGGCATGGTGGCATCCCGGGGTGCCCAAGTGTCAGGGGGAGAAAACACACCCCCCTTGGTTAGCCCCGTGGCCCATCACTCATCTGGAAAGGCTGCAAGACCCCCCCAGTCAGAATACTCACAGTTTAAGGCAGGGAGAAAAGATGCGAGGGGATACAGCGTGGCAGGGCCTCGGCCCAGGCAGCCGCGTCTCTGGGGGAGGTGAAGAATTGCACTCGTTCGCCATCTTGCACCCTCAGCTTAGCGGAGAAGAGCATGCTATATTTGATCCCCTTCTCCCGCAGCATGGCTCGGACCTGGTCAAAGGACTTGCGCTGGCGCTTTGTCTCCATTGAATAATCCGGAAAGATCAATAGGCTTTTGTTTTCAAATTTCAACTCACCCTGTAGGCAGGCTGCGCGGAGGACCGTGTCTCTGTCCCGGTAATGGAGGAGCTTGAAGATGAAGGTGCGCGGTGGTGCCCTCTGCAGCCCCCTGGTTGCTGGTATGTGATGGGCCCCTCTCGATGGAAAAGTGCGGGGAGAAGCGCGCCTTAGGTAGCAGAGAGGGAAGCAGTTGCTCCATAAAGGCGACCGGATCTGATCCCTCCGCTCCCTCCGGCAGGCCCAGCACCCACAAATTGTTACGGCGATTCCGATTTTCGGCATCTTCAGCCCTGGCCTCAAGGATCTTCACCCTGGATTTTAGGGACAGCAGGTCTGAGTGGTGGTCTCTCTGGATGTCCTCAACGCCAGAGACGCGTCTCTCCACCTCCTTCACGCGCTCTCTGAACTTGTCCATGTCCCGGCGGATGAGGGCCGTCTCTGTCTGTACATGGTCAATTTTGACGGTGAGAGTAGATTGGCAAGTAATAATGGTAAAAGTATGTGGCGCTAATCTAAGTGTACCACTCACAATGATGGACAAAAATTCAAAGTAGCAAAAAGCTCAGTACTACCTTAATATACAATGCACGTGTTGCCTATAAACGATAAAGCAACCAATAAACACTTGCAAAGGGTAAATATGAACCAGTGTGCATGTTAAGTTCACATGAACACTGTACTACAGTAAACACTCCCATCTTCTCTCGTGGAGGAGCAGCAAAACTATACTAGAGTGTTGAATGCTAGTGGTCATTCCTGATAAAATTATAAATAAATTATCCAATGTGCATGATATTCCTAAAACACACTATGTGAAAATGTGATCACAAATTTAAAATGAGTATTGATGGTGAAAAAATGTTACGTTAAATAAATAGCAATTCATAAATAAGTTATACAATGTGCATAATAATCCACAACAATAAGTGATCAAGTGCAAAGCAAAGTGACAATCGTGAAAATACATGCATATAGAAATGTGATTCTGAAAAAATGGTTCCAAAATACAACACCCCTCCCACCTGAAAAAATTAAATTAATTATGAAATTGAAAAAATATAAATTTAAAAAATAAAAGACTGTGACATATATTGTGATCAAGTCCAAATAAATGTTGCTTCATGCAGTGCGACTCTTGATATCCATACAAATAGTCAATAGTAACGTGCCAATAGGGTGACTTTGTGCTGAATTCATTCACTTCAAAACTGGTGCGACACACAAGTGTTTCCCCCAACCTCTCACCTCAATTGGCGGCCCCCAATGGGCCAAGTCAAGCAGATGGTTAATGCTTATATGCAAGGTCCAGAAGTTGTTCACCTCCTCCAGAGGGTGTGCGTGGGTCAGGCTCTCTATGGTAGTCACCACCGCTCACACAGACCCCAAAAATGACAATAAGAAGGAGATGCTCCCATAGTGAAGTATTTCAATCAAAGTTTAATAAACATAAGTAGTGACTTACAGTTTAAGACGAAAATAACAGCAGAAACGAAAAAGCTTCCGGGTTTGGCCGTCCCCAGGAAGCGTTGGCACCTGGCTACTCCTACCCTGATGCGTTGCGTCACACCACGTGACTTTATCATCCCTTTGATAAAGTCACGTGGTGTGACGCAACGCGTCAGGGTAGGATGAGCCAGGTGCCGACGCTTCCTGGGGACGGCCGAACCCGGAAGCTTTTTCGTTTCTGCTGTTATTTTCGTTTTAAACTGTAAGTCACTACTTATGTTTATTAAACTTTGATTGAAATACTTCACTATGGGAGCATCTCCTTCTTATTGTCATTTTTGGGGTCTGTGTGAGCGGTGGTGCCTACCATAGAGAGCCTGACCCACGCACACCCTCTGGAGGAGGTGAACAGCTTCTGGACCTTGCATATAAGCATTAACCATCTGCTTGACTTGGCCCATTGGGGGCCGCCAATTGAGGTGAGAGGCTGGGGGAAACACTTGTGTGTCGCACCAGTTTTGAAGTGAATGAATTCAGCACAAAGTCACCCTATTGGCACGTTACTATTGACTATTTGTATGGATATCAAGAGTCGCACTGCATGAAGCAACATTTATTTGGACTTGATCACAATATATATCACAGTCTTTTATTTTTTAAATTTATATTTTTTCAATTTCATAATTTAATTTTTTCAGGTGGGAGGGGTGTTGTATTTTGGAACCATTTTTTCAGAATCGCATTTCTATATGCATGTATTTTCACGATTGTCACTTTGCTTTGCACTTGATCACTTATTGTTGTGGATTATTATGCACATTGTATAACTTATTTATGAATTGCTATTTATTTAACGTAACATTTTTTCACCATCAATACTCATTTTAAATTTGTGATCACATTTTCACATAGTGTGTTTTAGGAATATCATGCACATTGGATAATTTATTTATAATTTTATCAGGAATGACCACTAGCATTCAACACTCTAGTATAGTTTTGCTGCTCCTCCACGAGAGAAGATAGGAGTGTTTACTGTAGTACAGTGTTCATGTGAACTTAACATGCACACTGGTTCATATTTACCCTTTGCAAGTGTTTATTGGTTGCTTTATCGTTTATAGGCAACACGTGCATTGTATATTAAGGTAGTACTGAGCTTTTTGCTACTTTGAATTTTTGTCCATCATTGTGAGTGGTACACTTAGATTAGCGCCACATACTTTTACCATTATTACGTTGTTCATCAGGGTGGGTGAGAACACCTCTTATGTTGGCAGCTGCTCCAATTTTGGTACCATTGTCCATGATCTCTGTGAGTGTGGTTTTGCGCACTAGTTCTCTGATATTTTAGATTGACAAGTAGTAATCGCCAGCATCAGGGCATCAAAGGCAGCAGAGCCGGTTTGGATCGCGCTATCCAGCGGAGCTTCTGTCTGAGTCTCCATGTGGCAGGCCGAGACGGGAGAAGTAGGCCTGGGTTTTGGCATCGTGTTCACAGCAGCAGCGGAACGTCGTTTCTGACTCCCGTTTTTGTTCCTTCGCATTCCCCGGGGCTCAGAAAAGCATTCTGAGGGATATGGGAGCAACCAGTGCCGGTTCCACACTAGGATTCATTCAGGATAGGATTCTGTAACGGGAGCTCTGTAACTAGATGTCTGCTCCCAGCGCCATCTTGGACACGCCCCCCTGAGGAAGGGGTTTTGGAATCCTTCACTGTGGAAGTAATACCTTCCCCCTCCTGTGACAACTTTGATGAATTGGTCAACTGCTGCCTCAAAAAGAAGTCTACCTTAAAGGGGCATGTGTACGAGGTGATTTATTCAGGCAGATTCAGCTGTCCAGGGTTTTAGCCACAAGATTCTGCACATGTGAACAGAAATTAGAACCATTCTGGAAATTTGTGTTATGACATGTTCTATGGCATCCACACAAAAGAGCAGTGCAACAGATAACGGCTGTAATTGGTCTGATAAAGCACAGTCCTGGAATACAGGGCAAAACGGTGGTTCACACAAAAATTGAACCTCCGCTTTTCGAAACCCTCCCCCCCTCCGGTGTCACATTTGGCACCTTTCAGGGGGGAGGGGGGTGCAGATACCTGTATAATACAGGTATTTGCACCCACTTCTGGACATAAACTCCCGCGGGAGTCTACGCCTCATCCCGCCTCCCCCCGCTGTCTGCTGGGAAACACACGGGTCCCAGAGACAGCAGGGACCATCCGGATTGCACAGCACGACTCGCGCATGCTCAGTAGGGAACCGGGAAGTGAAGCTGCAAGGCTTTACTTCCTGATTTCCTTACCAAAGATGGCGGCGGCAACACCCGAGAGCCGAGCGTCAGATCGGCTTCGGGTGCCGACATCGCGGGCACCCTGAACAGCTAAGTGTCCATATTTTAAAAGTCCGCAGCTGCAGTATTTGTAGCTGCTGACTTTTAAAAAAAAAAATTAGGCGGACCTCCGATTTCTGAGAACTGGTTGCAGGGCTGGATCTGCAAGGTTACAGAATGCTTTTAAGAGCATCTCAAACTTTCAATCTTCAGAATCTTTGCATGAAGCAATATCTTTAACTGGTACAGTGAGATGTTTAAGACTGTGATGGCAGGATCAACTACAGGGACAGACCACTTTTTAGTTAACGCTTTTTCCACTGTATAGAATTTAGCGAAGATTTGTGGAGGAGTGAAAATCTTTTCTGGAGTGATTTAATCTTCATAGATTGCACATTAACAGGGAAAATTTTTATAGATTTTGCAGGTCTCTTTGTTCTCAAAAGGAGCATGGCTAGACAGGAGAGAATCAAGTTTTACAATGCCAACACTTTTTTGCACAGCAGCAGTGAGTTTATTATTAAATATGCTGTGTGACGCTCCTGCTTCAGGTGTAAGTGTGGGGAAGGGAAAAACGAAAACGTTTTACAGCTTCCTCTAACACTGTTACAATGATCTTTCTCATTCCCTTCTGTGCAGAATTATATGTAGAAACCAGTGTTAAAATAATTTTCAACTCTGGTGTGAGGGAAACATCATGACCCTGGAGTCGAGTGTTGAATGAGCCTTTAGCAAAGCGAATGTTCGCCTGAGATTTAGCCATGGCTCCCTTTGACCTGGTTTCCGCCATAGCCAGGGGTGAGGGTATTCCCTGTGGGGTTCTCAGGGAGTAGCGTGTATAATATAGGGTAATTGTTTCCAGAAGGAGTATGCAGCAACCCGGGTGTAGACTGTCCTGTAACAAATCCTCGAGGCAAAAGGATGGGAGGAAATGCCTGGGTATCTTTCAAGGGCTCTTGGAGGAAGTTGCGCTAGTTTGCAACCTTGGTGTAAAGTTAAATACATTCCAAATCTAGCCCTGGTTTTTACAGTAATGATCTGAGATACAGGGTGTATGGACTGTATATTAAGTCCAGGCTTCAGTGTACCCCAAAGGGGTCTTTAACGTCTGGGTTTCATAGCAATGCACCACAGCCCTGGACCTGTATAGCACCCTGAGGCTGACTATGACACATGGTAAGCGGCAAGCTGAGAAACACTACAGGATGTCCCAATGGCATGGGGTCCAGGAAAAGCTTGCGCAGTTTTATCAAGGTTGCGCCAATTTGGATGCACTGCTTTTGTTTTGATATTAGTAGGCAGTCAAGGAGATGGTGGAAGAGTTGAAGAATTCAAAGATAAAACAAACTAATTAATATAAGAGTAATTTCTCCACATGAGAGAAGAGGTCCAATCATCTTAGGACACTAGGAAAAACTAGTGGGGCAGGGTTATGGGGAAGGCACCCACAGAGTGTGGTAGGGTTATAGGGAAGACACTCAGGGGGCGTGTCCTCCAACTCTTTGCCAGTGCCAAACACTTGAAGGTATGAGCCTATAACCAGGGTCTATGAATACTTTCAAGCGAAAACAGATGTATAGGTGCTACAACCCCCCCCCCCCCCCCCCAACAGGTATGCCCTCTGCTCAGGTCTAGAGGCGTCTAACAGATCCAATGTACCAGAATAAGGAAAGGGATGGTCGGCACCCAGGATGACATCCAAAAAATAGTCTTCTTTTATTGAAAAGACATGTACAACGATGGAAATACAGTCTACACATTTCGGACGCTAGTCCTTTATCATGCTTTTACAGCGTTGTGCATGTCTTTTCAATAAAAGAATACTATTTTTTGGATGTCGTCCTGAGTGACGACAATGCCTTTCCTTATTCCGGTCTATGAATATTTTGCCTATGTCCTGTACTGTACACTTAGAAGTAGAAGTCCACTGTAACACTAAAAGTCCTGCATCTACAGACATCCACAATCTAACACTAACCTATCTAACCATGTAAAGAAGAAATCAGTATACATAACGTTTTTTAAGCCGATCTGACCCAATCCCACACTGAGCTGTCAGCTGCGGCTTCGGTGTGAAGGCGGGTGCAAAGGACACATCCGACAACTGAAGCCCCATAGTCAGTCTATGGTCAACGTCACTCTCCATTCATTTTACAGCTGATGTTGGCTGTGTCCTCTGCAGAACTTCTGCCACTGGAAACCGGATCGCATCGGCTTCAAAAAGGTATATATACTGATTTCTTCTTTACAGGGCTAGATAGGTTAGTGTTAGATCATGGATGTCTGTAGATGCAGGGATTTTAGTGTTGGGCTGGACTTACACATTTTGGCTAAGCATACACTTTATAATTTCATCCTCAGCAAAGCAGAGAAGTAGTGATTGAGCTGGGACTGTAGGTGCTTCTCAGCAGTTCTCTTTACCCTTTGTCTTCTGCCCTCCATGCTCTGATTCTTGAATATTGTTACTCAGTATGTGGCTGCCACATAACGTCCGCTCTCTATGATGCCCAGCATCATCCAACCCCTCCTTTGGGGAAACACACTCCTGGTACTTTGTCACTATGTCACCAGCATGTCTTGTCAACTGTGTATTGATTTCTGAAATAAAGCAACAGCTTAGGCAACATCTGTTAGCCATTTCACTCCTTACAGCCCATTCCTTTGCTAAAGCTGGCAAGGACTTTCACAGTCACCCAGCAGCTAATATGTACAGCTAATTCATGAGTCAGCAATCTAGGGTATGCATGCCATGGTGTTGCAAAGTAATTTTAGTGGCACCTGAGATATCAATAGTTACAAATCTACAAAAATATTTTTCATTAAAAACATAACTGTAGAAAAACGTGTTAAATATTATATAGCCTGTAGTGTCGGTTACGAGTCCTGGAGCTTGTCTGGGTTCTTGTCGCCCACGCCCGAAGCGGATGGTCCTCAGAAAATCTTAGTAAAAGGACAGAGAACGGCGCCCTCTAATTGCAGCGAGTTTATAACTTTTTAATTTATAATAGATAAGATTAAAAACACTCACAAGAGAGTGATAATTTCCAGCATGGGTATATGTAATACAGGTTTCATCCGCATAGTCCCTGAACGGTGCTAGGCATCACTGGCTGGTGGAAGCGATCAGGTGTCCGGCTTCTATCCGGTTGCACTGTATGCTCACAGCGCTTCCGGAAGGCTGGAACGTGGATCGGTGATGCTTCGTGATGTTGTCATTTCTGGGAACAGGGTCGGCGGGCGGTGCTTCGTGTTCGGAGCATGCGTGCTCCTTCGTCAGGCTTTGGTTGTGGCCATCTTGGTTTAAGCTAATTATGCCATACAGGGGAGGAGGACTGGATAATGAGCATGCCCAGTAACCATGGAAATAGGTGGAACCAGGCTTAATAGCACGGCAATATTAATTATACTAAATATTCTAAAAGACATGGCAATATTTTAAAAAACAGGGATGAAACTCGGCACCACTATGTAGTCACAATATCATTAAAAAAATCATTAAAAAATGGCATGTTAGCATAGCATATTAGCATGACGTAGCAGCATTATTATTTAAAGTTTAAAACTTGAAATAAACCTGCATAGCGCGGCTGTAATATGGTATTATCTATTACTACTTAACCTACTACAATACCATACTTACAACAGGCGACCGGTGGGATCATGACATTATATCTATAAGAAAATGATAATAATGGATGACTTAAAAGTTATATAATAAATACATAAGTATGACTACTAAACTATATTATATTAAGCTATATTATCATGTAATAATAATGTTATAATGTATAAAATATTTAAAAAAAAAGGGGGGGAGGGGGGAATATTTTAGTGATATTAGTGGCTGGTTGTTTGTCAATTAAATCAGTCGATTAAATAAACCAATAATAATAAAAGGTAGGTAGGGAATGTGGGGCATGGGGGTAGAATTGAATAAACGGGATTTACACTTTACACATCTCCTAGTTAAAATAGGACTAGCATAGGTGGGATAGAGGAAACCGGTAATAGGGATGGGGATATTTGGTATTGGCAATTATTTATAAGAAATAGCTCTTTACCAAATATGGGTATTAATCATTTTTCTATATTTTGTTGCACTGGTGTTTTACAATGATTAATAACACAAGTGTTGGAACCACATATCCATCACTCTAAGGTCGGGTTAGAATCATGGTAGAAATTTGTGGTATAAATTCCCAATAAAAAATTCCAATAAGAAAACTCAGTAAATCTTAGCCTGCTGGGGGTCTAGGCCTCCCAGACTTTGAACTTTATCACAAAGCAGCCATTCTGACTGGATTATCCGATTGGTTCCATCACAAGTCTGACAAAAGAGGGGTCCAACTGGAACAAGCTCTCTCCCCCCTTGACCTACGGGCTCTCCCTTAATTGTCAATTACCCAATGACTGCCGCTAACCTCCCTTCATTACCTGGCCCAACACCTTCTTTCCCTTTGGGATTTGTTTTTCCACGTGGACAATGGCACAGACCAGGCCCCTTGATGCCTATTTTTGACAACCCATCTTTTGGACCAGATCTGCAGACTGCTACGGTAAGCATTCCTATCCAGGAAAGACTTGCTTTAAGTATCTCTATTCTACCTGGATTGCCAAGCCTGACCCTCCTGCCCTTCTACCACTGTGCACAGTCAGCAACGGCTTCCTTAGCTCTAGTTTTTCGGTATTTCTCCGTAGGTTTATGACTGAGGCCTGTCCAGTTCCTGATGTCACTCCATTAGAGGACATTCTCATGCAGGATGCACCCCCAGACCATATTGTATCCCAGTTGTATGGGGTGCTGAAAGAGGCAACTTCCAGGGGGATCCTCGATTTACATCAAAGTGGGAGAAATATCTTGGTAGCGTGTTCCACAAGGAAGACTAGAGGAAATGCTTTATTTTTACCCACAAACTCTCCATGTTTTGATATTTCCAGGAGAAGAGTTACAGATAGTGTCACTATGGTACTAGCACCTGAAAGTTCTGCATCGTATGTACCCAACCACCTCTAGCCTGTGCTGGAGATGTTCAGAATCGGAAGGCTCATATCTCCATGGCTGATGGGGTTACCACCTGCTTTTGTGGTTTTGGCAGAATGTATTCACTTCATATCTATTGTTCAGTCGTCCCCAACGGTTGCCCTGTTGTCGATACCTGGGTCCATTTAAAAAATGTAAAAAGGCATTTTACGGCATTGCCTGTTGGCAGCACGGGTAGCTATATCTCGTTACTGGAAATCTACTTCCCCCTCCCCATCTTTTGGAATGGGCCAACATACTCAATGACATTATAGCAATGGAAACATTGGTGGCGACCCAGAAAAAAGTCTGTACCTCGTGGATGTGCTGGCAGGAGTATAGTGACTCACCTGCATTTCGAGCTTTTGTTACAAAGTAAGCTGACAAAGATTCTTCAAGCGTTTTCAGTCCAATTACTTTTCCTCATCCCACCTCCCCCCATTTCCCAATGCTCTAGCCATTTAATGGCGTTTATACTTGTGCAACTGAAATAATCTTCACAATTGTCTTTCGGCTCAGTAAACCTTCCAGTTTTTTTTTTTGTTTGTGTTTTACTTTGATTTTTGTATATTAGGATCATTTAGATATCTATACATTGTTCATTTTTGGTTATCATACCTACATTTCTCTACCAATATGTACAGCAAAAATGTTAACAATTTTGAATAAAAAGATATTTCACGGAAATATAGCCTGTAGTGTAGTGAGTTTACCAGACAATCTTTTATTTTTAGATAAGGAGGTCTTTTCCATTAATCTCAGCATTTTGATTCACACATACAAGTGCATCTCAAAAAATTTGAATATCAGCAAAAAGTTATTTTATTTCAGTAAATTAATTAAAAAAGTGAAACTTAAATATTATATGGATTCATTACACACAGAGCGATATATTTCAAGCATTTCTTTCTTTTAATGATTATGGCTTACAGCTAGTGAAAACTTTTTTTTTTTTCCACATCAGCAATCACCACTAGTGGGCATAATCAGCGTAAAGTTCATAGCTATCGCCCGCTTAGCTTCACATCATTGTGGATTTCTTTTCCTTTTACTTTAAATTAGCAAGATGTATACAAACATTTTATATAGCTTTATTAAGTATCTTACTTAAAAACTTCCTAGTTACTTATTCCCAGCTACCCGACCATCCCGCAAGGGTACCCGTACCTTATTTCACCCTGACCGGAAGGCCCTAATGAGAGAGACAAAGAAAAAAAAAAAGGAAAAAAAAAGGGAAAAGAGAAAAAAAAAAAAATGGAAAAACCACATAGAAAAAGCTGGACTAGTGAACTCCCCACGCCCACTGTTAAGGCCGGTAGCAACTGTTGAGTGGGCATAATAACCCCCAACCCTCCCATACCCCCAATCCCACCCTCCCTCCTTCCCCCTACCCCCTCTATGCAGGATCCTACTCAGCCACAGGATTCAGTGAATTCTACTATTAAACTACTATGACGAGTCTCCACCAACCCTAATGCCGCGTACACACGGTCGGACTTTTCGTCTACAAAAGTCCAACGGACGCTGACGGACTAAAGCTGGCTGGTAATCTGATCGTGTGTGGGCTTCTCCGGACTTTCAACGTACTTTTTTAGCCTCAAATCCGACGTACTTTAGATTTGAAACATGCTTCAAATCTTTACGTCGTAACTACGACGGACCCCGAAATCCGCTCGTCTGTGTGCTAGTCCGACGGACAAAAAGCCACGCTAGGGCACCTATTGGCTACTGGCTATGAACTTCCTTATTTTAGTCCGGTGTACGTCATCACGTACGAATCCGTCGGACTTTTGTGTGGTCGTGTGTAGGCAAGTCCGTTCGTTAGAAAGTATGCCGCAAGTCCGCCGCAAGTCCGCCGAAAGTCTGCCGGAAGTCTGTCGGACAGGCTGTCTGACTTTTGTAGACGAAAAGTCCGACCGTGTGTACGTGGCATAACAGTACTAACCAAAAAATTCTATTATTCCTATCAGACTTGTCCTGCTGTAGCTATGGCCCACACTGCTGCTCTCCAAACTTTCCCCTTAGGCAGCCCACCTTTTCCTCCCACGGCTTCCACATTCTATTGAATTCCTGGAGATTTCCTCTCTTAATGTACTCCACTCTTTCCCTGCTCAGGGAGTCACTAAGTGTACCTATCCAATCTTTCACAGTTGGGGGGTCCTTTGATAGCCACCTTAGCATTATCAATTTCCTAGCCTGAAAAAGACCTCTCAAAATTGCCAGTATAGTACTCCTCCTCTCTCCCTCTACCCTTCTATATCCCAAGATGCATTCCACTGCCTCCCTTTTCACTAAGGTACCAAAAATATCTTCCAGGCTACTAGTCACCCCCTCCCAGTAACAGACCAGCTTGGGGCACCTCCATAGCATGTGGATAAGATCCCCAGACTCCCGACATCTGGGGCAACTATCGTTAGATCTTCTACCGAACCTAAAGAGCCGTTTCGGAGTATAGTGAGCTCTGTTAAGCAGCAACAGATGCGATATCTTCTGTGAGGGGCACACTGACACCAGGGACCCCATCTCAAGTATCCTCTTCCATTGTTCCTGGGGTATTACCCCCCAAATCCTCTTCCCATTTAGCTCTTACTCTCTGTAATATCCCCCTACTATTCTCTGAATTACTTAATTGGTCATATATTTTGGATATTAGGCCCTTAGTGGGGACTACCTGGAGTATATTTCGAAAAAAGGGCATTCCCTCCCATCTCGGAGGCTGATCTCCAAATTGGGCCCTGAGGGCATGTTCCATCTGGCCGTACAGGAAAAGGGAACTCTGTGGAATCTTAAATTCCCTGACCAACTCAGGAAATTTTTTAAGAGTATTACCTAAGTACAGCTGTCTTAGCATTTTAATCCCACAGGCCTCCCACACTCTAGCTTTTCCGATTTTTAGAATTTCCTGTAAGTTGCGGTTATTCCAGATAGTGGTGTACTCTGTAAACCCCTCTTAATTTCTTAACAGATTTCCAGAGCTTAGTCAACAATTTGATTGTTGGGGATTCATGATGAAACATGTCTGCCTCCAAAGCCTCGATTAGCGTATTATGGCGAGCACTTGTCAGTGTTAATCTACCATTCGGAGTACCACCCTCCGGGAGCCCACACCCCATTAATTGCTGCAGCTGGGTTGCCAGAAAATAACGCTCTGGATGGGGAAGAGCCAACCCCTCCTCCCGACTGGGGAGCTGGAGTACCTGAAGCTGTATCCTGGCCTGTCCCCCTTTCCATATCAGTTCCCTGAACAGAGCCTCAATTCTTTTAAACCAGCTCTTACAAATCCACATTGGGGAATTATGCAGGACGTACAGTAGTTGAGGCATCCAAATCATCTTTATAAGGCTGCATCTTCCTGCCACTGACAAAGGGAGACGTCTCCATATACCTATCTTTTGTTTAAATTTTGACAAGAGAGGAACCAGGTTTTTACTGATGTATTGATTGGGGTCCTTCGTGAGGACAATTCCCAAATACTTCAATATTTCCACCACTGTCACCTGAGGCAGTCCGTGTGTGTACTGTTGGCGCTCCTAGTGGGTCCAACGGTAGGAACTCTGATTTCTCCCAATTTATTTCCAACCCAGAGAAGCTACCAAATTCCTCCACTATTCTCATTGCCCCCGGTACTGAGTTCCTGATATCTCCCAAGAATAACAAAATGTCATCCGCGTACAGCGCAATTCTTTCTTCACCCGACCTCCTCTGGAAACCTATTATCTCATGGCTTTCTCTAATGGAGATGGCCAGGGGCTCCATCGCCAGTGCAAAAAGCAAAGGGGAGAGTGGACACCCCAGTCTCGTCCCCCTCTCCAGCTCAAACCAGTCTGAAAACTCATTGTTTATTTTAACTCTTGCCTTAGGGTTGTTATAAATTTTAATCCAACCTATGAAGGAGGGACCAAACCCAAATTTCCCCAACATGTGCCACATATAGCCCCATTCCACACTATCGAAAGCCTTGGAAACATCCAAGGTTAATAAGGCTCTTGAGCCCTCATTCTCCATGGGGGACTGTAAGTTTAAGAAGGCCCTTCTGATGTTCAAACTTGTGGATCTATTGGCCATAAATCCCGCCTGGTCTTCATGTATTAATTTATGATTAACACCATTCAATCTGGCAGCCAGGACTTTGGCCAGGATTTTAGCATCTGTACATAGTAAGGAAATTGGCCTATATGCAGCCATGTCTAGGAGATCTTTCCCCTCCTTCTGCAGCACTATAATTGTTGCTTCTAGCATCGATGCCTGCAATCAGCCCCCATCAAATGCGTCCCCCAGAGTTTGCAGCAATGCAGGGATTAACACTTCCCCAAAGTGCCTGTAGGCCTCGATTGGAATTCCGTCGGGACCCGGCGACTTAAGGCATGCCATACTTCCAATTGCTTGTTGTAATTCAGCAATTGTTATTGGGGATTCTAATAACTCCTTTTCCTCTTGCGACAACCTCGGGATCGACAACTTCCCCAGGAAGTCCTCCATCACTTCATATTTACCTTTTTTCTGGGAGGTATACAGTTTTTTATAATAATCCCTAAAGGTTTCCACTATTTTTGAGGGGCTTGAAAGAATATCTCCACTCTGTGCTCTAATAGCAAGAACCGTTGGCGGGGCTGTATTGGATTTCACCAACTGTGCCAACACTCTTCCCACCCTCTCTCCCTCCACCAGAGATAGTTGACGTTGGAGTAACCGCCTAGTCTCTGCCTTCTGCAAGGTAACCTGTTTATACACTTGTTGTTTCTCTTGCCATACCTTTTCCTTCACAGGGGTAGGGTTACTAATGAAGTTATTTTCAGCCTCTAGTGCTTCCCTTAGTGAGTTCTCTTCCTCCCTCCTAGCTTCTTTATTAAATTTGGCCATCTGCTGTATTAAGACCCCCCTAAGAAAGGCCTTAAGAGCGTCCCATAGCACAGTGGATGGCACTGTACCCTGATTGAAATCTACAAACTCCCTCAGAGAGGGAAGGACTCCATTCTCCTTTCTGATTACCTCAAACCAGTGCGGGCTTATTCTCCATTCCTTCCGGGGGCTATATCCTCCTGCCTTCAGTGTAACTACCATGTCCGAGACCCCTCTTGGCCCATAAAGAATCTTGCCTGATAGCTGCAGTGGTCTATCGTTCCCCAGGACCAGATCTATCCTCGAGAGCGCTGAGTATGATACTGAGCTGCAGGAATATTGTAACACCCCCGGGTTACGCACCCTCCACAGGTCCACCAACCCCACTTCCTCCATAAACTGACTTAAACGGCTCTTTGCAGCATACTCTGAGAGGGTTCTCACCGGAAAGCGATCCAACCTTCTATCTAGGACCTCATTATAGTCCCCAACTGCTATAACCGGGATCTCCTTTTTATCTAACAGAAATTCATTCAATTTAAGCATAACATCTAAATTAAAAGGGGGTGGAATATATATGTTTGCCAGTACATACATAACATTGTCAATAGAGCATAATAAGAAAATATAACGGCCCATTTCATCTATCCTGGATTGCCTGCAGGAAAATTTCACCCCCGTTTTCACCAGGACACTCACCCCTCCTGTCACCTTTAACCTTTCAAGCGCTAGTGAAACTACAGAGCAAACGAAAAAGGTGTGGAAAATCCACATCCGCACTACCTTAATATAAACGTGAATAGTAAGCATATGTGTTTTACAAATAATAATTTAAGAGCCAGTTTCCTGTCATTATATCTACGTGTGAGATACAAGAGAATATGAAAACACTGCGCTCTAATAGCAAAAATAAAATATATGTGAGCCAGCAGCTGCATACATTGTGACAAACAATAACACCCTAACTTCCCAATATTTCTTAGCGCTGCATTTTTTCCCAGTTATCTAAGTGTGAGACCCTGGAACCGACCTGTGTGTTTTCCAAAGGTGTATATATTTCCTGTGAACATTTCCTGTGAACTTTTTACCAATCATTCTACCCCTCCCACCTCCCCTACCCCCCCTACCCAGACCCACCCCCCTTCCAACCCCCCCACCATCTATCTAGGTGAACCCCCTGGGGGTTAACCGTGACCATTACCCAGCTACCTCCATCTAATTCCATACACTGCCTCCTATACTCCTCTCCCATTCAACTCCCCCCCAACAGGCGCCTGTGTGTCCCTACCCCCCCACTCACCCCACCCCAAAAAGCCAGTATATCCCAAGTCTTATCATGCCACTCATAGCACTCTATGCTGAGCTTGAAAGTTTTTCTCTGTTCTCCTCGAGCCATTTCTCCAGGCCAGCAGGGGAATCAAAGAACAGGGCGTCTCCCAAAGCTGATACCCGTAGCTTCGCCGGATAGAGGAGGGCATAAGAAAGGTTCAATTTTTGTAAGGTGCGTTTTGATTGAATAAACGCTGCCCTTCGCTTCTGCAGGTCTGGAGAAAAATCCGCATAAAAAGATACTCTAGCCCCTTTAAAGAGGACATTTCCTGCTTCCCTTATTTTACGGAGCAACACCACTTTGTATCTATAATTAAGAAACCTTATAAGTAAAGGTCTGGGGAAGCCCCCTGCTGGAGGAGCCCTAAAGGGGACCCTATGGGCCCTTACTACTGAAAAGGATGCTGAGAATGATTCTCTTCCAAATAGTTCCACCAACCACTTTTCTATGAATTCTGGTGGGTCAATGCCCTTGCTTTTTTCAGGTAGTCCCACCAGCCTCACATTATCCCTTCGGCTCCTATTCTCCATTTCGTCTAATTTGGAAGCTTGTTTGGATATCTGCTCCTTTAACCATTTCATTTCCTTAATCAATGGGGACATGTCATCTTCCAGCAGCCCTACTCTTTCTTCCAGAGCTGTTATTCTCTCGGCAGTTTTCTGTAGGTCTTGCCTGACCAACAACAGGTCCGCTTTTACTCCCCTCATATGCTCACAAAGTTCTTTAAGCGAGGAGTTACACACCCCCACTGCCATAAATACGTCTGTAAGAGTTGGTTCTTTCCCTAGGGGCAAGTTTGAATCGGTACTAACTTCCAAATTTACATTTATATTTTGATCACTTAACCCCAGTCCTTTTGTATTGTGCGTTTTGGATGAATGGGCCGCTTGAGTAGCCCCTGATGGCAGTACCTGCTGTTGACCCTGGCTTTTCCTATCAGGTGGCCCCCCCTGGTTTGTCTTTGATTGTGACCCCTTCTTTGGGGGAGTCACAGCTGGAGCGTGAGCATATTGCTCTAACTTTGCTGCTGCTGACACCGCTACTGAAAGCTGCGGGTTTTTATCTTTAGCAGAACATAGGTTCTGCATTGTACGCTCCTTTCCTCACAGCTACTAGCCAGCACAGTGCTTATATAAGTGGAGTATAGGGAGCAGGAGAGAAAAAAAGAAGGAAGCGAGGGAAAAAAAACACCAATTACACCGAGTTATGAGTCCAGCTGAATGGTCCACGCTGTATATCGTATGAAAAAGGTGCCACCAACTGGATTACCCTTCAGTTAGCATATGCACAGGGTAGTAAGTGGGGGGTAACTCCACCCTAAGATTCAAATCACCCTATTAGTACTGGCCACCCCACGTAGTCCTCCCACAGTCCCACAGTTCCTACTCCACCTCCATACCAGTCCAACATTAGGCAGAGTAGCTGGAGAGTGAAAAAAACATTTTCCCCTCCTGGGGCTATATCAAGCAGACCGCTGGGAAGGAGAGCAGCATAAGAGATAGCAAGCAACCCGGGCTTCACAGGAGAAATCTTCCCCTTATCACGATTGTACTGGATATTACCTGCGTTGAGAAGTAAATTTGTGTGCACAAGGCCACTTACTGTACCCCACCGCCTTCGGGTCTCTAGGTGACACACTCCTCCCGGGTAGAACCGAATGCGGCCGGTCGCCTCTCACACGCTCGATCCGCTCGGTCTGCTCTTTTGGAGCTCCGTTGGTAGGCGGGGATTTGACGACCCACCTGCAGGTTCTTTGGCTCCCACAGCCTGCCTAGGGCAGGGGAGTTAAGGAGAAGGCTGGAAAATAGTTTGAGTGTCCAGGGCTTTCTCTGCACCTTCTGACAACTTTCATCCAGACCCAGGTGTGCTCAGGGATATGCCCGAGGAGAGCCCGAGGAGAGCGCTCAATTATCCAGAGATGTGTAGCAGGGGGTGGGGAGAGCCACACAGCGTCCCTGCGCTCACACACTCACTCCATCACACAGCGCTGCACACACCCATCCATCCATCCGGACACGCCCCCACAGCTAGTGAAAACTTAAAATTCAGTATCTTAGAAAATTAGATCATTACATAAGAACAATAGAAAAAAAAAAGGATTTTTAACCACTTCAGCCCCAGAAGGTTTTACCCCCTTCCTGACCAGAGCACTTTTTACAATTTGGCACTGCGTCGCTTTAACTGGTAATTGCGCGGTCCTGCAATGCTGTACCCAAACGAAATTTGCGTCTTATTTTTCCCCACAAATAGAGCTTCCTTTTGGTGCTATTTGATCACCTCTGTGGTTTTTATTTTTTGTGCTATAAACAAAAAAAGAGCGACAATTTTAAGAAAAATAATATTTTTTACTTTTTGCTATAATAAATATCCCCAAAAATGTTTTTAAAAAAACAAACTTTTTCATCAGTTTAGGCCAATATATAATCTTCTACATATTGTTGGGAAAAAAAAATATCGCAATAAGCGTATATTGATTGGTTTGCGCAAAAGTTATAGGGTCTACAAACTATAGGAAAGATTTATGGCATTTTTATTTATTTATTTTTTACTAGTAATGGCGGTGATCTGCGATTTTAAGCGGTATTGAGACATTGCGACGGACAAATCGGGACACTTTTCGGGACCACTGACATTTATACAGCGATCAGTGCTATAAAAATGCACTGCTTACTGTGTAAATGTCACTGGTAGGAAAGGGGTTAACACTGGGGGCGATCAAGGGGTTAAATGTGTGTTCTAACTGTATGGGGATTGGACTGAGTAGGAGAGGAGACATATCGCTGTTCCTCCTTACTAGGAACAAACTACACGTCTCCTCTCTGATAGCACATGGATTTGTGTGTTTACACACACAAATCCCCGTCCTGGCGCTCGTGCACATGTTGACACGTGTCCGGCGGTGATAGCCGGCCACGCGCATCGGGTCCCCCGCTGTGCAGTGGGCGCATGCCCTCTGGCGCCTCTTAAAGGAAACCGCGTACGGGTTTTCGCACAGGGGAGCCATTCTGCCCCATAGACATGAGCCGGTCGGGAACAGGTTAATACAGAAATGTTGACTTACTGAAAGGTTTGTCTATGTGCAGTATAGTATGCACTCAATACTTGGTTGGGGCTCTTTTTGCATGAATTACTGCATCAATGCGGTGTGGCATAGAGGCAATCAGCCTGTGGCACTGCTGAGGTGTTATGGAAGCCCAGGATGCTTTGATAGCGACCTTCAGCTCGTCTGCATTGATGGGTCTGGTGTCTCATCTTCCTCTTGGCAATACTCCACAGATTATCTAAGGCAGGGATGTCCAAACTTTTTTCAAAGAGGGCCAGATTTGATGAAGTGAACATGCGTGAGGGTCGACCATTTTGCCTGACATTCTTTGTACCATTAAAATTCGGTCTAAGTGTGTTTGTCCGAGCACTAATACACTGCCAAACAAAAATTATTTTGCCTTTGTGGCTGTGTGTGGTGAATAGATGAGCTTGGGCGTGTTATTTGGATATATATCTTTTGTGGTCCCCAACGAATCCCTGAGCGCCGCACAGGACTAAGGATGAGCTTGGGTGTGTTATTTGTATATAGAGTATTTGGCGTATAACATGCACCTTCACTTTCAGGAAAAAACTTAAATTTAAATAAAGAACTGTGAAGCAAAATAAGGGTCAGTGCCCATCAATGCAGCCTAATCGGTGCTCATCTGCAGCCTCACCATTGCCATGAATGCAGCCTCACTTTTGCCATCAACGCAGCCTCACTATTGCCATCAACGCAGCCTCACCATTGCAGCCTCACCATTGCAATCAACGCAGCCTTACCATTGCAATCAAGGCAGCCTTACCATTGCCATCAACGCAGCCTTACCATTGCCATCAACGCAGCCTTACCATTGCCATCAATGCAGCCTTACCATTGCCATCAATGCAGCCTTACCATTGCCATCAATGCAGCCTTACCTTTGCCATCAATGTAGCCTTACCATTGCCATCAATGCAGCCTTACCATTGCCATCAATGCAGCCTTACCATTGCCATCAATGCAGCCTTATCATTGCCATCAATGCAGCCTCACAATTTCACATCAATGCAACCTCACCATTGCAATCAATGCAGCCTCACCATTGCAATCAATGCAGCCTCACCATTGCAATCAATGCAGCCTTACCATTGAAATCAATGCAGCCTTACCATTGCCATGAATGCAGCCTTACCATTGCCATGAATGCAGCCTTACCTTTGCCATGAATGCAGCCTTACCTTTGCCATGAATGCAGCCTTACCTTTGCCATGAATGCAGCCTTACCTTTGCCATGAATGCAGCCTTACCTTTGCCATGAATGCAGCCTCAGCATTGCAGCCTGATCGATGCCCATCTGCAGCCTCAGAGGGGACAGGGAGGGGGGCGGGAAGAGCGCCAATAGATTACATACAGGAGAATCTCCTGTTTACTCGGCGGCCTCTTTAATACAAGGTCCCGCCTCCTATGATAGGCACAACAGTCGTCCAATGCCAGCCCAGGAGATGGGACTTCCTATTACAGACGCCACCGAGTGAACAGGAGATTCTATATATCTGACTGCACTCCCCCTCCCCATCCAAGGCAGTGCCGATAAATACGATTTATATCTTTTGTGGCCCTGGGCCAATGACTGTGGAAACGTCACACTTGACCACATGCAACTTAGATTATGTGCCTCTCCATTCTTCCTCCAGACTCTGGGACCTTGTTTTTCAAATGAAATGCAAAATTTACTTTCATCCGAAAAGAGGACTTTGGACCACTGAGCAACAGTCCAATCCTTTTTCTCCTTAGCCCAGGTAAGATGCTTTTGACATCGTCTCTGGCTCAGAAGTGGCTTGACACAAGGAATGTGACAGTTGTAGCCCATGCCCTGGATACGTCTGTGTGTAGTGGCTCTTGAAGCACTGACAACAGCTGTATTCCACTCCTTGTTAATAGATTTTTTTTCATACCTGAAAAGTGTCCATCTCAAAGTTGATTAAGGGTTGGTTGACACCACAATTTCTGCATTGCAGATGTGTTTATGCATGCGTTTTCCAAGCATTCCATTTAATTTTTCCCCTATTTCTTAATCTCAATTAAGGACTTGTGTTCCATACAGAAAGGCATGCAGCATGTTCTACTTTTGTTGACTTCACTGGAACACTGCACTGGTGTGAACTAGGGCAATTGGGAGCATTGTTAAAATTATATTAAAGGCAGATTAAAAAAAAAAAAAAATAACGATATTATACTTACTTGCTCTGTCCAGTGGTTTTGCACAGAGCAGCCCCGATCCTCCACTTCTTGGGTCCCCTGCTGGCAGTCCTTGCCCCTCACCCCTGCCAAGTGCCCCCATAGCAAGAAGCTTGCTATGAGGGAACCTGAGCAGGCTCACTCCCAAGCCACTGCTGTGTGTCCATTCACACATGGAGTGCGGCTCAGCACTTCCTCCAATCCCTCCTCAATGGCTCACTGGCTGTGATTGACAGTAGCAGGCGCCAATGGCACCCGCTTCTGCCTCAACCAATGCGGAAGAGCTGCTGCTCTCATGCACATTGCTGGATCGAGATGGGGCTCAAGTAAGTATTAGAGGGGGCTGCTGTACACATAGAATGCATGAAGGTAAAAAAAGACTTGAGCCTTTACAACTACTTTAAACACTGTTCATACGTTTTTTATGCAGAATAAAAATGCAGTGGACTGCATTTGGTGTGAACCAGCCCTTACAACAGATAATATAGCAGTATGTGTGTAGCTGAAATTGCAGCCAAACATTGCACAACTAAGCTGTGAAAGAAAGGTAAAGGGATCACGTTGAAACTAAGTTCAGCTCGCTGTGCAGTACAGAACATGAATTATGTGTGCACCTGATAAAATAAAAAACGCATTTCAACCTGCCATTACCAGAACTATGAGGGCAGAATTTGAAAATAAACTATATGACTACAGTGCTCTAGTGCTCACTGGCACACTGGTTGTCTAATGCTTGTAAATTGACACTTAGGGCCAGTTCACACCATAGAAACGCAGTCCGGATGCGTTAGATTCTTTTCTGCATGCGCGTTTTTGATGCCTTCCAGTGCGTTTTTGATACAGGCCAGTGTTTTTCCCCCCTCTTTTTTCTTAACCTTAAATAAGGACACGTGTGTTGCAGTGCGTTTTTTGGTGCATTTAGGTGCGATCCGGTGTGTTCCAGTGCATTTTTGATGCATTTTACAGAGTTCCAGTACAGTCCAGAGCAGAAGAAATGCAGCATGTTCTACTTTTTTTCTGGAACTGGAACGCACTGGAACTGCAAGCACTGGTGTGAACTATGCCATTGAAAACCATATAATCGACTTTCCATGCGTTTTTGATGCAGAAAAAAAACGCACTGGACTGCATATGGTGTGAACTGGCCCTTAAAGTGGAGTTCCGCCCCACCCCCCATTCAAAGTCTGCAGCTGCACACTGTAGCTGCTAACTTTGAAATATTAGGCCACTTACCTGTCCCGGAATCCAGCGATGTCGGCACCCCAGTTTCCATCAGCTATTGGGTGCTGCCACCGCCATTGTCTGTAGGGGAAACCAGCAGTGAAGCCTTGCGGCTTCACAGACGGTTCCCTACTGCGCATGTCCAATCTCCCAGGAGTAGGGACAGGTACCGGTCAAAAACAGGTACCCACTCCCCCTTCCCTCCCGAAAGGTGCTAATTGTGGCACCAGGGGAGTCAGATAAGCGGAGCTTCCACTTTTGGGTGGAACTTTGCTTTAACGTGAAATGTTGCTGATTCTTATCTATAGTATTTACTAAGCATATTTTTAGGAAGGGGACGTTGCTAATGTACAATGGAAGAATGAGGCTAATGAATAAATAATATGTTTAGTATCCTGGATTTCAGCTTTAAAGTCGCTTACATGTTTCAAATGCACAGTCATACCTGACAACTGATTATAATGTTTCCTAAACACAAATCCTACTTCAAAATAAATCTAGACTTTCCCTCTAAATTATACCACACACTCTAAATGCCTCTATAGGTCTGGCATTTAACACATTCATTGAAAAAAGAACAACCAGTGCATACAGCTGTCCGTGAAAAGCAACATAACTGATGCTCCATGCAGCATTAAGGACAGTCCATGGGGAAGATGCCCTGAACAAAGGCAAACACATTTATACAGCCTTATGCACCCCTACTGAATTCTATTTTCCAGTTTATGGACAAATTCATAGCTACAAAGATGATAAAAACATTTTATCAAAAGCAAAACAAAGATATGCAATAGCTCAATATGTATCAAAACATGATAAAGGATAGAAAATTCTATATTTTTCTGGTCTCTTCGGAGATAAAGATGGCATTTGATAAGATGAGAAAACAGCTGTATAAATCAGTATATTCCCAATCTCCCCTTAGTTTTAGAATTCAGCCATATCTAAATGTCATTGATGTGCCCCAGTCACTGAGAATTGGCTGTACATTAGTTGAGCCTTTAGAGAGTTTCTTTTCTCATCTGTGGGGTTTAAAGGTCCACTTGTGGGTTTCAAACTTGTCCAGAACAATCACAATAAAGTGGCATGAAGATGGCGTCCCCAAAAGCCCCCACAGAGATCAGCTCTTCGACACTACTGGCGGCAGGTATCATGAAAAGCCTCCAAAGTACGGAAATCTCTCCATGTGGGTGGCAGGCCGTCCTGTAAAAACTTCCCGCAGCGTTGGCAAGGAGCCTGAAACAGCTTGATATAACTTCTTAACCAGGTCTGCAAAGAGGAGGGAGAGAAGGAGAAGTGGTGAAATTACAAGCATCACCCTCGCTGTCATGTTTAATGCTCGTAGTAACAAGATGACACTCTCTGGCCCAAATCCAGCAAAGACACACTGAATCTGCAGGAGCATACAAACTGTGTCCCCCCTCTGTTTACAAGGTCACAAGATAGCTGAGCTGAAGGCTTTGGACTGGACTTTTTTTTTTTCTCTAAGACTCAGCTGTCCTAAAATTGGCCTTCCATCTGGTAGGGAACTTTTTATTCAACACGCAGAAAAACCTCCACACTCTCTAAAAATAAGCAAAGCTGCATAGAGACTATGCTATAAATATATAGCTAAAAAGCAGGAGTTTTGCAAAACTTAGACCTTTTAAATAAAACTGATCTAACCTATATTTATTAGATTTTTAATTAAACCTGTGCAGGAGCGTAGGCTTGTGAGGTCTAGTCCGCAGGGTTCCCAGGTGGCTGCAGAAAGGACAGAGTGGCGTCTATGATGTCTAGGCAAATGAATGTGTGGGAGCAAGGGTCTGTGGTAAGTTTTTACTTTTTGCTGCAGTTCCCCCCCCCCCCCTTTTTTTTTTAGCATGAAATTTTACACAGGAGGTTGAAGACTAATAAATAGAGGCTAATCCTCTAACAAGTTCTCAAAAACACAAAACTATGCTGCAGGTCAGAGATAGGGACTACAGCATTGTTGCTTTCTTTATAAATTATATGCGTGAAAGTGATCATCTTCCTGAAACAAATTCATAATGATGTGTGTTAATGTTATCAAGTATACATAAACCCAACCACTAAAATGTCATATAAAAAGGTAACATTTTTAGATCAGCAGATTTTATTAACTCCTTGACGCCAAAGTAATACAAATATGCAGCCCCATTGCACAGGGATATTTGCCGCATAGTTGGGTATCTCCTTTTGTCCTGAGAGCGCCCCCGCAGGCGTTCCGGACTTGTCCTGACCCCAGAAATGAATTTCCCATGTACATGGGCTAAAATAAAATCACTGCTTCCTTATGCATGCAAAACTTTTTATACTCCTGATGATGTGCGTGTGCTGAAACAGCTGTAGAAGTTTGTTACTATACAACGCTTGAGATCCTGGCGGCCACTCTGCTTCAGATTGGCAGTGCTTCATGTAAGTGTAAGCTTACTATTCACCATTTTCCCTGCTTGGATTGGCGTTTTTTTTATGTAAGTGCTATAGGCACAATTGTTTTATAGGTTTATTTTTATGCTAGTTCACCAATAAATACTGCACCTTGAGATTTTTTCTTTTTTGTCATTGGTTTACTTATTACTACGGATGGTATAAACCGAGCTGCTTTTACCAGGAGAAATAAAGCTTTCTGGTCATGATCCATGCACCTGCATACATTCTAAAAGAAGGTCCTTTAAGTTTGATAGAGGTGGAAAGAGCGAGCTAAATGATGACTACATACCTCTGATTACCCAGATCTTATCTTATATGCAATTTTTGCTATTCTTTTCATCACACAGCAACTATATTTAATGAGTGCATTTTCCTGGCTTTAGTGGAGGTCGCATTGGGTGATTGAAGCACTAGAGGAGGGAGATCACCTGAATCATATTACTTGATACTTCTTCACAAGATTTATTCTGAACTATTTTATGTTTGATTTTTTGAATATTTTCAATGTTGGACTCACTATTTTAACACTTCAGGTGTTTTGAGTACTATCATACTGTGCTGAGCGATGCAATTTTGTTATAACAATCTTTGTTATTGTTATCCCAGTGTCTTGTATATCTGCACTAAGTGATAGCAGCTATATATATATATATAACATTAAGAGCCAACACAATTTTTTTTTCTTACTCCCAAGTTCACATCTGTGCAAAATGCAACCACCCGTATAGAAAAAAACATGCTGGACGCGTGTGGGTGCCATTCATTTTTGTAGTACGTCGCACACACTGGAAATCGCACCCGCACTGAGAACTGCACTGCACTTGCAGTTTCCGTGCAGGTTGCCATTCCAGAAAAGAAGCACGGCAGCCCATTCAAAACACGGCTTGCAGAGCCACGTCAATGTGAACCTAAAGTGGCTGCGCCAACACAAATTACACAGGCATGGTCTACAGTTGACCATGAGGAAACCTGCACTTAGAAATGCCATTGCTGTCAGGTTTTTATTGCAGGCTGTGCCCCGGTTAGCAAGATTTACTCTTGCTGTTTGACTACTGTTTCTGGGACTAACAGAGATGGGGAATCCAACAATTTGTGTTATCATAACAGGAATTGCGTGCAAATCTTTAATGGCACTTACTCTGGTGACAAGAGGGCATTTCCCCCATTTTGGAGAGATTTCCTCTTATTTCCTGTTGTGTCTACAGAACAAGAAGTGAAAGGAAATGTCCCCAATAGGATACACTGAAATGAAAGGGGTTTAAATATTCCCTACTCTATCCAAAACGGAAAAAAAAAAAAAAAGTTTTGATATACTTTATTTGGAAACATTTTAGTTGCAGTCAGTTGGGGAGGGGGCATTGAATATGCATTTAGTATTCTTATGCAAAGTCTTCTTTGCCCAATCAATAATTGGGAGAAAATTAGGGATTGGCTGCAGACTGGGTCCTGCATTTGTCTGTGCTCAGCAAACTGCTTCCCTGCAGTATCTGTCAATATGTTTTTCTATCACAAGCCAAGCACTTAAAGAGCCAGAAAAAAACCTACATTAAATGTTAGCTTTATACGAAAGACACAGCAATGATATCATTTGATTTTCATATGCTTGACTATATATATACCTATATATAAATATATAGATATCTAGATCTATATCTAGATATCTAGATCTATATCTAGATATCTAGACAGATATATATATTTTTTTGGGTTAGTTTCCCCTTCGGTTTGTTGTTTTCAGACACTGGCAGCTAAAAAGCTGACTGCAGTGTATTTTATTGGGATTAAAAGGTACGATACGATCCAGTCCTATTAGAAAATTAAAGCCTTGCAATGCAAATGTGGATTAAATGCCGCTTACTCAGAGCTTCAGTTTTACATTGAGGCATCATAATCCATGCCTCTTCTCTGTTGTTGATGACCTAATGATCTGGGAATCTGGGAACCCCTTTGCATACAAGTGGTGTAATGCAGGAATGCTATTCATAATCACATTTATAAATAGCGTTTATGACATTTATGGAGGTGGCAACCCTTAAAGAAGGGTTGCCACCTCATCCCTTTAAACTCGAACGAATATAAATGACACAGGTTCTGAGGCTAACAGAACCTGTGTAATTAATGTGTGTTTGGTTTTAAAGGGATGAGGTGGCAACTCTAGGGTAAAGGCAATCATCCTGAACTGGACCCAGGCTCCATTGGATCAGTAGTGGGGCTTTGGCCCACATGCAGCATTCCCAGGCCCAGGCCCCACATGCAGCTTTCCCGGGTCCAGGCCCCTTCTTAGAACAAAGCCTTTCAGCAGCACGCTGTGACCGTTGAAGGCGCTTCCATCTTCACCGGTCTTCCTTCCTCTGGCCTTTTGATTGGGTGCGCTGTGATGACATCACTGCTGCGCATGCGCACGGGAGTCACAGAGCTTTCACAGGATGGCACGGGTATGCCGTCCCTTCAGAGCGCATGTGCCAGTGACATCACCTGCTGCATGCAGTGTGAATATCTCCTAAGCAGTGCAAGTTTAGGAGATATTCACAGTACGTACAGGTAAGCCTAATTATTATTATTAATATTACCATATTAATTTACAACTGTACTTCCACTTTAAAGCCAAACTGTACTTTGCTTAAATGAACTAAATACATTCCAGATGCATCAAAACAAAAAGGTTTCCAAGCCTTGCAGATTTTTTTTTAAAAATCAGCCTCCGTTTGAGTAAAAAAGCCACTTATCGCTCTCTGTGTGGGAGCAGTGGTCTCTCTGTGGATGTCCGAGAGAGCTCTCAAATCAGTAAGTAGCCCTGGGCATTGCTGATTACATGTTTTACTCATCACACTATATTGTGGCGCTAGCTGTCGAACAGTAACTCCTCTAAAATGAATGCTCAGCAAAGAGTTCATAACGTCCATATGGGACACATCAAGCAACAAAAAGAAACAAGAGGGCGCATCCGAGTGTAGTAAAAACACTCACATTTATTATTAAACATGACACCCACCAGTGGATAAAGTTCATATGCTTAGTTGTTCTTCAGTCGTTTAGTCATGTTCGACTCTTCGTAAACTCATGAACCATAGCGCGCCACGGATTGCTGTCCTCTACTGCCTCCCCGAGCTTGCTTAACTGCATGTTCATTGTTTCAATGATGCTATCTATCCATCTCGTTTTCTGTCGTCTCTTCAAATTTTTCCTTCCATGTTTCCCAGCATCAGGGTCTTTTCCAATGAATCCTCTCTTTGCATTAAGTGGCCAAAGTATTTGAGTTTCAGCTTCAGGATCTGTACTTCCAGTGAATATTCAGGGTTGATTTCCTTCTAAGAAATACTTTACTCCTTATTAAATTTGAGTTGCCATTGTTGTTTTTATCTACAAAGTATGTTTTTTTTACTGCATTTGGATGCGCCCTCTGCTGTTCTTTTTTATCACAGAGAGAGCAAGGGTGTATGTTTTTATTACTGCACTTGGATGCACCCTCTGCTGTTCTTTTTTGTTATCACAGAGAGAGCAAGGGCCCTTCCCCTACAGCAGGTTGGCAGGGGTCACACTTTTCTCCTTAGGTTCTGGCTGCCTTCTACAGAAAATGAACTGTAAGGCTTTGAACACTTTTTTATGCCCCTGGAATGGATTTAGCAGATTTAATCTGAAAGTTCAGTGGGCTTAAACATGTTAAAGCTTTACTAAAATGTAATTAACTAGATCTACATATATTTTAAATTGCAACTAAATTGACAGACTGAATGAAAAATTTCGAGCTCCCAACAGTTTTTTGCAATGATGTGCAAGTATGTGCTGCCTACTTGCAAATGATGGCAGACTTACCCAACAAAGCGATCCCCTGCAGCGCTGTGCTGTCCATGACCCCCTCCCACTGATGGTATGTCTATCCTCTCCCAATCCTCTTCTGATGTTCGTAGTCTTTGGCCACTTCAATTAGCCAGGATGACCTAACTTCCACAAGACATGGGGGTAAGTCACACATGTGCAAGTCACAAGCAAGTCTCAAGTCTTAACCTTCAAGTCATAAGCAAGTCCCAAGTTACTGTGGCGAAAAGCAAGCAAGTCAAGTCGAGTCCCTGCTAGAAGTCAAGCAAGTCAAGTCAAGTCATTTATTTTGGTCAAGTCACAAATTAAGTCAAAATACTGATCTACCCCAATTCCATCCTTAAAATTAGTTAAAAGTCAGTTTTCAGGAAAGGTTTTGTTTCATTTTCAACATTAACAAAACTGCTTAGTGCTTTTTTCTTGGCATATTTTGCCTAGGCCAAGACACAGCACTGGTGGTGCCAAGTCATTGCAAGTCATTGCAAGTCAAATAGCCCAAGTCAAAGTCAAGTCGCAAGTCATTAGTGGCAAGTCAAAGTCAAGTCGCAAGTCATTAGTGGCAAGTCAAAGTCAAGTCGAGTCATTTATTTAATTTTGTCAAGCAAGTCGCAAGTCCTTAAACAGGTGACTCGAGTCCGACTCGAGTCAAGTCATGTGACTCGAGTCCCCCACCTCTGACTTCCAAACATGAGCATGAAAGTTATATTATCCAGGCACTGCATCATGCCAAGAGTATACACCAAGCTGCGCATGCAAGTGTACACTTGCAGAAAAATGTATTGACAGGCAGGTAGAAGCATCTATGAGAAAAAGCTTGTTTTGCACACGTTAAAATATACACTTTAGGCCTGAAGATTAGTTAAAAATCTCAAACGCTATATATATTTTCTGAATACAAAGACCCTGAAAAATAATATGGTGGTAGTTCCATTTTTTATGTCACGCAATATTAGCACAATGGCTTATCAAACGCATATTTTCAGTAAAAATGCACTAAATTTAATATTAGTGCACAAAAACACAACATATCCCTTTTTTTTTTCTTGTGAAAAGATAAAAGATAAGGTTGTGCTAAGTAAATATATACCAAACATGTCAAGCCTTTAAGTTACATACGAGAGAGAGGGGAGAGGGGGAACAAAAGGGAACCCCCAAGAAAAGATGGTCCGCTCAAGAACAGGCTGTTGTGAACCTAAATAACTTTATTGTGTCAAATTAAATACAGTACAACTATCCACAAAACCATGTATTAAAAATAGGGCAGGAGTCCTATTATGTGCAGGTGGCCACCATTGACATTCCACATACAGAGCTCTGAAGAAGCTTGGAAACAAGCGAAACGCGTAAGCGTCTAACCCATGTGCAGGTGGAACATAGACCTCCACACATCAATGAGAAAAACCCCTTTGATTGTATGTGAATATCCCGATCGGATCTTGGATATCGGGTTGAGCCTTGCGGTGGACACTGAGCGCCCCTTCTCACCACCTGACAGACCAAGCGCGGAACGCCTGAACGTCTGATCCCTGCGACTCCCCGTACATCCCCTCGGAGAAGATCCGGAAGCGAAAGTCCATGCCGGCAACAGACAAACACATCGCATGAACGCTCTCCTATACCACATTGGTGCGGCCATTAGCAATCTTCTTGGGCTTCATCACCCCTTCACTGAAGACGCCAAACGGTGAGCTAAACTGTACTCCAGCACATAGGAGGTACCTTGTTTATGGCTATTCACCGTCTACCTTCTCTGTACAAGATGTTAAATAGCCCTTTGTTTTGCCGCTACTAAATTGACCAAACCGGGACTTTTCAGTTCCCCATGTTGCCGTTTTGACATATGTACTTTCATTTGGTTATCGGGATTACATCTGAATGGATTCTCATTAATCACCAGCACCTGCACTCTATTGAGAAAAGACCGAAGGCTCAGTATTCGCATAGTTTATCCTGCCCAGGAACTTTGAGAAAACTGTATAGACCCGGGTCTCTTTTGACATGATTCATATGGGTGCGAGTGCATGAGTAATGGATGTATGTGGAATGTCAATGGTGGCCACCTGCACATAATAGGACTCCTGCCCTATTTTTAATACATGGTTTTGTGGATAGTTGTACTGTATTTAATTTGACACAATAAAGTTATTTAGGTTCACAACAGCCTGTTCTTGAGCGGACCATCTTTTCTTGGGGGTTCCCTTTTGTTCCCCCTCTCCCCTCTCTCTCATATGTGTCATATGGTCCATTGAACAACCTTTGTTTGGTTGCTGACCAAGTATCGTCGAGTCAGCCCACAAAGGGTACTTGTGATATTAGAGGTACAATAACCAAGGTAGGCAACTCTTGGTCGGTCACTGCACCCCCTCCATATACCCCTAAAAACCTATTTTGGATGAATCTAAGGTATCCTCCTTCCTTTGTTTTCTTTAAGTTACATACGCCTGTAAAATGGCGACAAACTTTTGTACCGAAAATGATCCGTAGGCAGTGCTTTAAATGCCCTCCCAAGGCATCAGTTTAGTGCTGACCATGAATAATGGCCCTAGAAGTATTGCTCCCACTGCAGCTTGCGCAGCAATATTTAACACATGTAGCGCAATAGTCCATTTCATATATAGCCACGCCTGAAACATGTATACGCATGTACGCAAGGGTTGGTTTAAAAGAATCATTTGTTTTTATATTCATCACTAGGCTTTTTTTAAAACACTTTTTTCACTTTATTGCTATCACATAGCAGGCCAATAGCCCTCCCCATGTGATATCATAACTTGTTACAGGCTCTCTTTAATAAGACATCAAACATCTACTGGACCAATGATGTCTCCCCTGCACTCCAGTGAAACTAATGGAGCACAGATGGTGCTCCATTAGCTCCTTTCCCAACCAATGCTCCCAAACGGAGAAACGTCTCTGAACCAGAAAGGAACGTAATACACGTTTGCTTGCTCGTTCATTCACCGAAGAGAGTATTAAGCAAACGGATGTTTACTGAGCTCCCTTTGCCATACCCAGCAAGACCCATCTTGTCTGCTCTAGGCATGGTGGTGGGACAGCAGAGCCTAGGATACATGGTGTGGGGGGGTTTCTAATGCCTGTGAAGTAATCAGGTGACTTTACAAATGTCAGAATCACTTCTACCAAATGTGAAGTACACATACGTTCTCAACGGCTGCGACCGTTGGAAGTGTATGTAAAAGCCACCCAACACTGGTTACAGATGAACTCTGCATAATAATAACAATAAAAAAAAAAAAAGCGAACACTAGCAGCATTTTTTTTATGGTACCATTGAAAAATAGGATTTTTATAACAGCTTACCTGTGAAATCCTTTTCTTTGAAGTACATCATGGGACACAGAGCCATAGTAGTTACTATGTGGGTTATAGGCCACCTTCAGGTGATGGACACTGGCACGCCCTAAGACAAAAAGTGCACTCCCTATATAACCCCTCCCACTACTGGGAGTACCTCAGTTTTGTAGCAAAGCAATACACATGTATACCAAAGAAGGGAGGGACCTTTGTGTCCCGTGATGTACTTCAAAGAAAAGGATTTTACAGGTAACCTGTTATAAAAATCCTATTTTCTTACCGTACATCACGGGACACAGAGCCATAGTAGTTACTATGTGGGATGTCCCATAGCAATGCCAACTGAAGGGAGGGAGACACAACAAACGTAGGACACCAAGAGACAAAAGGACTTATACTGCAGCCTGCAGTACACTGCGCCCAAAGGTGATATTCTCATGACCTTTTACATCTACTTGATAGAATCTGGTGAATGTATGGACTGAAGACCAAGTTGCGGCCTTGCAGATCTGAGCCATGGAGGCTTGGTGATGCATTGCCCAAGAAGCACTAACAGCCTTGGTGGAATGCGCTTTAATATGAAAAGGAGGAATTTTTCTCTTTAAAACCATAAGCTTGAACAATCACTTGACGAATCCATTTAGCAATAATAGACTTCGACGCTGCCTGTCCTCTTTTAGGACCGTCTGGCAAAACAAACAAAACATCTGTTTTACGAATCTGAGCGGTCACTTTCACATAGACCTTGACTGCTCTCACCACATCAAGAGAATGTGGTGACCTTTCTTCCGCAGAACAAGGTTCTGGAAAAAATAAAGGCAGAACAATATCCTGGTTTAAATGAAAACCTGACACTACCTTCGGTAGGAATTTAGGATGAGGCCGCAATACAACCTTATCCTTATGAATAATCAAATATGGCTCTTTACAAGAAAGAGCAGTCAACTCTGATACTCTTCTTGCAGAAGATATGGCAACCAAGAAAATTATTTTGCCCCTCAAGAGGACTAAGGGAATATCTCGTATTGGCTCAAAAGGCTGTTTTTGTAATGCCGACAGGACTAAATTTAAGTCCCAAGGGTTCAGGGGTGGTCTAACTGGAGGATTAATAAGTGTTACCCCCTGAATAAAGTTATGAACCAGAGAGTGAGAAGCAAGTGGTTGTTGAAAAAAACACTGATAAGGCTGACACCTGGCCTTTGATAGTACTCAAGGCCAGCTTCATTTCTAATCCCATCTGTAGGAATTCAAGGATCCTACCTATGACATATTTCCTGGGGTGCCAACTCCTGGATTCACACCAGGAGACATATGCCTTCCAGACTCTATAGTATATGACTCTGGAGGCCGGCTTCCTAGCATTAACCAAAGTAGAAACTACTGAAGCTGACAGCCCACGGCCTTTCAGAATGTGGGTCTCAATAGCCAAACCATTAAATTTAGTGTTTGTAAGGTTGATGGAATACCGGACCTTGTGAGAGAAGGTCTAGCCACAGTGGTAGGGCCCAAGGGTCCCCTACCACCAACTTTATGATCTCGGCAAACCAAGATCTCCTGGGCCACAAGAATCACCTCCTTCCCTTCTTGCTTGATCCTGCTAAGAAGGCGCGGAAGCAGCAGAACAGGAGGGAACGCATAGATCAGTGAAAACTGATCCCATGGAAAAACCAAGGCATCTGTTCCATATGCCAACGGATCCCTTGTCCTTAACACAAAGTTGTTGATCTTGTTGTTGAACCTGGACGCAAACAGATCCATGTCTGGAACTCCCCATCTTTGACATATTGACAGAAAGATGTCGGGGTGAAGGGACCATTCTCCCGGAAACAATTGTTGGCGACTCAAGTAGTCTGCCTGCCAATTCTCTATTCCTGGAATGAAAATTGCTGATAGGCAAGAAATGTTGCATTTCTGCCCAAGATAGAATATGATTCACCTCTCTCTGGGCTGCACGACTTCTCGTGCCCCCTTGGTGATTGATATAGGCCACTGCTGTGGCATTGTCGGATTGGATCCTGACAGGACAATTCTGTAGTCTGAGCGTCCAGGCCTCTAGGGCCAGGCGTACTGCCCGAATCTCTAGAATATTGATGGGCAAGGTTGTCTCTGATTTGGACCATTTGCCTTGGACAGACGCTTCTTCCAGGACTGCTCCCCAACACAGAAGGCTGGCATCTGTTGTTACCACCTTCCAGGTGACTGATAGAATACTTAAAAGGGGGCGCACCATTAGAGCCCCCTTTTTTGGGACGGCGGTCACCCAGCTCTGGTGATAGTTAGGTTTAGCAGGTATTTAGTGTGCTGTGCCTTTTAATGCATACCTGAGTTACAGGTGGCCCAATCGGATCCCAGGGAAGGTTCTGGTATTCCTGGGAGGAGTGATAAAAGGGGCTGCTGAGGGTCTGTACTTCCTCTTGCAGCAGCTGGACTTGGAAGAGAAGAAACTACAGCCTGACCTGGAGAGCAAAGAGTTACTGACTTGCCATTCAAACGGTTCTCTCTCCTGTCATTGTGAGCGGTGCGGATGGAAGACCTTATGAGGGCTTTTGTGGAGAGAGCAGAGAGCCAGGGCAGAGAAGAATGGATGCGCCGCTGCCTGGCACTGTCTGTCACTGAGGACGGTCATCAGAACACAGAGGTGATAGAGGCTCAGCCAGTCCAGCCCTCACCTCAGAGAAGAGCAAGGCGGAGCGTCCCTCCGGAGCGTCTGGTGGCCGGGGGAGGAGAAGGACAAGCCGCCGGGCGGGCGCGTGAAGAAGAGAGGGGAAGCATGGCGGCGGTGCCTGGGAGACGGTCGGGACAGAAGAGGCGGACCTGTACTTAGTCGCCAGCCAGGAGGAGGGGAAGAGGACACTCGGCGCCACGAGAAGAACGGCAGGAGAGGACGGAGCTGCCTGTGTCTGCTGCAGGCTCTCAAACAACACTCTCAAGCAGCGGTCGGCTCCTCAGAGTGAACTGGTCCCGGGTGCACTGTTTCACAGCCTACAGACAAGCATGAGTGTCCCAGCGGCGGAGGTGTCATCAGCTGGGCAGGGCGAGTTACAAAAATCCACTGTGAATGATATCTTGGGTTACCTGTCAGCTATCTCTCATGCTCTCTCTGCTGCTGGTATTGCTTCTCCTATTCTTCCTCCTTCTCTGGCTGTCTCCCTCTCTGGGTCTGCCTCTGCACCTATAAATGTCCCTGCTCCTGTGTCATTCAGTCAGTCAGGCAGTACACACATTGGGGATGCACACATGCACACTCTGTTAGGGATATCTTGTCAGTCCCTGAATCCTGTTTAAAAGGGGTTATGCCTTGTGAAATCTCTCCTTTGGGGTACCATCTCTCTTCGGCAGTTAAAGAAAAATTCTGGCGGGGAGAATTTGTGGTTTTATCTCTTCTTCCCACTGTCAAAGAATTTATTTGAAATCAGATAAAAAAGGTGAGCAGGAGGAGGATAGGCGCAGAACGGTACCACGATCGTTTAATAATTGGTTACAGGCATTTTTTGTTTTTGCGAGTGTTCTGGTCGAGAAGCACCCGGAATGGAGCGGGGGCTTGTTTCAGCACTTGGACCACGTCTTGGAGGCTTACAAGAATTTTGGAGGTCTGGGCTGGTACGCTTATGACGAGTCTTTTCACCAGAAGCTATCGGTCCACCCATTTTTAAGATGGGGAATGAAAGATGTGGGCTTATGGCTTAATTTAATCTTGCCTCAGAGAGCGCCTAGTATACGGCAGTTCCCTGCTAATCCGGGTACTCAGGTTTCGTCAGGGTATCGCAGGGGTTGGTGTTTTTCATTCAATGAGAGTCAGTGTCGTTTTAATACTTCTTGTAAGTATAGACATGAGTGCTCTTTTTGCGCGGGGCCCCATCCTGTGGTGAAATGTTTTAAGAAAACAGCGGTGGGGGTCCCGTCTCAGCGCGATATTTTTCCCAAGAGCCTGCAGGCCAGTGAGGCTGGAAAACATGCGCCCTTGGCTGGATCTATACCCAAGCAGGGAGAAAGCACTTTTACTAATTGAAGGGTTTTCTTTTGGTTTTCCTCTTCCTTCTTTTACTGGCTCTGGATGTACTATTGTGGATAATCTGAAGTCAGTTAGGCAGTTTCCTGAAGTAGTGAGGGAAAAAGTTTCCAAACAAATTGCAGAAGGTCGCATGGCTGGCCCGTTTAAATTTCCCCCGTTTAGCGATTTTCGCATCTCACCGCTAGGTGTGGTCCCCAAGAGGGAACCAAATTCATTTTGTTTAATACAGCATCTTTCTTTCCCGAAAGGGGGCTTGTTGAATGAGGAGATTTACGATTCGCTGTGTTCAGTCGCTTATGCGACTTTTGATGAAGCAGTGGGCAAAATTAAAGCATGCGGCCGGGGGGCATTGTTGGCAAAAGCCGATGTGAAGTCGGCTTTCAGGCTTTTACCCATTGCCCCGGCAGCTTTCAGTTCTTTGGGTTTTTATTTTGACGGGTTTTATTTTTTTGACAAATGTCTTCCTATGGGATGTTCTTTGTCCTGTACATATTTTGAAACTTTTTCTACTTTCATTCATTGGGTTATGTGTTTTGAGTCCGGTCAGGATTCGATAGCACACTACCTGGATGATTTTTTGTTTATCGGCCCGGCAAATTCTGACATCTGTTCTCGTCTTCTACAGTTATTTGTGGTTGTTACAGAACATTTTGGGGTTCCTCTGGCTGCCGAGAAAACTTGTTATCCTGCGACTTCCATGGAGTTTTTGGGTATTCTGATCGATACCGAGGTGGAAGAATTTAGTTTGCCGCAGGCTAAGGTAGACAAGATGAGGAACCTTATTGCAGTATTCTTGCGGAGACGTAAGGTGTTATTGAAGGAGATGCAGTCACTATTAGGTCTCCTGGCTTTTGCTGGAAAAATCATGCCAGTTGGGAGGATTTTTTCTAGGAGGTTGTACATGGCAACTGCAGGTTTGAAATCTCCTTTTGCTCACATCCGTTTAACGGCTTCCCTCGAAGATGACTTGGTAGTGTGGGCTGATTTTTTGGCGACATTTAACGGGCGTTCCTTTTTTCAATCAGATTTTATCTTTGCTCCTGATTTTCATCTGTTCACTGACGCGGCAGGCTCCAAGGGTTTTGCTGCAATTTGGGGATCACATTGGAGCTGTGGGGCTTGGCCGGAGGCATGGATTCGAATGAAGGCTACTAGGAACGTCATGCTGTTAGAGCTTTTTCCAGTTTTAGTGGCTGTGGTGCTTTTTTGTTTTGTTTTTGTTTTTTGCCAACCGGCGGATTCTGGTAGAAACGGACAATAAGGGGGTCCTCTTCGCTGTCAACTGTCTTTCTTCCAGCTCTCTCTGGGTGGTTAAGATTTTGCGGCATTTGGTCTTTTTATGTTTAAAATTTAACATTTGGATCAAGGCGAAGTACACGCCGGGGGTTTTGAATAATCTAGCTGACTCTTTCCCGTTTCCAGATGCAGCGTTTTCGGGAGCTGCTCCCAGGGGCGGACGCGGAAGGAATGCAATGCCGGTGTACTTGTGGGAGCTAATTTAACGAGAGTGATGGATGCCATTAAATTCTCAGTTTCTTCCCGTACGTGGGCAGACTACTCCACGGCTTGGAGGAAGTGGATGCTATTCGCTGAAAATGCGGGTTTTGATTGGGAGTCTCCCAAGGAGCAGGCTGTTTTGGCCTTTTTGGCTTTTCTAATGGAAGGCCAGCCCTCTTATGGTTCTCTGGCTAAGACCCTGGCGGGGGTATCATTTTTCTTCAGGATGAGGGGTCTCCCGTCCTGCTCTAGCTTTTTTCTGGTAAAGCAGGCCTTGGAAGGCTATCGAAGATCAACTTTTGTCCCGGATGACAGGCGTCCTATTGGTTTATCTCTTCTTAGGCGCTTGTGCGATGCCACGATGGGGGTATGTTTTAGCAGCTATGAGGCTTTGCTGTTTAAAGTGACTTTTGTGTTGTTTTATTTTGGTGCTTTTCGGGTTTCCGACCTGCTTCCTGGATCCAAGCTGAGCTCCTTGGGTTTGTGGTGGGAGCATGTGCTAGTTGACCACGGTCGCGTACAGGTTTTTCTGAGACGGTCGAAAACTGACCAGCTGGGGCGGGGGGAATGGGTGACAGTGTCGGCATGGAGTGACGCCTCAGTTTGTCTTGTGGCGGGGGTTACCGGTTTCCTCGCCGCACGTCCGGCGGGGGCGACTCATTTTCTCAGTCATTGGGACCAGTCTCCTTTAACTAGGTACCAATTTGCTTATGTTTTGAAACGCTGTCTTGGGAAATTGGGTTTACAAGATTTCAAGTTTTCCTCACATTCATTCAGAATAGGGGCAGCGTCTGACGCTGCTGAAAAGGGGTTGCCAGCCAAAGCCATAATGGGTTTGGGAAGGTGGAGGTCAAACTGTTTTAAGAGATATATCAGACCTAACTTGTCACTTTAATTTTCCAGGTTTTCAGCATGGTGTTTGGATTCTGGGCCACTCATACATATATTGGGCTCGGAAACGTGCGGCCCAAAGCAGGTATTCTGTCAACCTATCGTTAATGCCGGAATCCTTCAATCTGTATTGGAAAGGAATAAGAGGTTTGCAGTGGCAACATTTATTTTTTCATTTGTCTCAGTTGCATCAAGTTTGGCCACCGCCTTCAATTTTGATAGTCCATCTAGGAGGCAATGATTTGGGTTCAGTTCGTACTTTAGACCTTTTATTTATGATTAAACGGGATCTGTATAGGTTCCATTTGACTTCCCCGGGTACGATCATTGTATTTTCAGAAATTGTTCCCCGTTTCGCTTGGCTGTCTTCCCCGTTTTCCAAAGTAATGGAGAAGATGAGGAAGAGGGTCAATCGGGTGTTGGCAAAATTCATGCCACTTTTAGGGGGATTTTCTTATAGGCACGTGGATCTGGAAGGGGGCATCCCGGGACTTTATAGGCAGGATGGGGTCCACCTTTCAGATGTAGGTGCAGATATTTTTAATCTCAGCTTGCAAAGCAGCATTGAGAGGGCCGCGTATTTGGGGTAGGCCGGCCTGGTTACACAAGTCCGGCTGGTGGGGACGTATTTCTTTGTAAATAAAGGTTGAGTAGCCCGTGTTCTGAAAACTGGGCAAAGGTTTTGCTGTTAAATATTTAATTTCATTTGAAAATTGGAATTATTATGTTTATTTATATGAACCAATAAAATTACCGCTGCCAATTTTTGCCATATATGATGTATGTGTGTTTTTTCCTATCAATAGGTTTTTATGGTTGTACCTGGGGAACTAAGGTTAGGGGCAAGGTGTGGCCTGCTGTCCCAAGGATGTTCCTTTTTGAAGATTTTTGGATATCAACCACCAATTGAGGCCCTGACGCACTTTGGGGGATAAACGCATTGGGAGGTCCAGAGCTTGGACCCTCTTGTTCCAAGTTGACAGAATACTGTTTTGCAGAGTCTTGAATGAAACTGCGCATAAGGAACGGCCTCGAAAGAAGCCACCATCTTTCCCAATAACTTCATGCAAAGTCGAATAGAAGGACTCTTCTTTGTTTTGACAAACTGAATTCGTTTCTTTATGGAACTGATCCTTTCCTGGGGCAAAAACACCTTCTTCTGAACTGTATCTATGATCAGCCCCAAGTACTGCAATCTCCTTGATGGTTTTAAGGAGGATTTCTCTAGGTTGAGAATCCAACCTAGGTATTCTAGGTAGCTGACTGCAGTGACCAAACTTTGGTTTAAGCAGGTTACTGACTGATCTATCAAGAGTAGATCATCTAAGTAGGCTAGTATCGTTATACCTTGAGCCCTTAACCTGACTAAAGGAGGATCCAGGACCTTTGAAAACACTCGAGGTGCAGTAGCTAGACCGAAAGTCAGAGCTACAAACTGAAAATGAAGATTTTCTACCTAGAAGCATAGAAATTTCTGGTGAGCGGGGAAAATTGGCACATGGAGATAAGCATCCTTGATGTTGATTGACGCAAGAAATTCTCCCCCTTGTAGGATGGAGTCCATGCGAAAGGAACGGATATTCAAAAACTGGTTTAGATCTTTGAGATCCAAAATGGGTCTGACATCCGCGTTTGGTTTTGGAACCATAAAAAGGTTTGAATAAAACCCTAATCCTTGCTCTTCCAAGGGGACCACCAATATCACTCTTTGAGACAAGAGATGATCCAAAGCTAGAAAGAGAGACTCCTTTTTTACTGGATCTCCGGGAACGTTTGAGCTGAGAAAACGAGGAGGCGGGAATTCTCGGAACTCTAGTTTGTAACCTAGAGAAATTGAGGAAGTCACCCATCTGTTTTGACATTGTTCCTGCCAGATCCTTGAAAACTGTAGAAGCCTTCCTCCCACTTGAGCGAGCAGGGGCGCCCCTTCATAAGGAGGCTTTAGTATTTTGTTTTGTGGGTTTCCTCCACCAAGTCCTTTTTTGGCCCTGAGACTGACCCTGAGGTTTACCTCTTGAACCTGACGGTGAAAACCGTCATGACTGCCTGGAGGCTGATACCACAGGCACTGGAGAAGAAGCACGTTTAAAAGAAAAATGCTTCTTAACCGGTAAAAGGGAACTTTTCCCATTAGAAATTCTTTGGGAATACTTATCCAGATCGTCTCCAAATAACCGTTCACCATGAAATGGGAAACTGGCCAAGAGCTTTTTGCATGGTGCTTCGGCTGACCAATTTTTCAACCATAGGATTCTATGCACATGTACCAGCCCTAGCATGAGCCGTGAGGCCTGGAGAATAAACTCTTTCATAGCGTCTACTGTAAAACACAACGCTTCTGATATACTGGCCAAATCCTGGGCCTGCTGATCAGGAATACCCTTGAGTACCTCTATAAACTGTTCCTTTAAGGACTGAGATACTCCAATCGCTGCCAGCGGAGGCTGAACGACTGAACCTGTGAGCGAAATATAGTTTTTGAAAAGGAATTTCAACTTCCTATCTGTTGGATCTTTTAGCATATGAGCATTTTCTACTGGACAAGTCAGGTTTTTGTTTACAGAGGATATAGCAGCGTCAATTGCTGGATTTCCCCATTTCTTATAGAACTCTTCCTCCATAGGATAAAGTATTGAAAACTTTTTTGGAGGGAAAAACTGTTTATCTGGGTGCTCCCACTCAGAATACATTAGCTTTCTTAGCCATGAATGGATAGGAAAGGCATGAACAGATTGGGGAGGCTTTAGTGAACCCAAACCAGAGGTGGGCTCATCAACTGACTGCGTTACTGGCAGTAAGAATGTGGAGCGGACCAATTCAGTGAGAGATTGTACCAACACTCTTTCCTGCAAACCTGATCTTTCCATATTAGGTTCTTCAGAAGAGGAGACATCGGCCTCTTCCTGGTCCTTTGAGAGAAATTCGTCATCTCTCGCCCCTTGTTCCTCAGCATGAGGGTCCTGAGCAATGAACGGGGACCTGCTACACTTAGTTCCACTAAGCATCAATTCCATTAAATCCATTAAAGCATCAATTTTTTGCTCCAAACTTAAAATGGTAGAAGAAAAAACCTCCTTAGTAATATACACAGGGGCTGCAGTGTTAAGAACAGCTGCAACACTTGCCCCTCCTGATGGCTCACTCTGACCAGCCATATTACTCTCAGGGAGGATGCCATCTTTTTTGAGATGGTTCTAGGCTGCCGTGTGACTATAGTCTTTGTAGAGCCCTTTTTTGAGGTGTTTTTAACCCCCCCCTTCCGACCATAGCTCGATGCACAAAGCAGAGGTACTATCAGAAGGAATGCATCCACTGCTTGAGCTATAGTCAAGCTCTGCCGCTGCTATTAATGCTCAGCCTGATGCAGTAGTAAATGTGTCAAAAGGAATGCCTGTGTTACCAAAAACCTCTTGCATGCCACCTTTGCTCTTGTGTCCCTACGCAGCTTGCAACAGCAACAATGGTGGTTTTTAAAACACACCTTCCCGTGCTGGGCATTGGAGGACGCCAACGCCGTGCTAAGTCCCGCCCCCCTGTCGTCAACAGCCCTTCCACTTTTTAAAAAAAAAAAGTTTTTCCTGCGCGAGCACTGGCTCCGATCCTATGGGATCAGCAGGGAGAGAGGCAGTAATGGCGAAGGCGGGGCCTGGAAGCTGCCAAGCGGCGTGCCGTTCGCGCTTTGTTTTTTTTTCATGTGCTCCTTCCCCAAGAAGAGGGGAAGGAAAAACAGCACAGGGGGGCATCTGGTGGGGAGGTAAAAGCCCCCCCAGACTTACCGAAGGTCTGCTGCCGGCCGAAGAGAAAACTGCTGTATCCTGGACACATCGTGAGCTTTCTTAGAAGCAAGAGATGGTAAGTTCTCTACACAGCCCCCAGTGGTGACACATAGGCATGACAACATTTACTAATTAACCACTTCAATACCAGGCACTTAGACACCTTCCCGCCCAGGCCAATTTTCAGCTTTCAGCGCTGTTGCAATTTGAATGACAATTGCATGGCCATACAACACTGTACCCAAACAAATTTTTTATCATTTTGTTCCCACAAATAGAGCTTTCTTTTGGTGGTATTTGATCACCTCTGCGGTTTTTATTTTTTGCGCAACAAATAAAAAAAGACAGAAAATTTTGAAAAAAAACACGTTTTTCTTTGTTTCTGTTAAATTTTTTTGTAAATAAGTATGTTTTCTTCTTCAATGAGGGGCACTGATATGGCGGCACTGATGGGCACCGATGAGGTGGCACCAATGAGGTGGCACCGACGGGCACTGATAGGTGGCACTGGTATGCGGCACTGCTATGCGGCACTCATAGGTGGCACCGATGGGCACTCATAGGCGGCACTGATGGGCACTCGTAGGTGGCATTGATTGGTACTTATGGGTGGCACTGATAGGTGGCACTGATGGGCACTGACAGGTAGCACTGATGACACTGATTGGTGGCACTGAATAAACTGATTGGTGGCATTGCTGGGCAGACCTGAAACATGTTGGTGCCAATCAGTGCCCATTTGTGGGCACTGATTGGCACAGATTGGGCACAATGGGCACATGTGGATGGCCATGGGGTACATACCTGGCCATCCACATGTTGCCCCTTCCCTGGTGGTCCTAGTGGCTCTTCCTATTGACGTCGTGATCAGCCGTGATTGGACACGGCTGATCACGTGGTAAAGAGCCTCCGCCGGAGGCTCTTTACCAAGATCGGTGTAGCGGTGTGTGGGCGCGCGGCGGCATGTTATCCTGCTGGACGTCATATGACGCCCAGTCAGGATAACTGAACCACCGCCCGGCCGTCATCTGCTATGGGCCGGGCGGGAGGTGGTTAAAGGAGACATTCATAAGAAAAATCTTTAAAAATTTCTTAGAAGTCTCCACTTGCCTTTCCCGCCGCAGGGTTTTCTGTGGTAAACCAACAGACCCAATCTTCACCCTTCACGGTGGGTTCTGGTAAACCTTCAGGAGCTCAGCACAGCGCATCTTTACTCGTGACCAACACCTTAGACACTGGCGAAAAAACAGAGGTACTCCCAGTAGTGGGGGGGGGGGGGGGTTATATAGGGAGTGCACTTTTTGTCTTAGGGTGTGCCAGTGTCCATCACCTGAAGGTGGCCTACAACCCATATATGGCTCTGTGTCCCGTGATGTACGATAAGAAAGCCCTATTACTTACTTTAGTCCTCGCTCCCCCAGGCCTCTGTCATCATCATGCATAATGCAGGACAAGCATTCCTGCATGTAAGGAAGGATAACAAGGGCGCGCTCACAATCTAGGAGGATAGCGCCGGCTGCTGAGGGTGCGATGGGTAAGATAAGTAAAAGTGTTTCTTAACAGTACCCTAGGCAACAATGAGCATTTAACCATTGCAACATGATGGAATCCATGGAGTTCAACTTAAATATCAACTATCTCATACTATGCTTATCACTACCCTTTTCTTTTGTTTTTTTTTGTTTTTTACTTGAAGTGAAGGAAACATAGTGGAGATGCACATAACATGTACAGCAGGTTGTGAGATCCACCATGAAATTAAAGCAGCCCCTATGCTGAGGGTAATTAAAACATGTCGGTACTTTACAAGCTTCAATGCTCTGCTGATTGGTGCAAGAACAAAAATATTGACACTTCCATTGAATGTCTGTCAGATGTTTAGGAAGCTGGACTCAGCTGGAGTTTTACAGATCAATCAAGGAGCCATCCTTCCCCTACTGATAATAAACACTGAATCCGCTTGCTGATTCTTTTCCCTAGTCTGGTGATTATGAGACCTTTCCACCTGTCAGACCAGATTGGCTAACTTCATAATGGGACAAGACAAGAAATCCGAGTAGATCGATGTAACTTTCAGCTTTTCCATGTTAACATCAAATGCAATGACTCCAATTAGCAGTTAAGTATAAAACAAATGTTGTACAAAAGAAAAAAAGAAAGATATGCCCTTTCCTTGGGATGAATTATGAGGACTGCTTTGGATAAATATTTAGAAACAAGTATTTCATGGCTAGGCTTTGATATACTGTACGTAGTTGGGAAAGAGTTCGGCCCCTTTCACACATGCGGACCGTTTGTCCGTTTTTTATCCATCCGTTGACGAAAGAAAAACGGACATCAATGCATCTCAATGGAAAAAAAACGGATGTAAATGGATGATAATCCATTTACATTCGTCTTCATTTGCTTCCGTCAACATACTTTTTTTGGAACGGATCAAAGCCCTATGTTTCTTCTGGATCAGACGATTGGATCAGATGAAAAACGGATGTAAAAGGACAAACGGTTTGTTTTTTGCATGAAAGAATGGCTCCAGGACTCATGTGGTTAAGGACTCTAGCTGGCATATGTAAAACTGATGTAAACTTCATACATTTTTCTTTGAAAAAAAATACTAAACTGATGAAACGAATGTTCTGCATGTGTAAAAAGACCTTAAGCTGGCCATACACTGAGTGAATTTCGTCCGGTTTCTGTCCAAAATTTGCTCAGTTGGTGGCCTTGTTCTGCCTTGACAAGTCAATTCCTCTAACAACTTTTGCTGGAGGAGCTTGTTGGAAAACCTTCAACTCAGCAGCAGTTGCGTCCAACCAGATGCAGCTGCTGTTGGGGTAAGCTGATTGCTGTCAACATACAAAAGCTCAGCAGGGGGTGGATGGCGCATGGATGGAGGAATCTTACATTTCTTTTATTCAGTTTGAATTAAATGAATCTAACAGTGTATGCCCAGCTTTAGTTGGGTAAAAATATGTGATAGCAGGGATCGGGCACTGGACTCTCTGCCCCCTGTACCTCCCCCAGCAGTTTTCCAGCCTCTCTCCTGCAGGCTGCTTGAGTGGGTGGGAGCCTCCTGGCTTCTGCTGCTTGAGTGGGCAGAATGGGGATGTGCCTGACACCCGGGGGTCACACCCACCTGGAAAAGGGAGGTGTGAACAGATGAGCAGAGGAAGCCGAGTAAATGTTTCTGGAGGTAAGCTCAGCTAGCGGTACATCGTGGATTCATTTACAGGCACCTCTAAGCCAATTGTACAATTAAAAAAGGGTGCGCTTGGCCAATATAGTAAAAGACTGCAGCACTGAAAAAATCCCTGGATTGGTGGGATGTGGTAAATGTGGTATTAAGTGTAAAGTGCGCTGTCAAAACTAAATGTATAAGTTCATAGACTTATCAGCAAATACCAACGGTGTATAAACAATTGATAAAAAATGACAAAAAACTTGAAACAAACCAACAAAGTCTGAAAAGCAAGAGTCCTGAAAAGAAATAAAATTATGAGTGCAAAAAACCTCTAATAGGCAAGTTCAAAATGATGGGTATGTTAAGAACAACCTTAACCGATGTACGTCGGCAGAATGGGCGTACCTGTACGTCCATTTGAATTCCCCGCCGTGCCATTCCGTGCGCGGTGGCGCGCGCGCCGGCCGGGAGCTCCGTGAGTCGGGTCACGGGTCCCCGCGATCGCCTCACGGAAAGGACGAACGGGGAGATGCTGATGTAAACAGCATCTCCCCGTTCTGCCTAGTGACAAGTGTCACTGATCACAGCTCCCTGTCATCGGGAGCTGTGATCAGAGTAATGACACTGCTAGCCCATCCCCCTACAGTTGGTAATCACTCCCCTAGGACACACTTAACTCCTCCCCGCCCCCTAGTGGTTAACCCCTTCACTGCCGGTGTCATTTACACAGTAATCAGTGCATTTTTAATCGCACTGATCGCTGTATAAAAGACAATGGTCCCAAAAATGTGTCAAAAATGTCCGACATGTCCGCCATAACGTTGCAGTCACAATAAAAATCGCTGATCGCCGCCATTACTAAAAAAATATTAATAAAAATGCCCTATTTAGTAAACGCTATAACTTTTGCGCAAACCAATCAATAAACGCTTATTGCGATTTTTTTTTACCAAAAATATGTAGAAGAATACGATCGGCCTAAACTGAGGAAAAAAAATGTTTTTTTATATATTTTTGGGGGATATTTATTATAGCAAAATGAAAAAACGAATGCGTTTTTTTCAAAATTGTCGCTCTTATTTTGTTTATAGCGCAAAAAATAAAAATCACAGAGGCAATCAAATACCACCAAAAGAAAGCTCTATTTGTGGGAAAAAAAGGACGTCAATTTTGTTTGGGAGCCATGTCGCACGACCACGCAATTGTCAGTTAAAGCGATGCAGTGCCGAATCGCAAAAAACGCTCTGGCCAGGAAGAGGGTAAAATCTTCCGGGGCTGAAGCGGTTAATGACAAAAAAATGTGTGTATAAAAATTAGTCCATCTGTGAATCAACTGCTAGATCCAATGAGAATGTCCATCCAAAACAATACAAAAGTAAAGTTTCAGTGCAAACATATCCAAAAATGCTTCAGCATCATGCTAAGGAATAAATAGATGGCAGCTTACCGGATCCAAAGATCCTAAAAGGATCTATATGCACGTGTCTCTACAAACAATTAGTGATCACTTGCTGAAACTCAGGCTGAACACTGACTCCCCCTGCTGCTGAAAAAATTCCAACAGGATCTTTGGGTGTGTCCCCACCAGGGTAATTCAGGTAGTTATGATCAGTTGCTGGCATTCACATTAGACACCGGCTTGAAATACTCAAAATTAAGCGTGTTGGAGAGGTATAAAAAAGCTCATAGTGCATTAACTTTTTAAACAGATAAAAGTTTAATTAAAAGTTGTAATTACAAAAAATTAAAAATTAAAATAGCACAATAGTGTGTGCATGACCGCCTGCAGTACAGTCTGTGCTCTAAAACGCCACACTGCTAGCTCCTTGTCCAATGCGTTTCCCCTGAATAGGCATCAACTGAGATTGGGAAAACCCCTGCCCATTGGCTGAGATACCCCATATACCCATAACCTGACCTTTCCGTTGCCCTTCTCGTATCTAGTACCACCAAGTACACGGCCACCTAGTGGTAGAAGAGAATAGTGCAACAATGCCAAACTTAGAATAAATCAATAGATCTCTAGCAATCAACCAGGATAACTACTCCTGGCAAATATGTGAGGAGCATCCCTGCCTAAACCCCAGGGTGCTACACCTATTAGAGTTTTTTTGCACTCATAATTTTATTTCATTTTAGGACTCTTGCTTTTCAGATTTTGTTTCACTGGTTTGTTTCAAGTTTTTTGTAATTATTAATCAATTGTTTATACACGTTTGGTATTTGCATATAATAGTCTATGAACTTATACATTTAGTTTTGACAGCGCACTTTACACTTAATACCACCTCTATGCTAAGCCTGCTGAGTTACTGCAGCTTAGCATAGAGGTGCTAGCTCACAAATGGTGTTGCCTCTCCTTTTCATGTAGCACAGTGAGAAACTGTCCCATGTGCCATGTATGCAATCTCTGACTGTCCCATGTGCCATGTATGCAATCTCTGACTGTCCCCTGTGCCATGCATGTAATCTCTGACTGTCCCATGTGCCATGCATACAATCACTGACTGTCCCATGCATGCAATCTCTGACTGTCCCCTGTGCCATGCATGTAATCTCTGACTGTCCCATGTGCCATGCATACAATCACTGACTGTCCCATGCATGCAATCTCTGACTGTCCCATGTGCCATGCATGCAATCGCTGACTGTCCCATGTGCCATGCATGCAATCGCTGACTGTCCCATGTGCCATGCATGCAATCGCTGACTGTCCCATGTGCCATGCATGCAATCGCTGACTGTGCCATGCATACAATCGCTGACTGTCCCATGTGCCATGCATGCAATCGCTGACTGTCCCATGTGCCATGCATGCAATCGCTGACTGTCCCATGTGCCATGCATGCAATCGCTGACTGTCCCATGTGCCATGCATGCAATCGCTGACTGTCCCATGTGCCATGCATGCAATCGCTGACTGTCCCATGTGCCATGCATGCAATCTCATACCACAAGCAGTTTTTAAATAAATGTTATTTTAAACTTATTTGTACTTGTAGAGCTAGACCAGAGAGTAGACAGTGTTTTTTGATGGTTTTAATTTGAAATGTACCTTGGTGTCCTTCACTAAGGTCTGTACTTTGGAAAATGTCCACTACAGCCTTGGTCCGTGCCTATTCCTGTGTGGAAGGGGTGGGGCCAACTCAACTTTTACCAAAAGAAGTGAATTTAAAAAAAAAAAATGTAGCTGTCTATATCTCTGTAGCTATCAAGCTTTTTGAAATGCAGTTTTTACTGAAGTATAACTTCTGCTTATGTGTCTTCTTAAAATATTCTCAGTCTGAATTGCTCAGGCTCATGATGGTTCACTTTAGTCATACCGTATATGTACATCGGGGTAACCATATTGAAATATTCAAACTGTGTTTTTAGAGCTGAAAGGTGATCATGTTTTACTTCTGCTATCCATCAATGCAAGTCTATCAAATTGGCTGAAAACGATACGATATCTAGGTGGCTAAGGACGGGTTCACACTGGTGGGACATACACTCTGACTTTGGGAGGACATGTCGCATGACATGTACAAATCAATGGTTCCCTATGAGACCCATCTTAACTGGTCTGACATAAGTCGGTCCAACTTTGAAAAAGGTTCCTGCACTACTCTGGTCTGACTTGGGCACGATTTCAGCCCATTGATTTGAATGTAAAATATTTGACGCAGTAAGTGGGCTTAGCACCATATAGCAATATGGTGTGACCAAATCCCCATATTTTTTGATAATAATATTTTTTAAAATTGTCTAGGTGTTTTAAACTAGTCCTGCTGGAGGTAAATGTCTTTTTTGCATGTGTGCGCTGTAATATTTTGCTTTGATTTGAATGTAAGTCGCATTCCAAGTCAGATCTTCCTCCTAACTGATCCAACATGTGGCATACGACTTGTGCTCTGAGGATTTTGAAGGGGGAACCCCACGCCAAAATTGAAAAACAAAGACGGCGTGGGGTCCCCCCCAAAATCCATACTAGACCCTTATCCGTGCACGAAGCCCGGCAGGTCAAGAAAGGGGGGGGGAAGAGAGCGAAAGCCCCCCTACCTCCTGGACCATACCAGGCCACATTCCCTCAACATGGGGGCCCCCCACCCCAAAACACCTTGTCCCCATGTTGATGAGGACAAGGACCTCTTCCCGACAACCGTGGGAGGTGGTTGTAGGGGTCTGCGGGCAGGGGGCTTATCGCCATCTGGAAGCCCCCTTTAACAAGGAGGCCCCTGATCCCGTGGCAATCTGGTGACGTCATCCAGAGACCCCGCCCCATTCTGATGTCACCGCCCGGGGCATGATGAGCGGTAACATCACAAGGGGGCAGGCTCTCCCAATGACACTACCAGATGGCCACGCGGAGGGAGATAAATCCGAGCCAGAAGAACCAGAGGAAGAAGACAGTAGAGGGAGAAAAACCGGAGGAAGAAGACATGTTGGAGTTACTTTAATAAAGGACTTTGTCAAAAACCTGTGTACTGGTTTTATTTATTTTTGACACTTTATTTGGGTGAATGAGTAGGGGTACAATGTACCCCATACTTATTCACATAGGATGGGGGGCCGAGATCTGCGATGAGCTCCCAGCCCACACACTCCCACAACCATTGCCCACGGTTGTCGGGTAGACAACATGGGGACAAGGTGCATTGGGGTGGGGGGGCCGCAGAGGGCATGTGGCCTGGTATGGTCAAGTGTGGGGGGGGGGCTCGCTCATCATCGTCCCCTTTCCTGACCTGCCGGGCTGTGTGTTTGGATAAGGGTCTGGTATGGTCTTGGGGAGGGGGACCCCACGCCATTGTTTTTAAGATTTTGCCGTGGGGTTCCCCCCCCCATACCAGACTCAAAGGGCCTGGTATTGTCGGGTCAAAGTCGGATCCTGTTCATTGACGTCGGACATGAAGTCATAGGGCAAAGTCGGATCAGATGTTGTGAAACTGTCCTTATCCTGGTTTGGCAACTGTTGTTCAGAAAGCTCTAAGTTATGAAAAAATTATACTTACACCTTCATTAACCTAAAAATTCACCTTTTCAGAATAAAAACGAGAAGATGAACACCCTTCACCAGGGGGGTCGAGTTCAGCATGAGCATTATAGTTGCCATCAAGCGGCCAGTTGTATCTTTAAGACTATATCCATTTGTCATTTTTTTTTCTCTCAGTAGGTGCAGGAACTCAAGCAGCCCCCCACACCCATGGGAAGATGTGAAGATCTTACGTAAATACCAGGAGTGCTTATGATCGAAGTTCAGGGATGGGCTATGTACAGAGTGCAGGGTTCAGGGGTGCGCTATGTACAGAGTGCAGGGTTCAGGGGTGCGCTATGTACATAGTGCAGGGTTCAGGGGTGCGCTATGTACAGAGTGCAGGGTTCAGGGGTGCGCTATGTACAGAGTGCAGGGTTCAGGGGTGCGCTATGTACAGAGTGCAGGGTTCAGGGGTGCGCTATGTACAGAGTGCAGGGTTCAGGGGTGCGCTATGTACAGAGTGCAGGGTTCAGGGGTGCGCTATGTACAGAGTGCAGGGTTCAGGGGTGCGCTATGTACAGAGTGCAGGGTTCAGGGGTGCGCTATGTACAGAGTGCAGGGTTCAGGGGTGCGCTATGTACAGAGTGCAGGGTTCAGGGTTGTACAGAGCAGCGTGTCTCAATTCCAGTCTTCAAGGCGCACTAACAGGTCATGTCTGCAGGATTTCCCTCAGATGAAACAGCTGTGGTAATTACGAAGGCAGTGAAACTGCCTGTGGAAAATAATGGGGAGCCTGAAAACATGACCTGTAGGTGCGCCTAGAGGGCTGGAATTGAGAAACACTGGTACAGGGTGCAGGGTTCATTCGGTCCACGGGCCTTGTGTTTGAAACCTGTGCCCTACACCCTCCTCATCCCCCCGGTACCTGCTGTACTTACCTCCATGGGTGATGGGCTGTCAATGCCCTCCCCAACCAGTATAGCAGTCCTGGGATTTGAAATCCTTGCTCTCCCCCCCCACTTCTTTTCAGGACGGATCAGAGCAATTCTGATTGGTCAGTGGCACAAAGAATTGCTCTAATCCATCCTGGAAGCTCGTCAGAAAGAAGGGGAAGAAGAGCTGGGATTTCAAATCCCTGGACCTCTATACTGGCTGCGTGGGCACAGACAGCGGTAAACTAACCCTCTAAATGTGCCTTGTACTAAAATATGTACTCACTAAAAATACACTGTAGCTGGTTAAAATATTCAGCTTATTTTTCAAGTTATAGATAGAAATTAGAACATTCCATTCTTACCATAAAAGATCGGACCACTACATCTGGCATCTGAGGCAGCTGGTAGTGCAGGAGGGCAGTTGTGGCATGATCGGTAACCTGAAGGATAAAGAAATATGGTTTTGTCAATGTTTAAAATACAGCATTAACAAGGGTGTTTTTGTCAGCACACTACAACACAACATGCCAGTCTGCATTAGGACTTAATGAAAACACTGTATATTTTCTGTTTCATGTAGTGCTCAGTGGTTCCTCCTGCCAACCCTACACAACTAAAGTACACAGTAATGACATAGGGGTCAGTGGAAGGTGCAGTGCAGTCGGGGACCAGGAATCCAACTCATCCATAGGTGTCAGTTTCTGGACTTCAACTGGCAAGCTCTCTGGATTACAGCAGCAATCAATAGCAAAGGTACCAGGTGATGTAAGTATTTACTGTATTTTTTATAGGGAGGGATTTTACTCAGGAATTGATTTTAGGGACACTGCCACTGCTAATGTCTTAGGCTTTGTTCACATGGGCAAACTTAAAGTGGTTGTCAAGCCACTTGTAAAGTCTCTCCAATTCCCTCTGTTAGATAATGCTATGTTCCCTAGTGTGTGTGATTTAAAAAAAAAAAAAGCTGCTGTGTATCTTAATACATAGCGCCGATCGCCGCTCACGTGACCGCCCGACTCTCTCCTCTCCCAGGCTGACAGCTACAGTGGGAGGGGGCAAGAACTCCCGCTGATGTCAGCCGGGAGCAAGAGAGGAGAGGAGAGCGCTGGGCGGTCACCTGAGTGAAGATAGCATTATCTAACAGAGGGGATAGGAGAAACTTTACACTGTTATTCTATTATCAGGAAGGGAGGATTGGAGAGCTGACAGGCATGGAGGAAGGGGGAAGAGGACAGAGGATAGCTTCGGGTGATGGAGGTGCGTAAACTGACCATGGTGTTAGGGCTCAGCAGCCATGATAAACCGTGATCAGTTTACAGAGGGGAGGGCAGAGCCAGCCAGGTATTTCAGGTGATACAGGGGGCCAAATTACACAGCACAAGCATTGTGCTGTAGAATATGATTTAAAGAATCAAAATCTGTCAATTAGGACACAGTTGCTGCTCCCAATATGACATCTGTGTCACCAAATGCATGCTGTCTGCGATTGAGGGAACACACCCATACCCACATGACTGTCAAATTGGGAGCAGCGGCTGTGTCCATGCAGCCACTGTGTCCCAAGTTAAATAAATGGGGCTGCCTGCATAGGAATGCACGAAAAACGTGTGCATCCTTGTGTGCACAGCCCTCACAGAGACTTATGCTTAAGAACACTTGTGTGAATGAGGTTTTCTTCTGCAGATGCTAGCCACCTGGCTGTCATGCTGACTTCAATACCTTGCGTTACTGACTTGGAACTAGTATATGGATAAAGAGTACGGACTTCTGACCTACTGTAATACCTTCCAGACGTTTGTTTACAATTGGCTTTCTTTAGAAAGAAGTAATGTACCTTATAAAACTAATCACTTCATAAATAGAGTTTGGATTAAAACGATACCACAGAAAAAGTGTGGCTTTCACCCCACGAACAAAAGGATAAAACGCCTGCAGTATCCAGCAAGCCTAATCTCTGATTGGGACTAATTATGAACTGACTAATGAAAAACAAGAAGCTGTGCCAAGATGGTAGAAAGACTTTTTTCCCCCCCTTTTTTTGTAGAAGATGATTTACCAGAGAAAACGGATTGTTTCCATTCACGCTTTTAAAAAGCCGATAACAGGCAGACGCAGACAGCTGCCCCGCGGAATATTCCCACATTCCCCGAAAATAATTTGACACATCTAAAGCGTGTAACTACACATCTGGCAAAAAACAAGCCTGCAGGCAACAGTGCTGTCAATCGGAGAGACAGCCTTTATCCGAACAAACATGAGCAAGAAAAACACTGAGATCAATGCTGGATGGAAGGCCGAGAAACACGGAGACGCTGGTGCTTTCAAAAAAAAAAAAAAAAAAAAAAAAGAGCGAGAGAGTGATGGGAAAAGAAGAAAGAAGGTAGTTGGCAAGAGAAATGCGCACTGGGCAGAAATGAGAAGTGGGTGGTACATTGTCGACAGCTTACAAGGAAAGATACAGATCAATGATAACAAGAAAGTGAGAAACAGGTTTATCATCACCATCGTCAGACGTTGTCTTAAGAAAGACATGTTCTTGAATTTTCTTGCTTGTCGTTTGACGTTGCTGTGGGCCAAAATAAATTGCGCTCCCAAATTTCTTGAAATATTTCCAGGAAAAAAAGAAATGCGTCTGTAGGCAGTGTCATGTGTCAGTAATCTGTGCGGCTGTTGCACAGGCCCTGCGGATAAAGTATGACCTCTTAATTCCACCATAGGACTGGTGCTCAGTCACTTGAGTTTCCATATGAAACTGGGTGTATATTTTAGTCTGAGATCACACTTAAAGGGTTTTTTCCTTTTTGAACCGCAAATAGACCCCCCTGTGACAAACTCCATTCACTGTTGGCATTCTGGTAGTGCTGCAGGTAAAGCTCCAGTTGCTGGTCTCAGCAAAATGAGCGCAGAGCTAAAAGAAAAGGCCTTTTAAGGGCTAAGATTCAAGGATATTTTATTTTACTTTAGATTTATAGTAAAAGTCCATGCAAAAACTAAAATTCCTGCATCTATGGCCACCAAATGTTCTAACACTAACCTATCTAGCCCTGAAAAGAAAAAATCAGTATACATACCTTTTCTGCAGGCGATCCGACCCGATCTCCAGCGGTGGAAGCTCTGCTGAGTACATGTCCGACAATGGCTGTGAAATGAATGGGAAGTTACGTCACCCCTAGAGTTGCTATGAGGCTTCCATTGACGGACGTGTCCTCTGCATCCACCCACACAGCAAAGCCGCGGCTGACAGCTTGGTGTGGGATCAGAGCTTCCGCCGCTGGAGATCGGGTCGGATTGCCTGTAGAAAAGGTGTGTATACTGATTATTTTCTTTTTGTTCAGGGCTAGAGAGGTTAGTGTTAGAATGCTGGTGGCTATAGATATAGGGATTTTAGTTTTTGCATGGACTTACACTTTAAAGCATATTTAAAGGGTAACTCCATTTTCGGGAGAAAAAAATAGCAAGTAAAAAAATAATAATATAGTATATACAATTGTGAGACATATTGTAATTGAATGTTATTAAAAATAACCTTTCCTTTTCAATATTCAGCACTGTAATTTTCTGTAAAATGCAATATGACTACCTGGAGGTGTTCTGTACACAGAATGCGTACAGAGCGCCCACCATAACATCATTTCCTGCTTGTGCGATTGGCTCACTGATTTTCCCAGAAGTCTGCACTAAGATAGAAGATGCTAGTCAGATTTCCGGCATCCCCTGCAACAAAAATTTCATTTTTTTGTGAGATACGCCAAATAGGAAATCACATCTGAGTGATCAGCGGTGTTTGATTGCTCGGTTTTCAGTCTTAGAGCCAGCGGGGGACTGATGCTGCATCCACCTAGATAAGTATGATTCTTGAAAAAAATTAAAATAAATCCTGAACTTCTCTTTAACACCATCCTTCAATGAAACACCTGAACTCAATAATTCGGAGGGGTGTCCATAGTGTGAGAGATTCTTAGTGAGATGATGACTGCTCAATCATCTCAGTGCAGAAGTCAAAAGAATATTGTTGGTTATTAAAAGAAAGAGACCAAAAAAAGCACACCTGAGAAGATCATTGTATTTTGCGACTTCCTATTGATGAAGTAGCTCAGTGAGCAATCTACTGCTTTCCAGGACAGCCTGGTAAAAGTCTACAAGGGCCAAGTACACAGGGATGACCAATGCCAAATATGATTTCTGCCCAAGGAGAAGTAAACATTGCACAGGATGCAGTTATGCTTCAGGAGGTAGGTAAGAAACTCAGGGATTGCAGCTTATTTTTTGTTTGAAATAGAGGATTTGTTGTTAAAGCACAGTTTTCCTAGCGTGATCCTAACACATTTCCTACTCATGGCAAAAAAAACACGTTACTCTTTAAATTAGTTTTCTTCCCCACACTAACACATTAGTACAGAGATTATATTTTTACATCAAGCTGATCTTTATTACATATATATAAAAAATAAAATAAAAAAATAAGACTAAAATTTTCCTTTGAGGTCTGAGTAAGTCTGACAAGTGTAACATTCAACCCTTATTACCTACAAAGTTGCAGAACACCCTGAACAGTTGTACTGAAGTGCAACTTGCCTTTTAGCTATTGATGTTTGCTAATGTACGTCCGCCCGGACATGATGATAATGTGACATATGCTTCTTCATGTTGACTGTACGAAGGGTATTGATCGCACTGCACAAAGGAGAACTGATAAATACGATTTGGTTGTAACATTCCGACCCTATTAGTCTCATTTGAAGGCTTCTGGGAAGACAGATGGGGGACGGCTTTGTGAATGACCATGAAGTTGTGCCCTCTCTCACCTTGAGCACGTATTATCAATAGGCCGATCTATGGGCCTCATGAATGCATTCATCGTCTGGCACTTTAGCTTACTTGCACAATATTGATGAGAATACATTTTCATACATTACGCAGCTAATACTGTCTCTGCAACGGCCCCAGAGCACCTCTTCTGTACAGCAGGGGGGCGCTTCTGCCCTGCGGCCTTACCCAGTCACATCTCACATTCATTTACCTGGCCACAGGAAACAGGCCAGTCTGCGGGACATGCAGAATTTACACTAAGGGGTCTCTGTGGAGATCTTCATATTTTCATTTTTTGTGTTTGATTATTACAGCAACAAGAAAAAATAGCAAGCCTTCAGGAAAAGGGGAGAATTAGAAAATATTCGGATTTAATTATTTCTTTAGAACAGGGAAATCACATTTTTTTTTTTTAAATGTAAATGCGATTTATTTTATGTAAACCTCCTAATCTTGTGCGTTAAGGTTTTTATTCCCTTATTTCTACATATAACCTAAATTTATATGCCATATCTTACTCATTGTGCTGACTGACAGCCCTTGGATGGTGCTCACACAACTATATCTAAAACATACGTTATCGTTTTTTGTGTCCCATTGGGTTCCTGTCTTGGAGACACAACTGGAAGTGTGAGAAATGCTCTCCAAAGTAAGGGGATATCCCCCTTGGACAGTTGTCATGAAAAATGGGTCTCTTAAAAGGGGAAAAAGGTTACCAGGAAAGAAAATGATAGCTTAGAAGGAAAGCAACTACAGGTTCGGAAACGCTATAAACCCAGAAGCTCCTGCAATAAATTAAAAAAAAAAAAAGTGTAAAGTAATTGCTATCGAAATCACACTATATTTGCCTTTAAAGCAATTTTTGATACGATATATTTTTTAATTTGCCTACAGTGCCTTGAAAAAGTATACCGCTTGAAGTATTCCACATTTTGTCATGTTACAAACAAAAATGTAAATGTATTTTATTGGGATTTTATGTGATAGACCAACACAAAGTGGCACATAATTGTGAAGTGAAAGGAATATGATAAATGGTTTTCAAAATTTTTCACAAATAAATATGTGAAAAGTGTGGCGTGCATTTGGATTCAGCGCCATTCACTCTGATAACCCTAACTAAAATCTAGTGGACCTAATTGCATTCAGAAGTCACCTAATTAGCAAATAGAGTTCACCTGTGTGCAATTTAATCTCAGTATAAATACAGCTGTTCTGTGAAGCCATCAGAGGTTTGTTACAGAACCTTAGTGAAAAAAGAGCATCATGAAGGCCAAGAAACAGACCAGACAGGTCAGGGATAAGGTTGTGGAGAAGTTTAAAGCACGGTTAGGTTAGCAGACACTCTCCATCCAATTTGACAGAGCTTGAGCTATTTTGCAAAAAAGAATGGGCAAAAATGTCACTAGATGTGCAAAGCTGGTAGAGACATAACCAAAAAGACTTGCAGCTGTAATCACAGCAAAAGGTGGTTCTACAAACTATTGACTCAGAATACAAATGCACGCCACACTTTACACATATTTATTTGTAAAGAATTTGGAAAAACATTTATCATTTTCCTTCCACTTCACAACTTTGTGCCACTTTGTGTTGGTCTTTCACTTAAAATCCCAATAAAATAAATGTATGTTTTTGGTTGTACCATGACAAAATATGGAAAATTTCAAGGGGTATGAATACTTTTTCAAGGCACTGTCGTTTTGTTATGGTCTTAAATAAAGACGTTTGCATGTTTATAGAGAAGCTTTAGATTTGACTCCATCTAATCATCATCCTGCAACACTGTAATAGGTCGGCCAAGAAATAGTCCTGCACTATAAGGTAGAGCATAGAACCACTGTGTAGCATAGCAAAGCAGGGAGCACGGCCTGCATTAGTAATGAGCAAATATGGCTGTTACATGTACATGTACAGTGGGAACGGAAAGTATTCATACCCCCTTAAATTTTTCACTCTTTGTTATATTGCAGCCATTTGTTAAAATCATTTAAGTTCATTTTTTTCCTAATTAATGTACACACAGCACCCCATATTGAGCCCTGACTTATACCCAATTGAGCATCTCTGGAGAGACCTAAAAATGGCTGTCCACCAACGTTTACAGTCCAACCTGACAGAACTGGAGAGGATCTGCAAGGAGGAATGGCAGAGGATCCCCAAATCCAGGTGTGAAAAACGTGTTGCATCTTTCCCAAAAAGACTCATGGCTGTATTAGTTTAAAGGGTGCTTCTACTAAATACTGAGCAAAGGGTCTGAATATTTAGGACCATGTGATATTTCAGTTTTTCTTTTTTAATAAATCTGCAAAAATGTCAACAATTCTGTGTTTTTCTGTCAATATGGGGTGCTGTGTGTACATTAATGAGGAAAAAAATAAACTTAAATGATTTTAGCAAATGGCTGCAATATAACAAAGAGTGAAAAATTTAAGGGGGTCTGAATACTTTCCATCCCCACTGTATAATACTATAAACAAAAAAATTTTTGCTAACGACAGCCCCACTCCCTCTGATGATTTTTTTTAACTAAACAGAATGTTCCTTTATTGAGACAAAAAGCTCAAGGCATGGTACAAAATCGTCCAAGAATGCACTAAATCAAAAGACATAGTACAGGCGAGCATATTAGGCAGGTAATAGCGTGTACATCAACTAAGCGACAATCCACAGTCATGTAATTTAGTTCAATCCTCAGTCTGCTTTAGCTAGGACCACAACAAGACATAGCAGCCTACATTATCGAATTCCTTTAGCAGGAGAGGAGCCCTTCCAAAGCTGTCCATGGCTGCCATATTTTGTTGAACTTCTTAGGGCAGTTCCTATTGAGGTACGTCAATTTATAAAGTGGTAAAACAGCATTTATTGATTTTTCCCATGAGCCCACGGGGGGTGGGTGGGGGGGGGTGTTTGTAAGAGGCATTCCAACGCAGTACAATTTCCCTCTTGGCATAAAAGAAAAGATATGTCAGTAACAGTTTAGTGCAGCGAGGCCTCTGATCATCATCCTGGATACCCAGAAGATGCCAATTCCGGGGAAACAGGGAGAGTCAGCTGGAGGCGGCCATTAATATATTCCACTACCTCCTCCCAGTATCTGGCAATCATCGGGCAGCTACAGAACATGTGGATATATGTTCCTACTCCGTTCCGGCACCTAGGACAGTCCTGCGACCTTTGTGGGTACACCCTGTGCAGTCTCTGAGATGAATAATAAACTCTGTGTACGAGAAACATTCTGCCTAAAAATTTGTGAATCAGTACTGCTTGGACCTTGAAGAAGGGGACATACCCCGAAAGCTTGTCCTGAAAAATTGTATGTTAGTGCAAATAAAAAAAGTATCACGGACAGTACTCAATTTTCTCTGTCACAATTGCACTAATACGGCTACAACAAATCAAACTCTGTGTAGAAATTTGACCTGTATTAACTTTTCTTTTGAGGAAATCAACAAGCTAGTACTATCTGCTAAACAATCCTCTCTGTCTAGGTCTGGAAGGTCTATTTTGGAGGAGTCAGCCCTTAGTAAGTCCAAGTATAAAGCGGACAGGGGTATTGACAGCTGTTCCTGGGCTAGTAAATCCTCTATGGGATCCATACTCCGCCTAGGAGCAGCATGGCGTATCTGTAGGTATCTAAAATACATCCACCCAGGTAAATGGTATTTGGCTTTAAGGGTTGTGAAGGGGAGCAAGACACCCACAGAGAAAATATCTCCAAGTACTTTAACTCCATATCTAGCCCAAATCTGTGGATCAGGAAGAGTTCTGAAATGTGGGAGGCTAGGATTCCCCCAGAGAGGGCAGAAGGGGGACCATCTATTAGGACTTACAAACCACCGTCTGGCTACTGTTCAAACCTCGAGGGTCGTTCTGGTAGGGTGTGGGAGGCTACCATATGCCCGATGACCTCTATAAGCTAAATTTCCCAATTCCCGAAGTGATCCCAGGACAGCTGACTCGAGGCACACGGCGGCCTTGGATCTGTAGAGCACATACCACCAGTAGTAGGTTTGGATATCCGGTAGTGCTAGGCCACCGCAACGGACAGGAAGAGTCAGGGTCCATCTAGCCAATCTAGGGGCAGCTTCCTCCCAAATAAATGTATCAACGCACTTATCCACATCTTCAAATTAGAAATTGGGTATCCAGGTTGGGCATTTGCGGAAAACATATAGGCATTTACGAAGGAATATCATCTCAATAAGGTTTATGCGTCCCATAAGATTCAGTGGCAAGGAGGCCCGTGGCAATTTACCCGAAGCTGGGACAGGACCGGAAGCAGGTTTAGTTCAATGAAGCTCGTTAAATCCCGCCGAACCTGAACACCCAAGTACCTAAATTGATCCACCCAGAGTAACGGGACATCTACATTGGGGTCCCTAACCTGGGGGGTCCAAAGGGAAAATAGTTGATTTGGACCAGTTTATACGGATTCCCAAGAACCTACCAAATTCGTCAAATAGCTCTAGCACCGCCTTCAAAGACCCATCTGCGTCTTGTAGATACAATAGAGCGTCATCCACGTACAGAGAGATTTTCTCCTCCAGGGAGCCCACCCTCAGTCCCTGTACAATTCCAGAGTTCCAGATTCCTGCTGAATGACCAGGCCATTTTTTGTGATTTGGCACTGCGTCGCTTTAACTGACAATTGCGCGGTCGTGCAACGCTGTACCCAAACAAAATTGACTTCCTTTTTTTCCCACAAATAGAGCTTTCTTTTGGTAGTATTTGATCTTCTCTGCGGTTTTTATTTTTTGCGCTATAAACAAAAAAAGAGCAACAATTTTGAAAAAAAAAAATCCACAATATTTTGTACTTTTTACTATAATTATTTTAAAAAAAGCAAATTTTTCTGTTTAGGCCGATACTTATTCTTCTACATATTTTTGTTAATAAAAATCGCAATAAGCGTATATTGATTGGTTTGCGCAAAAGTTCTAGCGTCTACAAAATAGGGGATACATTTATAGTATTTTTTTTTTCACTAGTAATGGCGGCGATTTGTATCGTGACTGCGAACATTATGGCGGTCACATCGGACAATTCTGACAAATTTTTGGGACCACTGGCATTTATACAGCGATCAGTGCTATAAAAATGTCACTGGCAGTGAAGGGGTTAACACTAGGGGTGCGATCTAGGGGTTAACTGTGTTCCCTGCTAAGTGTTCTAACTGAAGGTGGAATGGGACTTGCTAGGGGAAGAGATAGATCTATGAACACACGATCTGTCTCTTCTCCCCTCTGTAAACACAGAGATCCCGGTTCTCGCTGTGTCACGAACGATCGCGGGAGCCCGGGGTCATCGTGACCACCGGGCACTCGCATCGGATCTGGGGGCGAGCAGTGGGCGCGCACGCGCGCCTCTAGTGGCCACAAATAGAAGCGACGTAACATGACTGCAAGTCGCGCAGCCGAGCCATGTTGCCGCATAACTTCATAACTTAATTTGCAAACTTCAAAATGTTGACATTCAATTTTGGAATGAATGGCCTTTCCCAAAATGAACGACACATACATGGTTAGAAATTCTTTCAGGAAATATTGTCCATCCTGCTCCTCCAAAATCTCATGTGACTGTGTTTGAAAACAAACATTGATTTGACCCCACTAACAATTAGAAAATTGAACAAACTTTCTTAAAACCCCACATTTTGAACAATATTCTACTAGTGTATGACCAGCCTAAATATAACAGGAGATCACCTCAGAAGTCCTGAAAGCAGCACTTTTAGCCTGCTCATAGGAAATCTGTACCCCATCGTGGATTTCAGGGTCTTGCCACACCATGCAGTAAAAGGTGTAGGTTTTTAAACATCTATGTAAGGTATGATACCTTATTACATTTTTCGTTGTAAATAAGCTGGGGGTGGTGGTGGATAACTTGTCAACTAAAGGGCACTTAACGTTTAATACGTCTAAATGAGTGGACATTTAATATGTCTTGTAGAGTGGATATTGGCTTCTTCAAAAACCTGCACCAGATGTTAAGGCGAGGTCCAGCGGCCCACGGGCTGGGCTCTCCCTATCCCCAGTGCTCTCCTCTCTCATTGTGCTGGAGAGAGGAAGAGCAGAGCGCTGGGGACAGGGAGAGCCCAGCCCATGGGCCGCTGGACCTCACCTTAACATCTGGTGCAGGTTTTTAAAGAAGCCAATGTCCACTCTACAAGACGCCTTGGGGCCAAGAATTAAATGAACCTGGCATAAAAAGACCCAGAAGCTGACCTGCAGCATTCCCCGGAGTACAGTCCAGTATATCTTCGATCCAGTGGGATGCCTAGGGGGTTATTACCATCAGACCTATGACTAGGGGCAGTCCCGTGTCAGTCCAGCAGCTGTCCTTGGAAGTTAAAGGCCGTGGCTGGGTTACAGTCGATTGCTTCTTGCCTCTTGCCGTTCGGTAAGCAGGCAATTCGTAAGGTGGTCGGGCACTTTTTATTGGTGTGAAGTCACTGTGGTGGTTACTTGATCAATTTATGGACTATTGATTTAGTATTTATGGACTGATTCACTGTTTATTTTTCACAATTTGTATTATATATTTTTTATTATTTATAATTATATTTGTGTTGTGAGCGCAGCTCCTTTTTATCCATTTATCTATATGTGTTTAACTCACTGCTAAATGTTGGGCTTTTATCAGCCTAATGAAATGACTGTGAAATAGTTAATGTGGAACAGATAAACTTAATCAGGCCAACCTCCCAATGGTGCATTCAGAGCTTTTGTTTGGTGTTTTTAAAGCTCTGCGTGCCGCTGACTGTTGTGTTTACTACATGGCCGTCATTTATTTATCCTTCTCTTGGCTACCTGGAGTTCCATCAGAACAGGGCATATCTTCCAGAACCCTTTATGCCCAAAGGCGATCAGGGAGGCTGGCCAGAGCTACAGAACACACTCTAAACAGCCCATTTACTGGGAAAGTTTAAATGCCAAGTTAGAAAAAATAGAAAGAGAAGTGGAATATGCCTATCTGTGGTCAACGGGGAACCCTATTCATCCTCTATTGTGCCAGCTCCCCTTTGAGAATCAAACTCTCCCTTTTATCCTGACTCTATTGTTAACAGACAATGCCAGTTAGATTTAGACTTGCTGCATACAAAGGGAAGGCATAGAGGCAGGGCTCTGCTCCCTGGTATGAAGTTCATGATCACTCCAGAGGGTGTTCAGTAATGTGAAGCTTAAAATTAGTAGCTATGAGACCAGTTCCTCATCCATAGTAAGAGCTGTTATTTAGGATATAATGTGCTATAATGTCAAAAAGAGGACACCAAATAAAGCATTTTCTTGCTAATAAATGGGATATCAGAGAAAATAAACAGTAGTGCAGTCTTAATGTGGCTCTTTAGACTAATTAAAAAAGTTAACTGACAGTATACTATAAAACAATTTTACAAGAATAATGTTTTTGCTAGGGCCTCTGTGTTCTCTGTTCACTTTAGTTTCCTTCTTGTCTAGCGCCACCAAGAGTATGATTTATTCAGCCTAGTGACAACAGGTAGATGAAATTATTGCTGTGTCACCGGTGGTGAGCAGGTGACATATGGGGGAGAGGAGGTTGGGAAACAGGGGCAGACTGAGAACTCATGGGTCCCCCGGGCAATAGAAGATTATGGGACCCCTGGGCTTACAGATGGCCGTCACGCCAGGAGTAAGTAACAAACAAAACAACATATAGAGTACAGCAGTCAGGATGAGCGACACGCTCACATCAGAGTCCTCCCTTACATCAAAGTCCCAACATTCTCCCTATAAATCACAGTCCACAGAGTGCCACCTTACGGCAGAGCCCCCAGTGTGCCTATGGCAGAGCCCACAGAGTGTCACCTTCCATCAATATCCCCTTACACATACCTTTGCCCCTGTCACAGTGCTTGGTGTGGCAGGCAGCTGTCTGGAAAAGTCTTTTAATTAGAAAAAAAAAAATCCACTTGTTGCAGCCTCTATACTGCGCAAGTGAGTCGTAGAGCCAGCGGAATAGTGAACTGCTGTGGTTGGCTTCAGATCTGGCAGTGGGGCATGTGAATAAAGACCATGCTTGATGTGTGCCATGATATCACTGCACAGGTGTGTACCCAGACCTGCTGCCTGATCCGAGGCCGAGCTCTGCAGTACACCAATCAGATGGCTCCAACTGGCAACAATTGCATTTTTCACGGGAATGGGATTGTTAGATCAACTTCTGTTGAGCAGCAGTGGGCACACCTGGTTCATACAGTATACACACGGATGCACAGCATACATACATATAGACACACATGCACAGTATACATACACACATACAGTATACACACATACAGTATACACACATACAGTATACACACATACAGTAAAACATGGACAGAAGAGGCAAAAATCAGCTGAAGATCAGCAGCATTGAAATGCGAAGAAAGATTTAAAAAAAAATTACACACATACAGTATACACACACACATGCAGTATACATACACTATATACACACACAGTATACATACACTATACACACACATACAGTACACACACACATACAGTATCAGTGGCGGTGCGTCCACAAAGGGCGCACAGGCGTCGCCCCCCCTCTCCTGTCACCTCTATATCACCATAGATAGATTCATGCATTGCATGAATCTATGGTCGCCATTGACACCCCCTATTCAAGTGTCCGGCCACTTTTCGGGCATCGGGCACCTGAATTACAGCGGCGGGGTATTTTTTGTAAGCGCCTGATTAGAGCCATAGGCTCTAATAGGCATCCAAAAAGGTGCAAACATGCCTGGGTTAGCAAAGCGAATGAATATTCGCTTTCCTAACAGTGAACCGCCTCTCAGCCAATCAGGTGCTCGGGTCTGTTACCTGTCACCTGATTGGCTGAAACGACAGGCGCTGTGAATCCACGCCTATCGCAGAGGACGGGAAAAGACATCGAGGAGCGTGGAGGACACCGGATACTGCTCGCCACCTGCCGCCGGGACCCGCTGCCCCACCGAGACAAGGTAGGTGCCGGACGGGTGGGGGGTGCATGCTGGCAGCATTTGATGTGCACAGTAGCGGCAATTGATGGGCACGCTGGCAGCAATTGATGGGCACACTAGCAGCAATTGATGGGCACAGTGGCAGCGTTTGATGGGCACAGTGGCAGCGTTTGATGGGCACAGTGGCAGCGTTTGATGGGCACAGTGGCAGCGTTTGATGGGCACAGTGGCAGCGTTTGATGGGCACAGTGGCTGCGTTTGATGGGCACAGTGGCTGCGTTTGATGGGCACAGTGGCTGCGTTTGATGGGCACAGTGGCTGCGTTTGATGGGCACAGTGGCTGCGTTTGATGGGCACAGTGGCTGCGTTTGATGGGCACAGTGGCTGCGTTTGATGGGCACAGTGGCTGCGTTTGATGGGCACAGTGGCTGCGTTTGATGGGCACAGCGGCTGCGTTTGATGGGCACAGCGGCTGCGTTTGATGGGCACAGCGGCTGCGTTTGATGGGCACAGCGGCTGCGTTTGATGGGCACAGCGGCTGCGTTTGATGGGCACAGCGGCTGCGTTTGATGGGCACAGCGGCTGCGTTTGATGGGCACAGCGGCTGCGTTTGATGGGCACAGCGGCTGCGTTTGATGGGCACAGCGGCTGCGTTTGATGGGCACAGCGGCTGCGTTTGATGGGCACAGCGGCTGCGTTTGATGGGCACAGCGGCTGCGTTTGATGGGCACAGCGGCTGCGTTTGATGGCACAGCGGCTGCGTTTGATGGCACAGCGGCTGCAAATAATGGCACAGCGGCTGCAAATAATGGCACAGCGGCTGCGTTTGATGGGAACAGCGGCTGCGTTTGATGGGAACAGCGGCTGCGTTTGATGGGCACAGCGGCTGCGTTTGATGGGCACAGCGGCTGCGTTTGATGGGCACAGCGGCTGCGTTTGATGGGCACAGCGGCTGCGTTTGATGGGCACAGCGGCTGCGTTTGATGGGCACAGCGGCTGCGTTTGATGGGCACAGCGGCTGCGTTTGATGGGCACAGCGGCTGCGTTTGATGGGCACAGCGGCTGCGTTTGATGGGCACAGCGGCTGCGTTTGATGGCACAGCGGCTGCGTTTGATGGCACAGCGGCTGCGTTTGATGGCACAGCGGCTGCAAATAATGGCACAGCGGCTGCAAATAATGGCACAGCGGCTGCAAATAATGGCACAGCGGCTGCGTTTGATGGGCACAGTGGCTGCGTTTGATATGCACAGTGGCTGAGTTTGATATGCACAGTGGCTGCATTTGATGGGCACAGTGGCTGCGTTTGATATGCACAGTGGCGGCAATTGATGTTTTTCTTTTTCAGTTTGTTTGCGCTCCCCCCAAAATTTTGAGCACCAGCCGCCACTGTACAGTATACATATACACAATTACACTTACACACACACACACCAGCACATTTCACCCAAAAATCAGCCTGATTGAACACACTGCTGCCCCCATCTCCTGGCATGCTGGGACTTGTAGTGCCCCAGCAGCTCACAGACAAATTAGTTGGTAATACAGGAGAAGAGGGGACAGTGCCTGTGTAGTGGTGGGCAGCTAATGAGTAGGGAGGTGTAGTAGAGATTGGGGGAGAAATTCAGGACATGTTCTTCCTCCAGGAGCATTGCACTTCTCACAAACAAAATTGATCTAATAGCCTCAGAGACAGGAGGAGCTCTGCTAGAGGTAACATCCTCCCTCTCTGCTCACCAGGGTAATCCACTGACCAGAATCCATTTTGTAAAGCTCAGCCAGTTTACATTATCAGGCAGCAGCTCGTCCCACACTGCAAGCTGTGTCCCCGCCTCCCTCTCCTCTCCTCCAGCAGTCGGCATCTCCTGCTCCTGTGTAAAAAAAAAATGCGCTGTGGAAGGGGGTGTGTACAGCGTGTTCCTCTTAGCTGAGGGGCAGTGCAGAGGCGGAGCAGATATCATCTCAGGATTTTCACATCAAAATAATGTCGGTGTCGGACATTTCAGGGACAGATGTAAAAAAACAGATTTTTACATACTGTCCCTAGTTTTACTGAGGCTGGCCACCCTGATGGGGCCCCCTAGTGGCATAGGGCCCTTGGTCAGTACCAGAGTGCCTGAATGGTCAGTCCGCCCCCTGTTGGGAAAGGTTTGTCTCTGACATGCTGTTGGTTTTGTCTTTTGAAAAATGGCAAAGTATACTTACACTGCAAGTATAGATTTAGCCTTGGTGGTGACCACCAATGATAAACAAGCACTCCCTTCAAAGACATAATGGGGTTTTCTTACTAAAACCAGAGTGTGCAAAACCTGGTGCAACTCTGCACAGAAACCAGGTTTTATTGCCAAAGCTCAATTGAACAAGCCAGATTAAAAGCTGATTGGCTACCAAGCACAGCTGAACCAGATCCTGAGTACACCAGTTTTAGCAAATCTCCCCTAATATGTCCATCCAACCTCAAAGCATTTGTAGGGTAAAAAACGTTCTTGTTACAAAAATATAACAATTTAAAAAATATGCTGCTGAAATAAAGTGCCTGTAAACCTAAAAGCAAAAAACTCTACCATTACTTATGATTTTTCATGCATACTGAAAATAGAGAGCTAACACTTTGTCGGAGCCAACCGTATAGAAGAACTTCATTAAAATAGCCAGGGATTGCTTAAAGCGGAGTTCCACCCAAAAAGTGGAACTTCCGCTTATACGCTGCCTCCCCCCTCCGATGCCACTGTTGGCACCTTTCAGGGAGAGGGGGGAACAGGGGACCTGTTTATGACAGGTCCCCTTCCCCACTTCTGAAGACAGGGCCGCAGCCCGATCTCCCGGGAGTTCGGCCCCCCTCCTCCTTCCTCCGCCACCGGGCCAATTAGAAAGGGCAGCATGCTTTGCGCAATTGGGAACCAGCCGAAAGGCTTCACTGCCAAGTTCCCTTACCAGGAATGGCGGGGCAGCACCCGGGAGTCGATCCAAAGTGCCCCAATATTAAAAATCAGGAGATACCCCCCTCCCCAGGTCAGTCTGTCCCCGAGTACAATTCTACCTCCAGTTCAGTCCCTCCCCAAGGTCAGTCTGTACCCCAGGGTCCTAAGAAAACCTGATGTCGCTTTTCTACACACATAAGGACATAAAGTCCTCTTTCCCTTTCTCTGCAGCCTCAGTTGCACTGCCAATGAATGAATAGAAGTCTCTGAACAGAGATCCCTATTCATACACAAACTGAAGCATATTAAACACAGTTTACACTTCTTCAGTGATGAATGAACACAGGAACAATCAATACCGATCGCTCACTGTGTTTATTCTAGAAGGGGCTGGTAAAGATGACATCAAATCTACATTAGTAGTCTGCGCCATGATACAGCCTGGCAGCTAGCATAAAATATAGATTGATATACAGATCCCAAAATGAAATAAGAAAGGAAACATGCAGCGCCAGTGCAATAAAATATCCCAATAAATATAAAATCCCAAAAGTATGGTGATAAAATAAACAAAAATATTTGTAAAATATGCAAGCAAATAAAGTCCCTTAAAGTGATTGTAAAGTCATTTTTTTTCTATAAAAATAACAAACAAGTTATACTTAACTGCCCTGTGTAGTGGATTAGCACAGAGCAGCCCGGATCCTCCTCTTCTCGGGTGCCTTTTCTGTGCTCCTGGCCTCTCCCTTTCTGTTGAGTGCTCTCACAGCAAGCAGCTTGCTATGGGGGCACCTGAGCCAAGTCTGATCGGCTGAAAGATCCTATTGGATGCCTAGGAGGAGGAGAGAAGATGCACGGCGGAAGCCGCGTTGATCTCAGAAGAGAAGAGGACACAGGAGATGCTGCCAAATGCCCGTCGCAGCCTGATCCCCTGACCGATGTGCCGGATGGGGTGAGTGCCGGTGGACCAGCAGACGGGGTTGGAGGTTCCGGCGCGAGGGGGGAGGGGTTGGTTTTTGTTTTCCACTCCCCCCCCCCCAAAAAAAAACCACCAGCCGCCACTGCATGCTAATCCATACTTTGAAAATCCTTGGGCTTTATTACAGGTATAGGGCAAGTGACATGAGAATTTTAGGTCTGCATATTCGTTCTCAGGGTATTGAAGACTGAGGAAAATCGACATGACAGCCAGGCACATAGCAAAGCCCTTGCATTTGACTCATGATAGGCTTCCTTTATGCTCAATTACAAGTTATGTCAGCTACAATATCAACTGTAAAAGACTGCAACAGGGCACAGCAAATGGATGTCCATGCATACTTTTGATATTTTCTTTTCTATGACTTTTCATATTTTCAGCTCTGACTTCAGTGGATAAAGGCTGAGCTTACTCTTGTAAATCTATTTTTTTCACCAGCATGGGCATTGTATGAGATCTGGAATAGAAGATGCACAGACTCAGAAAAAAACTCACTGCTCCGGGCCCTTCTGCCAAGGCAGGGGTTTCATAAACAAACCTAACTAATAAGGCAGACTTGCTGACTCAGCATGTATTGAGAAGCGAGCTGCAGAATGAATTAGTCTTGGCTCTGGTGAGGTTGCGGGGTTAATGTCTCCCAAACATGAGAGTCAGGAGAAGGTAAGAGACAGATCTGTGGGGAGCGCCTTACCATCTTGTTTCCAGATACCATTCCCAGTCTTATGCCTGGTACACACATGTCGTCTTTTTTCGTTCAAACCAGCAGGCTGAACGAAAAATAAAATAAAATGAGGAGCTTGCTGTACTAACTATGCAATGTTAGTACAGCGATCTCCCCACTAAACTATTGTGTTGTAACAGGGGGACCGCATCCCTGCCAGATCACACCAGTCAGCTGCTGGTTTTCCAAAATGCTTGTTCGTCAGAAGCTGTCCGTGAGATCGGCTTCTGTCAGACAAGGACCTGCACACACGAGCCAAACGGCGGCCGGTTTTTATCATAGCGACTAATTTTGGCCCATGTGTACGGGGCTTAAGTGTTTGACGGTCAGAATAAATACAGGTGTTAAGCCTGGTACACACAGGTTTTTTTTATTTTTTTGTTTAACCCAGGGTGCTGAACTAAAAACAACTGAAGAACTCGCTGTACTAACTGAGATGTGAGTGCAGCGATCTCGCCGCTGAGCTAGTGTGTCGGGCAGGCTGCTGTACACACTCACTGAATGTTGGCTGGTTGCTGTTAAACCGGCTAATAACAGGTGATAAAGCTATGTTACAGGGGAGACTCAGAAAAATAATAACTGCTGCGTTAATCTTAGTGGCAGTCTGTACTGTCTATCTTTTTTTTTTTCTTGCTCATAGTTACCCTTTACATTACTTAACTAGGGTAAGCTATATTGCAAGATCTACAAAAAGAAAAGGGTTTACTCTTTGAAATTTAAACTAAAGAAATCAAGTGAAAAAATCAAGTAGAAAAATAGGACATGCCAAAGAAAGAGTTAAATAGCGATCTCTAGCACTTTAATTAACAAAATCAAAGTTGCATTGACAAAGGATTATTCGTGTTTGTCTTAGCGCTACCTGACATAGCAAAGCAAATGTGCTATAATTATTTGGACAGGTCTCTGCGGAGCAGCAAGGGCGAGCAATGATGTTCTTTAACCATTAGGTTGGTTGTAATGGTTGTACATTAGAAGATCAGAGCAATCACAGACCTTTTGTAGGCATAGTATTTACATACAATATTGCATAATAGGAAATTATGTTGATCTTACCTTTTGAAAGACCTGATAGTTGGACTTCGACCAAATGTCCAGCTGTAACAGAAGAAACAAGCTAGATGTTAGATGTTGGTCCAGCATTACTTCAGAACCTACCCCAAAATTATATTATGGACAGACATGGGTGGGTTGACTCAATCAACAGCTGTTGACATCTGTTAGGGAGCCCACAGACACCACCGGGGAAACGCTATAGATGTTTAACCACTTCAAGACTGGACCGTTTCACCCCCTTCCTGCTTAGACCAATTTTTCAGATTTCAGCGTGGTTTGAATGACAATTGCTGTTATGCAAGACTGTACCCAAATAAATTTTGCATAACTTTTTTGAGACAGATAGAGCTTTCTTTAGGTAGTATTTAATCACCGCTGTTTTTTTTTAACAAAATATTTTGAAAAAAAAATGTTTTTTCTTAGTTTCTGCTATAAAACTTTGCAAATAATTTTTCTCCATAAATTTATGTCAATATTGTACTCTGCTACATTTTATTGTTAAAAAAACTGGTGTATATTATTTAGTCTGTGTGAAAGCTATAGAGTCTACAAACTATTTAAAAATTGATCCATTCTGCCCATTTCAATTCTTGAGGCCCAAAAATGCCAAGACAGTACAAATACCCCCAAAAGTACCCCTTTTTGAAAAGCAGGCAGTTCAAGGTATTTAGTAAGATGCATGGTGAATTTTTTGAAGGTGTAATTTTTTTGCCACAATTCTTTGGAAAATTATGAAAGTAGACACTTTTTTTTTTTTTCAGAAATTTTTTTTAATTGCAGGTACATATATAGCGTAATCAATTTATACAGTACTTTACACAATTATATTGTACATTCACATCAGTTCCTTACCTCAAGGAGCTCACAATCGAAGGTTCCTAACTCACATTCAGACATACACATACTAGGGGGAATTTAGGAGCCAATAAAACAATTAGCATGTCTTTGGAGTGTGGGAGGAAACTGGAGTACTCAGAGGAAACCCACGCAAGTACAGGGAGAACATGTAAACTCCAGGCAGGTAGTGTCATGGTTGGAATTTGAACCGATGACCCCAGTGTTGTTAGGCGGCAGTACGAATTACTTAGCCACTGTCATTTTAACAAGTTATTTCTCACAGACCATAGGCATACTTATATTTACACACCAAAACATGTTTTTCTCTCCCAAGTATGGTGGATACCATGTACGAGACTTTTTCACAGCCTAGACGCCTAGAGGGGCCCAAAATCCAAGGAGTGCCTTCCAGCTTTCTAGGGACATAGGTTACTGATCTAATTTCCTGAGTAACATTACACATTTCTGGAGACCCTGGAGCACCAGGATGGTGGAAACGCTCACAAAATGGCCACATTTTGGAAAGCAAACACTCCAAGGTTTTTTTTTTGGCATGGTGAATTTTTTTGAAAAAGTAATTTTTTTCCACAAGCTTCTGGAGAATGTGGAAAGACAATTAAAATGTATATTTTACACAAAGTAATTTAATAACATATTTCTAATACAACGCATAGACATACTTAGAATTACACCCCAAAACACATTCTATCAATCCTCCCATGTATGGGGATACCACACGTGAAACTTTTTTCAAAATCCAAGGAGCACCTTAAATTGCTTGTTACCCTAAAAAAATATTGATCCTGTTCCTGTAAAGCATGAACAGCACAGTGCTTGTGTCATACCTGGCCGATCCTGCCTGGTTCTGCCTGCCCTCCTGTAAACTGACCACGGTTTATCATGGCTGCAGAGCCGTGACACCAAGTTCAGTTTACGAGCCTGTCATCCGCAGCGCTTCTCTTTCCCCCTCTCCACCTCCCCTCCCTGCTCATCAGCTTGTGACTGTGCCACGCTCCCCTCTTGCTGCTGAAAATACTTAAAGTACAGTACATACAATCCTCTCTGTTAGAAAACTTTCTATGCCCCGTGTCTGTGCTTTGTAAAATATTTGACGATTTCTACCTTATTTCATAGCGCCGCTCACGTGACTGCTCGCTGCTCTCCTCCCGGCTGACATCAGCGGGGGATTCTCAGCCCCTCCCGCTGTAGCTGTCAGATTGTAGAGGGAGCAGCGAGCAGTCACGCGAGTGCCGAATGCTGCAGTGAAACAAGATAGAAATCATCATATTTTTTCTAGAACGTTTTCTAACATAGAGGATTGCATGTACGTTACAAAGTGGCTTTACAATCACCTTAAGGCTTTCTAGGGGCATAAATCATCTAATTTCCTGACTACCTTTCAAACTTTTTAAGGCACTGGAGTGCCAGGACAGTAGAAACAAATTGGGGGACATGCAGATGGGTCAGTTCAGGGGGCAGGCAGAAACACAGTCAATAAACAGGCAATGGATCGGTCCAGACAATAGGCAGAAGTGTGGTCAATAAAATAGGCAAGAGTCAGTTCAGGCAGCAGGCACAATGTTGCTGGCTGCACTGGCTTTGGTGATGCTGTACTGATGTAGCAGAGATTAGGGACACTGTTGATGGCTGCACTGGCTCTGGTGATAGTTGGGACTGGTGTGGCTAGAGAAGAGGAATATTGTTGCTGGCTGTACTGGTGTGGCAGCAATCAGTAACATCAATACTGCTTTGGAAACACTGACTAGTGTAATGGTAATTGGGTACACTGGTCACACGGTCTGCCTATGGGGCCTTGCGGCTACATAAATCACACCCCACAGTTAAGCCACATTTTTACCGCCCCTCAACTGCTCTTCTGTTAGCTGGGAAGGTAGAGGACGGGAGTGTACACATGCCTGAATTATATCCCATCACACTCGGTGGGCACTTCAGCCTGCTGAGCGCGACTTATTCAATTTATGGGGACACGCTGTAACTGCCCCACATCCGGATTTGCGGCGTGGTAGTCCAGCATTTGGGGGTTAAAAATGGGCAGTGAGGAGACGATACAGCAGCTCCTCACCGCATGTTAAATGCTTTTTGAAGAGAAATCTGAACATGGATCACTCTACAGAGCATGGAAAGTGTAAATGAGCCCTACATAAAAAAACAAAAAACAAAACAAAAACTCTGTCACCAGAGCAGTGCAGTGTCACCATAGCGACATTGTACTGCTCTGTTCAATGATCAGATACACTGCATGCTTTACTGGCATACCGTGTCTCTGATCACTAATCAGAGCAGCGCATCGCCATAGTGGCACTGCACTGCTCTTGCGACAGTGATCATTTATATTTATCTATTTTACTTCTTGAGGGTGTAGTACAGTGCCCAGCACTGCAGCCTTTGTCATGAATGATCGCTGTGGCCGAGGAACACAGCGATCACAGATAGCCCCACTGTGTGGCAAGAATATAAAGACGTACATCCTCCCGAATCAAGGAAGCTCTCTCACACAGCTTACGGGCAAGTAGGTGGTTCAACTTTTTGGCTGGGAGATCTCACCACCAAGAAACACAAGAGAGAAATAATCAGTTCTCAGTGAAGGTTCTGTACTTGTTCTGTAAAGCTGAAGACAATTTGTAACATCTTCAAGACACTTCCTCAGTTGTAATGTCAGGAAGATACCTCAGCATTAAGGCCTCATGCACAGGACGTTAGAAAAAAAGAGCTGCTTCACATGTTATGGAGATGCCCAAAACTTGATCGTTATTGGGCTGAGGTTTTACAGAATGTCTCCCGTCTAGTCCAGGTACCTGTGCCTTCCACCCTTCTAGAGTGCCTATTGGGAGCAGTAGATGAAGAAATGTACCAGAAAGGAATGTATATTATGGTTACTAGACTACTGTACCTAGCTAGAACATTCACAGCTAGACACTGGATGGCACCTACAGTACCTACTGATAAGCAATGGATGTAAACTCCTTAGGGAACAATGGGCTTATCGCCATAGGAATGCTGTGTCAAAATTTGATTTAATCTACAATGTGTTTTAGTTTTTTGGACACTTGGTATATCTAAATACGATAGCTTAAAAAAAGTGTTTCCTACTGATTCAATGGATGTTATACCAGATACTAAAGGTTCTTTCTATTTGTTATGTCTAGGTGGACTGCAACCTATTGGTTTTCATCTGCTGATCTTTAAACAGTTTTTGGACAGATTGTAACTACTATTGAATTTGTCTATCTATGGCATACATTTGTATGGTCACTTTATGCATTAACAAATAAAAAAAAGTTTTGATACAAAAAAAAAAAGAAAAAACGAGCTGCAAAGCCACTACCAACGCCAGGCAAAAAGCGGTTGTAAAAACGTGTTTTTAGTAGCGTTTTGCATTGATGTTAATGCATGTTTAGATGCGCTGGCTTTTAGCAGCGTTTCTCTGCCTCTAGTCAAAATCAATAGTTCCCTATGAGAGCTCACTGATTTGAATAAAAGTCGCACCACAAGTCGGATCACAGTGATCCGACTTGCACTGTGGCTTGTGCGCTGAGGATTTTGAAGGGTAACCCTCGCCAAAATGAAAAAAAAAAATGGCATGGGGTCCCCCCCAAAAGCCATACCAGAACCTTATCTGAGCACGCAGCCCAGCAGGTCAGGGAAAGGGGGGGGGCAAGCAAGGCTGCCTTCAACATAGGGGGGGGGGTGAGTGCTATTGAGGGCATGTGGCCTGGTATGGTCAAGGAGGGGGGTCCCAGTTTCCTGACCTTCCGGGCTGCGTGCTCGGATAAGGGTCTGGTATGGATTTTGGGGGGCGACTCACATCAATTTTTTTGCCATGGGGTTCCCCTTAAAACCCATACCAGACCAAAGGGTTTGGTGTGCTCTTAGGGGGGAACCCCACGACAGTTTTTGTTTTCATTTTGGCGAGGGTTCCCCTTCAAGATCCTCAGCGCACAAGCCGCACAAGGACATAGAAAAAAAAAAAGATACAACTAGAGACTGAATGTCTCACTCCCCTGTTCTACCAAACCTGAACCGAGCGGGCTTCATCCCAAAATTATGTCCTACAGTGGGGAACATTACCAAGGGCAAAAAGTGATGATATTAAGGCAGCTCTAAGCTATACAATACCCTCTTCATTTAAAGCACAAGCAAGGTGGCCACTGTTTTTTTTTTTTAATTGGAAAAACCAACTTTATTGAAAAACGTAAGCATGGTACATAAATCAATATAGACCAACATAGCCTTGACAATAGTACATACATGAATATATTGAAATCTGTATAGCCTAAAGTAAAACAGATCAATGCTGATGAAGTCAATGCACAATATATATAAAAGAAAGAGAGAATACAAAGGGGGAAGGGGGGAAATATGGGGTGAGGCTATTAGGTGCACGTTTCACTGTCTGCTAACCATCTGCTCCAGACCTTTTCATATTTAAGCGAACACCTTCTATGGACGTAAATCAGTTTTTTTATATGGAAGAGTGTCATTAACCTCCTCCTTCCAGCATTGAATTGTAGGGGGCAGGGCCTGCCTTCCACATACGGGCTACCGCTTTCCTTGCCAAGAATAGCGTCTTGTGCAAAAAGGTATGGAGGGGTTTGTCTGTGTCTAAGGCCGGCAACAGACCGGTCACTCCATTTTAGGTATATTTACAAACATCCCTCACATGGAAGGGGTCAGGCTTCCGGCTTGCTCCCATGCATCCAGCCTCTGGGATGCCTCCTCCCCTACCTCCCCCATTCCTTTAAGGCCCCTTTCACACTGGGGCAGTAGGTGCATCGGCGGTAAAGCGCCGCTATTTTTAATGGCACTTTAGCGTCAATTTTGCGGCGCTATTCGGCCGCTAGCGGGGCGCTTTTACCCCCGCTAGTGGCGGGGAAAGGGTTAAAACCACCGCAATGCCGGCGGTATAGCCGCGCTGCCCCATTGAATTCAATGGGCAGTAGTGGTTTAGGAGCGGTATATACACCGCTCCTTCACTGCTCCAAAGATGCTGCTAGCAGGACTCACTTGCGTCTGACAGATGCGAGTAGAGGAGAACCGATCTGCATCTTTTCTGACAGGGGGGGGGGGTCTGTGCTGATTGTTTATCAGCGCAGCCCCCCCCCCCGCAGATGCCCACCCAGGACCACCAGGGATGGCCACCACAAAGGACCACCAGGGATATGCCAATCAGTGCCCAGGCAGCTGCCAATCAATGCCCATTAAAAATGCCTGCCAGTGTCAGTGCCATCAGTGATACCTATCAGTGCAATGTATCTGTGCAGCCTTTCAGTGCCCATCAGTGCCCACCAGTGCCACCTATGAGTGCCCATCATTGTCGCATATCAATGCCCATCAGTGCTGCCTATCAGTGCTGCCTATCAGTGCTGCCTATCAGTGCCCCCTCATCAGTGCCCCCTCATCAGTGCCCCCTCATCAGTGAAGGAGAAAACTTACTTTTTTTACAACATTTTATAACAGAAACGTAGAAAAACTTTTTTTTCCCCCAAAATTCTCTTTTTTTATTTGTTTAGCAAAAAATAAAAACCACATAGGTGATCAAATACCACCAAAAGAAAGCTATATTTGCGAGAACAGAATGATAAAAATGTTGTTTGGGTACAGTGTAGCATGGCCGCGCAATTGTCATTTAAAAAGTGGCAGCGCTGAAAGCTAAAAATTGGCTTGGGCCGGAAGGGGGGTAAGTGCCTGGTATTAAATTGGTAATGTGACCTATAAACTGTACAACTCAGTTGAACAACAAACTGAAATCTTTAGGTGGAGGGAAATAAAAATAAAAAACTAAAATAATATGGTTGCATAAGTGTGCACACCCTTAAACTAATACTTTGTTAAAGCATCTTTTAATTTTATTACAGCACTCAGTCTTTTTGGATGAGTCTAGCATGGCACATCTTGACTTGGCAATATTTGCCCACTCTTCTTTGCAAAAACACTCCAAATCTGTCAGACTGCGAGGTCATCTCCTGTGCACAGCCCTCTTCAGATCACCCCACAGATTTTCGGATTCAGGTCTGGCCTCTGGCTGGGCCATTCCAAAACATTATGCTTCTTCTGCTGAAGCCATTCCTTTTATTGATTTGGAAGTATGCTTTGGGCCGTTGTCATGCTGAAAGATAAAGTTCCTCTTCATGTTCAGATTTCTAGCAGAAGCCTGAAGGTTTTGTGCCAATATTGACTGGTATTTGGAACTGTTCATAATTCCCTTTACCTTGACTAAGGCTCCTGTTACAGCTGAAGAAAAAGAGCCCCAAAGCATGATGCTGCCACCACCATGCTTCACGGTGGGTATGGTGTTCTTTGGTGATATTTTGGTTAGATTTATCACAAACTAAAGGTTTGTGATAAATATATGAAGCTGCGCTGAAAAATTGAACTGAAATTGTGAAAACACAAAAGTGAGTCACTATAATGACAAAAACATGTAATAAGTTTCATGTCATTATACTGATTAATTTTTGTGTTTTCACAATATTGGAGTTCAATTTTTTAGCGCTTCTTCATATATTTATTACAATTCTTGCATTTAGTGTCACAGATTGCTTAAGCAACTGCTCATTTGTAATTTATATGTTTTAGCGTGGATATCCTATATGATTTTTGATTTATATAAAGTTTTATTACCACTTTAAAACAATTCCTGCCTTCACTCATTTGAATGTCCTGGAGGATGTGTCAGGAAAGATACATTTGGAGTTCAAAATGTAAATGTGGGAAGCATATTGCTTAGTTATCCATAGAAAGAAAATGTGTCAATATGCGACATATGTCATTTTTCATCAGATAAAACAGTCTGTTCTACTTTTCCTTCTTAAATGAATAAATGCACCCACATGCATTAACAAAAATGTGCATTTATTAATGTTTTGCATTTTGAGTCTGCAATGCACTGGAACCAAGATCAGTGTTATGGGATTTTGGTTACAGGAAGTATCAATGGACTACAAGTGTGATGACATCACCACAGTTAATGAGAATTAGGAGGCCCTCTGCTGCTTTGGAAAATGGGACTTGTAGTCTCTCGAGTCACAGATATCTGTGAATGGATGTTTGCCCAAACAAAATTTGTATAATTTTTTTCACACAAATAGAGCTTTCTTTTGGTGGTATTTGCAATATAAATAAAAAAAAATAAAAACACAAAAGCAATATTCTTTAATTTCTGCTACAAAACATAGCCAATAAAGAATAGGGATGGGCCAAATACCCCCGGTTCGGTTCGCACCAGAACATACCGAACAGGCAAAAAATTCGTCAGAACACACGAACACCGTTAAAGTCTATGGGACACGAACATGAATAATCAAAAGTGCTCATTTTAAAGGCTTATATGAAAGTTATTGTCATAAAAAGTGTTTGGGGACCCGGTTCCAGCCCCAGGGGACATGTATCAATGCAAAAAAAGTTTTTAAAGTGGCTGTTTTTTCAGGAGCAGTGATTTTAATAATGCTTAAAGTGAAACAATAAAAGTGCAATATTCCTTTAAATATCGTGCCTGGGGGGTGTCTATAGTATGCCTGTAAAGTGGCGCATTTTTCCCGTGTTCCCTGCACAAAATGACATTTCTAAAGGAAAAAAAGTCATTTAAAAGTACTTGCGGCTATAATGAATTGTCGGGTCCCGGCAATACAGATAAAAGTCATTGAAAAAAAATGGCATGGGATCCCCCCCCCCCCCCTATTTCATTACCAGGCCCCGTACCAGACCCCGTACCAAAAAAAAATAAAAAATTGCGTGGGGGTCCCCCCAAATTCCATACCAGGCCCTTCAGGTCTGGTATGGTTATTAAGGGGAACCCTGCGCCAACTTTAAAAAAAAAATGGCGTAGGGGTCCCCCTCAAAATCCATACCAGACCCTTCAGGTCTGGTATGGATTTTAAGGGGAACCCCGCACCAGAATTAAAAAAAAATGGTGTGCGGGTCCCCCCTAAAATCCATACCAGACCCTTATTCGAGCACGCAACCTGGCAGGCCGCAGGAAAAGATGGGAGGACGAGAGAGCGCCCCCCCTCCTGAACCGCACCAGGCCACATGCCCTAAACATGGGAAGGGGGCTTTTGGGTAGCCCCCCAAAGCACCTTGTCCCCATGTTGATGGGGACAAGGGCCTCATCTCCACAACCCTTGCTGGTGGTTGTGGGGGTCTGCGGGCAGTGGGCTTATTGGAATCTGGAAGCCCCCTTTAACAAGGGGACACCCATATCCCGCCCCCCGTTTTAAATGGTAACGGGTACATTGTACCCGTACCATTTCACAAAAAAAGTGTTAAATGTTAAAAAAAAAAACCACAAGACACACTTTGGGACAAGTCCTTTATTAAAAAATAAAAAAATAAAAATGTTCCACAAAGTCCATTCATCTTCTTCTCTCGCTCCGCCGATGGACCAAAAAACCCCCCCAAAAAACCCGCAGGCCGCCCCCGATCCGCTTCCATGGGAGGCTCCCACCGTCTGATGCGTTCTCGCAGGTGATAGTTCTTATATAACTGAGGGCGGGGCCACACACAATTTTTTGAGATGAGAAACAGAGGGATCGTTCCATCTGTACAGAGCCCTGTGTTAATTGTCAAGACAGGGTTTTGGGCTGTGATTGTACAGCCAATAAGCAGGTCCCATCCGTGAATCATTGGTGGCGGGAAGGGCCCTAAACCCGGAAGCAGGCAGTGACATACATGTACGTCACTTAGCCTGTGTGGGTCCACAAGTGGTTAAAGTCCGCAAGAGAACTGTAAGGGGGAGAGGATGTGCAGAGGATTTTGAGAGAAGTGAAAAGGTTTTTTTACATTTCAAGAAACCTTCCCTTCATCTTGTACAATAAAGCCGCAAGAATTTAAAATAATGGCAGGAGCCTGCAGACAAAACAACTTAGAGATACAGTTAAGAGTGGGGACTGAGGGCTCTGACCATGTTTCATGTTACATCATAAATATGGGTGTAATGTGAAACATAGAAAGGTAGACTTTTAAAGTGAATGTAAACCCTAACAATAAATTTCACTTTTACTTAATTCTGGTTGAATAAACCATTGAAAGTGTTTGTTATACATGTTGAATAATCGCAATAAAAAAAAATGGTGCTCCTGATACCTTGTGCTATCCTGTGCTCTATGCAGTGTTGTTTCGCCATCTGTGTCCCATTTCCCTTCATTTCCTGTCCCCATAGCCAAACATGAAATGAAAGGAAATTCCTGCAAACCACTTCTCCTTGGGTGAACGTCATGACTTTCTGGCGTTTAGGTGGATAAGCACGCATTATTCAGATATCTTCTTTTTCTGCTGATGATTCCCGTCATGTGAAAACAATCATAGCTGCTATTCAGCCACTTGATTGTTTTTATAGGCAGTGGGGGGTGTCCCCCTCCCGCCGCCATCCGTTGCTTCTACCGCCGCGCCCGTATGATCGGCGAGCCAGAGAATGAATCGGCCAGTGGTGCTGGCCAATTACCATAGAAAATACCACGGACCAGATGGTCCCCGGCAGTCTCTATGACCTTCTCAGCCTGGGCACGACGTTATAACGTCACGTCCGGCCTCGGCAGATGTAAACACTGCTGTTGCCTCGGCTGGGAAGCCAAAATCATTTATTTATTTTTTTATTTCATGCTTTTCATCCTAGAGGCGAGATCTGGGGACTTATAGACTCCAGATCTTGCTGTAAAGAGGACCTGTTATGCCCTATTAATAAATTATTAATAAAAGTGATAAAAAAATAAAATAAAAGGGAAAAAGTGTCAAAATACAAAAGTAAAATAATAATAAAAAAAAATTGAAAGCGCCCCCCTGTGCCCCGCGTGAAGCGAACACATACGTACATCATGCCCGCATATGTAAACTTCGTTCAAACCAAACATGTGAGGTATCCCTGCAAACGTTAGAGCGAGAGCAATAATTCTAACACTAGACCAACTCTGTAACTCTAAACTGGTAACCGTTACATTTTTTTTTAAGGTGTTGCCTATGGAGATTTTTAAGTACCGTGGTTTGTTGCCATCCCACGAGTGTGCGCAATTTTAAAGCGTGACATGTTAGGTATCTATTTACTCTGTGTAAGACCATCTTGCACATAATACAAAAAAATAAAAATTGGGCTAACTTTAGTTTTCGCTGCTTAAATGACCAGGCCATTTTTTGCGATAACGGCACTGTGTCGCTTTAACTGACAATTGCGCGGTCGTGCGACACTGTACCCAAACAAAATTGACGTCCTTTTTTTCCCCCACAAATAGAGCTTTCTTTTGGTGGTATTTGATGATCTCTGTGGTTTTTATTTTTTGCGCTATAAACAAAAAAAACCCCCACAATTTTGAAAAAAAACCACCCACAATATTTTGTACTTTTTGCTATAATAAAGCTGACACCCGCATGCTATCCTGCTTAAAGGCGCCAACGTACAGCTACGACGGTTCACGGGATCGTGCCGACCTGCCGCAGTATAATGACGGTGGCTGGTCGGCAAGTGGTTAAACTTTTTTCCCCTACAAAAAGTTGCAACGACTGCCATTTTATTCCCTTGGGTCCCTGCTAAAAAAAACATATATAATATTTGGGGGTTCTAAGCAATTTTCTAGCAAAAAAATGATGATTTTTACATGTAGGAAAAAGGAGTGCTAGAATAGGCCCAGTATGGAAGTGATTAAGGGAATTCCTTGGGGACCCCCTGGCCCCCAGAATTACTGTTCCCATTAAAGATTTCCCCTCTTACTTTTCTGGGGACAACCAAAAATGTGGGATTTTCTTTTACTTTCAATGATAATGGTAAACAGGACAAATAGATAGGGTGACTCTCTTTACAGGGGCGCACAGCAATAAAAGCTGACAAGTGTTCTAATCCCTCTACAGTACACTATACAAAACTAAAAAAAAGTTTTGTCTTTAGTTATACTTTAACAAAAGAAAAGTAATGCAGCAATCACATCTAAAGACTGGTAAAGCTGCAATTTCTTACATTTTTGCTGTTGGGTTCAGATACAGCCATTATACAAATGAATCATTTGCTGGAGCTGAAAGTAATGCTTCAATACTTTCTGGTAACATCTTATAATATTTTTGGTAGAGAAAAATAAAATGTTTGCTGAAAGATACTTTGTATAACAGTTTGTTTGACTAAGGAATCAGGCACAGCCCTTGCAAGTACTAGCCTGTGTATTGGTATTCTTGGAACCTACCATTGGTAGTTGACCAGGTCACTTTAACATTGAATTCCATGTAGATAAGACAAACACCATTTAGTTTAGTTATGTATTCCTAAAGCAACGATTTTTTATGCCCTCAGCTTCATGTAGTCCACAAAACACTGTTGGCACAGGTTCTAAAAACAAAGAGCTGTCAAAAATACTACAATATGGGTCACCTCAACATCTGGCATGCTGAATATTATAGTCCTTCAGCAGCTGAAGATTGTCCCTGACTATTTTGTGCTTGTGTAGTGCAAATTTTGACAAATTCAAAGATAAAAAACTGGATCAAAACTGCACTTTGATTTCTGTTTATTGTTTTCCTTTCCTGCCCTTACTTCCCATAAAAAAGAATTTTAATGAGTCAATGTAAAAGGAAAAAAAAAAAGAAGAAAACTTTTGTGCACGATAATGAGGCCCCCCCCCCCCCCTAATATAAACCCTCCCCAATTCCTGGCCAGACCTGCGTCCTCCTCTCGTTTACTAGCAGAGCGGGACGCCATGCCATTTTTCTGAAGGTCGTTTCGAATGATTTCAAAGTCGATAACGAATCACAACCTTCCTTGCATCTCATATCAAACAGGGACGATGCCAACCCCTATTATAGAAATCAGATTCCGCCCCCTCCCTGCCAGAGCATTCCCCCCCTCCCACGCGACTTCTACGCTCGTCTTTGAAGTGGTAGGGAAGCAAGGATCAGAAATTACCCCAGAGACGGCTGTGGTGATCTTTGAAGCTCGGCTTTGATAACTTTGTGCTTTTCACTTGCTGAGGTTCGGCCGGAGACGAGCAGCGGCTCCCTAGCCGAGGAGGGGTAATTAATGCAACTGTAGTTTTAACAGGAGCTGGTGCTGCTTAACAAGAGAATTCAATGAGGACGCTTAGGTTCTGAAACTGCTACAAGAGAGGATGAGCTGCTGCATGCTATTACCTTTCAATACACTACAGAACCCAGGAGGAATGGCCTGTGTCCTACCGAGGTGCCGATTACAGGGGTTCAAAAGATAAAAAAAAATCCTCAAAGTAGCTTGTGGTGCAAAAAAAAAGAAATATGAGCACAGAAATGGACCTCCCAGCATCTTTAGATGATCGTGTACAAATAGCTACACACAGGCTACATTTTTCTCCTTTGAATGATCAATAAACGTAAAGGCTGGGTTTATATGAGAGGCCTTTGAAAAGTCTTAGAAAAATCTGAGAAGAGATCTGGACCTTTCAGGTGTAAAAATAGGCAAGCTCCTGGAAATAAAATCATGGTTTACAGAACAAAGCTATACATAAAGGATTGAGACTTATTTATAGTATACCGAAAGACCTACAAGCTTTGGAAAGAGTGGGGATGTGCTGAAACCCCTGTCATATTTTTTATGTGGTCTGTGTCCCCACAGGAGACATTTACCCTCTTATTGTACAACATGGAGAGAAGGTTTCAAGAACTGTAAAGAACCTTTTGACTTCTCCCGTAATCCTCTGCACCAGCTTCGCCTGCAATTCTCTTGTTGAATTTAGAGCAGATGTAAAACCTGAACGACATTTAAAAGTAAAGTCTACCTTTCTGACCATGTTTCCCCCTGTATGTAGGGTGTAACAGGAAACATGGTCAGAGTTCGCAGCCCCCCACCCTCTAACTGCCCCCTTCTACAGAATCCGGGTGTTCTTTTCCCGCCAGGCTCCTGTCATTTTTTTTTTAATTTGGCATACCTGTACAAGGCTTTGTCTCACAATCGTGTCATCCATTTACAGAGATTTGTGAATGAAGAAACTACAAGTCCCATATGCCACCATAGCATAGGGACTTGGGCCAGGTTCAAATATGTGCGGTTCGTACCTGGGATCCGGTGCATGTCTGTTCACCGGGTCAGGTGTGATTCAGGTCCGTATTTTTGCCTGAATTTGCACCTGAACTAGACCCAAACACACACAGGAGCCTTCTGTAATCCGCTCCGCGGCTGCCCCGGGCCTGTGTAAACTGGCTCCATTGAGAGCGGGTCACACGAATTGGATGCAGGGAAACCCGCATCCAATTCCCACATATGTGAATCCAGCCTCACTGTTCTCAATAACCATTAAAACCAGGAAAGAAAGTTAAAGTGGTTCTAAATGCTTGAGGATTTTTACCTTCATGCATTCTATGCATGAAGGTTAAACCCCTTCTTTGTGCAGCATCCCCCGAGCCCCCATAATACTTACCTGAGCCTGATCCTCCTCTAGCACTGTGTATGAGAGCCTTGGCTCTCCCTTTCTCATAGGCTGAGACAGCAGCGGGCAACACTGCTGCTCGTTGTTGTCAATCACAGCCATCGAGCCAATGAGGAGAGAGAGGGGTGGGCCCAGCCACAGCTCTGTGTGTGAATGGAGACGCAGAGTAGCAGCTTGCTAGCGAGCCTTTCTGGGTGCCCTTTAGCAAGCTGTTTGCTCTGGGGGCGCTCGGCAGGAGGGAGGGGCCAGGAGCGACTGTGGGGGACCCAAGAAGAGGAGGATCGGGGTTACTCTTTGCAAAACCATTACACAGAGCACGTAATTATAGCATGTTTTTTTTATTTTAATGTAAAAAATCTGCAGCTTTAACCACTTAAGGACCAAGCCTCTTTCTGAGATTTGTTGTTTACAAGTTAAAAACATTTTTTTTTGCTAGAAAATTACTTAGAACCTGCTAAACATTATATAATTTATTCTAACACCCTAGAAAATAAAATGGCAGTCCTTGCAATACTTTCTGTCACACTGTATTTGGACAGCGGTCTTACAAGCGCACTTTTTTTGGAAAAAATACACTTTTCTGAATTATAAAATAGGACAACAGTAAAAAGTTAGCCCAATTTTTTTTTATGTTGTGAAAGATAATGTTACACCCAGTGAATTGATAACCAACATGTCACGCTTCAAAATTGCGCCCTCGGCGACAAACTTTTACCCTTAAAGACCTCCATAGGCGACGTTTAAAAAAATTCTACAGGTTGCATGTTTTGAGTTACATAGGAGGTCTAGGGCTAGAATTATTGCTCTCGCTCTACCGATCGCGGCGATACCTCACATGTGTGGTTTGAGAGCACCGTTTTCATATGCGGGCGCTGCTCACGTATGCGTTCGCTTCTGCACGCTAGCTTGGTGGGACAGGGCGCGTTTGAAAAATTTTTTTTTTTTCTTATTTATTTTACCTTTTATTTTTACACTGTTCTTTAAAAAAAAATTGTGTCCCTTTTATTCCTATTACAAGGAATGTAAACATCCTTTGTAATAGAAAAAAAGTATGACAGGGCCTCTTAAATATGAGATCTGGGGTCAAAAAGACCTCAGATCTCATATTTACACTAAAATGCAATAAAAAAAGAAAAAAAATTTAGCAATTTGAAAAAAAAAGAAAAAATGGCCCTTTAAGAGCTATGGGCGGAAGTGACATTTTGAAGTCGCTTCTGCCCTGCAATAATATGGAGATAGGTAGAGGCCATCTTCCCCTCACTCGTCTCCATGTCAGGCTAGGGAGAGGATCCGATTGCCTCCGCCGCTACCGCCAGCTCCGGTAAGTGGCGGAGGGCACCGGAGCGCGGCGGGAGGGGGGCAGCCCCCTCCTGCCGCCGACAAAAGTGTTCTCGCAGCGAGAACAGCAGAGACCACTTTTATCTTGAAGCGGACCGCCCGCTGAAGAAAAGGATACCGGGGTTATGGCAGCTAGCTGCTGCCATAACAATGATATTCCTCTTCAAAGTACCGATGTATAACGATGGTGGGCGGTCTGTAAGTGGTTAAAATGTTACTAAACCCAGAACCTGCATTCCCTATATCTGGCCTCCCACAGAACATAAAAATACAATAGCTTTAGTAAATATAAACTAAATATCTTTTCTCATCAGCAGTATATAGGCGTCTTGTGACTTGTATTACTGTTTGCTTAAGCTTGTAGGAGGAATTTTCATTCTCCCCTGATCCTGTCTGGCCCTGTGCTGATTATATGCTCTATCCCAAGACACAGCAATACACACCAAACTGAGCATGTGCAGCCTGACTCCTAATGCTCTGTTCTATCGCGAGATGGGTTGGAGTCAGTAAAAGGACAGAGGAAAGGCTCAAGCAGCTTTTTTACACAATGCAGAGGATTAACCCTTTAGGTTTACTGCATATACAAACTGATTTTAATGTTGTGGGTTTGGTAACACTTTAATATCACTAACAAAATAAACCAAATTTTTGCAAAACTGTTTACTTCTTTCAATACTTTTTCACTGTGTCATTCCATTTGATTACACATATGTCAATAGCATTTTTAAAAATATATTCACCTAGAAAAATGGTGACACGTTCAATACTTACTTTACCCGCTGTATATATAAAATAATTTCTTTTATTTTTTACTTCAGTGGCTTCTTAGTTTCTGGCTTAGGCCAAAATGAAACATCCCGGGAGCCTTAATGGGTATTTTAAATTTCAGTTGGGAGAGGGGCTTTTCAGCTAAGCACATCCTCCTGCAAGCATGCCTGAGCTAAGGGCAAATGGATTCTAGGAAGTAAATGTTAAAATGAATCATTTGCCCTTACTCAATATGGCTATGGCTTGTGATTCTCTACAAAATAAAACATGGAGACATAGATGAATGTGTTTGCTTTGACTATTAAAAATGAATTAAATAGCATTTTTTTTTAGTTTGTGGTGCTCAGGTGCAGTGAAGTTCCACTTTAACAGACAGAGATGTCCCATGCAGCCTGAACATGAGCAGTTTCAGAATACAATCTGCACAGGGAATTCAGACCATATGTGGACTAGAGAATGACACTGGTAATTCTGATAATGTAGCTAAATTACTTTGAAAAAGGATGGTATTTGTAGTGTTTTTTTTTAAAGGGGTGACAAAGCAATGGCTAAAGTATGCGTTAAGATTTATAGTTTAAATATCTTTTATTTTTAGATGTCAAACCCATGAAACGGGTAGGAAAACTTACACAGTGCTGATTTCACCATTCACTGCAGACTTTTTATTCTGTATATAACCCACACAGCACTAAATACAACAGGGCAAGGTAAAACATCTGCATGCTAATTACACTTCCTGCAGCACCCCGCACTCATTAGAATCTGGCCTTTGGGTCTGAAAGAGCACTGTGTGAGCCATAATCAGTCAGCGGACCTGATTCCCATATTAATGCCTTTCAATAAAGCAGGCAGCTCGGACAGAGGTACTGTATGCTCTGCTGGCCAGTTAAACCATCTGCTCCCGGGGGAAAGACCTAGGTTAAGCTTTGCGGATCCAATCCTTAACCCCTTCTGTTGCTGACATGGCAAATTCAAGGTTAAGACATTATTGCAAAGTCAATAGACCTCACAGTTGTATTTAAAGAAGCACTCTGGTCAAGAAAGAAACACAATGACATGTAATCTTAAGTTAGACGCACTAGCTGCTTGATTGTGAGCAGCAAAACACAAGATACGTTCTTCACACCACAGTTCTTCAACTTAAAATCAGCAGATGGATGCTGGAAGGAGTTCACCGATAAATGAAACTGCATTTTGTGTTTTTACTTTTTTTAAGAATGTGAACATTATTAATTTAAAGCGGAGTTCCACCCAAAAATGGAATTTCTGCTGTAAGGGAGGTGACCCCCTGACATGCCACATTTGGCATGGTATTTTTTTGGGGCGGGAGTGGATACCCTCTTTTTAGAGGGTCCCAGCTCCCACTTCCTCCCGGCGCACCACGGCACCGGAAGGGAGATCACCTCTCCCCCCTCCCTCTAGGCAATCATCTGGGGCACGTCACAGGTCCCAGATGATTGCCCGGTCAGTCACGGCACGGCTCGCACATGCGCAGTGGAAGTGTGAAGCGACAGCCAGGCGCCCACAGTTACAATGCTGGAGGCAGAGAGGAGGGGGAGACGAGTGGGGCTTCATTCCCCCACATCGCTGGACCCTGTGACAGGTGAGGGTCCGATTATTAAAAGTCAGCAGCTGCAGTATTTGTAGCTGCTGACTTTTATTTATTTGTTTTTAAGCAGAACTCCACTTTAATATTAAACTGTCTTATTAGTGGTTGTTCATGTTTGATAACTCTGGTTTTATGCATTGCAGATATTAGGTTTCCTGTTCCTTACCTCACTGAAAGTCTACAAGACGGGGTCTATTTAGCTAAAACAGACTCTCTAAAACCTCTATAGATTTTAAACACTTACAATGCACCTCGCAGCCGGAGACCATGAAACCTTCACTAGGCTTTGGTTGGGACCTTTTTTTTTTTTTCACAAGAATGAGACCCTTTTTTCACTTCAAGTACAACTTTTTTTTTTTGGTAATCTCGCTGCACAACCAATTGGAACGGTCTTTTGGAAAAATTTGGGAGCGATAGGATATACGCTATATTACCAAGAGTATCGGGACACCTGCCTTTACACACATGCGAACTTTGTCATTCCAGTCTTAGTCCGTAGGGTTCAATATTGAGTTGGCCCACTCTTTGCAGCTATAACAGTTTCAACTTTTCTGGGAAGACTGTCCACTAGGTTTAGGAGTGTGTCTATGGGAATGTTTGACCATTCTTCCAGAAGCGTATTTGTGAGGTTATGCACTGATGTGGACGAGAAGGCCGGGCTCGCAGTCTCCGCTCAAATTCATCCCAAAGGTGTTCTATTGGGTTGAGGTGCAGGCCAGTCAAGTTCTTTAACCCCAAACTTGTGCATTAATGTCTTTATGGACCTTGCTTTGTGCACTCATATTGAAACTGGAAGGGGCCATCCCAAAACTGTTCCCACAAAGTTGGGAGCATGAAATTTTCCAAAATGTCTTAGTATGCTGACACCTTAAGAGTTCCCTTCACTGGAACCAAGAGGCCTAACCCAACCCCACACCATAATCCCACCTCCACCAAATGATTTGAACCAGTGCACAAAGCAAGGTGGTCCGTAAAGACATGGACGAGCATCAAGGTTCGATGTGTTTTGGAGTTTTGCGTGGAATGTGTCAGATTTGGCTTTTTGTGTCATACCAATGCAAACAAAAGAAATAACATGAGAATGTCTAAACATTTATAATTGCAAGAATTTTCAAGAATTGTGCAGGGAGAATTGGCACATCATCGAATACTTACCACTTGCACTGTGCCTTCCCAACAACTATACACAATATCGTTATCCACCAACAATATTATTATATTAGTGATATGACGACTAGATATTCCCTTTGTTATTATTTCTAGACTACACTTTGCTGGTGTTAGCGATGTTTTCCCTCTTGATTTGCTTTATATCATGAAATGAAACAGTGGCCTGGCTCCTATTGGCACATGTATGTAGTCTTTTTCTAACATCAAGTACACAAGTGGAATTTAAAGGTGATGCAATTATATGGAATTATGAAATAGAATATGCTGTATTAATGTGATTGTTCTTTTCACTAGTACCTCTATACTCCTCATGAAGCTTTTCAGCTAAACATGTTGAGTCTTGACTTGGTCTGTATTCAAATCTGTATAAAAAAGTTGAATGAAGGAAATTTCATACACTACATTACAAACTAAGACAAGTGATCATTTGAGGCTTTCATTGTATGTTGAGTCATTTCACTTTGATGTAACTATGTTAGTATACACTATTTTATTCATGGAATGTTATATGTTTTTTTATAATAAATATACATTTTATGCAATAATTTGTGTTGCTGGTTTTGGATGGCACCAAGAAAGTTGCATGCTTTTTCTATGTTCTGTTTTGGACATAATTAGGTAACAGTCTATCTTTAAAGAGGAGACCGACTTAAAGGTCAGACATTGAAAGTTGTTGCAGGTCTAGGTGATTGCACTTTATACCTGTTAGCAGCATTTTTGAGGCTTTTAAAATCACTGAGTACTTAAAGCATTATGGATTGACCTCGTTTCTGGTGGTGGCCTGTCCATTAGAGGCGCCGGAGCTCCGCCCCATCTATCCACCCCCATGCTCTATCTACTGCCACTATTCTGACAGGACACCGCCACCCCCTATTCTGCGTCCGCCCCTTTGAGGACGCCGGGCGCATGAATCACAGTGGTGGGGGTATTTTTTTTAAGCACCTGATTAGAGCCAGAGGCTCTAATAGGCTTCAAAATAGGGTGGGCTCCTGGGGCAGAGCATTGCGCCAGGAGCCCACCCAGGTGTTACAAAAGCGAATGAACATTCGCTATTGAAACACTGATCCTCAATCCGGCCAATCTGAAGCAGGTCTGAGACCCGTTTTCAAATTGGCCTGAAAAGAGAAGCATCCAAAATGGCTGTCAAGGAGGGAGGAAACGCCGCAATGCCCATGGAGAGCAGGGGAAGGGAAAGCCGACCGCCGCCGTGCAAGGGAAACCACAGGTAAAGCCCGGGAGAAGCACTGCCCACCATAGATGGGGTAAGTGCACCAGACCCACCCGACCGACCCCACCCCCAAAAAAAAAATTGCCACCGGCCGACACTGCTTGTTTTCTACATAGCTGACCTACAGCAGCCCTAATAAGACTCCTTATTCCACAACTCTGTACTATAACATCCAGAGGTACTAGTACTCGAGATGTTAATTCTGAAAGCCAAATACATGAGCACAGTAGGCTGTGAAAAATATAAACGTTATTCTTACTAAGACGATAAGACGACCAATCTTTTTTTTAAATCTCCGTAAATGTATTCAAATTTGTTGTTCAACAAATTTAGAGAACACTTATACTTGGATAACTCCAGGGGGACAGTAATATATACACCAGAGAAGCAAGAAGATGAGAGATGTGCAAGTGCAGTTTGCTCATCTCCCGTCTGTAAATATCACAGACACCTCGGTGAGATAGTGTTTACTGTGGCTTTCTGTGACCTCGGGATCGAACTACTATTGTCGCCAGTTAAGGCCAACACGCCAGAAGAGCAGAAGGGCACGACAACCTGTGCTAAGGGGCAAGAGGAGGAAAATATGAAGACTATCACAGACTGATCCTCTGTGTCTTCTGTGTCTTGCTAAAGGGCACATAATGACACAGGGTGACATTAATACTTATCAATGCTTTTATTACACAGCTGAATGACAGGGTTCGTACTTCAGGGTCGGTTCACACTGGGGCAACACAACTTCAGCGCGACTTTGTACCGCGACTTCAACGCGGCTTCAGCGCGACTTCAGCGAATTACAAGGCGACTTGAAGTCGCCTCCATGACAGGCGACTTCGCCTGTGGCCAATCAGCTCTCTGGGAGGGAGGGGGGGAGGGAGGGGTTTTCCCTGCAAAGTCGCTTGACTTTACAGAGAGATCCGACTTGGAGGCGACTTCCATTGATTTCTATGGTACAGGTCGCCTACCAAGTCGGATCAAAGTAGTACAGGGAGTACGCTCTGAAGTCGGAGCGACTTCAGTAGCGTCTATTAAGACGCTAGCGTTCACTCCCATTCAAACTATTTCTGGGGCGACTTGGGGCGACTTGAGGGCGTACAAGTCGGATCCCAAGTCGCCCCAGTGTGAACCGAGCCTAAAGGAAAGCAGTTTCGGTGAAAAGATAACTGCAACTTCTGGTTATTTTAAAGTTATAGGCTCTGGAGCGGTAATTCCCATCACTGCTTTTCCTACTTGATAAATCATTAACCCAGAACAAGTATGCAAGCAGGAAGTCTGCACGTTCTAGTCTTTACTGTCCACATGCTTTTTCTGACTCAAAAATTCTTTAGGTAGCGATCCTTGATCAGGCTCCAGGACTGCAACTTTAAAAAAAACATTTAAACCTTCTATGCCTCAAAGCGTTATCCCTCCCTAGCTTTTCTGGAAGGGTTTTTTTTTTTTATTATGACGCTTGAAGTTTTCAACTAAAGCTATCTACCATCCAAGGATGGAAACTAATCTGAATATTAATTTAAGCAGCAATAATTTAAGCAGCAATTAGGTTGACACTACAAAAGTTTAAAAAGTGTGGCGCTAAACAAATATAAAATCAAAATCCATAAAAAGTGTGAAAAACATAAATAAAACCATCCAAAATAATATCCTCCACCATGTGAAATCTCTGCATCAAATGAAGCTAATCCTTCTTCTCAAAATGACCAACGTAGATCAATCACCAGAATTTCTGGCTGCCAAATTAGAAGCAGCAATAAAAGTATAGCACACCACCTGGAATAGTGATGAATTCCCCCACCGTAAAGTATAAATGCACACTTGCCAAAAGTTAAGCTGCCATGTTATAAGCAGCAAAATGCGTTTAAAACTGAGCTCTGAACTCCTTCTCCTATCTGCTAGGGGCCGCGGTCTTCAAAAGTATAACCCGGGGATGTGCAATTAGCAGACCTCCAGCTGTTGCAAAACACTACAAGTCCCATGAGGCATAACAAGACTGACAGCCACAAGCATGACACCCAGAGGCAGAGGCATGATGGGACTTGTAGTTTTGCAACAGCTGGAGGTCCGCTAATTGCATATCCCTGGACTATAACCGCATGAGAAGTGAAAAACCCAAACAAAAAGGAGCGAATAGTGTAGTATTTTATTTCCCATAAAGGTCTTCTCACATAAGTCTCAGAGGTAGAACACAGTATTCCAAATGTAAATAGCTATGATTAAAAGAAAGCCACTCAAGAACTTATATCAGCGGCCGCCAACAGTACCAGGTTATCGTGGCGACATACATCCAAGCCCTGTTTAGCGCTGCAAGTTTTTGTCTGTTTATCATTGGTATTCTGCACTTACACCATAATTGCAAACTGCTGAGGTGGACTAGCGCAGACATATAATCTATTATAATCATATAATCTATTAGAACTACAAAAGATCAGTCTGCACTAAAAATTCTGTCACCTGAATGAAGTAAACAAACTGTCCTAGGGTTCAAAAACACTCTAGCCTTTGGAGATCAATCCTGTGACCAGCAGGGGCAGCACTTATTTACTGACAGAGCAAACTTGCTTGGTACTGTCCATCCTTCACTGGTAAGGAGCTCTTTGGAATCCTGCTGCAATGGATCACAGAGAACGCTAAGTAAGGTAAATTAAGGACCCCAGCTGGATAAACTAACCACAGCCATACTTTAAATATATTTACAGTATATATACACAATACTTAGAAAGCATTGCACGCTGCTTGCCAGCACTGTAAAAATTAATAGACTGAGATAAAAAAAGCCGGGAGCATAATCCGGCCATGAATTGGGGACAAATTGCAGAACGTGGTGTAGAGTAAGTGCAGCGTCCAGAAGAGAGCAGAATCTGTTCTCTTCTATAATAATAGTAATAATAATAATAGTCCCCGTAGTGAACAATTAACCCCAAATCCTGGATAGAAATCACTGATCGACTTCACCTGTTGTCCTAGAAAGGACTCATAGTTGATAAGTCACTCACCTTGCCATCTTCTGTGTATACATTTTCGTTGTAACCCTTCACAATGGTCCGATCAATAAACAGACTACGCATCACTACAATCACTTTCAATACTTTGCCCAGTGTCACCTGTAGTGAGAAAATAAAGAAGATGGTTATTCAAGCAGATAATTAACGTAAGCATCTTTAAGTAGAACTCCTATGCCTGGCTGGTTGCTGATTACTGTACAAATCATAATCATTTTATCCCGGTTACTACAGGCAAAAGCCTTCTTTTTTTTTTTCAAATATAAATTTTATTGAAGATTTTGAAGAGAAGAGAAAAGAATACCATCAGGGTATAATACAACAGTGGTCAGATTCCATATTCTAGCAAATACAACAAATATATGTGATTTCAATAGAAGGCTCTCACTCCGTCTACAGAGAAGACAATATACCACATAAAATCATAACATTCAGCCCAGTCCTGGCTACCTATATAGATCCATGTAGTATTGTCATACTTCTTGACTGATGCACTCCAAGGGGCTGTCCGCCCCTTCATAGCCCCATCAAATCTGATGGGGAAGGATAGCCTTCCACTGACTGAGTACTAGACCACTAATTGAAGAGATAGGTACGTGAAACGGATAGAAAGTATAGAGGGGGTAAAGGGAAGGGGAGGATATATTCAACACGAGCGTGATGGACTGTGTAGGGATCTTGTCCCGTAGTGAATTTACATTAATGTAACTCTCAGGTATTTAGTAAGGTTTGTCCCTCATCGGACAAAATGAACATATTCCAAGATAACCAGGTTTTGGAATGTTTGTCTTGTTTGTGTTGAGCAGTAAGTACTAAATCCTCTAGTTTTTTAATGTCCTCAACTCTGCGCAGCCACATTCCCACCGATGGAGGTACGTTTTGTTTCCACAAGGCTGGAATGCAAGACTTTGCTGCATTGAGCAAGTGTCTAACCACTGATTTCTTGTACGACCTGGCTGGGATTGAAGTGGCGTGCAGCAAAAAGCTCGCAGGATCTCTCTGGGTTATGTGGTTCGTGAATTTCTTAATGATCTGCTCGATTGTTGTCCAAAAATTTTGTAATAGTGGGCAAGTCCAAAAAATATGCAAAAGTGTCCCTTTGTCTGCACAGCACCTCCAGCACGGCAAAAGCCTTCTATTCTTTTCAAATTGTTCTGTGAATGGACAAGGTGAGATCCAGTCATTTACTCACCCCCACCTCTCCCAGAACACCTTGTATTCTTTCTGTGAATGGATAAAGGGAGAATATATCACACTATCCCTGCACTGTACACTAGCTAGAACTATGGGTTGCAGCGCCAGAAGAAAATTTCTACCAGTAGTATCCTGCATGAAAGAAACTAAGATGTGTAAAGTAATCGGCGGTGAAGAGAGCAGTGAATACTCAGCATTAGAAATAACTTAATTCAATTGGTGCTTTTGCAAACTTTTTTTTTCTGGAGTTCGACTTTAAAAGTATATCTATAAAGCCCAAACTTTTTTTTCGATTTTTTTATATAGTAAGGGGGTTACCATTCCTGTCATTTATTTTTTTGCCGTGTCCTGTTGGGCAGAATTCTTTTCACTTCCTGTCCAATGACACAGGAACTCTGCCCCAACCCCCCCCCCCCCCCCCGAAAAATTTCCCCTCACTTCCTCTTCTGGTGGGAGCTGTAATCTGCCCTCTCTCCTCCTGCTTTCTCCCACTATCAACATGTCTCTTGTCAACACACAAGCACTGCCGCATAACAAATTGGCCAATTGTTCTTCTCCCCTAGTCTGAGTTCTGCTGTGTGGAGGATTGCAAGTGGCTGATACCAAATTCAACTTAGGTACTTACAGTTCGTACATTTAAAAGATGTAATTCAGTGATATATTTATGAATACAGAGCAGCATTATTCTGCATCTTTTATATCTACCTGAAGTTCAGCTTTAAAGATGGTCATACACAGTGAGATATTGGTATTGAACTATATCACCAAAAGTATTGTGACACCTGCCTTTACATGCACATGAACTTTAATGGCATCCCAGTCTTAGTCTGTAGGGTTCAATATTGAGTTGGCCCACCATTTGCAGCTATAACAGCTTTAACTCTTCTGGGAAGGCTGGCCACAGGGTTTAGGAGTGTGTCTATGGGAATGTTTGACCATTCTTCCAGAACTGCAATTGTTAGGTCAGGCATTGATGTTGGACGAGAAGGAATGGCTCGCAGTGTCCACTCTAATTCATCCCAAAGGTGTTCTATCGGGTTAAGGTCAGGATTCTGTGCAGGCCAGTCAAGTTCTTCCGACCCAAACTCGCTCATCCATGTCTTTATGGACCTTGTTTGCGCACTGATGCGCAGTCATGTTGAAACAGGAAGGGGCTATCCCCACAAAGTTGGAAGTATGAAATTGTCCAAAATGTCTTGGTCTGACGCCTTACGAGTTCCCTTCACTGGAACTAAGAGGCCAAGCCCAACTCTTAAAAAACAACCCCATACCATAATCCCCCTTCACCAAATGATTTGGATGATGAAGACATGGATGAGCGAGTTTGGGGTGGAGGAACTTGACTGGCCTGCGCAGAGTCCCGAACTCAACCCAAAAGAACACATTTGGGATGAATTGCGAGCCAGGCCTTCCCGTCCAACATCAGTGCCTGACCTCAACAATGCGCTTCAGGAATAATGGTCAAACATCCCATAGACACACTCCTAAAGCTTGTGGACAGCCATTATAGCGGCAAAGAATGGGCCAACTCAATATTGAACCCTATGAACGAAGACTGGGATGCCATTAAAGTTCTTGTGCGTGTGTCACAATACTTTTGGTAATATAGTGTATATATATTTATTATGTGAGAGGGAGGCCTTGTCACTGTAAGAATATAGGAAAATGTGACACAGAATTCACATTTAAGGGTTAATGTGAGGTTCAGAACTATCATTTCTGAGTGGAAAAAGCTGCGTTTGTGGCTTTCTCCAGATTCTGAAGTTCTGGATCAGTTTTGCTAGACACCTGCAACCTGGCCAACTACACAGGTGTGCAGGGTCATTATATACTCAGGTACCTCCAGTGTGGGAGTCGGAAAGTCTCACCCGGGGTTAGGGGGCTCCAGCCAGAAGCCACGAGACAGAGGTCTCATCAAGTGGTCAGAGGGCCCAGCCAGAAACCAAGAGACTGCAGGTCTCAATTTCAGGAGTCAGGTCGGCTCCTATCGGTGGAGTCAGAAGAACCCCAATCCATAAACCAGAGGTGGGCCGTGCAGCAGGGTGCTGGAACTAAAGGCTAGAGAGCCAAGTGTTCCAGGAGAGCTGGACAACACAGTCAAAGGGACTGGAAAGAGGAGCAGCAGTGCTGCCAACAAGAGAGCAAGGTGGCTCAGTATTTTCATTTGTGCACATTGTGTGGAAGAAACCGATGTATGGGCAACTGATGTACATGTGAACTTTTCCATTTATTGAATAATAGTGGGCTGCCTTGCCCTAAAATACAGTTTTGAACTGGCACAACTCATTGCAAACGCACCTACTGCTTGAGTTTAAGCACCCCAATCCCACTATATATAGTGAATATATATATATATATATATATATATATATATATATATATTTTAACAATTCCACCAAAATTATCAACAAGTGTGTAGTAGGCAAGTTGCTCCAAACCATTCAATTACTTTATAGCATTGTCATATTACCTGGCACTTGGAAGAACTGTTTGGGCTGACCAATTAAAATCTCACTGTTTAAAATCTGCCTTAGGGTTATCAGCACGGAAAAAAATTGAAACTCCCTCAAGCAGTCAAGATTTCCCAGCTAAAGAAACAGAGTGAATCATTTGGAAGGGGAAAAGTGAAAAAGCCACTTTAGGGACAGAAATATTTGATCTTAATTACTGTGCGTTAAGGCAAATAAATTTGAGTATTAATGAGTCTTGGCAGTTATTGTGCATTAAGAGCTAATATGTTTTTCCTTGTTACATGAATTTCTCCGAATGTGTCGAGGACAAACAAGTCCGGGTTCTGTTTGCCCATCTGGTAGAATAATCAGCTGAAGTATGGTGGAGATTTGTATGTAGTTGAGGTCTATGAGACTGGAAGGAGGATAAAGACCCTTTTATCCTAGAAGACTGATGGAATGAACTACTTGGCACAAAGACATGTTTCTTCCACTCGCTGGACTGTCAGCCCAAGCATGCTGTGTTCTTGTGCCAGTGCAGATGGGTAATTTCTGCCTGGGGTCATTGACTCCACCAATTGCTGCTGAAAAGAGCTGGACCCACTATGTACCCAGATGGCAGACCGCTAGGCAAGCTCCGGGTGGTTAAAGTAGTCCTGAGAAATAATAGGGATGTGTAAAACTTTGTTTTAGAGTTGTGGGCTCTCGAGGTGTACATTATATGTACTCCTTTATACCTAGTGCTTACCATATTTCTTAGCATTAGACACCTTGAAACACAAACTGTAAGGCCTCATTCACATGGGCCGATTTGATCCATGCACTGTGCAGGAATGTGTTAACCTGCACAGGGATGGACAAGTGTTCTGTGCCATGCCTCCCAATATGACATCTGTGTCGGTGCGTATCCATAATCTCACCCTGGGTGCATGCAGCAAGACCAATATGGATGTCATGGTGGGTGCAGCAGCTGTGTCTGTGCAGACAATGGACAGCTACAGGACTGCCGGGTGGGGATACATGCAACACCTGTGCATCCCCATGCCAGTGAAACATGGCCCTACACAGGGCATGGCGCAAATCACCCTGTGTGAAGGAGGCCTTAGGTGATTTAACTATTCGGCAACTATAAAAAAATTAAAAAAAAGCACAAGAGAGCCCATCTAAGTGCAGCAGATGATTAATTAATAAAAAAGCAAAATGGTCACTTACATGTTTGAGGATTAAGAAAGGCAAATCATATACAACAAGGTCATCATCTCTGGAGCCCAGGCTGAGCAGTAGTGATCAGAGGCTAGCAAAACTTCCAGCAGCAGAAAACTTCAGAAGCAATACAAGCCAATCTGACAGCATGAGAATTGTTGCCGATGATTGCAGACACTGGGGGGTGGGGTGGCCAGTGCCATCTTAAGAGCATTATAGGCCCCCGGGCAATACAATGCACTGGGGCCCGGTCTACACAATCACGCACCCCAGGACTTATGGAAGGTAATAAAACACAGTATCCCAAGACCGGTAGAAGGTAAAAAAAAAAGTACCCCCTGGGACATGCAGAAGGTAAAGGAGCTGGCAAAGGTAATAAAAAAAAAAAAAACAGTACCCTAGGACCTGTGAAATATAAAAAAAAAAACCAGTGCCCCAGGACCAGAATAACCATACAAATTATAATCCGAGCACAATCTACTTTAGACCTACTAACAACTATAGATCTAGGGCATACAGATTGATTGGTTCGTTTATGTAGGCCCTCATATTTACAGTTTTGATCAATCTAAAACTGTATAAAAACAGTACAGTCGGATTGCAAAAATGTATGGAGCATCCTATCAAAGTAATAAACCAATAGTGGGGATTGGGATGAGGAAGGAGGCTGCTGTGACCAGGAAGTTGTTTGCAGGAGAAAAGCGCACTAATATTCAAGGATCCTGGAGGCTGGATTACTGGACAGAAGAACAGAAATGTCAAGTATCAGGGTTCTTTTTTTTTGTAATTTACCCACTCTTGCCACTGCCACACTATTTGCCCAGTAAAACAACTCCTTTATTTCTTGACTTACCTACCGTTTCCTGTGGCAGAGGCAGGCAAAATATCCGACCACGGCACGGCGATGGGAGTTGTAGCACATGGTAGGCTGGCTGCGCTGCTCTCCTCAGAGTGACTGACTCCACCCGCAGGGAGCAGGGAGCTTGAGCACGCAGCCGCCGCCGACTACAACTCCCATAAGCAACAGCGGTTGCTGTCTCACGCGACGTCACCTGACTGTCAGTCAATAGTGAGTCGTGATTCAGCGGGCGAAAACGCGGACAGCCGTGGCGCCGGCATTGTTTTGGTTATACAAACAGACATGCTTGGCTGGGGTTGCTGGGCAGGTGGGGCCCCCCAGGCAAGTGGGGCACCCGGGCAACTGCCCAGCGTGCCCATGTGAAAAGATGGCCCTGGGGGTGGCTACACGTTTTGAGGCCCCAACGTCTCTTTTTCAAGTCTACCTACCTACAGCTAGTACTCCCTGTTGTATATGCAGTGGGCAGCAGGAGTCTCCACCCCTGGGGTTTGGCATACAATGAGAAAGAGTGGGACACAACAATTACTAGGAACAGATGCATTGGGAAACAAAGTAAAAGATACGGAGGGGAAGGAGACGCTGCAAACCACTGTATACACTATTGGGAGAGCTGATGGAACTACTACAGTGACAAGTAATAGGAGTAATTCATAGTTTACAAATGGATTATAAATATAAATAAGTAAAACACATTTAAGTAAAGTTAATCAAATAAAGCAATGGGATGATACCCATTAAAATGACAGTCATTAAAGCGGACCTTCAGTATTTTTTTTCAACTTTCCATCTATTAAATCTTCTGCCCTTGTTGTTTTAACTTTGGATAGTAAAACATTTTCTGTCAGTAAATACCTTATACAGCCCACTTCTTGTTTCTTGTCTGGTCATTAGCCTAGGCTTATGACATTATGCACAGCTCTCTCTCAGAGCTTGAGAGAGTTTGCCAGGAAGGGAGGGGGATGAGTCATAAGAGGGCCAAGGAAAGCTGCAAAGCTGGAGGTGTGCCTCTGTGTCTGTGTAAATCCAGGAAGTGAACAGGCAGCAGCTTCAGATGCCAACAGTTAAAATGGCTGCAGCCAGACTTAGTGGAGGGAGATTTCTGCAGCATATTTGGCAAGTACATAATCCCAGTATATATAAAATAGAATCACAGTATATATAAAGTAATATGCAAAGTGGAGGGGAGCTTTAGAATGGCAAAGAAGTTTTTATTATAAATTATGTGAGCAGACTGCAGTTCCTCTTTAATAACACAAGTAAAAAAAAAAAAAATGGACCAAACACCGAATGCAGGTATGTAGGCTTGAAAAAGAGGCAGTACCACATATACACGGCCCACAACGCCTGCCCCCCAGCATCTGATGTCATCACCAACAATTCCCATGCTGTCAGATCGGCTTGCGTTGCTTTTAAAGCTTTCTGCTGCCAGCGGTTCTGCTCTCATTTGCTGCTCAGCCTGGGCTCCAAAGATGATGACCTTGTTATATGTAATATGCTTTTTTAATCCTACAACATGTGAGTGACCATTTTGATTTTTTATTATTACATGATCTATCTGCTGCACTTAGATGCACCCTCGTTTGTCTCAAACTTTTTTTTTTTTTTTTTTAAAGATTCTTGAAAGTTAAATCACCTACAGCGAGGGAAAAAAAAAGTATTTGATCCCCTGCTCATTTTGTGTATGTTTGCCCACTGACAAAGAAAAGATCAGACTATAATTTTTAATGTCTCCTTGCTGTTGGACCATCCTGGGGAGCTGGCTACATATGTAAAAGTATTTGCAGCATGTACATTGGAATTACCTGGAACATAGCAGCAACCAGCAGCAAAGTCCTTGTGTAATACTACAGGCCTGATACCCCTGCAGGGGTTCCGACATCTGGTGAGTGAGCAATTTAAGGGGGGATCACAAAAGTCACCATTCAACCCTGTATGCACCAAAGTCACTCCGAAAAAAACGTGTCTGGTTGTCGCATGAACTGCATGGGACTGTACTACATATCCCTATAATTGCTACAATATATGAACTGTATGAATATTGGGACTCCTAGATACATCCATTGTGCATGCAATTTTTCCCTTAGAGCCCTTGCACACTGGGGCGGTGGGGGCGTCGGCGGTACAACAGCACTATTTTTAGCGCTGCTGTACCGTCGTTCTAGCAGCGGCATTCGGCCGCTAGCGGTGCGGTTTTAACCCCCCGCTGGCGGCCGAAAAAGGGTTAAATCCCTCGTACAGCGCGACTATAGCCGCGGTATTACAGCGGTATAGCCGCGCTGTCCCATTGATTTCAATGGGCAGCAGCGGGGAAGGAGCGGTGAATACACCGCTCCTTCCCCGCTCCAAAGAAGCGGTTTGCAGGACTTTTTTCACCGTCCTGTCACCGCAGCGCTTCGGTGTGAAAGCCCTCGGGCTTTCACACTGAACAAACAGCGGCAGCTGTTTAGGGGCGGTTTTCAGGCGGTATTTTTAGCGCAATACCGCCTGAAAACCGCCCCAGTGTGCAAGGGCTCTTATGGGATTTATATATGGTTTTTATGTTTTTTTGCTATACATACTATGCTTTTAATGTGCAAACAGTGGTAATGTAATTTGTGGCTTTGGAGAAAGCATACGGATTCCTCAGGACTATATGGGATGCATAAAAGGTTTTTTTCTGATATGCCTCATACACCACCACTTATGTAGGAAGCATACAAGTATAAACTGACCCATACGTATACATTCCAGCCATCGTATTGCAATGTTTACAGTTCCTAGTATTTGGTCTCAGGTGGTATAACATTGAATCTCTTCTGTACACTAGCTTGAAGATCTGTGTGATATTTATAAAATAACGTTTGCATAACGTTCTCCTGTATAGGCTGAGCCAAACAGGTTTTCAGGTAGCGCCGTTTTTCCCTAACATTTCCAAGTATCATTATAATTTTTAATGATAGGTTTATTTTAACAGTAAGAGCCCTTTCACACCGGGCCGCCCATAGCGGCGGCGGTAAAACGCAGCTATTTTTAGCGGCGTTTTACCGTCGGATTAGCGGCGCATTTAGACCGCTTTTACCCCCCGCTAGCGGCCGCCTGCAATGCGCCGCAATAGCGGCGTTTTGCCGGCGGTATCTCAGCGCTGCCCCATTGATTTCAATGGGGAGCAGCGGTAAACATACCGCTCCTTCACCGCTCGAAAGAAGCTGCTGGCAGGACTTTTTTTCCCGTCCTGCCAGCGCAGCGCTCCGGTGTGAAAGCCCTCAGGCTTTCACACAGGAGACAATGCTGCAGCTGTTTGAGGGCGGATTGCAGGCACTATTTTTAACGCTATAGCGCCTGAAAAACGCCCTCGGTGTGAAAGGGGTCTTAGAGATAGAATAACAACAAAAATATCCAGAAAACACATTTCTAAAAAGTTATAAATTGATTTGCATTTTAATGAGTGAAATAAGTATTTGATCCCCTATTAATTAGCAAAATTTCTGGCTCCCAGGTGTCTTCTACCCGAGTATCTCCTAGGGTTTCTGAGCCGTCTCCGGCGCCCCCCCACCTCTAGCCACATGCGGTATTGCATGCAATAGAAGTCAATGTGGAACGAATTATCTTCGTTTCAATTTACTTCTATGGGGAAACTCGCTTTGATATGCGAGTGCTTTGGATTACAAGCATTCTCCTGGAACGGATTATGCTCGTAATCCAAGGTTTCACTGTACAAGACTGTAGACCTACACAAGGCTGGAATGGGCTACAAAGCCACCGCCAAGCAGATTGGTGAGAGGGTGACAACAGTTGGTGTGATTATTTGCAAATGGAAGAAACACAAAATAACTGTCAATCTCCTTCGTTCTGGAGCTCCATGCCCGATCTCACCTTGTGGAGTTTCATTGATCATGAGAATGGTGAGGAATCAGCCCAGAACTACACAGGAGAATCTTGTCAATGATCTCAAGGCAGCTGGGATCATAGTCACCAAGAAAACAATTGGTAACACACTACGACATGAAGGACTAAAATCCTGCAGCGCCCGCAAGGTCCCCCTGCTCAAGAAAACACATGTACAGGCCGTCTGAAATTTGCTAATAAACATCTGAATGATTCTGAGGAGAACTGGGTTTAAGTGTTGTGGTCAGATGAGACCAAAATTGAGTTCTTTGGCATCAACTCAACTCGCCGTGTTTGAAGGAGGAGGAGGAAGAATGCTGCCTATGACCCCAAGAACACTATCCCACTGTCAAACATGGAGGTGGAAACCTTTTTTGGGGGTGTTTTTCTGCTAAGGGGACAGGACAACTTCACCACATCTTTTCCCTGGTTCAGGAATCTTTGCCAACCTTGAACGGCTAGAGCGAAGTGGAGTAACAACACACACACAGGTGTTCTGTAAAAACAGGCAACTTGTCAAAATCTCCAATTGTGTCACTTCCGGTTTCTCTCCAGCAGCAGTAATTGCAGATTTTGACAATTTGGCTGTTTTCACAGAAAACCAGTAGTGTATACACTTCTGTACACGACGAGTTGGCCGTTTTGACAGAATACCGGGTAAGGAGTTAAAAAAGTTGTTGCCGCTTTAGAGGCGACCATGTTGTTGGTTAGTAGCGGGCAGACTAACAATGTCTACTCATTATATCATGTACCGTAGTGTATATGCTGCCGGTGTTCTGTAAAAACAAGTCGTCTAAATCGGCAATTACAGCTGCTGGAGAGTCACCGGAATTGACGTAATTGGAGATTTTGACGAGTTGGCTCTTTTGATAGAACACCAGCACAGACTCCCACACTGTGCATGAATGCTAGTGTATGATTCATAAAAAACTGCTAGCAGGCAGGGATAGAGATTTTATGCTAGAATAGACATACATAGTCTCTTCCACTGTAAATATCTATCTGCTAGCAGTTTTTGACTTTCCAAAGTAAAGGGTGCTAATAGCAAAGCTGCAACAATGGTCTTCCTAAATGCATTGTTAAGGTAAGAAATATTATGGATGACCTTTAAAGTGGTTGTAAACCCTTACATATATCCAGTGAAGTGACTGGCTTTAGGTGAGACACAGAGATGATGTCTCCATAAAGATGATCTGTCATCCCTTATTTCTATCACAAGGGATGTTTACATATCTTCTGATAGGAATAAACGTGTTCAATAAAAAAAAAAAGTAAAGCGTCCCCGTATGCAGATGTGAACGCATACATACGTCGCTCCTGAATATGTAAATAGGGTTTGTACCAAACATATGAACTGTTGCTGCGAACGTTATAGCGAGAGCAATAATTCTAGCCATAGACCTCCTCTGACTCTAACTGGTAACCTGTAAACATTTATAAAGCATTTCATATGGAGATTTTTAAGTATCGTAGTTTGGCACCATTTCACGAGCATGCGTAATTTAAAAAAATTGGGTTATATATTGTGTGGGGTTTTTGTTTGGATTAAAATTAATTGAAGTGCATTTTTTTTCAAAAAATTGCGTTTTAAGAATTGCTGCGCAAATACTGCATGACAAATTGCAACAGTCACCATTTTATGCTCTAGGGCAGGGATCCTCAAACTACGGCCCTCCAGCTGTTGCAGAACTACACATCCCATGAGGCATTGTAAAACTCTGACATTCACAGACATGACTAGGCATGATGGGAATTGTAGTTCCTGAACACCTGGAGGGCCGCAGTTTGAAGACCCCTGCTCTAGGGTCTCTGCTGAAAAAAAAAATATATAAAGTTTGGGGGTTCTGATTAATTTTCTAGCAAAAAAAATCAGATTTTTAATTATAGGAAGTAAATGTCAGAATTGGCCTGGGTGGGGACTGGTTAATAACCACTAAGATCTCCAGTAGTTTTTTTGCACTGTCTTTGTCCTATCTACATGCATGCCCTCCTGTGACTGGCTGCATGGCATTTCCCAGGGTGGGTTACTTTATGGTGACAACAGTGGATCATGGCTGCATAATGTTCTGCAACGGACACTTGTAGTCACCGTCAAAAGTGTGCGACATGGTAACAATGCAGTGTTGTCGCTGTATATCAGAACATGCCTGAAGAAGTACCCTCATGACATGGTCACCGAATGTAATTTTAAAGAAAGCTGCTGATTTACGCAATTTAAAGATTCATTTTGAAATTACATGAACATGTTAATGCTTATATGAGATTTATTTATTTAGGTTTACATATTTAAGTGTCACTAAATCCAGGACCCTGCATTTACTATATATGGTCTCCCACAGGACATGGAAATGCAATAGTTTTAGTAAATATAAACTACTAAATACCTTTTCTCATCAGCAGTTGGAGCAGTCTTGCAACTCCTTATCAGTGTCTGGTTAAAGCTTGTAGGAGGTGGGTTTAGTAAAATTAAACAGGGAAATGTATTTTTTTTATTTTTAAACCAACTAAAGCCACTCTTCTTTTTTTAGATTAGCATAGTCTGACTTGTAGCTGTCACTGAGTGTGTACATACCTGACAGTTCTAAAAGTAATGCAATTTGATATTCACAAATTTCTAACAAGTCAAAGGTAACAGTCTGCGATACACTATATAAGAAAAGGCAGATATGCATTTGCAAAAGATCAGAATTTAACAAAGTGGTTTTGGAATGCGGTAAATGTAGCATTATGAAAAAGTGGCGTTTTCTAAGTGGTTTCTTGTAACTTATACTACTCCACAGTGAAGCAAGGGGAAAGAAAAATCAGAGATGTGGTTCAAATGAGGCTTAGGCCCTTTTCACACGGGCACCGTCAGTTTAGCCACGTTAAAAACGTATCAGTTCTTATCCGTTGCTTCATCCGTCTTCATCCGTTCCGTTAATCTCCGTTTTCATCAGTCTTCCGTTCCGTTAATATCCGTTCTCATCGGTTAATGTACACGTTTACATCCGTTTTTGTATCCGTTTACAGCAGTTTCTTTGCATTTAAGGAAATTACCCAGAAAGCCTTGCTCCACCCATCCTACATTGCCATGCGTGAACAATTTGCTGACTACTTTCTATCTCCATCAGAGGTTTCATGGCAGTACCAATATATATATATATATATATATATATATATATATATATATATATATATATATATATATATATATATATATATATATATATAAATAATGCAGTGCAAATTTAAATTTATTAATTCATTAATTTGGGTATTTCATTGTGTTTTGATAGCATAAAAAGACACAAAAGCACATGATATGTTTAAAACAGTTTTAGTTTTATTATTCTGCATAACCCTTTTAAAATAAAGGTTTTTTCACTTTGTTTTATTATTTGTCAAAGTATGAACTTTGAATTATTTCTTCAAAACGGATCTTAAAGTGGTTTTCCGGCCGAAATTATACTTTTTAAATAAAAATACCCCTATAATACACAAGCTTAATGTATTCTAGTAAAGTTAGTCTGTAAACTAAGGTCTGTTTTGTTAGTTTATAGCAGTAGTTTGTTATTTTATAAACTTACAGCAGACCGTGGCCATCTTAAGTGTGGGCATCTGAAGCCAGACTGTATTTCTTCCTGGATCTCACCCTTGCAGATCTCGCACATACTCAGTGCAGCACAAGCAGTGTAATAGGTTTCAGGTCAGGTTTCCATAGCAATGGCAGTTTCAGAGGAAGTTGCCGCCCCTTCCCAGAAGGCACTGCAAACAGGAAATGATGCGATGGGCCGCGGCCAGGGAGGAGAAAGTGAAAAATGAATACAGCAGATATACAGTAGGTGCTGAGAAAAAAAATAAAAAAATATCTAAATTTGTTTACAGTGCACAGTTTAGTGGGGGATGCTGAAGAGTTGTAAAAGTGGGTGGAACTCCACTTTAACTGATCGGACGTTGACGGACATTGTCAGTTAACGTTAGTTAATATCCGTTTTGACGGATCTGGACGTAGCTTTGTACGTTAAAAATAACGGATAAAAACGGATAAAAACGGAAGCGGAGGTTAACTGATGGTAACGGATGTTCATCCGTTTGCCCATAGGAATGCATTGTCGTCCGTCGACGGATTGAAGAAAAACGGATAGACGGTCCGTCCGTGTGAAAGGTGCCTTAATCTCTTTATTTCATAAGCATTCTCACACCTACAACTGTTAAAAAGATACTTATGCTGTGAATATTCTATAGAGAAAGTGGTGTCATTTTAATTAAGTCATTTGCTAATAAAATTACAAGTTCTATTACTGACTCATGCTATTTACAATAAGATTTGCATGATATAATTTAAGTAAACACTCGCAACATCAGGACTGCTGGAGGGCCGACAAAACAGTTTTGAAAGCAATCCTGGCAGCGTCTTTAGATTTTCCTGGCCCTCCTCCCTTCCTCTAAATTAATTCCTGACGCAGGGAGGGTATGCAGGTGGCACAGGGACTTTGCGCATCACCCCATCAGGACAGCTAATAAAGTGTGACACCACCTTGGCAGCAAAGGGGATGGGATGACAGATTGACATCTCTCAAAGCCCCAGACAGGAGATCGGTGAAAGAAAGAAAAACTTGCCCAACAACGGGGGAGCATGAAATATAGATGCATCTGAACACTTCCGAAGCCCACAACTGATGTTAAATCCCCAAACAATTTTCTGCCCAGTGCCCTGAGAAAAGTTGCAGGTCACCAGACAATTATCCCTTTTATCCTTCTGATACACAGTAGGTTAAATGGCCTTCAAAGACCAAAATACAAAGGCAGGAAGGAATTGGGTGTCTGTAATGCTAGTGATGGCAGGCGTGGGGTTTCTGATGTACGAACTGCTCGTGATCTAATTGTATCTGAGTGATCTTTATCTGCAGTCGTTCCTTTGTACTCTGAACAGCAGGTGTGTATAGAAGCCAGAATTCCAATCCGGATTGGGAAGAACACAAGTTTTCTTACATGAAGATATTCAATTCTTCAGAAAGTACAAGGAACTAAACAACAACACTGTACTACTGCTGCAGAACCCGATTACAAATAACCACCTTAGTTCCAGAGATTTTACTCCCTTCATGAGCAGGTCATTTTCTGCTATTTAGCACTGCACTACTTTAACCACCTCAGCTCCGGAAGATCTTACCCCCTTCGTGACCAGGCCATTTTGTGCTATTCAGCACTGTGCTACTTTAACTGGTAATTGCGCAGTCATACAACGCTGTACTCAAATAAATTTGGTATTTGATCACCACTGGGGTTTTTGTTTTTTTTTGCTTTATAAACAAAAAAGAACATACATTTTGAAAAAAAAAAAAAGACAATTTTTTTTTTTTTTAACTTTCAGCTATAAAACATATCTAATAAAAAAAACAAAAACAAAAAAATCTTCATACATTTTGGCCAAAATGTATTCTGCTACATGTCTTTGGCAAGAAAAAATAAATAAGAATCCCAGTAACTGTATATTGATTGGTTTGTGTGAAAGTTATAGCGCCTACAAACTATGAGACATATACTGGAATTTTTATTGATTTATTTTTATACTGGTAATGGCAGTAATCAGTGACTTATAGCAGGACTGTGCGGTGGACAATCTGACACTAACTTACACTGGGTGGGAACTAACTCCCACTGACATTAACACAGTGATCATTGATAATTCTATACAATGTCACTGTACACTGACACCGGCTGGGAAGGGGTTAACATTTCAGGTAATCAAGGATTTAAATGTGTGCCTAACAAGTGTTAGTTTTTACTAAATCTCTCTTTGTTTCTTATCCCTGGCTTGGGGATAAGAAACAAAGAGATTGTTCCTTCTGTACAGAGACGTGTGTTGATTGCCAACACAGGGCTCTCAAGGTACCCCGAAGTATCCAAACTAATGTATACATTTACTTAGGGCTGGGAGATTTTCTTAAAAATAAAAAAAATCTTTGATTCTCTTAAAAAAAAAACTTGATTTACGATTCGAATTGAGTTTTTTTTTTTTTTGGAAACCGTGCCAGTGCCTCGGGACCGGCGCGGTGAAAAAAAAAAAATCTAAAAAAATCGATTTGCTTAAATTTTGAATCGATTTGACCTCTCAACTCGATTCAAGATTTAAATCGATTTTTTTTCCTAGCCCTACATTTACTACAACTACCATACATTGAAGTGTTCAGTTTAGAGAATCCAGGCACATAACAGGGGATAACAAACATCGTGTCTACAGTTCTGAAGGGGTCATTTTAAATACTCTGGTGTTGGGTGATGATGGACAACATACAAGTCTGGGTTCTACAGACATATTTGTGACCTTAGTGATTAACAGTCTCAGTCTTCAGGATACAGAAGACATGTTACACAGGGGAACACTGATGAACCAAGAACTTGATGCACAGGATTACTAGCAGGACTTAAAGCAGTATTAAACCCAAAAGCAAGCATTTATTTTACTGCAGTTTACAAATTCTTAGATATGGAGAAAGATTAGAAGGGGAGAGGCTATAATGGACTTTGATGGTAACGTATACCAACTGCAGTAAACAATCGTGAATAAAATAATTTGTAGATTTTATTACAAAAAATAAATAAATAAATAAATATATATATATATATATATATATATATATATACATACACACACACATTTAACACTTAAATATTAAAACTCCAATGATAATCAACAAAAAAACTCTTATGCCGTGTACACACGAGCGGACTTTCGACGGACTGAACGCCGAAGGACTTTTGAACAGACTTGCCTACACACGATCACACCAAAGTTCGACGGATTTGAACGCGATGATGTACAACCGGACTAGAATAAGGAAGTTCATAGCCAGTAGCCAATAGCTGCCCTTGCGTCCCTTTTTGTCAGTCGGACAAAGCATACAGACAAACAGATTTTTCGACCGGACTTGAGTCCGTCGGAAAGATATGAAACATGTTCTATTTCTAAAGTCAGTCTGATTTTTTGACAGCAAAGGTCCGATGATGTCCACACACGATCGAATTGTCCAGCGGATTCGTTCCGTCTGATTTTTTCTGTCGAAAAGTCCGCTCGTGTGTACACAGCATTAGTTCTGAAATCACATAGAGGTGTGACAAATGAATCATTTGTCACACCTCTATGTGATTTCAGAACTAAGAGGTTTTTTTGATTATCATTGGAGTTTTAATATTTAAGTGTTAAATGTGTATGTATGTATATATATATATATATATATATATATATATATATATATATATATATATATATATATATATATATATATATATATATATATATATATTAGTAATAAAAACTACTAATTATTGCAACTATATATATATTTATATACAACTGTTTTCTGTAGTTGGTATACGGTTTACGGTATACCTTTCTCCATTGAATTCTTAGATGTGATGACTGCATCAGTTTCCCTTTTTAGGCTTTCTTTCTACTATTTTCATTTGGTGATCCAACCACTAAATCTGTTTTTCACCAGAAAAGCTCTCTTGCAATTACAAAGATTAGACAGACCATTTAACAGTGGAAGGGATGCTTACAATGATCAGCTTTATTTACTTATATAAAACCTTTATCCCAAAAGCAAATAAAAAACGGTTTGCTGTAACTGTATATAAAGAGGAGCAGAAGTGGGAGCAGGAACTGGTCAAAATCAGGTACCCGCTCCCCTCCCCTTCCCCCAAAGTGCCATTCTGTAAACAGGAGCAGGGGAGGAGGCCTAAAATCTGCAACTTACCCTTTTGGGTGAAGCTCCGCTTTAAGCTGCAATATATTACACCTTTGGTTTTGGGTTTAATACTTCTTTAACCACTGTAACTGCTTGAAAATGATTTATTTTTTTGCTGTACAGCATTAGTCACTTTTTACCAGGACAATTTTTTAAAAATATTTTGCAATTTTTGCTAGAAATTACCCTTAAACCCCCAGACAAATACATATTTGCTCAAGCAGAGACCCTGGAGCGGGGGGTCAGCAACCAGTAGATCACGGACAGGTGACTGGTAGATCGCGAACGGGGCTTGCTGACCCCCCCACATCCCACAGCATAAAACAGAGCGCAATGCAGAGGGACTATTTGTAAAGTTGTAGTAAGGAACAAGAGCCGCCTAATCGGATGCCTCCTCTGTAGTGCTGGCTCCTGTCCCATGCAGAGTGATACCAACTGCACTCCATCTCTTATCCCGGCTGGTGGTCTCCAAAGTGGTGCCAGCAGCAGGAAACAAGAGATCTTCAGGTAAGTGTGAAGCAATACACTGGGCATAATAGTATAGGACTGCTTTCACACAAATGTGCTGCGGTTTACCCATACCGTGGGTGCAGGTGCTGTGTAGTGCACCTGCAGCTTTCCTGTGGGTTTGCTGTGCTTAGCCATAGACTTCAATTATATCCTGCGACAGGGGCGTAGCTATAGAGGGTGCAAGAGTCGCGATCGCGATTCGGCCCCAGGCTGTGGGGGGCCCATGCGGCTCCCCTGTCAGTTTTGTTTACACTTGTGTGAGCCAGAGTCAGGGGGCGGAGCTGGCGGTCCTAGGTACGGAAGACTGCTTGTCTCTTCACTTTACACTCTGGATGCAGCTAGCACCAGGCTTGATAAGAGGGCCGGCGGGGCGGCATATAGGAGAACCGCTTCCTGTCTCAAGGCTGTTCCTGCTGCCGGAATGGTAGGAGAAAAGCTCCCTGCCCCGAGGCCATTCTTGGTAAGCCACAAACTCTCTGGCACAGCAGAGAGTAAAAGAATACTGCCCAGTGAGTATAGTGTTCCAGGTCTGCTGCTGACTCTGCTCCCTCCCATCATACTGTCCCCCCACACTGCCCTCCACGGTCTCCCTCCCATCAAAAACTGTAAAAAAAAAAAAGAAAAAAGTATAAAAAATAAAATTATAAAATAAAATGGTGAAAAGTAATAAAAAACAAAACAAAAAAAAAACTACTGACCCCATCCACCGCCCACGTCTGCCGCCCTACCGACCACGTCCGCCGCCCTAACGACCCCGTCCACCGCCCTAACGACCCCGTCCACCGCCCTAACGACCCTGTCCACGTCCACCGTCCTACTGACCTATCCACTGCCCTACTGACCACGTCCACTGCCCTACTGACTGACATTCTCAGTCCACACTGACACCACTGGCCGAGCTAGGGTTGCAAAGGTCGCACTTGTGACTGGGCCCTGGCCTTCCGCCACCATGGCGAAGCCCAAGACTGATGGACTGCACAACATGTGAAAGGGATTCGCTGTGGGCCGTAAAGGGTCATGGGATCAGTTGGAAGGGCGTTGGGCTCAGAGGGAATGGCTCAGGTCGGGGGGCCCTTCATGATTTCTTGCACCAGGGCCCTGAAGGTTCTAGCTACGCCTCTGTCCTGCGGGTTTGGTGAACTTTCTGAATGCAGTTTTGATGCGCTTTCAGAAAGAGCACCACACTTGCAGGATATAATAGAAGCCTATGGCAAAGTGCAGCTAATACAGGAAGGTCGCAGATGCACTGCACCCGCAGTGCAGGTAAACCGCAGCACATAAGTCTGAAAGCAGTCTTATAGTGGGCTCAGAACAGTAAGGGTTCATGTACAATTCTAGTTTTGGGGGGGGGGGTGATAAAACCCGAGAGTTTATGTATGTTTTTACCCCTCCCTGCACCACCTTTGGCTGCAGTGACCAGGGGTGTACACATGTCACATTATGTTGCCTTCTCACCACCTGATTTACATAGTTACATAGTTAGTCAGGTTGAAAAAAGACACAAGTCCATCCAGTTCAACCATAAAAAAAAATAAAAAAATTATTGTACAATCCAATATACCCAATACTATACCCACAGTTGATCCAGAGGAAGGCAAAAAACCCCAGCAGAGCATGCTCCAATTTGCTACAGCAGGGGAAAAAATTCCTTCCTGATCCCCCAAGAGTCAATCGGGTTTTCCCTGGATCAACTTTACCTATAAATGTCAGTACCCAGTTATATTATGAATCATGAATATTATGATTTAAACCCATGATTGCCATGAAATGCACGCAATTGCGACATGGTAGCACAGCAATTAGAGGTTGAAATCAGGTGTGAAGAGGCTACACTGCCCGGTGTTTTTTGACTTCTCCCATGTTGTTCAGGTAGATCTCCACTTCTTTAAGGTTGCCTACCCCTGTACTAGAGAATAAAATAGTGTCAAACATGTTGCATGATATTTGTAAAACTGTTTATCAAATGCACGTTTTCAGGGATAAATACACTAAAATAAATTTTAGTGCAAACACAATTCTTTACTCAATATTTTTGAAAAATATAAAAGATGGGATTTTGTTGCGTAACTGGATGTGAAACAGGTCAAACCTTAAAAACACCCACGAAATTGCAAAAAAGATGGTACCCAAAACTTACCATAGGCAATGTTCTAAAAGTCTTTACAGGTTATCAGTTTGGCATTAACCATGAAGTATAGCCCTAGAACTATTGCTCTCACTTGGATGTCTGCAGTGATGCCTTACATGTGCGGTGTAATGTATATTTATGTACCGGAGAACACCCTATCTGTCTATGGTGGTGAAAGGGGTGCTTTAGATTTTTTTTTTGTACTTATATTTATTTAGATCTTTCTTATTATATTTTTTCTTAATTGAATCGCTTAAGGACCAGCCATCGCAGTTTTACTGTGACAGGTTGGCTCCCCTGCGCGAATCGCCGTCATGGTATGTTGGCCGTTTTAAGAGCTCTAGGGGGTGCGTGCCCGCGACGACGCACCGGCGATCGCTCCTGAGAGAGACAGAACGGAGATCTGTCAATGTAAACAGGAGAGAGGAGACAGATCTGTTGTTCCTATTGATTAGGAGCAGCAATCAGTCACCTCCTCCAGGCAGTCCCACCCCAGTCAGAAACACTCCCTAGGACACACATTTAACCCCTTGATCACCCCCTAGTGTTAATCCCTTCCCTGCCAATGACATTTTTACAGTAATCAATAGATAGATTTTTAGCTCTAAATGCTGTATAAATGTCAATGGTCCCAAAAAAAAGTGTCAAAAGGGTCCGATCTGTCCGCCACAATGTCGCAGTCCCGCTAAAAATCGCTGATCACTGCCATTACTAGTAGAAAAAAAAAAAGAATACTAAAAATGTCATAAAGCTATCCCCTATTTTGTAGACGCTACAACTTTTGCGCAAACAAATCAATATTCGCTTATTGTGATTTTTTTTACAAAAAACATGTAGAAGAATACAACAAAAACATTTTTTGGGGGATATTTAATATAGCAAAAAGTAAAAAATATTGTTTTTTCTTTTTCAAAATTGTCTGTCTTTTTTTGTTTATAGCGCAAAAAATAAAAACCGCAGAGGTGATCAAATACCACCAAAAGAAAGCTCTATTTGTGGGAAAAAAAGGACCGTCGCGCAATTGTCAGTTAAAGCGACGCAGTACCGAATCACAAAAAATGGCCTGGTCATTAAGGGGGCAAATCTTTCCGGTCCTTAAGTGGTTAACTTAACTGATATTACAAAGGGGCTTAACAAGCCCCCTGTGTGATAACATGGGAAGGTGATGGGTCCTCTTTATGGAGATATAAGGGGACTAATTACACCCATAGTAGGCCCCTCGTCCTTCCACTGCTGGTAATCAAGCACAGCTCATGTTCGATTAGAGACTACCCTGGCTCCAGTGGCCAGGAAAAGACAGCTCTGAATCTGAAAGGGACATAATACACAGATGTAGTAACCATATCAGTTTGTTCTTTTTTCTGGCTAGTTTGAAAGTATGCTATGGACCCGTTTTGCACTGTTTTTTGTTTTTGTTTTTTTAACTGAAGAGTCTCTTCAATGAAACTAACTTTTTGTATGTTTTATGATGGCAACTCTACCTGTCCACATTGCCTAAGCTTTTGGAGTTATCAGTGGGTTAAATGCATGCTTATCCGGATACCTGAATTAGAACCAGAAACACAGACTATACCAAGGGAATCAACTTGTAGCTCTGCGCTGTGCTCATTATATTGTTTTACAACAAAGCTATGAATTTCAAGCGTGTAAAAGCCCAGAGGTAAACGCACCAGATACTTATTAATAAGAAAACAATAGCTTGGATCTTACCTGCGCATTACTTCTGCTGCCCTGAAATACACCGCCAACATTGACATTGACTACTCACATTTGATCGAGTGTGTTACTAGCCAATGTAATGCCCAACCGTCGTGAAAAAAGGTCATCTTAAAAATTCTCTGCTGATAATTGGCCACTTGTAGTCTGTTATGACTTCAAGGCTTAAGTGGCTGAGCTTTATTTTTGCTATATCATGGGTGAGACACTGATGGCACGCATGTCCACACAGGCACACAATGTCTTTTACAGTGGCACCCAGAAGCGACACTGCCATAGGCTGTACTATACAGCTCGCTATGTGTCAATTACTAAGCGTGGATGGCCCTTCTGTGTTCACAGCCCACCCTACTCCCTGACACAGCTGACATTCAGGTGCCCGCTCTCCTTCAATTACCTCCAGTGGCTGCAGGTGTAAGTGTATAGCGTAAAGAAATTTCTGTGTTTGTTGCTGATCTGAGGTGTGAAGATGCATGAATTGGGACGGATCTGATGATGCATAAATTATGGCTGATCTGACTGAGTTTACCAATTGAGTGTAAAAAAGTAAAGATGAACTTCAGGAATTCAGGCGTTTTCTAAAATGTGCTGGATTACTATGGGTTAAGTCCAACAAAGAGCATGCCACCTCGTGGACTTATCCCTTTACCTTACAATATACATTTTTACTGAGCACAAAAAGCATAGCTATTGTTATGCTTCAGATGCCGACGCTGGACCTCCTAGTCTAAGCTTCTGCAGCTGTCGAGTCGAATTCAGCTGCTCTTGAATCCATGGAGTTCAGCTTTAACCACTTAAGGACCAGGCCTCTTTTTTAGATGTGTTGTTTACAAGTTAAAAACAGTTTATTTTGCTAGAAAATTACTTAGAACCCCCAAACATTATACATTTTTTTTCTAACACCCTAGAGAATTAAATGGCGGTTGTTGCAATACTTTCTGTCACACTGTATTTGCGCAGTGGTCTTGCAAGCACACTTTTTTTGGAAAAAATACACTTTTTGAATTAAAAAATAAGACAACAGTAAAGTTAGCCCAATTTGTTTTTATATTGTGAAAGATAATGTTACGCCGAGTAAATTGATACCCAATATGTCACACTTCAAAATTGCGCCCGCTCGTGGAATGTCGACAAACTTTTACCCTTAAAAATCTCCATAGGCGACGTTTAAAAAATTCTACAGGTTGCATGTTTTGAGTTACAGAGGAGGTCTAGGGCTAGAATTATTGCTCTCACTCTACCGACCTCGGCGATACCTCACGTGTGGCTTGAACACCGTTTTCATCTGCGGGCGCTACTTTCATTAAAATATGAGATCTGGTGTCAAAAAGACCTCAGATCTCATATTTACACTAAAATGCAGTAAAAAAAATTGTCATTTAAAAAAATGATTAAAAAAAAACGGCCCTTTAAGAGCTATGGGTGGAAGTGACGTTTTGACGTCGCTTTCGCCCTACAGTGTCATGGAGACGGGTAGGGGCCATCTTCCCCTCACTCGTCTCCATGCACAGCCAGTGAGAGAACCAGATTGCCTCCGCCGCTGCCGACGGCTCCGGTAAGCGGCGGAGGGCACCAGAGCACGGCGGGAGGGGGGCCCTCTCCTGCTGCCAATAAAAGTGATCTTGCGGCAAATTCGCAGAGACCACTTTTATCTTGTAGATGACCGCCGGCCAAACATGGAGATACCGGGGTTATGGCAGCTAACTGCTGCCATAACAACAAAATCTGTCCTCAAAGTGAGGACATATATCAGCGTTCAGCAAGTGGTTAAAGCAGAACTAAACTTTCAGAAATACTCACCACTTCATTTCAGGGATGCTGAAGCTTCAGCAACTGGCTGACTGGAGATTTTATTGTGAAGCCTCAGTGACTGGCTGGGCTCCATTATTTTTCAGGATTTCAAAAAAAAAAAAAAATACCTCTCTTTTTCTAGCAGCTTGGATCCATGAGTGATGATCAGCAGAGTTTCCTTGGCGTCTCTTAATTTTAGATTATAAATATTTTTTAAATTTTTATCTAGTCTTTAATTTATATATTAGTTTTCTGCCGCACACTGCATCTCCTGTATCTCTATTATTTTCATTACTTTATATATCATAATATGTTTCATGTAAAGGAATTTATTCCCCTTGCTCTAGCAAATTGGAGCATGCTTTGTTGTTTTTGTTGTGTGTATATTTTATTATGTATGTTTGTATATTAGAAATAAAAGCGTTGTTTGTCCCCTGATGAAAACTGAGTTGAAATGCGTCAACGCTCTTTGCTTAATACTAACAACCGTTGTAAATGTCATGTCTACACAATTTGCGGCCTGCTTTTAGCAAGATGTTTGATATATTTCTGTTTTTTTTTTCTGTAATAAAGTGAAAGTGTTTTACAAATCAGTTGTTTTTGGTGCCTATAAAATCCCATCCAAATTTCCTTAAAAATTCTAAAATATATATATTTTTTTTACAGTGGCAACAAAAACTGCACTCCTACACACATCTATGACCAGCTTTAAGCCCTATACACACTATCAGATTTTCTGCAGATTTTTGTCTTCAGATTTACCAAAACCATGTAATATGAGGTCAAAACTTATGAGTGTCAATTTGTATGCAATCAGGCAGGCCCTTGCAGTACATGGTTTTGGTAAATCTGAAGATAAAAATCTGCAGAAAATCTGTGTGCATGAGGCTTAAGGGTCAGTAGGCAGGCTCCTCACTAAAGCTTGAGAGGTTCGGTGTCCTGGGAGGGTTGATACTCCTTGGAAAAGAAGATAACCATCTGAAATGGTCTAGGTAGATTAAACTAGTCAAGGAAGTTAATGTGCCAATTCTAGGTTATGCCAACTTGGAATTGGCCCCACAGATAACACAGAATAAACTAGAAGAGTGATATATTTTATATATTAACATATGATATAATATTGAACAGGCTTTTATGTTTTTGTTTGATGTACCATTCATTTTTAATAAACCTTGCTGAACTATGAGCTCGCTCCTTTTGTTTTTGTGAGTGGTGGAGCACATTGTTCTTAGGGGCTCAGGACCAACTCTGGTGTATAGATCGGACGATTCTTATCTGGAGGTTGAAGTGGTCAGCTTCAGGCTCCTTTCACACTTGTGCAGCCTAAAAGTCGCTCAATTTTTGCCTCGACTTGAAGCAATGCCTTTGTAATCTTGAGGTGTATGGACCTAAAGTCGCATCAAAGTCGGACCAAAGTAATGCAGGGACTACAATGAAGTTGCTGCGACTTGAAGACGCACAGATATGAATGGTACTCAATGGAAATCATGGGTTACGACTTGTCATGCGACTTTGCAGTCCCAAGTCGCAGGACAAGTTGCACAAAGTGCGAAAGGGGCCTCAGAGAAGTGGAATCTCTGGTTGCAGCCCTGCAGTGATTCAAGCTGATAAGTGCATGCTGATATTACAGAGTGCATTTGTATTTCTAACAGCTAGATTTCTGGTGAGTGCGTTTTTCATTTAATCGGTGATGAGACACATACTCTAAGATTTTGAAATCAAATTTTTATTTTCACTGCGCCAAAGGATCTGCTCAGCTGAGGATTTGCAGCAATTCTGTGTGGACTTATCTACATTTGATTATGTATGACATGCTACATTGTTATTGTTAATGTTTCTTTTTATCTGCACAAAGTGTTTAGCACATTTGTGGTTTACAAACACTCAGACATTCTAGGTTGGGAGTATATATTAGCATTGCATTAACTTTACATTGTAACTGTTAATTTTATTTCTAATTTAGATATTTATTTTGATTCACAAACACAGTGAATTTTCAGGTTGGGCATATATACTGGTGCTGCATTAACACAAAATATATTTTCACATGAGACATACAGTTTATATATCAGTCTTTATTGCTAGCAGCTTTATTTTTTTTTTACAAACGAACATTTTATTTTTTGTGGATACATTTCATTTGTCTTTGGAATGGCCTGGAGAACCCAAGAAGAGCTGAACTTTGAGGCCAAAGAAAAGTCACAACACACTGACCTTGCAAACCACAAAAGGAAATTTCGAAAGCAGGATGATTGTGAAAGTATTTTTAACCAAAACTAAAAACCCGTTTTAGCTTTAGATTAGGAAACGGATAAATTCACTGTAATTGTTTTTTTTTTGCGCTGTCTGTCCTGTTGTGAAGATTTTGTTTCACTTTCTGTGCTAGAGATACACAATTTAAAAGGGAAATTTGTTCTCAGACAGTTGTCACCAGTACGGGCATCCTTGTCGATTTTCTCCCACCATTAGTTCCAGTGACAACCATAAGATTTTGGGGGTTTCCCATCCCTTTCTGTTACCAGTACGAACACAAAAAAGGTATCTCCCTCTAGGATCACAGACAGCAATAAAAACCTAACAGAGATTCTAGGCCTTTCCTACAGTAATCAAAAAATTATGTTGCTTTAGATGCACTTTAAGGAGACTCTGTCAGGTTTCTAAATGAATTAAAAGCCCAGTTCATAGTCCACAGTCATCTCTCCAGGAGCCGGGAATCGGGTGGGGGGACTTTCTCTCATGCGGGGGGCGGCGTGTGACTCACGCCCCCATAAGCGGCCGGTGACTGGCGGCGCCTTATGCTCCGCCCACCCTCCTCCGCACTGCTTCTACTCGGCACTGGGGCGAGGTCTGGCAGTGACGTCAGGAGGAGAGAGAGAGAGAAGCACAAGGGAACCCCCCAGGACAGCAGGTAAAGTCATTTAATAAATTATATCAGTGTTATGGGAACAATGTTGGCATTTGATGGGCACAGTGGCTACAATTGATGGGGCACGGTGGCTGCGTTTGGTGGGGCACGGCGGCTGCGTTTGGTGGGGCACGGCGGCTGCGTTTGGTGGGGCACGGCGGCTGCGTTTGGTGGGGCACGGCGGCTGCGTTTGGTGGGGACCAGGCAAGTCTTTTCCACCTCCCAACATTTCTGGGAGTGTCAGATGCCTATGTGCCCTGCTAAACATTGTACTTCCATCCTCACACGCGTCTATCACTGCTAAGTCCTGTAGTGATGTCAGAATCAGTGGGCAAGACCATCGTGCGTGGCAAGTGACACAGGCATCCAACAACCCCAGAAGTGTTGAATGCTGAAAAGACAGAGGGAACATAGGAGACACGGCCACCAGAGAAGTGAGTATACTATCATTTGTCTTTCAGGGAGATGACCTTTTGATTCATTTACAGACAGGGTCTCTTGAATTAGGGATTTATTCTAAAAAGAATTAAGAAGAATTTAGCCTGGATAACCAAACTGGAAGCATTTCACACCTCTTGTGAAACCGTAGGTGCACCTCCCTATTTGCTAGCACAACCTGATAGCATTCACATGAATGAAGCCTGGCGAATGTGTTTGAGATTTCTCCTATCATTACAATGTCAAGGAAGGACGATCGGCATACTTTTGTCAAGTGAGTTAGAACAAGGGAACGCGCTACGTAAAATACAGCGGGATCGAAGGAGCATTTACAGCCTTAGGAGTCACTTTGATGTTTCAAAAATGTAAGGTGCTGAAATATTAATTAAGTGCACATTACAATACATCTCTTTAAAAATGGAGAGCTCCTCGCCTTGTAATGTGCAACTTTCAAGGAAGGCTCGAGAATTGCCTGGACTTTTCTCCAATTCGCTAAATGGCCTAATTATTTCCAAAACATCTCTCGTTTGACAAGGGATCTTCTGAGAAAAAGTTTTGCTGACGGGCTCTGAGGATTGTGTGCTCCTTAAATGCCGGTGACATTGTGCTTGGCTGGGAAGAGAATTGTGCTGGCACTTATAAATATACATTTTGTTACATCAGTCTCTGTAATGAGCAAGAAGCATCTGCAGATAATTCACAATGATCACTGCTAGGAGACTATAAAATGAGACCTATACCAAAGAGGTCTGCGGTTTGGCTGCTCCCTAATTTAAAGGGATAGTCTAGAAAAGAAAAACAAAAAAAAAAACAGCTACTTGTAGAAAGATCAGAAAATTTTACTAAATGTGCAATGGTGTGTGTATGGTAGGGGAGGATGCATACTGAACTGCCTGGTTACCAGGCAGTGGAATCTTAAGGATACCAGTCAAAAAAAAAAATTGGATTTTTGTTCTCACTATAAAATCCTTTTCTCTGAGTCCATTAAAAGACAGGGAAAAGTTATCCTGTCACCTACAGGAGGAATGAATGCTGACAAATATAAAGCTGCAGACCAGCCAAGCCTCAATTTTGTAGCAAAGTATAATCATAAACAAAGAGGGGTGGGACTCCAAGAAAAGAATTTTACAGCGAGTACGAAAATTCTGTTTTCTTTGTTGTCCATTGAGACACCGGAAGTTTTAAAACCTTCAGGACCTCTAAATGTAGTCTAGCGGAGGGGTGGGCAACACAACAAACAAACGCTAACAGGTCCAGAAAACAACAGAGAACTGGGGACTGCCTGCAGCTCAAAAAGTCACCTGAGTGACCTTATGTCCGTGCTGCATCAGGTGAGGGTCGAATGGCTGGAGGGGACCGAGGTCACTGTAGCCAGGCAGCTGGAGAAGACTGAAGATCAGAGTTCCACATGGTGCTTGTAAGCAGAAGCAGCAGTGAGGAGATGCTTCCCCCCACACTGTATGGTGGGAAAGAGATTCTGCACTCCACCGCGGGGATGATGTCTGTGCTCAGTCCCACAGCATTGGCAGGCAAAAACTGTCAAGAATAGGGAAAAAAGGTACCCAGTGACCTATGTACAAGGTAGCATCTGCTGCTGGGTCCAATCGGGCCAACTGAGTCTTCAGAGACAAAGGCAAGGCCTAAGCAACTCTGGCCCTGAAAGCCTATGGAAGAAATCTAACTTGTTAGCAGAATAAAATCTGGAAAGTGTCCTATGTGGTACCCAGTGCCCGAAATTCACTTTCAGACTCTCTCTACAGTGTGCTGTCCAAAGAGATGTGGAGGCAGTAATCCAAAAGCCAGGCTGAAGGTGACTCCACCAGAGAGCTGCAATCAATTGATGCAACTGAAGGAAAAAAAACACAGCAGAGCTGAAGAGATGATGTCCAAGCTTCCAAGACTGTAGCAAAAAAAAAAAAAAACTGAGGCATGTAGCAAGACGTGTTACCCTGGGCTGGTCTATAATTTTTTTCACCAGTGTCCGATCTTCCTGTAAGCAGCAGAATATCCCAAAGTTTTAAGACTTTGTGTCCCCCCATGGGAGAGATAAACAATTTTTCTCACTTCTATAGCACTGAAAATTTCACATCAGTAAACTAATGTTGCCTATGTCACACACACAAATCAGTCTCAGTGGAAGGTAATCAAAGGCAGAACGGTCACAAAAAAAAAAAAAAAAAAAAAGAAGAAAAGGAATGGTATTTAGCTCCCCATTGGACCAAGTGCATATAGCACAGACACCACCACTAGAAAGAGACATATGTGTAACAGGCAGCACTGGTTTCCAGCAGCAAGATCCTTTATCAGTCATTCATAAAAGTGAAAACTCTAATGCCCCGTACACATGATCGGATTTTCCGACAACAAATGTTGGATGTGAGCTTGTTGGCTTAAAGTCCGATCGTGTGTACACAAGTCCGTCGGACAAAAGTCCACGCATGCTCAGAATCAAGTACGAGCCGGAGATATAACTAGCGTTCGTAATGGAGACATCACGTACGTCTTGCGCGTCACTACGTTCGTAATTGTTGGGCCAACATTTGTGTGACTGTGTGTATGCAAAACAAGTTGGAGCCAACAACCTTCAAACAAAAATCCACGGTTTTGTTGTCGGAAAGTCCGATCGTGTGTACGTGGCATTACAGCACTTTGTGTCCATCGGTCAGGTTGTGTATGTGCAAGGGTAGCCACTAACAGACATACAGAGCCACAGGGCTAAGTAATCTGTTACTAGTATGATGAATAGTCAGCATTGCTTGTTCCCTCATATTAGTAAAAGATCACTCAGAACTGTGTGTCTCTGTTCAATCTGCAACTGCTTTTCCACATGACACTGGCAGATACTTAACACAGAGCCACAGCTCAAAGTGATAACTAAGGATTATGAATGAGCAAGCCTCTGCTTGCTCATTCATAGCAGTGAAAGATCATTCAGCTTAGAGACGGATCAGGGCTCTGTGCCAACTGTACCTTCCCCCAAATGGAACACCCAGAATTTGGATTTCAAAAGAAAATGGAGCTACAGGCAGTACATACCGTGCCTTGAAAAAGTATTCATACCCCTTAAAATTTTCCACATTTTGTCATGGTACAACCAAAAACGTAAGTGTATTTTACTGGGATTTTGATTGACCAAAACAAAGTGGCACATAATTGTGAAGTGGAAGGGAAATGATAAATGGTTTTCCGAATTTTTTACAAATAAATATGTGAAAAGTGTGGCATGCATTTGTTTTCAGCCCCCTGAGTCAATACTTTGTAGAACCACCTTTCGCTGCAATTACAGCTGTAAGGCTTTTTGGGGATGTCTCTACCAGCATATCTAGCCTCTTGACATCCGGAGGCCGTTGTATGACGGCCTCGACTTTCGGGGGTTATATCTGAATGATGCCTGAGGCTACAGACATCATTCAGATACCGGCATTTTCAGCCGGCGATTCCGTACACCATAAGAACGATCATAGCGGCTGTTCCGCCGCTTGATCGTTCTTACGGGCGGCGAGAGGGGACGTCCCCCCCTCCCGCCGCCCTCCGGTGCTTCTACCGACTCACCTCAGCGATCGGTGAGTCGGATAGCGGATCCGCCGGCGCCGGATGTACATCATAGAGATTTCCGGGGGACCAGATGGTCGCCGGAGTCTCTATGATCGTTCGGAGGCCGGGCGTGATGTTTTGACGTCACACCCGGCCTCTGCATTAAAAAAAACTGCGCCGCTTCGGATGGGAAGCGGTGATCGTTTTTTTTTTTTTATTTATTTATTTTAGGCTTCCCAGCCTAGGAGGTGAGATGTGGGGTCTTATTGACCCCATATCTCACTGTAAAGAGGACCTGTCATGTTATATTCCTATTACAAGGGATGTTTACATTCCTTGTAATAGGAATAAAAGTGATCAAAAAAAATTTTTTTTTTTTAAAAAGTGTCAAAATAAAATTTTTTAAGTAAAATTAACAAAAAAAAAAAAAAAAAAAATTTAAAGCGCCCCTGTCCCCGTGAGCTCGCACGCAGAAGCGAACGCATACATAAGTCCCGCCCACATATGAAAACGGTGTTCAAACCACACATGTGAGGTATTGCCGCGAACGTTCGAGCGAGAGCAATAATTTTGGCCCTAGACCTCCTCTGTAACTCAAAACATGTAACCAGTAAAAAATTTTAAAGCGTCGCCTATGGGGATTTTTAAGTACCAAAGTTTGGCGCCATTCCACGAGCGTGTGCAATTTTGAAGCGTGACATGTTAGGTATCTATTTACTCAGCGTAACTTCATCTTTCACACAATGCAAAAAAATTTGGCTAACTTTGCTGTTTTTTTTTTTTTTTTAAAGCATGAAACTGTTTTTTTTTTTTAAAAAAACGCGTTTGAAAAATTGCTGCGCAAATACCGTGCAAGATAAAAAGTTGCAATGACTGCCATTGTATTCCCTAGGGTCTCTGCTAAAAAAACATATATAATGTTTGGGGGTTCTATGTAATTTTATAGCAAAGAAATGATGATTTTTGACATATAGGAGCGAAGTGTCAGAAATGGCCTGGATGCCAAGTGGCTAGAGAGTAACATTTTTGCCCATTCTTCTTTGCAAAATAGCTCAAGCTCTGTCAAATTGGATGGAGAGCGTCTGAACAGCAATTTTCAAGTCTTGCCACAGATTCTCAATTGGTCACAGGTCTGGACTTTGTCACGTTTATAAGGGATTTTTCTTTGTTTTTCATACACTGTGTTCAGCCACATGGACTGTTTTAAATTGTACATTTAAAGAGGAGTTCCACCCAGGGGGTCAAAAAAAAAAAAAAAAAAAATTAAAAGTCAGCAGCTACAAATACTGCAGCTGCTGACTCTTAATTGGACACTTACCTGGGTCCAGCGATGCGGGGGGATCGAAGCCCCGCTCGTCCCCCCCCCTCCGCTCGTCGGCGCCGGCATTTCAACTGTGGGCGCTGGGCTGTGGCTTCACAGCCTGGCACCCACTACGTATGCGCGAGCGGCACCGCGCGCCGTGATTGGCCGCTCAATCACCTGGGACCTGTAATGGGTCCCAGATGATTGACAGGAGGGAGGGAGCAGAGCGGAGCCCTTCCTGCGCCGAGGGGGAAGTGATGTCACCAGCCTAGGCAAAGGAAGGGGCAGACTACGAGGGACCACCTAGCAACAGGCATTTAGAGGCAAGTTAAAAAAAGAAAATATCCAAATTTTTTTTTTTTTTTTAGAATTGTTCAGGTATGTTTGTTTATTTGGGTGGAACCCCACTTTAATAAAACTTTTGTATTTTAATAACACTTTATTATTTGTCAATGTCCTTTGACGGTACCTAAAAAAATCTTGCTTCCCCATTGCATTCCAAATTTTCTATGCTTTAAAAGTAGCTCAAGTACATTTTTGGGCTTCAAGCTTTGAACTACAGCCTGAACACTTACATGTAAACAGGTACAGTTTAAAAGCATGAGATATTAGTTGTTTAGCGTTTTGGAGCTTTGAGAGTTTTGGAGCTTTAAGCTTCAACCTACAAAACGCTCAGGTGTAAATAAGAGCTGACTGGTAATTACAATGAACTAAAATGAGTTTAGGACTTTTGAAAGAAAGAAAAATAAAATGCATTTTAAAATATGCTTGCTGTTCTATTAGGGTATTTTCTAGTAAATATGCTGATTTGTATAATTCATATGTATCCTATATGCCTTGGCATGAACAGGGGCATGACAGACCCCAAGGTGGAACCGAAGAAGATAACAAAATAAAAAAATGTTTTTATATGTTGTATGTTCTGCCAAAAAAAAAAAAGAAAACCATTCCAATTCAACAAGCAATTTTGTTTTTTGTATGAGCACTGCTGCCTGTGCAGACGCAGTGCAGCATACACACTGCATTTTTAAGATATCAAAAAGTGGAGCCTCGTGCCGGTGTCTTGCCGAGAAAGTTCCCCCGGCAGATAAGGACCCCCCCGTACTGCGCAGGCGCAGCGCTTGCGCAGTACGAACTACTAGAAGCCGCCGAAGATAGCCGCTAAAAATCTTCAATCAGCTGTACACGGCGCCTGCGCCCTGGGTCCAGGTTCAAGCCCCACCATCCAAGTGGACCTAGAGGGAGAATAAAAAAGTGCCGAGCGAGGCCGTGCCCGAAGCGTGGCGAGTGAAGCCAGCCCGCGAGGGGCCCTCTTACAGGCGCCATGTACAGCTGATTTCCATTTATTCCGCTTCGGCTATTTCCGCCGGCTCCTACTGCGCAGACGCAGCGTCTGCGCAGTAGAGGTGGTTCCTTATCCGCCGATGGGAACTTTCTCGGCAGAACACCGGTAAGGTTTATGGCTGGTTGCCACATAGGTGAAAAAGGAACAAGCGAGGGAGACCATGATGTTGTCATCCCAGAGAAACTGAAAGTGGTGAACATGACCCCTTTTTGATAGTTTTGGTCAGCGACAGGTACTCTTTTTGGAGACATCAGGGGTCTATTCTCATGTGCCATTATGCACAATTGTGATCAGATGGTACAGGTGTGCTGTAATTGGCCTCATCTGTACCATGTGACCACTGTGAGCAATCACAGGGATCACAATAGTACATGATGAATGGCTATGAATAAAAGCCGTTCATTTTGTACATTTGACATGCGATTGCTGATTGGTTACAGTGATTAAATGGTACTGGGGGCCGACCTGGTAAAACAATCTGTCATCCGCTGTGCCCCGTGGACACAGCAAGTGACAGACTGAGATGCAGCACATTCGCTAGAGTGTACTGGAGGCGTGACACTGGGAGGACGTCATATGATGTCCTCCTGCAAGAATAGTGCTTGCATTCGGCAGTCAATTAACTATAGGCTGGGCGAGAGGTAGTTAAAAAAAACCCTCTCCCCGTGATCCCAAGGTCACACCAAATACATCAGATGCTCTGGATGACATTTGTGTTTACTATGTAAGCAAGTGCAATGTCATTCAGAATTTTAACGATTGCAAACCTTTGAAAATGTCACTGCCATGCTAATTTCTGTTGGCGTGAATCAGACCTGATCTTGTCTAAGTGCCCATTTAAACTATGCATTGCCTTAAAGTGGAACTTCATGATTTTTTTTTTTCATTCAAATTGGTTCTAAAGTCGCACGATTTTTTTAATGCATTTCAGAGGTTGTTTGTTCCCCCTCCCTCCCAAATACTTACCCAAATCCTGTATCGATCCAGTGCTGTGCCCATCTGCAGCAGTGTTGCTCTATTTCACTGGTCTCACAGGGCAGATGGTGCTGTCAATTAAATCCAGTGAGGAGGGAGCAGGAGGCAGGGCCAAGCAGTGCTATGTGTGTCTATGAACACACACAGCCTGGCTCGGTAGCAAGCCTGCACGTCTGCCCCCATAGCAAGCAGCTTGCTGTGGGGGTAAACATAGAAGAGGAAAAGTGGAGAAGCAGAGAGAACCGGAGGGAACCACAGAAGGGGTGGTTTGAGAACGCTCTGTGCAATATCAGTGTAAACCTATTTTTTTCTTATTTTTTTCTAACACTGGGTTTTAGTGAAAAATATAGCGAGTCAGATCATTTTAATTGCAACACAGTATCCTTGTAAGATACAGAAGAAAAAGTCCACAAAAAGTAGAGCAATGAATATACCTGTTACATGGACACATGAAAAGAGCATTGTATCACAGGTCACCTGTGTGCAAGAATATAACCAACTAGTTACTACGCAAGAAAAGAATTAGAAAGGAAGGGGAAAAAAAACAAACAAAGTAAAAGCAAAAACAAACAGTCATATCTTGTATCCAGTTGTATTATTTATGCAATAAAGAAGCAACCTGCATTCACACCTGTGAATGACAAATAGCAGAAGGCACATTTGAGATGGCATTCATTTGAATGGCACCTAAAATCGCAGTGCGGTTTTGCCGCCATAAATCGTGCTGCAATCGCGCCAAACTGCATCGCGTGAAGAATGTCGCCCAAAAGTAGCCGCTGAACTTTTTTTTGGGCAACAAGGTTTGCAAGATGTGGTTTTGCGCAATTGCAGCGTGATTTGTGAGACAATCGCGGCAGAACAGCACTGCGATTTTAGGTGCCATTCAAATGAATGGCATCTCAAATGTGCCTTCTAAGATTTGTCATTCACAGCGCCCTGAAATCGCGGGCAGAGTCACGGCAAATCTGCCTGCGATTCAAAACGAAGAGGTGTAAATACAGCCTAAGACCCCTTTCACACTGGGGTGAAGCGGGCATTAGCGGTAAAGCACCGATAGTTTTAGCGGCTCTTTACCGCTGTTATAGTGGCGCTTTTCATCCCCGATAGCGGCTGAAGGAAGGGTTAATAGCGCCCGTGTTGCGCCGCTGCTGAAGCATTTTGCAGGAGCTTTCGGCATTGCTCCCCATTCATTTCAAAAGGCAGGGCGTTTTGGGAGCGGTGTATACACCGCCCCACAGATGCTGCTTGCAGGACTTTTTTTTCCCGTCCTGCAAGCGCACCGTTGAAGTGTGAAAGCACTTGGGCTTTCACACTGGGGTGGGCTTGAGAGGCGCTTTTCAGGCTCTTTTTTAATCGCTAAAATGCCTGAAAAGCGCCCCCAGTGTGAAAGGGGTCTTAATGTTGATGAAATCAGTATAGATCCAGTCAAGAACCACTGTTTTCCTAGCATAGCACAATTATTTCCATGTGGCACAAAGATCCAGGCCTTGAAAGATACCGAATATGCACCATTCAGGGTTGGAAATATTGGGTAAATCAGAGTGGCAATAAAGTTAGTCATTTGGGACCAGAATGGTCTGGCCTTTTCAAAGCTCCAAATCATATGTAGGAAATCCTCAGTTTGTTATTAGCATTTGTGACAATCAGGCGTGTCTTTCTTGCGCATTTGAAAGAGTCGCAAGGGGGTATAATATGTTCTATGAAAAAATACCAACTGAATGTGTCTATCTCTGGCTGATATAGTAGTGTTAAAATAAGAGTTAGTAAACTGACTCCAATTTTCATCTGAAGCAACTGGAATGTCTTTCAGCTATTTACCATGCACATTGGTAAGTTTAGTGGGTTTGGCTCAAAGCAGAGTAATACAAAAAGGTAGAAATTAATGTAGTGTGTACTGGCAGAAGTAAAACTTTTTCCAGTACAGAGTTGTAAAGGTGCACAGTTCTGGTCCCCAACTGGGCTTCAGTTGAAGGTATCTAAAAAGCCATGATTCAGTGATGCCAAACTCTTGTTGAAGCACTGAGAAGGATTTAAAACAGCCATGTTCAAAAAGCTGGTGAACATATTTCAAAACTTTCTGCGCCCACTGGCGAGCATCAGACAAAGAGTAGAAGGGTAGCGATAGAGAATTGAACCATATTGTGGTTGACCAGGAGGAACTGTAGGGAGTCTGGCATCAGGGATACACATTGGGTATAGATTTTCAACGATCCCTTCAAAACACCTGTTCCTTCCACTGGTGGTAAAGACTTTCCTGTAAATCAAATTAGCCAAAGTTTTGTAGGATAAAACAATCACCGCCTCAGCTGCATTATTTAAAGTCTTTGTTACTTTAATGCATTTTTTTCGATCCAGTGCTGGGAAGGAAAGCAGAATCTCTCTCCCTCCTCACAGGGCACAATCAAATTCTGTGACAGAGGGAGCGGTGGTGGGGCCAAACCACGCTGTCTGTGTCAACAGACGCAGACAAGGCGGCTTGGGATCAAGCCCGCACGAGTGCCAGCGGGGTATCCCAGAAGAAGAAGTTCAGGGCTGCTGTTTGTAAAACCATTCCACAGAGCAGGTAAGTATGGCATGTTTATTTTATTTAAAAAAAAAAAAAAAGTCATCTTTACAAACACTAACTGTGGGAAGAGTCACCAATGGCTATAAACCAGTTGGAAGGTGTAATAATAGAAGCCAATCTTCCCTGAGAGGTGGGGAGTTGCAAGATCTCTAAAGAAAGGCTGTTTTTTTTTTTAAGATACCAGAGAAAAGTAGAAATAACACAGTCAATCTCCTTAAACAGATGTTTTGGAAAATAAACAGGAGAGTTGGATAAGATATACAAGAGTTTTGACAAGAAAATCATTTTAAAGAGATTGATTTTCCCCACTGATGTGCGAGGAAGTTTCAACCAGCTTACAATCTTGGTTTTAAGGGCAGCCATACATGGAAGAAGACTGTTATTGATATAGGTATGTGGATAAGGGAAGTCATGCTATAACCCCATGATATTTGAAAGCCGTCGTAACTTGTAAGGGGCAATATCTGGGGAGAAGAAGAAGTTCTGGAACCAATTAACTTTAAATCTGGAATAAACTAGAACTGGAATAAATAAATTATGCATAATCTGTAGCACTGTGTCCAACATGTGCTGTGGATTCAACAAACTCGTTCCTCCAAGCAACCTATACAGATTTAGTGCAGCTGTGGGGAAGTTTTGAGAAGTGTCGTCAAAGATTCTATTGCGAGATCAAATAAAAGAGGGTAAAATGGGCATCCCTGTCTGGTTCGCTGATAGATGGGGAAGGAATCCAAAACGCAGCTATTAACTCAGAGAAGCGCTAGAGGTTGGGTACCCAGTATTCGTATTCACTGTATATCCAAATTATCCCCAAATCCAAACTTGTGTAGGGTATAGAACAAAAAGGGACATTCAATCAAGTCAAATGCTTTGGCATCTAGGGCCACTGCTGCTCTAGGAGTAAGGGAGGGGTTGGGTATTTGTAGGTTGGTAAACAATTTACAAATATTAATATTCCTGGATCTGGACAGGATGAAGTCCATCTGAGGCAAACAATTTAGTCTGAGGGCAAGATTTTTAAAAAGATTTTTGAGATCCGTGTTAATTAGAGAAACCGGTCTATACGATAATCAAGTCAGTTTTGGGTTTGAGGATTAAGACCATCAGCACTTCCCTCAGAGGCTGGCAGTATTTTTTCCTTAGTTTAGTGTGAAGTACCATTCAATAGAAAACTTATTGGGGCCTGGCATCTTGTTTTTGGCAAAGGTTTTAAGCCAAAAAAGGCCCATGGTATCTCCTCACAGGAGATACGATCCTCTAGAAGTAGTTTTTGGGAAGGGGTGAGGGTAGGGAAGGGAATGGAGTCCAGATAGGTGTAAAGCTCCTGGGAGTATATAATGAGCCTGAGATTCATTTAGGTCATAATGAAATCTAAGAAGGGCATCCACATTTCATCATTGGAGGTTTGTAAAATTGAATCATGGTCATAAATTCTAGAAATGGTAAGGGGTTCAGGTATGGTAGATGACCATTCCTGTCTCCAGATGAAAAGACATGCTGCACCTGACATAATATTTTTTTTGAGTTTTTGCCATGAACGCCATCTCATATGCTCTATTTTAATCCTTCCAGATTTTAAAGTTTTGCAGACAGGTTTGAAGTGTAGATGGCCTTGCTTTCAGTGACCTTTTTCTAATCAATTTTGGGTCATAGCTTCCTGACATTTATAAAGGACTATAGACTCAGCGAGCTTCTCCTCTATATATACATGAGCCAGGTGGCTGCACAGCTTGTAGGGTGAGTTGCAGGGGAGCATAGTCTGACACTGCTTTGGGTAAATAAGAAATACTGGACATTTTGGTCAATATGTTGGGAGACACAAAAATCATCTAATCTGGACAGGGTTTTATGAGCGTCAGACTGAAATAATTCCCTACAGTCAGGGTGTTCCATCTGCATACTTAAACGAAATTGTAAGTGTCAGCTCATTCCTTTAAGTGGAGGGGGTGACTTTTAATGTTGCAAAGTCTGTCAGAATTGAGTACATCACTGTATTAAAATTACCCTCTTCTAGCAAAAGTGAGGACTTTGGCCATGCATTAGGTCAATTTTTGGATGTCAAAAGGAGGGGATATATAGATATTCACTACAGTATAGTACATATCTAAGCAACAAACTGTTAGGATAGCATACCAACCTTGAAAGTTGGTGGCCATAACCTGTAAATTAATCGGAATAGGGACTCCTCTAGAATATGAGTAGCAAATGTCGTGGAAAGCATAAGCTATCTGAGGTCTTTTGAATGCCATCACTGTTGAGCCAGTCAAGTGATTTTCTTGTAGTAGAATATGTGATTTTGTTCTTTTAATTTGTTAAGGGCCCTTGACATTCCAAGACATTTAATGATTATGATTGGGGTCATGAAAGCCATGGACCAAAAAGCAGTTTACAGGATGTACCGTTGTGCTAAAAAATCAAAAGCACACCACTCAGTGATACCTGGCTAAAAAACAGCATGAGTCCATCTCCGTGAGAAACAGTAAAGGAGGTGGTTCCTTGTACTCACAGTACCGCCCGTAGGGGGCATCCAGAAGAAATGTAGCATGTTGTGAAAAGGATTCCTCAGGGTAGATTCAGTAGATCACAATGTATACAGAGTGCAACAGGAGACATCCTGAAAACATTCGAATTGAAGATACACATACAGTTGTGCTTATAAGTTCACATACCCTGGCAGAATTTATGGTTTCTTGGCATTTTTTCTGAGAATATGAATGATAACACAAAAACATTTCTTTCACTCATGGTTATTGTTTGGCTGAAGCCATTTATTATCAATCAACCGTGTTTACGCTTTTTAAATCATAATGGCAACAGAAACTACCAAAACGACCCTGATCGAAAGTTTACATACCCCAGTTCTTAATACTGTATATTGCCCCATTTAACATCAATGACAGCTTGAAGTCTTTTGTGGTATTTGTAGATGAGGCTCTTTATCTTCTCAGATGGTAAAGCTGCCCATTCCTCTTGGCAAAAAGCCTCCAGTTCCTGTAATCTCTTGGGCTGTCTTGCATGAACTGCATGTTTGAGATCTCCCCAGAGTGGCTCAATGATATTGAGGTCAGAAGACTGAGATGGCCACTCCAGAAGCTTCACTTTATTCTGCTGTAGCCAATGACAGGTCGACTTGGCCTTGTGTTTTGGATCATTATCATGCTGGAATGTCCAAGCGCAGCTTCCTGGCTGATGAATGCAAATATTCCTCCAGTATTTTTTTTGATAACATACTGCATTCATCCTGCCAACAGTTTTGACCAAATTTCCTGTACCTTCGTAGCTCACACATCCCCAAAACATCAGCGATCCACCTCTGTACTTTTCATCATGGGCCTTGTTGACTCCTCTCCAAATGTAACGTTTATGGTTGTGGCCAAAAAGCTTGATTTTGGTCTCATCACTCCAAATGACTTTGTGCCAGAAGGTTTGAGGCTTGTCTCTGTGCCGTTTGGCATATTTTAAGCCATTTTATTGGGGCAGCACAGTGGTGTAGTGGGTAGCACTCTCGCCTAGCAGTAAAAAGGGTCGCTGGTTCAAATCCCAACCATGACACTACCTGCCTGGAGTTTGCATGTTTTCCCTGTGCCTGCATGGGTTTCCTCCGGGTACTCTGGTTTCCTCCCACACTCCAAAGACATGCTGGTAGGTTAATTGGCTTCTGTCCAAAATTGGCCCTGGTATATGAATGTGAGTTGGGGACCTTGGATTTTGGGCTCCTTGAGGGTAGGGACCGATGTGAGTGTGCAATGTATGTGTGGAGTGCTGTGTAAAATTGACAGTGCTGTATGGGTACCTTAAAATAAATAGGGATAATTGTAGACATGCACCCACACTCACTCAGGTTGAACTAAATGGACTGGTGTCTTTATTCAACCTTACTAACTATGTAAGCGGGATACTTTGTGCCATTTGTGTAGTAATGGCTTTCTTCTTGCGACTCGACCATGCAGTCCATCTTTCTTCAAGTGCCTCCTTATTGTGCATCTTGAAACAGCCAAACCACATGTTTTCAGATAGTCCTGTATTTCACCTGAAGTTATTTGTGGGTTTTTCTTTGCATCCCGAACAATTTTCCTGGCAGTTGTGGCTGAAAATTTAGTTGGTTTCAACAGAACCCCTCATTTTCCACTTCTTGATTAGAGCTTGAGCACTGCTGATTGGCATTCTCAATTCCTTGGATATCTTTTTATATCCCTTTCCTGTTTTATACAGTTCAACTACCTTTTCCCACAGATCCTTTGACAATTCTTTTGCTTTCCTCATGACTCAGAATCCAGAAACGTCAGTGCAGCACTGGATGAAAGAAGCAAGGGTCTGTCAGGAATCCAGAAATGCATCGACCTTTAATACACACACACTAATTACAAGCAAACAGATCACAGGTGAGGATGGTTACCTTTAAAAGCCATTCAAACCCCTTTGTGTCAACTTGTGTGCATGTTATCAGGCCAAAATTACCAGGGTATGTAAACTTTTGATCAGGGTCATTTGGGTAGTTTCTGTTGCCACTATGATTTAAAAAGAGTAAACACAGTTGATTGATAATAAATGGCTTCAGCCAAACGCTAACCATGAGTGAAAGAAATGTTTTGTGTTATTCATATTCTCTGAAAAATGGCCAAGAAATCATAAATTCTGCCAGGGTATGTAAACTTATGAGCATAACTGTATGAGGGTGGGAGCTTGCACCCCTTGAAACAAAATGAATAAGAGTAAGGAAATTAAAGGAAAAAGTGTCTGTATTCCCCATCAATATAGTCAGTGTTGATGGCGGAATACCTCCTGTGGAGCTATTGTGCTCTCCCAGTAGGGGGGGTCATGCAATTTGGGGCACAGGTATAGTCGCTGACAATAATCACATGCTAAAAACCTGACATGCTGCTTGTACCGAATTTGATCAATGGATCAGCATGTCCGGAGAAGGATCAAATCTCGGGCGATCTCTGCTGAACTGGCCGAGATTCGATCCATCTATGGCCAGCTTTAGTCAAGGTGTAACAGGCACCTCTGATTTGATAGCCTACCCTTGGCCGTCTTGCCAGACGCCTCCTCTGGTGAGGTTAAGAACTGTTCTTTGCTATTGTTGATCAATACCAGTTTTGTGGAGTAAATCATACTGTAGATGAGGCGTTTATACCATAATCGGCGTTTAACCACTGAGAATGCTGCTCTTTGCTTTTGAGTTGCAGCAGAGAAATCCAGGAAGGTGGAAATGTTATTCCCATTGTAAGTAACATCTTGCAGGTTACAAGCAGTACACAAAATGAGTTCCTGATCTTTGAACTGAAGGATTTTTGCTAGCAGGGGACAATGTGGTGCCCCGGATGGCAACAGGTGCATAGGTACTCGTTGTGGAGAAATGAGAAATGAGGGTCAGAGGGAACACCATCTTCCCAGTTCCCTGCATTAGTCCAGGTCTCAACGTCATCATTACTAAGTGAGTGTACAGTATTCGGTAAGGGGACAGTCCTGCTAGTCTCTGCAAAATGGTTCTAGATGGTACTAGGAGGATTATTTTTACTTGGGAGTGAGATTGCTTGGAGATAGATGTAATAGATTTATCTGTGGCTTCTTTTGCTTTTCTCTCAGCGGGAGAGCACACAGGGAGGAAACTCCGGCACCATCTTTAGAACTGCCAGGAGAAAACTTAAGCGGACAGTTCCCTGTAGGCTTGGCCGCGGTGTGTCTGATTTTTAACTATACAGCATCTCACAAGTGAGTACACCCCTCACATCTTTGTAAATATTTTATTATATCTTTTCATGTGACAACACTGAAGAAATTACATTTTTCTACAATGTAAAGTAGTGAGTGTACAGCTTGTATAACAGTGTAAATTTAATGTCTCCTCAAAATAACTCAACACACAGCCATTAATGTCTAAACCGCTAGCTACAAAAGTGACTACACCCCAAGTAAAAATGTCCAAATTGGGCTCGAAGTGTCATTATTTCGTGTGGCCACCATTATTTTCCAGCACTGCCTTAACCCTCTTGGGCATGGAGTTCATCAGAGCTTCACAGGTTGCCACTGGAGTCCTCTTCCACTCCTCCATGACGACATCACGTAGCTGGTGGATGTTAGAGACCTTGCGCTCCTCCACCTTCCGTTTGAGGATGCATAACAGATGCTCAATAGGGTTTAGGTCGGGAGACATGCTTGGCCAGTCCATCACCTTTACCCTCAGCTTCTTTAGCAAGGCAGTGGTGTTCTTGGAGGTGTGTTTGGGGTCGTTATCTTGGAATACTGCCCTGTGGCCCAGTCTCCGAAGGGAGGGGAACATGCTCTGCTTCAGTATGTCACAGTGCAGGTTAGCATGGATCCCTCAATGAACTGTAGCTCCCCAGTGCCGGCAGCACTCATGCAGCCCCAGACCATGACACTCCCACCACAATGCTTGACTGTAGGCAAGACACACTTGTCTTTGTACTCCTCACCTGGTTACCGCCACACACGCTTGACAGCATCTGAACCAAATAAGTTTATCTTGGTCTCATCAGACTGCAGGACATGGTTCCAGTAATCCATGTCCTTAGTCTTCTTGTCGTCAGCAAACTGTTTGCAGGCTTTTTTGTGCATCATCTTTAGAAGAGGCTTCCTTCTAGGATGACAGCCATGCAGACCAATTTGATGCAGCGTGAGGCGTATTGTCTGATCACTGACAGGCTGACTCCCCACCCCTTCAACCTCTGTAGCAATGGTGGCAGCACTCATACGTCTATTTCTCAAAGACAACCTCTGGATATGACGCTGAGTACATGCACTCAACTTCTTTGGTTGACCATAGCGAGGCCTGTTCTGAGTGGAACCTGTCCTGTTAAACCACTGTATAGTCTTGGCCACCATGCTGCAGCTCAGTTTCAGGGTCTTGGCATTCTTATAGCCTAGGTCATCTTTATGTAGAGCAATAATTATTTTTTTCAGATCCTCAGAGAGTTCTTTGTCATGAGGTGCCACGTTGAACTTCCAATGACCAGTATGAGAGAGTGAGAGCGATAACACCAAATTTAACAACCTGTTCCCCATTCATACCTTTTAGGTTTAAAAACAAAGGAGACTTTACAATCACTAAGTTCCCTATCCCAGTTTAAAAAAAAAATCAATCTTACCCTCTCCACATTCCAGCACTGTCCAAGACTTCTTCCTTGGTCCAGCACTGGATGTCCTCTTCAGATCAGAATGGATTTACACTTTAATGCATGTGTGCCAAGACAATGCCATCCTGTCCATTACTGTGTGCTCTGTATTAGGGCATCACATTCATTTTGAATGGATCAACACAACTTAACACACACAAAAAAAATGACATTGCTCTTTTTTACTGCACCACATGGTATGTGCATTGTTGCTTGCATTAGTGTGGATGCGTTGTCTGGTACTGCAACAGTGTGTTGGGATGCCATTCAAAATCAATAGCAGAACACCACATGCACAGCATATTTGCACTGGTGACGCAATCAAAAATTAATCAACACTACTGTGCAGGCCTCTGAGCATGTCAGGAGCCACACTTGAGACCCCTATCTTTACCAAGTCGTTGACCACTGGGCTAGATCCCCTGTTGGGTGTTTATTGCTACCTGTGTACAGATGTTTAGAGATTACTCGCATTTCTGTTCTGATGATGCAGAGAGAGGAAATAAAGGGAAATCTCCATAGGGAGGACAGCAATAAATTCCCAATGTTTTAAACCCTTTCCATATCCAAAAATAGTCTTGCCTATTGTTAGACTTAGGTATAACAAATTAGTAGTTTTGGAACTTTTTATTGTACAAGTACAGCACCCTTTAGGTGAGTATCAAATAAAAGACAGGTTGAGTCCACAGACAGCACTTTTAAGTAAAAAAAATGTTTTTCCACCCCGGAAATTGCACTGGGGTTGTGAAATAACGGAAATGGTGAGGCTGTCCAGAAGCTTGGCGTAAATAAAGAAAATCAAAGCCAAGTCTGTATAATGAAGTGTTTGCAGACTCAGAAAAGCCGTCTGCTTGAGCTACATTAATGATGACAGCCTACCCTCTTGCCGGCGAGAAAGTTTTCCTATTACGCCTTAAACTTGTTCCATCGATACCCTGTTAGACAGCCCTTTGCTTTTTAATATTTCCCCCGTAGGACGAGCGCCAGCGCGACCTTGATGTGGAAAATTTTAATTCAAATCAATACGTGTGCAAGGTCATTTTAAAATTCAATTAATATGAATGGAAATGTATGCTGTACCGATCCTACTGGAGGAAAATGGAGGTGCTCAAACTTGTTCCTTTTAACATTATTTGTTCATTTGCTTTGCAAAAGGCAAAATAATAATAACCAAAAAAAAAAAAAAATTAAAAGAAAAATAAGCAACCCATCTGCTACCCAGAAGGGAAGCACAGGCACTTTAATGAGTTATCCTTTTAAATGGCAAGTTCAGCTTTATAATATTTTCAATGAGACGTGTTTTTCATCCTTTCCTCAGTTATTTTGAAAGGCGAACTCCAAGCAGATATATACAAAACTAAAAGCAGCTGTGTATTACCAAGAAATACAAAATGCATTTTCACACACAGCTACCATATATACCTGAATCTGTGCTATTCTCTGCCTTTTAATTTTTCATTTCAAAGATTAAAGTCAGCATCAGGGTGATAATGGGCAGCCAACAAAAGGATCAATATGCAAATCCTATGTAATCAGAAAAAAATGCTCATGAGACACCTAAAATTATAAACCTAATAATTAAATGTGTTGTATCATGGAATGAGAAATAATGTTACAGGCGGTCCCCGGGTTACAAACAAGACAGTCTGTAGGTTTGTTCTTAAGTTGAATCTGTTTGTAAGTCAGAACAGGGACATTTTTAAGTTTAGCTCCAGCCAAAAAAACTATTTTTAAGATTTTTGGATAGCATAGGGAAGGGTTAACACCCTTGTAACATTTGTTTTGCTGTCTGTGCCCCTGTTCAGAAGATTTCACCTCACTTTCTGTCCCAATGACAATTGGATTTTGAAAATGTTGGGTTGTTGTGGAAACAAGGATTAGTGATAAAGCACCAGTGGAGTAGAGCTGCACAATTAATTGTTAAAAAGTTGTGATCTCGATTCAACCCTCCTGACGATCTCTATTGCAGAGTTTGCCGATTCTTTCATATAACAAGTGGAGAGACTTATCTTCTCACTCAGCTGTCAAAAGAAAACATCCGGGCAGTCTGCCAAGTTTTTAACATGAAACATTGTAACTGTTCCTTCTTAAAATTAAGATAAAATTCTGTGTGTAAAGAGAAAATCCAGGCAGTCTGCCAAGTTTTTAACAACATGTAAATGCAGGGAGTTTAAAGCGGGAGTCCGGCGACCAATCTTTTTTTTTTTTTAGGTCATTGAGACACTTTGCTAACCCCAAAATAATACTCACAGTTTGGGTGTAATATTTCCGCCTCTGTCTGTTTTCGTACTGAAGAATAACTTAAAAAATGTGATGCTGGCTGTTTCTACCTTGCTTGTGGGCATGTGAAGCCCACAAGCATTGATTTCCTGGATGCAGTGAATGCTGTTCATTCACAGCTTGTTCACACGCATGATCATTGTTTCCGCACTGAATCTTGGGAAGCCTGACACTAAGCTCCCAGGAGACAGTGCGGCGCCGGGGAAAGGCAATAAACACGCCTACTCCCATGGGAGGAGAGACAGGAAGTGCCACAATAAAGTACAATATAAAGGTAATTACAGCGATAAAAAATTTTTTCGTGCGGCAGTTGAACATCTATGCAATTAACTGAAGGGGGTAAGATTAAAGTGGAGTTCCACCCACTTTTACAACTCTTCAGCATCCCTCACTAAACTGTGCACTGTAAACAAATTGGATATTTTTCATTTTTTTTTCTCAGCACCTACTGTATATTTACTGTATTCATTTTTCACTTCCTCCCCCCTGGCCGTGGCCCATCGCATCATTTCCTGTTTGCAATGCCTTCTGGGAAGGGGCGGCAACTTCCTCTGACACTGCCGTTGCTATGGAAACCTGACCTGAAACCTATTACACTGCTTGTGCTGCACTGAGCATGTGCGAGATCTGCAAGAATGAGATCCAGGAAGAAATACAGTCTGGCTTCAGATGCCCACACTTAAAGTGGAGTTCCACCCAAAAGTGGAACTTCCACTCATTAGATTCCTCCCCCCCTCCGGTGACACAGTTGGCACCTTTCAGGGGGGAGGGGGGTACAGATACCTGTATATTACAGGTATCTGTACCCACTTCCGGCATAGATAGCCGCAGAATCTGCGGGTATTTACGCCACTTCCTGCTCCCTCCCCGCTGCCTGCTGGGAAACACACGGGTCCCAGAGGCAGCAGGGACCATCCGTATTGCGCTGCGCGACTCGCGCATGCGCAGTAGGGAACCGGGAAGTGAAGCCACACGGCTTCACTTCCTGATTCCCTTATCGAAGATGGAGGCGGCAGCACCCGAGGACGGAGAGACGCTTCGGCCTCGGGTGCCGACATCGCGGGCGCCCTGGACAGGTAAGTGTCCATGTTTTAAAAGTCAGCAGCTGCAGTATTTGTAGCTGCTGACTTTTAAAAAAAAATTTTTCGGTGGCGCTCCGCTTTAAGATGGCCATGGCCTGCTGTAAGTTTATAAAGTAACAAACTACTGCTATAAACTAACAAAACAGACCTTAGTTTACAGACTAACTTTACTAGAATACATTAAGCTTGTGTATTATAGGGGTATTTTTATTTAAAGAGTATAATTTCGGCCAGAACACCACTTTAAGTTAAAAATTTGAGTGGAACCCCGCTTTAACCACCTAAAGTCTAAATCTTTTTCTGACACTTTTTTCTTGTTAAAATCAATATTTTTTGCTAGAAAATTACTTGGAACCCCCAAACATTATATACATTTTAGCAGAGACCCTAGGGAATAAAATGTTGATTGCTGCAATATTTTATGTCACACTGTATTTGCCCAGCGCTCTTTCAAACGCAATTTTTTGGGAAGAAATACACTTCAATGAATAAAAAAAAACAAAAAACTAAACAGTAAAGTTAGCCCAATTTTTTTTGGTTTTAATGTGAATGATGATGTTACGCCGCGAGAATCGTGATCTATCTTCTAAGCAAAAAAATTGTGATTCTCATTTTAGCCAGAATCGTGCAGCTCTACAGTGGAGACACCTTTTTCCCATAATAACGCTTACAGGAGAGAATTTCCCTTCCTAGGGGTAAATTTCCTCTCACTTCTTGTTGTCTCCCTCCGTTTGTAAGTAGGAGCAAGTCAGATGTTTGTAACTAGGGGCCTGTATATAATAAAGTGAAAAAACAAAAACAAATAACCACTACATATCCACCATAGTGACAAATATAACATATCATTATAATAAATCAAAGTATCAGAAATGCCCATAAAAATTCTTGTGCAAAAAAGTATACTTCACCACCAATTATTATCAGGCACCAGATCTTCTAGTGTGTGACCCCACACCACAATCAGGTGGATTGAACACACTGGGGATGCCTCTGTACCATTTCAGACAGGATCTGTGCTGTTCAAAAGACTCAAGTACCCTTGTGGAGTCCAATGACCTTCGTTCACACATACCCTTTAAGCCCTGAAAAGGGGAAGGCATTTTTTACCCAAAACGCGTTGGTTCAGTCGGTTGGTAGTCACCTAGGTTTCTCTGCTGTTAGAATACACTGATCAGCACTGCAGCCTATCAGCCCTGCTGAAGGGGCCAAATTGCAAACCATCTATGGGCAGCTTTCCTGACTAGATCACCAAGTGAATATAGAGGAAAGAATGCCTAAAAAAGAAAACTAATTCAGCCATCACATCTAACAACTGGTAAGCTACAATATAATAAATGTTTGCTTTTGGGGTTTATACCACTTTAAGAATTGAAGAGGAGCTGCAGTAGCATCTGCAGAGATCAGACAGAAAGCCATGCAAGGTGTGAAATAAAATTTTACCAAGCTGTGTGGCCGCCCTTTATTTATTGCTTGCTGTAGCCTTCCTCTCTGCCCAGCATGCACTCGCTTGTGTTTAAAAAGGACTGTTTGTAAATAGCAAGATAGGTTGCAATTAAGCTATTAGCTGGTAAAACAAATAAGCATGCTAATTAGTTTCTTTACCAGAATGGTTTAGAGGAGCGCCTGGAATTTACCTTTCATTAATCTAACTTAATTGCAAGAGTGCATGTTTTGAGAGCTAAGTCAACAAGGGCTGCAAGGCGAGAAGGGGCAGATTGGCCAGGGCTATTTTGCTGGGTAAACACCAGCAGCAGCAATTATCCCTTTATATTCTTTCCATAAGGTTACCTAAAGGTTACACAATAACAGCAGTCAGACCTAATGAGCCATTATAGCCGGTTTGAGCTCTGTGAGGCCGGGTGAGTGGGCTGCAAGACCTGCCCGCAAGCTCAACAGTGACAAAAACATGTGAAGAGTACTTGAAGGGAAAACAAGCCGAGGACATTTTATGCTGGATTATGATTGAGACGTTAACACGACATACAAAGAATGCAAAGGTGAAGCTCAATCTCAAGACAAATTTTTTACTTATTAATAGTTTGCTTCCTTTTTTTTTATTTCTACTGCTTTGTGCTAATTAGCATTACTGCAGCAAGGTGATGTCTGTACAGCCATGTGACATTCGCACAGTTCGGGGTTTCCCAAAACAGTGGAATTCGCACATTTCCAGCCTTTTCTATTGTGCTGCTCCTATTGTCTGGAGAGCTTTCAGAAGATTGAGTCTACACTATGTGGAATAATGATTACACTTAGGTGATAATCACCCAAGCCTGGAGTGATAGTGCTTACAGCAAAAATACAACCTAAAATAACCTAGATAAAAATGAATAGTCCATTAAAAGAAAAGGAAAACACAACAAACTTTTTAAGACAATATTCTCTGTCAATCCATTTCTGTAGTACTTTTTTTTCTGCAGCTAGATGTTCCTCAGTCTGATGGCCATCATCATACCTCTGAGCCCAGGTAGTTCTGGTTATCCTTCAGCCTGATACTGTGCAGTGAAATAAGCAGCACACCGTTGAGCTCATCTCTCTGTCACTCTATTCTCTCCTTCTATCAGCATGCTTTTTGTCAGCACATAAATGGATTCTTGCTTTGCTTTTCCTCTCCTACACTTCATCCCCGCTGTAGAGGGATTGCAAGAGGCTGATACCAGGTCAAAGTCAAGTACTTACACTGCCTGCATTTAACGATGTAATAATGAGTTTAGAGTTGCACTATTTCCGTCTTTGTATGTGCCTAGCATTAAGATCATAACAGCAACATTTTTTTGCATGCTATTTACCTGCACTTTACATCATGAGACCTTGATGTCTGAGTCCTGAAGAGTACTATGTAAACTGTAGTAACAGAAAAGACTGCACAGTAAAAATTTCTGCTATGCACCAAGGGATGAAAAGGCAACAATGCTAGGCCTACTGGCATATGGGTAATGGTTGTACACAACTGTGCACATAAACAACAAAAAAAAAATATTAACATGAAAACTGCATGGATGACAATGCCCCTTGTAGAGGGAGCCTATAGTTTCTTCAGTGGGCCTGGTGGAAAATTCCTTTCTAGAAGGTTAAATGAGATAAACACAAGATCTTTGGTCTTGTGTTAGCGGTTTTATCTGTCTCCAGTATTGTTGCCTAAATAAAAAGTATAACTTGAACCAATGAAACACACATTTTCAGACTTTGTGGCCTGCACCGTCCCAATCATCTGCATACGTTAACGACCTCTATTACAGGTGCCTTCTACTACAGTCGTGGAAAAAAAAAAACGGTGAACCAATCAAATGAGCAGAAAATTACACTTCTGGAGGACACAATCAAGGAAACCATGTTGAGGTTTGACTTATTTTTGTGCCAGATTTAGAAAATCATATATGGCTGTAGATAGAAAATAATGTTTATGATGTACAGCAACTTCAGCCAAAATGTAATATTTTTAATTTTAGCTTTTTGCAATTGCATGGAGTTGGGCTTAAAACTTCTGTGAGGTTATTATCTGTCTACAACCTCCACTGCAGAAGGAAGCAGAAGAGAATTTTTGGAATAGTACCACTGGATAGGCGTAAGGCCAATGTGGTGTCTATACTTAAAAAGGGATCAAAGTCTTTACCAAGTAACTATAGAACTGTTAGTTTAACTTCTATAGTCGGGAAGATACTGGAGAGATGAATAAAAGACCACGTAGATGAGTTATTGCCAAAGCATTTGACACAGTTCCCCCCACAAACGGCTTATGTGTAAAGTCTACAGGCCTGCAAAAATCAGTTTTTAAATGGATAGAAAAATGGCCAAAAGACCAAATTCAGAGAGTAGTGGTTAATGATTCTTACTCTGAATGGTCTACGGTTCAGTGTTGGGACCCTTACTTTTTATTATCTTTATAAATGATATAGGGTCTGGGATTAAAAGCACCATTTCAGTCTTTGCAGATGACATCAAGCTATGCAGTGGAATAACGTCCTTACAGGCCTTATAAGCAGACCTCAATGCACTGTTTAATTGGGCAACTGTGTGGCAAATGAGGTTTAATGTTGATAAATGTAAAGTAATGCACTTGAGGGCTAAGAATATGCACACATCTTACATACTAGGAGTACAACTGGAGGAGTCAATGGTGGAGAAGGAATCTAGGCGTTTTGGTAGATCATAGGCTTAAAGTGTTACTAATGTCTTGTTTTTTTCTTTTTCTTAAAAATAACAAACATGTTATACATATCTGCAGAGCAGCCCGGATCCTCCTCTTCTTGAGTCCCTCTGCGGTGCTCCTGGCCCCTCCTGTTGAGTGACTCCACAGCAAGCAGCTTGCTATGGGGGGCACCCGTGCCAAGCCACAGCTCCGTGTGTCCATTCAGGGACGGAGCCATGGCCTGGCCCCACCCCCTCTCTCCTCATTAGCTGACTGACTTTGATTGACAGCAGCGGGAGCCCATGGCGCCACGCTGCTGTCTCAGCCAATGAGGAGGGGAGTCCCGGGCAGCTGAGACAATCCTACAACATTGATGGATCTAGATGGGGCTCAGGTAAGTATTAGGGGGGCTGGGAGGGGCTGCTGCACACTAAAGGCTTTTTATATTAGATAAAAAAACCTTCTGCCTTTACAATCACTTGCAATGCCAAGCTGCAGTTTCCAAAGCAAGCAAAGTCCTTTCTTGTATTAAGAGAGGTATAGACTTCAGAGAGAGAGAGAGAGAGAGAGAGAGAGAGATACAGTTTTCCCCTGTACAAATCATTAGTAAGACCTCATCTGCAATATGCAGTTCAGTTTTGGGTTCCAGTTCATAAAAAAAGGATATTGGGGAACTGGAGAAAGTGCAGAGAAGGGCAAACAAACTGATAAGAGGCATGGAGGAGCTCAGCTATGAGGAAAGATTAGAGGAACTGAATTTATTCTCTCTTGAGAAGAGGAGATTAAGGGGGGATATTATCAACAGTTATAAATACATAAGTGGTCCATTTAGGGAACTTGGTGTTGTGTTATTCCCCTTAGGATCATCACAGAGGACAAGGGGGCACTCTCTAAGTCTGGAGGCGATTTAATCTTCAAATACAGAAAGGCTTCTTCACACAAGAGCTGTGAAAATGTGGAATAGACTCTCTCAAGAGCTGGTTCTGGCCAGCTCAGTAGATTGTTTTAGAAAAGGCCTGGATTCTTTCCTCGATACACATAACATAACTGGATACTAATATATATAGGTAAAGTTGATCCAGGGAACATATGATTGCCTTCTGGGGGATCAGGAAGAATTTTTTTCCCCTGCTGGAGCAAATTGGATCATGCTTTATTGGGCTTTTTTTTGCCTTCCTCTGGATCAACTGTTGGTATAGGATTGTATACATTTTTTTTCTATTGGTTAAACTAGATGGACTTATGTCTTTTTTCAACCAGACCAAGATACTTGCACTGCAGGACCCCAGGAACAGCTTACTGGCCAGCAAGGAGAGCAGGCAGCACAGTAGTGACATCACCAAGCAGGGGAAAACTTCCTTCCTCTATGAATTCAAAACGGAACTGCATATTACAGATGAAGACCTAATAATGATGTCTCTCTTTCTCTAACTGCAGTATATACCTCTTAATACAAGAAGGTATTTTGCTGACTTTGAAAACTGCAGCTTGGCATTGCATGTTAAGTTTATGATCTACCAGAACTCCCAGATCCTTCTCCACTATTGACTCCCCAACTGTTCTCCTCCTAGTATGTATGATACATGCATGTTTTATGCCCCCAAATGCATACTTTTACAAATTACAAACATGTCATACTTACCAGCTCTGTGCAATGGTTTGCACAGAGCATTCCCGATCCTCCAGGTCCCTGCCAAGAGCCCCCATAGCAAGGCGATTCAGTCGTGCTCACTCCCGAGTTGGCTCTCTGCCACATAATTGCCCAAATAAATAGTGCACTGAGGTTGGCTTGTAAGTTTGAGATATCTTGTAAGGACATTATTGCACTACATAAGTTTGGTGTCATCTGAAACACTGAAATGTTACTTTTAAAGTACCAAGACAACACAAAAGTCAATTTGTTCAGGGCCCTGGTAAGGCACAATTACTATTTTTAAACGTTCCTTATTAGATAGTAGACCTTCACTTTTTGAGTTCGAACCCCCTCTAAGGGCTTATGTAGATGGACTATTTTGCCAACAACTGCTATTGGTATTCCAATGCAGCTCTGCTCAACCACAAGTGTTTAAACACAAAACAATGCATGTGGTCTACATTCATTCACATTAGTCCACCCCCATCAAATCATTCTTTGCAGCTATTACCTTTTGTACCACCACCCCCTCCCTTTAGAATGTAAGCTCTACGAGCAGGGCCCTCCTGTACCTTTTGTATTGAACTGTACTGTAATTGTGTTGTCCCCCTTATACATTGTAAAGCGCTGAGTAAACTGTTGGCGCTATATAAATCTCGTATAATAATAATAATAATAATAATTAGTCCCCTTTCCAATATGCGTCTTTTGTCACATGATTCCCAGAGAGTGACAACGCTCAAGATGAAGAATTCCATTATTCTTAATGGGCTCCTTTACACCTGAGTGTTGTGTCACTTGTCGCCTGTCACATGAAGCTTGAAAAAGTACACAAGCATCTTTGGGGCAGAATTGCGCAATTTTAGCCCCCTAAACTTTATTAGCAGCACCTGAAAAACCTGTGTTTACGTGTATTTTGCAGGCACTCTCATTTAAAAGTTTATGGGGTCAAATATGCGCAATTCTGCTCATGTACTACAGATCTCACATACAAAATACACACATAAAAGCCTCTAAGTCACTTGGCTACACTCAGACTCAAGTGTGAGTGGGGGCCACTGACGTACGCTGCAACAATCAGAAAAAAAGAATGCCATATACATGACCCCCAACAGGATTGGCATCTGTTGATAGTATATTTGAAGACAAAGCTAATTTTACTGTAAAGTTTAAAGTTCTATAACCCTTTCAGATTTCATGGCAAAAGCATTGTGAAAACAAGTCTCATTCGGCAGCTAAACTAGCAACATGAACATTTCATTGTTTTCCCCAACACCTATGTAATCAGGCTGGAGCGGTTGTGGTAACCTTGTGAAAAGCAGGTAATGGCTGTTAACAGCAGTGAAAACATGCGCTGAGCTGGGCTCTGGAACGGAGCGCTCCTGAATTGTTCAATGATTTAATTAGATATGCTTGCAGAAATGCCTCAGTATGATTCTCATTAGGATACATTAGCAGGATGGGAACAAGTGTCGACACACTCTTAATTAAATCTGGGTGCGAGAGAGAGAGTATCACATTATGCTCTGCACGCTCGTGAGCCATTTTCAGTAATCAAAAAGGCATCACGCTGAACTTAATGTGCTGCCCCCTAGGGGTGGAGCATTCAGCTGCACATTTATTCCCTAGGAACTGCAAAGCAAGAAGGCAGTGCAGAGTGTTTGTTTTGTTGTTCTATTTCATGTATTCACACAGGGCTGATATAGAACAAAATTGCTTTATAGAAGATTCCAAACCATTCATATCAATGTCCATACCCCTGAAACTTACAATATCAAGTCAACACTATCACAAAGGTGCACACACACACACACTGTAGGAGGGCTATTGTATCTGTGAGCTGGACTATCAGTATATTTTTAGGATGTGAGGGGGAACTGAAGCATTTGGAGGAAATCCATACAACCACGATGAAAATGTACAAACATTTAATGGGAATTGAACATCAGACTCCAATGCTTCAAGGCAAGTGAGCTAACTACTTAAAAAGAAAACCTGCCATAAGAGAAATATCTGGGCTGCCTGACCCCTTTTCTGAAAATGTTTGTTGCCTGGCTACTGCTTTGATGCCAATGCTTGAGTCACAGACCTGGATTAAAGAGGAGCCCCATCTTGACTAAGGGAAACCGTCAGTGAAGCCTTCCATCAATACCAGGTATCTGCTCCCCCCCAAAAGGTGCCAAATGTGGCAGCGGATGGGTGGGGGAGGCAGACAGGCAGAACTTCCCTTTTTTGGGTGGAGCTCCACTTTAAGTACACAGATGAGGTATTCTGACTTTTTTATGACTTGCATGGGCTGCATGCTTATTTACGATGTATCATTCAGAAGATTTGAACACAGACACAGCCAAGGAGCTAGCATTTTCAAAAGGAGCCAAGCAACCGCAGCTTACATGTTTTTCTAATGACAGATGTACATTAACTACTGTGCTTCTGGGTGGAACTCTTCACATGGGTACTAAACTCTGCAGTTCATCAGACTGAATGGGATTCCTCATATAACAATGTTACATGTAGGTGTATACATAACACTAACGTTTCACCCCTTTATCCATGAATTGAAAATATCTGAAGGTTTAGTCCTCTAAATCAGGTTTCTCGATTTGGGTTCCTCCAGAGGTTGCTAAGGGTTCCATGAGCAATTTCTGACTCTCAGATAAGTTCCCACTGACACCATTGATCTTTTTAGTTGTCTATAAGGGGTAATTCTTCCCAAATGACCACAAGTGTAAGGAGCATTCTTCCCACTGATCATCACACTAACATAGCACGAGTTGTAGATATTTCATTTTTTTTTAGCAGGGATTCCCTAAGCCCTATTTTCAAGGGTTTCTCTGTGTTAAAAAGGTTGAGAAAGACTGCTTTAAACCAAGACCTGAATGTGATATATTGCAGTTTACAAGTCCTTGTGGCTGCTGTTTTCTTTCTGTCTGGCTTGTCTTCCCTTTATTTTGAACCGGTGGTCCTGCCAGTAATTCTCATCCTGTCCTACAGTGACAAGTTCACTCACTTTACTGTATCTACTGGGAATCAGTGTTGTCAACGATGGATTGGAAGTGAGAACTACAGAACACCTCATCTCTCCTTATCTCTAAACCTAGTATGATGTGTTCGGCAGTCCTTAGAAAGTTGGAAAGAGGATGATTGATCAGAATTCAGAAGGGAAGCAGCAAGTTCACATGCTTTCTGGCAGGATCACCAGGTATCCTTTTCCTTTATCAAACATATAGTGTAGAAAATAATTATTTGATCTCCTGCAGATTTTGTAAGTTTGCCCACTTACAAAGCAACAAAGGGTCTATCATTTTTTATCATAGGTGTACTTTAAATGAGAATATCAACCAAAAATCCAGATAAAACCTATGATACAAATGTTATAAATTTAGCTGCAGTTCAGTGAGTAAAATAAGTATTTGATCCCCTACCAACCAACAATAATTCTGTCCCCCACAGACTGGCTACAGTATGTGCCTGTGTGGTACACAGATTAGTCCTGTCAATTTAAGAAGGTGCTCCTAAGGACAACTCATTATGTGTATAAAAGATGCCTGTCCACAGAATCTCTTCCTTCTATTCAAACCTCACCATCATGGGCAAGACCAAAGAGCAAAGGACGTCAGGGACAAGATTATAGACCTACACAAGGTTGGAATGGGCTACAAGACCATCAGCAAGAAGCTTGGTGAGAAGGAGACAACTGTTGGCGCGATTACCCGCAAATGAAAGACGGACGAAATAACCATCAATCGCCTCGGTCTGTAACTCCATGCAAGATTTCGCCTCATGGGGTAGGAATGATCATGAGAAAAGTGAGGGATCAGCCCAGAACTACAAAGGAGGAGCTTGTTGAGACCACAGCCACCAAACAAACCATTGGTAACACAATACGCCGTCATGGATTGAAATCCTGCAGTGCCCACAAGGTCTCCCTCCTCAAGAAGGCACAAGTACAGGCCTGTCTTAAGTTTTCCAATGAACATCTGAATGATTCATAGAAGGATTAAGAGAAAGTGCTGTGGTCAGATGAGACCAAAATTGAGCTCTTTGGCATTACCTCGACTTGCCGTGTTTGAAGAAAGAAAAATGCTTACTATGGCCCTTGGAACACCATCCCTACAGTCAAGCACGAAGGTAGAAACATGCTTTGGGGAGTTTTCTCTGCTAAAGGTACAGGCCAACTTTGGTGCATTGAGGGGCCAACGGACGGGACCATGTATAGTAAAATGTCGAATGAAAACCTTCTTGTCCCAGCCGGAACACCAAAGATGGATCGTCGATGGGTACAGGAGTGGCTCAAGAAGAAGCACATTGAGGTCATGGAGTGGCCTTGCCAGTCTCCAGACCTTAATCCTATAGAAAATGTATGGAGGGAGCTGAAACTTTGAGTTGCCAAGCAACAGCCAAGAAACAAGGGTTTCTCCACCAAGTCCTAAATCATGTTTTGCTTGGGGATCAAATCCCTATTTTACTCACTGAACTGCAACTCAATTTATAACATTTGTATCATTTGTTTTTTCTGGATGTTTGGTTGATATTCTGTCTCTTTCATTTAAAATACACCTATGATAAAAATGATAGGCCCTTCATTTCTTTGTAAGTGGGCAAACTTCCAAAATCTGCAGGGGATCAAAAAAATATTTTACCCATTGCAAATTAAGCATATACTTGTAACGGTATAATGAAAAGATCAAAAAGGAGTAAATGAGAGAGGGGAACTCTTAAAGGGTCACATACTTTTACAATGGGCGCTAGAATCTGCAGTCCACAATACACCTATGCACAGTGATATTCCTGTGATTGAAACAGACTAACCCCTACAGAGAGGAAATAAGCAGGAGCCACTTAAAACCGAGATCCAGGCAATTTAATTTAAATATAACCACAAAGGATATAAATTCACTTTAAATGCACCAAGTGCTTTTCCAAACCCAGATATTATCTTGTAATAGTAGCAGCAACTTCCTCACTATGCTGCAGAGGAAGCAGAGTGTGGGAGGGACCCTGCAAGCCCCATTTAGAACAAGCTTCCTGCTACAGGAGGTTGGACACAAAATCAGTCAACCTGCACAAGGTTGTCTTTATTACAGGATACCTAAAGAGGAACTGCAGTCTGCCCTCCAACCACTTTGCATATTATTTATATATATATATATACATACACACACACATATATATATATGTACACACATACTGTGATTCTGTACTTGCCAAATATGCTGTAGAAATCTCCATCCACCAAGTCTGGCTGCAGCCATTCTAACTGTGGGCAGCTGAAGCTGCTGCCTGTTTACTTCCAAGATTTGTTTAGACACACAAAAAAACACCTCCAGCTCTGCAGCTTTCACTGGCCCTCTTATAACTCATCCCCCCTCCCTTCCTGGCAAACTCTCACGAGAGTGAGAGCCGTGCATGGCGTCATAAGCCTAGGCTAATGACCAGACAAGAAACAGGAAGTGGGCTGTATAAGGTATTTACCAGCAAAAAAAAAAATGGTTTTACTATCCAAAGTTAAAACAACAAGGGCAGGAGATTTAATAGATGGCAAGTTGAAAAAATGACTGAAGGTCCGCTTTAACCACTTGCCGACAAGCCGCCGTTATTATACTGTGGCAGGTCGGCACAATCCCGCTATTTGTCGTAGCTATACGGCGTCCCCTTTAAGCGGGATAGCAGACGCTGCACAGCGGGGGTACTGATGCTCGTGACCGGCGGTCGCGATGACTGCCGGCCACGAGCGATAATGGGCACAAGAGGTAGAACAGGGACGTGTGTGTGTGTGTGTGTGTAAACACACACATCCCTGTTCTGTGAGGAGAGACAGTTCCTACAAGCTGGGAACCACGATCTCTCATCTCCTATAGTCAGTCCCCTCCCCCACAGTTAAAACAAACAGCCAGGAAACACAGTTAACCCCTTGATTGCCCCGTAGTGTTAACCCCTTCGCCGCCAGTGACATTTATACAGTAATCAGTGCATTTTTATAGCACTGATCACTGTATAATTGTCAATCGACCCAAAAATGAGTCAAAAGTGTCCGATGTGTCCGCCATAATGTCGCTGATCACTGCCATTACTAGTTAAAAAAAAATAATAATAAAAATGCCAAAAATCTATCCCCTATTTTGTAGACGCTATAACTTTTGCGCAAACTAATAAATATACGCTTTTTGTGATTTTTATTACCAAAAATATGTAGAAGAATACATATCAGCCTAAACTGAGGAAAAAAATTATTATTTTTTTTTTTAAATAGGGGCTATTTATTACATCAAAAAGTACAAAAAAGTGTTTTTTTTTCAAAATTGGCGCTCTTTTTTTTGTTTATATCACAAAAAATAAAAACCGCAGAGATGATCAAATACCACCAAAAGAAAGCTCTATTTGTGGGGGAAAAAAAGGACGTCAATTTTGTTTGGGTACAGTGTCGCACGACTGTGCAATTGTCAGTTAAAGCGACGCAGTGTCGAATCTCAAAAAAACGGCCTGGTCATTGAGCAGCCAATTCTTCCGGGGCTGAAGTAGTTAAAGATGGTGCAACCATAAGACCCTAATGGGGTACTTTGATGCAGTAAGTGGGCTTAAGCACCATATAGCGATATGGTGTGACCAAATCCCTATATTTTTTGAATATGTTCAGGTGTTTTAAATAGCCTTGCAGCAGTTAAATGTCATTTTTGTATGTGTACGCTGTAATCTTTTGCTCTGTTCGTATGGTCTTATGGCTGCACCATCTTTGATGCATTTTTAAGGGTGTGCACCCCAAGTCTTTGTCTATTGTATGGATCCTGACCAGATCCCTTGGGCTGGAGCACCCCATTCCCCCCCGCCATTACCTCTTATTAGTGTCCACCTGTGTTATAGGATGAGTCCTTTAGTTCTTCCATATAGAGGAGTGTATTGCTCCCATGGTTCAGAGAAGCAGGTTACTCTTTAGTATTTTATAAAACTTATATTTTTCTTTAGCCCAGCTTTAAACTTACAATCAACTGAAGGTTCACTTTAAGGCCTCATGCACACTGGACGTTATAACAGCTGCTGTTTTGGGCTTCAGACATTTTTTTCTGCAGCCAGAAAACTCCCCAGCATGTATTCCTATGTGTCCATGCACACATAGGCTGTTATCAGCAACTTTTGGCAGGGGAGTTTTCTGGCTGGAACCCCCCCCCCCCCCCCCGAAATAGTGGGTTTTAAAAGGATATTTTCAGCTGTAAAAATGCTCTAACTCTGAGAAAAGCTGAAAAACGCAGCTTTTCTGCATTTATCAACATTTTTGAGCCATAAGTTTCTATGGCAGCGTAGTTTTGCTAAACAACGCTACTGCAAAAACGCTAAAAAGCTCATTCTACAACTTTCTACAGTTACTGGCGTTTTTGTAACATCCAGTGTGCATATGAGGCCTAAGTAAAAAAATGATAATTTAGGTTAAGGTGGGTTGTAAAGGCAATTTTAAATAATAAACATGTCTATATACTTACCTGCTCTGAACAGAATTGCGGCCCCGATCCTCCACTCCTTGGGTTCCTCCCCTCTGGTGCTCCTGACTCCTCCTCTCCGGCTGCCCCCAAAAGGAAACCAATTCCCATGGAGACACCTGTGAAGGCTCACTTCCGAGCTCCACTACTGCATCCACAGACAGCAGGGCTCGGCCCCGCCTCCCTGTCAATGAAGTTGATTCACAGGAGCCAATGGCTCCCACTGCTATCAATCTGCTCAATGAGGAGGAAAAGAGTGGAGAGATCTGAGTCAGAGAAGCAGGATCTTTCATTCTAAGAATAGTGTAGGACCCGCTTATTATGGGGTACTTTGATGCCGTAAGTGGGCTTAAGCACTATATAGCCATATGGTGTGACAAAATCCCCCTATATTTTGAATATGTTCAGGTGTTTTAAATAGCCATGCAGGAGTTAAATGTCATTTTTGTATGTGTGCGCTGTAATAGTTTGCTCTATACTGTGAAATAAATTACACTGCTAAAGCTGATACAATTAGGTATAGTAAATTTAGGGTACACGTACCTAAAAAATTGGTTGATTTCAAGTGTCCCATAATTAGCGGTGTCAAAGCAAGCTGTTTGAGCACTTGTGTAGAAAGCTTAGCCACTAGGTGGTGCTCTACCTTCAGTGCATGTGGATAGGGGTTGTACAATACTCAAACTTAGATGATTCCCAGCAACAACACTATGTTTTTTCTAGCATATAAACTGGACACATAAATTAATTTTGGAAAAATGGTCACCTTTAAACAACAAAGGTAACTAAAAACCCTGTTTGGCAATGCATTTTCTGCAGACTTTTGCAGCTGAGTAGAGCTGAAGAAGTAATAAGCAATCCTTCCATAATTAAACAGGAACAAACCTGCTGCTATCTATACTACTGCGACTAGAGAACCAAATTTAGTAGAGAGGGTAGCACAGGCATAATTATTAGGGTACTGAGCTGTATCAGAATGTATATTAAACCTAATTTCTATTGTAAATAATGGTGCAAAATTGTTAGGGATGTTTTAGTTTTAGGCAGCTCCTGGTTTCTGCTATGATTTGCTTACTCCAACATTGAGATCTAAAATAGAGGCCACCTGACCATATCCCATTGTAAAGCTCATGTAAATTAGAGAAGATATTGCCACGGAGCATTCTGAAAAATTCAGCAGAGTAGCCATTTGGGCCAGGAGCTTTATTATTTGCTAGATCCTTTATTACCTGGGAGATTTCCTCTTGTGTTTTAGGTGCATGTATCCTTGTGAGATGGGAAAAGGTGACCGGGAGGAGGGTTAGTTTGACCAGAAAGGTCAGTGATAGATCTAAAAGTTCATGGACATACAGAGTGCATAGCTGCCAACATTGTAAAAAAGTTTATAGGGACACTTTTTGGCCTGTGGACTGAGTCTTATAATTAGATAATTAGGGGATCGGGCATTAGTTTGACGTAGGGGGGGGGGGGGGGGTTATAAAAATGTGGCGGGCACAGCGCGCTGCGGAGAACAGTGGGCGTGGTTTGAGCTAACTATTGGGCATGGCTTAAAGGGGCATGACTCAAAGGGGGTGTGGTTAGAGTCTGAGATGAACGAGGGATGGAGGGGAGAAAGAGAGCAAAAGAAAAAGAGTGATGCAGGCCCAGATCCTACACCACAATAGAAATATGTGTATTTCAGAAAGTTTAACAATCAGCAGATAAAGATACTCCAACACCTGTTGGCGCTTCAATCATCCTGGCACCATGGTTGTTATGGTGTCAGGATGATTGAATCGCATTATTTCTATTATTACATTGTAATATAAAAAGAAATAGTTAAACTTACCATAATGTAGAATCAGTGCAAGCCCCGAGAGTTTCACTTGCCACGTCACCTGTTAACAGGTGTCCCCAGCTGAGTCCCTGCATACACCAGGCATTTCAGGCAGAGTCTCTCCTTACATCAGGCATTCCCAGCGGAGTCCCTCCATACACCAGGCAATCCCAGCAGAGTCCCTCTTACACCAGGTATCCCCAGTAGAGTCCCTCATTACATCAGGCATTCCCAGCGGAGTCCCCCTTACTTCAGATGTCCCCAGGGGCGTCCCTCCTTACACCAGGCAATCCCAGTAGAGTCCCTCTTTACATCAGGTAATCCCAGCAGAGTCTCTCTTTACATCAGGTAATCCCAGCGAAGTCCCTCTTTACATCAGGTAATCCCAGCAGAATCCCTCCTAACATCAGGCATTCCCAGCGGAGTCCCTCCTTACACCAGGCAATCCCAGTGGAGTCCCTCCTTACACCAGGCAATCCCAGCAGAGTCCCTCTTTACATCAGGCATTCCCATCGAAGTCTCTCCTTACATCAGGCATTCCCAGTGGAGTCTCTCCTTACACCAGGCATTCCCAGCGGAGTCCCTCCATACACCAGGCAATCCCAGCAGAGTCCTTTTTATACCAGGTATCCCAGCAGAGTCCCTCCTTACACCAGGCAATCCCAGCGGAGTCCCTCCTTACACCAGGCAATCCCAGCGGAGTCGCTCCTTACACCAGGCAATCCCAGCGGAGTCCCTCCTTACACCAGGCAATCCCAGCAGAGTCCCTCCTTACACCAGGCAATCCTAGCGGAGTCCCTCCTTACACCAGGCAATCCCAGCGGAGTCCCTCCTTACACCAGGCAATCCCAGCGGAGTCCCTCCTTACACCAGGCAATCCCAGCGGAGTCCCTCCTTACACCAGGCAATCCCAGCGGAGTCCCTCCTTACACCAGGCAATCCCAGCAGAGTCCCTCCTTACATCAGGCAATCCCAGCGGAGTCCCCCTCTCATCAGGTATCCCCCAGTGAACCCGCCCTCATCAGGTATCCCCCCAGTGGAGCCCCCCTCTCATCAGGTATTCCCCAGTGGAGCCCCCCTCTCAACAGTTAACCCCCAGTGGAGCCCCCCTTTCATCAGGTATCCCCCAGTGGAGCCCCCTCTCATCAGGCATCCCCCAGTTGAGCCCCCCTCTCATCAGGTATCCCCCAGTCAGAGCCCCCCTCTCATCAGGTATCCCCAGCAGCGGAGACTCTCTCCGCCATTACAAAAAAAACAGATCGAACAGGCAATCAGTGGAACATAATAGGCGGAGCCAGCCGGCTGCCAATAGAAATTGAGCTGCGGCGGCGCCGCCCACCCCCGCCCCTTCCCACATCAGGTCACAGACAGACCGGGCAGCAGGGCAAGAGGTGGGCGGTGCTGCAGCTCAATTTCTATTGGCAGCCACCCGGCCTCTTGTTTGTTTTAGTCTTCAAGAAAATGGCGGCCAGTGGAGACATTATCTCCGCTGGCCGCGGACCTCTAGCCGTGGCGAAAAATTGGGAAAACGAAGATTTCCCGGGACATTTCCAGGGAATTGCGAAAATCGGGAAAAGGGTCTAGGGGGCCACTGGCTTCGCCCACTACAGTCCAAGCATTCTACAGTCTCTGTACTGTACTTCCTGTGGCTAATTAGCAGTCCCTAATTTAGAGATGGAAGTCCTTGACACTTCAGAAGGCCTTTTAATAATAATCACAGCCATGCCATCAATCACCATATGCTAATGTCATAGCAGACTTCCTCTTATCTTGTGGTTCATCATCTCCATTTCAATTAAATCCTAGGTCAGGCTCCTAATTTGTGGGACACCAGCAAGTTAATTTCCTGGTGGTGAGGTAGCCACTTTCAGGGACAAGCTTAAAAGGTTTAGTGTGCGTCTCTCTCTATATATCTATATATGTATACACACACACACACACACACACACACACAGTATAGTATACGAGGTGTGACAATTTAATTCCCTAACTACCTATACACTAGCGGCTGTTGTCACACTTTTTTAGGCGACTGTGTCACTGAAAACAAAAAAACAAAAAACATTCCTGGAATTCCTTTTCCAGAACTCTGTGCAGTATCTTTTGAACTATGTGCTGGATGTGCGGAATGTCATCAAATCTGTGTTTAAGCCATTTTTTTAAATGCCATAAACAAGCCATAAGTCGCAGGGTGCTAAGTCAGGGAAGTAAGGTGGATGGTCATGATTCGGAATGGATTTCTGGGCTAGAAACGTGCAAACACTTATTGAACTATGTGCAGGAGCACTGTCATGGAGGAGAATGCACATGCCAGAATTTTGGTCTTTCACTTCAAACATATTACCTCAACTGCTTTAGAATTTCCAAGTAACAATGTTGGTGACCTTTGTACCATGTTCTGTAAACTCGTAGTGAACTATCCCCTTGTGTTAAAAAAAAACCAAAAAAAAAAACCACCAGAACGGTTTTGAGCTGAGAACGAGATATTCGCGCTTTCCTAGGGCAAAGTGAATTCTTTGTTTTCCACTGCATGCGCTGCCGTTTTGTTTCCGAATCATACAGGAAACACCATGTTTCATCACCGGTAATAAGACCTACCAAACACCCCTGCATTCTTCAAAAGATTGGTTGAAATTTGAAGACAACATTCTATCTAATCTTCTGTCAAGATTCGAGGTACCATCTTTGTGGAAATCTCTCTCATTGCCAAATTCGCTGTTGCACTGAATCTGTCGCACTGTTTCCCTGTTCATGTTCAATTCTTCTGCCACCATTCACACATTCAATCTTTTCATCTGAGCATACAAGGGTTTGCACTCTGTCCATATTTGTATCTGTCCTTTGCATTCTTGGCTACCCACTTCTTGCATTATCATAGGCAGCTTCCTGTCCTTTCTGTTTCTGCCTATGCAAATTGCCTGCTTATGCCTATTCAAAAACACTTGACCGCTTCATGGAATCTTCACCGTAAGCCTGTTGTAACAGAGTAGGGTTGTCCCGATACCGATACTAGTATCGGTATCGGCACCGATACCGAGCATTTGTCCAAGTACTTGTACTCGGTCAAATGCTCCCGATGCTTCCCCCGATACCTGGAAGTCAGCTGTGATCAGGCGCGTGGGGGAGTTACAAGATTCTCCCCCAGCGGCTTTCACCAGCTTTAGTGACATACAGTGGTGATCGGTCACAGCTGACTGTCACTGCATCCTCCTCCATGCCCCCTCCTTTCCTCTGTGCCTCTCCGCTGTCCCCTGCATTCCTCTCTCCTTATCTGTCCCCCTCCGTACTCCCCCTTCGTTCCTCACTCCTTATCTGTCCTCCTCCTTTCTCCCCCTCAGTTCCTCGCTCCTTATCTGTCCCCTCCGTTCTCCCCCTCCGTTCCTCCGTCCCCCTCCTCCTTCCTTTGTGTATGGAGAGAGTCAGCTGACTCTGTCCATTCACATAACTGAAACATTGTAATCTCCTGTGATTACGATGTGTCAGTTTATGAATGGAGAGGAGCCGCTGTCTTCTCTCCATTCATTCTCAGTGCAGCTGACGCTGCAGAGAAAGGGACTGGGGAATCTCTATCCTCTGTCTCTTTCTCTGTCTCAAGGGGGAGTTATCAGAGGTCTGTTAAGACCCCTGATATCTCACCAAAGCCCCCCAAAAGGGCTGATTAAAAAAAAAAAAAAAAAAACCAATAAAGAATAAAAAAATATTATTGTAAAAAATAAAAATTGTAAAAAAAACCAAAAAAACCACACACACATACAACGTTCACCCCCCCCCCCCCAAAAAAAATAGCAAAAAAAAACCTGTCACGTGACATTAAAAAAAAAGTATCGGTACTTGTACTCGGTCCTAAAAAAGTGGTATCGGGACAACCCTATAACAGACCCAAAGTTCCACTCACACGTTTGTCAATTTCCATGCAAAATTTGACGTTGATCCCCAGCTCCAGATTACTGTCACACATTTTCCACCAACAGCACAACGTACACACATTTTTTCTTCTACTACTAGATAAAGACAGAGTCAACTGGTCTGTGACCCATGTGAGTGCAAGTTAGAACATGCCAAAACACGCTTGAGAGTGAAAGGCTGCGTGACTCACCACCATAGTGCTATGCTGTGGGCATTCCGGGAATTAAATTGTATATATACACACACACACACAGTATATGAAATACCAAAAGATAGTCCCAAGGGTAGCCGCCACACTACATGTTTGAGGTAAATACCCAGGTGCTCACCCACAGAGAAATCCATTCAAATCTAAAACAGGTAGAGAGTCACTCACAGGTCTTGCAGAGGAGATAAATCAAAACAGCAGCAGCTTTATTGTTAACGTTTTGATGAAGCTTAATCCATCTTCCTCAAAACCAGTGCTGGGTTACCAAATTGGCAGAGTAGTCTCTGACCTAGGAGACCCTGTGACAATTGATCAAAATAATATTGATTTGATCTTGAAAAAAAATACAATAAAAGTTTCTTAAATTGTTTACTAAAGATAGAAAACAATAATCAGCTAAAAGATATGAAAACTTTACCTTAAAGGTTCTATAGACAAAATACTGTATTAATGGATTGTAACCAACAACAACTTAAAGTACGTAAACCATTGACATCAGGTTCACATTACAGTTTGTCTATGAAAAGCTCATTTTCTTTTAACTGTCAGTCTGTAAAAAGTTACGGTGCAACCTACGTATGTGTAATTTACAGTAGCGATGGACATCTACATTTAGAAGCCGGCATGCACACTACTTATTTCAAGGTTATCCCACTAGAATAAAAAAGTGAGAGTGTTAATAGCATCCACACAAGACAAAAACAATAGATCCACAGAAAACACAAACGGTGCACAAAGACAGGAAGACATACCAATGTATGTAATGTAAATCAATACTCCACAACCAGATAGAAAAAACCTGAGGACTCATATATGAAGGTGTTGCAGAGGAGGAATGATGGTGAGAACCCCAGGATTAACAAAGCACAGGAAAAAAGAACATGCCACCCCAAACAAATAGAATAGGTATGGACATTTAAAGAGGCTTCCATTAAAGAAAAAGGGTCTGGACACCTAGAACTCCACACAGATCAGTCACATATAACACATAAATGGCAAAACATCGCAATTTGCACATATATATCAGAGGGTTCGCCAAAGAGATCAGGGTCAGAACTCATGAGTATAAAGAAGACCATTGACTGGCTATCCATCCAGTGAGGGAGCATATATACCACTAAATGTTCTGCCCATCATTTCTCCCTAAATCATGGTGCAAAAGCACCAATAGGTGGTCATCCAGAAGTTCCAAAGGATAAAAAGCATAAAAAGCAATTGAGACTGTTCATTAATCCCCTTAGGGGCCAAAGTCTGTAATTCATGGATCCATCAGCTTTCCCTTTTTAACAGCAGACAATGGCAGTTACTCCCCCCAGGAAAGGGTGGGACATGGTCAATCAGCATGCACTTTAAAGCTGGTATAGAAGGACCGTGTTCCAAAAAGTGGCATGCTACTGGTTGGTTAGAAATCCTGGAAGCAATTGGATGGATGGCATTTTGTGACACTTCAAAAAAAACAAAAAACAAAAACAAAAAAAAAAAAACTATGTGTGCAGTCAGGGCTAAGCATGAGTGAAACTAAGCAACCCTACATATCAAAGCATAGCAAAGTCTCAATTGTCCTATCAGCCTGGAACTGAACTATGCCGAACTGTGCAGTGGGTACAACAAAGTTCTGTACACCTGAACATAAAGTAAGTGATTTTAATACATAACGCACTTCCTAGCAATACAGATGATCACTTATGAAGTCTTTAATTTAATTGCAGGTCTGCGTTAACTGAGGCCATACAGGGTCTGATTCCAACAATGCACCAAACTAGAATCACAAAGTTAGCACAGTGACAGTAATCTCAGGTGACGGCCACAATCACGGCCTTCTGATGTAAATCATGCAGAATAGGCCCCTCAGGGGCTCATTGTAAAAAGCTCAAACTTGGCCGCTTGTGCACAGTATGTCAAATTATCCATCTTACACAGGAGGCTGGAGCAATATGTTATGTGTTTACCAATGCATAAATGGAATATAATGAGAAAGCAAGATTAATTATTCACAACAGCCCAGTGTAAGCACATCCATTCACTACTTTACCTTGGAGCAGTGGCCTGGTTAGAAGAAAGGTAGGAAAGGATTTAATGCAACATTCAGAAAAAAAACAACCTTTATTGCTTCAAAGCGAAGTCTTCATTAAAGCCATACCCTTTATTAAAAAAATGAAAAAATAAAAAATCTCCAATATACCGTACATAATGCAATGGCTACACAAACCATTGTGCAACTGGATTTCATTAAATAAAACCTAATTCCATCACCGCTCACTAAAATTTGAATGTCACTTCATCACAGCAAGGCAACCTGGAGATGCAAGAGTATAGAATAGACCCAGAACTGTCTTCTTGTGTGGTCAGCGGTCTTCTATTAGAGCTACAAGTCAGATTACAAGCATCTCGGCAAAGGTTTTTTGGCAAGATACTTTCTAAGGCTCATCCACTCAAATATAGTGTATATATATATATATATATATATATATATATATATATATATATATATATATATATATATACACACACATTTATTTTTGTCAACTTTTCAACTAGAGGAAATTGTTTTTATAAAAGAAAAAAAAAATGGAAGTATATTTTAAAGCAAAACTCAAAAACTCAAGCCAAAACTTTTTTTCCGTTTAAAATAGGACATGACTATAACCTCTGTCAGATTTATACTGCAGTTCTCATAAGGACATTTCCTTTCACTTCCTCTGTGGTCACCAGGACAGGAAGTGGGAGCACATCTTCCAAGCAGGAAAATTTTTTTTTGGCTGGTCTACCTCCCTGGTAGTCTCCCAGTGGTGGGAGCTCCCAGATTATGCAGACTGCAGTGCTGACTTGAGTCCTAGGTGCCATATGAAAAAGGCTCCTGTGGGTTCTGACCATCATGTAGGCTGGAATTGCCAGCTGTCAGTAACAGCTGGCATTTATCACTAACCCCAGGAGCAGAAAGAAAGAGTGAGAGAAAAAAAAAAAGAGACAGTAATTTTTTCATTTTTCCTTTGTTGCACTGATTATCAGGCCTGGAAAGTTTTAAAGAGAAGGGGTTATATTGGTGCATGTATTATACTGCACTGAAATTGAGGTGAAAGTTGTGCTGTATGCACCCTGTTAAATTAGAGACAACGGTTGCAGTGTTGTTGGTGTGCTACAACAAGCTGAAAGTCTTACCAGTAGAGAATACTGTGTACCATAGTGAACTAGAAGGGCTAACCGTTGCAGAGGAAAAAAATTACAGTGTCAGGGGGAGTAAAAAATGTTGCAGCATTGGTGGTGTCAGTTGAAGAAAGAAAAAAAAAAAAAAAAAAAGATGGTGCAGTGGGAGGAAAGAAATGTCCCAGAGTGTTGGCGCTGTCAGAAGGAGGAACAAAATGCCCCACTGTTGGCAGTGTCAGTGGGAGGAAATAAATTCTCCCGTGTCAGCCAGAGGAAAATAAATGCCCCAGTGTTGGCAATGTCAGTGGGGAGAAAAAAAATGCTCCAGTGTCAAAGGTATCAGTAGGAGGCAAAAAAAAAATAAAAAATGCCCCACTGTTGGCAGTGTTGGTGGAAGGAAAGAAATTCCCCAGTGTCGGCAATGTCAGTCTAGGGAAAGAAATGTCTCAAAGGGGGACATGACTTTCAGGCGTTTCCTGAAGCTTAGGTGTATTAGTGAAATAACACACTCCTTTCTAGCACCTATAGCTGCACACCACACATGAGTGGTTGATTCGTAAACCTTCTAAACTTAAAAACACTCTAAAAAAATAAATCCAATTTCGCAGATGTCATTAAAAGCACTATGAATTACAGCTGGCTGAGCACAAAGCAGTTGCTGCAAGAACGTTGAAGTGGAAGTACGCAGCTTACCCAAAACCAGCAGCATTCAGCTATTTGAAGAGGAAGCCGAGGTGGAAGAGCAACAGGGTAATCATACAAAAGCCAAAGTCTAGTAATCAGAAGCACAGAGACAGCCAGCCCTTCTTAGGAGTACAGTGCTGGACATTGTCTTGGAGAATATGACTGCTTATGTATTACTAGTCTTCATCATATACCCTCCTTACACAGCACGGCAAGAAGAGCTCACCAATCTTCACAGAGATGACAACAACTGCTTTCCGCCTCATTGGAGAAGTTAAGGGTTTGCAGGAAACTCCAAGTCAGGACCACATTTATCCGAGGTGCCTTGATATGGCAATGTGGCTTCCACATATGTTTGCAAAGTATGCAACTAAAACCCCTACGTTTAAACAAAGAAGTTCAAGCAGAAAAGTTTCTTTTTTTCTGTCTAGCTTGCAAGTATGCTGGGGGGACCTTTGTTTTCAGTCTCCCATGTACACCTTTCCCCGTTCGCTAGTTTCAGACAGATCAGAGTGGCTACTATTTAACACACCTGCTCCCCATTCACACCTGAGACCTTGTAATACTAACAAGTCACATGACACCTGGGAGGGAAAATGGATAATTGGGCCCAATTTGGACATTTTCACTTAGGAGTGTACTCACTTTTGTTGCCAGCGATTTAGACATTAATGGCTGTGTGTTGAGTAATTTTGAGGGGACAGCAAATGTACAATGTTATACAAGCTGTACACACACTACTTTACATTGTAGCAAAGTGTAATTTCTTCAGTGTTGTCACATGAAAAGATATAATAAAATATTTACAAAAATGTGAGGGGTGTACTCACTTTTGTGAGATACTGTATATCTATCTGTATTAGTTTTTTGCAACTCCTTCAAGTGCCCCCCTCCCCCACTATTTGGAGATACTCAATGAAGTGGCACATGGCCAACAAGAGCAACCATAGAGTGTGGTGGGAGAAGAGACGTGACACACCTGAAAGTGTTGGAAGTGAAGATTCTTCAGGCTGCTTTGAGGTTCAGCAGTGTGAACGTTCTCTGAAAGGGCTCCAGAGGCCAGGTAAGGAAAACCTCTCCACCTTTACAGCAGTTTTTTGTTTAAAATTTTTTTTTTATGTTTAGAATTCCTAAAAAAGAACATGCCCTGGATCATGTAAGAGTTTATTGGATATTTCTTTCACAATTCTGGTCAAGTCTTGCATGCCTGCCCATTCCAAAATATTCTGTGAACTGAAAGCTAAACATTAATGAGTCTTGCAAAAAAACAAAAAAAAAACCCAAAAACACAGTAACTGGACAGTTGTAAGAAACAGGACACTATCCTACATATCCATAAAACAACATTTAGAAAAACTTAAGGGGGTGGGGGGCTGTGAGGAGGGTTAGAAGAGGCGCTCCAAGGTTTAAGCTTAACAAATGATACAAGACACATTTCAGCTGAAGATCCATCATATTTAGGTGTGGGATGGCAGGTCCAGGGAAGAACTATATTTCAATGGCTTTCATCTCACAGGATGTTCTGAAATGGCCTGTCTACTTTCATAGATAATTTAGGAGGGCTGCTTCACCTGTAATTTATGACAGCCCTACATAATCCTTTTCTTCTCAGCTGAACATAACAAGGGTGTCTTATTCCTTGCTAACACGGGAGCGGTTTAACAATCGTGTTTTGTATCACCGTGTCACCACAATGGGTGCTGGTGACTTATCGCAACGCCTTAAAGCACACCTGTCATCAGAGAAATGTGGAGTGTGGTATTGTTCACCTCTCCTTCTGAAAATGTTAGTTGATTTACTTGTATACTTGCTTTATAGGAGTTGTAAAGGCAGAAGGCTTTTTATCCTAATGCATGCTATGCATTAAGATAAAAAGCCTTCTGTGTGCAGCAGCCACCCCAGCACCCCCTAATACTTACCTGAGCCCCATCTCTCTCCAGCGATGTCCACGAGTCCCTCAGCTATCAGGGACTCTCCCGTCTGATTGGCTGAGACACAGCAGTGGCACAATTGGCTCCCGCTGCTGTGAGTCAAAGTCAGTTAGCCAATCAGAAGAGAGAGGGCCAGGGCCGAACGGCAACTCCGTGTCTGAATAGACACACTGAGCTGCAGCTCGGCTCAGGTGCCCCCATAGCAAGCTGCTTGCTATGGGGACATTTGACAGGAAAGAAGGGCAAGGAGCAGCGAAGAGGGACACGAGAAGGGGAGGATCCAGGGTGCTCTGTGTAAAACCAACTGCACAGAGCAGGTAAGTATAACATGTTTGTTATTTAAAAAAAGACTATTAAAAAAAAAATTAATGACGCGGCACTGGAAAGTGCCCAGTGGTGTTACCTTCACCTAATCAAGCTCATCAGAGGCCAGGTGCTGGGTAGAGCATTTTTACTTCTTTCTTCTAAAAGGTTTATTTTTTCCCTTTCTTGCTACACAAAATGAGGCTCTTGCGTTTTTATGCAAGGGCCACTTGAAAACCCATATCTGGGCAATTCCCCCCCCCCCCCTTTACAGTGGGGCTTTTCCCGCACAGTATGGGTCAGCTGCTCGTTTTTTTTAGGGGTGAGCACAAAGTTTATACTCGACTGATCTGCTGATCCTCTGGAAAAACCACGCTCCCCAATGGTCCACCAGTGGACCTGTCTATTAAGGGTGCTCTGGGTGTGCTGACATCAGGAACAGTCCATTTTCAAGCCTGCTTGAGCAAAGAGGTGCCTGACCAGTCTTATGCCGAGAGAATTGGTGGATCAGGTAAGTATATCTCCACTGTCCTCTCCCCTAGAATAAACCAAGCATTTAACCCGAACGGGGTGGGGGTGGGGGGGGGGGGGGTTTACAGCCCCACTTCACGGAGTTTAGCTGTAAACCAATAGAAGAGAAAAATGTGAAATGTGAAAGGTATGTGTTATAAAAAGAAAAAAAGAAAGAAAAAAGAAAAAAAAAAGCTTAAAATGTTCACATACTTTGAAAAATACAATATAGTTTGTTTTCACTCATGGTAAATAAGCAATAAACTACCAAAATATGATCATTTGATGGTCCATTGTTATTTTTTAATTCATTGAGTACAACATTTAAAGTTTAGAAATTTTAAATGGAAATACTTCTGCGCCTACGTGTCTTTAATCTTCCAACTGTTGACACTAGAGATAACAGATGATTAACTATTAAAATATATGTATAACTACACCACACTAATAAAAATTATTTTAAAAAAGTCACATGAAGCAGAAGATGCCCCGGAGGCCTTATGCTCACCCGCAGACGGCCTTGCGTTCTGGCTGTGCTTAAACAGAGCACTTTGCAGCACTATGCCTGCCTTAGGAGCCACTTTGATCTGCATTTAGATACAATCAGGCTTAAGTTTATATTTATGTCGGTCCCTGGGCACTGTAACTTACATAATTGAAAAAAACAAAAAAAAACTTCCACTTAGTTACAGAATCCGTTTTTATTTTTTTATTTCTACAGAAAACTCTGTTCGCTTTAGTGCAGACAGCTCATCTGTGTTTTGGCCATGGTTCCCAAAAGGCTAGAAAGATCTTCCTGGTGCTATTCTGCAAGGTCATTATCATCAATTATCTGCCTGAGATTAATCAGTTTGTCCCTGGGATAAGCAGCCCCTTTATTCAACTCTTGCAAATGAATGCCAGAATACGCAACAACTTGTGACAATCTAACAAAAAGAGTAGGTGTCTGTGTTTAATGAGATGACCTATAGAATTGCATTTCATAGCATTATGATGGTTTTTGTGTCACACTTATTTTACATTTTTGTTTATAAATTGACATGTATATTTTATTAAAATATTATTAAAATAAGATTAATAAAATCTTAAAAAAAATAGATTAAGAATTGCCCCCCTTTTAACAAGGACTAGTTTTGTACGTTTAAAAAAAAAATTGTCATAAGGCAAATAGAGAGAGCCATCACTGTTCTCCCCTTCTCTGAAAACCTAGTTGCCCGGATACCATGTGGTCCCACCTGCTTTAATACGACCCCGATTCCAAAAAAGTTGGGACGTTGTATAAAATCTACATAAAAACAGAATGCAATGATTTGCAAATCTCAGAAACCCATATTTTATTCACAATAGAAAACAGAAAACATTTAAAAATGTTTAAACTGAGAAATGTACAATTTTAAGAAAAAAAGGTTCATTTTGAATGGCAGCAACACGTCTCAAAAAGTTGGTACAGGCCAACAAAAAGCTGGAAAAGTAAGTGGTACCAACAAGGAAGAGCTCGAAAAACATTTTGCAATTACATTAATTGGCAAGTCAGTAACATGATTGGGTATAAAAAGAGCATCTTAGAGAGTCAGCAATCTGTGGAAAGCTGAAAGATTGTTGAACAATTTCAGAATAATCTTCAACGTAAAATTACAAAGACTTTATACCATCCTCTACAGTACGTAATATCTAAAGATTTTGAGAATGTGTAAAAATCTCTGTGCACAGGAGACAAGTCCAAAATACAGTATTGGATTCCCATGATCTTCGGGCCCTCAGATGGCACTGCATAAAAACAGGCATGATTCTGTGATGAACGTCACTGCATGGGATCAGGATTACTTCCAAATGTCACCGTCTGTGAACACTGTGCCAACGAAAAATACGACAAAGATGACCCAGGACTGTTGAGCAGCTAGAATCCTATATCAGGCAAGAATGGGAGAACATTCCTCTCCAAAAACTCCAGCAACTGGTCTCCTCAGTTCCCAGAGGTTTCCAAAATGTTGTAAGAGATGCTACAGCATGGTTAGCATGGCCCTATCGCTACTTTTTAGTGATGTGTTGCTGCCATCAATTTCAAAATTACCCAATTTTTTTGACATGTTAAATTTTCTCAGTTTAAACATTCAATATGTTTTCTATTTTCTACTGTGAATAATATATGGGTTTATGAGATTTGCAAATCATTGCATTCTGTTTTTATGTAGATGTTACACAACGTCCCAACTTTTTGGAAATGGGGTTATATTTTGAGTCAATAACCTAGAAGCATTTTGACTTTTTCCAACTTTCCTGATCTGCATGCTTATTCTGGGTTAGTTACTCAAAGTTTTGAAGCTAGAATCTTCCAACTGCCAGGCAAATAGCCTTTTTGTAACAGAGATCACGAATAGCCACACCCCTGTATTTGTCTCATGACAGGTTTATTTCAAAAGACATTAAAGTGGTTCTAAAGTTAAAGCCTTTTTTTTATCTTAATGCATTCTCTGCATTAGGGTAAAAAAGGTTTTACCACTTGTTTCTCCACCCCCAAACACTTATCTGATTCCTGTCGATCCAGTGCCCATTGGAACCATCCTGCTGATGTCAATCAAATACTGCAGGGAGGAAGCGGGAGGTAGAGCCAAGCCGCACTGTGTGTGTGTATGGATGCACACTGCCTAACTCAGGAGGAAGCCTGCTTGCTGATGAGCGGAAAAGAGGAGGGGCAGAACGCGCCAGTAAAGGACCCCGAAAGAGGAGGTAAAAGACCACTCTATGCAAGAACACTCCACAGAGCAAGTAAAGATACCAGGTTTATTATTTTAATTTGAAGAAAAAAAACACAAGCCTTTACAACCACTTTAAAGCAACCAAAAAGCTCTCCACAAAACTAATGTGATGTAGAGCAGAGCATTCTTAAAACAGAAGGTATCTTCAAGCCCAACATCACAAATCCAAAAAACGAGGATTTATCCATCACTGTAAGATAGCAAAAAGAACCATGCAAATTATGCCTTTATGCTCCTGGAGCAACAGTGCGTGACTGGTTTGCAGTGCAGATAAATCCCAATATTATACAGCAGCCTGGATATTTTCCATGTAATGTTCCCTTTAACTGGCCAAATATTTGCCTGATACCCACAGCTAAAGAATGAAAGGACAGAATCCACACTTGTGCTAGCTCTCCACTTCTCAGCCCAATGAACAGCTTGTCTGGGGCTGGTTAAGGTAACTCAGCAAGAAGTGCTGCAGGCTGGGAAAGGCAATCAGCAATCTTGTTAGCTGGAAGATGTAAATATGCACGTTTCCTCAATTTGTTTATAAATTGCACCGGATTGCAATCTATCAAGGTAATAGATCGGAGAGTCACGCCACGTGGAGTCAGATGAAGAATGGCAGCCTGTGTTCCATCTATCACTGGCACTACGTTGCGGAGGCACACTGGAAAGGCAAGACGGCAGAACCTTTGCAGGCAGAAACTTAAAGGAAAACTTTCTTCTGGATGAAGATTGTCAGAAAACTTATGTAAGGTCAGGTTATGTACAAATGGCATTTTTCCGTTTGTAAGCTGCAGGAACATCTCTAATACATAGGATTATCCTGCAGGTATAGATGACAGAATGGGATGAAGGAACAATGTAGTATAGATGTGGGCAATAGCTATTTGGGCATCAGCAGAAGGAAGATTTTATTTTCTGCTGAAGACAAAAACTTTACCAAATAAAGACGAAAACATGCCATTAAGTCACCTGTGACTTTTTGAGCGATATAGTTTATTGTGCCCCTAAAACCACAATGTTTTATGTGTTTCTGAAGACAAAAATTTTGCCTTGGGTCTATCACTAGTAAATTTTTGTGTGTTTATGTGGCATCTTTTATGTTTGCCGTTTCATGTATTCATTGTTGCACTGAATATACACATTTGCAGATAGGACAAAATACAGTAACAGCATCATTAAAAAAATAATCTCTCACTATTTTAAAGAAGCCCTTAAACACTGGTCAAGTGGTTGTGCAAAAGTACAGGTCTAACAAAGAATATACCAGAAGAAGGAGGTCATCTGATTTTTGCAGGCAGTGGGGAACATTGCCTCATTCTTCTTTCCTTTGTGATGACCCTGTTTGGAACGATTTCCAAAGGGAGCCAAACTTTGCAAGACTGACTGATTTTTACACCGGTAGGTCATAGTGTGACAGGCAACAGAGCGACTGAGCTATACAAATGTGATAGAATTTCACACTAGTTGGTCACAAAATAAGGAGTATCTGGGGGAAAAGGCAGATAGGCTGGTCATGTGTGGTGTTTTTTTTTACGGAGGCTGATCACAGATGAAGAGGAAGCAGAGAGACTGGGTTATGTGAGTATGTTGGATTTTTACACTGGCTGATCACAGTTAGAGGCAGCAAGTGGCCTCGTAGCAGGGGGGGGGCAACAGGGCAATTGCCCCCCCCCCCCCGAAATAATAGCACACACACTCTGAATGTAATTGTCTCCTGCGCTCCGCTGCCGGCCCGAGTCTCTCTCTCACATGTGCCAATCAGCGGCGCCGAGAGAGAGACTCGCGTGTGGTACGTACGGGCGGCGGTTACTGACACTGAAGGAAGGATAGGTGGGTGGAGCCTGTCACGGAGTGTGACGTCGCAGTCAGTCACACTCACACTGCAGTGAATCACGTCGGAGGTCGGACTCGAGTCTCTCAGACCCGACCGACGTGACAGTGTGACAGGGCCCAGAGCGGGCGGCTGGCGTGTGACTGAGGCTGAGCGAGGCAGCGAGCAGGCAGGTGTTGAAGCCGCTCCCCTTCTGATAATGTGACTGAAGGGACGTTGCGTTGCGGCCATCTTGGTACTCCCGCACTCGTCCACAGTAAGCCTAGTGTTTGTAAGTCGGCAAGCGGACATCTTTATACACCCACCAGAGTCTTGCTTATCACAGTTATTTTTACCAGTAAACTCAACTTATATTTCACTAAATAAGCTGAGTTTACTGTTAAAAATAACTGTGAAAAGCAAGTCTCCGGTGGGTGTATAAAGATGTCTGCTTGCCGACTTCTAACTCTAGTCTTACTGCTGACAAGTGAGGGTGTACCAAGATGGCCGCAATGCAACATGCTTTTGCATGCATATTCTGATGAGTTACAATATCTCTCACTGCCCGCCCTCACTCTGGGACACATCCACTGGCAACTTGACAAGTGACAATCCGCATGTTGTGGCAGGCGACATTGGCAAGTGACAATCCGCATCTTGTGGCAGGCGACATTGGCAAGTGACAATTTGCATGTTGTGGCAGGCGACATTGGCAAGTGACAATCCGCATGTTGTGGCAGGCGACATTGGCAAGTGACAATCCACATCTGGTGGCAGGCGACATTGGCAAGTGACACGCTGCATCTGGTGGCAGGCGACGGTAGCAAGTGACACGCTCAGGGCTCCCAATGATTCTGCATTATGATGAGTTGAACAATTTCATTTTACATTACAATGTAATAATATAAATAATGCGCCTCAATCATCCTGACACCACATCAACAATGGTGCTGTGATGAGTGAGTGTATGTTATATCTGCCCCTTCTGCATATAAAATTAAAAACTACACCAAAAAATAAACACACGAGTAAGCATACTTTATAATGGTAATATTCATATATGTAGCAAAAAAAAAATTTCAACTACAGATACAACTTAAAAGGAGCTTGAAAGAGTGAAAATCAAGGAAGTGAGGACAGAGCTGATGCACATTAACTTGATAAACCACAGGAAGTTTTTTTGGGGGGGTTTGATGCTAATTGGTGGTGACACTGAATATATTGTGCATCTTTTCAGCTGATTATGGTTTCTTAATTAGAAACCAGCCTATTGCCTCCTTTCATTGTCTGCTTATTCAATTTTGCCATTCCCATTCTTTCAGAAGCAGGTGTTCAGTTTACTTTTTAATTAGAAGCCCTGTTTTACTTCCTCCCAGTCCCCCCCTTCACTTCCCTTGAGGCGCGAATAAATGTGCCTCCCAAATGTCTTCAATTTCAAGTCTGGAGTCTACTATGAGGTTAAATTTTCAGCAATATGAGCTAAACCAGCAGAAACAAAGAGTAACTTGTATAGCCTCACAGGCTGTTTAATGTCAGCTTCCATCATGATTTGCCTGTAGAGGTGAGAACATCAATGGGCTTGTTATTCACCACTTTGTTAACCAAGGGCCAGCATGGGCAGATAAGGCTCTGAGAATAACAAGCAGGGGAGTTATATGCTCATCACTAAGCAAGTTGTTAAACAGGTGATACTCACCCTTAACCATGATGGTAAGGAAGGTGAGCAAGAGACTTTAACCCTTGCTGCTTCCTCACTTCCTCATAGAAGAGTGGAAATATACAGATGCTCTGAAGCTGGCCAATTGCTCTGTAATTTGATGGTAAAACATGCACACAGGTTTCCTTAGATTTATCAGTAATTATGTAGGCCTACCTAAATATCAATTTAAATTTATATGTAATCAGACAGGCTGGTGCAGTGCAGAGTTGTTGGAAAATTTAAAGCTGTACAGTCAGATTGTAACGTGTATGGCAAGCTTTGAGGCTTGTGTCTGAGGCTTTGTTGGGCAAATACAACACGCTTTTGACATTTGCGTCACTTCTGAGATGATTCAGAATTCACTGCAGGTGCATTTGGCCTGCTTCAGATGCTTTTGCATTACAAGAGGCTTGAATACGGACAGAGGCAGTTCTGAAATGAACAAAAGCCCGCTGACGCAGGCCAAGATGGTAAATCACCCCGTGTGTTCTTGTACACCTCCGAGGGGCTCAGAAAGAGATGAGTTATAGCAAGCATTGCTTAAAATCCAAAGCATGCTTGCTATTACTGGGCTTTCAAATCAAAGTGTAGGAAGACACAAATTCAAGCAGAGTAAAGAGGCATATAGGCAAAATGCTTTTGGGCATGTTTTGATTCCACTGCACTCAAGTTCCAAGTATAATTTTTTTAGTGAAGGCTGAAGAAATAAAATTAAGGGGGACCATTTCAAACTAGTAAAATTCCCAAATAAGAATAGTGGGAGCATTTATTATCTAGAAACCCTCCTGTGTACACCTCAGGCTAATTTACATTTATTTATTAAGATGTTGCCACTTGCTTAAGCTCCACCAACCGCAATTACCTTGTGCCCTGAGGGTGCACTTACTGGCCACTAAGGCACTCGTGCACAGGGGTTAGCAGCCAGTGGGGCTTAAAGTTGCTATGCCAGCTAAAAGAGCGAATTGTAATCTCTTTATTGCACCTTTTCGTCTGTCATAATCTCTCTTACTGCCGTTGGCAGTAAATGTATGTAGAAAAATCCAACATGCTGGTTGTATCCAAGTCAGTCAATGGATCGACTTGGGTACAATCAGCCTGCCCATACATGGATCGAAATCAGGCTGGTCCCAGCTGAACCAGCACAATTTCGATCCATGCATCGCTGGCTTTACATAGCATGCTCTACCTGACTTCTGATGGTAAAGTGGATTTTTACACGGAGTTTCAAGCTGCTATCTAGAGAGCTGTGTTAGGAGATAGGGCTTTATAGTACAACTGCCTATATGCACATTTACCTTTTGATGAGATAGCAAGACAAATGACAAGCATTCATTCTGAAGTCACACCCCAATAACAAAGTGCAACCACTTTCCCAGAGGAGGTTTTGTAACAGATAGGAGAAAGCATGTTGTGGCATTTACTTACTTTTAAAATGACCGAGAGATTCAATTTAAAGTGATACTAAAGTCTCTTTTTTTTTTTTAAATAACATGTTATCCCTGATTGAAGGAGGATACAAAGTGATTGCGCGATGGTACCTTGTTCCAGAACCCCTCTCTAAAATGTATCTGGATTCCGTCCCCTCCTGCTTTAGGGGCTGTGGTCAGGTTGGCACTGCCCTTGATATGTAGTGGACTTGTCCTAAGGTCCGTCGTTTCTGGATACGGGTTCATTCCTTAATTCATTTGGTCACTATGATTAACATTACTAAAAACCCTCAAATAGCCTTGCTTAACGAACCTGTGGAGAATATCTCACGGTCCACACAGACTCTAATTTATTAGATTTTTTGGCGGCCAAAATATCCATCGCCACTGCTTGGAAAAGTCCACTGATCGGCTTAGTTTTAATGAAGTGAAAACTAACCTGGGATCACGCTCCATGAAAAACTGGTCAGCATCCTACGGGACAAACAACCCCTGTTTAAAAAGCTGTGGACCCCTTGGTTTTCTTACCTGCAGGTGCCAAACACTTGGGATTGACACTGGATCAGTGTCTGGTTGGACTCCTGGACAGGTGTGGTCTCGCTTTTTTGCTCTCTTTTCAGACTCTCTTCCTTTTCTTTCTCTAAAGGCCCTTTCACACTGGGGCGGTTTGCAGGCGCTATTGCGCTAATAATAGCGCCTGCAAACCGACCTGAAACAGCCGCTGCTGTCTCTCCAGTGCCCTAGCAGGACGGCAAAAAAAGTCCTGCTAGCAGCATCTTCGGAGCGGTGAAGGAGCGGAGTATACACCGCTCCTTCACCGCTCCTGCCCATTGAAATCAATGGGGCAGCGCGGCATACCGCCGGCAAAGCGCCTCTGCAGAGGCGCTTTCCGCTGGTTTTTAACCCTTTCTCGGCCGCTAGCAGGGGTAAAACTGCCCCGCTAGCGGCCGAATACCAATGGTAAAGCGCCACTTACAATAGCAGCGCTTTACCGCCGACCCTGCCCCCGCCCCAGTGTGAAAGGGCCCCAACTCACTCCTTTCTATTTTTTTACTCAGGTGTAAGATAGGCCCTCTGGTCAGACCCTTTGTCTGGACTTTGGGGTTTCTGTCTAGGTTTTGTATGTAACGATATCCCTCAAAGGATATGATGCTGCTACACTTGAATTTTAGTATATATATTATTGTTTTTTTGTTGGGGTAGGATAAATAAGTCTAGTGTTATATGACACGAAGGTCACTGTTTCTTATAATTCCATTATGCCTATGGCTTCATTCTTACGAGGCAGATCCGCTGCCATGGAGTTTACCTCTATCCGCCAGCTCAGCGGGAGATCTCTCCGTTGATCTCCGCTGAGCCAGCGGATGACAGGTCCCTCTCTGCTCGCTGCTGGTTAATATGGAGAGATCAGACGAAAATGGACAGCATGTCCGTTTTCATCAGATCTCACCCGATCTACCAGGGACGGATGCGATCGTAGGGCCACCCGCCTGATATTAGCGGATCGGACTAGGTCGGATGTCAGCGGACATGTCACCGCTGACATCCGTCGCTCCATAGACTAAAACTGACAGGCGGACCTAAACGGTCCGACAGTTTGAAAGGGGCCTAAAGTTTGCCTCAGTGGTTGGGTAGGGCTGTCCTGCTTGACCCCTTTGCCGAATGCACATAGTTGGCCTGATGTAAGGCCCATGGGTTATTTGGCCTATTTGTGTACTATAAACGAATATGTTTTTTTTTACCAGTTTTTTTTTTTTTTTATAGTTGTCCACACTGTCAAAGTTCATAATACCCATTGGTGGATCTCCATGGATTAATGTCTTAATTTCTTACTCTAACAACATGTCATCATTGTTGACTTCCTGTTCACTGTTTATATTGTCAGAGCCAGTTTGCACTCTCTTATATTACATTATAATGTTTAACTGCAATTTTGAAAATTGAATAAAAAGATAGAAACAGAAAAATAACGTTATACTTACCTTTCCTGTGAGGTGGTTTTGCACAGAGCAGCCCTGATCCTCCTCTTCTCAGGTCCCTCTGCGGTGCTCCTGGCCCCTCCCCCTCCTGTTGAGTGCCCCCACAGCAAGAAGCTTGCTATGGGGCACCCGAGCTGAGCCGCAGCTCCCTGTGTCCATTCAGACATGGAGCCGCTGCCCGGCCCTTCCCCCTTTCTCTCCTCATTGGCTGACTAACTTTGACAGCAGCGGGAGACAATGACGCGGCGCTGCTGTCTCAGCCAATGAGGAGGGGAGTCCTGGGTAGCCGAGACACTCCTGCAACATAGCTGGACAGAGATGGGGCTCTGGTAAGTATTAAAGGGGCTGAGGGGGCTGCTGAACACAGAAGGTGTTTTATCTTAATGCATAAATTGCATTAAGATAAAAAACCTTCTGCCTTTACATCCACTTTAATCCTAACACTCTTTTCAGCACCGTTTTGAACAGTCACATTTGCTTTAAAGTATAACTCCACCACTAACGCCACATTCTCTAATACCTCCCCACAAAATGCCATCAATATTTCAGTTTATAGACAACATAGCTTCAACATTATCTGTAGATCTTTAGAAAATGCGGACATAGGTATATCTTGCATATCAGTCCTGGTCTCCCATGCAAATGAGAACAATCACAGCAGCTCCGGGTTAAAAATAACCAACCTCCCAGTATGTTTTTGGCAGGACACTAAAAATGCATTTACTTAGGGTTTGATGTAGGAATTGAACTTGGGACTCCAAAGCAAGTCGCCCGCAGCCCTTTGCTTTAAGAATGTAGTTGTCCGCAAAATCCTTCTATGTTATCTCATACAATGGGTCACAGGTCCATGAAATGTTTTAGCAAGTGTCAGAATTGCACAAGCCAGGGGATAGGTACAGAAAAGCTGCGTATAATGGGGGAAGTTCTTACGTATGATTTAGTTACCAAAACGAGGGGGGGGGGGGAATGTTAGTGAAAAAACCTGTGTGCAATTAAAGCGGTATAACACAAAATTATATACCGTATATACTCGAGTATAAGCCGACCCGAATTTAAGCCGAGGCACCTAATTTTACCACAAAAAACTGGGAAAACTTATTGACTCGAGTATAAGCCTCCTAGGGTAAGAAATGCACAGCTACTGCAAGTGGAAAAGAGGGTCAACAATGCCCATTTGCAGCCTCACTGTGCCCATTTTCAGTTATAGGTTCCCCGAACTTCAAACTCAGTAGTTAAAGGTTCCTAGATGCCCCCTAGCTGCAGCCAAAATTTGGGGTCTCTGGACCCAAAGGGTCCCGAAATGATATTGCTGCAGGTGGACACAGTTGACCAATTTTGGGGCCCTGTATCTCAGGGCCACTTGGTGCTAAAAACCCCAAATTTGGTGTACAAATCCAGTGGAACTAGCACTACAACATATCCAAAGCTGGGGTTCTTAGCACCAAGTGGCCCCGAGATACGGGACCCCAAATTCGGTTTGGAAAATGTCACACACTTTTCTGCAGCAGAGAATGACATTTTCCAAACCGAGTTTGGGGCCCCGTATCTCTGGGCCACTTGGTGCTAGGAACCCCAGCTTTAGATGTGTTGTAGTGCTAGTTCCACTGGAATTGCACACCAAATTTGGGGTTCCCAGCACCAAGTGGCCCTGAGATACGGGCCCCAAAGTTGGTTAGGAAAATGTCATTCTCTGCTGCAGAAAAGTGCTTGACTCAAGTATAAGCCGAGGGGGGCATTTTCAGCACAAAAAAATGTGCTGAAAAACTCGGCTTATACTCGAGTATATACGGTATATCCTATATTGCAGCTTACTAATTCTTAGATAAGGTGGTGGCTTTATTTTTCTGTTTTTATTTCTTTTTCCTTAATTTTGACATTGCAATCCAGCCAGTAACATACTTCCTGCCTTCACCGCATCTATGGAGGAGCAACAGAGCCACCCCTGGACAGCAGCACCCTCTGGAGAGGGTACTGTTGAACTTTACATATGTGACCAAGGCCAGGTCCGTTTGTCAGTCTTTCAAGCAGACCTAATTGGAAAGTCCATGTATTCCTATGGACAGGCAGGTATAAATGAACTTGTGTCTGTTCACAACCGCCTACCCTTGGGTCTAATCGGGTCCACTAAATAAAAAAGAGAGGGGGCTTCCTCCGCTTCCATTTAGGCAGAGCGGATTGAGGTAGCTGGATGTCAATGGACAGCGGAGTCTGATTACTCTCGGCCGCTCACAGCAGAGGGGGTTCAGTCCATGTCTGTTCTGTAGAAAGTGAGCAGACATGGATGTGTTATACACCTGCTCTGCTCCGATCAGCAGAGAATCAGAACAGAAAGGGGCCTAAACATTTAAAACCTAAATCCAGCTAACACTTTAAAAGTTATAAAAAACTTTTTTTTTTTTTTTTTTTTTTACTTTTGGGATAAAGATTTAAGTAAATGAATAAAAGATGTCCATTGTAAGCATCCCTGTCAGTATTAAATGGTATCGACAGTCTACTTTTGCTGCACAACTTGGTCTGTTAAAGGATGTTGAGAAATAACAGCAGAAACAACTAAAAAACTGTGTTAGGGTAGATTTACATAAGCTCATGCAATCTGCAGTGGATCACTTTTCAGAGCGTGGCAAAGCAGCTGATGTCAGGTAATTTAACAATGGAGCTAATACACTGCAAATGCAAGCTAAGTATTTGGCTTGTGATGGCCGAGTTTGACGTAGCGACTGCATCATGTGAACAGCCTCCTAGGACTTTAGGTGAGTGGACGGAGGATGGTAGAACCACAGCTCAGCGGTCTGTTTTTACCACACTCCAGCTGCCTGTGTGAAAGACGCCTTTAAAGGCTAAGTCCATCTCTTTTTTTTCTCTAAAATCCAACCCCCCCTATGCACCAATATACCATTAATGTGCTTCAGCTGCACAAAAGTAAACGTTTTCTTTGATTTTGAAAACAAGGCCTTACCTCATCCATGGCTACATTTCTCAGAAGTCTTCACAAACTTCCTGGTATACAGACACAGACAAACCAGCTGGTAAGGCACAGGAAGAAGTTTACCCGCCAACCTCATTAGCACACCTTCCAGCATCAGCTACATTTTTACAGCATCCCCAGCATTCCTCCACGTGTGCATTTGCCTGGCTTCCCCAGACAGGCACAGGCTGTATGCTAAACTCCCTGGGGCCACATGCAGCTCACAGGACACCCCTAATATAGTACAAGGGCCTGCCAGATTGTACACAGAGTGATTGGTATGATAGGGAGTCCTCTTTTTATATAGTTTTAGTAAAGCTAAAGAAGATTGCACAGAGATTATACAACCAGATTATACAGTGTATGGCCACATTTATACACCTAAAATTACCTAGTTGTGCTTTTAGGTGTCATTAATTGTTAACAGCACACCAAACACAGAAGCAATCACACATTTTACCCTATGAAAAAAACAGGTGACAAATGCAGTAAAAAAAAAGTGCAAAAATGTCCCACAAGCTACTTTTCCAGGTGTAGTGCAGCCCATTGAAATTACCGGGCTGCCCTATGTGTGTCACTAGAAAAACAAGTCAAAAAACATGCACTCCCTCTACCCTAGGTGTGAATGGGGCCTGAAAGTGAAATTGGTGCGTTTACACAAGAACAATGAGGCTCCATTCACATCTGTGTGTTTCCAAACGCATGGCAAACTGCACAGAAAATGTGTGCTTTGCCATGTGTTTCAGGAATGCTGCAAATGTGCATCATGTTTTTGTTGTCATTACATGTTAAAGGCTCCCCAAGTGCAGCAAACGCACCAAAAACTACGGTAACGCACCATGCTCTGCTCCAAAATTAGTTCTGGAGCTTCTTTTGGACGATTGTAGTGCGTAGGACAGCCCATTTAAGTGAATGAGCCTTCCTATGCATGACGAGTGGAAACGCTCCAAAACACCCAATACAAATGCATGCGGGAATGTGAGTTTTCACAATGTGGAGATGTGAATGAGGCCTGACAACTGAGTGTCCCCATCCACTCCCTCCTATGTACTTGTATAAAGATGGCCATACACTATGCAATCTAATAGTGCAAGCTCTGTACAATTTCCTTTATATTTACCAGAACTATGGAATAAGAGGACACACCTGAACAATTCAATTTGTATCTAATCAGACAGGCCTTAGCCGATGGGAGATCTAAAGGAGATTGTACACTCAGATTGTCTAGGAAGTGGGTATAGGTGGTATTGTAAAGAGGGAGGTGTGGTCCAGAGTGGTGAACTTCTGTGACGCAACAAGGAAGTGAAGGCTTCTGGGAGATGAAGTCAAAGCTGATACAAGCTACAGGAAGTGATGGAATCTGAAAATCCGCTAAAAAAATACAAATAAACTGACAAGATTGTACACATTCTGCGGACAATGTAAGTGAGAGAAAAGCACATTGGGATGGCTGGGCTAGAAATGGAATTGGAAAATGCTTCTATTATGAAAACTGATTTTCTGCCCGAAAAGGTGATCTTATTCTTTAAGGACAATTCACAAAAATCAAGACTGCTTTAGTTAGTGACGGACTGCTTCTAAATATGTTGTTTTTTTTAATTTTGCCTTAGCATCACACTAGTTCTAAAATTAAATACAGAAACCTGAAAACTGAGGACAAAATCTAAACTGCCAATAAAAGATTTATGGCAGACAGAAGAAAATAGAAGAAACAAGTAAAATAGTTATAATAATAAAAACTGTGTTGGGTTAATGTTGGTGCTAAAACAATGATACCTGGAAATCTAGATACAGTACAAGTGAGAGCAGCTGCTGCAATGGGTTAACACACCTTATAAGTGTCCCTTCATGCTAAGGAAGTGCCACTGTATCTGTCTTCAGGTCACTAGGCATCTTCCACACATGAGTAAGCAGCAGGCAGCAGCCTAGGTGTCCTCAAGTAATATCCTCAAATAAGACTGCTAGGAGTGCTGTTTCTGCCTGACAAAGCAGCTTTTTTTTTCCATAGGGAAACACAAATGCTGATTTCTTGCACTCCATGAGCTAATGGAATTTATATGATGAGGAAGATGAGTGCTGTGTCCTAATTCACGTAGAAAGACCCGTATCCATTAATGTTGTACAGCATAGTATGCTGATTCAAAAGGTGATGTTTTTGGTACGGGACCATCAGTTAAAAAGCTTTGAAAGCCAAAAAACATGCATGAGCAAGTTTACACGGGTAATATGTATTTGGCACGAATTTATACTACACATAAAGGCCAGGGAAAATAATAATTCAAAATCTAAAACTAAGAGGTCCACTTGTAGCTCTCCAATGGTCATTGCAGTTTTCACTCTAGAATGCGGTCTGCATTTTGTGAGTAATAAACTGTGGGCCCCAGTGTGGAGCAATAATCCATTGTTTTTCTAATGGGACTGTTATACAAAGTCAGTGCATTATTCATGTATAGAGTAGAAGCTGGCATTCTGATTTCTGCTTATATTGCCTTCTCAAATAAGTGAGACAGAAAGCAGTCTGTGCTCCACAACATACACAGAACTACTGATACATTTCTCAGAGACTGCCAGTTAAAGTGGTTGTAAACCCTTTTTGTTGACTTTTACCTATAGGTAAGCCTAGAATAAGTCTTGCCTATAGGTAGTGGAAATATCTCCTAAACGTGCGCCGTTTAGGAGATATTTCACTTGTAGTGCGCCAATGTCGTCACCGGCGGATGTGCTGTGAAGAAACAGACCACCGTGCTGTTTCCTGCTCCCGCGTGTGCCGTGACTGACGGCTCTCGCGAGCATGCGCGGGAGTGATGTCATGCGACCCCGGCCAGCCACAGAGCCGGAGTCCGTGGCCCCGGAAGGAAGAGGGGCGAAGATGGACGCGGCCTGCTCAGGGGACAGTGCGGGCTTCGTTTGCAGATAAGTGTCATATAATGGGCTAGTATGCGATGCATACTAGCCCATTATGCTTTTCATTTGCAGGCCTCGCGGCGAGCAAAAGAGGAAGTAAAACCCATCAGGTTTTACTTCCTCTTTAACTTCTTCATTGTCAACACAATGTCACAGCAAGGCATTACATTTTACATTACATAAATCACTTATGATTTAAAAGGGTTGATTGCAGGTCAACAATTCAGTGCTACCTATGAGATTTATCAAAGACTGTGCCTTAAAATGGAAGCTTAGTCAAACACTAACTATACTTAAAGAATATGTTAACCCAGCATTTCATATTCCTGATATGTGGATGCTGTACCATGTACAAAAAAGGTATAAAAAGGTATCCTGTTCTCTTTATATTGCTTCCTTTGTGTGAAATACCTGGTGTTCCTGCCAGTCCCCCCTTGCTTCCCTAATAAAATCTGACCACACTAGCCACGAGAGCACAGTTTTCTGGTCAGTTTTCTAGCTATGCTGCAAACTCAGTCTGCCCTCCTCCAATGATCAGACAGTGCTGACACATACCACCTGCACAGCCATGGACTTGGAAGACAAATGTAAGGCTCGATTCACACCTATGCATGTTGCTTTTGAGCGTTTTTGGAGGTTTTTTTTTCATGCTTGCCACGTTTTTGAGCAGCGTTTTTGCCGCGATTTGCATTTTTTTTTTACAGTTTTTTTTACAGTCTTAAAAAAAAATACGGCAAAAACGCATCAAAAACGCACCAAAAACGCATAAAAAACGCTGCAAAAACGGTGGACTTGCGTTTTTGATGCTTGTCCATTGAATTCTATTACATGCAAAACGCTGCATTTTGCATGAAAAAAAGTCCCTGACCCTTAAAAAATTCCCGTGCATTTCTGCAAAATGCAAAATGCATCAAAAAACGTGCTAGTGTGAATGGAGCCTTATGCTGTTTTTTGTTTTTCCTCCTCCAGCTCTCTAAGCTTATACAGCTCAGAACAGAGGGTATGTGATCACTTATAAAAGAAGAAAAACAAAAAAGGTATTTATAACATTTATATAATTATACACAAATGTTTTGCCTTTCATTTTTATTTTAAACTGAATGGTTTGTTTTACAATGTAAGGGTTCGCATAAAGGGGCAGTTCTGCTTTCTCGCTGCCCCCACCCCTCTTTGGAATTTTCTTTTGGAAAACTGGTACCTAGTTTTCTCAGGTACCTGATCCTACTTCCCCTAGAATTGCCTAGGCAGTTCCATCAGAAGTCCCCCCAAGTATTTGTAGCTGCTGACTTTTTTTTAAAAATCTGACTGAAGAACTGCTTTAAATCTACTTACATCCCCACTCTAAGCCTATTCTATCTACCCTACAAAAGGAAAGATCTGTATACTTACCTATTCTGAGAGCATCCCGGTCCAGCCTCATGATCGAGTCTCAGCACTGGATTCAGGGTAAAGGAGGGACACCTGATGCCCCATGGTAAGCCTATGAGTGACATCATCACCCAGGCTCTGCATCCGTTGTCAGTTGTCCGATCTCTGCTCTTTACTGAAGCCAGCGCTGAGTACTCTCAGCATAGGTAAATATACAGAGCTTTCCTTTACAAGGTAGATAGATTAGGCTTAGAATGAGGGTGGGAGTAGATGTAAGTATAGTTAGTGTTTGACTGAACTTCCACTTTAAACATACTAACTTCTTAAAGCGGTACAACACTGAAGAGTAACAAGAAAAATAAAAGGGATTTTATGAGCTTAAAGTGTTACTAAACCCAGTAATATGAAAATAGTTCATCCGCCCCCCCCCCCCCCCCCAGTACCCACAGCTTATAAATCTTGTTTTTACATAAAAATACTGCCACTAGATACCTTTTTGGATGATCTGTATACCACAGTTACATGATAAACTGCACGGTTTCTCCAGTGCTGAGAGTTCAGATAGGAGGTGATTTCCACTACAGCCTGTGACCTAGCTAGCTCTGAGAACAAGTAAATGTTCTCTCCAGCATAAAAGACACGTGCATGTGCATGTGCATGTGCACCCTACTCTGCCTGTGTTAGCTAGCCTTCCCCAGATATAGTGTGCAGGAGAGGGAGGATGAGTGCATACAGGATAAAACAGCCTTTTTACACAATGCAGAGGATTAACCCCTTCAGTTCCATAGTGAGTATAACAAGCATGCCATGCTGTATATACAGACTGATTTTACTGTTGTGGGTTTAGTAACACTTTAATCTAGAGAGACACAGCTTAGTACTACAAAGACAAAAGCAAAAGTGAGAATCAGACAACTTCATGAATCCAAATCTCATCACTCTGCATTTACAAGACACTCCTCCAGCTTTGCCTAGTCTCTACAATCAAGACCTTCCACTCTCAGCCATCAACTTATCAAAGCTCACCCCAAGGCTGAAGCTTCTAAAATTCAGGCCGCCCTGGCCCAAAAGAAAGCAGAGATAGACGCAGAATAAACTGAACGCAAGAGAGCACTGATGGAAGTAGAAACTGCACACAAGAAAGCACAGACGCAAGCAGAGGTGAAAGCAGAAACTACATCCAAGAGAGCAGAGATGAAAGCTTTGGAGAAACAATGTGAGCATGCCACAACCATTGCAAGGTTAAAAGTCTTAGAGCAAGCTACTAGCGGAAGTGAAAGGCGTAACAGCAGCAGACACTCAGTTGTATCATATGCATCATATTCCTCTTAAGGAGCCGGGGAGCCAAGTCCTCTATATATACCTGGAACCATTTTGAGGGGAGGCCTAGACCTGGAGTTTTACAGGTTGGTAATGAACGTATGGCTGTAGTTACCTCCTCCAACGTGATAGGTTTATCTAAGAGGAATTGCTGGGGGGTACTAAGTGCTGGGAAGGCAAGTGATTCAAAGAAACCCATAAAGGCTTGCTCGGGAGGTACAGTCGTAGCCTCATATAACCTGCTATAGAATTCTGCGAAGGTTCGGTTGATAGTCAATGCATCAGAGGTAGTTGACCCGTCTGGGAGTTGAATTTCAGCACTTGAACTGTTCTGAAAATCCGTGTGAGCGAGATACGCAAGAAGCCTACAGTCTTTTTCCCCCATGCTTGTGAATACGAGCAGGAAGGTACAATTGTTGCTTCCTAGTCAAACCCACCACATGAAGCTGCAGCGCACAATGGGTGTCTGTCAGCATACCACAAGTTTCAGAGGAAGGGCTACCCGTGTGACAGGAGCGTGCCTCATCCATTGCTTTTTGGAGAGCCTCCTGCGTGGGAGCCCAACTGGTCTAAAGTGCTTAATACGTGAGATATAGGAACCCCTGACCCCCGTCAAAGGCATCCCAGACAGGGCCCCCAGCTTCAGAGTCAGAGTTAGAGGACCAGTAGTTGGCCATGTCAGTCGGAATGGACTCAAGTATTTCCGGTGTGGAGATCCAGAGAGGGCTGAGTCTCCAAGCCCGAAACGAGGGTCTATGGACCAAAGTCAAACCCACCTGTACTACAGAATGATCAGACACCGTCTGGGACAGATATGCTATGGAATGAACACAAAGCAAAAGGACACCCGTGGCCAGTGCATAGTCAAATCTGGAGAGGGCAGCATAAGACCTGGATTGGCAGAAGAACACCTTGTCCCTGGGGTACTTCCTTGTACCCTAGGTGTTGCACCACACACTAAACTATTTGGATTCAGATTGTAGAGGCTTCAACCTATCTAATTCAGGCTGCAAAACAGAGTTAAAAATCCCCAAGTATAAGCATAGGACAGCTAGGTAATAAGGCAAAATGCACACTTAGTTCAGAGAACACTGCAACCATGACCGGCGGGGGCAGCTAGACCAAGACCAAAAGGATGGGAGGATCCATATATGATCACATGTAAAATAATATACTGCCCCTTAGGGTCCAAAATAACTTGATGACATGAGAATGGTAACCCTTTACGAATTAGAATTGCAACCCCGCGGGCATAGTTAGAATAGGTAGAGTGGTAGTTATGAGCCACCCAATGTTTTTTTTAGAGCCAAAATCTTAGAACCTATGAGATGAGTTTCCTGGAGACACAGGACATGCAGTTTATGTTGCTTCAGGGCCTCAAATACAGATGCTCTTTTACATTTAGAATTCAGTCTGCACAAACAAATATTTACCGTGGACATAGGGTAGAAAGGAAGAGGGAAGGGGGAGGACACAAATAGGCCTCCCCAACTCCAGTCATAGCTACAGACGGTCTAGAGGGTCGCAGTGGCGCACAAACATACATCCACACATTTCAAGGAAAGGTCTGCTCGGGCCTGCAGCACACCACTCAGCGCCAGACGAATCAATTGATGTTAAAAGAGAGCAAAACTAGAGACTGGGGGAGATGATAACACTCAGTATCTATGCAGAGTGATATAAAGGACAGCAGCCGTTTTAGAAAATCATAAGACTAACAACAAATAATAATGACAATAGTATATATAAACCAGACGGGTAGACATATACTACAAACAGCGCTAATTGTTGAGCAAAGATATATATATAAAATCATGCGGCCAACTACGCATAAAAACAATCAAGTAGAGAGGTAGAGAGTCTGTGAAGTGCTCAGAAAAAAGTCCATCAGTGACAATACAGTCGTAACTCAGTGTGCGCCTTCCACCGGTCAGCAGAATTTCACCCTGTGTTGACACTCTCCCCCTAGGGGATCGAACTCACCAGATCTACAAGTTTTAAAAGCCTTCAGGAAAAAGATCTTCCAACACCACTCTCTCAATACCGCTCCTGGGGGTTCAGGAGGGGGGCCACAACTCCAAACAGATAAATGCCAAAAAGAGAAAATAGTGTGCACATAGCGTAATTCTGTTTATTAAGTGTACCCCACAATCTTCATAAAAAACCCCTCATCCTATATACGTACACATTAAAAGCAGTTAATCAAGTAAAAAGCAATGGGTAGCGCATCACCGTTCTGAAGACCGGCCGGTTCGATATCCAGGGGAACAGGTCACTTCCTGGTTGTGGATCAGGCCGTGGTGGAACGCATACCTCACTTCCGGCGTCGTGTAAGCCACGCCCTGACGCGTTTCGTCATATCCTGACTTCGACAGAGGGCGTGGCTACACGGCGTCATGCAAGGCTTATATAACCCGCCCCAATCTCAGCTACCAATCGCAGAACACCAAGCCCGACGTCAGGCGCAAGACGTCAGACAAGGAGCCCAGCCGTGGCTCAGCATAGGGAGAGAAGGGGGGGGGGCGTGCCAAACCTTGCTACACATAGTCAGTGACTGCTGCGATGTGTCAGGATCCATGAGCGATCGCTCATCTCATAGGCCCACACAGCGCATATACCTACACAGTCACTAGCCGGCATAACAAACAAATATCACTGCAATACAGACAAATATGATTACATAAACTCGGAGATTACTCAGATATCAACATAATCTTAGTGATAGAGCAAACACTTACAAACTATAATTTCATAAATATTTACAAGCATAGGAGAAATAAGTTAAATAGACAATATATATTAGAAATCATGACCCGATAAGGGACATGCATAAAAATCAATACAACTAAAATTAATATAGATTAAACAGCATCAGGATTAAAAAGGAGTATAAACCTATATCATTTAGAAATAGCAGCATATCACACATATATATACTAAACGTCATATTGAGGGTCATGCAAAAATGACATTGTAAATAGATAGAGGACATTGATTAAAAACTCTCTGTTTCAGAGATAATCATTGCTCAGATAATAAGCACTGTGATTATTAAAATTACCCGAAAAATATTAATAAAAAATTAGTAAAAAATTACTTTTAGAAATCGCTGATAAAACAGTTGATGTCTAGGTCAACATTTAACCCCTTTGGCGACAAGGTATCAGCCAGGAATATCCACTGGGTCTCTCTTTTGGAGAGATCACGAACCAGATTAGAACCCCTCCATTTCTGCTTGAGGTGGTCAATACCCCAAAACTTAAGACCCGACGGGTCCTGATTATGCTTAAGCTTAAAATGCAAAGAGAAGTTATGGTCTTTAAAGCCCAGTTTTATATTGGCTATGTGTTCGGCAATTCTTACTCTTAAAAGCCTTTTTGTGCGCCCAATATAAATCAAATCACACGGGCATTGGAGAGCATACACCACATGCGACGTATTGTATGTGATGAATTCGCCAATGGCAAATTCTCTGCCATTAGAGGTCGACCTAAAGTTTTCCACAGCCCTGAGAGGCCTATTGACCTCTCTGCAAGCTCGACATCGTCTACAGCTAAAAAAACCTTTTCTGTCCCAGATAGTGGGCAACCTAGACGGGGGGTCAAGCACTTTCTGCACTATTTTGTCGGCAATACTCAGAGACTTTCTGTAAATAAACTTGGGTCTGTGTGGCAAGACCGAGTGTAAAACTCTATCCATCAGCAAAACATGCCAATGGGACGCAATAATTTCCTCCACCTCCCTATACTGGGTATGGAATTCTGATATAAAGCTCCATTCGTGGCTTTCTCTAGCAATTACGAGTGGAGCTTCATCCAGCAAGGTGGCTCTAGGTTGGAGAGCCAGTTCATGTATAATGGAGTCCAGCATCCTCTCTTGATACCCCTTCTCCATGAATTTTTTCTTTAAAACCTGGGCTTGCACTAGAAAATCCGTATCCTCCGAACAATTCCTTTTTATTCTCGTTAATTGGCCCTTGGGAATGTTCTTAAGCCACGACGGATGGTGGCCACTCGTAGTAGGTAAGTAGCTGTTAGAGTCGGTGGGCTTAAAGTAAACTTTGGTAGCCAGACAATTCCCTTTCCTAAAGACAGTGACATCCAAAAAGTGTATGTCACTCTGGCTGGCCTCACTGGTTAATACAATATTATTAGTGTTAGAGTTAAGCTCTCTCAAAAATTCATGGAGGCTATCACTAGTACCATCCCAAATAAAGAATAAATCGTCTATATACCTCCTGTATAGCAATAGTTGGTGGCGGGCAACCGAAAAAATAGTTTTGTCCTCCCACTCACCCATGAACAAGTTTGCTATACTAGGGGCAAACTTGGCCCCCATAGCTACACCTCTACATTGAGAATAAAACTGGCCGTCAAACCAAAAGAAATTGTGGCCCAAACAAAAATCCAAAGTATTCCTAATAAAGACTTTGTGACTGTGTGGCAGATCCTCCCGCTGAGATAGAGCCCAGTACAATATGAGAAAGATCTAAAAAATTTAGTTGAAAGTGGGTATGCTTCAGGTGTACTTTCTCACCGTGAGAGAAAATACCTTGTGCCAAGTAGTAGCAGGATCCCTACGATCTACACTCTACCGAAGATACATAAAGACTTGAATAACCCCCCCGGCAGGCCTATTGTGAACGGGATTGGCTCCATTACATCTCGTATGGGCCAATACCTAGACCATTTCCTACAAGACAGTGTTGTGTGTACCAAAGCGTATCTTAGAGATACCAAAAGTCTTCTACAAATTCTACAGCAGATTGACCTAACTGGGAAACAAGAAGTTTATCTAGTAACCGCTGATGTGGCATCACTTTACTCAGTGATCCAACATGACGATGCCCTTCTAGCTCTTAACTGGGCTCTATCTCAGCGGGAGGATCTGCCACACAGTCACAAAGTCTTTATTAGGAATGCTTTGGATTTTTGTTTGGGCCACAATTTCTTTTGGTTTGACGGCCAGTTTTATTCTCAATGTAGAGGTGTAGCTATGGGGGCCAAGTTTGCCCCTAGTATAGCAAACTTGTTCATGGGTGAGTGGGAGGACAAAACTATTTTTTCGGTTGCCCGCCACCAACTATTGCTATACAGGAGGTATATAGACGATTTATTCTTTATTTGGGATGGTACTAGTGATAGCCTCCATGAATTTTTGAGAGAGCTTAACTCTAACACTAATAATATTGTATTAACCAGTGAGGCCAGCCAGAGTGACATACACTTTTTGGATGTCACTGTCTTTAGGAAAGGGAATTGTCTGGCTACCAAAGTTTACTTTAAGCCCACCGACTCTAACAGCTACTTACCTACTACGAGTGGACACCATCCGTCGTGGCTTAAGAACATTCCCAAGGGCCAATTAACGAGAATAAAAAGGAATTGTTCGGAGGATACGGATTTTCTAGTGCAAGCCCAGGTTTTAAAGAAAAAATTCATGGAGAAGGGGTATCAAGAGAGGATGCTGGACTCCATTATACATGAACTGGCTCTCCAACCTAGAGCCACCTTGCTGGATGAAGCTCCACTCGTAATTGCTAGAGAAAGCCACGAATGGAGCTTTATATCAGAATTCCATTCCCAGTATAGGGAGGTGGAGGAAATTATTGCGTCCCATTGGCATGTTTTGCTGATGGATAGAGTTTTACACTCGGTCTTGCCACACAGACCCAAGTTTATTTACAGAAAGTCTCTGAGTATTGCCGACAAAATAGTGCAGAAAGTGCTTGACCCCCCGTCTAGGTTGCCCACTATCTGGGACAGAAAAGGTTTTTTTAGCTGTAGACGATGTCGAGCTTGCAGAGAGGTCAATAGGCCTCTCAGGGCTGTGGAAAACTTTAGGTCGACCTCTAATGGCAGAGAATTTGCCATTGACGAATTCATCACATGCAATACGTCGCATGTGGTGTATGCTCTCCAATGCCCGTGTGATTTGATTTATATTGGGCGCACAAAAAGGCTTTTAAGAGTAAGAATTGCCGAACACATAGCCAATATCAAACTGGGCTTTAAAGACCATAACGTCTCTTTGCATTTTAAGCTTAAGCATAATCAGGACCCGTCGGGTCTTAAGTTTTGGGGTATTGACCACCTCAAGCAGAAATGGAGGGGTTCTAATCTGGTTCGTGATCTCTCCAAAAGAGAGACCCAGTGGATATTCCTGGCTGATACCTTGTCGCCAAAGGGGTTAAATGTTGACCTAGACATCAACTGTTTTATCAGCGATTTCTAAAAGTAATTTTTTACTAATTTTTTATTAATATTTTTCGGGTAATTTTAATAATCACAGTGCTTATTATCTGAGCAATGATTATCTCTGAAACAGAGAGTTTTTAATCAATGTCCTCTATCTATTTACAATGTCATTTTTGCATGACCCTCAATATGACGTTTAGTATATATATGTGTGATATGCTGCTATTTCTAAATGATATAGGTTTATACTCCTTTTTAATCCTGATGCTGTTTAATCTATATTAATTTTAGTTGTATTGATTTTTATGCATGTCCCTTATCGGGTTATGATTTCTAATATATATTGTCTATTTAACTTATTTCTCCTATGCTTGTAAATATTTATGAAATTATAGTTTGTAAGTGTTTGCTCTATCACTAAGATTATGTTGATATCTGAGTAATCTCCGAGTTTATGTAATCATATTTGTCTGTATTGCAGTGATATTTGTTTGTTATGCCGGCTAGTGACTGTGTAGGTATATGCGCTGTGTGGGCCTATGAGATGAGCGATCGCTCATGGATCCTGACACATCGCAGCAGTCACTGACTATGTGTAGCAAGGTTTGGCACGCCCCCCCCCCTTCTCTCCCTATGCTGAGCCACGGCTGGGCTCCTTGTCTGACGTCTTGCGCCTGACGTCGGGCTTGGTGTTCTGCGATTGGTAGCTGAGATTGGGGCGGGTTATATAAGCCTTGCATGACGCCGTGTAGCCACGCCCTCTGTCGAAGTCAGGATATGACGAAACGCGTCAGGGCGTGGCTTACACGACGCCGGAAGTGAGGTATGCGTTCCACCACGGCCTGATCCACAACCAGGAAGTGACCTGTTCCCCTGGATATCGAACCGGCCGGTCTTCAGAACGGTGATGCGCTACCCATTGCTTTTTACTTGATTAACTGCTTTTAATGTGTACGTATATAGGATGAGGGGTTTTTTATGAAGATTGTGGGGTACACTTAATAAACAGAATTACGCTATGTGCACACTATTTTCTCTTTTTGGCATTTATCTGTTTGGAGTTGTGGCCCTCCTCCTGAACCCCCAGGAGCGGTATTGAGAGAGTGGTGTTGGAAGATCTTTTTCCTGAAGGCTTTTAAAACTTGTAGATCTGGTGAGTTCGATCCCCTAGGGGGAGAGTGTCAACACAGGGTGAAATTCTGCTGACCGGTGGAAGGCGCACACTGAGTTACGACTGTATTGTCACTGATGGACTTTTTTCTGAGCACTTCACAGACTCTCTACCTCTCTACTTGATTGTTTTTATGCGTAGTTGGCCGCATGATTTTATATATATATCTTTGCTCAACAATTAGCGCTGTTTGTAGTATATGTCTACCCGTCTGGTTTATATATACTATTGTCATTATACATCCACACATGCAACATACACACAACAGCAAAACTATGTACAATAGCATAATCATTACCCAATGAGGGTAGCATAACCCCTGCCAGCTCCAAAAAAAGGGAGTGGGCTTATACCCTGAACTTGTACTATGCATGGGCCGCATGGCCGACAACAAAAAACAAAGAATTTCAGAAAAACAAAATAGTTAGTGTTCAACAAAAAAATAGGGGGGTAGAAAAATTCACCCCACGGCACCTCGGGCCGGCTCAGTAAATGAGGGCCAGTTACTCTCCCACAGGAGAGGTGTATGGTCGACCAAACTTTCGCTTAACAGAGCCTCAGTGAAGGATAACAAAAGGACAAGGGGAAAGGGCAGGGAGAGAAAAACAAATCAGCTTTTCAAGCTTAGTGGGCAGACATCCATCAGGCAGGTGGCTTAGGGGGTAGGGTAATGATTCCCACCAAGATAGAGCATCTTGGGTGATTGGAAGAAGTGAACGCCCCCTTGATGGGTAACCCGGAGGGTACCGGGGAACAACAGCATGGAATATTGGATATCATGCTCCCGGAGTTTCTGCTTGACATGCCGATAACTGGCTTTTCGATTGCGGACTGTCGCGGAATAATCAGGAAACAAGGACACCACAGGGTTGTTGATCTGGAGACTTCCCTTCTTCCTGGCTGCCCCCAAAATAGAATCCCGATCCCTGTAGTTAAGGAGGCGAATCACCACCGTACGTGGAGGGTGACCCTCAGGGAGGGGACGCCCAGGGATTTGGTGGGCTCTTCTCAATCACAAAGCAAGGGGAGAGTTGATTGCGGCCAAATTATTGTTCAAGCCAGCTTTCCAGGAAGGCTACAGGGTCAGATCCCTCCACCCACTCCGGGAGATCAACCAGACGCAGGTTATTCCTGCGGAGACAGTTCTCGAGGTCATCCACCTTATCTTTCAACATTGCAATCTTCCCCCGATAGGTATTAAGTTTGGACAGGATGGGGTTAATGGTGTCCCTCCAGATCACTAATACATTGCTCAGTCTCAGCAACCCGGCCACAAATTTTTTGCATGTCCTTTTGCATAATCGTTAAGTTGATCTTTAGGCCATCCAACTTCCCCATAAGGTCTGTGTGGTTAACCTTAATGATAGCGAGGACCTCCGACAGTGTAGGCCCCTCGCCATCATCTATGACATCCTCGACCGGGTCGCTTGCAGGCACACGGCCGGGGGGTCCGGGATCTCGGGGGAAGGTGGCTTCGGAAGCGTATTGGCTTCAAAAAGTAACCCTAGCAAAAACACGAAGGGCTTTTAAAGAAATTTGGGGATTGCCTCAAATGCTGTGCTTCCACAGAACACCATGCTAAATAATCTAAGGCTACTATAAAGAGCATAGACTGCAACAATGATGATCAGGTGCAAGAGCTTTATTCATTTTGAGACAGTTCTACTCTGTCCAAAGGTGATCCTCCTAAGCAAAGTATGACGGCGAAAGCATAGACCAAACAGCCCTTCATACTCCCAATTTTCTCTACATGTACAGACATCTGTGAAGAAGAACTCTGTGACAAATCCTGTGCCAAAATACATTGGTTTGTGTATACCCCAAGGGTCAACTCAGAAAAGCTGTAAGACGGTATACTATTCTAGATTGCCAGAGTTACAGCTCTCTTGTAGGAGCAAAGCTTTTTGACCGGTTAAACATAACAGGAGATGCCTTATCAAAGCCTTTTTTTTTAACCAGGGTTCTTTCAGGTCTCTTCAGGAGTGCCTTGGCAAAATGCCTACAAATTGCCCAAAAATTCTATACAAGCCAGTGGGTGGATCAAAACTGCCTTTTAGCTACACCATGATCGGTTGATTAAGGAGTATATCAAGTGCCTGCACAGTATCCTTGTTTGCTCCTCCTCTGCCCCTCTCCGTCAGCAATGGGATCACATTAGCTAAGTGCGGGAGAGGAACTGAGGGAGAAGAGAAACTCTGGGATACTAGTCACTACCAGTGTTCAAAGGTGTGTTTGCTTTGGAAGAATAAATCACCTCAAATGTTCAGTGTCCTACAATACATATGTGCATGTCGCTGTGTTGTGTAAAATTATTAGGTTGGCTTTTTCCATTTTAGAATGGGGTGTCTCGAGATGCAAAATTTTAAAGGGTGCTTTGACCTAAAAATGGTTGAGAAACACTGCCTTACCATATAGCCTGGGCCCCTATGTTGGCATTATAGAAGAGACAGGCAGGAGATCCACTGGTCTGATAATGTCGGGACCAAGGTTTGCGATGAACTAATTAAAAGGCAGCCATCATGAAAGACGAGGAGTTCCTAAGAACTATGAGTAAAGAGTTCCAATCAGGACAATTTCAACAGCTGGGTAGCACCACTACCATTTCTTGCCTCAAGAAAGTAACTACCAAATAATAATCAACACACAGAAGCACGATTTATTTTTTACAGCACACTCTGAACAGAAAACCTGCAATGTAAAAAACACTTTGATGACTTTATGCAGAAGGTGTTTGCGAGATATTATTATTATACAGGATTTATATAGTGCCAACCATTTGCACTGCGCTTTACAACATGAGGGCAGACAGTACAAATACAATACAATACAGGAGGAATCAGAGAGTCCTGCTCGTTAGAGCCCACAATCTAGGAGGCGATCATACTAAGTGTGCACCACCCCTGAAGGAAAGAGAGAAATACTGGTACCTCCCATGCTTTGGCATGCACCATTCTCGCAAGCTGGATCAGATCAGGGTGGGCTTCAACTCAAGTGCTTGATATGAAGGTGTTTCCCTCCACAAAGTCCTTCCCACAAGGCCTAATCTGAACAGCAGCCTTGTAGAAGTTTTGCTCTGCTTCCAGCCAGAACTAATTGCTGTTATAGCCGACATTCAGCAAATGCTCCACTGTTCCATCATCTGAGAAGACAACAGGGTACATGTTTTTGGCAACAGCCTTTTTCCTTCTGTAGCAATTTATGGGCCGAGAAAGACTGCTCCAGAAGGTGAAAAAGAATCTGGATCTGATGCATGTGAATTTGTGGAAAATAATTTCTATGCAGATGATGGGTTCAAATCTCTGCCTATAGTAGAAGCAGTAATTGATCTGAAAATAATTCAGGATATGCTTGACACTGCCAAAACCCTAAGGCTTTACAAAATTATCTTTTACAGTGACAAGGTAACAAAGGAAAAGGATACATCCCATGAAGCTGCACCTCAATGCAGACCCACTGGTATTGGAATGAATGGCAGTCTTAGCCTGGGCTCTTGTCAGGCCGCTCCCCAACACAATTCACTTCGCCTCTAGGCGCTTAATCATGGGTATTAAGCATCAAGGCATCGGGGGCATGGCCTGGCGGAAGCCCAGGCCGAGACTGCCATTCATTCTAATACCAGTGGGTCTGCATTTATGTATGGCTTCATGGGATTTATCCTTTGCTTAACAGTTGTATGGAGCCGAGACAAGCTCCCTCCTTGGCCTGCACTCACAGCCATGGACACAGGACTGCTTTACCTTGTAGCCTGAGCGGCACATCATTTTTTATTATGGTTCAAGGTAATAAAGGCCTTTTCCTCTGATGACAATGCCAGTCGTGTAAAGGGATTTGAGCTAGGAAGGAGAAGACCAACACCAGCAGATGACATGGCTTCCCAAATCATCACTGACTGTGGAAACTTCACACTGGACCTCATGCAACTTGTATTCTGTGCCTCTCTACTCTTCCTCCAGACTCTGGGACCTGGATTTCCAAATGAAAAGCAACATTTTCCACAGTCAGTGATGATTTGGGGAGCCATGTCATCTGCTGGTGTTGGTCTACTGTGTTTTATCAAGTCCAAAGTCAGTGCAGCCCTTTACAAAGAAATTCTAGAGCACTACATGCTTCCCTCTGCTGACCAGCTTTATGGAGATACTGATTTCATTTTCCAGCAGAACTTGGCACCTGCCCACACTGCCAAAAGTACCGATACCTGGTTTATTGATCATGGTATCACTGTGCTTGATTGGCCAGCAAACTCGCCTGACCTAAATCCCATAGAGAATCTGTGGGGTAGGGTCAAGAGGAAGATGAGACACACCAGACCCAACAATGCAGGTGAGCTGAAGACTGCTATCAAAGCAGCCTGGGCTTCCATAACACCTCAGCAGTGCCACAGGCTGATCGCCTTCATGCCACGCTGCATTGATGCAGTAATTCATGCAAAAGCAGCCCCAACCAAGTATGGCATGTAATACTATACTGTACATGGAAAAACTTTTCAGTAAGCCAACATTTCTGTATTAAAAATCCTTTTTTTTTTTTTTTTTTTTTTATTGGTCTTATGTAATATTCAAATTTTGTGAGATACAGAATTTGGGGTTTTCACTAGCCGTAAGCCATAATCATCAACATTAAAATAAAAAAATCCTTGAAATATAGCACTCTGTGTGTAACACATCTATATAATATAAGAGTTTTACTTTTTAAATTGAATTACTGAAATAAATGAACTTTTTGATGATATTCTAATTTTATGAGATGCACCTGTATATATACATACATATATTTGTTTTTATACACATGCACACTACCCCTGTGTGTGCACTCATTTTAAAAGGTCAGTCAACCCAAAACTGATATTTAAACTTTAACAGATGCTGGAGAGATAAACCACCTGGCAGCTTTTAAATAACTGCCCATTATGAGGGTCTTCCCTGCTCCTTGCTGGATTTATTTTATATTATGAGGAATGTAACAGGAGGAGCTGGAAAACACAAAGAGGGAAGGGAACACATCAAACAGGTAAACAGAAATAACGCAAGACCCACAAAAGGCCAGGGGCAGGCTAGGCCCACCAAGCTTCACACATAACCAAAATTTCATTCCTAGGTGGACAGACCCTATAAGAGCATAATAAATAGCTTAAAAGCTTTACCAATAAAGGGTTAGATCATGGAAGCCAAATTTAGGAAGAAAACATGTTTAGCTGAGCAGCACGTGGAGCTTACCAGCAGCATAGCCGATGAGCCATTGGGTCTTGATAAGTGGATGGTCATCTCTGGAAACATGCGATCTATACGGCTAATAACATCATCGATGTAACTAGGAGAAAGGACACATGATTAATACTTGACTTGAATCTTGCTAAGCTGAAAATCACAGAATTCAAACACAAAGGCAATTATATAATTCACATGTTAAGTACATATTGAACTGATAAAACCATAACTTGGTATTAAAGGCAACTCTTCCCAAAACAGATATATCTGGTTTTGGTATATGTTGGAGATTTAAGTCAACTTGCAATCACTTAGGACCCCCAAGGATCCCAGCAGATTGATCTATGAATCTGGGCCTCCATGTCTACATACTTTCCTCACCAATTACACATGTCCCACCTTCACAGATTGTTAAAACTTAAAACAAACAAGAAAAGGATTTAGACAAAAAAGCTAGGACAAAGTACTAAAGAATATCACAGTGGCTGAAATTCCAAAGAACAAGTAGACAATAACTGTCACACAGCACAACGGGAGGCGAGTGTGAAACATAATGGCCAATAGGTACTTAGCTTTTCCTTCAGTTTTGCTCTACACATTGCTTGTATGTATTTATTTATTTAATAATAAGTTAAACAACCACCCAGGCTAGGCTCCGAAGAAGAAGCTATGACTTTGAAATGCGTCAGTCAGCAGCAGCCCCGGTGTCCTTCCCATAGCTATCTGGAGACTATTGTTCCTGGACTGTTCGCCATGATAAGGTGGCTACGCTAAGCGTCTTATCTCCATATGTTTGTGAGTAGTACTTTATTCTGGCTTTATTAAAGAAAATTGCTTGGGATAATGCACAAGGCTGGTGCGCCTCCTTTTCTTTCTTGTTCTAAAACGACCATCCATGCCTGTCTATTTTATCTGCATTAGCTTTGCGAGTACATAAAAGTGCAAACACCAGCTGCAAATGTAGTGTGAAATGTCGTTCCAATAGGATTTTTGAATTACTGCCAATATTGGGACCTGTGGAAGAGAAAAGAAAGCCTCTTGGAATGAAACTTTTTTGGGGCATCCTCTATGAATATATACATTTCTTGTAGGGGATTGTGGTATTTACCGCAGATGTTCACTGTGTTTTTGTAATTTAGGGGTGGGGAGGAATAAAACTGAAGGCCATCCAGAAAAACAAACAGGCTGCTGTTTATTTGGTATAGCCGGAATCTTGTGTTTTTACAACGAAAAGCAAGGTCTACCTTTTTTTTTCTTTCTTAAATCGTAAGTGATACAAGTGATAGTGCACTCATTTCTATGCACCACAGCTTAGCGGTCTGAATGCATTTAGGTAAAAAATGTTTTAGCTGTACAACAATTTTAACCCCTGTGAATTCAGAGTGCTGGCATTTGACATTGGTGGAAAAGTCCAGGAGGATGGAGATATTTTTAAAGAAAATGTTCCCCTTTTCTTTGGCGAGTCTAAACATGATATTCCAGTCTTTGTAGTGCAGGAGCTTAGCCATAAAAGTCTGTGGGGCTTGCCAAAGGTGGTGGCCAAGGAGAGAAGTGGTGTGCCCGCTATACTGCAAATGTAGCAGTAAACTGCTCCTTCCCATAAGTACAGATTAAAAAGCTCCTGAAGGGTCTGAACCCTCTCTGCTTTTTCAGGTAGGGCTAAAAATCTGAGATTACGTTGGCGCATACAATGAAGGTCATCTTGGCACTGCATTCTAGAAGGGATTATGGACTGTGAAATGGAAATGGCTTCCAGTACCTTGATTGTCATTGGGAATGCTGGATCAGCCATGGGCCAAGGTGGATTGCTGTCCCCAGAGGCTTTTCTCTGTCTGGTAAACGTTTCAAGACACACTGCTACATCTAGAACAGGGATCTCAAACTGGCGGCCCTCCAGCTGCTGTGAAACTACAAGTCCCACAAGGCATTGCAAGGCTGACAGTTCCGAGCATGACTCCCACAGGCAGAGGTATGATGGGACTTGTAGTTTCACAACAGCTGGAGGGCCACCAGTTTGAGACCCCTGATCTAGAAGGTAGAGCTGCACAATTAATTGTTAAAAAATCGTGATCTCGATTCAACCCCCCTGACAATCTCTATTGCAGAGTTTGATAATTTTTTCATATAACAAGTGGAGAGACTTATCTGCTCACTCAGCTGTCAAAAGAAAACAACGGGCAGTCTGCCAAGTTTTTAACATTGTAACTAACCTCTTCCATCTTAGATCAAAGGGATAAACTTCTGTGTGAAAAAAAAATCCAGGCGGTCTGCCAAGTTTTTGAACAAGTGTAAATGCAGGAAGGTTAACCACTTAAAGTCTAAATCTTTTTCTGACACTTAAGTTAAAATCAATATTTTTTGATAGAAAATTACTTGGAACCCCCAAACATTATATATATATTTAGCATAGACCCTAGGGAATAAAATGTCGATTGCTGCAATATTTTATGTCACACTGTATTTGCCCAGCGGTCTTTCAAATGCAATTTTTTGGGGAAAAAATACACATCAATGAATAAAAAAGAATAAAGAAACAGTAAAGTTAGCCCAATTTTTTGGTTTTAATGTGAAAGATGATGTTACGCCACGAGAATAGTGAGAGAATCGTGATCTATCTTCTAAGCAAAAAAAATCATGATTCTCATTTTAGCCAGAATCGTGTAGCTCTGCTAGAAGGTGCTTAGCAGGCAAAATTTTACACCCCAGGGACTCGGAAGGTGCAGTAGATAACTGGACCAAAAGAGGTGAGTTTGCAGATAGGATATTCCAGCAGTAAGTGTCTCAAGGAAAGCTGTCATCAGGTCTCTTCTGCTTAGTATCACAGGCCACACCCCCCTCAACCTTTACAAACAAAGTGGTTTTAAAATCTAAATGTTATTTACTTTATTTCATTCCATCACCCCTCTTTATACACCTCACTCAATCCAGCACTGTGCCCTGTAGCGGCTCTCTCCCACTTCCTGGTCTCACAGGCTTTGCTAAGGCAGTGGCCATTGGCTCCTGCTGCAGGCAGTTAGATCATGTGAAGAAGGTGGCAGGACAGGGTCGAGCCTCACTGTCTGTGTCTATGAACGTGGCTTGCTATAGGGGCACACTCAGAAGAAGAGGAGCCAGTAGCACCAGTGGGGAACCCTAGAAGAGGTGGTTTGGGGCCACTCTGTGCACTTGCACAGAGTGGGTGGGCTTTTATGAGTGTGCAGTAGGGGCGGCCCTAACAACGTTTTTTGCTATTGCCCAACCACCTCAAGGAAGCCTACATATAACCCATGGTCTATGAATAAAAGTAATTTGCGCTCTACAATTTAAGATAAAAGTTTTGCCTTTAGTTATTCTTTAACAACTTGACGACCAGCCCATAGTAAAAATATGTCATTACTTTGACTTCAAATACCGGTGTTATGGCAGCAGCTAGCTGCCAAAAACCCAGTATTTAAAAAAATTTTTTTTTTTACTATGGCCGATTCCCTTTTCGCCCCTACCTAACGGATTGGTAAAGTCGTCTCTATGCCCTTGGAGGACCAGAGCGACGCTTGATGTCACTTCCAGTTCCCATGCCATAGTATTTTTTTTTTTTTAAAGCAAAAGTTTAAAAAACTTTTTTTTCCCTTTTCTTTTGCTTTTAAAGGTAAATGAGAGATTTGGGGTCTTTTTGACCAGATCTCTCAATAAAGAGGACATGTCATCCTTCTTTCTATTACAGTGGATGTTTATATTCCTTATAATAGGAAAAAAAATGATAAAATAAAGGGACAGTGTAAAAAAAAGAAAAAAAAAGAAAGAAAAAGGAAAGCACCCGATTCCCTCCATGATCGCGCTGTGAAGTGGACACATGCTTAAGTCACGACAAGCATATGTAAACTGTGTTGAAACCAAACATGTGAGGTATTGCCACGAAGGTTAGAGCACATTATACAAAAGAATTGGGGTAAATAATGTGTTCTGGTATTTTTTTCATTCATTAAAGTGTATTTTTTCCAAAAAAAATGTGTTTTAAAGACTGCTGCGCAAAAACTGTGCGACATAAAATATTGCAGTGATAGCCATTTTATTGTCTAGGGTCTCTGCTAATTATATATATATCTAGATACGGTATATATAGATATATATAATGTTTGGGGGTTCTAAGTAATTTTCTAGCAAAAAATTCTGATTTCAACTTTTAAACAAAAAGTTCCAGAAAAGATAAAACTGAAAACTGTATATGTTTGCTGAAGATTAGGAGAATAGTCAATTAGGAGAATTCTTCACATAATCTATCCTCCGATTCATAAAGTATGGAGGAAACTACATTTTTTTCCCATGATGTCCACAGCAAGCAATCAAGTTCTAGCAAGTGCAGGGTGGCAAATTGAAGGAATTGCTCTGATTAGTTATTGGGGGGAAAAACCTATGTTCAGTATTTGCAGTATAACGTATTGACCAGGACATTTTTCCATTACAGTATTAAATATACTTTCTAAATGCATTCTGGCACAAGCAACTGGTTTAAAAAAAAGCAAAACAAGTGCCTGTTAAAGCACAGTCTTGAACAGCACTATTTTGCGAAGCACTCTTTCACACTTTTCTCTGGTGTGAGTGACAGCCAGCGCCATTACCACAGTCCAGTGCCAAGCCCGACTCTTCTTCTGAGCTCAGCAAAACCATGTTGTCGCTTTGCAGAAGAACAAAGGTCAACACTAACTATATGCTAATAAAGACATAAGGCATTTCTCTTCCGCCGATGTGCAATCAATAAACATCCTCAGTCTTGGACACTGGCTACAGCCTGCAGAATATAATGAAGCAAGCTCAAGCAGTGTGAGATCAAGACAAATTGGAAAAGCTTGCTGGAGAAATAAGGTGGGTGCATTCCGGCATACTACATACTACAGTCCAGATGTAGTACAACCTCCATTTGAAATAGATACTGGGGTTGATTTACTAAAAACTGGAGAGTGCATGTGCATAGAAACCAATCAGCTTCAAGTTTTTTCTTGTTTTTTGTCAAATAATCGAACAAGCTGACGTTAGAAGCCGATTGGCTACCATGCACAGTTGCAGCTGATTTTGCACTCTCCAATTTTGGAAAATCATCTCCACTGTATTCACATATGACTTAAACCACATGATATAAAACACATAGAATAAATTATATAAAACACATGGATAAGAAAGTGGTCTAAAACACGCAGTTTAGAGTTTACCATTTGTCAATGGAAACAGCATTATTTTTATCTTCATTTATTAAAACAATATTTGCCAGAGACACATTTTCCAGAAAAATCAGTTGGAATGATTTTTTCCTATTTTCCCCCTCTAGTAATCTTTTCGCAGGTCAATTTTGCCATGGTAGGATAATGAATGAATTGCACATAATACACACGAAGATGAAAATTCAGTTTTGGTAGTACTTAACAACACTGTACATATATTGTTTGCACACAGTTGAATCCACAATGTTGACACCATAGCTCTAAAGGTATTTTAGAGCTTGAGATTATAAGTCTTCATATAAGGACTTCATCACAATCATTCATGGGTAATACTTCACCAGTGCTACCCTCTTCCTACTCCAATCTTTCTCTGAACAAAAAAAAAAAAAGGGTGCAGAGGCCTAGTGCATTACCAAATGATAATTTATTAAAAGACAAACATCAAAAAAGATATACTCGCAAGCAGCAAAATGGCTAAAGGTATTGAGAAAAGCAAAACCCAAGTGACAGTCAGATCAAGATGGTGGACATGTTGCACAAAGACCGAGGACTTACTCGGATGCACATGCCAACACATTTCAAAAGTCCGAGAACTCTTCCTCAGAGCATAGCATACATGCTCTGAAGCAGAGGGCTTGTCCTTAGAAACACATCAGTATGTACGTCTGAGAGATTCACATGCAGGTTTCTATACAACATGTCCACTTCGTGTGAACATAGAGGATATGCCGCTCACCAAGCCTTAGAACCACATTTGAGTGCCTCCATCCTCTGTGATTGATGTCAGGTGCAGACTTTGCACAAGTCTATAGAAACAAGAAAATCCTGGACTGCCGCACACTGAAGACAGACATCTTTATTGCATAATCAATTAAAATCCAACGATAGCCATTTCATAGAAACAGAGTATAGCAAAATCTACTGCGTTTCACAGCTAGAGATGCTTACTCATAGCTAAAACTTTTAGCTATGAGTAAGCATCTCTAGCTGTGAAACGCGTTAGCTTTTGCTATGCTCTGTTCCTATGAAATGGCTATCGTTGGATTTTAATCGATTATGCAATAAAGATGTCTGTCTTCAGTGTGCGGCAGTCCAGGATTTTCTTGTTTCTATGTCCACATCGTGACCGGTCACGCTTGTTTTGCTTTTCTTAATACCTGTAGCCCTTTCGCTGCTTGTGAGTATGTTTTGGGCATTCATTTTTTAATCAATTGTCATTTGGTAATGCACTAGGTCTTTGCGTCCTTTTGTTATTTTTGTTTAGGGACATGTATTTTAGATACAAAGATTTTCAGAATAAAAAGTCACCACTGTTTGTGGAACAATCTGTTCTATAAAACTTGGCATAGCAGATGAAATGGCCTACACACCTATGGTAATCCTTTCCTAAGGTCTTTCACCAGCTTAAAACACAACTGTTGATGGTACAGAGTCCGCCAGAGTGTGTGACAATGTAGCCGTGTAAGAGGATAAATGCTCTCAATAGTCGAGAACCAGTCTCATTTCAATTTTTTTTTTGAAAAAAAAAACAAGAAGAAAACTATAGGCAACTAATATAAAGATTTGGGTATTTATACTAGCCAAATGCCTTTTAGACAGAGTGGCTAAGGGTAAGGGGGTAGAACCTTTGTCATGTGTTTATTGCAGTTTGTGTCCCCACTAGTGATATTTCCCCACATCTCCTGTTCTGTACAGGAAGCAACATGAAAATGTTCTCATCTATTCCAGTAAGTGAAGGAAGGGCTAGAACCTCCATCAGTTTAGGCGTTCCTGTCTCAATGATAACTGATCCAATGGGGTCACAGGCAGCGCTAAGAACTTATACATTCTTATCAAATCTATTATAAAACGAAGACAAAAGCTTTAGTTGGAAATGGGCATTCCATTTTTAATATCCCCCCAGCCCCATTTTTAAGGTTTTTTTTTTTTCTTTTTCTTTATACTCGCCTTTTTATGCTGCTTTAAGATCGGTCACATGACAAACAGGATTCTCTTCTCTTCCCTGGTGCTAGATGGACCTAAATGATGTCCCTGAAGTCATGAGGTCACTGCTCATTTGTGTATTATTTTATATATGAGTGCAGGGTGCCATAGTGATGTCCCCCAGCGTCATTGAGCCAAGAACAGGATCAATGTTGGATCACAGGGCAAGTAAGCACAGGGAACAGTGCAAGAAAGGAGGTGAATATTGCAACAAGAGCTGCCTTTCTTACAACACTTGGGCTATTTTTTTTTTACTATAGTTAAAAGTTAGGGTTTAGGAAACCGACTTGAATAAAGGATGATCAATAATAAAAAAACAAAAAAACATGGTGATATGTTAACTTTGTTGAGGTACGCTACAGTTATATGTCCCTGTTCTTGATTTATGCTACTCTATCAGAAACCATTCTGCTAGCTTTCACAGAGGCAGAATCCTGCGGCATTTGTCAACACCCGCAACTCTGATTAACATCTGGACAGATGGTGACGAGTTTGAGTCTGACCCCTCTTCTGGGGCTGGATGAGTTCCAATGCTGGTGTGATGCTGCTCAGCTTCATTGAAGATTTAAATAGCAAACGTATCCCACACAACGTGTAAGAGACATGCTGTTCATTTCATACACCCATGCAAAGTTGAGAAATTAGGCATCTCGAACATGAAAACAGCAGTATCGAGGGAAAAAAAAGGCCACAGCAGCTAGCATTAACATGCACAAACTTCACTGTACAAAAGAGAAAGACTCTGATCCCTGTGTACAAAACTTAGCGCATCTGAAAATAATCATTTTGCCCAAAGCAGTTCAGATATGGTTTACACCCAAAGAGGAAAGTCCCGCTCTTCCTCCTCAGTCATATCTGGATTCTTTTACTTTTTTTTTTCTTCTTTAGCAAGTACCCACTCCCACGTCTGGTCAGATCACCTAGGCAATTTTTTTTGTAACTGCTTACTTTTAATTTTTTTAACCCTGGGTTCACACTGCAGCACAGAGCGGCTCACAGCAGGGTTCTGGTGCATCCCCATTCACCCTTCACATTCCGATTTTAGCCCGAATTCGGGCCTGAAACCAACCAGAAGATGCACAGGACTCCTGTCTAATACACCGGAGCCGCTATGGAGATGTGTGAACCGGCTTCAAAGAGAACCGGTCACAATCTTCTGACATGCGAATTGGATGCGGAGGGAAACCATAAACAGGCATGGTATTAATTATATATTTCTTTGCTGAAGAAGATGTGGACGACTCTCTGTTTGATGCTGATTTGATCCATCGCCTCACACAACATGCTGCCACTTCCCCTCCAGTTATTCATACCTCCTTTAAGCCCAATCTATTTTTAACCCTTCCCATGTTAAAGGCCCCTATATAGAGAGTTTTTATAGGGTCGTGTTTGCTGAATTCCAACAAATATGTCAGTCATTCGGCACCATTAAAACCAGTAATCTGTCACTCCAGGAGATTGGTGCTCTCAAATCTCTGATGGAAGCAGGCAACCTTGTTATAAAATCATCTGACGGGGGGGGATTGTTACAAAATAAAAATGATTACATTCAGGGCCGGTACAAGGGGTGGGCGGAAGGGGCGGATGCCCTGGGCGGACCAATTTATTGCAGGAAGGGGGGCGCAGCAGTGGCGTACTAACTAGGGGGGGGGTGTCAGGCGGCTCCCTCATCCTCCCCTGTATGAAACAGTGAGAGCGGGACAGGCTTGGTTGTGCAGCGGCGATGTGACATGCTAACAGCGCTGGGAGAGCTCAGGCGGACTGACCCATTGTCACAATGCTGTGTGTCTCACTCTCTGTTAAATTCTAATAGCCCAGTGAGTACAACTCCCCGCCCCCCCTCCACAGAGATGGAAGAGGCTGCATCGGCTCTGCCCCCTCCCTCCCCTCTGTTTCTGTGTCCCGTCCATGCTCCGTGCAGCCTGTGTGCTGCCTCTGAAAGGAATGTGGGGGCGGGAACATTTAAACAAGTAGCCGCCGACGGAACTAGTGTGAGCAACCTGGGAAGTGAGTTATCAGCACTGTCACTGTCACTGTGTCCAGAATCTGCTCTCTCTCTCTCCCAATCTTTCACTCCCCCTCTTTCCTCTGTTGTCCTCTAGCAGAGTCTTTCATTAACTCTATGCTAATAGTTGGCCCCATCATGTTCCTTTAGCCAGGGTTTTCACTAGTGTGATCAGAGACATTACATGTGATTCGCACCGCATTGCTATACAAATCACATGCGATGTCTGTGCAATGTGAATTCAGCCATATAAACTGTATGGCTGAAATCGCATTTGCACCAAAACTGTGCAGGACCCTTTTTTTGGTCTGCACTGGAATCGGATTGGATGGGTGTTTACACCTATGCAATCCGATTCCTGCACCATTTTACAGTTCTCGCTGCAATCTGCAAACTGATCTGGGGGTGTCATTCATTTTACATTGACACCCGTAGCAGTTTGCAAAGGGCAACGTGGACGGCCGACAAGCAACATGCAATGCAGGAATCCGCACTGGAATCGCTCCGATTCCTGCATCACATATATGTGAACCAGGACTAAGGATGATCTCCGGCGTGTTCGCATGCTGCACATGCCGAGCCCATCAGGAAGTCGGCAATGCGCCGCGCTAATCACAGGCAGTGAGATATTTCCTGATCTCTGCAGCCGCACATCGGGAAATGTCTCACTGCTTGTGATTAGCGCTGTGCAGTGCCGACTTCCTGGCGGGCTCTGTGCGTGCACCATGCGAACACGCCAGAGATCATCCTTAACCAGGACTCAAGTGGGTTCACACTGATGCCCTGTGGTTCAGTTGCAGTGCTGGTGTATACACAGTTTTCCTGCATTTACCTCAATTTTCACTACAGTCCCACAGACTTCTATTAGGTTACACATTTTTGCAACATTTTCTGAAAGCGCACCAAATGTCCTCTATACTGAATCTTTGGTGTGCTTTCAGAAAACACAGTAAAATTACACAAGCTAATAGAATTCTGTGCAGCTAAAAATGGGGATAAAGTGCAAAAAAAATGTGTATACGCCAGCACTGCGACAAACTCCAGGACACCAGTGTGAACCCAAAGGCTTCAGGGTGCTGTGTAATGTAAAGGAGTCCAGAGGTGCAGGGGGTTTTGTAATGTAAAGGGGTCTAGGAGGTGCAGGGTGCTGTGTAATGTAAATGGGTCCAGAGGTGCAGGGTGCTGTGTAATGTAAATGGGTCCAGAGGTGCAGGGTGCTGTGTAATGTAAATGGGTCCAGAGGTGCAGGGTGCTGTGTAATGTAAAGGGGTCCAGAGGTGCAGGGTGCTGTCTAATACAAAGGGGTCCAGAGGCACAGGGTGCTGTGTAATGTAAAGGGATCCAGAGGTGCGGTGAACTTACAATTTAACCATTTGCCGACCCACCGCAGTACATATACTGCGACGGGGCTGCAGCTACAGTATTGTATTGTTGTACTGTAGTGTTGTATTGTTTTAAATGTTTTCTGGTTTTGAAAGGACACTGACTCTTTCTTTATACCTGGGGGGTTGGGGGGGGGCGCAGTTTGCCATCTTCGCCCTGGGCACCAGATGGCCTTGTCCCAGCACTGATTACATTGAAGAGGCTAGGAGGTTACTTTCTGATGTTACCACATACAAAAAAAATCAGCAAGCACCCTACTTTGGAATTTGCCAAAGAAATCAATATTTTGGTCTCTACGGCCTTCCAAAATAATATTTTGAATAAATCTGAGAAGTCCTTTCTCCTTAAAGAGGGGTTCCACTCAAATTTTTAACTTAATTTTAGCCCCTTCAGTTAATTGCATAGATGTTCAAATGCCGCACGAAAAAAATTTTTATCGCTGTAATTACCTTTATATTGTACTTTATTGTGGCACTTCCTGTCTCTCCTCCCATGGGAGTAGGCGTGTTTATTGCCTTTCCCCGGCGCCGCACTGTCTCCTGGGAGCTTAGTGTCAGGCTTCCCAAGATTCAGTGCGGGAACAACGATCATACGTGTGAACAAGCTGTGAATGAACAGCATTCACCGCATCCAGGAAATCAATGCTTGTCGGCTTCACATGCCCACAAGCAAGATGGAAACAGCCAGCATCACATTTTTTAAGTTATTTTTCAGTACGAAAACAGACAGAGGCGGAAATATTACACCCAAACTGTGAGTATTATTTTGGGGTTAGCAAAGTGTCTCAATGACCTAAAAAAAAAAAAAAAAAAAAAAAAAAAGATTGGTCGCCGGACTCCCGCTTTAAGGACTTCTATAAAATTCCCTATTTATACCATCCCAAAGTGCATAAAAACCTTGACAATCCTCCGGGCAGACCAATTGTAGCTGCCATGAATAGTGTCACCTCAGGTTTAAGTTTGTGTATCGATCACTTTCTTCAACCCATTGTCCATCAGTTGCAATCTTATATTAGGGACGTAACCCACTTGAACTCCTTTCTGCATACAAGTGGGAGCCAAACTATGTTTGGCTCTCACTTGATGTCAATTCATTATATACATCCATTCCTCACTCCTTCGGACCATTGGCTTTGGAACATTTCCTAGCCAAGGATCCTTGCATTAACCCCCGCCAGGCATCCTTCATTTTGGATGCTACGTCTTTTTGTTTGACACATAATTATTTCAATTTTGACGGTGATTTTTTTGTGCAGATACAAGGAACTGCAATGGTTGCTAATTTTGCGCCCTCCTACGCAATCCTATCCATGGATTATTGGGAGAATCTATATATTTTCCAAAATAGCCCCTTCGCACAAAATATTGTTTTTTTCGGTCGCTACATCGACGACATAATCATAATCTGGGATGGTTCTGTCGATGTGATTGACCTTTTTGTGGAATACTTTAATAAGAACCAATAGGAGCGGTCTTTCACGTTTGTCACTAATTCCAATACGCTACCGTTTCTTGACCTCGAATTAGGTCACGATGAGGTAACTTCCACCATAGTCTCAAAAAATTATATAAAACCTACTGCAGGTAATTCTTACCTTCATTACAACAGTTGTCATTATCCTAAGTGGATCAACAAAATTCCGAAGGGTCAGTTCTGTCGGTTGCGACAGAACTGTACGAGAGAGACCAACTATGTTGATCAGAGTTTTGTTACTGAAAAAGAAGTTTAAGGATAATGATTATCCTGAAGCTTACGTTGATCAAGCCTTCCAATACTATCTAAAAGGAAAATCTCCTAAAGTGTGCCATGAACCAGACAATTATACTGCACGGTTTATCACTACCTTTCATTGTAACTTCGAAAAAATGGAAAACATTTTGAACAGACATTGGAGCATCCTATTACAGGAGCCATTATTGAAACCGTTTATTCCAGAGGGACCGAGAGTCACATACCGTAGAGCGCCTAATCTGAAAACAAAAATAGCTCCTAGTAAAATTAAATCTAGATGCAACCCCTCTGATAAGCCTGTTCTCATCCCACTGGTCGGGATGTTTCAGTGCCGTAAGCCCCTATGCAAAACGTGTAAATACGTTCAGCATGGTCAAAAGTCCTTTACCACAAAAGGGAAAATGTATCAATTGAAGGACTTTTACAATTGCTCCTCAGATTTTGTTGTTTATGGGCTCAGCTGTCCATGTGGCCTAGTTTACGTAGGCCGGACTATTCGAGCCCTCAGGGTTAGATTCGGAGAACATAGGAGAGCGATTGAAGGTGGTACTGACCCGCATAGTGTCCCTAGACACTTTTTTCAAGCTCATCAACAGTCTACGGTTGGCCTGCAGGTCTGGGTGATTAAGCAAATCTCTAACTCTCTCCCAGCAGCAGAACGTTTTAAAAAGCTGTGTGCAAGAGAAACGTTCTGGATTTATGATTTAGACATTCTCTCTCCTGGCGGAATTAACGAACGAATCGAAATTTCCACCATTTTATAAGTATATAAAATAATTTATTATTCCTTTGTATTAGCTTTTACTTTTTTGGCATTATCTCTAGCTTCTATTGGTTGTTTTAATTAGTATTTACTACACCTAGTCTCATTGTTCTTAAATATGATTATTTTTTAGATTTTAGCTCTCTTTTTATTTATTTATTTTTTTTTATTACGTCACCCGTCATGTGTTTATTTTTTTTATTTTTCTTACGTCACCCCTGCCATGCATTCTTATTACGTCCCCCCTGCCATGCATTTTTTTTATTACGTCACCTCTGCCATGTTTTTTAAAAAAATTTTTTATGCCATTCCAATGGTAACATTATATTACATATGACCTTTGTCCAGAACTGCTTGTATGATTGATTCTTTTTTAATTGCCCTGTTTTTTTATAATCGCTTAGTTTTTAGCTTCATATTGTGTTGTTTGTTCTGTATACACGCCCCTTATATCTTTTTTTTTTTTTTTTTTAAGTTTTAAATACTGTTAATTGAAAAATAAATAACAGTACAAGAAATCAAAATGGCAGAGACCAAATGAGATAACACAGCAATGTAAATTACATTAGAATCAAGATATGCATGTACCGTATACAGATTCAGCTTCAAAATAAAAGTGTAACCACTTATAAACACAAGGGCATCATTAAATGCTCTAACTCCTAGAGAGTGGCCGCTTGAGGTCAGGATAAGGAGACCAAGGCTCGCAGGACCCAGGGCTCCTCAAGAAATGGCCACGCACCCCAAATGGGAACCTGCTGTACGCAGACCAGCCGAGAGGACCCCTGGGGGATCAAAATCAGAAAAAAAGGAACCTTCACTGGACCCGTCCTGATCTCATAGACCTTCCATCTTTGAACAAAAGAGCTATATCGTAACAAAAAAGCAAAATGTGAGCTCAACATTAACGTAATAGATAATATCACTTACACAGGGGGATATCCCCAAACAGTTAGAGAAGGTACATGCTAGCGCACTATGTTGTGACTTTATCCATTCTTAAACTGTACAGCCTCAATTGTTAGTCAAAGGAAAAATGAACAGTACAGAACAGGAGAGTTCTGCAAAATTTGTTATTCTCAACCTTTGCAAACCATATGTAGTAGGGATTTAGACAGGAAATAGTAGGAGTAAAGGGAAAGAAGGAGAAAGAACAGGAGGGGTAAAGTGGGGGGAGAAAGGAAAGGTTTGGAGAGGGTTAGGAGCAGGAATCCTCGCGGAGAAAGAATAGGGCCTGGAGCCGGCCAGAGCCTGGGGATTACCTAGACCTTATACAGATTCAGGTAAGAGGTGGTAGACCCAGGAAACGAGCCCAGGGCTCCCATATCAATCTGAATTTATCAGAGGTGTCTAAAATTCTGCTCGAGATTTTCCCTTGTGTCATAATCCATGAAATTTTCTGCTTGGCCTGGCGGAGGGAAACCGAAGGTGTTTTCCAAGCATGAGCTAGCGTAATCTTGGCCCCAAGCAGAATGAAGTGGATCAGAGATCGAGACAATTTAGGAACGTTCGGGATGTTGTAATTTAGTAGAGCTATGGTGGGGCTTTGTTGGACTGCATAGCCTGTGGTTTTGCGGATGAGATGAAAAATTCCATTCCAAAACCCTCTAATTTTGGGACATTCCCAAAATGTGTGAAGTAAGGAACCTATATGGCCACAGCCTCTGAAACAGAGGGGCGAGGAATTTGGATAAAATTTAGTAATTCGGGTGGGTATCAGATACCACCTGGTTATGACTTTAAGGTCCGCCTCCATCAGGGAGGAACTAAGCATGCCCTTGAAGGAACGGGAGACACATGTATGCCAGGTGCCCATGTCCCAGTCGAGTTGCAGATCCCGCTCCCAATGCAACATATAATTCGCTTTCTCCCGGGGCTCCGCTAGTGCAGAGTATATTAGGGAAATGCCACCCCTTGCACCCATGGCCGAGGAGCACCAGAATTCGTAGGGGGTAACCGAGAGAGGAGCTGAGGAGCTTTTCCAAATCCCTCGTAAAAAGTGTGATAATTGGTAATAGCGGAAAGTCTCTGAAGTTGGCATCTCCAATTTAGAGATGCAGTATTTAAGTGAAATGGGACCAGAGTTAATGAAGAATTGTCCTATTCTGTATAGGCCCTTGTCGAGCCACCACCTGAAGGCCTCGATGTTCATACCCGGTTGGAATTGAGGGTTGTGAAAGATGTGTGCTAGGGGCAACCATGCGGACGTGAGGTAATGTTTCTTGTGAAGAGTGTCACACAGGGCCATCGAATGAGACAAGGTGGGGGAGAGGATCGGGGGTCTATCCTTTTGTGGTCTCCAAACCAGAAAGTCCAGAGTATGGTTAGGAGTGGCCTGGCGTTCAATATCGACCCAATCAGGCCTAGGGCCTTTAGAATAAATAGCTGAAAATTGGCAAAGCTGAGCGGCTTGATAGTACCACCATAAATTAGGGAGACCTAGGCCCCCTTTTTTCTTAGGTCGGTATAGCACCTGTTTGGAACAACGGTGTCCCTTCCCCCCCCAGATAAATCTGGTAATTGAAGCCTGGAGTTTGTCTAGTGAGTGTTTTCGGATGGGAATGGGTAGGGAGCGAAAGAGATACAGGATCTTAGGAAGTAAAGTCATTTTGACTGAATTTATTCTACCTAACCAGGACATTTTATATCGGGCCCAATGCGTGAGATCATCAGAAAGTTTTTTGAGCATCGGGGGGTAATTGTGGTGGTAGAGCCTTTCTATTTTCGCTGTTAAAAAAACACCTAAGTAGGGTAGGGTGGTGTCGCACCATGTGAAGGGGAAATGGGTCTTGAGCCTCTCCACCAGCTCTTGGGTGGTGGAAATATTCAGAGCCATAGATTTGGCCATGTTGACCTGAAGTCCGATATGCTGCCAAACGAGTTAAGTAGTTGGAGAATGTTTGGAGTGGATATGAGGGGAGAGGTGACAAACAGGAGGACGTCATCAGCGAAGAGGGCACATTTATGAGTCTTTTGACCACATTGCACTCCATGGATGTTAGGGTTTTGTCTGATGGCCAGTGCCAAGGTTTCTATCGCTATTGCGAATAGAATCGGCGAGAGAGGGCAGCCTTGTTTAGTCCCCTGTGATATAGAGAATTCTTCAGAAAGGTGGCCTTGTATTTTAATACGTGCTTTAGGGGAGGAATAAAGGGAGGATATGGTGGTAATGAAGTCCGGGCCAAAACCCCATTTCCGCAAAACAGTAAAGAGGTAAGGCCAGGTGACCGTGTCAAAGGCCTTTTGGAGATCTATCGAAAGGACGTATCCTGGGTGAGGAGGCCCCCCATCCCAAGACGATTGCATGAGTGAAATCAGGTCTACCGCTCTCCTAATCTGGTCCGGCCCCTGTCTACCTGGGATAAACCCCACCTGGTCTTTATGGATATATTTAGCAATAAAGGAAGCCAGTCTATTAGCCAGAATTTTCGTCATAATTTTTAAATCATTATTAATCAACGAGATTGGCCGGTAGTTGCTTACGTCACTGGGGTCCTTACCCGGTTTAGGGATTACTGATATGTACGCCAAGTTGGCTGACGGTTCCAGGGGGGACCCCGCACGAAGTGAGTTGAAGAGGCGGGCCAGATAAGGAGAGAGAGCCACCGGGAAAGCTTTATAGTAATGTGCGGAGAAGCCGTCAGGGCCTGGGGCTGAATCTGTTTTGAGATCTTTTATAACTTCAAGAATTTCCTCTACCCTAAAGGGGATTCCATAATGGACCTATGGGAGTCCGAAAGTGTAGGAATATCGAGGCTATTCAGGAAGGAATCAATAGAGTCTGAGTTGGTAGGGTCGGGTGCTGAGTATAGCTTAGAATAAAAAGCCTGGAAGGTTTCTAGAATCTTTTGAGGATTGTGGGTGAGAGTTCCCGACTGGGATCTGATCTTGGGCAGAGAGAAGGACTTAATTTTGGGGGATAGTTTAGCAGCCAACTGGGGGCCTATTTTATTTGCTTGGATATAGAATCTGCCACTGAGCCATTTCAGATGCTGGTCTGCATTAGATGTAAGGGCCAGGTTAAGCGCTACTCGGGAGGCTTCTAGCTTGATCAGGGTTGTGGAAGAAGGGTGAGCTTTGTGGGATTTACTGAGGGAATGGAATTCCCTTTCCATTTTCAGAATGTCCGCCTTCCTTTCCTTTTTGAGTTTAGACGCCATTTGGATCATTTTCCCTCTAAGGACAGCTTTGTGTGCTCCCCAGAGCACGCCCCTTATATCTTACATAACCCCGCCCACGTTCCCATGTCAGCCCTCTATAAAGTCTAGTCATGGTATTTCTATTTTAATCTGTTGACAAAGGAGAGTGACTTGCTTACATCACCAAGTGCGCATGCTCTTGAAACGCGTCCAGCTTTGATGATGTCATCCATCCGCAGCAAGCTGTCCTGTGCGTTCCACGCCTCGCTCTGAGGACGCTCTCCAGAGCCGGCGTCCTCCATCTGCCGGAAGATCTCACAGTTGTCAGCAAGGATTCCATACTGCCTAGGACTCAGGGATGCGTCACTGTATTATTAATACCATGCCTGTTTATTCCTACAAAATGTAAGTTGATCTACATCTATTATTAAAACCGTTATTTCCTAAATACTGCACCCAGAGGTGCCTCTCTACTTGTGTTTTGAATACTGTACCAATACTCAGGGATCAATCTTAGGCATCTTCCCTAATCTGAATACCATCATGCATTCACCATTGCTACAATATGCGCACTACCACCCCCAACCCCACCCCACACACATTTTGTAAATCGCCAATTACTTCTAGAGCTTTCTTTGTTTAGTTTGTAATATGCTTGAAGAGCTCTAATGCATACTAGTATTTGTGTAAAGGACTGTATAATTATGAAAGACTGAATAAGGAGTAATACGGAGTAATAAGGAGCAGGGTCGTGTTCTAAGAAATTAAAATACAGTGTAACTCACTGCCTCTATGTGTTAGTGGTCATCTTATGTTTAAAGGGGTTTGTGTCTATCCTTGCTGGACTGGATCCTTGGCTCACTTCCTACCAAGGACACTATCAAAATGGAGCCTGTACATTGACTCTATAACTGTGTGGGTCTGCACTGGTTTCCACAGAATCCAAACTGGCCCTACTGTGTATACATGTTTGTGTGAATAGGTTGTGCCATACTGTTTATACCTCAACTTTGTAATGTGTTTTCCATGTGGTCCTACTAACCCTCTATGTACAATGTATCTGCTGGAAACCACACCAAAGGTGCAAGATTCAGCATTTTTTATGCACACCTCAATGAACTGCATAGATCTGGGCACAGGGGCAGAGGTTCAAGTGCAATGTTCAGTGTGTTCTGTAAAACATTTCAGAGCTACATACATGCATCTGTTGTTACCGCTGATTACAACCCCTCAGTTTTATCAAACCTTCCACTCCCCCTCCTTTTCCTTGAGGTTGATTTTTCATTTATTTATTAACCTGTGATGAGAAAAATAATATTTTCATCTCCAGCACAGCTGTCTCCAACACAAGTCTATACATGTCAGCAGAGAAATAAGCTCCGTCCTAGCAACACCAATTAACAATGTTTAATAGAGCAGAAAGGGAGGGAAGGTATTTGGAGGGAGCGCTCAGTGACACATGTTCCTTAGTTGAGTGTTCAATTCTCCCCAATAAAAAAAATGATGATAATCTGGACTGCAAGAGGGCCCGTCGCATTGCTGACTTAAAAAAGAACCTGACAAATTAGGTGACATTGCAAAGCAGAGAAGGGGAAGCCTAATGCCGGCCACATTTGAGGAATCCTACATGTTGGAAATTTTTAGAAAAACGAACAATTTTCTAATCAATGATGGGAGAATCGTGCGAGAAATGTAATAAGAAAAGAAAATTTACGGAGAGAAAAGAAGATTCCCGGCCACGAAAATTATTTTCTGTAGCAACATGCTGTGAAATTAAAGGCTTAGTCGGACGAATTTCGAATATCAATGGTTGCATCATCGGATCACAAAAAGACGAACTTTCTGATTTTGAAAAGAAAATTTGTTCGAAATTCGACCGTGTATGGCCTGCTTAAGTAGGTAGATCAGTACTGATGTACATCTGGTTTACTCTTTGGAGTTGATTTACTAAAACTGAAGAGTGCAAAATCTGGTGCAGCTGTTTATGGTGGCTAATCAGCTTCTAACTTCAGCTTGTTCAATTAAGCCGTTACAAAAAAACCTGGAAGCTGATTGGTTTCTATGCAGAGCTGCACCAGATTTTGCACTCTCCAGTTTTAGTAAATTAACCCCTTTGTGGTGTTTTGAACACCAAGTCGGTCATTTTAACTCAATAAGTCAAACAAAACCTCTTCATATATGAACAAAAAGATAGTAAGAAAGTAACAATTAAATTGTTTAAAGAGGTTGTAAACCTCCCTGCAGTACTTGTACCTATAGGTAAGCCTAGAATAAGGCTTACCTATAGGTACTGTAATTATCTCCTAAACATGCGCCTTTAAGGAGACATTTACTGTGCAGATGAAGGAACAGCCGCCCGTGCCATTTCATCAGGACCAAGTGTCGTGACTGGCGGCGCCCGCGCGCATGTGGGGGAGTGACGTCACGCGACTCCAGCCAGTCACATAGCTGGAGTCCGCTGCCCCGGAAGGAAGAGGGGCAAACAAGGATGCGGCCTGCAGTGGTAATGGCTTCATTTGCAGGTGCCACATAATGTGCTAGTATGCTATGCATACTAGCACATTATGCCTTTACTTTGCAGGGAAGGGGACATTTTTTTTTTCCCTGCAGGGTTTACTTCCTCTTTAAGACCAGAGCTTACTGAAGTCTGGATACCTAGATGAATTGTAGCCACTGCAGTACATTTAATAACCCTATGACTAATGTTCCTATGTCAATGTTTTTATGCAATTTTATTTGTTTCTTATTATAATCTGTGAAATAAATAATTATTGGTTCATTTCCACATCGACAAGTTTTATTCAAACTTTTTTTATTTTTTTACACACTGTAATAATTTCCAACACAGTACTTCTTTCTCTGTTCACAGAAAATACACAAAGGAGGGTTAATTCCATCTGCAGTCCGGAGAAGTTTGTTTTTAAATGTGGCCATACATGGTTCGAAATAAACCGGCCGAGATTCGAACCGCTAATGTACCGAGTCAACTGATTGATCAGCTTGGGTACAACCAGCCTGCCGGATTCTCTTATGATTATCGCTAGCAACTGCAATAACCACTGTCTTCTGCCAGTGGGGATGGCGGGAGAAGACAGTTGTTGATTCTCCTGTCAGAATTGTCTGTGTTGATGGTGGAATCATGCAACTTTCTTTCTGGCAACCTGTGAATTTCCCAAAATTTGCACCGTGTATGCTGGCCCAAACTAGATTTATCATTACGATTGTCTGTTATGGTGATCACATGATCAGTAGGCACACAGTAGCTTTTAGCTGAAACATAAAAGTTGCACATAGCACAGTAAACTCTCTGGAGGTTAAGAGAGATATGCGCTTTCATCCTATAGTCTTCTAGTATGGAAACCAGACCCTATTAATTAGCAAGGGCTGAAGTTTTCCATTTAGTAGTTGTCTTATGCTATACTCCATTTTATATACAAGCAGTACTTTGCTGAGTAGTTCATTTTAATAAAGAGTTGTGTTGAAGTGTTGCAGCCTGATCAGCATGCAGCAGGTTCACACGCAGAAAAAAAAACATTATCCGCAAAGGTGATTTCTGATAAAAGTTTTGGAAGCATCTCAAGACCAATAAACCTGGCTGGAGGGGAGTAATGCCTTTAAACATGGAGATGTGAAAACCCAGTGCCAAGCAGTGACAGATGAGGGGAGTTGCTGTCAATTTGCAGAATCTCAATAATGTTGCCCTGTTGCAAGACCTGCTACGACTGCACAATGTTTCCACCCTTCAGAATTGATGGTGGACGAAGAAGACTGCCGCAGCTCACCATATGCCTGAGGCCATTTATACATTTATCTACGCCGAGCATCCATTAACAAGAGGTGAAAGGGGCAGCTCATTCTTAAGAATGGCTCTAAAAGCCATGAATCAGGAGGGATGCCTTTGAAAACAGAGATCTTATGTGTATGTAGATACACTGATACATAGTACCATGTCAGTGCCACATAGAATTTAAGTGCATTATCTACACTGACAGTCTTCATGCATGCAAAAAGAAGAACACATTAGCCCAAAATACATAGCAAACATATATGACACTGGAGTAGAGGAAGGGGTTAGAGAGGTCTATTAGGTGGCATTTACTAGGGGGATCAAGTCTACCCCATATCAATATGCTATCAAATTAGTCAAGTCAACATACAATGTCTTGAAAACGTATTCACATCCCTTGAAATTTTCCACATTTTGTCATGTTACAACCAAAAACGTAAATGATTTTTACTGTGATTTTATGTGATAGACCAACACAAAGTGGCACAATTGTGAAGTGGAAGGAAAATGATAAATGATTTTCAAATATTTTAACAAATATCTGCAAAGTGTGGCGTGTACTAGTAATCGCGCCCCCCCCCCAACCACCTTTTGCTGCAATTACAGCTGCAAGTCTTTTTGGGGGTGTCTCTACCAGCTTTGCACATCTAGGAGAGTGAAATATTTGCCCATTCTGCTTTGCAAAATAGCTCAAGCTCCGTCAGACTGGATGCAGACCGTCTGTGAACAGCATTTTTTTTTAACAAGAAAAGTGAACAGCACTTTTCAAGTCTTGCCACGGATTCTCAATTGGATTTAGATCTGGATGACTGGCCCATTCTAACATATGAATATGCTTTGATCTAAACCATTCCATTGTAGCTCTGGCTGTATGTTTAGGGTCGTTGTCCTGCTGGAAGGTGAACCTCCGCCCCAGTCTCAAGTCTTTTGCAGACTCTATCAGGTTTTCCTCTAAAACTGCCCTGTATTTGGCTCCATCCATCTTCCCATCAACTCTGACCAGCTTCCCTGTCCCTGCTGAAGAAAAGCATCCCCCCAACATGATGCTGCCTCCACGTTTCAGGGTGGGGATGGTGTGCTCAGGATGATGTGCAGTGTTCATTTTCCGCAACACACAGCGTTTTGCTTTTAGGCCAAAAAATTCAATGTTGGTCTCATCTGACCAGAGCACCTTCTTCCACATGTTTGCTGTGTCCCCCACATGGCTTCTCGCAAACTGCAAATGGGATTTCTTATGGCTTTCTTTCAGCAATGGGTTTCTTCTTGCCACTCTTCCATGAAGGCCAGAGTTACCATGGGCCTCTTGGCTGCTTCTCTGATGAATGCTCTCCTTGCCCAGCCTGTCAGTTTAGGTGGACGGCCATGTCTTGGTAGATGTGCAGTTGTGCCATACTCTTTCCATTTTCGGATGATGGATTGAACAGAGCTCTGTGAGAAGTTCAAAGCTTGGGAGATTTTTGTTATACCCCTAACCCTGCTTTAAACTTCTCCACAACGTTATCCCTGACCTCTCTGGTGTATTCTTTGGCCTTCATGATGCTGTTTGTTCACTAAGGTTCTCTAACACAGAATAGCTGTATTTACACTGAGATTAAATTACACACAGGTGGACTCTTTTTACTAATTAGGTGACTTCTGAAGACAATCCGTTCCACTAGACTTTAGTTAGGGGTAACAATTATGTCCCACTTTGTGTTGGTCTATCACATAAAATCCCAATAAAATACATTTACATTTTAGGTTGTAACACGACAAAATGTGGAAAATTTCAAGGGGTGTGAATACTTTTTCAAGGCACTGTACACCTGTATTAGGAAAGTAAACTGTATGTTCAGAAAATTGACAGCACTTTCAGCAGATGTCCTGATAATTCACAGGCTCCACATAAAGATAGTATGCAGAAAGAAACTTTTCTTTAAATAGAGCCCAAAAAAAAAATACGAAGACTGCCATTTCTGGCCTTCTGAATTTACAAATTATTTGGCTGTTTTGTTGGCCTAGGAATTTTAGTACTACCTGAGTCAATGACCCCGAGGAAAGTCAAAAGTCCTTATCTGCCATATGTGCCTTACAATTAAAGCCCCTTTTACACAAGAGGTCAGATTGGGACCAGCTGTCCATTTTTCAGCCGGACCCAATCAGAGCCTCCATTCTTTTCTATGGGCACTCGAATGTAAACGGTGTCTGTTTACTCCCGGCTACCTCTGGGTCCAATCTGGCAAAAAACCCCCCCAAAAAAACAGAAGGGGAGTCATTCCCCTCTGACTGGCTGGATTGGATCGAAGGGCAGTTGGGCGTTTATATTTAGCTGCCCGTAAAGTAGATTGGGCTGTGTCCGTGTCCACTCTGTATAAGTGGAGCACACAAGAACCTGTTCCCCTGCTGAGAAAGAAACAGATGTGGCCCTTGTGAAAGGGGCCTAAGGGGTGCAAAATACTGGAGCAAGATGGTTACTCTCACAGCTAGACAATACATATATTCCAAAGGAGAGGTCGTCAGTGAAACTGTCCATGTTTTCTTATCAGAGGACAAATTTTATTATCACGTTGTATATAACTGGGTGTGACATGGGAACTCTGGAGATAACTTAACCAAATCAAACAACACGGAGTGACAACCCAGTGACCAAAAATATTTGGATAGTATGTTGAAGGATTAGAACTTCCAACTGGTATTTTTTCCAGTCCGCACTCATTTTTGTTAAGAAAAGTAGTCACGGTATCCGAGGCTCTGTTATTGAAGAAGCTACTTTAGGTGAAGGTACCCATAAATCTGAATTGTGCCTAAATGTTCTCCCTTTATAGAGGCTCATCAATAAAGAGGGAAAACGTTTAGGGGCACAGTTTTGATATTTACATCCAAGGTAGCTCCCCAAATCTTAAACATTACTATTTGAGGCAGGTGTCTTACTTGAGTACTGCATTTGTTCTCTGTTACCAATAAATCTGAAAAGGATGGGACTCTTAAATGTGCTATACATTTTTTTTTTTTTTTTGAAACAAGATTTTTATTGAGCATATTGACATGTTACATCACATTCTGTAAACAATGGGTCGCTTTACATCTCATTAACGATAACATGTTACCTCCACACATATGGCTCATCCAGTTACACATGTTTTGTAGTTATTGCTTTCAATATGAAGACCACCTTTTACTTCATTCAGCCTAATTGTTTTGCTCTTTTTTTTTTTTTTTTATTAAACAACTCTTTATTTATATGAATATCATATTTCACTAGAAAACCGCTCAGAAGAAGAGCGCCTGGACAATCAACATAAACATTGGAACTTTGGCTTCAACCAGAGAGAAAACAATCTTCTCAAGAGCCCCCCTCCATGTACAAACTCCGTCCCCTCCCTTCCCATCCCCCCTCATTATTTATCTGCCTCTAATATTGTATGCATCCATTCTTTCAATACTCTACTGTCCACCCTCATCATCACCTAGATTCTTTCTGCGCCACTGCTCTCCTCCTCTCCTACCGATAAGGTATTTTTGGATTCAGTCCACCTCCACCACACTTTCCTAAATTTTTTGGGGGCTCCTCTCGCTTCGTATGTCATTCTATACATAAGTACATCATCATTTATTATTTTTATCCACATTCCCATGGTGAGTTGTTCACCATGAATCCATCGTCGAGCGATCAGTTTTCTCACCCCAAAATAGAGAAGTCTAAGGAACAATTTAGTATTTGTATTCATCTCTTCCTGATCAAAAATTCCCAACAGTCACCTCATGGGAGAGCATATGTTTGGAAGACCAAAGTGGTCAGATATGAACTCAGTCACCTGAGACCATAAAGGTCTTACCTTAGGGCAATCCCACACCATATGAAGGAAAGTTCCCTCCTCTCCCCTACATTTATGACATTCCGAGTTGTCTTTTCTGTGCATTTTAAATAGTCTAGTTGGAGTGTAGTACATTTGGTGTAGATATCGAAGCTGTATCATTCTATCCGTGGAGGAAATCACCGATACAATATATGTATCGAGTACCTCCTGCCACAATTCCTCAGTCAGTTCCGGAATGAAAGTCGTCCACCTACTTCTGGTCCTAGCGGTCAGGTCAGGTCCCCCCAGTCTAATCTCCTTGTAGTATCTAGATATACGCTTGGTCGGTTCGGGGTCTATCAGGACCTTTTCCAGGGTTGTGTTTTGTACCTTCACCTCCCCTCTCCCGAACTGGGCTGTCGCTGCATGCTGCAGTTGGGTATATCTGAACTGCCATGTCCTAGGTACACCAAACTGCTCCCTCAGTTGTGTGAAGGTTAGTAGCCTACCATCCTGGTATATGTGATGTAGATATTTTATCCCAAATTTGGCCCATCCATGTCCATCCTCTATTTTGCAGAGCTCTTTTAGAGATTTATTGTACCAGAGGGGACAATTAGGTGATAACCATAGCGGGTCATCCATTATTTTCTGCGCACAGAGATGGAATACCTTACCTGGTAGTGCCATAACTGATCCCATCCCTCTCCCTGGTATCTCTTTTCTAAACAGGATGTTCAGTAATGTTTCCTGAGATGTGGCAACAGCCGCCTCCAGTAGAGTAGTGGCATTAGGTATCTGGGGGAAGCATTGCCAGTGCAAGAATGTCATTTGGGATGCAAAGAAATAGGATCTCATGTCCGGAAATGTGCTATACATCAATAGATTTTCAAACAAACTTCCATACAAAAATGCTCTTCAGTACCTTTAATGGCATGGTGAATGTTGTTCTAAAGTACTTAAGAAAAAGTTTGCTTTTACTATTCAGTTTTTGAGAGAATCGACTTTCCTGAATGAAAGCAACATACACTGGTAGAAATCTGGTCATTTGCAAAAATGTTCCAACCTGCTACTTCAAATTCCTTTGTAATGTAACAAAAATTGAGACTGAAGCGCCACACCATTGCTAAGAGGTCCAGATAAAACTTTATTCTGAAAAAAGTCAGGAAAAGTTCAAAAGGTAGGCAATGTGGGGCCCAAGAACTACCCCCTGACCAAGGTCAAGGCATCAGTTCATCTAACATCAGTTCATGACCTCACAAATGAGCTTCTGGCAGAATGGTCACATTCCCATAGACACATTCCTAAACCTTGTGGACAGCCTTCCCAGAAGACTTGAAGCTGTAATGGCTGCAAAGGGTGGGCCAACTCAATATTGAGCCCTATGGACTAAAACTGGGGTCCTACTTTTGACTCTCTATATATATATATATATACATATATATACACACACACATACACACACACTATATATATAATTGTGCAAAAGTCTTAGGCAGGTGTGAAAAATGCTTTCAGAAATAGAAGTGTTAATACTTTATTTTATCAATTAATAAAATGAAAAGTAAATGAACAGAAGAGAAATACAAATCAAATGAATATTTTGTACCATCAATTCAGAGCACTGTGTCACGGCCTTGACACCCATGCGCATGCTCGGGAGTGACGTCATCGTGGCTCGGCCATTAAAATGGTTGGAGCCCATGAACTTGAAAGGAAGCCTGGGCAAAGATGGAAGCCTTATCAGCGGTGACAGCGCACCACTGGAGGGATCCCTTTTACAGGTAAGTCTGTCATAATGCAGCATTGCATCGCAAATGTCCCAATGGCACATTATGCCATTGGGACATTTTCTTTTTTTAAAGGACTTTACTACCGCTTTAACCATACAGGTGTCTGTTAAACAATTTTATATTTCCCAAGTTGCAAACTTCATCAGGGCTGCAAAAGGCGGTTGCAAATGCACAGACTGCTCTTCTAGAAGAAGCCACTATATTCCAGCAACAGATATTTTTATAAATGTACAAGTAGCTATTTAAAGACAGCATGCACACATTTCCACTTAAAGCTGAAAAAGGGAAGAAAGTTGATACTTGGCGTGACGTCACACCTCCATGGGGAGAAGCAGCCAGTCTGCTAAAACCCCAAGTTTGCAATTGGTAAGTCTGTTCTATTCCCACTACAACCGAATGTGTTGAAAGCTCCAGTTCCTTCTGGTTGACTCTCTTTGAATAGTAAGTTGGAAAGGCTGACATATGGTCACATATGTTCAGATATTATATAAATACCAGCAGATGAGACACTGGATGGAACACCAGATTACACTGTGCTCACACTTGATTAAAATATAGAAGATGAAACTAATATTAATCATGCCGGTTTTAGTACAGAGGTCCAATGAGTTTGTTTGCAAATATAACACTGCGAAAAAAGAGAGAGAAACAGCAATGAACTTTTAGCTCATACAGTGCAGATCTAAGCTTCTCTGATGTGTTTTTGTCACACAACACTGTGGTCAAGCTGCAGGACTCCGAGTACCTCACAAAAGACTGATGATTTTTAGAAGGCTGGAAGAAAATAAAAAGCAAGTTATAGAATAAATCATTTAATCTGGAAGATATCATGGGTTCAAGGGAAAACCACACTATTTTTAGCTGAAATCTAAACTAAAAACATACATTTTCTTAATACAAGAAGCATGAATATATTCTTTAATCACCTCCTGCCCGCCATATAGACAAATGACGGAGGTGGGGTTGCTCTCTCGTTCTGGAACGAGCAAGCGTGGCAATCAGCAGCATGCTGTGTTCTGGGGTACAGCACATCCTTGATCCAAGTAAAGAGCCAATGATGAGGCTCTTTACCCATATGATCAGCTGTGTCCAATCACAGCTGATCACATGTAAACAAGGAAATGCTGGTTATTGGCTTTCCTCTCCTCACACCGACAGAGTATGAGGAGAGGAGAGCCGGTCAGCAGCATTTTCTCACAGGGGAGACCTGCACAGATAATTAGGGCACTGATCATTGGTGCCATGATTTTCAGTGTAGCCCCAACAGTGCCCAGCAGTGATGCCAGTCAGTGCCCAGCAGTGATGCCAGTCAGTGCCCAGCAGTGATGCCAGTCAGTGCCCAGCAGTGATGCCAGTCAGTGCCCAGCAGTGATGCCAGTCAGTGCTGCATTTTAGTGCCCATCAGTTCCGCTTATCCATGCTGCCTATCAGTGCCACCTATCAGTGCCACCTATCAGTGCTGCATATCATTGCAGCCCATCAGGGCTGCACATTAGTGCCTGCTCATCAGTGCTGCATATTAGTGCCTGCTGATCAATGCCCATCAGTGCTGCATATTAGTGCCTGCTCATCAATGCCCATCAGCGCAGCCTCAACAGCGCACATCAGTGAACAAAGTTTTTCTTCAAAAACCTACGCTTTTTATAGTTTAAAAAAAAAAAAAAAAACCCAGTGGTAATACATTTTTTCATCTTTCCATCTATTAAATCTTCTGCCCTTTTAACTTTGGATAGAAAAACATTTTTTTTTCTGCCAGTAAATACCTTATACAGCTTACTTCCTCTTTATTGTCTGGAAAAAAAGCCTAGGCTTATGACATCATGCACAGCTCTCCCTCTTTCACTCTCGTGAGAGTTTGCCAGGAAGGGAGGGGGGATAAGTCATAAGAGGGCCAATGAGAGATGCAGAGCTGGAGGTGTGTGTCTGTAAATCCAGGAAGTGAACAGGCAGCAGCTTCAGCTGCTCACAGGTAAAATGATTGCAGACAGACTCAGTGGAGGGAGATTTCTGCAGCATATTTGGCAAGTACAGAAACACAGTATATATAAAATAATATGCAAAGTGGTTGGAGGGAAGCTTCAGAATGGCAAAGATGTTTTTCTTACAAATTATGTGAGCAGACCGCAGTTCCTCTTTAAATACCAACAAAAGAAAGCTCTGTCTCAAAAAAATTATAATTTAATTTGGGTACAGAGTTGCATGACCGAGCTATTGGCATTCAAAGTGCAATAGTACTGAAAGTTGAAAATTGGCCTGGGCAGGAAGGGGCTGAAAGTGCCCTGTATTAAAATGGTTAAACACCTGCTGTCCGGGGCAACTTTTCACACAGTCCCTGGAGAATAACATACACCTAGATGAATTTTAGTGCAAACACAGAATAATACCCAATTGGTAAAATATAAAAAGATGATGTTTCATCAATAGATACCAAAATGTCAAGATTAAAAACTGCACATGCCTGTGAAACAGGGGACAAACTTGCGTGCTGAAAATCTGCCTTTACAGGTTATCAGATAGGAGTTAATCATGAATTATGGCCCTAGAATTATTGCTCTTCTGTTCATGGTGATACCTCACATGTGTGGTGCAATCACCATTTACATATACAAGCCAGGCCAACGCATTAATTTGCATTTGGTGTATGCACAGGGGGGTTCTTTTCATTTTATTTATTTTACAAATTTTTTTTCCCCTTTACATTTAGTCCCAGTGCCAGATAACAGGTACTCTTTAGGGACTCATCAGAGGTCTATAAGACCCCTGATGTCTCCCCTGCCGTCAAATGAACTAACCTATCAAGATGTTCCTCCATCTTCTCTGTGGGAAGCGGTCATGACCATTTACCGTGATCCTGGGCTCGCTGATGGAATGGGAGAGGCTGGGAACCACTGCAGGTGGCAGGGCCTTTGCAGCACTGCAAAAGTGATTTAGGCTATAAAGCCGCCAGAATAATTTTTACAAGACAGCTGACCACCAGCTGAAAGGAAAAGCAGTATAACCGCTTGCCGACAGGGCGTTTTTATACATACGTCAGTCAGCAGGTATTTGTCCGGGCAAAAATTGCCAGAGTGTTTTTTGTATGTCTGCACACGTTAAAATGCATATTTTAGGCCTGAAGATTAGTTAATACCCCCCAAACATTAGGTGTAAAAGCCATCACTGCCACCAACATAAGACTTACGTCAGTGAAGCGGTAAAGGCCATACAAGTACAGAGAAATATCTGTTGATCTGCCAGAAATGCACTGCAGGGCTGACAACATACAGCCTTTTGCAGACTGAGTGGTATCAGCCCAACCCAGTTTTCTCCTGCCAAACTGCTCAGACCCACCTACTCTCCCATCTCCCCAACACAAATGCTCATCATTTTCGAGGTAAGAACTGGGAGGGCTAAAAACTCTCCCTGAGATAACACAGGAACTGCGCACATGACACAGCACAGCTCCAAATTTGCGGAAAAATGCAGGTAACTGCACATAGTCGATCAGGCAAGTGTAAAAAACTTTTGTTGCCCTGAGATAAACCAGAACACAACTCTTGTAGCAAAAGAATTCCAATAGCCAAACCATATCTGTATGTCTGCCAATCCTCTGATGTCTATGGCCCCCACATGGTGTCGTTATGGTCCATAATTTATCACAATCAAGTCGCCACATCCTTATTCTCTTTCTACTATATAAATTTTACTGGACTCTCCATTTTAGCTTTATTAGGTAAACTGATTACAGATCATTATAATGTTCAGCCCCTGTGTTTGTGTGAAATAAGCTGATGGATGTGATTCATCTACATGTTGATAGCTATTGTTTGGAGTGAGCAGAAGCCAAGTAGAGACACAATCTGTCATTTAGTAAGTGTAAAAAAAAAAAGAAATAAATAAGAAAAACGTGTTTTGAAGCTGCCCACACTAGTAATCAATGGATTGGGCAGTATGGATATTATTTATTTGGAGATGCAGGTGTCTGCCACAGTCTGTTATAGGATGGTCTCTCCTTCACCCCTTGAACCTTCCCTATTGATTTTTAAATGTGATTAAAGGCCTTCAATGACCAAAGCTTTCAATAAGAAAGGAGATCATCTACTTCTTTTAACCACTTGCTTACTGGGCACTTAAACCCCCCTCCTGCCCAGACCAATTTTCAGCTTTCAGCGCTGTCGCACTTTGAATGACAATTGCGCGGTCATACAACACTGTACCCAAATGAAATTTTTATCATTTTTTTTCCCACAAATTGAGCTTTCTTTTGGTGGTATTTAATCACAGTTGGGATTTTTATTTTTTGCTAAACAAACAAAAAAATATGTTTCATAGTTTGTTATAAAATTTTGCAAACAGGTAATTTTTCTCCCTCATTGATATGCGCTGATGAGGCGGCACTGATAGGCTGCACTGATGGGCACGGATAGGCACAGTTAAGGCGGCACTGATAGGCACAGTTAAGGCAGCACTGATGGGGACAGATAAGGCGGTACTGATGGGCACAGATAAGGCGGCACTGATGGCCACTGATGGGTGGCACGGATGGGTGGCTCTGATAGGTACCACTGATGGGGGCACTGATGGGGGGCACTGATGGGCACTGGTAGGCGACACTGATGGGCACTGATAGGTGGCACTGATGTGCAGCACTGTTGTTGCACTGATGTGGGCACTGATGGGTGGCACTGATGGATGGCACTGTGGGCACTAATGGATGGCACTGTGGGCACCGATGGGTGACGCTGGTGGGCACTGGTAGGCGGCACTGCTGCCTATTGCTGTGGGGGCAGACGATCGCCGTGATCGGGACTCATGTCCCGATCGGGAGTCATGTCCCGATCAAGGCCGCCAGTGATCGGGTTTTTTTCCCCTCCTCATGCTGTCAGCGCGAGGAGGAAAAATAGCCGATTACCGGCTCTGTTTACATCACATGATCAGCTGCCATTGGCTAACAGCTGATCATGTTGTAAGGGGTCGGGACCGACCCCTTACTCTGATCTGTGATCAGGCGAGTCTCACAGACTCGCTGGTCACCAAACGCGCCCTGCAGGGGGCGCGCAGGCCGCTCGTGCACGGAACGACGTCAATAGCCGTAGTCCCGGCAATGTAGATCCGCGCTGTTGCCGTCATTTGACAATAGCGCGGATCTGAAGAGGTTAAAATAATGTTAACCAAAAACATTAATGACTGCATAATTTAACGGATCAGAAAACAACCACTAGCATCAAGCTGAAATGCCACCTTGAGGTGGGGTGACATTAAACCAGTATGCTGCAAATAAAGACAAAGCAAGGAATTTGCATACTTGCTTTAGGTCAGTGGCTTAAAAGTGATTGAAGCCAGAATGAGGCCCCTATACAGTCCCCATATAGCTACCCATGACAAGGTTCCTTTATATCAGGGGTCTCCAAAACTGCGGCCCTTGGCTTGCCTTTATCTGGCCCTTGGGGAACTGTTCATCCCACCGATATGAGACACTATTCTGCCTTCTATCATCAACAATGGAGCACCATTTCTCCCACTGCCACCAACAATGGGGCACTATCCCTCCCCCTAATACTAAAGATGGGGCATGTTTTACTCCCACTGATGGCAGAAAAAAATTCTATTCCTGCTGGCCACTCTCCGACCCCCTAAAGTTTGAAGGACAGTAAACTGGCCCTTTGTTTAGAAAGTTTGGAGACCCCTGCTTTAAAAAAAAATAGCAGGCTGGAGTTTGAGCCGTGAAAATAATGTTGCTCCCAAACAGATTTTGGCAGCAGGTAGTACAATAGTTATGGTTAGGTATATTTATAAGGACAAGTCAAACCCACCACTGTCCACAAATATTACCCTGCAAAGGATTAACCATAGCATTCTAGTGGAGGTTTATCATGGAACAAATAGTTCTAATATACTCTGTATGATGGCACTGGTTTTTAATACACTAAATGTCAAATCAATGATCAAATCACAAAAATGGTTGCCTTCCACGAGTACTGCGATAGACACTTTAACTTTCCAGACAGTACACTGTGACGCGGCTAAGAAGCTCTTGCAGTGGACAACTTTTAACAGGTGCTTAAAATGCGAGATGCATCACTGCTGTAATTTATTTATAAAGTGTAGACAATGTATTCTGCAATGCAGCACAATAGGTGTGAAAATTAAAATGATGGCATAGGATAAATATGGCTATGCTACTGCTGGTGGACGCTTCCTTTAATCTCTGAGCATGAAAGGTGAAAATGGGAAAAACAAGAATGATGGTGGGGGGGGGGGGGGGGGGGGGGGGAGAGGATGAGTCTAGCAGAATTTTTTCTTTATATTAAAATTTAGGAACTTCAGGGTTAACGGCAAAAATGCCCATGTTTTGAGGTGATTGGGTGGAGGTTTAAAGTTGCATGCTTGCTAACATATCACAACCTACAGACTTATTGATGTACAACATATGCAATGTAAGGATCTAAAAGTAACCTGAAAAAACTTTCCACCTTGAGAATAAAGCATATCTTCAAATAGCTTTTTCTATTAATAATAATTATGCTTGGAGAGGGGAAAGAATTGGAACCTCTGACAGTAGGAAAACAGAGGGTCATTATCAACTTTATGGTGCATCTTCTATGACCTGCCAGAAAAAAGAAAATGAAAGCTGATGGCTTCAGGAATACCCCAAGCATATTTAAACCCATCACTTTACAGATTTTTAGGAATAAAATGATTTTTGGATGTTTGTCCACTAATCTTATTCCTGGATAAAACACAGAAGATACATGATGATAGATTTCCTTTCCTGCACGTATTGGAGATTTAGTATTCCATTATGACTGCCATGTTTCTTTAAAGCTTCAGCATCATAAAGCCCCATGGATGCCAGAGGAAGCTGGGGGGGGGGGGGGGGGGAGACTGTGAAACAATATCTGAGAAAACAGCTCTTCCACCCACCTCCTAATGAAATGCTCTCTGACACCTTGTGTGTCTGCCTTCATTAGTCGTTGTGATGGCACACGTTCAGGCGTAGGGACTGTTGTTTACAGGGAAAGTTAAAAAGAAGCCCAGCGTGAGGAAGAGATTCTGGTACACTGTGTCCAAAGAATGCGGCAGACCGCAACTTGTCACAGACATCTATTGATTTAATTAAATCCAGGAGGCTAAACGCTGTTTAGATTAATGGCGACGTAGATTCTCTGTCTTCTTTAGCGCGCCCGTCTCTCCTTTGTCTCATTTTTAACTATATTATGTCCAAATACTGATCATTTAAGCGTCTTTTCATCTACCGCAGGTCATTAATGAGCCCCGGTGAGGCAGGAAAAAAAAAAAAAAAAGATTTGGAATCTTTTACTTGGAACTTTTACTTTTGAAATCTAAAATATAGCGACAAGATAAAACAAAACAGAGAATTTTCCAAAGACAGACTAAAAAAATCGGGGCAACTGCAAATCCTACTCACATTGCACAGAAATGCCACCATGACTGGTTTAATTATGTCCTGTTTAGTCCAGCAAGAATTGGGACAGTTTAGAGTTTACTCCATGCCAAAAAGTTTAAAAAGGAAGCTTGATATTGATAACTGTAGAGCCTCAGCTTCTCCCATCTGGGAAATGAGCCTCAACCCTCCAATGTTCGAGCCTTTCTTACTAGTACAAGCTCTGCTATTGGGACTGTTGTATAATGGAGCTGGCTTAACATCAGCTAAAGCCGAAGTCTGGGTTCTGTATGCAGCCTGGCCCTGGAATCAAGGGGCTCCTGAGAGATTGCTTTGAAAATGATTTGCAGGTAAAACATGACGTTAACACTTTAGCAATAATATTAGCTGAACCAGTTTTTAGAACATGACAGTGTAATTTTAACATGCATTTGTGTCTGTGGACTAGAGCTGCATGATTAATCATTAAAGATGGTTATCTCGATTCGACCCTCACACGATCTTAATCAAGCATTTCCACGATTCATGTAAGTGCAGAGCAGTTTCCTTGCTCAGAGCTGTCAAAAAAAAAAAAAAGCAGCCGGCAATGTTTTTTTTTATTATTTTTTATTTTAATTATATCCACATACAAAAACAAATTCCGTATGGGTCCGAATGGGTACTCTTGCTTAAGATACAGTCAGTGCGTTATCTTAAGCACAGATGACGAGAAAGAGTTTGATCAAGTGAATTGGAAATGTATGTTTTAGGTCATACATTACATTGGCCTAGGTAACATGTTGCAATAGATCACAAAGATATATTCTGACCCGACAGCTCAGGTCAAGGCTAACGGAGTTCTCTCCAACCTGTTTTCTATATCTAATGGAACCAGACAGGGGTGCCCCCTTTCCCCTCTTCTTTTTGCTTTACTCCTGGAACATTTCCTCTAAAAAAATTTGTCTTGTAACAGAATGTATAAACAACTGTGACTCCATTTTACATAAAGTAGAAATGAACTTTTGTATGTATGAGTTTTGCCATAAACAGCTTAACAGTTTGCATAGAACCACACCTTATGAGTTACTGTGGTTAAGCTGATTCCTGGAGCAACATCCTGTGTCAGCAAGTCATCAGCTATTTCTTGTTATCTAGTCAGCAGTCTAATACCCCGTACACACGGTCGGACTTTGTTCGGACATTCCGACAACAAAATCCTAGGATTTTTTCCGACGAATGTTGGCTCAAACTTGTTTTGCATACACACGGTCACACAAAGTTGTCGGAAAATCCGATCATTCTGAACGCGGTGACGTAAAACACGTACGTCGGGACTATAAACGGGGCAGTGGCCAATAGCTTTCATCTCTTTATTTATTCTGAGCATGCGTGGCACTTTGTCCGTCGAAATTTGTGTACACACGATCGGAATTTCCGACAACGGATTTTGTTGTCGGAAAATTTTATCTCCTGCTCTCCAACTTTGTGTGTCGGAAAATCCGATGGAAAATGTCCGATGGAGCCCACACACGGTCGGAATTTCCGACAACAAGCTCCGATCGGACATTTTCCATCGGAAAATCCGACCGTGTGTACGGGGCATAACTCATGATAAGAAAGTACTGAGTGTAAGTTTGTATAACCCTTAGACACGTATATATAAAAACGCAGCCATTCCCTTCTTTGTTTTACTTGTATATAAGCTACTGTTGTACTCAATAAAATCAGACACCTCATGAAAACGCTCAAGCCTGTTTCCCGTGTCTCATGGATCTGAGGGTCCCGGTGGTCTACCTGCATAACCAGGGTGGTCGTCAAGGTGTACAATTCCTTTCAAATGGAGGCTCGTCCGGGACAAAGCAATCATCCGTTGTAAGTAAACTTTTGTCTTATTTTGACAAATTATTTTCTTGCCTCAGCTCTGATAAAGCTTTAGTCCCTTAAAATTTATATAGAAAGGAGACAGACCACGCATTAAAGTGTGAACGGTCTTTGGGAGACCTGGGAGTCCTAGAGGATTCATTAACATTAGACAAAACAGTACTGTAACTCCTTTTGGGAAAGAGAGAAATAGTTTATGGGGTAACCACCACCGTGACCCAAACCTCTGTTTGCTTTGTCTTTCTGTCACATAAAAGTATAAGATAATTTGTTGTGTGGAAGAAGCTGTAAGGTAAGACAGTCTCTCGTTCACTGTAATATGGGTCAAGAGCATGGCAAAGAGGAGCCGCCTCCCCCTAACCCGGGGAAACTTGTAAGGATTATGTTGCTAGGGTTTGTGGTACTGATTATGAATTTATAAATCCTTGGGTCTCAAATTTAGCAGGGTGGACTGAAACTATGCATAGTAGTGATCCCTTCCCCCGAGATGGAGATAATGATGAATTTAATATGGATATGGTGAAAGGTTTATGTCTTGGTGACATGAAGGCTTTCCCATGGTTTTCAAGAGACCCTCAGTGGGATATGAAATACATGAAAGGAGGAGGGGAAAATTGGCTTAAGTTTGCCCCATACTGGTTTCAGGGGGATAATAAGAAACAGAAGAAAGCAAAGAATTGTTTAACTAAGAAAGAGTATGACGTTAAACATAAAAGATTCTGAGGATAGCGATAGCGCCTCAGAAGAAGCAACAGGGGTCCACACACACTCTACCCAATCCCCCCTGCTGTTATAGTAGAAAAGGAAGATGAGGAAGATGATCTTGACATGATAGGAATGACAAAAGCTATTGGAGGTGCTATTGTAAATTTTTTAAGCCCAAACAGAAAAAAAGAGTGGAAAGATATATGGGATGAATGCAGATGTACAGGGTTTCAGCATGCAGGCTTCTTTTATGACTATAGAAAATGACATGCTTAAAAAGGTAATTGACATTGAAGATATAAATCACATTATTAAAAACTGTCCTAAACCCACTCAATCATCATCCGCTACACTGAGTTACTTAAAAAAGGCTTGTAATGGTAGAAATTATACACAGGAAGATATGCGCTTGATTGTTGATGGGGCGATTGGGCATACATCTGCCTTTGATTGGACAAACGTTCCCAGTATTTCAACAATGGAAGCAAATAATGTTTGTGCAGATCAGTTTAGTCTAAATACAGACAGGGGCAGAACCACAATGTGGGACCAATTGGAGGCAGAATTTAAAAAAGCTTTTAAAAATAGGACCTCTCTCCCCACTGCCATAGCATGTAAACAGAAATCTGGAGAAAGTGTATTAGAATTCTGGAAAAGGTTTGTAGATGTATGGACACAGGAATCTGGATTATCCACATTGGCAAATATGCACAGCTTAATAATCCAAACTTTCATTAGCAACCTTAAACCACAACACGGCTTAATGGTAAAGCAGATGACTTCTAATTGGCCCACAAAATCAATGGGGGTCTTTCAGAAAGCCCTGACTGAAAAGGACGCAGCATGTTGCTTTGATATACCGAAGGATAAAGATACAGGTGCCCTTCTTCAAGGAGATCCACTTTAACAGGATATGAGACCTCAGGATAATTCTGGGAATGGGAGGCAGTGGGGTAGAGGAAGGGGGAAAGGAAGAGGCAGAGGGAGAGGATGAGGGAGAAGTTTGTCCTGAGGCCCCCCTCCCTCTAGAACTGGATGCTTCAATTGTGGAGCTGAAGATCACTGGAGGAATCAATGTCCTTATGAGATCTATGACCCAAATAATAATTGAATAATACTATTCCTGGTCCTCAAAGATCCCAGAGTCAACCAGCTCCTGGCTCAAGGTTTCCAATCCAGTGGACCCAAAAGAAACAATGAAGCTGCCCAGGAGGTTGTATCCCAGCATTTTCTCTTGTGTCTCACGCCTTTGATGACCAACCTCTAGTGACCCTACATGTAAATGGGTTACGGATCCAGTTTCTCCTCGACTCCGGGGCGACTCGGAGTACTTTAAACCAAGATTATTATAGAGGTGAGACCACAAATGCTGAGCCTTCAATGGGAATTAATGGGATACTCCCCAAGACCTACAAAATCTCTCCCCTCTCGATTATAGATGATTAACATGGGACCGTAATGATCCATCACAGCTTTAGGATCATACCAAATTGTCCTATAAATTTCCTGGGAAGAGATTTGTTGGGGAAGCTAGGCATGAAATTAGTAATGTCTCCAAGTGGCAGTCTACTGTATATTCTAAAAAGGTCCCCATAGTACCTATTCTAGCTTTAAATGTCGAAGTACCGGAAGAGGAATTTTCAAAGGACTTACAAGGGTCCTGGTTGGATGGAACTCTGGATGTAGGTCTTATCTCTTGTACCCCATACAAAGCCACCCTCAAACCTTGGGCAGAACCTATATACCACAAACAATACCCTTTGTGAAAAGAAAGGGAGGACGGAATTGCTTCCATGGTGGAACATTTCCTTAAACAAAGAATTTTAAAAGGAAACAATTTCACCTTACAACACTCCTATAAATCCAGTCAAAAAGCCGGATGGCAGTTATAGGTTTGTTCAAGACCATAGGGCCATAAATAATCTTGTAGTACCCATAGCACCTATAGTACCTGATGTGCCATCACTCCTGACTTCCATACCATCCGTTGCAGAGTATTTTACAGTAATTGATTTAGCAAATTCATTTTTAGCGTCCCGGTGGATGAAGAGACACAGCCTATTCTTGCATTTTGTTTTAGAAATCGCCAGATGACCTGGTGCAGAATGGCCAAAGGGTATGTAGACTCCCCTATAGTCTATTTAGTTATACTCCAGGCAACCCTGCGGTCCTGGACTCCCTGCTATCTTTTCTTGGTATGATTGGTTACTGCCACCAATGGATACCTGACTGCTCTTTTTATGATAACCTGAGGCAAGCCACAGGCTCAGACATGCCAGATTGTGTAAAATGGACAGATGACATGTGTGATGCATTTGTGTACCTTAAGACATCAATGGTATCGGTCCCTGGCCTCGGATTGCCCAATTATAGCATGATGTTTCACTTGTTTGCCAGGGACAATTGTAAAACAATGGCGGGAGTCCTGGAGCAGGAACACGGAGGAAAACTACTCCCTATTGCATTTTTTTCCAGAGTAGTGCCAATGCTGGTACAGGGCATGCCGGCGTGTCTCAGAGCTTTGGCATCCTGTGCTATGGTAGTAGAAATGGCTACTTTTACTCTAGGACATCCAACCACCTTACATACTACTCATAATGTATCCATTTTGTTGAAAAATATTCATGAAATAAAAAACATGCAGCGCTCAAAAGTGTATATAAATCTGGAATTGAATATCTATAAAGGAGTGTTAGAGAGAAAAACTATACTCATAAAGTGAAAAACAAATGTGTACCAAATTATAAACAAAGTCCATAGGTGTAAAATAGTCCTAAGCACACATGAGGGTTCATGGGCGTAACTGGTGTCGTGCGTCCACGCACAGCGGGAGCCGGGGAGGACTCTATATAGGGAGACACCCTGCACGTAGATCTTCTAGTTACACAGTGAACACTGTAATTGGTAGGAATGGGTACCTTACCGGAAAAGGTGGACACAGTCACCGTATAGTGAAGTGTCAAACAGGCTTGGGGGATACACCGATCCCAGCGATATCCAGCTGCAGGGGTCCTCGCAGTGAGTCGCATCCAGGATCCGGATCGTTGGACGGTAATGTGGGGGTTCCCGGTCTTTCGAGGTCTCCCTTTCAGATGGGAGGGGTTTGAAGATAGAAGTGGTTGGGGCTCAGCAGGGTCCCAAACATAAAGGGAGATAAGAAAAAACTTCCACATAGGGCATGAATCCGTTTGGAACGAGAAGCTTTATTAAAAGCTGAGAAAAAAGTGCTATACAGTGCACTTCATAGAATAAAATGTGATCACAAAAGGTAAAAATAGGATAAAATCGCGTGGTAACAGGTCATTTAATGGCGTGAGCAACCCGACATGTTTCGGGAGATGGCAGATGGCAAATTAATTTCACATTCAGCATTAGTGTCCAGCCTTTTGGAAGCGATTAAATTGCCTCGCTCTATAGCTATCCTCCATTGCAAGGCACATACCACAAACCAAGATGATGTTTCAAAAGGAAATGCCTTAGCTGATAAAGCAGCAAAGGAAGCAGCTTCTAAACAAGAAGCTACCATACAAATGCCATCACTTGCACCTGAAATGCCCCTGTTGGACCAAACCTTGTCAGATCTTCAGACATATGCTACAGACACAGATATTCAACAATGGAATATTGCAGGAGTGCAGAAAAGCCAAATACTGGACTTGTCTGTCAAGAGTGGAGACCATGTATACCTGTAACTAGTGCACCTTTATTTATTTTTCAGCATCATGGGGTAGGGCACAGAGGCTGGCAGGTCACATGTGAATTATTTGACAATGATTTCATTATCCCCGGTTTTCCCTCTTTGGTCAAATTATATGTTGCCAGATGCATCACATGCATCTGAAACAACCCAAGAAATCCACACAAGACAAAACATGAATGCCTTACATATCCATCCACACCTTTTACACACTTACAGATTGACTTCACCCATATGCCTAAGTTAGGTAAAAGACAGGAACATTTACTTGTGATAGTAGACATGTTCTCAATATGGACAGAAGCATTTGTAACCATAAAAGAAGATGCACAAACAGTTGTAAAAATCATCATGCAGGAAATTATCCCTAGATGGGAATGCCTGCTTCAAATAAATTCTGACAATGGTCCTGCCTTTATTTCAAAAGTGTGCCAAGATTTAGTGAAAGCACTTAAAATTGATTGGAAATTTCGTATACCTTACCACCCGCAGAGTTCAGGTATTGTTGAGAGAATGGACAGAGCCATTAAAGATAAAATAAGAAAAGCAACAGGAGGCACATATAATAAGTGTCAGAAAGTCCTACCAGCAGTTTTGGGAAAAATTAGAATGACCCCCTCTAAGAAAACAGGATGCTCTCCATTTTAGGTCCTTATGGGTAGGCCATTTCCCACCCCATGGGCCAGACAACCACTTATGTTAGAAAGAGGGGACCTAGAAGTAATACAGGGAGAGTATATTAGGAAACTCATTGAAACTTTGAACAGAGTTGAAAGAAATGTTGCTCGCACCTCTCCTTTCTCTTCACAGGAACCTACACACCCTTTCCAGGTAGGAGACGTAGTGGTGGTCCAACAGCTGAATCGTACTAAGAAGCAAGAGTACCCATTCGGACCCCCGACCACTGTGATCGCAGTCACACGTACCGCAATCCTTACAACAGTCCTGGATTCATGCCAGTCGTCTGAAGAAGGTGAACCAAACACCTAAGAAGTAAGCCAAGGATAAGGAGGAAATAAAAATAAATAAAGCCTCGAAAAGAGAGTGAAGCCAGTAAAAAAAAAGTCTCTGAACAAGATGACCTTGCTTACGGCACCACAGACTTCTGGGAAGGCATTTTGCCTCCTGTTCCTAATCTCTCTGATAGTGTTCCTACCTACATGGATCATAACTAATTGTATTTATCATCCTGAGGACTTGGGAGCCCTTAAAAGCATGTGGGTCACCCAATAACTCCACTGATAATACACATACCAGACACAAAAGAGATACACAATCAGATAATGAAGGGGTTAAAACCGATAGTTTTACAGACAAAATGTTGCTACTGAAATTCAAATATAATTAAGCCCAGAAAATAGGGTATGAGAAATGTTGGATATGTGGTAAACTGCATCCTAGTACAGCCCGTATTCCCCTTATGGCTGTACCCTTAAATACCACCCTTTTTTAAAAAGGAACTCCTCCCATTGTTTTAACCAACATATCAAGTTTATATATAAACACCACCGTTACTTTTCCAATAATGGGTAGGAGTCATTCCCCTGACTGGTGTTTTAATTTATGGAAAGAGACACAGACTAACTCCTCTACATGCAGTGAATATTTAACATTTCCACATTTAAACCTAAGGGAAACTCCTTCTATTCACTGTTCCACATTTCTGATCCTGATTTAAACACCGTCTAATTTTTCTTCCCTCCCTGATAATGTAAGTGATATACTACACCAATTCATACTCGCAGCTCAGAACAAGGACACTCATGGGCTTATTGCTAAGAAACCATTTGCACTAGGACAAAGTGTCTATGTGTGTTGTGGGAAGGTATGCTATCCTTGGGTCCCCCTCCATGTCCAGGGATGGTGTTATTTGGCCTCTTTAGTCCCGATTATGGGAGTACTGGGTAACAATAAGGGAGACCACCTACTTGAGGCCAGTATGCATCCAAGATACCCTCTTAAGCACAGAATGAAGCGAAAATTGTTTCTTGAAAAGGACATGGCATGGACATGGTTTCCCTCAGGGACAGTATGGGGGATTGATATGATGAAGAAATTAAATCATTATTCTACGATACTAGATGAAATACTGGATAAAAATCCAGGTGACCACACCAAGTTAAATTTGGAAACAAGAGCAATCAGAAAACTAGAACTTCATGACATGGCCATATAAAGTATGAGTGCAGCCCTTACAGGGTTATGTGAGATGACTGAAGACTATGAATGTTGTACTTGGATACATAATAGTATAGAAATACCTGATTATTGCGAGAATCTCACAACACAGAAAAGAAGTAGATAAATTAAAAACAGAAGCACGAGACATAGCAAAGAATTTGGATCCTTTCAAAAGGATTAGGCGCATTTAGTTTTGGAGGAATATTTTCATGGCTCAAAGAGATTGCTATGACATTTATAATGATTTTGCTTTTTTTATTATTTTTATATGCATGTTTCAAACTTGTAATGTGTATCACTCTAGAGCTACCTAAACCCCTGACCTTGCTGCTGCTAATAAAGCCTACCTTAGCATGTACTATGATAAGAAATCTAATTATGTTACCGTAGAGAGAAAGTCATGTTCATGATTTAAGAGGGTATTGTAAGTGAATGTATAAACTGTGACTCCATTTTTGATTCCCCTCCACTTTACATAAAGTGGAAATTAACTTTTGCATGTATGAGTTTTGCCATAAACAGCTTAACTAACAGTTTGCATAGAACCACACCTGACAACATCCTGTGTCAGCAAGTCATCAGCTATTTCTTGTTATTTAGTCAGCATGCTCATGATAAGAAAGTATTGTGTGTAAGTTTGCATAACCCTTAGGACACGTATATATTAAAACGCAGCCCCTCCTTTCTTTGTTTTACTTGTATATAAGCTACTGTTGTACTCAATAAAATCAGACACCTTATGAAAACACTCAAGCGTGTTTCCCGTGTCTCATGTGGTGTCTCACGTATCCGAGAGTCCTGGTGGTCTGCCTGCATGTCCAGGGTGGTCGTGAAGGTGTATAATTCCCTTCATGTCTAAACCTGGATATCATGGGTCTGACTATTGGAGATATCCAGCATTAGGTCTCAGCATATGCGGATGACCTGCTTTTCTCCCTCACTAATGCAGTAGTGTCATTTCCAAATCTTCTCCGCAAATTAGAAACATATTGCCTGCTATCCTACTTAAAAATACATTTCGCTAAATCGGAAGCCATGAGCATTGAGGTCCCTCCCTCTCTTCTTCAAACTTTGAGGTCGAGTTTTAAGCCCAGGTGGATGGACTCAGCCCAGGGGATGTATATATCTCCTCCAGATTGTCCCGCGCCTTAATTTCCCCCTTCTTCTGCAGGACTTGCATTCATGATTTTGCAGATGTAATCTCCTCAAAATGTGTATTCTACCTAAAAACCTATATCTTTTTCAGGCCCTACCGATAGTGATACACTCCAGCTTTTTCAAACATGTTCATTCCCTATTCTTAAAATTTATCTGGGAACACAAACACCCTCACCTCCCTTGCCGCCAACTCTCGATACTCAAACAATATGGAGGCTTAGCTGTCCTTGATATTCTGAAATAGTCAACCCATCTAGGTCGACGTATTGACTGGCGTCGTCATTATGATGTCAAGCTTTGGGCACAGATTAAGCAAGCGCAAACTGACATCTCATTAAAAGGTGCCCCATAGTGCTATGAAGCGTTCCCTGAAAACACATCCCTTATTAGTGCCAACAACCAGCATAACCTCACAACTCTTTACAAGAGCTTCCCTTTTATACGAGAAATCCCCCTCTATTCCCAATACTGGGTAACCCGCATTTTCTTCCGGGCCTCCAAGACCAGGCATTCCGGACGCTTCGCCAAGCTGGCCACTACCAAGCATCTAATTTTTTACTGATAGACCGATGGCCTTCCATTGATTCCCTAATGGGAAGCTCTGGCCCCTTTTGCCTCACTTTTTGGAGAGCCCTTTAATTCTTTAATTACACCATTATCTACACTCCTTGCCCAACCCGAGAGAGTTTGGTCATGCTATGACTACTTTTGAGAAATACTGCTCAGACGAAGGAACTCTCCTGCAAGTTCTTTCCAAAACTTACAGCCTGCTGATCACCCCTTCTGAACAACCACATTTACCATGCTTGAGGAACTGGGAGACGGACCTAAACCGCACCTTCACATCAGAACAACGACAAAACATAAATTAGATTCGCGCTAAAATCATCCATTTGTACAAAGACCCAGGAAAACTATTATAAACTTCTGACACAGTGGTACCATACCCCTCATATGCTACACAAATTTTAACTAACACCACTGATCGCTGCTGGAGATGCCAGGAGGATAGAGGAAAGCTGCTTCATGTCTTTTGGTCTTGCCCTAAACTCGATAACCTTTGGAGTGAGGTCCGGAAGGTTATCCGGGAGTTTACTGATTTTGAGATCCCCAATGACCCAGATTTTACTTAGAGATAAAGGGATTTCGCGCATAAAATCTATCATAGAAATAGTAATCACATCTAACAATAATGATATATAAATATGTGAGTGTGAGAGATGGCAAGTCTTAAATAAAGTGCATCAATAAAAATAACTGTGCTGAAAATTCATATGTCACAATAAAAAATCACAGTAAAAAATCAAAAACCAAATCGAATAGATGTGCAAAAATGCAAAACATGTGCAGCAGGTGTGCAAAACTGCAAACAGCATAGTGTAGGATACTTCCAATAAATGGATATATCAAAAAAACAGTTCATAGAAATGACAATAAAAAGTTCATAAACAATGGTGGTCGCAGAAAAAATGAATATGGAGATAGAGTGTTGGTAATAATAATGATAATCTTAATAAAACGACTGGCGGCTCAACCAGGCTCTCTAAACTCTCACCTCAGAGAAGGAAAAAACAGGCATCAATGTATATCTTTCCTTGTTGTGAATGGTAGCGATTAGGTCAAATAATGGCTGCGTTCCCCTCTGCTTGCTGTCAGGCACCTATAAAAATAAACTGGGAATATTTCCACCTAGGCTGTGACAGCCCGGTGGGAGGAGGGGGAGGAGAGAGGAGGCCTCTGATGGTGTAGTATTTCGAATAATACATTTATTGGGTATAAAAACAAGTGGTCTCTTACATAAAAACAGATAAAATTCACATGAAAAGGAAGGAGCGGCGTCCGAGGCGCCTCCTTACGTGACTTCCGGTATAGTCAGCTCTCTGCTACGCCCTACGCGTTACGTCACCGCTCGTGACTTCAACTGGGGAACGGGATTGGCCTGAGAGGGATGCTATTTGTATAATGAAACCGGAAGTAATGAAGCGGCCATTTTTATTGTGGCAATGTTTTCTCTATGGGAGGTTACGGTGGGAATTACCACCCAATGATGGTTTACTAGACAAAGAGTCAATGGACGAATGGTTTGAATTTTTTAATAAAAGTATAGAAGGTCTTAAATTTTTATTAGGAAGGAAGTACAAAAAAACTAGAATATTAGAGCAACAAATAGAGGAAATAAAGCAGAAACTAGAACCGTACAAAGAATCTCCAGATTTTAAGAAACTGGCTACGCAGATGAATAAAGATCTGATCAGTAAAGATTTAGAAGTACAACAGCGCAAGATGAAAAAATACCATCGTGATATAGAAGATTACAAAGGGGCACAAGTTTTTAAATGGCAGAAAAAAGTGGATCCCAGTCCATCCAGTTCAACGTATTCCACTCCAGAAAGAGAAGTGAGAATACAGGATCCAACTACAGCTTATGCCAACAACCCCCCAAGATGGGATGATAGAGAAGCCTATATTGAGAATAGATCACAACAAGGAGCTAGAACACCTCAATACGATCAGCGACAATATAGCAATTACACTCAACGGACTCCCAGACAACATTGGAAGAAACCTTTCAAGAAACACTTTAAAAAACCATATAACCATCGACCCAATAATGAAAGGAATCAGAGAGATCATAATAGACATACCTATTCTCAAGATACTTATAGAGAAAGAGAGAGAACCCCGATTTCAACCTACAATAGGTTTGAACCTCTGAGAGATCACCAAGAACATCACTATTATGACTCAAGACAATACCAACATCAAAATGAATATGACTATGATCGCCAGCGTCATTTTTTAGAGAGGGAGAGAAGGGACTACTCTCCACGAAGACAACCACAGAACCACTACCCCTCCCCCAGAAGAAGGACACAGGAAGACAGAATAAGAAACAGTCTGGAGCGAAGAGAGGACGGAGAGCGGGAAAGAGAACCCAAGCGAAAAAGAGAACAGTAGGAAGCAATGCGGTTAACCTGAGTGGTCATCCCATTTCTACTGATGAACTCTCCGTCTTAGACAAAGGATTGAAATACGCTCCAGTCAACAATTTAAACAAATTTAACACATACATTGGCATACTCAAATATGTGAGAAAAGTAAATGTTAAGAAATATTACCTTTCGAACCCATACAGAACAACCAATACGATAAGGAATACCTCTCCATTAATATCACACAGTACACTACGAAACAATTCAACTCTCAACCCCCAAGTTTCGGATAACCATCATGTGGAAGTGTTCAAGAAGCTGGTTCTTAAAGATCTAGAATCTCTGGAAGTCAAAAAAGTATCAGACCCGATACATATTAAAAAAGGTATCAAATCGCTTAAAGAGAGAAAGGACATTATTATTCGTCCAGCCGACAAAGGAGGAGCGATTGTGATACAATCAAAGGAACAATACCTGAATGAATTACAGAGACAACTACAAGACGACAAAACATACATTAGATTGTTGAGCAATCCGACAAATAAGTATAGAAAAGAGCTGGAACACTTGATAGAATTGGGCACAAGAAAAGAGATACTGAATAGGAAAGAGTCGAAATATCTTATTCCAGAAACATGCCGGATACCAGTTATCTACACCCTACCTAAAATTCACAAATCATTGGAAAACCCAACGGGTAGACCAATTGTGAATGGAATAGAGTCCCTTACATCTCGAGTAGGACAATACCTGGACCATTTTATTCAACCTGCAGTGCAACAAACACCAGCCTATTTGAAAGACACGAAGCATGTACTACAACTCCTAGACACACTACCAGTACTTGAAGGAAGAACAATATTAGCCACGGCAGATGTAAATTCATTATATACTATAGTACATCATTACGATGCATGTTCAGCAACCAAATGGCTCCTCAGAAAGTATAGTAATCTTGTATGCACACAGCGCAAATACCTTATAAAGTGCCTAGACTTTTGTTTAAAGTGCAATTATTTTTGGCATAATCATACATATTATAAACAGGCCATTGGTATTGCAATGGGTGCTAAGTTTGCACCGAGCGTGGCCAACGCGTTTATGGCACAATGGGAAGAGCAATCCATTTATGAAAACACCCCAGCAGAACTCACCTTATATAAAAGATACATTGATGATGTAATTATAGTCTGGAATGGGAAAAGAGAAGCACTTGAACAATTCCTGGAGAAATTGAACTCAAATGACAAAAATATCCGTTTGTCGTGGAACATCAACGAAAAGACAGTGGAATTCCTGGATCTCAGAATAAGTCTTGAAGGAGATAAAGTAGTAACCAAAACGTTTTTCAAAAATGTAGATGCGAACAGCTACCTTCCTACTAATAGCTGCCATCATAAATTATGGCTGTATAATATACTGAAAGGACAATTTGTCCGAATCAAGAGAAACTGCACAAAAGAGGAAGATTTCAAAGAACAAGCTAAGTTAATTGGATCCAGGTTCATAGAAAAGGGATATGAACACACATTGATAGAGAAACAAATCGAAGAAGTAAGGGGTATGGATAGAACAAAAATGTTAGAAACCCATCCAAAGAAAATGTTTTCACAGGAAACACCTACTTTAATTCTGGATTACAGTGTCCAACACAAACAAGTATCCAAAATTATTCAAAGACACTGGCATATTTTAAAAAACGATAAAGATTTGATTAAAATATTACCAGAATCACCCAATATCATATATAAGAGGGCACCGACCATCAGGAATATGGTAGTCAAAACAGTGATCGAACCCCCTCAACAAGTACCATACTCCTTCACTGGAAAAGGATTCTATCCATGTAGAAACTGTTATGCATGCAAACACGCCCAGAAATTGCAAGGAAAAAGAACAGAATTTACAGCCACTACCACAAATGAAACATATGAGATTAAAGATTTTATGGGATGCCACACTGAGGGAGTTGTATACGTACTTCAGTGTAGCTGTAAACTACAATATGTTGGACGTACGAAGAGGGCCCTTAAAGTCAGGGTTAAAGAACACATACAGAACATTAAAAAAGGAAATCCTAAACACAATGTGTCTAAACATTTTGCAGCAGTACACAACAAGGACCCCATACATCTTCAATTTTGGGGGATAGAAAGATATAAAAGTTCATGGAGAGGCACCCATAAAATTAGAAGTATTAGCCAAAAAGAATCATACTGGATACACACTCTACGCACATTAACCCCTAGAGGTATGAACGTGGAGTTCGATTTAAATAGTTTTTTAAGTAATTTTTAAGATCTCAGAAACTTATTTATGTCACTGGCTTTTAGACTTTACTATTGTGTATATCAATATTAATATTTTCTAGTAGGTTTTATGAACTACTTTACTATGCTTTATTTTAGAATTTACGATATCTATATTTCATATTGTGACGCTAATTAAATAGTCTATTGATTACCATACCTATTATAAAATAATGTAAGAGGCTCCTCCTTGGTGACTGAGGTTCACAGTTGACGTGCTTACTTTAAAACCCCAATGTCGATTCTTCATCATTCCACTATTTTAATGTAACCATATTATCAATATTCTTCCCCTATTTCTGTGTTAAACTTCTGTTATTATTTTTGTCACTTCAACACATATAGTGTTAAAATAATTTTGATCCACCCAAAAATGGCCGCCGACTGTAGTGGGTCAACCACCATAAAGATGGCCACCGTTATAGAGTTTTACCATCCACAAGAAAATGGCTGAGTTATATGTGACTCATTATTTATTTGTATGTCGACTGAGTTTCTAGTTTAAAATTATTTTATTTATACTTTTAGATATTTAACATTACCAATATCAATTGTCATTCGAGATAGAGCGTTAGTTTAAGTTTCAGCTTGATTCCTCCTCGTAGCGGCCGCGATCTATGTAGATTGCCACCTCTAAGATGGCCGCTGTCCCATAGAGAAAACATTACCACAATAAAAATGGCCGCTTCATTACTTCCGGTTTCACTATACAAATAGCATCCCTCTCAGGCCAATCCGGTTCCCCAGTTGAAGTCACGAGCGGTGACGCAACGCGTAGGGCGTGGCAGAGAGCTGACTATACCGGAAGTCACGTAAGGAGGCGCCTCGGACGCCGCTCCTTCCTTTTCATGTGAATTTTATCTGTTTTTATGTAAGAGACCACTTGTTTTTATACCCAATAAATGTATTATTCGAAATACTACACCATCAGAGGCCTCCTCTCTCCTCCCCCTCCTCCCACCGGGCTGTCACAGCCTAGGTGGAAATATTCCCAGTTTATTTTTATAGGTGCCTGACAGCAAGCAGAGGGGAACGCAGCCATTATTTGACCTAATCGCTACCATTCACAACAAGGAAAGATATACATTGATGCCTGTTTTTTCCTTCTCTGAGGTGAGAGTTTAGAGAGCCTGGTTGAGCCGCCAGTCGTTTTATTAAGATTATCATTATTATTACCAACACTCTATCTCCATATTCATTTTTTCTGCGACCACCATTGTTTATGAACTTTTTATTGTCATTTCTATGAACTGTTTTTTTGATATATCCATTTATTGGAAGTATCCTACACTATGCTGTTTGCAGTTTTGCACACCTGCTGCACATGTTTTGCATTTTTGCACATCTATTCGATTTGGTTTTTGATTTTTTACTGTGATTTTTTATTGTGACATATGAATTTTCAGCACAGTTATTTTTATTGATGCACTTTATTTAAGACTTGCCATCTCTCACACTCACATATTTATAGATCATTATTGTTAGATGTGATTACTATTTCTATGATAGATTTTATGCGCGAAATCCCTTTTATCTCTATTCATTTTTCGAGTGCCATGTGTACACTTGTCGATTTCGCTGCAATCATTTTAGATATCATCATAAGATTCACCCACTCCAAGTCTTTTTTTATTTAACTCACTTTGTGACTGTCACCACATTCACTTTTGTCTCACTTAAGCGCGAAGGACCTTAGTATTTATATTCTGCCAGCTTTTTCTTACTACATGTCTTGACCATCCCAGAAAAAAAGTACAAAAAATCCATAATACGTCACCTACCGAATGCTGCAAAATCCTGCATAACCTTGGATTGGAAAAACCAGCAACTGCCTAGTGTCAGTCGTTGGCTTCATAGGATGGAAGAAATTAATAATATGGAGGATTTAATATTTACAGCGCAGCATAAACGGGAAAACCTGGAGACTATAGAATGTCTGTCCTTTCTGAAAGGGGGAAAGAGATTATGGGTTCATGACTTTCTTAGCAGCCTTTGATCCGGACAAAGCCATGCCCTTGTTGTGAATTCATGAAGGAATACATTTTATATTTACTGGCAAAAAATATTAAAGTTTCTTAGGCCTCAAAAACTAGATAAACCATGGTTATTGCAGTTATTGAACTGTTGCCCTTTTGGAGACCTTTAGGACAAAATAGACGTTCTCATGTTTTTCCAAGTTTTTCTACTACATGAAATATTGAAGACTTTTACAAGCATGTATTGTGAGGAAAACTCGATGGAACAATGGCTGTTCCCATCACAAAACAAGGAGATATTTACATGGTATTAGTGAATAAACAAAAACTACCCTTACAGCCATAGGAAAACAAGGTTATACAGATGATTCTCACATAGAAATAACCTCACCTGGCCTAAACCTATTGTGTTCAAGTGAGGGACTGTTTAACCACTTGCTGCCGCATCGCTCGGGTCCCGGTGCGCGTGCCCGGCGGCCGCGATGTCCGCCGGGCACCCGCGATTGCCCGGTAACCGAGCAGGACCGTGGATCTGTGTGTGTAAACACACAGATCTACGTCCTGTCAGATGGGAGGAGACCGATGGTGTGTTCCTTGTACAGAGGAACACCGATCGGTCTCCTCCCCTCGTGAAACCCCACACAGTTAGAATCACTCCCTAGCAACACATTAACCCCTACAGCGCCCCCTCCTGGTTAACCCCTTCATTGCCAGTCACATTTATACAGTAATCAATGCATTTTTATAGCACGGATCGCTGTATAAATGTGAATGGTCCCAAAAATGTGTCAAAATTGTCCGAAGTGTCTGCCGCAATATCGCAGTCACAATAAAAATCGCAGATCGCCGCCATTACTAGTAAAAAAAAAAATAATAATAAAAATGCTATAAATCTATCCCCTTATTTTGTAGACGCTATAACTTTTGCGCAAACCAATAAATATACGCTTATTGCGATATTTTTTACCAAAAATATGTAGAAGAATACGTATTGGCCTAAAATTAGGAAAAAATGTGTTTTTTAAAAAAAAAAATTTGGATACTTAGTATAGCAAAAAGTAAAAAATATATATATTTTTTAAACTTGTCACTCTTGTTTTGTTTATAGCACAAGAAATAAAAAACGCAGGGGTGATCAAATGCCACCAAAAGAAAGCTCTATTAGTGGGAAAAAAATGATAAAAATTTCAGTTGGGTACAGTGTTGTATGACCGCGCAATTGTTATTCAAAGTGGGACAGCGCTGAAAGCTGAAAATTGGCTTGGGCAGGAAGGGGGTGAAAATGCCCTGTATGGAAGTAGTTATATAGCTAACACCTTGGCTAACAAAACCCATTGTGTGAATTTTAGGAACTGTTTAGACAAACAAGTCACCTCTAAACATCCAGTGGGAAAGATTTGAAGTTGGTGCAAGTCAAAAATATTTTAAAAATATCTATAAGGTTATTAGAAGTCATTTCAAACTATCTATGACATTGTAGGTCACATAGACATATTATAATTTTGGCATCTGCGGACCCAATAACTTTGGTATGAAGAAAATATATATGAAAGTGTGGTTTTATAAGTAGAAGTGTTTTAAGAAACTAATTAGTATTAGGAAAAACATATGATTATAATTATGTAAGACTGTAGCCTATGTTTAGATAAACAAATATTCGTTGGATATGCCAGAATTATACATGTATCCAGATGGATAATCATTTTTATGTAGTATTGATTAATATATATAACAACATGGGTCTTCATAGATAGACCATTTTTTATAGAGATACATTTATAGAGATACATATATCTAACCAAGTTATGTAATCGTGATTAATCAAGATTATACTGAGTGTGTTTTATATTAGACCAATTACCAGAATATTTAAAGGTATATACTATCCTTAAAATTATACACATTATGAAAATAGAACGTATTAACTTAAAAGGATAGACTCAAAACACATGTAAGACACCTGGTAGTTGAAGGTGGTATTATTTGAACTCACTAAATTTACGAGAAAGGTAAATGATTACGTTTATAACCAATAGAAAGAAGCCACGTCCTTTTGGGCAGAGCCATTATAATTTTTATGGTCTTATTATCTGAAATGGTATTTAGAGGCAAGTGAGATGCCAGAGAGGGGGAGAAAGGGAGAGAAAAAAAGATGGAGAGGAAGTGAGCTCAGGGGGAGAGCTCAGAAGGAAGCTCAGGAATCCATCCTGAGGGGGGACACTTGGAGATACACACATTCCCAGACTGACACTCATGCACCATGCATACATACATATCTTTACATTCATGAAGATTCCTCAACACCTAATACTTAGAACTAGGAGGTCACAAGAAGTAAATCCTCTTTAAGAGTACCAATTTTGAAACTACGGCAGCCATCTTGACTCTGGTAACCAGCCAATAGGAACAGTAACCATCCTGGAATGGGTAATTATGTCATGTTGATTTTATCTTGTATGTTCTCTCAAGTATTGATATGTTCTCTCAAATATTGAATATTATACAATTGATAATCATTCTCCCGAATCAATAACCGCCTTGTAGATTTTTCTCTAAAGATTTACATTTTCATTATATTTTTCTTTTTGCATAGTTGCCACATTTATTGACAAAACAAACGTCTAATTTATTTCACATTTTAACCACTTACCTGCAGTATAGTAACGGTTGTACGTGTGAAATACAGACATTCTGTATAATTGTCAAGTTCACAAGGTTATTGATTCTACCGAGAAGTTATCATGGTGGTATTATGTCAAAGGGACGGTACGCCCATTTTTGCAAGTGTTTTTATTGATTTTCAAGACGTTCATGTAACACAATCGGTATCTTAATTTTATGTGATTATTTGTGTTTGTTAACCAATAAATGACTATTTCGTTTGATCACCTGTCTTCGTGAATAAGTTTCACATGCATAGACTGTGTCATATAGATTGATTTTGCATCTTAAAAAAATCTTCGTTAAAAATTACTCAATAATAATTATTGTGCGGGAAACCTGTCCTTAAAAAGGCACATACTTATTATGACTGCTTATTCACGACATCCTGTTACTGGATATCACCTTAAAATCCCAGTACTCCTCATCCTCCACTTTTTTTTTTTTTTCCTCTTCTTTTTTCTTTCTCCCTTTCTGGCTTCTCTTACTCTACCTCTACTTGCTTACTACCCTATAAAAAATATAAAAAAGAAAGTGAACGTTTCTTAACGTTTGTTTGATACACCATTGGAAATACCATTGTCCACATATTGTTGTTGTACTGTATTGGATCTGCCTGTTTCTAACCTTTAAAAAAAAATATTCCAAAAAAAAAAAAAGTTATTCAGACTCGTGATTCTCATTTTATCCAGAATCATGCAGCTCTACTGTGGACAAGGGCAATAATATTAAGCCCTGTGTGGAGAACCTCTTTATTTTAGACCATGTATCTTTATTTGAGAGAAAAAAAAGCTGCAAACTTTTGTCAACTTTGGAAAGTCAACTGGTTGATTTTTTTTTACCAGGAGCACGGGCAACATTCTCTGAGTGTTAATGAGCTACAAATTGGTAGGGTAAGGCACGCTGAAACTTCTGGTTCTCTGTAGGCCTGCAGGCTGCTCAAACATGACTGCCACAAGCATTAGCTGAGTTTTAAAAACTACAGCAGCATGTGGTAAGAAGCGCTAATGATGATCTAAAGGCTCAGCAAGGCTGTTGCATCAGGGCCGGCTGACTCATTTATTGCATCGGTCGAAAGACGTGTTACAAATGCACCGGCAACATTTGCCAATATCTCCTGAAAGAGAGATTGGGGCATTCTGAATGTTCTTGAAGCAGGCAAAACTAAGATATAGGGCAAAACGCTGAATAATTTATTAGTAACGTGGAAAATGAAACGCATCCAGTACACTTTAAGGCTACTAAACAGCAGTGCCATCCTTTCATGCCCTTAACCCTATCAGTACGAGGAATTATTGCAGGACAGCCTGCTAAGCGATGACTGAAATCTGATTTAATTTCAACCATTTTTAACTTGCTGGCTATATATTCTTCATGATCTCAAAGTAATATTTAATCACCTTTCAATGCTGTGAATGCCCAGTTATGGGTGACTTGTACACATATTGTACCCATATCAATGCAATCATGTCCTACTCTGATTTTAACTGCTGGCCATGTACACCATAGCTTAACCATCTCAATACAGAACACTTACACCCCCTTCCTGCCCAGGCCATTTTTCAGCTTTCAGTGCTGTCACACTTTTAATGACAATTGTGCGGTCACTCTAACCATGTGAAATTATTATAAATTTCATCTCCTGGGTTGTTTATTTTTTCCTTAAAAAAAAAAAAAAAAAAAAAAAAAAAAAAGACCAAAAACATTTTGGGAAGAAAAAAAAAATTCTTATGCCCCGTACAAACGGTCGGACTTTGTTCGGACATTCCGACAACAAAATCCTAGGATTTTTTCCGACGGATGTTGGCTCAAACTTGTCTTGCATACACACGGTCACACAAAGTTGTCGGAAAATTTGATCGTTCTGAACGCGCTGACGTAAAACACGTACGTCGGGACTATAAACGGGGCAGTGGCCAATAGCTTTCATCTCTTTATTTATTCTGAGCATGCGTGGCACTTTGTCCGTCGGATTTGTGTACACACGATCGGAATTTCCGACAACGGATTTTGTTGTTGGAAAATTTTATATCCTGCTCTCAAACTTTGTGTGTCGGAAAATCCGATGGAAAATGTCCGATGGAGCCCACACACGGTCGGAATTTCCGACAACGCGCTCCGATCGGACATTTTCCATCGGAAAATCCGACCGTGTGTACGGGGCATTAGTTTCTGTCAGTAAATTTTGTAAATAAGTAATTTTTCTCCTTCACTGATGGCCACTGATAGGCTGCACTGATGGGCACTGATGCAGTGGCACTTATGGGCACTGATGAGGAGGCACGAATATGCCGCATTTATGGCACTGATAGGTGGCACCGATATGTGGCACTGATAGCCAGCACTGACTGGCATCACTAATGGCCACTGATTGCTGGCACTTGTGGGCACCGATTGCTGGCACAGATTGGTGGCCATTGTGGGCACTGATTTCTGGCAGTGGTGGGCAATCATTGCTGGTACTGGTGGGAACTTAATTGTAATCTGGGCACTGATGATCAGTACCCCGATTACACACCTAGCTGTCCCCTGTGAGGAGATGCCGCTGATCGGCTCTCCTCTATTCACACTGTCAGTGTGAGGCCAGGAGCACCAATTATCAGCATCTCCATGTTTGCATGTGACCAGGTGTGATTGGACACAGCCGATTACATGGTTAAAGAGTCGCGGCTATTTACACAGATTGGGGCCACGATCGCCGGGGTGCGCGAGAGTGGTCGTTCTGGGAGGTCGTCATATGACGTCCACCCAGAACGAGAGCAGCAACGCCCAGCCATCATTTGACGGTGGGTGGGCAGCAAGTGGTTAAAGTGATAAAAAAAAAATAACAAACATGGCATACTTACCTGCTCTGTGCAGTGGTTTTGCACAGAGCAGCCCCGACCCTCTTTTTCTCACCACAATATATACGTTTAGGTATGGCAGCAGTTATACCGGGATCATGGTTGAGACTACAACTGTGATCCCTGTAACATTTTTTAGTGCCGGTGACCCACCCGCCGCCTCTACCGGGCTCTCCCGCATGATCGGGAAGCCCAGTAACAATGCGGCCTGCAGCATCCAGCTCCGGACTCACAGTGAGAGGAACTGAAGTTGTTGCTCCCACTGTGTGATGTCAGAACTTGAAAGCGACAACTATGTCGTCACTTCCGGCTCCTGCTCTTGTTTAATGGCCCCAAAGAGTGACATGTTTGGTATCCATATACTCGGTGTAACATCATCTTTTATATTTTACCTAAAGAAATGGTATAATATTGTGTTTGTGTTCAGGTGTATTTTATCACAAAAAATGCATTTGAAAAAACGCTGTGCAAATACCTGTGTACATAAAAAATTGCAACACGCACCATTTCATTTTCTAGGGACTTTGCTTAAAAAAAATATATATGTTTGGGGGTTCTGAGTAATTTTCTTGCAAAAAAAAAAAAGATACATTTTACACGTAGGAGAGAAGTGTCAGAATAGGCTTGGGAAGCAAGTGGTTAAAGAAGTCTCAGTAGAGAAACTGTGCATATGCAGTGCAACTTTCTGGGAGGGAATCCATAGATGCCCTCCCAGAATCCCCCGCATGTCTATCGGCGCAGCCTCATCAGAGCACATTAGTGAAGAAGTAAAATTACTTTATTTATAACAGAAACTTAGAAAAACTATTTTTTTCAAAATTTTCAATCTTTTTTCGTTTGTTTAGCAAAAAATAAAAAACCTAGTGGTGATTAAATACCACCAAAAGAAAGCTCTAGATTTCTTGAAAAAATGATAATTTCATTTGGGTACAGTGTTGCATAACCACGCAATTGTCATTCAAAGTGTGACAGCGCTGAAAGCTGAAAATTGGTCTGGGCAGGAAGGGGGTAAGAGTGCCCAGTATTGAAGTGATTAAAGAAAAATTCCAGCCAAAACATTTATTTTGGTAGAGTGGAAAAGTGATAAACCAGACAGGTTTTTTAATGATGTCACCAATGGGGAGATTTCTCTTTCTGCTTGTGTCAGCACCATGATGCTTTTCAAAGTGAGATGAAATTCCACCAGCTTTCACTGGAACAATCACCCCTGATGACAACCATAACTTAATTGCTTTAATTGCCTCTCCTGGTAACATGGGTCCTCAGGAGAAATATTTATAGGGGACATTATGATAGTTTGGTCTGCATATCAAAGAAGTCTACTGTAATATGTATCTTCATGGTTACAGTTTGCAGTGTTGGACTACCCTGCATAAAGCCTCACTGCTTCCAACACTTCATCCATTCTGCCAGGAGGTGAGCACCTCTGACATAAAATGTACAGATTGAAGGCAGCTCAGCTAACCATTGCCCAACTCTGGTCTGTAAACATGACTTCATAGGCAACTGCCAATGCCAGAGCAGATGGAGCACTAGAAGCCAAAAACAAAGCACCCACACACAAGCTGAACAATGCCAACACCAATGCCACAGGTGAGACCATTTTCTTGAATTCTGCCCTATTAAACTAGCAAAGTCCATTCATTAACCAGGGCTTTTCCTTTCAAGCTGAATGCTGTGATATGCAAATATTGTCCAAATACAAGAGATGTGTATTCTTACTTAAATCTTGGTGTGCTTTGTGTGTTTCTTCCTAATCTGTGCAGTAATCCAGCATAACTAACTTTCCATTGCAGAAACTTCTTGCATTAAGACCAACTGTTGCTGCTCCCTCTGTTTTGTGTAGGGCGATTTGTCTTCTTTGCAAACTTTACAGTTGGCTTTCTGTAGGTAACCTGTAGTGAGGAGAGCTGCGGGGTCTCCCTGACAGCTCTGGTTTCTCCACAGGTTTTATTATAATCTTTTGCTGCGGCAGGGGTTAATATAACTAAGGTAGCTGCAAGAGGGACGCCTCAACATAGCCCGATTATTCTTGTCGATTCCCTTCAGCTTCTTCATTCATAGTAGTCGTACTATAGCTTCTATCAATGAAACCTGATCTCCGAATGGAAGACAGGCAGATGATTGAAAGGTCCTCCTCTCCTCCATTCAGAATTCCTTTTTATTCATGGAAGCCATTGTATGTCGTCTACAAATAAAGGAGTTTGGCAGAAAGGGTGGGCATAGTCAGATGCTCTTGATGAGTGGGTATGGCAGGTCCTCAGATCTATTAACCTCTGCCACACCAGAAGATTACAGTGATGGAGGTGGAGTCTACGTCGGAGGATTTCAGGGAATGTAGAAGTATAACAAGGGACACATTGGAGTAATAGCAAGTAATGCCCCTTGTGGTGATTTTTTTTTTACTTGGGCTTTAAGTTCAAAATATCTCACCGGGGCAGTTGATGTACAAGATGGGGTATTTAACGCTTTAGCAACTAATGCAAACTGCAATATAAGAAGAACACTGCAATGACACTAACAAGGCTGCAGATGAACACTGATGAGGCTGCATTGATGGGCATTTTAATGTAAGTTTTTTTTCCTTAAAATTCTCTCCTAAACTTGGGGTGCGTGTTATACGCCGGCGCGTGTTATACGCCGATAAATACGGTAATTAAAAAGCCAGAGATTGTTCTAAAATGATGAGTTAATGGAAGGACCAAACACAAGTAAGTGAAACAGCCAGTTTTGTTGGAAGAAAAATAAACATTGCTTTCAAGTCAACTGTCTACATTGCAATAATTTAACAAACTTGACTGCAGGTTTCTGACAGTTCTGTGGATAGCTGGGTCTATTCGACAAACATACTGAAAATGAAAACCAGGTTGTGTCTACAAAACAGCCCGTGCTGCAATAATTTTTTAAGCTTTACCGCTACTAGAGGGTTCCCTTAAAGAAAACAAGTCATGATTGCACCTATGCAAAGTCCTAAACTTATGCAAGAAGTATAGACTTTCTTATGAAACATTTTACTGAAATTTTTAAATTATATATATACACACACACATATATATATATATATACACACACACACAGTGAGGGGGAAAAGTATTTGATCCCCTGGTGATTTTGTGTGTTTTCCCACTGACAAAGAAATGATCAGTCTATAATTTAATGGTATTTTTTTTTTTTTTTTAACAGTGAGAACAAAAAAAAAAACAGAAAAACGCATTTCAAAAAAGTTGTCACTTGATTTGCATTTTAATGAGTGAAATAAGTATTTGACCCCTTTGCAAAACATGACTTAGTTCTTTGTGGCAAAACTCTTGTCACAGAGGTCAGACATTTCTTGTAGTTGGCCACCAGGTTTGCACACATCTCAGGAGGGATTTTGTCCCACTCCTCTTTGAAGATCCTCTCCAAGTCATTAAGGTTTCGAGGCTGACGTTTGGTAACTCGAACCTTCAGCTCCCTCCACATATTTTCTATCGGATTAAGGTCTGGAAACTGGCTAGGCCACTCCAGGACCTTAATGTGCTTCTTCTTGAGCCACTTCTTTCTTGCCTTGGTCTTGTGTTTTGGGTCATTTTCATGCTGGAATATCCATCCATGACCCATTTTCAATGCCCTAGTTGAGGGAAAGTTTCTTACCCAAGATTTGACGTACATGGCCTTCGTCCATCATCATAATGTTTCCACCTCCATGTTTGACGGTGCAGATGGTGTTCTTGGGGTCATAGTCAGCATTCCTCCACCTCCAAACACAGCGATTTGAGTTGATGCCTCGATTTTGGTCTCACCTGACCACAACACTTTACACGGGCCTGTACATGTGCTTTCTTGAGCACGGGGTCCTTGCAGGCGCTGCAGGATTTCAGTCCTTCATGGCATAGTGTGTAATCATTTGTTTTCTTGGTGACTATGGTCCCAGCTGCCTTGAGATCATTTACAAAATTCTCCCGTGTAGTTCTGGGCTGATTCCTCACTGTTCTCATTATCACTGAAGCTCCATCTTGCATGGAGCCCCAGACCGAAGGAGACCGACAGTTTTTCTGTGTTTCTTCCATTTGTGAATAATCGCACCAACGGTTGTCACCCCTCTCACCAAGCTGCTTGGCGATGGTCTTGTAGTCCGTTCCAGCTCAATGTAGGGCTGCAATCTTGTCCCTTTGACAGTTCTTTGGTCTTGGCCATGGTAGAGAGATTGGAATCTGATTGATTGCTTCTGTGGACAGGTGTCTTTTATACAGGAAACAAGCTGAGGTTAGTAGCACTCCCGCTAAAGCGCCTGAAAAACGCCCCAGTGTGAAAGGGGTCTCAGTGTGAAAGCAAGATTGAGGGAAAGTTTCTTACCCAAGATTTGACGTACATGGCCCATCATGATAATGTTTCCACCTCCATGTTTGACGGTGCAGATGGTGTTCTTAGGGTCATAGTCAGCATTCCTCCACCTCCAAACACAGCGATTTGAGTTGATGATTGATTGCTTCTGTGGACAGGTGTCTTTTATACAGGAAACAAGCTGAGGTTAGTAGCACTCTCGCTAAAGCGCCTGAAAAACGCCCCAGTGTGAAAGGGGTCTCAGTGTGAAAGCACTCGGGCTTTCACATTGGGATTGCAGATGAGGCTTCTTTCAGGCACTTTACAGCCGCTTTTTTAACGCTAAAGCGACTGAGAAACGTCCCAGTGTGAAAGGGGTCTAAGAGAGTGCTCCTATTCTCAGCTAATTACTTGTATAGAAGACACCTGGGATCCAGAAATCTTGCTGATTGATAGGGGACCAAATACTTATTTGGCTCATTAAAATGCAAATCAAATTATAACTTTTTTTCTGGATCCTCAGAGAGTTCTTTGCCATGAGGTGCCATGTTGAACTTCCAGTGACCAGTATGAGAGAGTGCGATAACACCAAATTTAACACACTTGCTCCCCATTCACACCTAAGGCCTTGTAACACTAACGAGTCACATGACACTGGAGGGGGAAAATGGCTAATTGGGCCCAATTTGGACATTTTCACTTAGGGGTGTAATCACTTTTACTGCGAGCAGCAACAAACATTAATGGCTGTGTGTTGAGTTATTTTGAGGGGACAGCAAATTTACACTGTTATACAAACTACAATCACTACTTTACATTGTAGCAAAGTGTAATTTCTTCAGTGTTGTCACATGAAAAGATATAATAAAATATTTACAAAAATGTGAGTACTCACTTTTGTGAGAATATATATATATCTCCAGAGCACCTGTGGGGTCTGCAAAGTTGTTAAAATTTGTTAAATCCCACATTTCCTTTTCCTGATTTGTGCCTGTATTGCTTCTATTGAGTGAAATCCCTTGTATTCCTGCCAGTCCCCCTGGTTTCTTATTAAAAACTGACCACACTGAGCAGGAGAACAGACCGTGGGCAGTTCTCTAGCAATGCTGGAAACTCAGTGTGCTCTCCTCCAACTATCAGACTTGTCCCCACACCCCACCCCTGCACAACCATTCACTGGGTAGATCAGTGTGCTGCTTCTTCTCCTCCCCTAGCTCTTATGCAGCTGAGAACAGAGGGAATGTAATAACTTATAAATAAGGGGGAAAAGGGTATTCATAGTGTGCGTTTTTTATCTACACATACACACGTTTTGCCTTTCATTTCTGTTTTAAACTGAATGGGTATTTTTTTTTCTTTTACAAATTAACATTCTTTATTCAAGAAAAGTAATGGTTACAAGATATTAGCAGTTATGATGCAATCATTGTACAGTTATAAAGAGAAAATGATATAAAACAGAAAGCATTAGGAATAATAGTGCCGACATAGATGAGTGTTGACATTAACATGACACGTCCTAACTTCACTAATGTACTGTAAGAAGAATTTGCCCTGCATTCTCCCAGTTCAGACGGGGTCTTCTGCCATCTCATTACATGTGGAGGCCTTTTCCATCCAGGCATCCCAATTTTTTTCCATATTTGGCAGGACATCCTCTATGAGCATAAAGCACTTTTGTGTAGGGTAGCACGTTATTGATTGCGGCTATCCACTCTTGGACAGTAGGTGGTAGTGCCCTGAGCCACTTTTGTGCTATGAGCAGTCTAGCTATAAACAGTGTTTCCTGTAGGAATATGTGGTGGAACTTATCAGAGTCTGGGAACACGCCCAGTATACATTGTTTAGGGCATAGTGTAAAGGGGACCCCATCTTCTCATGTATAAATTTCACTATTTGGGACCAATAGTCCTGTATTGTCAGACAGGACCACATAATATGGAAGAAGGTGCCTGTAGAGCCTTCGCATCTGGGGCATAGTGGACTATAATTGTCTCTATATTTGGCTAAGCAGCGGGGGGGGTCAAGTAAGACCTATGTAAAATATATAGTTGTGTAAGACGTTCTGATAATTTGGGGGAGACCTTTTTGCATGCATCTAATACTTCTTACCATTCGTCCTCCTCAATCTCCCCATGTCCCCAGTCCATCTGTCTTTTAATTGGTAGGCGAGAGCCGTAGCAGTTGGGCGTAGGAGATAATTGCAAAATGTAGAGATTCGTTTTTGAGACTCCGACCCGGATATTACACTCAGATTATCTAGTTGTTCTAGGTTTGGGGGGGCGTCTTGGAATTGGGTCTGAAGGGTGTGGCAGAGCTGGAGGTAGCGAAAATGCATTAAGTTGGGGAGGCCGAATTCGTCCTTAAATTGCTGGAACGACTTCAGGATATTTCCACAATAAATGTCTGTTAGGTATACCACTCCCCTAGTGATCCAAAGGCTCCTAAAGGGGTGTCTGCTTATGTGTAAGGGGGGTCCTGAGTTTGCGCCTCACCACCTCCCACACCTTACACTGATTGTATAGTAAACCCTTTTGACTTTCCAAGGTCCAGGGGTTACCAGGATCCCTAAGGAGAAGTTGGAAGGGAGAGCATACGAGAGCCAAATATCGATCCTTATCTCCCTTGTCCAGATTAAAAAAATGAGATAGTTGTGCTGCCAGATAATACAGGTTAAAAGTCCGGTAGAGCTGTACCCCCTAAATCAGTGGGGTTCTTCAGCACTTGCCAGTTTGTGACGAGCTTTACCACACACAAATTAATTTAGAATGGCTTCTAGGGACTTGAAGATTCACAGAGGTATATACACTGGAGCATGCTATAGGACATATAGAAATTTAGGTAAGAGAGATATTTTAATTATATTTTTGCGGCCTATGATGCCCAAAGGTAGTCTGGTCCATGTCTGTGTTTTCGTTTTTAGGATTGTAAATAGGGGTTCTAAATTCAGTTTAATGTAGTCTTCTGGGTAATTATAATGCCGAGGTATTTCATAGAGCTAACACGAATCAAAGGGGAAGAAGCTTGCGTCTCTTTTGGAGCCCCTATGTCTAAGGGAAGAATCTGGGATTTGTCGCAGTTGATCTATAGGCCTGAGTATCATCCACATTGTTTTATTACATCTAGAGCTGTCATTAGAGAAGGTCCAGCGTCTTCTAGGTATAGCAACATGTCGTCTGCGTATAAGCTAACCATTTCTGTCAGTTGTCCGCAGCGTAGACCCCTGATCCCAGGATGTGCACGGAGGGATGTTGCTAGCGGTTCCACCGCGAGGGCATATAATAGGGGGGAGAGGGGACAACCCTGACGCGTGCCCCTGGACAGGGGGAAGGTATCTGAGATTTTACCATTGTCCAAGATCCTGGCACCTGGAGCCTGATAGAGAAACTGAATCCATTTAATAAAATTGGGTCCGAAGCCAAACCGGGCCAGACATTCCCAGAGATAGTCCCATTCCACTGAATGGAATGCCTTTGCGGCCTCTAGGGACACTACAAGTCTGGAGCCTATTCAGTCATGTTCAGCCTGTAGATTCATGTAGAGTCTACGCAGGTTAAATGCTGTGTTTTTTGCAGGCATAAACGCAGTTTGGTCTGAGTGGATAAGATTCAACTTCACCTTATTTAGCCTTAGCGACAGGATCTTGGCCAATATCTTAAGGCTCAGTTGAAGGAGGGAGATTGGGCGGTATGATTCGGGGAGTTCTGGATCTTTGCTCATGCAGTTTGGGGACTAGGATCTCACTATAGGTCGTGTAGAATTCAAAGGGGAGACCTTCTGAGCCAGGGGCCTTGGACGGGGTGAGGTGGGACATTGCTTCCGCAATATCGTCTTTGGAGATGGGAGTCTCCAGCATCTCGACCCGAGAGGAAGTTAGCTTAGGGAAATCAACGGTGGATAGAAATAGAAACTAGAACCTCTTTAGGGTTGTTAGTGGTAGGCGAGTAAAGGAATGCGAAGAATGAGCGAAACTCCTCGGCCACCATGTCTGGGTCACATATTAGTTGGCTGGCTGCATCTCGTAAAGAGACTACAGTGGGTGGTTTATGCTCCAAGTGTGCCAAGTAGGCCAATAGGCTTCCTGCTCGCTCCCCATACCCGTATACCCTTTGTTTGCTATAGTAGATTTTCCTTTCTGCTCTTTCAAAATGGGGGCTGTTCACTATCCGGGCCTGCAGTTTTATCTGGTCTGCCATCTCTGGCATGGGGTTGTTAGAAAAAGCTTTCTCCACTTATGCCATTCTTTGTCCTGCCTGTTTGACTACCTGGGTAGAGGTCTTCATGTATCTAGAAATACGTTGGGAGAGTATCATGCGAGCATGGGATGAGTCCCATACAATTTCGAATGGGGCTGAGTCACTACTGGCCTGAAAAAAAAATTTCCACTTGTCCCCAGCTTCTTCCATATCTGGGACAACTGATAACCAAAGGGTTAAGTTATCAAACATATGAAGAGGGAGGGGAGTTGAGTTCTATCCAATATGGCGCATGGTCAGATAGTATGTGTGGGCTAAATCCCACGTAACTCAGAAGTGGCAGGAGGGAATGAGAGATTAAAATTAGATCTATACATGACATGGTATTGTGCGTTGCTGTGAAGCATGAGAAATTATTGTCATTTGGATGGCTATGTCTCCAGGTATCTATCAATGCAAATTCGTTCAGGAGTTTCCAGAATCTCGTGTGGGAATGTGCGGGGTTGATTGGAGGCACTGAGGCAAGTCTATCTATACTGGTGTCAATCACAGTATTAAAGCACAGCATATTCCTAGTGGTTTTAATCGTTTTCTTCAGGCATTTTGCAAGCTTTGTTTTTGAACATGTATTAAGCTTCTGGTGATTGTTTTCTGGGCTGGACAAGGGGAGGAGAGGAGTCCTTTAAGCGCAAAAACGCACACAAATGCATGTTACGCAATTACAGATGCACGCATTAAAGTCAATAGGGGTAAAAGCCAACTGAATACACTAGAAAAAGCTCATGTACTCTTTTGAGCGTAGGGCAGAGTGTTAAAAGTGAAACTGTCAACAGGAACAGTTAGAAAGCAATTTTTTTATCTCTTATGGTGTACACTGCCCACAGCATAACGCAATGTATGCTTCCTGGCCCTTTTATATTAAAATACATTCATATGGTACAGAGACTGCAGGCAGATGCAGGGACAATGAAACTTCAGCAAGCATGTGCAGGAGTTGCATCATCAGTGCTTGCCCAATTGCCAAGAAAAAAAAAAAAAGAAAAGAATAGGACACCTGACCCAGAACAAGAAAAGAAAAATAGCATTGGAAGCAAAAAAAAAGAAGTCTCAGTTGGCAAGTGTGATTAAAGTGAGGTCAGACTGAAATGCAGAGAGAACAGGAGCAGTTCCGAACACCATGCCACCCTAATTTTCCCTAGGATTCGCAAGCCGGTAACAAAGACAGCCTCTGGAGCAGTGGGGATGCCTAAGTAAGATGAGTATATACAGCAGAGGATGGGCCAATTAAGTAAACCTCTTGATCTGTCCTACATGAGCAAAGAACAAGATTACTTCAAGCCTAAATTTCTATATTTGTGCATAAGCCAATTGGTGAATGGTTCTCTTGGGCCTATTATAAGTAATATTCTTTATCATGCTGCTCATAATTGCATTGAAAAGGAAAAAAAAAGAAAGAAAAGTATACAATGTACAATCTTTAGGGTGTGTTAGGGCCTACAGTTTCTTTTTTCATCCTAAAATGTGTTTTTCAGGAAGTGTTATCCATGTTCTTGCCTTTAAAAAAAGTAAAGAATTCTAATCTGTCCGTTGCTCGTACGATATACTGTACTAAAATGGCCTAAACATGTTTTGTACTGTGTTTCTGTGAATTCTATAGGCCAGTAAAGCAAGCAGGAATGTGGTAATAAGCAATCAAGACACGTTTTCTGTGATATCTTGCAGTGCAGAGGTCCAAACAGTTATTTACTTTCACGGTTACTCTGTGTTTGCCATGGTACTTCTGCAGTAGCTAAATGCAATCTATTGCTGGAAACCACTTTTACTGTTAAGGGGGCCTCAAGGCCCTGTGCTTTGTGATTTGTATTTATTTCTGAATAACCTAACCCTACAAAAATCCTGCCTCTCCCATGATGCTCAGCAGCTGGCTGGTTCAACAGACGGCAGGCCAAATGTTACTCATCCACCTACCTTTAGACTCTGAATATTTCCATAATTAAACATGGGCACATTTATATGCACGTATTAAATATTTCAGAAGGAGAAGGCGCAGCTGAATACAGAGAGACCCTCACTCTGCGGCGTCTGGCTGGTTGCAGATGGCTCTCATGCAATTGAATTAAAGCCCATTCTTACATCTCCCACCACAAACAGGAGGGGTCAATCAAGATGTAGAGCAAAGGGGGAGAAAAATGTAATTACACCTGTGGCCCCAACTAAAGCTGCTGATGAAAGGCTTTTAAATATGCAGATGATTGACAGAAGCAGTGACATTACAAGGTTACTGACACCTTGATAAGATACAGTGGGACCCCTCGCTGGCTGCGGCCTCTTGTCAAAGCAGGACTGACAGTTACAGGTTCCATCCTTCACACTCTCCTTGTAACCAAGTGCAACTCCATCTGAGCAAGATATTTCAGGAATCACAGTGCCTGTTCACAGACAAGTCAATCCTGAAAAGTCTCCAAAAAGAAAACTCAAGCATCCTAGAAAACGCATAGAAAAAGGACAGACATGTGTTAGGATATGAGGTTTGATGGATGTGTCTATGAATAAAACCTCATGTGTAAGAGCTTGTGTTAAAGTACATAAAAAATGACTATGTAAAAGATGTATGGTGCAGTTAAGAACATTGGTCATAAGAAAAATAAGGAGATAAGGCTATGGATTTCCTACTGAAGATACTAGTTGCCTGGTTGTCCTGGGCTTTAATACTTTCTTAGAAACTGCTTGAGAGAAAACATGCAAGTCCTATCACAATAAAGTCGAACCTGTATATTTCTCAATAGCCACAAAGGATATCATTCTTTGTGAGCACCAAATGTCTTTTCAAGACTAGTTAATACCTTGTAAGAGCATGCATAATAAGGTGCATGTACTGAGCCTATTTGATCTTCAGGATTCCCCCAGCCTAAGCAATATGCCTCAAATTGTCCACATCTGGAGCGCTATTCTACCACCAAGGCCTTCCCTAATGGAAAGTGTATGGCAGGATTGTGCTGGAGCTCCATAATAGGATAGGTCCAGGCCTCCAGGCTATTGAGTGCTGCCCAGCTTAGAGTCTCCTGAAGATCCTTTGGACCTGTTCCCATTTCTTACTTAAAGTGATTGTAAAGTCTTGTCATACTTACCTTACCTGTGCAGGGGTTGTGCACACAGCAGCCCAGATCCTCCTCCTCTTCTCGGGTCCCTCTTCGGCTCCTGTCGAGTGCCCCTAAAGCAAGCAGCTTGCTATGGGGGCACCTGAGCCGAGTCACAGCTCCCCATGTCCATTCAGAAATGGAGCCCCAGTTCGTCTCCGCCCCTTTCTCTCCTGATTGGCTAACTGAGTTTGATTGACAGCAGTGGGAGCCAATGGTGCCACTGAAGAAATGGAGCCCCAGTTCGTCTCCGCCCCTTTCTCTCCTGATTGGTTAACTGAGTTTGATTGACAGCAGTGGGAGCCAATGGTGCCACTGCGGTGTCTCAGCTAATCAGGAGGAAAGTCACGGACGGCAGAGGAACTCATGGACATCGCTGGTGAGAGATGGAGGGCCAGGGGACAGATGCTGCATCCACCTAGGTAAGTATGATGGGGGGAAAAAACCCTAAAGCCATACTTCTCTTTTAAAGCAGACATCAGACTCACAGGATTTGCAGTTCTGCAAAGTAATATATCCTAAACGAATATCACATTTAGTGTTTTTAGTCATTTCAGAAGACTAAGTTAAAACATAATATACTGAGGTTCTGTTAGAATGGTATTCTGGCCTTATGTTTAATTAATGAAGACAGACAATAATTATTTCTAATGCAAATGACAATGTAGTGTAATCATACAGTGAGCCATAACGTTGGCACTAGGCACTGAATAGCCTGGTGTGTGCCCATGCATAAACAGAATAAGCAGATGTCTTGTGACATCAGTTATGGCATCATAGCAGGCCCTCCAACCTCTTCTCGTGTGTCACCCCGCAGTCACAACACAGTCAATACAGAACCACAGCAAACTGTCTGACAATTTATGCTCTGCTCTCCGGCTATGTCAAGAATGGTTTCTGCGATTTTGTCGATTCATTTGGCAGGTAATCACCTGCAGTTCATGAGCGTTCATTAGGGTTAGCACGCTGAATACTGCCACAGGGCTGAGATAGAAAGACTGCAGATGTCTGGACTCCAAGCAAACAGATTTATAGGTGGACTGACTTACTGCTAATCTCTATTCAGTATATGCTATAATAAAACATACATGTAAGGCAAATACAGGCTCTGAAATCTGAAACATTCAATTGATGACATAAAAGTGAGCCTTTATTTGTTAAAGTTACAGAGAAACCAACTCAGTGTGTGTAAGTAATATCCAATTTTATGAGCTTAAAGTGGAGCTCCAGTCTCACCCAAAAAATTAAATGTCAGCAGCTACAAATACTATAGTAAATATAAAGACTCTTACCCGTCTAGGGAGGGGGTAAGTGGGGGGGGGGGGGATTTTGACAAGTACCCAACCCACTTGAGCTCCAACCGCCTGGGTGATCAGAAGCGGAAGTTCTCCTCCCTCCCTGCAGTCTTCTGGGACACGTGACAGGTCCCAGAAGACTGTGGGACCAATGAAAATGCGCATCGCGGCTCGTGCATGCACAGTGGGCACCCGGCTGTGAAGCCGAAAGCTGTCCACAGTTAAGATGCCGGCGCCAGGGACAGACGACAGAAGGGGAAACCGGCTGAGGTGAGCCCATTGCTGGATTGTGGGACAAGTGAGTGCCGGTTTAAAAAAAGTGAGCAGCTCAGTTTCTGTAGCTGCTGACTTTCAATTTGTACACAGGAGACTGGAGCTCCTCTTTAAAGGGGAGGAGGCAAACAAGCGGAACTTCACCTTTTGTGTCCTGCTTTAAACACCAGTTGCTGTGAAGAGCAATTTAAAAACACATGCTAGAACCTGCATATAGTGGGGTTGATTTACTAAAACTGGAGAGTGAAAAATCTGGGGCACCTGTGCATGGTGGCCAATCAGCTTCCCACTTCAGCATGTTCAACTAAGCTTTGACAAAAATCCTGGAAGCGGATTGGTTTCTTTGCAGAGTTGCACTAGATTTGCACTCTCCAGTTAATCATCCCCTATGTGTATGCTAGCGCATGCATTATGGTGTGAACAAGCCCTAAGTTGTAAAGTGAAGACAAGGATGACCATGGAAAAAGCTTGCTGCTTCAAAACCATGTCAGCAATAGCTGCTCCTATATTTATGTTCTGTCATATTGCCACGAAGGCCCCTGAGATTTATCAAACAAGTGCTTGCATTTGTTCTCATCCATAAATTCACATGGGTACAGGGACAATAAAGAGATATAGCTCAGCTTTATCTATCCCAAACGCAGAAAAATTAACTGTAGGGTGCCTATTAGCATTCTGATAATCCTGTGGTCATTCTTTCTTTTGTCACCATATATTCCACAATTTGCGCCTGATACAGTCAAAGTTACAGGTATCAGATGATCAGAACGTGGCAAGCATGCTTCTAAAGAGAGAAACAGATTTCTAAACTGAGCATTATGCGCCATTCAATAGCAAATTACACAGCGCCAAGGGTAACGTGAGCAAGTGGCGTCTGCTGCTCCAGCTCAGTAAAGAGCTTTATTACATGTGAGCAAATGTTCGGCAGCTCATCACAAGCGCTGTGTAGGCAGTTAAACAAATCTATTTTTTACTGTAATCTGCTAAGTAAAACAATTAGCAGTCAATTAAACTGCATCGCCTGCAAGCTGTTCCTTTTTAACTTACCTTCTAAATGACTAGTAGTGCTTTAAGGTGACAAAAGAACCTTTCAAAGCTGCCTGATCGATTAGCAGTTAGTAAAAATAACAGATTTTACTGTCATTACAATTCAACGACACGCTCAGTATTTATAAATATTTGACTACTTCCAGGATGCAAAAATCGAGAAAAAAAAAAAAACCTGCAGTTATTTTTAGTCAGGTGTTCTCAAAAGAGTCTTAGGGCCTGTTCAAACCAGCAGCATCTGCCTAAGGTCGCAGAGATTCACACTTTTTCCATTTTTATTTTTTTTTATTTATTGAAATGTCAAAAAGTGACAATTCATTGGATTCTCTTGGCCACAGCGTTGTTGGAGGCAGTGGGCTGTGTCACATTGGACTGTGCTGAACAAAAAAGAGTACAGCATGGCATGCTTTTTTTCAGCACACATAACGCAGTGGTATGAACTGGCCTGGTAACAGGCTTGCGATGGTACTGCAAGGGAATAGCTGCCCAGCGCAGTCCCACCGCACCTGGTATGAACAGGAATGCAACCAGAAATACCCTAGTTCTCACCATTTAAAGCAACCCTGTCACAACAAACTGGTAACTCAAACTGAGCATATGATGAAAAAAATGGATCATCAGAGGCTACTTACAGAGAAGACCAAGCTTCAACCTAATCAATAGATCCAGAATTACAGACTGCTGAATTTCTATGAGAATGCTGGCCTTGCCTTCTCTAGCCTCCAAGGTTCTTTAATTTGATAGGTGTCCTCAGTGATCAATAGGAGATTCAGGAGGTGGAAAAAGGTGAGCCAAGCTCAACTTTTACAGGCAAAGCAAGATCTGCAAAAGGCACCAGATGCATGTACTTCTAGATTTATTGATCAATGACTGTAAAGAGGTTTTTCTTAGGTTTACTTTAACCACTTTCCACCTGTAGACCGTCATATGACATCCTGACATCCATATGATATCTGAATGATCCCTGCAGCTATTATTTACATACCTTTTTTAGCAGGCAATTCCCTGCAAAATAAAAGCAACCATAGCGGTTGTTTAGCCACTTGATTGCTTTTACAGTCGGCGGGAGGGGCCTCCCGCCGCCTTCCCATGCTTCTCCAGGCTTGCCTGTGTGATCGGGCAGCTGGAGAATGAATCCGGCAGAGGTTCACCATAGAGCTGGCCAGGGACTAGATGGTCCCTGGCCATCTCTATGACCCTGGAAGGCCGGATGCAACTTCATAAGGCGCCGGCAGATGTAAACACTGACATTTTTTTTGCTGGAAAGACTGAGATTTGGCACCATTCCACAAGTCTGTGCAATTTTAAAGCGTGACAGGTTAGGTAGCTATTTACTTGGTGTAACATCATCTTTCACGTTATACAAAAAAACTGGGCTAACTGTAGTGTTTTGGGTTTTTTTTAATTCAGGACAGCCGTTTTTGAATCATGTTTGAAAATTTGCTACGCAAATACTGTGTGAAAAAAAAATTGCAACAACCATTTCCTAGGGTCTCTGCTAAATATATATATATATTAGGGTTGTCCCGATACCGATACTAGTATCGGTATCGGCACCGATACCAAGCATTTGCCCAAGTACTTGTACTCGGGCAAATGCTCCCGATGCTTCCGCCGATACCTGGACTGTCAGCGGTGATGGACGTGTGGGGGAGTTACAAGCTTCTCCCCCCACGGCTTTCAGCTGCTTAGTGACATACAGCGGTGATCGGTGCTTGTAATTCCCCCACACGCGATCACCGCTGACTGTCACCTCCTCCTCCTTAGTCCTCCTCCGTTCCTCTGTCCCCCTCCGCTGTCCTGCTCCATTGCTGTGTCCCCCTCCGTTCCTCTGTCCCCCCCCCCCCGCTGTCCTCCTTCTTTGCTCTGCCCCCCTCCGCTGTCGTCCTCCGTTCCTCTGTCTCCCCCCCGCTGTCCTTCTTTGCTCTGTCCCCCTCCGCTGTCCCCATCCGTTCCTCTGTCCCCCTCTGCTGTCCCCATCCGTTCCTCTGTCCCCCTCCGCTGTCCCCATGCGTTCCTCTGTCCCCCTCCGCTGTCCCCATCCGTTCCGGCTTTCCATTGTCCCCCTCTCTCTTCGTCTGTCCCCTCCGTTCTGCTGTCTCTCCGCTGTGTGTATGGAGAGAGTCAGCTGACTCTTTCCATTCACATAACTGAAACATTGTAATCTCCTGTGATTACAATGTGTCAGTTTATGAATGGAGAGGAGCCGTTGTCTTCTCTCCATTCATTCTCAGTGCAGCTGACGCTGCAGAGAAAGGGACTGGGGAATCTCTATCCTCAGAATATTTCTCTGTCTCAAGGGGGAGATATCAGAGGTCTGTTAAGACCCCTGATATCTCACCAAAGCCCCCCAACAGGGCTGATTAAAAAAAAAAAAACACACATACATAGTGCAATAAAGAATAAAAAAAAAAATTGTAAAAAATAATAAATGTAAATGAAAAAAACAAAAACACACACACAGACACTGTTCACTATACCCCCACCCCCCCCCCTCAAAAAAAACCTGTCACGTGACATTAAAAAAAAGTATCGGTAATCGGTATCGGCGAGTACTTGAAAAAAAGTATTGGTACTTGTACTCGGTCCTAAAAAAGTGGTATCGGGACAACCCTAATATATATATATATGCCGTTTGGGGGTTTGGGGGTTCTGAGTAATTTTCTGAGTAATTTTCTAGCAAAAAAAATATTATGATTTTTACATGTAGGACAGGAATGCCACAATTGGCCCGGTATGGAAAGGGTTAAATACATTAGAAAAAGTATAACCAGAACACTTTTTAGAATATACAAATAACACAAGCCACCGCGACTGTTTGAGTGGTGAAGGCCTCATAAATAAATGTATCAAGCATAAGAATCTAAACACTGGCCTAATTACCACCTGTAGTGTAATTTAAGAGAAAATGTAGCCTTTTTAATATTTTTTTTCTTTCAAGATTTACATTTTCTAAATGTATGTTCAGGTTTCAAAACCTTGTCTATATGCAATTTTAGTTGTACATTAGGACAGACATATTTGCTCATTAACTGCTTGCCACCCATGTCATTGTAAAATGATGGATGGGAACCCTATTGTTCTGGGACGTCACATGACATCTTCCTGAGAAAGAGCTATGCGCCGGTGTGATCTGTCACTCGCTGCGTCCACCGGACACAGCGGATGACCAATCACTATACCGGCCCACTGCCGGTCATGTGATCGCTGTGACCAATTACAGCAAAACATGCCATTCATTGTATACAATTGTGTTGCTAGCTGTGATTGATCACACAGGAACAATCAGGGCCAATCACAGCCCATTTGTACCTTGTGATTAGCTGTGAACCCCCCCAGAGTGGTACAGTTGTACTATGGTAACACTGTATTGTTAAAAAAAAAGAAAAGAAAAAAAATGTGAAAAAATTTTAAGAAAAATATATAATTTTTTTTCACATACTGTCACCAGTCAGTGTCCCTGGTCACCGTCATACCAGTTATATGATGATACTGTATTGCACTAGTGATAGTATGTAAAAAAATAACAAAAAAAATTTAAAACTATTTTTTTTCTCTTCATTTTCCAAAAAAAGTGACAAACATGCCACGCCTCTTACTAATTACCCCAGACTGTCTACTTTCAGAAAATAAGTCATTTGGGGAGTACTTGTACTGTTCTGGCATTCTGGCATTTTCACCAAAGAAATGTAGCAGAATATAATTTGGTCTACATTTATGAAGAAAGATTTATTTGCAAAATTGTATAAGAGGAACTAAGATAAATGCATTTTTTCCCAAAAATTTGGGCTTTTTGGTGTTTATTTAGCAAAAAATAAATAATGCAGTGGTGATTAAATACCACCAAAAGAAAGCTCTATTTGATAAAAAAAAAAAAAAGATAAAAATTAAAATTTAATTAGGGTAGGGTACAGTGTTGCATGACTGCACGATTGTGATTCAAAGTGCGACAGTGCTGAAACCTGAAAATTGGCCTGGGCAAGAAGGGGGTAAAAGCACTGGGTATGGAGGTGGTTAAATATGCTGGCTTACTAGTAATGCACGATTGCCATACTGATTCTCCTATCATGGCTACAATAGTCTCTTTTCTCCAGTGATGGGTAACATCTACAATGCTCCTGGTAGGCAGAAAGTATGTGTTCTCGTCTTAAAGGGCAAGTTCACCTTTACAGAAAAATCTGTAAGGTGAACTTACAACAGGACCCCCTTCTCAACCACCCCCCCCCCCCAGTCCCGCTGAACTGGAGCGCAGCGATCTCCCGTTATGAGCCCTGGTATAGCCACCTCACCGGCCCGGGGCTTAGAAATCCCCTTTGCTTAATCTCCAAAACGTACCCCGTCAGGAGGTACGTTTAGGAGCATTCTAATTGGTTGGTGTCGTCACATGGGCGACGCCGACCAATCAGAACCCGTGTAGCCCATTATGTTAGCAGGGAAAAAGGAGAGAGAAAGCCGAGGGGATTTCTAAACCCCGGACCGGGGGGTGGGGGGGTGTTGTGTAAGTTCACCTTAAAGATTTTTCTGTAAAGGTGAACTTACACTTTAAAAGGGGTCCTCCACAGCTCCGAAACGTTGAACTTGTTCTTTAGCGATGTGATCGTTCTGGAATAAAAGCTTTGCACTACATTTGAAGATCTAAGGTGTGCTGGCGAATATGTGCATTGATCCATGTTGTATCCAGCCGATAGTCGCTACAGCCCCCATCGCTGATGAGCCTGGAAAGTGTGCGATGGGAATATAAATAAGATTTCTTACATTTTAGATCACATCAAAGGAGCTTTTTTTTTTTACAACTCACATCAGAAAAACAGTACTTTTTTGGACCCATAATAAGAATAATAATAATAAAAAAAATGGTACTGTTATATGTGTTCTTTTGATATAGTCTAAATTTTAATGATTCTGTAGCTTTACCATAGTTTAACATGGTATATAAAATTCAAAGAATAAGGCTATATGCTACACAATGTCAACCTACATGTGTCAACCCTCTTCTGGGGGTACAAGCAGGTAACATTTACTTTGTATCATATCTTCTTCATATCTCTTATACTCAGCCTTACTTCCAGTCCATGATGCAGCTGCTGGAACAAACTTCCTCTAGTCTAGATCCTCTGCATTGCCTTTTGGGGCTTCCTTTTTCTGGTATCTCCAAGACTTCCATAAAATTGGCTAACCATATTTTCACGGCTGCCTGAAGATTGATCTCCTCCCATTGGAGGCCCACCATACCCCCTCTGGCACAACTTCTAAATACTATACTGGCTATACAGAGAATGGAATCACTTACAGCCAAGATTCATCAGAGGTTGGAAACTTTTAATCAGATTTGGCACCTGTTCTCCCTATGGTCTCTCCCTAAATTCTTCATATTCCTTTGATGATACTAATCAGTCTTATTTCAGATAATTATATTAATTACCCTTTGCCTGGTGTGCACCCCTACCATTTTCCTTTTTAAAGTGGACCTTCAGTCATTTTTTCCAGCTTTCCATCTATTAAATCTTCTGCCCTTGTTGTTTTAACTTTGGATAGTAAAACATTTTTTTTTCTGCCAGTAAAAACCTTATACAGCCCACTTCTTGTTTCTTGTCTGGTCATTAGCCTAGGCTTGTGACACCATGCACAGTTCTCTCTCTCACTCTTGTGAGAGTTTGCCAGGAAGGGAGGGGGGATGACTCATAAGAGGGCCAATGAAAGCTGCAGAGCTGTAGGTGTGCCTCTGTGTAAATCCAGGAAGTGGAACAGGCAGCAGCTTCAGCTGCCCACAGTTAAAATGGATGCAGACAGACTCAGTGGAGGGAGATTTCTGCAGAATATTTGGCAAGTACAGAATCACAGTATACATAAAATAATATGCAAAGTGGTTGGAGGGAAGCTTCAGAATGGCAAAGATGTTTTTATTACAAATTCTGTGAGCAGACTGCAGTTCCTCTTTAAGTAGGACATAAGCAGTGTATTTTATGGTAACATTTACACAGTTGTGTATTATATTTTGTTTCTCAGTAACTTCATTATGGCTTGTGTAGAGCTGATGTTCACAGTCTTCTTGGTTGTATTTTCTTATAGACAACAACATTTTTAAAAAATGTTGAAAAATAAAATAAAAATTACAATTATAAAAGAACAATAAGGCTGCATGCACACCTGAATGTTTCCTAAACCCACAACAAAAAAAACACAAAAATGTGCTTTTGCTGTGCATTTTGGAAACACGCTGCAACTGCACTGCAATCACGGGTTGTGCTTGCAGTGCCTTTAGTTGTTATACGCTATATTATTATTATTTTTTTTTCCTATGAAAGTGGAATTACCCTTTAAGCTGCGAGCCATTGAGAGTACTCGAATACCAGATTCTTGCTGTGTAAACAAGTCCATTACATCTTAACTGCATCCTCCTTACAACACATAGGGAGAAGGGAGTATGTTTCTGCAACACAAAATGTTCATTGAGTTGCAAAATAACCAACTCACAACTACAATCCTCTGCCAAGATACAGTCTTTCTAGGCTTATCAGAATCACAAAGTTGAATAGGATCTTTAATTTAAATATAAAATGCTTTGTTATTTGTTGAATGGCATAAGTTTTGAAAAAAAAAAACACCCTTTTTCATGCATTAGCCACACATTCTCCTTATTAGGACAGTAGGTAAATGGTGACAATGGTTTATTTGTAGGCAGTTTAATTGCTCATCAGCTTAAAATGGTGTCTGCCTTTTCCACAAGGTTGCAATGGTGCTTTCAAATAAAGACATTTCTACCCAAGCGGGATAGTTGACCAGTGTATGCTTTGTTCCAGTAAGCTGTGGATGAACGGTTTGTGCACTCTGAAAACAGAGTTATTGACATGTAATGCCTCTTGGCCCAAAGCAGAAGTAGACACTTTCCCCCCTTTTGTTAGGAATAAAAATAATCCACCTGGGGCTCTCTATTGTCTGTGTACTCATCAGAAGATTCCGCACCACACTGTGAGAGCCTCGGATAAACCGCCATTCACCCTCCCAACGGGAATAGCTTTCCTGGCCTTGGAGTATAGATTTACTTTAAAAAGACATGGTGGGAGGAGGGGAGAGGAAAACAAATAGATCTCAACCTACCTGGTAGGGTTCTTCTATATGTTTCAATGGTTGGCGGTTGGTGGAGATATCGTGAAATGAACTGCCACTTGTTACTGGGTATATAGGGTGAGTTACCAATTACTATTAATATCCAGGAACACTACGCTATTGTAAAGTGTAATTCTTGTAAAGCCTTAGGATACCCAGCAGTAAAGGAGAAGTCTTACTAAACATGTCATTTCAAGTTGAAAGTTCGCTGATATAAAAAGATAAAGTTGTGCCTCAGCAACTGCCAGACTTAAAAATCTTTCCATAGATCTGACATTTTTCAGCCATTTTCCAATGAATGATTTATTTGCATGTCTTTTTTCCCCCCTACTGCAATAACCAAATCAATTACCAACCTTTGGAATACCTCATATAACAGGTTCTCTTTCATGATTGTTTTAGTAGTATAATTCAATTCAATCACACACAGCAAAGCACTTTGGGAGTTGTGGTCCAGTCTATTACCTGGCGCTGATTTATACTGCAGATATTTTGCGCTAAAATTAGGACAGCAGAGATTGCGTGTGCAGAGAGGGGAAAACTAGAGGAATCTCAGCAGACAATAGGAATAAATTACAGCGGGCATATTATTTTTAGCCAAACTTGCACAATTCCAGAATTGATTTTCTGTCTGTCTGATTCCAACAGCTGTCTCAGATAGAAGAAATAATAAAATGAAATAAAGGATTAGGTTCTGAAAACATCAAACATGCATGAATTTCCCCAGTCAATGCCAACTGGATACTAAATATACATCAATTTGAAACCAGATAAAAAAAGATACCCGCACTTAGCAGTCACAACCAAGCATTTCACATTCATTTTCTGTTTTTACTTGCAAATGTGCACTAAATTGTCCAACACATTAAAGACACCTTAGCTTCTTTAAAGAGAACCGGTTGGGAATGAGACTGCCAAGCTCTTCCAGGTTTACTTACAGTGGCAATTTAAAAAAATCTATATTGCAGTTATGTATCCAATAGATAATTTTAAAATATTCAATACAGCTAATATAAATACATGTCAACATATTGGCTTCCTGTAAACCTGTGAGAAGATTTTCTCAGACTGTAAAGCGGCACACTGACTCCTTTGAGGTGCTGCTGGAGCTGCTGTTCCTTTAGCGTTCTGTCCAATTACAAGCTCAGGGAGCAGAGGTGACTAAGGAAGCAGAACTTCAGCAGCCATATTTCTCTAAAATCACCAATCACATGGGTGCGTGCTTATACCACAATGGCCTCAGAAGTGAACGAGGGTACAAGAGAATTATAGCCAAGGATTTTTTGGCCATACTTCTCTTCTGGGTCAAAGGAGTGCTCTTACAGTGGCTATAGAAAATAATCACCCTCCTTTAAAATTGAATTTTGTTGCTTTGCAGCCTGAAATGAATAAAAACAGTTTTTGTTTTATCCAGCTGTATTTACTCAATACAACTTGTAACATCCAAGTGAAAGATATAACACCAACATGTCATAAAAAAATAAAAACATTCAAAAACAGAATCGCTCAGGTGGAAAAAGGATCCCCCCCGTCTCAGTATTTTGTTGAACCACCTTTTACTTTAATTACAGCCTTTAGTCTGTTGGGATAGGTCTTAACTAACTTTGCCCATCTAGACTTTGCAATATTTGCCCGCTCTTCTTTGCAGAACTGGTCAAGTTCAGTTAAATTGGATGGTGACCATCTGTGGATTGCAGTCTTCAAGCCATTCCACAGATTTTCAGTGGGGTTTTAAGTGGTTGTAAACCCTTTACAACCACTTTTTACTACAGGTAAGCCTATGATAAGGCTTACCTGTAGCTACCCCAGATATCTCCTATCCCCTGTATCTGCAAGCGCCAATGTCATCAATACATGCGCACTGAAGCAATGGCACGCAAGTGCCATTGCTTCAGTTAGTGTGCCGTTAACGGTAGCTCCAGAGTGACGTCATTGCGGTTCCGGCCAATCACCTCACCGGAGCCTGCGATACCCACCATGTCGCCGGCCGGTGCAGTATACAAGGACCGCTGCGTGGGCTTCGATCTAAGGTAAGTATTTCATAATGATGTTATGCCTTTGTCTTGCAGGTTTTTTTTTTTTTAAGTTACAGGGTTTACAACCACTTTAAATTTGGGCTCTGTCTAGGCCATGCAAGGACATTCACCTTTTTCTACTTCAACCACTGTGTGGTCATTTTTGAAGTGTGCTTTGGGTCATTGTCATGTTGTAAGGTAAACCTTCTTCCCATTGACAACTTTCTAGTAGAGGGCAGCAGATTTTCCTCAAGAATTTGATGGTATTTTGCCACATGCATTTTTGTCTTCTATCCTGACAACTGCTCCAGTCACTGCTGAAGAGAAACACTCCATAACAGGATATTACCACCTCCACAGAGTGTGCTGATTTATTCAGCAATGTAAGGGTTACATTTAAGTGTGAATAGTATAACCCATTACATTGCTTTTGCTATTAAAGTCATAAAATCTCTCATATGGGAGATATAGCTGCGGATTCATAGGAGACCGAGCAAAATTCTTGCTGCTGCAGTAGACATGGTGGCAGGTTTACAGAAGACAACCTGGGAGCCTAGTTACTGCAATAACATGAATAGATGTTTTAACAGCATGATGGGACATACATCCCTAAATGGACAAGGGTCCACGAGTAGGATTTGGAAAGTCCTTGTAAATCTCCTTAATATGTAAACTATCTGCTTTTGTGACGCAGCAAGTGGGAACGTGTAGTGGAAAGGAACAGAAAGAAGACAGCAATAGAGGCTTTTTGTGTACCTCTGTTAAAACTTAGTGAAATAAAAAGGCCAGGACATCTCTGCACTAAGCTGGAACAAATGTTAGTAGACATCCTTCCACATCTAGGGGTAGAGGTAAACCTTCAGTGTGAAGAAGGCTTCTGAGCAGGTCCAGTGGGCTTATAGGTGGAGAGCCTGCCACGAAAAAAGATGAACCTGCAGTAGTTGATGACACTTGGAGGGGGCGAACAGATTGTACACATAAGGTACAGGCAGACAAATCAATTAGGAGTAGTAACTGAAAATAACCACCTTAATGTATTCCTCAAAAGATTTTGCAAACAGGAGCTCACCTTCAAAAGTCATGTGCAAAAAGCACCTTTCTTGAGCATGGTCAGTCAACCAAGCTCTATGCCAAAAAGAAATTCTATGCTTATGCACTGAAAGTAAGGACATTCTGGGGATTTGATGAATTACATTCTCCATGATGACGTGTAGTCAGAGTAATAGGGCTGAGGGCTATATAGGGGTTATAGGAATTATCTACATCAAGCAGTTCACTATTGAGTTCTGCCAAGCAGTTTGCCAAAGTCTGGTTAACTGATAAAGTGGTAATAGCTGGCTGCAGGGCTGGACCTGCCAGAGCAAAGAACCTCCAAAGGCCTATGAACTGAATCCTTAAAGTGGATGTAAACCCACCATTCATGACCCTAAACTCTTGCCATCATACAAAAGTATATATGTATACATGCCTTCTGCATGTAACCCTACCTATTAAAAGTCACCCCCTTTCTTATACAGAGCCCCACAATTCTCAGGATTCGATGGGTGGGTCTATGTATGCTCCGGCGCTCAGTGGGCAGAGACGCAACGTCACTAGACTCCCCGCCCACCTCTACACTCCCCTTGGCCAGCCAGGCAACGTCGTGAGGACAAACCTCACACTTATGATGAGAAGTGCGCGCACAGGGGACACAGAGCGCCTTCTGGGCAGAAGCAGAGCGTGGTCACAGCCCCCTATTTATATCAGGAGCTGCTCGTTCTAGGGCAAAAAAACATTAAATGTGTGAAAAATAATTAAATGATTAATTTAACCGAGCTCTCTAGTGCCTTGTAACGAGCAGCTTCTGCGCATGAGTCACACTCTTAGAACACAGGCTGTGTGAGGGGGATGTGAAGCTGGGTCTGCTCGCGCTTGAGATAAGAAAATGAGCTGTCACTCACAGCACGGGGAAGAAACGGACACCTATTTATCTGTGTCCTTTTTTTTCTAACTAAAAAAAGTTGAGGATTGCTCAGAGCTGGATTACCTCTTCGTGGCAAGACTGGGCACAGATGACATGACATCCTGTACTCTACAAGGTACAAGTCTTCATTTAAATTTTTTTTTTTGGGGTTTACATCCACTTATGTGGGAATGCCTTCCATAGAAGCAGTTGATCGGTTATTTAGTACAAGAATAGCTGGGTCAACAGTAATAGCCTATTTCCTTTTTAATTCTTCTTCCATAGGGTACAAGGAAGCAAAAATGCCAGGATGACTAATAACCTCTCAGAATTGGGCCAGTTATTATACAAAGCCCAGTCGGCTTGATCAAGCATAGGGAGAGGCTATCTAAGAATTGCCCTTTTCATGGCTATTGGGAGTAGGGGTGCAACGGATCAAAAAACTCACGGTTCGGATCGTTCCTCGGATCAGGAGTCACGGTTCGGATCATTTTCGGATCAACAATAAAAAAATCTATCCCACTGTAATATCCACAATCTCCCTATTGGCAGGGTATTGGCAGGGTATGGCAGAGTATTGGCAGGGTATGGCAGACTATTGGCAGGGTATGGCAGACTATTGGCAGGGTATGGCAGACTATTGGCAGGGTATGGCAGACTATTGGCAGGGTATGGCAGACTATTGGCAGGGCATGGCAGACTATTGGCAGGGCATGGCAGACTATTGGCAGGGCATGGCAGACTATTGGCAGGGCATGGCAGACTATTGGCAGGGCATGGCAGAGTATTGGCAGGGCATGGCAGAGTATTGGCAGGGCATGGCAGAGTATTGGCAGGGCATGGCAGAGTATTGGCAGGGCATGGCAGAGTATTGGCAGGGCATGGCAGAGTATTGGCAGGGCATGGCAGAGTATTGGCACTGCTGCCATTCGATCTCTCCCCTCCACTGTACAGATCAGTACACAGAGGGGAGAGAGGAACCAGAGTCATGACGGAGTGATCACGTGCTAAACGGCCGCCGGGTGTACCAAGATGGCCGCCGCTCCGGAGCTAGGCCATAGTCGCGGCCTTTCCTATGGCCGAGGCCACAGAGTGCTCCGCGGATCGCGGGTGTCCGGTACGGATCAACCTCCGTGGATCGGATCACGGATCGATGACGATCCGTCGCACCCCTAATTGGGAGTATGTGGAGGGTGTGCAGAGCTAAGTGTGTTTAGTCAGATACGAATATACACTGCTTGATCAATGAGTCAACCATAGACAGAATGTGGCAAGAAGGTGAATAATAAACCTCACAAAAAATTCTGATAGTCAAAAACCTTCAGCAGCCTCTACTAAGATGTCTGAGTCCCCTCTGAGTTCTGCAAATGTGGCAGGCAACTGCCTCTGAAACCCATGAATATAGTCAAGGGGAGTGGAGGTAGAAGAGCGCTTATAGCTCTTGGCACCTTCTGTTTCTAGAAGTGGCAATAGTCTTTGGAATAGATCAGACAAATCACCAGGAGATTCTGCTTTAGTTAGATGGGCCACATGTTGCATGCCTGTGCCCGTTAAATTAGGGTGGAGCCACGTCAGTGTAAAGCTGGCCATACATTATAAAATTTTCTGGTTCAAATTCCTTTACATTCAACTACGTAGTAGAAAGGTCTGCCTGATTGCATACAAAATTTAAAGTGTTTAGGTGTGACCTCATATTATATGGTTTTGGTAAATCTAAAGAAAAGTTGGAGAAAAAAAATTTGTATAATGTATGGCCAGCCTAAGACCTTGTCATGAAACAAGGAAACTGCCATCAACCTGAGAGAAACTTCCTCAGAGCCTACAGCAGAATTCACGCTGTTTGCATTATATACTCCCACCCTAAGCACCTGTAATCTTCTAAGTGAGGATTTATCCCTGTGGAGTACTCACAAAATGGATGTGGACTAAAAAGTACACCATGTTCGTTATGAAGGAATTGCTGTTCCTGTGCCTTAAAATCAGCTTGTGTACTTAGCACCGTGGTGTGTCTTTAGGATATAATGTAATGTGCACTACAGATCCAAGTAATGATCCAACAAGACATCCTTCCCCGAAGAGTTGAAGCTGTTATAGCTGCAAAAAGTGGGCCAACTCAATATTGAACCCTACGGTGTGTTTGAAGGCAGACATCCCAATACTTTTGACAATACAGTGTATATAGCCAGGAACCAGTACGTAAAGGCTCTGCTACTGTGGGGTCTGCATACGGTTCCCAGGATGTAAATCTAAAAGGTAGCCAATCTGGAAACTGCTAGTGAGCCATGAAGCAATAAGCATTCAGATCTTGACAGAAGTGTCACATGAAAAAGAAAAAGAAAACCAGTGAAAAATTGAAAAATATCTTCTACAATAGCAGAAGGGGTCCATCCACTAACAAAAAGTTGGAGCTTCAAGGAGTGGGTAGGATTATATGGGTACACTGAAGGGCGGTTTCCAGCAAAGCTTTTGCCAATCACCTGAAGGTAGTGGCAAATAACCCATGGTGCAAGAAACAATTCCTGTGTGCTGTACGATTAGGATCAATATGAAAATATTGTAGCTAGGAATGAGGATAGTAGGGGGGAGTGTGGTCATTCTATATGCCTCCGATTATAGAAAAGAAGCTCTGAGACAGTTAAGCTCTAGTTTAGAAGACCCCACCCTCTCTTTTCAACAATTAGCAATCTTAGTGTCTTATGGCGTATGCTTAGGGGTCATTTTAAATATATTGACTCAATAACTAGTAGGTGAAGTCCCCCACTATACCTGTCTTTTACCATCTTCCTAAAGTGCATAAACATCAGACTTCTAGAGGAATGTCCTATTGTAGCCGGCATTGGCTCTTTGGTAAGTGAGTGGCAACATTTAGTGTTTAGATCAACAGGATGTATAGGTTACACCAAAGCGGTGACATCCTAGTTACAGCAAATGCAATGGGAACAGAATTGCATGTGAGTAACTTTGGATGTTCAGGCACTTTATTCATCCATTCCTCATGACAAAGCTGTCACTGCTATAGATCATCACTAGGTCACCTATAGTAACTTAAAGTGATCAGAAAATTCTCTGCACAAGCCCTCAACAATTGAGCTGCATGTACTAACAGGTGTAAAAGTGATAAAGCAATATAAGTGCTGTGCTACTGTACAAATAAATGTGCAAAAAATAAATATATATATATATATATATATATATATATATATATAAAAATAAATCAAACACATGAGAAATACAAACAACGATGGTAAAATTATGTGTTACAAGTGATAATGTCCAAAGTTTTTTCTATAATAAAAGTCGACAAATACTGAATAAAAAGTGAATCCAACAAAGCATATGCCACCTCAACCAGGACTCCCAAGGGTGTGCTCTCACCTTGTAGCTTGACCCCCCAATACAAAGGTAAAAAAAGCATGGACAGATGGATATCTCAAAGGTAAATCCACCTTGAACACTCCCACAAAGAATGGAGACACTTTTCACTGCTTTCAAATAAAAATCAGCACCACAAGGTTTATCATCACATTTTTGTAGCACTGTGCGTTCAAGGCTAGGATCCAAAGTTCACATCAGAGCTTCCGATTAAAAAAAAAGTCTTTAGTGATGTACTGTAATGCCGTGTACACACGACTGGACTTTTCGACAGCAAAGGTCTGACGGAACGAATCCGCCGGACAATTCAATCGTGTGTGGGCTTCATCGGACCTTTGCTGTCGAAAAAAATCAGAAGGACTTTAGAAATAGAACATGTTTCACATCTTTCCGACGGACTCGAGTCCGGTCGAAATATCCGTTCGTCTGTCTGAAGCCGGTGGGGTGGAGATGGGAGGAGAGGACGTGAGGACGTAACGTCCGTCACGGAGGGAGGAGCTCCAGAGTATCAGCTGGCCGCCGAGAGCAGGGAAGGACGCAGAGACGCCGATGCCGCGGACTGTTGGCACACAGGCGGTATGATGAGAGGCACTGTCCCCCCGCAGAAGGAGAGATAGAGAGTGCTGTTTTTCGACTGGATGGAACGGGAGACATGCCGGAGACTATCTGATACAGCAGAGACAGCGCACTCAGGACTGACTTCTTGGTACGGCGAGATACTGAAACCGCCACCCTCCCGCCTTCCGGGATCATAGCATACCCCCCCGGATGAATGAAACTCCCCTAAAAGGTTGTAAGTATTGCTACCCCGTGAGAGGGGAGGAAATATCTTAAATGAAGAGCAGAAACAAGGTAACAATTAAGGACTAAGCTTTCATTGTATATAGGCGGTGGTCCTAAATGGCGTTCTGCATGATTGGTACTGTTTACTTTTTGTTTTGCACATATTCCTGCTACGGGGAAAGGAGGCCTGACCAGTAAATACGGGAGACGAACAATCACCTATATGAACCACTAAAGGTCTCTCTCAGCTGGTGGGGGCGCCCCTATATATATCAAGTGTGCATGAGAATAAAGCAGTCTACAAATAAACGGGGGTGGACTAATACAAAGTACATAAGCGGGGACTGGAAAAGGACAGTAACCTGGTAGGACCCTCCTAACAGGAGAACCCAAACTAAGGGGCACAAATAGAGGAACAACTAGTCATAACAGTCACAATAGCAATAAAGACTAACACATTATACACCATACAAGTCCTCTAAAGGAGAAAAGAGGGGAGAAGAGAGGGGGAAAGGGGGAGAGGTTGGCAGGGGTAAAGCTAGAAGGGAGAGGTTTTTTAAGCGGTGGAACCCCCATGCCACCCCCCCTCTTCTTGCCCCTCCCCCCTGTGTTTTTTCTGCTTATTTTTTCTTTTTTTTTTTCTTTTTTTTTTTTTTTCCCTTTTTCCTCTTTTTCCTTTCTTTGTTGTCCCCTCTCGGATTCCTCCCTTGCAACCTGTAAAAACCCCTCTAAATAGACTCTCCAAGGTCTAGGGCTCCCCTTCACGGAAGTGGAGGGATATCAAGAAAATCAGGCTGGGGAAGCGTATTAGGGGGCCAAGAAAGGGAGACAAAATGAATAAAAGCACAACGAAAGTAACAAGAGGGAATGCCCCCAAATCCCCAAAAGACAAACCAACTACAAGCTCATTAAAACAATACATGACGCAAGGAATAAGCCCTAGGAGTATGGAGCCGGTTAAACAAAGTCAAAGTAAAATCGAAAAAAAAAAGGGATCCGAAAAAAAAATAGGAGACACCCCTGAACACTCTAGAGATGATTTATCAACAGAGGGGGATTATGATGCAAGTGAAACGGACGGGGAAGCAAGAGGGACCTCTATACTAACAAAGGGAGAGATGAGTGACATGCTCCGGAAAATGGAAAACTCGATTAAAATGGATATTCAAAATCTGAGAGGAGACCTGGGACATCTATTAGAAAGAGTGGAGTCTACGGAAAAAACCATTGAAAAACAAAAACAAGAAATTGATAGTCTAAGACAGCAAGTGGAAAAAACACAGGTAAATCAAAGACTGTTACTATACAGGCTGGAAGACCAGGAAAACAGGAGCAGACGGAAGAACATTAGGATTCGCTCAGTCCCAGAAAAAGAGAATGAAGATCTGATGAAATTGGCTTCCACAATCTTCCGGCCTCTGATTAACAGAGAAGGGGAGGACTGTCTAAAGATAGAAAGGATACATCGAGTGGGGTACGCCAGGGAAGTAAGGACAGAACGCCCAAGGGACATTATAGTTAGATTTAGGTACTATGAAGATAAATGGGAAATTTGGAAGAAATTGAAACTAAAACCGCCAATAATGATCGAGGGAGTGGAAATCCAGTTTTATGCAGATCTGGCGCAAGAAACCCTAGTAAGAAGAAGATTGCTGAAACCCTTATTGGAAGTAATGACTGCACAAAATATCAAATATACCTGGGGTTTCCCGGCCTGTCTGAAAGGATATAAGGAAGGGAGGTCTGCTAAATTACGTTTTCCGGAGGATCTAGGAGATTTTTGTAAAAGGCTGGACATACAGGCTCCGGACCTACCAGGCTGGACATCAGAAATCTAGGGGACTAGCCAAATCCCCATCCGGGGGGAGAAGGGGGGAGATGGGATAACAACAACAGACAAGAAAACTAAGCTAAGATAAGAATGAAAAAGGCAGGCCACCCCACTACTTTAGTTACTCAAGGAGTGGGTGAAAGCTGAATACCTGGAGCTCCACCTTATGATCAAAGGGTTCGGAAAGGGCTCAGATGGAGATCCTGGATGACCTTAGGGGCCCTGAGGGGCCAATTGGGGGGCGGGGGGAGGGAGGGGAGGGGGGGGGGTGGGAGAGGGGGAGAGGGGGGGGGTGGGAGGGCAAGGGGGGATTACAAGGTACAAAAGGAAAATAGGTGTATAACTCGAATTAAGCCAGAGAAGCGTAGCAAGCTATTTTGGGACAAACATGACAACTATTAAATTTTTGACATATAACGTTAAAGGTCTGAATACACCCTCCAAAAGACACAACTTACTAAGAGAGCTGAAAAAGCAGGGGGCAGGAATAGTGGCATTACAAGAAACCCATCTGACATATGAATCCAATAGTAGAATATGGTCTAAAAATTTTCCGACATGGTACTATGGAGATACAATATCTAATAGAGCAAGAGGAGTGGCAATAGGAATGGCAAAAGAAGTCCAATTTAAATTAGACGAAAGAATACAAGATACGGAAGGAAGATTCCTTTTTTTAAAGGGATCTCTAGGAGGGCTGGAATGCACTATTGCAAATATTTATGCCCCTAATAAAAACACAGTCAATTTCCTGATAAGTACACTGGAGAAATTAACAACCTTCAAGAAAGGGGGTCTAATAGTGATGGGAGATCTCAACGTGTGTTTAGAGCCAGGGCTGGATTGTAGGTCCGGAGTGCAGGGGACGAACAACGTGCAGCTTAGACGACTGAGACAGAAATTACATGAGAATCAATTGGTGGATATATGGCGAATACTGAATGGTAGAACAAGAGATTATACGTTTTACTCCCCTGTACACCGGACCTATTCCAGACTGGACTACATTTTACTAGAACACAGGTGGTTAGAGAGGGCCACTGAAGCAAAAATAGGAATCATCACACTGTCAGACCACGCCCCGGTAGAAGTGGAAATACAAATCTCCCAAATGCAGAGAAAAAACCCCCTATGGAGAATAAATGAAGATCTGTTGTCCGATGAGGGGGTGGTCCAAAGAGTAACAGAGGAACTCAAACAATACTTTAGGGTAAATGAAACGGGAGATGTTTCGGGGGCAGTGGTGTGGGAGGCCCATAAAGTATATATAAGGGGAATATTAATAAAAGAGGGAGCTAGGAAAAAAAAAGAAAAACATCAAAAAGGGAAATCTTACGACTGAAATATTTAACATAGAACAAGAACACAAAAAAATGAGAGGACCCCATAAAGAAATATACCAAAAGTTGATAGACAAAAGAGATGAACTAAAAAGATTGGTAGACCAAGAAACAAAAGAAAAATATTTTCAAATTGAGAAAGAGAGATATCAGTGGGGGGATAAAACAGGGAAACATCTGGCTAGAATGCTAAGGGAAAAAAAAGCCCGTAATTTTATAGACAGGATACAGACTAAGCAGGGATCAATGGTCCACGAAACCAGAGAAATTGGAGAGGTATTTAGAAAATATTATAAAGAATTGTATGCAGGAGAACATAAGGGGGAGCAAGAGAGGTTTAAGAAAAAAGAAAAGATAAAGGAATTCTTAAAGAGGGCGGGGTTACCCGAGATTCAAGAGGGAGATAGGGAAGCCTTGGAGGAAGAACTTTCGGAAGAGGAAGTAAGGGAAGCAATACTAGAGGCAGCACAAGGAAAGAGCCCAGGGCCAGACGGATTCACAGCAGGTTATTACAAAAAATTTAAAGATATCCTAATACCAAAAATGTGTCAGTACATGAATGGGCTAGGAAAAGACTTTGAATTGAGCAGAGAGGCACAAACGGCCCTGATCACGGTGATCCCAAAGGAAGGAAAAGATACGACCCTCTGTTCCAGCTACAGACCCATATCGCTATTAAATGAAGATATAAAGATCTATGCAAAAATATTGGCAAAGAGGATGAAGGGGCTAATGAATTCTTTGGTCCATCCTGACCAAACTGGGTTTGTGGCTGGAAGAGAGGGGAAGGACCATGGGGTACGAACTCTGCTACTTCTACAAAAAATAAAAGAGGACGGGGCCCCCGGTCTGCTCTTGTCTTGCGACGCAGAAAAGGCTTTGACAGAGTAGACTGGGGGTTCATGTTCCAAACATTAGGTAAAATGGGGGTAGGCCCAAGGATGTTGGAAAGGTTAAAAACGTTGTACAGACAACCGAGAGCTGCAATTAGGATTAACGGGGCAATTTCTGAAACTTTTGAAATGGGGAGAGGTACAAGGCAGGGGTGTCCCCTGTCCCCGCTACTCTTTATCCTATCATTAGAACCCTTTCTTGCAACAATAAGAAGGGACCCCGATATCAAAGGACTAAAAGTGGGTAAGGAAGAGCACAAGTTATCGGCATTTGCCGACGACGTGCTCTTCTATATAATTAAACCAGAATGCACCCTGCCAAAATTAATTAAAACGATAGAACAATATGGAGAGCTCTCAAATTTCAAGATAAATATGGGAAAATCTGAAATTCTAAACATAAATCTAAGAAAAACAGAAGAGGAAAACTTAAGGAAGAACTTTCAATTTTCATGGAAAAAAGAAATAAAATATTTAGGCGTAAAACTAGCTAACTCCCTGGATAAAATTTATAAAGTGAACTATATACCCCTATTGGATGAAATAAGGAAAGAGGGCAAAAAAATTCAGAACAGACCAATCTCCTGGATAGGCCGTATAAATGCCATAAAAATGACCCTGCTGCCAAAAATTACTTATAAATTCCAAATGCTACCTATAGATCTACCAATATATTACCTCAAAAAACTAAAAACAATATTAACAAACGTTATTTGGAAAAATAAAAAACCAAGGGTATCTTTAAAGACGCTAAGAAAAGGAAAGAAGAATGGGGGTCTGGCGGCACCGGATATTGAAACATACTACAACGCAATAATCCTGTCACGAGTGATAGAATGGGTAAGGGACAATCAGGAAAAGAGATGGGTAAACTTGGAAAAATTTTATAGCAATGCACAGCTAGGGGTAATTATTTGGAATCCCCCCCAACACAGAACGATGGACGAAAATACACATAGGTTAACACGGGTGGTAATTAGTGTATGGAATAGAACCTATAAACAGTTAAATAAGACTTATAATTCACCACTTATAAGAGTCAATGACAATGAGTTTTTTGCACCAGGGAGAGTGAGTATAGGGGGGAAATGGATAAAGAAAGATAAGGTGGAACTACGAGAGATAATGAAAGAGGGGAAAATTAAAACAATACACGAGTTGCAACAAGACACTGAAACATGGGTGATTAACGAATGGCGATATGCACAGTTAGAAAGGTTTATTAGAAAATTACCACAACCCATAAGATCAGGAGAAGAATTGACGGGATTAGAAAAATTATGCACGGTAGAAAACACAAAAAATACCATATCAAAACTATATAAATTATTATTAGTTGAAGATGAAATAGAGAAGCCCACATATATTAAACAATGGGAAAAGGATTTGGGGACACTGGTGGATTTTAGCACGATGAAAAAGATTATGAACCTTACCCACACCTCGGCGATAGATGTAAAAACAACCGAAATGAACTATAAGTGTTTAGTGAGGTGGTACATAACACCAGAGAGGGCCAGTAAGTACCAAAAAGAAACACCGGCAGAATGTTGGAGAGGATGTGGGGAAATTGGTACAATGGCACACATTTGGTGGAAATGCCCGAAGATTCAAAAATTTTGGGAAAAAGTTCTGAGTATGGTCCAGAAAATTACGGGAAAGGAGGTAAAAAAAGAGCCATGGTTGGTGCTCTTCCACGGCATTAAGGATAGTGAGAAACAATATAAAGCCTCGTTGGTGCCTCACTTAATCAACGCAGCCAAAAAATTAATACCCAAAAATTGGAGAGAAAAAGAACCCCCACAGATATGGGAGTGGATTAACGCCGTGGAGGAAACCTACACCATGGAGAGGTTTCATGGTAGCAAGGAAGAGGGAGGGGAGGGAAGAAAAGATAATTGGAAGAGTTGGAGAGAGTTTAAAAAAATATGGAGTTACGCTGAGAATATTAGGTTTTAGTAGAGTTATATTCAGGGGAAGTATCGGTACCTGGGAATAAGGGAGGGGGGGGGAGGAGGGGAGACGAAATAGAGTAAACCATTAAGGTAAAAGAGTTTTTGAGATAATACAATAAAGGTTGTTCTTTTTTTTTTTCATTTTTTTGATAGAGGGTGGGTAAAGAGAAAGTAGGGAGGGTTTTTTAATTGGGATAGGAAGAAGGTTACATTATGTGAGATTTGTATCGGCCCTCCCCTTTCCCTGTCAATGTAAAACTTATTTCAGCCACAATGATGTGAAGGAAAAGAGAGACGTACATGAATGGAAAAGTTGATGGTTGTCTCATTACATAAAGTAAACTGAGTGGTTGCAAAAAAAAAAAAAAAAAAGAAATATCCGTTCGTCTGTATGCTAGTCAGACGGACGAACGACGCTGCAAGGGCAGCTATTGGCTACGAACTTCCTTATTCTAGTCCAGTCGTACGTCATCACGTTCGAATCAATCGGACTTTGGTGTGATTGTGTGTAGGCAAGTCCGTTGCGTCGGAGCTCCGTCGCAAGTCCGTCAAAAAGTCCTTTGGAGTTCAGTCTGTCGAAAGCCCGCTCGTGTGTACACGCCATAAGGCCTTCGCGAGTCCAGATAGTTGAACATTACTGTGCAGGTCAATTCTCCACTGTGTTAATACAACCGAATGTTGCTAAACATCTTTGAAACAAACATAAGGGCAATATGGATTGTTTTTCTTTCTCTTCCAAAGGGAGATTTACACTGTTTTATATTTAGGATTGGCTGATTGACAGCTGCAGGAGCCAATGGCGCTGCTGCTATGTCTCAGCCAATCAGGAGGAGAGTCCCGGATGGCTTAGGGTCCTTTCACACTGGGGCGGTTTGCAGGCGCTATTGCGTTAATAATAGCGCCTGCAAACCGACCCGAAAGTGCCGGTGCTTTGATTCCAGTGTGAAAGCCCCGAGGACTTTCACATTGGAGCGGTGCGCTAGCAGGACGGTAAAAAAAGTCCTGCTAGCAGCATCTTCGGAGTGGTGAAGGAGCGCAGTGTATACCGCTCTATTACCGCTCCTGATCATTGAAATCAATGGGACGGCGCGGCTATACCGCCGGCAAAGCGCCTCTGCAGAGGCGCTTTACGGTGGTTTTTAACCCTTTCTCGGCCGCTAGCGAGGGGTAAAACCGCCCCCCGCTAGCGTCCAAATACCGACGGTAAGGCAACGCTTACAATAGCGGCGCTTTACCGCCGACGCCGCCCCCGCCCCAGTGTGAAAGGGCCCTTAGACATCGTGGACATCGCTGGAGAGAGATGGGGCTCAGGTAAGTAATTAGGGGGCTGCTACACACAAAAGGCTTTTTATCTTAATACATAAAATGCATTAAGATAAAAAAACCTTCTGCCTTTACAACTCCTTTAAGACCAGAATGCCCCTAGGACCTAAATTTAGGTGGGACACTGACCTCCTTATCGAATGTCACCATGTAACGTACCCCCTCCACCCACCTTCATATGCAGTGTTGTCTGTATATTGCGTCTGGTGAGCATTTTTTAGATGTGTGATTTGGGGATCCTGCTGGTAATCCAGTTCATTGTTACCATTTCCTTGGCTTTGCCTACCTTGGTGGATGGGTATACAACTATAGGAGTTTCCATCCATTCTTTGCTACGAATAAGGTTTTGTATGGTATTTATTCTGTACTTGCCAGGAAGAAATAAGCTGGCATTTTGTGGCTTATCAAGGGTCCCTTCACCTAGTGATAAACCTGTCCAGATTGTAATTGAATCTAGAACACCAGAGGTTTCTTGTCCAGTGTGCCCCACCTGTGGCACAGACCTTGATAGATGGGTAGCAAATACCCCAGGATCCAGATGCTAATGACTTAAAAAGTCTGCCAATTTTCTACGCCTAGGATGTAGAAAGCAGACAGGGCTGGAAAGTGCAGTTCTGCCCATGAAAGGATAAAGTAAATTTCCCTTTGGGCAACAATACGGCCTGCAAATTCCTGTTGATATGCCTAACTGGATTCTTGTTGGGTAACCTTGCAACAGAGGTGTCCAGCATTGAAGGTACAACTAAATTACCCGGAGTTCAAGAATGTTGATTGGAATACCAGCTTCTGATTATGAAGTTCCCTGCACTAAGAAGGCATCAAATGTCATGAGTACTTTCCCCATCTTTGAGTTTCCCTGACTCCAGTTCCAGATTGGAAATCCATCATGCAAGAGAGAATATGGACTTGCAGGTCAGAAGCATAGGGAAGTCCAAGGACCACGTCTGTTTGCCCCACACTGCTAAAATATTAAAGTAATTGTAAAAGAAAATTTTTTATTCTAGAAAAAAAAAACACGTCTATTTACCTGCTCTGTGTAGTGGTTTTGCACAGAGCAGCCCCAATCCTCCACGGGTCCCCCAGCACGGCTCTGCCCCCCCCCCATTGCTGAGAGCCCCCATAGCAAACAGCTTGCTGTGGGGGCACTCCCGAGCCGGCTCTTTGCGTTCATAAGATACAGTGTGGCTTAGTCCTGCCCCTCGCTTCCGCCTCACTGGCTGTGATTGACAGCAGCAGGAGCCAATAGCTCCTGCATCTCAGCCAATCAGGAGGGAGAGACCCAGGAGAGCCTCTGGCCTTGTGCACATTGCTGGATCAAGATCGGGCATAGGAATGTATTGGGGGGGGGGACAGTAGAGCTGCACACTGAAGGTTTCTTAACCCTCATGCAAAGAATGCATAGAATGCATGAAGGTAAAAAACCTTCAGCCTTTACAACCACTTTAAGTTGCAATGGTCTGGAGTAAATCTGAGTGTATAGCACTGCTTGGAAGCAGGATAAAGAGGGATCCAATAAGATGGAGCTTGGGTCTTGGGCCATGCTCTTAATTTAAGCAAGGGTCTGGCAGACTGCCATGGAAGCAACCACAGATTGCATAGTGGAGCCCGCTAAGGAAAAAAGTCCTTAACCACTTTTATTTCAGAGCCATTTTTTTCAGTTTTGCACATGTTAGATAACCACCCCATGTATACTGTATATTTTCTGAAAGCAGAGACCCTGAAGAATAAATTGGCGGTAGTTGCAATTTTGTCACATATTAGCATGTTTATCAAAAGCATATTTTCAGTGAAAAATACATTAAAATTTTTAGTGCACACAAACAATATATTACCCATTTATTTTTGTGAAATATAAAAGTTGACATTAGGATGAGTAAATTGATATCAAACATCTGTCTGTGAAATAGCAACAAACTTCGGTACCCAAGGTTGTCAATAGGAAATGCTTTAAAAACCATTACATGTTATCAGTTTAGATAAGGTCTCTTACTGCTCTCAATCTGACGTTCAAGGTGATATGTAACATGTGTAGAGCAATTGGCAGAAAACAAGGCTATGCCATGTAGCCTAGGCATAGAGTTCCAGTACCTGGGGACAGAATTGAATGGCACAAGCAATGCCCTTACCACAGCAGGCATCTTCATACCCAAGTCAGAATTTAAGGAACCAGACTAGATACTGATTTCACTCTCTATGTTGGCATACCCCTGAAAGGGTTCACCTGGGATGGAGCTCCACTGCCCTGGGACCCTGAACCTGTCTAGCACCCTGCATCATAAGTCAATGTGTGCGCCCACGCAGCTTCCAGAACTTAAAGCAAATTTGCAGGTCAGCCCCGTATCTGCATTCTGGAGGGATTTTGTGGTGCTCCCCCCCCCCCCCCCCTATACCAAATTTCCAGGTGCTGCAAAGGTTTTTAACATGTCAAAGATTTTGGGTATCAGTTTAGGGTTTTTTTTTGTTTTTTTGCAATAATACTTATCTGATACTTATATAAACTCATAATAATCTCTTCTTTGATGGAAAATTTAGATACTACAGGGGGTCCCCTACTTACAAACACCCGACTTACAAACGACTCCTACTTACAAACGGAAGGAGACAACAGGAAGTGAGAGGAAATCTACCCCTAGGAAGGGAAATTCACTCCTGTAAGAGTTAACATGGGAAAAAGGTGTCTCCACTGATGCTTTATCACCATTCCTTATTTCCCTAATAACCCCAAATTTTCAAAATCCAATTGTCATTGGGACAGAAAGTGAGGTGAAATCTTCTGAACAGGGGCACAGACAGCAAAACAAATGTTACAGGGGTGATAGCCTAGGGAAGGGTTATCTAAAAGACTTAAAAATTGATTTTTTGGCTGGAGCTACGCTTAAAAAATGTACCTGTTCCGACTTACAAACAGATTCAACTTAAGAACAAACCTAAAGTCCCTATCTTGTTTGTAACCCGGGGACCCCCTGTATACATTTTTTGTGTGCAATAAAATAATGCATATATTTACTGAAAATATAGATTTCATAAACATGATAAAATTTCCATCCACCTGGCTGACAATGTAACATTGGGGAGCGTGTGACTCTTTCTCCTCTAATGCAGCGCTGGGTTGCCTGAGCAGAGAGGGTAGGAGGCAATTAAAAAAAGCCTGTTGCTTTTCCCTGCATAACCAAAGCAAAGGTTCACTTTAAGCAAGGAACGGTGGAATAAAACTACAAAATATGTTTTATACAGGACAACACAGACAGAATGATAAGCAAATGCTCCTGATTGACTGGCAAATCATCAGTGAAGCTTTGTTGCCGTTCCAGATCTCCCCCCGTACTATAACAAAAGTGCTAATTGGAACCACAGTAGCAACATCACAGCTTTGATGTCGGCTTCAAAAATGAACTTGAGCTGACTTTTCTGTCTCTGTCCGACTGTATTAAATGTTTTTAACTCTATTCACAGGCTGAAATATGGCGTACAGAGACAGACAGGGGCATCTTTAACAATGAATACTTATTTATTATGACAGTTTGGTAATGATTATATTACATTGCTGGCACCTATAGGATGTTAATGAGACCTGTACAACGGGTGCAAGATCCTGGAGACAATACCTAAAGTGGAGATATGGGAGAAAAGGGGGGAAATTGTGTCCCAATAGCCGGCAGTTGCTATTCAATTATTTATAGAGGTCATCTTCTATAGTCCATGTAAAAAAACTCAAGCAGAACACAAGATAGAAAGCAAATTACTGATCGTAATTACTTGGTCCTAGCATACCCCATATACTTAAAACGTTTCTACTGACAGGGCCTGCATTTGTCTCCTTTTACCTGACCCTCTCCATTGTTCCACTTCAGTTATTTGCTATAATGGTGCCCTGTGATAACAGCACTGCCAGGACTAAGCGTGTACATACACACTAAAATCTTATTTAAAAAAATCCTGTACAAGTATATCAAAATTTTCCAAAACTATTTGAGGACAAACTTATATAATTTATTCAATGAGTATCAAATTGCACATTATATAGTTGGCAGATCTAAAGAGATTGTACAATCAGATTGTATAGCGTATCGTTTTAAGGCTTCAGGCATCAACTCTCAGTGTGCTCAGATGCCAGCACTTGTGTCACATCCACATGTGTCAACTCAAGTTGGTAAACGTGGCTCTGTGTGACCGACTGCTGGAGTAGAAGGGCCAATTCACACTGGAGCGCAGAGTGGCAGGAGAGATTTACCGCTTTGGCTGCTCTGCATTGCTGGCTGTGCTGGGGGGCAATCTTGTGCACTATTTATCGTATTTCACTGTTCCCTTTTTTTTTTTTTGTAGGAGCTTTATTTCAAGTGTACACTTCATTCACTGCAATATCCGGTAGCATGCTTCGCTGCCTGACATTACAGTGTGATTTGGCCCAGAGCATTAACTGCATATCTGCATTTTATCGCAGCACACTGCAGGTTGCAGTGTAAATGGGACACATAGGAAACAACTGCGGTGACAGACGTTTTATCATGTGTTAGAATGTGTGTCACCGCACATCGTGTGACTTTGCCCTAACTCTAAGTAAAATTGGGAATTCGGCTCTAAAGATGCTGGCATGTATGTTTTTGGCAAGTGGTCACTTGTAAGCAAGTATTTTTTTCAATAAATATATAGCAATGATGTTTATACTGTACATGTACATTACAGAATAATGCATGACACTTTAGAAACAATGATAATACTTCTAAAACACATTTAGGGGCATATTTATGAAGCAGGTTATCTGACATTCACCAAATATTCACTGCAGGTACATTTTCCATGTGTAAGCATTTTAAACAGTGACTGCTTCACCACCAGTGAATGTTTGGTGAAAGTCACATTCACTGCCCCTAAGTTACTTGCTCTTAACCTTAAATAATCTTAACCCCTAAAGCAAATCTGTGCTTTGTCCATCCAGGGTATCAATGGGTTTTATTTAAAGGAGAAGTATGGCCAAAGCTTTTTTGGCTATACTTCTCCTGTGGGTCACAGGAGTGCATGTTACAGACCTGGTCCAGGCTGAAAAGATCCTGACCATATGGTAGGGATCCTCCCAGAAGCCTGGGCTGGCTGCTGGCTCAGCCTCTCAGCGAGCCGGTGGGAAGCTTGAGCCAGTCGCTCCCACCCCCTCCACAGCCCAGACCTCCAGTGAGTGCTGAAGGGGCAGAGCAGAGAGCCGATGAATGACAGTCACCAGCTCTCTGCAGGCTGAAGACCGAAAGCTGAGCAATCGGTGGTGTCTGATCGTCCAGTTATCGGTCTTAGAGGCAGCAGAGGACAGATGCAGCTGGGATCAGTGCTGCAGTCATCTAGGTATGATTTTTTATTTATTTTTTTACAATTCTTATACTTTTCTTTTAAAGTTGAACTCTGGGTTTGTTAGAGGTAGAGGAACAGGGTATAATTATTACTTAATTCCATGCTTTAGCTGGTCCAGTGCCATCGTCTTCTCTCCAAAACACTGGGCTGAGTGGGGTCTTGATGTCCTCACACAATGCAGCACAATTGGTTCTGCATTGTACTTGATGCCATCAGCATGCAACTGCTGGCTGGAGTGCTAAAGATAAGGCTTCAGAGAATGGGTCATGCAGTAGGAGGGAGCCTGCTGGAGAGAGAAATGAGGCAAGTATTGCACCTTATTCCTCTACCCCTAGACTTAATAAGCATTTAAAGTGGTATTTAAACCCAAAAATGTAATATATTACAGCTTACCAATCATTAGTTGTGGCTGCATCAGTTTTCTGTTCCTTGGCTTTTTTTCCCTCCTTTTTCACCTGGCCAGTAACACACCTCCTGTATAGGTGAGACACAACTCTAGAGGAATGCGCACAGGAGGCACAGCAGACAGCAGCATTGTCAGTCTGGGAAGAAGGGTAGTGTTCAATCTATTAGCAGATTTAGATACACTAACAAATTGAAGCCAAACTCCAGCTCACACTTTATAATCAGTTACAGAAAACAGTTTTTTTTCCTTTTGGGATAAAGGTTTTGTATGAATTAATAAACACTGATCATTTTAGGCACCCCTGGAAATGTTAAGAGCTTTGTCTGATCCATGTAAACATTCTGCTGGAGAGCTTGAGCTTGTGAAAGACAACAGATTTGCTGGCTGGATCACAAGACGAAAATAGAAGAAAGCTAGCCTAAAAAAAATGTATACAACCATCACATATAAGAATTGGTAAGCCGCAATATAATAAATGTTTGCTTTTGGGTATAATACTGCTTTAACCCTTGCAGTGGGGGGGGGGGGGGGGGGGCACTGCAAGATCATTTTTTTGCCTGGAGTGGAGCTTTAAAGTAGTTACATATTTTTAACAAGCAGCAAAAAGCTTTAAAAAGGTAAATGCATAGTCGTCCCCCCCCCCCCCCCCTCCGCTTTTAGCTCTTCTAGTTTGTGTCTGTAGATGTCTGTATTGAACTGAACCTGTTGCTTTTCCCTGTATAAGCAAAGCACGGATTACTTTAAAAACTGCTCACAGATAATATAATACAATATAAATGGTCATTATACATCTTAAATGTGTTCCTGGATCTGCACACTTGGGAGTATTATGAGGGGTACCCAGTCGCAATGTGATTTTTTTAAAATGTATTTATTTTATACTATACAGCAACAGAAGGAGCTGGAACATGCAAAGATTGGGGGGGGGGGGCACCTCAAACACCCAGGTGGGCCAAAACAGTATTGGGAATCACAGCAGTGAGATCTTGCTAGTAGAACTAAGATATATAAAGATGCCAGGGGCATCAAGTGACACCTATAAATAATAAGATTGAGGTTCATAAATGGACACAGGAATTAGTATAGTCTTAGACATTTGAGTTATACTGCTCCCTTCAGGTGGTTTAGACACTGGCAAACGAAACAAATGTGAAGCCAGCCCCTGTATAACCCTGCCTACAATTTAGTAGGTCTAATAGTATAGAAAGGATAGAAAAGCAGTCCTACTGAGTGGTAGGCAAGAGCCAATTAAAAGACCCAATGGATTCAGAAATGTATTCCAAGGTGAATCTGAAGAAATAAATGCTTGAACAAAGGTTAAATAAAAGAGGGCCAAAAGTAAATATGGAAATTGCTACAACCAAAGAAAGGAAAGTGAGAAGTAACCTGAGCGTGCCAGGCAGAAAACATTTAAGCCCCACTAAGGGGAAACTAAAGTATTATGAACCTTAATAATGCAGATGACAACCAATCATTTGCCATAAAGAAAACAGGTAAAATACGGTAACTAACTGAACAGGAGAAAAAAAAACCAACAGCCAAGGTGGTCAACAAAATATGACGTTTACGGTGGTAAAGGCTGAAGTAAAGAATACCCAACCCTTGAATGCAGGTAAAGAAAGGTTGGACAGAGAAAATATGTCCAAACAAAGGGGACCAACCAGTTAGCAGCCATAGGCTCTATAGCTTTACTGACCTACCTTACCTCTGTCTCTGGTCTAAATTCAATTGAACAATCACCCGACAGGGACAAGTCCTCTCTTCCATTGAGAAAAGTACTGTCATTGCTTTCACCGCATGTGCATAATTTTGTGAATGGTGTACAGGGTTCTGTCATATATCTCACTTTCCATCCAGTCTGTTACAGGAGGAATTCTTGATTTTCTTCCAAGAAGATGATCTTGCAGCCTCCCGATGAAGTCCAGCAGAGGTCAAATTAAAAAAAAGTGACCAGAGAGATTCTTTGACATTGGGAAACTGACTGGATAGAATGAACCAGACTTATGGTGTAGAAAAGTTCTGTAAGGAGAATCCACCCAGAATGAGAAGAGGAGAAAGAATAATTCCCACTCTTACTAGAGTTCATCAATAGTTAGCAAAGTTTGGCGGTCCTAAAGGACCAGTGATGTGCACTGTCCAAATTTCACATTCTATAACTTTGGAGGAGAAACAAAAAGTACTAGGAGGGCAAAATAGGAAGGACATTTGGCCTCAACATCTACTGCTTGAGTGAGAGGTAGATTGAGTAAGTCTACGAAGTGCTGCTTTAGCAGCAGAGGAAGAATGGGGTTCTTTGTTCCCCATTCCAAGATCTTCTGCTCTGAGGCAGACACACGTCCTTAGCAGTAGAGGAATCAGGGCTAACAAACAAGGGTAAAACCAAATGGAAACCTACCCTTAAAGGCTGGGTAAATTGAATGATCCTCATATCTTCAGCGTGCCAGGCAGAAAACTGATGTGCCTTATGCATCTGAATAGGCATTATGCCCATGCGAGACACGAGACTAAATGCTTGCAAAAGACATCACGGCTGTACTGCAGTATTCCAGAACATAAGGAGGTATGAATAGAGCAGTATCATTTAACAGGGTTGATCCACATTGACATGGATTCATGCATCTGAATAAATCACTGACAATAAGCGATGGACAACAGTTGCACCAGGTACCTGAACTTGAGATCTAAATATCGAATCTAAATGATAGATAGTGAAGTCCCTAAAGGTAAGAATATCATCAACCTATTTGGTAGTATGTTTATTAAGGTGGATGACTACAGCGGGCAGATGTCATTTAACAGTAAATTGATTCCCTTTCAAAGGGAAAAAAAGCTAATCCACAGTGAAGGAAGGAATGTCACCACAGATTGTTCCCTATCCTCATAGAGGAAGGTCTTACAAACTGAATGCATTGGGAATGTCTTTCTAGTAGGAGTAGGCTTATCCTCCAATTGTAGGGCAGAATGCACTGCTGCCTGAGGTAGAGGCCCTTAGTGGCTTGAAATATAATTTTCTGTTGGTGACAATAAAGTGTCCTATCTGTTTATATGAACATGGTGTGCTGTGGATATACTTTGGACTAGACTTATACTTTGGCGGCTTCATTTCATTACAACACCCTCCTCTGACTGGGTCTCATTGCTTTATTTAGTGTGCTAGACTCTTTGTATTTCAAAGATGGGTCACACCAGAGGCTGTACCACAGTTCTGAACCTGGAAAGCATCCTGTGACTAACACAGTACACAGAGTTCTGCAAAATGCAACAATACGGAGCCCAGGAACTGAAGGTCACGTTCCAGGCTAACCATGCAATCTTCAGTCCTACAGGATCTGGGTTCGACCTCCAAAGCTGAGGATATGCAAAACCAGGTAGTTGCTGGGCAGAAACTAGCTCAAAACGTGTTCCTGTGGCAAAATATGAATGAAGATATCCAACCTCCTAGGACACTAGCACAAAATATGACAGCTGAAGTTAGGGTTAATACAGGAGCTGGCTTACCTTTTTTGTCTTCCATTGTTCAAACATCCTGAAGGCAGCAGTATAACCTAAATGCCTAAGAATATACTACATTCCCATGTCACTCTGTGTGGTTTTAGCATTGTTGAATGCTTGGCATGAAATCCACATAAACTTTAGTTTCCTCCAAAAAGAGAACCAGTGTTTCTAAAATTAGAAAATGCTAGAAAAAAAAAAGAACTGGTTTACATAAACCTATCATTGGTCACTGGGGGGATCTTCAAAAATGAAAAATATCTCAAGATATTTCAAGCAAATCTTGATGAGATAAAGCAAAGGCACCAGCATGAGAAAATATATATATCTGAGCCAGGAATGACGAGTTCTGGCTGAATCTGTGTTGTTCAATATTTAAAAGGGCTTGTTAGCACTATACATGTCCATTCATATGATTTGCAAAGTATGGATGAGCAGGCCTGCTGGAAAGGAAAGAATATACCCACAGTCATTTAAATCTCAGTAGGGAATCTAGGCTGAGACGGCCACCAGCTAGAATCAGCTGTCTACTGTCACGTTCGGAAAGAAAGAAAAAAAATCTCCCTGGATTAGATCAGTGGAAAGGGGTTAGACACATACGAGGCAGACCTAATATTGTATCAGATACCATGAAATGAAACATGGGAAGTATAGACAGATATGTCAAGCAGGATGTAGCAGGAAACATTAAGCCAATTGTGATTTAATGGCTTGGTCACTAAAGCCTCTCGATAGCTTTATAAGCCATTATTCAATGTGATGAATGGGATGTGGGTAGACAGCACAGATGTGTACTAGGTCTAAAGCACAAGGTTTTGTGTGCGGACAGGCTGGCACAATATTTTTTCTGTTGTTCTGTGGCAAAACGAAGGACAGGTAAAAGGGGTGAAAGGGGGAATTTAAGCTTGGAAACGGAAGCAATACATTCTACTTCTATACTAAAGCGCAACTCCATTTTTTTTTTGACAAACTATAGCAAGGCACGACAAGGAATAACAACTTTGTAATACGTTTTTATTGCATATTTTGTTTCATTATATCTGACAGACATTGTGTGGCTGGGGGGGCGAGCCCGGACAAGTACCCCCCTAGTAAGCGTACTCAAAGGCAGAAGGAGCCAGGAATGTCGGTGGGGGATCCCAGAAGATGATCAGGGCTGCCCTGTGCAAAATCATTGCACAGAGCAGGTGAGTATAAGATGTTTGTTGTTTTAAAAAAGAAAATGATTTTAATATTACTTTAAATAGACATTTTCTAATATTTAAGTAAATCCAACCCAATGCACACATGGGCCTGTAAATGCATACATGCAATAATACCTTAGTCTATTCCTGTTCACCTGGGAGTTTTAGATGCCCCCTTCTACCTGCATGTTTTTGTCCCTCTTATTGCAATTTCAGGGAGAGGGGGTACCCCTCATAATGGGCACAGCAGGTCGCAATATGAGTGAGGCGGGAGGGGGATGGGCACCTCTCCTGCCACCGATAAGTTATCTCGCGGCGAATCCGCCACAGAGACCACTTTTATCCTAAAGAGAAACACACAGCGTTCCCGAAAATAACGGGGTTATGGCAGCTAGCTGCTGCCATAACCCCGGTATTTAGCGTCAAAGTACTGACGTACAGGTAAGTCGTTTTGCGTGAAGTGGCTAGTTTGTAATAATATCTGTATGCACTGTATGGACCACCACATTTCCTAATTAAACATGTGCAATCTGCTTATCCCTTAGCAAAACTGCACAGTTTTTGCACCTCGCAGATAACTCAGATAACTCACTCAAACCTATCACACAGGGTCTAGCCTGAAAAGTAACAAAAAAGAATAGACACTTAATCTAATTTAGATGAAAAAAAACAAAACATTTTTTATTTTGTTTTAGATTTAGAGTAGGGAAGGGTTAAATCCCCTTTCAGGTTACTGTGGCCACCTAGAGAAATTTTTCTATAAGTCAAGCCCTGGAGAAGCAACAGGAAATGGGAGGAAATCTCTAGAAAGAGAAAGAAATTCATTTTCAGGTGTCACCCACAGCAGGATTTCCCCTCACTTCTTGCTCTGCTAAGAACTTTACAATTTTGTATTTCCTATCATTTTCTGTATAATTAAAAGATTATTTTCTTCACCGTATCTCCACAGAGTGGTACTGTGGATACGATAGGAAGTTAAAATTATTTTGCCACGTCCCGATATTTGGAGTATAAGAAAAAGATTTTTGGATGATGGACTTTTCAGGCAGAACACATTCTTTATAAAAATTTTGATATTTATTACAAATTTAAAATCATAGGTAAAAAAGAAAGGGATGGGATGAGGCAGAGAGTAATATCCTCAATGATGGTAGAAATTCACAACAATTCAGAGGCGGGTAACACTTCAGGAACCATATAGGTTTAATCTACAGGGTAATTCTATGCCACTGTCAACAGGGAACAGCTGTCCCTGCTATATGTGCGGCACGGTTGCCAAGAGGAGACTCTGCCAGGAACTTAGTGTCTAAGGGACCAGTGTTTATGGGACAATAGGCATGGATACAATGGGAGGATTCCTTACATTGAACAAGCCAGCATTTTAATAGTAGTCCTGTGTACCATCTTTTACCTTAAAGTCCACTTTCTAATTGTTGACAGTGGCATAGAATTACCCTGTAGATGAAACCTATATGGTTCCTGAAGTGTTACCCGCCTCTGAATTGTTGTGAATTTCTACCATCATTGAGGATATTACTCTCTGCCTCATCCCATCTCTTTATTTTTTATCTATGATTAAATAATTCACCATAGCTCCTGAAGAAGCTTTCACTTACGTGTAACATGAAGAGCAGAGTTGAGCACTATATGACATGCTACCTCGTCAGGCTCTATCATTCCAAGAGTGTTTAGTCCGGCCCTCCGGGGTTTGACCTTATTGTTTATAGGTGGTGTGCCTTTCATGCTCATAGGCTATTTTATGTGAATGAAATATATGAGAAATCTATGTAATTGTCTTGATTTTAAATTTGTAATAAACATCAAATTTTTTTTAAAAAGAATGCGTTATGCCTAAAAAGTCCATCATCCAAAAATCTTTTTCCTATACTCCTATCATTTTCTGTCTCTGTGATGACTGTCACAAGACAAATAGAGGGTTAAAATGCAAAGCACTCTTAATGTTTCTAGAAGTTCTAGTAGCCAAATGTCATGTTATTTAGGTCGACAGGAGCCAAACAACCGGCTGACATACACACTGGCTGAATGTCAACAGTTCTTGGTTTTTTTTTTTGAAACTGTGTTCTGCCGAGAAAGTTCCCCTCGGCGGATAAGGACCCCCCTCTACTGCGCAGGCGCTGCGCCTGCGTAGTAGGAGCCGACGGAAATAGCCGAAGGCGAATAGTTGTAAATCAGCTATACACGGCCCTTGTAAGAGGGCCCCTCACGGGCTCGCTTCGCTCGCCACGCTTCGGGCACGGCCTCGCTTCGCTCAGCACTTTTTTAGTCTCCCTCTAGGTCCACTTGTATGGTGGGGCTTGAACCTGGACCCAGGGCGCAGTGTACAGCTGAATGAAGGTTTTCAGCGGCTCCTTAGTCATTCGTACTGCGCAAGTGCTGCGCCTGCGCAGTACAGGGGGGTCCTTATCCTCTGGGGGAACTTTCTCTGCAAGACACCGGCCGATGTCTCCCGACATTCGGCCCTTGTGTACTAGGCATTAGAAACCTTAGAATGTGAGCTCCTTAAGGACAGGGACTGGTGTGAATTTACAATATATGTACCTAAAGTGCTGCATAAATTGACTGCGTTATACAAGTACCTGTAATAAATAAATAAATTGGTGGGCTTATTATAAAGCCAATTAAGTGTTATCTGTTTAACTGGAACATGCATCATGCGGTAGGGAGCCTAACATACAATAGCTGCTCAAATCCTGCTTGATTCTATCTGTATAAGACTTCCTCAACATTGATCTATATTATGGGAGGGGTCATTTGAAATGTCTTTTTAGGTCTGTGTGTGTGTGGTCACACTGTTCTCCTGTGTCCAGCTTCTAAAATGTTACATATGTCCATTTGATTATCGTTTGTCTGCCTTTTTTCTTTGCAAAACCGGCGGAAGGAGAAAAAAAAAATTTAAATCATTTACTAGCCAGATAGAGACAGAAGCACCATTAGCCATGATGACGTCATAGGGGTCAGAGGACAGGTCCTCAAGACTAGCTATTAGTAAACTGCCTGCTGCTTATCAAAACATGGCATTCTAAAATATCCCGGTCATGAGTTACTTTCTATGGTAGGCTAAAGTAAATACATATACCGTATATTTACATAAGATGTAAACACAATTGGAAGAAAGTCAGTGTTTTCCACTTAACGACACTAAAATCTCAGATGCCTGAACAGTCTTCTAATGAACGGCAAAGCTATTATCAGTTGCTAATGATCAATTACATGGAAAGGTTTTCACCCAGATTCCTGCTCTTAGGAAGGGTAATTGCAGACTTCTGGGAGGTAGGGCAACAATACCCCTCAAGTCATAATAAGTAGTTTTTTAAAAATTACATTGACGTCAGTAGTTTTGTATTAAGCATACATTGCTATAGTTAATATGCATAAATACTCAAAACTGCAGTAAACTCTGCTCCAGTAGGGTATTTCACATACTGTCTATGCAGAAAAAAAACAAATAAAACAAAAACAAAAACACAATTGTGTCTAAAAAATAGCTTGAAATTGAAAAGTAATTAGAATTCATCACCATGCATTCCATATTTAATTAAAATCAGATTATTTTTTCTGAACAGATTCATTTTTAAATAATAAAACAAATGACAATGGCACTGACAAGACTGACGAGAACCTTAACATAATACTTTGTTGAGCAACCTTCAGGAGGGAATCACTGCTAACAGGTATGACAAAAAGAAAAGAAGTGCAGCACTACTACAAAATCAGGAGGATACTCCACTCACTATGTGAATATTTATATAGTTGGAAAAAATATACTGTAAACTACTAAAATGTTTTGTAAACACTCCACACATTTTGTGGATATATAAAGTATGAAATAGATCTAAAAGAATCTGTGATATCACAATCCCAGTGCTATAGAATAAATCAAAATTAACTATACATGAATCATCCAGATCACTGGATGATGTAATAAATGAATGTGCAAAGTCCACAATAAATAGAAAGATTTTGCTGCAAACATATCTACAGTGCATTCATAAAGTATTCAGACCCCTTGACTTTTTTAAAGGTTATGTTGAAGCCGGATACTATAGTTTTATAAATTTTCATGAATTTACACTCAGTACCCCATAATGACAAAGTGAAAACAGAATTTTAGAAATGTCTAAATTTATTAAAAAGAAAAAAAACTGAAATATCACATTGGCATAAGTATTCAGACCCTTTGCAACACTTGAGCTCAGGCGTCTCCCATTACTTTTGATTGTTGCTGAGATTTTTCTACACCTTGATTTGAGTCCACATTTGGTAAATTACGTAAATCGATTGGACATAGTTTGTAAAGGCAAACACCTCTATGTAAAAGGCCTCATAGCTGACAATGCATACTGTATCATAGTAAGGCCTCATGCACACTGGACATAATAAAAATGGCAGTAGCGTTAGCTGTAGAAAACTGTAGAATTAGTTTTGCAGCTTTTTTTTTTAAAGAAAAGCTATACTCTCACAAAAACATGTGGCTGATAAACGCTGAATAGCTGCATTTTTCAGAGATAGAGCGTTTATACAGCTGAAAAACTCAGCCCAAAACCCACTAGTTCTGGGGTTTTTTCCCTGCCATAAAACACTGATAACAGCCTGTGTGCGCATGGAAAAATAGGACAACATGCTGGGGAATTTACTGGCCGCAGAAAAAAAAAAAAGTCTGAAGCCAAAAACAGCAGCTATAAAAACGTCCAGTGTGCATGAGGCCTAAAAGCCTTGAGGTCAAAAGAGCTGCCTGCAGAGCTCAGAGACAGGATTATTGCAAGGCACAGATCTGGGGAAGGCTACAAAATAACTTCTGCTGCACTGAAGTTTCCCAAGAGCATAATGGCTTCCATAATTCTTAAATGGAATTAGTTTGTCACAGCCAGAACTCTTCCAAGAGCGGGTCGCCTGAACAAACTGAGCAATTAGGGGAGATGGACCTTAGTAAGAGAGGTGGCCAAGAACCTGATGGTCACTCTGATTAAGCTCCAGAGATCCTTTGTGGAGAGAGGACAAAGTTTCAGGACAACCATCACTGCAGCCCTCCACAGAACTGGGCTGTATAGCAGAGTGGCTAGACAGAAGCCTTTCCGCAGTGCAAAACACGTGAAAGCCTGCTTGGAGTTTGCAAAAAAAAGCACCTGAAGGACTCTCAGACTGTGAGGAACAAGATTCTCTGGCCTGATGAAACCAAGATTGAACTGTGTGGCGTCTGTTCTAAACGGTATATATGGAGAAAACCAGCACCACTCATCACCTGCCCAATACCATCCCAACAGTGAAGCATGGTGGTAGTAGCATCATGCTTTGGGAGTGTTTTTCAGCAGCAGGGACTGGAAGACTGGTCAGGATTAAGGGAAAGCTCAAAGTAGCAAAGTACAGAGATAGCCTCAATAAAAATCTGTTCCACAGCGCTCAGGACCTCAGACTGGGCGCAGCCAAGACAACACAGGAGTGGCTAAGGGACAACTCTGTGAATGCCCTAGAGTGGCCCAGCTAGAGGCCTGGCGTGATCCTCATTGAACATATCTGGAAAGACCTGGAAATGGCTGTTCACCGACAGTCCCCATCCAACCTGACTGAGCTTGAGAGGACAGAAAATCCACCAACCCAAGTGTGCAAAGCTTGCCGATTCATACCCAAAAAGACTTGAGGCTGTAATTGTTGCCAAAGGTGCATCAACAAAGTACTGAGTATAGGGTCTGAATACTTAATTAAATGTGATATTCCAAGCTTCTATTTTTAATAACTTCACAGACATTTCTAAAACTCTGGTTTCACATCGTCAGTATGGTGTACTGAGTGTAGACTAATCGCTTGCCGACCAGCCACTGTAGTTATACTTCAGCAAGGTGGCTCAGCTGCGCAAATCGGCGTAGCTGCAAGTCGGGGCTTGTTTACGGGCCAGTGTGGGCGCGTGCGCGCAGATTGGCCAGCGGGGGGAGCCAATCAGCAGGTCTGGTGGACTCGATGTTCGCCAAGGCAGATCTCCGTTCTGACAGGGGATGACACAGAGATCTTGTCTTTCTGCTATCCAGGAAGACGAATTTGTGTGTTATCGGAGGCAGCCCATCTCCCATACAGTTAAACACACCCAGGGAACACAGTTAACCCCTTGATTACTCCTGATTTAAACCCCTTCCCTGCCAGTGTTATTAGTACAATGTCAGTGCATATTAGCACTGATCACTGTAATAATGTCACTGGTTCCCAAAAAAGTGTAAAAAATGTCAGTGTCCATTCTGTGCAGCACAATGTTGCAGTCCCGCAAATAATCGCTCATCACCGCCATTACTAGTAAAAAAATAAATAAATAAAAATGCCCAAAATCTATCCCCTATTTTGTAGACGCTATAACTTTTGTGCAAACCAATCAATATATGCTTATTGGGGGGTTTTTCTTTACCAAAAATATGTAGCAGAATACATATTGGTCTAAATTGATGAAGAAATTCGATTTTTAAAATGTTTGTATTGGATATGTTTTAAAGCAGAAAATAAAAATTTTTTTTTTTTTCCAAAATTGTCGCTCTTCTTTTGTTTATAGCACAAAAAACAAAAACCCCAGAGCTGATCAAATACTGCCAAAAGAAAGCTCTATTTGTGGGGGGGGGGGGGAAGGACATCAATTTTATTTGGGTACAGCGTCGCACGCCCGTGCAACTGTCAGCTAAAGTAACGCAGTTCCGTATCGCAAAAAATGGCCTTAAGCGGGTAAATCCTTCCGGTCCTTAAGTGGTTAAGGAGAAAAAAATGAATTTAAACAACTGTATCAGGCTGCAATGTAACAAAATTGAAAAAAGTAAAAAGGAGACTGAATACTTTAGGAATTCGCTGTAGGTACTATCATCCTAAAGCCAGCCATAGACGATTCGAACCACGTATGGGCAAAGCTGAATGTACCCAAGCTGATCGATCAACTTGGGTACAACCAGCTTGCCAGAATTTACATGTGATTATGCTAGCGGCTGTTAAAGCCGCTAGAAATAATAACTGTGTTTTCCTGTTCAATGATTTTCTCTTCCCAAAACAACAACGAAGAGACAAGCCTAAGGGAATGCAGGTATTTCTGCTTCCAATGCACCTCGTCGCCTGCTGCATTGTCTTGTTACCAAACAAGCACCTGTACTGAAATTCAACTCGCAATGAGACACAATTCTTTTAGGGCTGGTTCACACCAGTTTTATTTTGCATCAAAACCGCATGGACAGCGTTTAACAACGATTCCAATGACCCTAGTTCACATCAGTGCAGTGGTGTTTCAATGCAGTCAACAAAAGTAGAACATGCTGCATTTTGTCTGTATGGAACACAGCAAAACACAACAGAATGCACATGTTCTTAATTGAGGCGAAGAAAAAAAGAAAGGGGGGGGGGGGCACAATGGAACGCATCACAAATGCAAATGCAGAAAGGCCTTAGAAACTCAGAAATTTGTATGTGAACCAGCCCTTACAGCTTACCTTGTTCACCTGTAATGCCCCGTACACAAGGTCGGATTTTCCGATGGAAAATGTCCGATCGGAGCGTGTTGTCGGAAATTCCGACCGTGTGTGGGCTCCATCGGACATTTTCCATCGGATTTTCCGACACACAAAGTTGGAGAGCAGGAGATAAAATTTTCCGACAACAAAATCCGTTGTCGGAAATTCCGATCGTGTGTACACAAATCCGACGGACAAAGTGCCACGCATGCTCAGAATAAATAAAGAGATGAAAGCTATTGGCCATTGCCCCGTTTATAGTCCCGACGTACGTGTTTTACATCACCGCGTTCAGAATGATCGGATTTTCCGACAACTTTGTGTGACCGTGTGTATGCAAGACAAGTTTGAGCCAACATCCGTCGGAAAAAATCCTAGGATTTTGTTGTCGGAATGTCCGAACAAAGTCCAACCGTGTGTACGCCCTATAAGAAACACTATGAATCAGCTACAGAAACACAAAATTAAAAGGCTCAGGTACTTGGCATGACCTCGCCATCCACATCTTGCCTCCAACTAAACACTACGTGTCCTTTGTGGACCGAAGAGTGCTTGAGACTATCTTGAATGTGTCCACTAACCAAATATCTGCTAAGGTGTGGAAGACATTTTTACAGAGAGTGAAAGGAGTAAAGTATCCACAAAAAGCAACCAAAATGCATCTACTGAAGTTAGACTGCACTTTGCCTTACTGCTTTGCTCCTTGCACCCATACATTGATCTGCCATAACGTTATGACCACCCACCTAATATTGAGTAGGTTCTCCTTTTCCTGCCAAAGCAGCCCTGACCCAATGAGGCATGTATTTCACTAGGCCTCTTAAGATATGCTGTGTTATCTGGCCCCAAGTTATCAGCAGCAGATCACTGCCAGCTTGCCTTTCCCCCCTATAGTGCATCCTGGTGCCATTTATTCCCCACATAAGTGAAACAAATGAACCCAGTCATCCACATGGTGTAGAAAATAAAAATTAATCAGAACAGGCCACCTCCTTCTATTGCTCCGTGGTCTAGTTCTAATGCCCAATGTAGGCGCTCTTGGCTGTGGATATGGGTCAGCATGGGCACCCTGACCAGTCTACAGCTACGCAACCCCATACATGACAAACTGAGATGTGTGTTCTGACACCTTTTATATCAGAACCAGCATTAACTTTTTCAGCAATTTGGGCTACAGTAGCTGTTTTATTGGACTGGACTACATAGGCCAGTCTTTGCTCTCCATGCGCATTAATGAGCCTTGGCCGCCCCCATGACTCTGTTGACAGTTTTCCTTCTTTTTTACATTTCATTACCTGTTCTGTAATTTTGAACAGTTTTTTTTTTTTTTTAGAAGCCAATAGAAGTTCCAACTACACTGGTGGAATACATGATTAGGGTTAGTGAATCATTAAAAAGTCTAGCACAGACCACAAACTGGTCTGGCAGTTTTGTCCAGGTTCTATTCCCTATGGCCTAGACAGCAACAAGGCACACAGCAGCTCCACAGTTCCACAACTCAAAAAACAGGCAGCACATGTCTTTTTGTAGTTTCATTCTGGTTAAACTTGGTTAGGGTAGAGGGTAGGCCTTGGGATACTCCAAATTTCATTTTAGTGCAAAGTACAACAGAGGACACTTTCTGCCTATAATTGAATTCTTCAAGGTGAACCCCTTTGTGGCTAGTGGCAGGTAAACATATCGTTCAGGAAGCTCCCATGAATAAGCAATTCTGAGCCAGAAACTCTGAAACAGTCCCTCCAAGGGTCAACAAGGACAGTCGCGAGGATCTCTTTCTCAGGCCTTTACGCACTGTGTACTGTGTACCTAGATGTCTTCTTCTATGTACCAGCCAGACTCTGTATTGTGAGCCTCCAGGCCAGGTCCTCAGTAGACTTCCTCCAAACTGTACCAGCAACTCCCGAAATTAGTTCCTCATATCCCTGACATGAGGCACTGATGGCCTCCTGCAAACCCCAGCAAAGTGACCCAGAGAGCCACAGCCCTCCAGGTTGGGTCTTCCCCAACAGGAGAAGGACCCTGCTGTTCCAGGCCCCAGCCTATTTATACACACCTCACTAAACTCACTAAAAACCAAGGAGAGGCAGTTGCTCCCGCAACCAGCAGAACAGCTAAAAGCAATCAAACCTTTCCTACATTGGCTACAGAGGAGCCAAAAACAAAACACCCAACTAGGAGGTTGCTGCAAATGAATTATGGCTATAAGGCAGGTACACTAGTCAGTCGAGATGCATCGAAGTTTCAGCGGCTGCAAAATATCGTCCGAAAATGGTGTTAACGCCATTTTGCCAATAAGAGAAAAAGGTGCCGATAATGGCACCGAAAACGCACGAGACTATCATGACTTTACTATGCCTGTGGTGTGTTTTTCATCAATAATGCATCAAAAACGCACCGGGGTTATGTTTTTGATGCGGATTTTGAGTCACATGACGCGACTCAAAAACCGCATTAAAAACATAACACTGGTGCATTATTGATGCGTTCTTGCTGCATTTTCAATGCATTTCAATAGGGAGGTTCATTTTGTTTTAACTAACCAAAAATGCAGCAAACAGGATTTTTAATACTGCAGCAGTGTGAAGACATACATAGAATTTAAAGGGATACATTTTTATTTAACTTTTCTTGTGCTAAAAGGTGCCAATAATGGCCAGCAATAAATTCATAATTATTTAAATTCATGATATTAATTAAAAAGTCAAATATAATATAATTATATATAAAAAAGTATATATTTTTTAAAAACTGTCTTTTTCGGTCAAGTGTATCCTGCATTTTTGGTACCAAAATTTCCATTCGGTGCACCTCTACTAGTTAGTGAACTAGTTATTTATGAAGAAACTCGGCAGTAGGGCAATTCTTTCTGCAAAGGTTCACTTTAGGGAGACACAAGGTCATTTTTGTCCATCCAAGACAAACCGACACTGACCCCAAAAGAGGTCCCTGGATCCATTCATTGATCCCCTGCCGTTTCATCCACTGCATTAGCTGGGGAAAAAAATCTGGTGGTTCTGGATATGAGAAGCATGTAACCTCCTCCCATGCAAGATTGTTAGGGTCTAACTGCCAATCACTAGGCCCAAGCACTGTCACATGACTGAGGAAGTGATGCCACTGCTCCCCTAATCACTGTTCTTTTCTCCTGACGGCATATTTGAAATAGTCAAACCTCACTGGCTTAAAACACACGTAATTATTTATATAAATACAGATCTGCATTTATGGATTTTTCCTGTTTGTGCCTGAAGTTCAGACTTTAGCAAACCCGTTGCTTTGTCCTGAGTAGACAAAGCAACAGGTTCAGATTAAGCTGCCCAACCTTGTTACAATCTGACTGTACAATCTCTGTATAATCTCCTTTAGAGTGGGTCACAACTGCGTAGATTACTGTACACATCTTCACAAATAATGCAATAAATTATTATCTAAACAGAAGGTCTTGCATACTACATAGTTGTTGGGCAACCAGATTGTTACATGTGTGTCCAGCTCAAAGGTAACTCTGCTTTATTGATATTTTAGCTCGGAGTGGACATCTGCCTTTATACAGTATCTTTCAAAGCCTCCAAAAGGGAGATTTCCTTTAACAATTTCTATCAGTATTTATGTCCTTCTAGAAGGCCAATAAAAGGGTGTCCATCTCTCACAGGGATATTCCCAATTATTTTTACAGTATGGGAAATTCACTGGGGGGGGCAGATACCATTATCTGGATTTGGTAGTTATTGTGGCACCTAGTGGAGCTAAGAATTCCTGTGGGAACTAAACAGAGAATTCATATGAGTAATCTCACCACTAGGGTCTGTTGTAATATGTTGGTAGATTTATGTGGGATTTTATATTATCATATATATGTACACATACAGTACAAGATTGACCAGGCCAGATTTCAGTCGACGATGGTTGAGTTGGTCGAGTCAACTCAACATTGACATATCAAAGGGGACATGTTGATCAAAGGGGAAGTGGCCAAACAAGATTTACTCCACATATCAAAGGGGACAGATAGTGACTCTGGGCTATGTTTATGGCTAGGGGTCATTGTCTGTCACTCTGAAAGACAGAAGCAGAACAAAGGCCTAATGGAAACAGCAAATCAAATTGCTCAGCCATTCAGTGTATAGAGAATATAAGATGGCGTTCAGTCTAATCACTCTGAGTGATTATGAAGGCACAGGTCTAGAAAACATGGGACTCTGAAGGCTAGTATATTTACTAGCGTTGTCATATTTACTCTGTTGGATTTTATCATCTGTTGCAAGACTTTGTTCTGTGTTGGAAGTCAATAAAATGCATCTCCCTGGAAGAATTGGGCTGCTGCGGAAGATTACTTAATTATCTACCCATTATACTATATCACTACAGGGTCCTTAAATGACAAAAACAAAATATTGGGATTTGCAGTGGATGATGATTGGAGCTGAGAGCTTGTGTTGCGATATCTCACCTCTGGCCCCCAAATGAAAAGAAAACAGTGAATGTGAATCACCAGGCAAACCAATGGAGTTGTCCTTTAAGATATACCCCCAGGAAGTTATTTGTCCTATGCCCACAAAACCTATTTTTTCAAGTTTGCAGAAAGGCTGGTAATGCATCCAATGTCTTTATATCTCCAGAGCTGCTGTGATGGATTGATAAGGCCTAGACGCCACATCCATTTGTCCAAACCATCAAACAGCTCACCATGTCTGGGAAAAATTGTCTTCAATCAAACGCCGTTAAGTGAATTTGCAGTCTCTTGAATGTCGAGGAACAGAATTATCATATAACATCCTGAGGACTCTCAAGTAGATAAAGCAAGTGCCTGAGTGTGTTAATGCAATTGGACGGTCACAAGAGACTCTTCAATAGCTGGTGAAAGCGCATGATGGTCTGACTAATCAAATATCACACGAAAATTGTGTACCAATGATAAAACATGAGACGACTTTTCTGCTCCGGTGAATTTAGTGCCACAACATAAAGAGAACTTTCCCCACAACACAAAAACAAACGCGCACTGCCATCAAAGCAAGTGCTTACAGGATACAGAAGCCACTAAATCTGACATTTTTATCAGTCAAAGCCAGGGTGGATATGATTAAAATCAAGTCGATTTAAATCATAATTTTTAAAAAGCAACTGTCATCTCTGTCCCACAGCGTCTCCTCCTCTGACCCGCTGTTTACTCACCGACAGTCATATTCACTTTAATGGGATGGCTGGCGACACAACAAGGTGAGGGACGTGGTGGCAGCAAGTGAGGTGATGCCCGCTAACAGGTGCTGCAATGACAGATCTGAGATGACAGGTGCTCTTTAAATGTAAGGACTTATTCTTGCTGGTAGGTAGCATCTTTAATATTTGCAAACAAAATGAAGGTTTCCCATTTTGAATAATAAGCCGTCAGGTTAGTAAAACAGCGATATCAGAACCGGTTCAATCATACAGTTTGCAGTTTACATAGATTTGCAAAACAATGGGATAAAGAAATATTGCTGAACTTTGTATTATCTCATGGTTACTGTGACATTGTGTGAATGCATCAATGCAGTGCATGTTATCTCAGCTTGCAGAGCTTGGATTCATTGAATGAGTTTACCAAAAATGTAAATATTGCAGAATATACAGCCATATGCTACATAACTAAGCTCCATTTCATGCTGAATAAACTAAATTATTAATGTATCCTAAATAGAAAACTATCCTTATATAGACTTTTACTCCAAAAGCATTTTATTAAAATAAATTTGATAAAAATAAAAAAAAAAATCGATTCAAATAAAAAAAAATCATGATTTAAAAACAAAACAAAAATTAGATATCTTTTTGATTTTTTTTTTTAAATCATTGATTTATATCCACCTTGGTCAAAGCCAATTTCAACTTTTTCCTTCTCTGATCCAAAGCTAAAAATGGCCATAAAAGTGCACATTCTTGTTGCAGTCACATGACATTAGATACGGTATATAACAGATGCCTATAACAGACTGATTCCAATATGAGGAGAGGAACAACAAGCACTTCCAAAGCTTGAATTATCCCGATCATTGTATTCACATTGCCTGGAAATATTGGTCTGCACAAGGCCAGCTGTCCTTGGGAAGTCTGGTGCAGTGCTTGTCTACTGGGTAAATATAGAAGAGGACTTTGAGCCTCATTAAAAGGCAACCCCATCTAAATTGGATTTTTTAGCTTTGGCTTGACTCTAGTAAATTTTTGCTCTTGCATGTAAAACACTTAGGGACTCTAAACAAATACAATCACAACATGTAAAATCAAGGTTCTGCCCTATGCAGCAGCCATGACGATAGTGGCGTCACCTGGGTCTCCCAGCCAACCTGCTGATTTCTACAAGTATGGAAAACCAAGCCATCTTGCTTCTTCCAATGTTGTCATGTTACCATTAAATAGTGCTAGTTTCAAAGCAGCCACAACACTGAGATTAACCAGGCATTATTAAACTAGAACCATCAGTTCTTCAACAAGACCGTTCTTTATATATTGCTAATATATTCCACAGTGCTTTGCATAATACACCAAGTTATTTTCAGCAGATTACCAAAAGAGCTTAAAATTCAATTTTCGTATCCTAGTTATACAAATGTATACACTATGACGTGTGAAAAAAAGCAGCATATCCAGAGAAAGCCCATGGAAACCCGGGACATAAAAATTCCATGCAGACAGTATACATTTCAGATTTCCAACCCAGGACCCCGATGCTGCAGTGGAAGCAACCTAACCAAATAACTATTCTACTAAGCAATGACAACCAACACTGACCAAGATATGTGACTGTGCCTGGTAACTATCCAGATTCATTTTAAACAAAATCATTATATAAGAAAAAGATTATACTTTAAAATAATCAGCTTGGCAGCTCCGACACCTGTCACCCATCCATCCTTTACATTCTGTGTATCTTAGGTCCACCTTTGTGCTACTTGTCTGGATTAGGACTATTAGCCCGTCCCCAAACATTCGCCGTTGTTGCGAGTACATTTGTTTCCTCCTGCAATCTGGATAGAGTTCAAAGCGAAAGGATGATCAGTATGGTGGCAGCAATTTTTGAAGAGACCTTGATCAATGCTTATTAAAAAAAGTGTTTTCAATACTGAGGGTGGCCATCTTGGATGAAACCAGATCCATTAAGGAATGAATTATGACATGCTGAAGGGTAGCCAGGAAGGAGAAGGGTGGAAGGAGGAAGCCCAAAGTTGACAAGAGGGAGCACAGAGGGATGCAGGTAGAGGTGTATGATCCCGGCAGCTGCCACCTCTGATACTGGCTACCTTCATTAAGTAAAAATAACCCTGCTGCACAGTAGGCACTGTCCTGATCCTGACCTACTACCCAGAGTCACTGACTGCCAGTGCAAGAGAAGGACTACAAGCTCTAGCCTACTTGGAACTGGATGGCTGCCAAATTACGATCTCAGGGAATGAGTAAGACTACATTCATCAGTGTGCTTAGAACTGTGTGGCTGTGCCAGGGACTATTTCTAATGTTCCACCCCAAGAGCCAGAACTGGGACTTGCAAACTATAAGTGATGAAATATTGCGCAGTAACCCCTGGCACTGCGCAGCCACTTAAAAACAGAGATCGTGTGTATGCTAGGACCCAGCAAGGAAGATTCATCATGTCGGTGTGAGGCCATCCCGCAGTAAGGAAGATTTTGCATTCATTACCAACTTGTGAGGTGGGCCCCTCATATCTTTCGCCGGGTCATCAGAGGCTGTACCCACATCCTTAGGAGTGGTGAGAGACTGTAGGGCCAACAGACAACTCAGGGTCCCAACACCAGCCAATGTTTCGCATAGTCTACTGGCGTGTTTTTGCCATATTTTCTGAAAGTGCACCAAAGATGCAGCATGCAGAACTTTTAGTGCACTTTCAGAAAATGCAGCAAAAACACGCAACCTAATAGGAAGCCTTATGGGACCGCAGCTAAAACCAGGGGTAAATTACATGAAAGCGATCGCCAAACCGCATTGCATCAGTGTGGAGCTGGCAAAAGAAATGTTCAAATCCAACAAGTCCCATTATATATTGATTTTGCAATGTCAAAGGAAAAAAAAAACTAAAGGCAGACTCCCAACTGCCAAAGAGCTGCTTACAGACAAAAGCAAGCTTAAAAATAAATTGTACAAAAAAAAAAGTGGTAACATATTTGCAAACTGCTGATAATTATGCTGTATTTATCACCAAAAAAATGCATAAAGGCAAGTTTGCGTGTTTAAACTTTGTCATCCACATAATGGAGGTGCTCCCTCCCTTCCCAAGCAGGGGTAAAACCGTGTACTAAATGGTTACCTGCAGCATGCCAAAACAACACATCTTGCAACGTGTTTGCTGCACTTGATGCTGCAGGCTGCTAACAAGGTATCCTCAGACAGGAAGAGCACAGAAAGCTCTGTAAGGGGTCGTCGTTAAGTAGTAAACCATTACACAATTATCCCAATCTCCGAGTCATTTAGCCTACATGCAAAATGACAAAAATAGCCTGGGATCCCTTTTGCTGGAGCACTGCATGGAATTTTAGACAGCAACCATTAATTCTGCCAGGGTTCTGGGGACGCCAAGTAGACAATCCCTGAGGTTTCAGCTAATGGCTGTGGCGCAGAAAAGGATCTGTCAGTGAAGCGTAGTAAGCCATTTAAACAGGCTGTCGTCCTGGCCCAACGATTCTGTAATTATGTTCTCTGCCAGGGAGAGACAGGCGCTTGGTTAACAATCACAAGACACGGTATGTTAACACAGAACGTTTTTCAATGATGCCCACGAGGGATTGGAAAATTAGTGAATTTCGCACCACACCCAAAAAAATTAACTAGTTTGTATTCTAAAATGTGATGACAGCTGTGCTAATGAAAAAAATCTAAATATAGACTTCTCTGTACTGAAAGAAAAACAGAAATGGAAGGTGCGCACACCTAGTGCATTACCAGACATCATTTAATAAGAAGAAATTTTTGTATAAAAGTGTGAACTCACAAAATGCAACTGACAAAAGCCCATGAACACAGTGCATAGACATGCACAGAACACAGGGTACAGCCAACGCGTTTCAGGGGCGCACCCCCCTTCCTCAGAGCTAGGCCTAGCCTTTTTACAGCTGAAAACCTCCTCTTAAGCCCTGTCAAATTGCATGTCAAATCGGCAGCAATTGCCGTCAATGGCCGCATCTGCGGCGCTGCACAGATTTCAAAAAGTAGTTACTTTACTATTTTTTGCGGTTTCGGGCTGCGATTTACATTGACATCTGTGCAGAAACATGCACAGAGGTCTCTGAAATTGCGGCCGAAATCAGGACCAACACGCGGGAGCGAAATCCTGCGAGTTCAGCTGAACTCGCATAGCTTCATTCCCGCAGCTCAGTGTGAACCTGGGCTAAAACCCACTAGTTCTGGGGGTTTTTCCAGCCAGAAAACAGCCCCCCCCCCCCATAAAAAACGCTGATAACAGCCTATGTGTGCATGGACACATAGGATTACATGCTGGGGAGTTTACTGGCTGCAGAAAAAGACGCCTGAAGCCAAAAACCACAGCTGTAAAAATGTCCAGTGTGCATGAGGCCTAACACTTCCAAGAAAGCAGCACCAGGACACAAAACATAAAGCTGCTATAGCTGCACAGTGCAGTCACATTTTATGTACTGTAGATCACTCCTGCTCTGCTCCTTCTCTTTCATTTCAGCAATGTACATACTCCAGCATCAAACTTTCTCTATGCAGGAGCTTCCTGTAATAAAGACGGGTCAATGCTGATCTCTCTCTTTCTGCAGGGTGACTGGTCTGGTCTCCGCCGCCTCCTATAGCTTTCAGCAGGCAACCTGTAGTGGGTGGAGCCTGCTTGGCCCCTCCCACAGCTCTGCTCTTTACACAGGATATGCACAGCACAGAGATGATGTCACGACTCCTATTACAAGATAATAACTGGCTTTGCAAAGGTCACTGGCGCACACAAAGTGGATTTAAATCCTTGGTGGCTTTTGATGAATATATTTAAATAAAATATTTTGTTTCTGGAATTCAGCTTTCAGACCAGCGCTAAGAATTTTTGATGTGAGGCCTGTCAGCGGTGATTTACTTTTACTTTGCTATAGGGCCCAAATTTTCCCAGCTGTCCCTTGGCAACTGCCCTTTCCACTTTCCTATTAAAGAGCCTCTGTAGCAATAAGGACATAGTCGCTTTGCAGGTGAATGGTAGTTGACCAAGCTTAGCCAGGAAGTCAGAGAAAGTCAGGCATCAGTAACGCTAAATCAGAGAGAGAGGCAGAAGATGGGTGACCGTTCTTAGGCAAGATGTTCACTTGGTAAAGTAAAAAATACTGCACGTTAAAGACAATTGTAAGATCAAATCAAGAAAAATTATAGACAAAAAAAATCCTATAACGGACTCCGATAACAGCTGAGGTCATTTTAAATGAAGGTACTTTCCGAAATAAAATGTACAAGCATATGGGAAGCATCTAAGGCAGGGGTGATGTGGTTTTACTTTGGTCTGCCCATGTGGTTAAATGGCAATGTTGCCTGCCAGCAAAGCGGAATGCTGTACAAAGTTGTGGTACTGTAAGTAGGAGATACAGGGCAGAGTTCACAGCCAAGAATGCAACCCTGCCAGCAGCTGAGATGGATAACATTGTAAGTGGTGATAAAAGTCACTTTGTGGAAATCATTACTCTATGATGTGTGCTCTGTAAACTTTATCAAAATATTTAATGATGTGCAGGAAGCAGGAAAACTATATAGACAAAAAGCAGGCCCAAACACACACAAATCAATCTACAATTTAAAAAAGAATGTTGTTAGCAGGCCACACACACAGCTACAAATTGTGTTCAGGTCTTTTACATCACTACAATTGCATCACTCACACAGGATTGAGAAATGTGGGCACATTAGATACCATATTATATACTGTAAAATCTCTTACAGGTAAACTTTGCTCCCTTTTTCTTATTGACTGGACCACAAATGGAGTTTAACCCACAGCAGCCAGGGCAATTCCTTGTTTAACCACTAGCCTACCGCCCACTGTCATATGACGGCCGGACGGTAAGCCTATTGTTCTGAGTGGGCGTCATATGACGTCCACCGTTTAAACAGGGCATGCGCGCGATCGTGAGCGCGCAGCCCTGTACTGTCGGTGGCGGCGTGTCACCGAGACACCGCTCGTCACCGACAGGGGTGAACAGCCACTGGGCATGGCTGTTTACCACGTGATCGGCCGTGATGAAGTCACGGCTGATCACTAATGGTACATCCCGCATTGCACGGCGCATGCGCGCGATCGTGAGCGCGCTGCGCGTGCACGTCGGTGGCGGCGTGTTCCCCGGGAACACTGCTCGTCACCGACGATAGTTTACAGCCATTGGCCAGTACTGTGTACCATGTGATCGGCTGTGATCCATTCACAGCCGATCACTAAGTGTAAACAAAGAGCTGTCACTAGCTGTTACTAGCCCTTCTCTCCTCACACACCGTTTCCAGTGTGAGGAGAGAAGAGCCAGGAGCAGTGAGTTACAGATCTTTGTATTTGTAGTGTCTGCACCAACACCACTTCTGTCTCATCGCCCCCCCCCCCAATTGTCATCTGTCACCCAACAGTCACTCCATAAAAAGTGCACCTGTCACATAGAGACTGCCATTAGTGACCATCAGCGGTGCCCTGTCACCCACCAGTGACCGTGCCCTGTCACCCGTCGCCCATCAGTGACCTGCCCTGTCACCCATCAGTGACCTGCCCTGTCACCCGTCACCCATCAGTGACCTGCCCTGTCACCCGTCACCCATCAGTGACCTGCCCTGTCACCCGTCACCCACCAGTGACCTGCCCTGTCACCCGTCACCCACCAGTGACCGTGCCCTGTCACCCGTCACCCACCAGTGACCATTAGCGGTGCACCCGTCACCCATCAGTGACCGTCGCCTGCCAACAATCTGTGACTATCACCTGTCACCGTCCGTGGCCTGTCACCCATCAGTGACCGGGCCCTCTCACCCGTCACCCATCAGTGACTGTGCCCTGTCACCCATCAGTGACCATCAGCGGTGCACCTGTTACCCATCAGTGACCGTCGCCTGTCAACTATCTGTGACCATCGCCCATCACACCATCACCTCTCAGTGAACGTCACCTGCCACCCAACGCACAGCCCATCAGTGACCGTCACCTGCCACCCATCTGTCACCCGTCGCACAGCTACCCGCCACACAGCCATGTCCAAAAGAGGATATACAAGTGAGGAGGCGTTCCAGATCCTCTCTATGACTGATGAGAGCACCGGGGAGCTCTCATCAGAGTCCCATTCTGATTCCGAATCAAATTCGGCATTTGAGCCGATCGAGAGTAGCAATGGTTCGGATGAAGAATGGGTCCCTCCTAAAAGGGCACGACACTCTGGAACCCAGGAAGCCGCCAGCAACCGGGATTATATTCCCAGTACCAGCTCTGCCGCCAGAAATAGGCCCCAGGAAGAAAGGCCCAGTACCAGTGCTGCCGCCAGCAATAGGCCCCAGGAACAAAGGCCCAGTACTAGTGCTGCCACCAGAGATGGGCCCCGCGCACAAATGCCCAGTACCAGTGCTGCCACATCACACCCGAGTTCCAGCACAGGAAATTCAACTCCCCCAACTACTGGAGTGTCACGTCCCCCAAGAGCCAGGGCCGCTACCTATATGCCAGATGGTCTTGCCAACCCAACATGGCTGCCTTCCAACTCGGGATCACCAAATATTCCCCCTTTCACAGCACAGCCAGGTGTGCAGGCCAACACCCAAAATTTTACAGAGATCAATTTTTTTCACCTGTTTTTGCCCGACACTTTGCTGCAGTTTATTGTGGACCAGACAAATTTGTATGCCCAGCAGTATATTGCCAGCAACCCCCAATCATCTTATGCCCGTCCGTTTGAGTGGAGAGATTTGAATATGGAGGAGTTCAAATTGTTTTTGGGCCTCACCCTAAATATGGGGCTTACAAAAAAAAATGAAGGACATACCTATTGGTCCACCCACCCCATCCACCATATGCCCATGTATTCTGCCGCTATGTCCAGGTCCCGATATGAGATGATTATGAGATTCTTTCATTTTAACGACAACACCCAGTGCCCTCCCAACAATCATCCAAATTCGGATAAGCTATACAAGATTCGCCCACTAATAAATTCATTTTCCCAACGATTTGCAGAACTTTATGTCCCCGAGAAGAATATATGTGTGGATGAGTCCCTGGTACCATTTTCAGGCCGGCTAGGAATAAAACAGTATATTCCTAGCAAAAAAGGCCAAATATGGAGTCAAATTTTACAAGCTGTGTGAGAGAGCCACGGGATATCTATATGCATTCCGCATATATGAGGGAAGAGATTCCCAGCTCCAGCCCCCTGAGTGCCCAGCCTACATGGGCACAAATGGAAAAATCGTATGGGATCTGGCTTACCCACTTCTAAAAAAAGGCTATCATATATACCTGGACAACTTTTATACCAGCCTGCCCCTTTTCAGACACCTATATATTGAAAAAACCCTGGCCTGCGGAACTTCAAGAAAAAATAGGAAGGGCTTCCCACAATCCATTGTGAACAAAAGGCTGAAAAAGGGGGAAAGAGCAACACTGATATGTAATGAAGTGCTGGCCTTGAGGTGGAAGGATAAGAGGGATGTGCACATGATGTCCACCATTCATGATGACACTGCAGTTGTAGTTCAGCGAAGACGAGGTCCCATTGAAAAACCGACATGTGTCCAAGACTATAATCTCTACATGGGGGGGGGGTGGATTTCAATGACCAAATGATTCAGCCCTATTTGTCAATAAGGAGGTCCCGATTCTGGTATAAGAAGGTAGCAATATATCTAATCCATTTGGCCATTTACAATTCCTACATTATCTACACAAAATCCACAGAAAGCCCCGCCTCCTTCCTAAAATTCATAGAAGAAGTAGTCACGTCCCTCATCTATCCACAAAGACCCCTCCCAGAATTACCTCGTTCTGATGCTGTTAGCCGACTTCATGAATGGCACTTCCCGTACAACATTCCACCATCGGAAGCAGGCCGAAGACGGCAAAAAAAATGTCGTGTGTGCAGCAGAAGAGGTTTTCGAAAAGATACCAGCTACCATTGTCCCCAGTGTCCCTCCCAACCTGGCCTTTGCATTGGTGAATGCTTCGAACTGTATCATACATCCCCAAGTTATTAGCCCATATTTTCCCCATTTTCGCTGATCATTTTCCATGCTTCCCCAAATAACCATGCCACTGCCTTCAATGTGAACTGACCCTGGCCTGCTTTTTGACTATGCCTCTGCCTACCGTTTGGACTGCTTCCACATGAACTGACCCTGGCCTGTTTTGACTATGCCTCTGCCCACCGTTTGGACTGCTTGCTCGTGAACTGACCCTGGCCTGTTTTGTGACTACTCTTCTGCCTACCGCTTGGACTGCTTGCACGTTAACTGACCCTGGCTTGTTTTATGGACTATGCTTTTGCCTACCGCTTGGACTGATCTGTTGCCCTGCTACTATAGTACACAGGGGTCTCACATATGTGAGGGGCTCCAGAATAGTTTTTCCGGATGGAGATAACAATTTTTTTTGTTTTCTCCCGGTTTTGTCATTTCCGGATTAGGGTCTGGAGTCCGGAGGCTTCATAGAGATTTGGGTGGGTCGAAGCCTGTGCCCCTGTGCACAGGTCTTACCCAATTGCGGCCCTCAGCCTTCTGCTGACTTACTGCCATCATGCCTTTGCCTGCCGCATGAACGGACCACACATCTGCCTGCTACCGGGACTATGCAAATAATTCGCTGTAACAAAAGGCAGTATGTTTATGAAGGGCTGGAGAGCGGTACAATAATGTGTGTCTGCAGGTAAGTGTACCAGGACCAATATTATGGCTGTGCTGGCTGTCTCTGCCTGGACAATTCCTATGGACTGTGCTGTGCCGACTATAGACAATATTCCTGCCTGCTGCCTGGATAGTTATTGCTGTCGCTAAGCACATCCCTGACTGCTGCCTGGACCAGTGCTCTCTTCTGTGGACACTACTAAAAGCACAGGTAATACTTTTTTTTTATCCTTTCCGCAATAGAATTTATTTTGGATTGTAATTCTTGGTATGTACATGCTATGTGTTAGAAATATGAAGGGCCTTCAAAAATGATAGGTTGCCAGGAAATTATCTATGTAATGTATGCTCCTAGAACGCCTGATGGTGCTACTTGGATGTTGGGCCACTGTATGTGGCCAAGCTGTGTAAAAGTCTCACACATGTGGTATCCCCATACTCAGGGGGAGTAGCAGAATGTATTTTGGGGTGTCATTTTTGCTATGTATTTGCTATGTGTTGGAAATATCTTATAAACGGACAACTTTGTGTAAAAAAAATGCATTTTTATTTTTTTTCCACATTTTCCAAAAACTTCTGGAAAAAAAATAACAGTTCAAAAGACTCATTATGCCTCATAGATTATACGTTGGGGTGTTTGCTTTCCAAAATGGGGTCATTTTGTGGGCAATTCCTTTGTCCTGGTGCTCCAGGGCCTTCAAAAGTGTAATAGGTGGTTGAGAAATGAGATGTGCAATTTATGCTCGTAGATCGCCTGATGGTGCCACTTCAATGTTGGGCCTTTGTATGTGGCCAGGCTGTGTAAAAGTCCCACACATGTGGTATCCCCATACTCGGTAAGAGTAGCAGAATGTATTTTGGGGTGTAATTTGTTGTATGCATATGCTCTGTGAGAGAAATAACCAGTTAATATGAAAATTTTGAAAAAAAAAAAAATCTTCCTTTTGCAAAGAATTGTGGGAAAAAAATTACACCTTAAAAAAACTAACCATGCTACTTACTTAATACCTTGGAATGTCTACTTTCTAAAAAGGGGTAATTTGGGGGGTATTTGTACTTTTCTGACTTGTTAGTACCTCAAGAAATGAGATTCACCTGATGAACTGAAGGCCTGATCAGATGTTTTCAATTTTCAGTGATTGGCACCATAGTTTGTAGACTCTATAACTTTCACAAAGACCAAATAATATACACTAATTTGGGTTATTTTTACCAAAGATATATAGCAGTATAAATTGTGGCCAAAATTTATGAAGAAAAATTACTAATTTGCTAAATTTTATGACAAAAACAAAGAAAAAGGCAATTTTTCACAAAATTTACGGTCTTTTTTTATTTATAGCACAAAAAATAAAAAACCCATTAGTGATTAAATACCACCAAAAGAAAGCTCTATTTGTGTGAAAAAAAGGACACAAATTTCATTTGGGTACAGTGTTGCATGACTGAGTAATAGTCATTCAAAGTGTGAGAGCACCGAAAGCTGAAAACTGGTCTGGGCAGGAAGGGGGTTTAAGTGCCCTGTATTGAGGTGGTTAAGTAAAATGGAGAAAATAAAATTGCCATTTTGCAGGCCCTTTGAGGGGCTCAAAGGGGTATATTTAATTAAACCTAAGCCTATTTTCTGTATACACTGCACATATAAAACACACAGCCCGGGTCAGGAGCACACCCACATGGGTGCCCCCATAGCAAGCAGCTTGCCAAGGGGGCACTCGAAAAAAGAAGGAGCAGACAGCGCCAGCTGGAGACCGCCAAACAGGAGTTACGGGACTGCAATACTCCTGAACAGAGCAGGTAAGTATAACGTCTTTTTTTTTTTTTTTTTTTTTTTTTTAAGGGGACTATTTAGCAACCAACAACTGTTGGACCCATGCACACATTGGTCTAGACTACAGCATACCCTGCATAATATAAAATAAAGAGTGCAGGAGAAAGGAGTATAGAATTGTACAGAGTGCAGGAGTTAGGATCACATAATGCTTATAGTGTAGGGGAAAGGAGTTTGTATCGCACAGCGTGCAGGGCACAGGAGTACTTAACACACAGCATGCAGGGCTCGGCAGTATGTAACACAGAGGTTACTAGTATGTAAACAACAGAGCACAGTGCTCATGGTTACACAGTGCAGGGGACAGGAGTATGTAACATACAGAGGGCAAGGGGAAAGCAATGCAAAAAGGAGAAAAGCGCACAGGGGACAGGAGTATGTAGGGCACAGCGAGCAAGGGTCAGGTGTACGTAATGCAAAAAGCATAGAAGCAGGCAAATGCACATCACACACAGCCAGAAAAATGCAGATCTGAGCATAATTTGCAGGGATCAAAGGGATTACACGTACTGGAAAATCCCTGCATCCCCAAACTCTGATATTTCCCAATTCTATTCAGAGAGCAGAATGCAGTTTTGAGAAAAGGAGAGCAGAACCTTCTCAGTCAGATATCTGCTCACTCATGGTCACCCTAAAGGTGCCTTAACATGTATGAATACAGTCATTTGATTACCAGATATTTTCCTAAATGTCTGTGATAGTGGAAGTTGGACACAAAGCATCTTTAGTTTACCTGCATAACCCTCCACAAACCAAACAAACAACAGTTATATTGGCCCAGCTTGGACCAGTGTAAGCATGCATATTCCACATCTAGCTGATCCTTGTGGAAGTGGAGGATCACTGTAGCAGGATATTTCTAGCTATAATAGTAATGCTAGCCATATATGGCTTACATTTCAGACGATTCCTCTGGACTAGTCCAAAATGAGAGCCCCGGGAGCTGGACAGAAAACTGCAAGCTCAACAGTGACAGCATCCAATTAGCTACAGTCACTGTTTGGGTATCCAGACATCCAAGAGAACCGTCTGTCTGAATGCAATAGCCGGCAGAGGGAATTACTCCATCTACAGTGTTTAGCACAGGACAGGATAAACATGGGATTTCTCTTGTTCAGCCCAATTCCTGAACCAGAGAAATCTAGCCCTGTAAGTTAGTACATATGTATAGAACATATACCGTAATTAGGATCCCAAGCTAATAATTTTTGCCTAGAGTTCCACTCTGTTTTCACGTGTACAAAATCGCCTCATGTGTCTGTATAACGTGGAGACTTACACCAAAGGAAATAAATAAAAGCCTACCAGTTAAAGACCTTAATTAATAAAGCCCAGCTTGAAATAAGAAGGGGGGAAGAAGATTACTACAGACTTTGTCGGCTTTTCTATTCTTTCTGCCATTGGACAGAAAACCCTGCCTCACGTGCTTTTGAACGCGTCTATGTGTAAGGAGATTATACAGATTCTGTTAAGGTCAAAAGTCTAAATAAGGATGAGGGAATCAGATGCGGCTCCTGCCAGAAAAAAAGCACATCCATCAAAGTTTCGCTGAAAAGTTGCATTATAGATCAAGACCCTGAAGCAAAACTTGCTAGGATGCTTAGTCCCTTTAAATGACTATTATACAACCACCAGTGGTGAAATCTCTGTTGTGTCCATTCACCAATTGCTAGTGAATGGACACAATTTATCAATTGCTAGTTTCCAAATGAGACTTCTTCATTGTTTTACACTCGGGATACCAGTGGGTGATCTGGAACTTTGTAACAGAAACCAGAAGGTTATATGCCACCACCAGCATCCACGGGCAACTAATATAGGGTGACTCAGCATGGCCTACTACAGGTTGGACCATCGAGCACACAGTAAAGTGTACATTTATGGCTTGGTTTAATGGCCTACAAGATTTTGGAAGGACTGACAATATAAAACCAGGAACTGGGCTCTTTCTATGAATTCTGAACTTACCAAACCATGGCAGAACACAATATACATGGGAAATACAGATCATGTTTGGAGCAGACAGTGGTGTTTGTACCCTATTACAGAACTGATACACCATGTAGAAAGAACTTGGAGCAGCGCTATGGAAACATAAATTAATTAAATAAAGCAACTCTCATAAAACACAAAAATATATATCTACCACCATAAAAAAAATATATATATATATCACATTTAAATTGCGTCTGTCTTTTTAAATAGCTGCAATAGAAGAAAAAAATCCACTGCAAAAAAGTACCAAGAAAAAAAAAAAAAAAAAAACAATGAAAAGTTTTCACTATGCGCTTGCTGAAATCACACAATGCCTAAAGTCCTTAAAAATCACTGTGCTTATGTACACAATAATATATCTTCAAAGTGCTGGCGGGGGGGGGCACCGCATACTAGCACATTATGAAATACTTACCTTAGAACGAGGCGCCGGTATCCCAACCGATCCACGCCGAGGGAGCCGACATTTTTCCTTGGCGTGTCTTCCGGGTATCACGGCTCCGACGTTGTGAGTGGCCGGACTTTCAGCCGAGAATCCCCGGAGCGCATGCGCCGCTGAAGTCAGTGACTCATTGCCAAGGGAATATCTCCTAAACCGTACAGGTTTAGGAGATATTCTTTTCACCTACAGGTAGGCCTTATTATAGGTTTACCTGTAGGTAAAAGTTAAAAAATTGACTATACTACCGCTTTAAAGATGACTAAATGTGCTTTTATCTATGGTTAGAAAGAAATGCCTCTTCTTCGTGAATTTAGGGATTTCCAGTTTCTTGAAAATCTCCTTTCCCTTGTCCATAAACACGAAGAAAGAAACAGGAAATTTATTATACAATATAAAGCAAATGCTTCTGTCAGACATCAATTAGAGAAAAAAGTGCTAAAATATAAAATATTAGACTAGCCAACATTTCTGGACATTGTCCATCGAACAATCATATCTTTTCTTGTGCTCTAGATTTAATACTGCAAATTGGATTATAAACTTCTCACTGGTGTTTACTGTCAACTAATAGACCAGGATTAAGGCGTATTAATAATAATTAAGCTTGTATATGTAGATAATATCAGTGAACCTCAGCGAGTAATCCTGGAGGCGCTTTAAAACACAGCGACACAGATCTTAGTCGAGGCTGCGAAAATGACTAACATTTCTGTTTACAAAGCATACACACATAAAAGCTATCAATATCAAAGTAATAAGTCACTAAAAAGTTGCCTGAAAGTAAAATGTTGTTGCAAATTCTCACTGCCAAAGCTTTATACAGTTTATAAAAGACAAATGAAAAGAAAACATAGTCTCCATTTTCAATCCTTGTTGCAGTTATGTTTTCAGATATCAGGGAATGAGCACTGGATGGAAACAGAACAAACTAAACCCGACCACATTGTAAAAAGGCAGTAGGCTCAAAATTGCAGCATGTTTTAGGTTTATTTAAAAAAAAGGCAGAAAATTATTATTATTATTATACGAGATTTATATAGCGCCAACAGTTTACTCAGCGCTTTACAATGTATAAGGGGGACAACACAATTACAGTACAATACAAAAGGTACAGGAGGGCCCTGCTCGTAGAGCTTACATTCTAAAAGGGAGGGGGTGGTGGTACAAAAGGTAATAGCTGCAAAGAATGATTTGATGGGGGTGGCTCAGGGACTTGTAGGGGCTGCAATTTTTGCTTGTGCCCAGATTAAAAACAGATTCAGGCTGAGTTCACATTACTGTACGACATCGCATGTGATTCGCACCGCACTGCTGTGCAAGACACATGCGAGGTCTGTGCATTGCAAATTCAGCCATACAGATTGTATGGCTGAATTTGCATCGCATTCGGACCAAAGTCATACAGGACCCTTTTTTTGATCCGCACCAGAATTAGAGCGCATGGGTTCATTCATGTCTGAATTGACAGTTTGCACTGCGATATGCGAACCGATCTGGGGGTGTCATTAACTTTGTATGGACACTCTCAGCAGTTCGCATATGGCAGTGTGAATTGCCTGCGAGTCGGTGGATTTCGCCGGGGATTCCCGCATCGCACCAATGTGAACTGAGCCTAAGGCCCCTTTCACACTTATACGACTTCAAAGTCGCGCGATTTTACCACGATTTCGCAGCCGCTATTTTACCGCGATTTGGGAGCAGTACTACTTTGTGCGACTTTACCACAACTTTGGCATTAACAAATGAAAACATACATGGTGTGAGGCTTGTGCTTACAAAGTCGTACAGAAATTGTGTCTATATTATTCAGGCACGATTTGCATGCTACTTGAGGGTTTAACATTAAGGTCTATGGAGTACAACTCGCATGGAAATTGGACCAAAGTAGTACAGGGACTACTTTGAAGTCGGCATGACTTAAAGTCGTGCCAATATGAATGGTAGTCATTGAAAATCATGGAGAATGACTTGTCATACGATTTTGCAGTACAAAATCGTGGGACAAGTCGTATAAGTGTGAAAGGGGCCTAAAGCATAAGTTCGCCTTTGGAGAATGTTACATGTTCCTCCTGATTTTAACATGTGGAACATGTAACATGTTTCAGCTAATGCTGGCACGTAGCTGAGGTGGAAATGATATGACCCATCATAGCACAGACAGAGAGGCTGCATATTAAAACTGAAGAGAACCTCCAAAAAACGGATACAATTTTGGAGATCAGAACCCAATAATCTGCTAGATGCAGGATAACAATGCTACTGTATGGGTAAAGAATAACTCCATATGTTCAAGGTAAGATCACATTGCTGCATTTTATGGTTCTGTAGCATTACCATGGCAAACTGTGAATCCACCCAAATCTCCCCAGTAATGAGGAGGAAAGAAATGGCTAAACCTGGTAGTGTCCAAAAAATGGCCCACACATAGAAACAAAAAAACACTTCATAATTTGCACATAAATAGCCCAGAATAAAATAGAAAATGTGCGCTTTGCCTCCATACCTGGGTTTTAAGTAAGAAACTATAAACTAGAAATATTCTTTTTTTTGTATACAGTGGGAAAGAGGTATTAATAAGGTTTTATAGTTCTCATTGAGGGAATTTTCCTTCAATTCCTGTCCATGGGACAGTAGAATGTCCCCAATCTCCCCAACAGGGCAGTTACCCACCAAAACAAAGATTTAAAAAAATAAAAAAACTCACAAAAAGATTCCAACCCTCCCCCAGTCTCTACAAACCACAAATTGTAGTACACCTCAGCTGACTTATTACTTTCTGACCCGTTCGAGGGCCGGGATATGTTTATTAGCAGAACTCCTTCCTCCTAGAGTCCAGGCTAAGGATGGGTTCCCCCCATACTGGGCAGTCTGCAGAGTCTTCACCACAGTGTATAATAGACAGACGGGGTCAGAGCTGATAAACACCATGCAGACCCCAGTCAGCGAATAAGATGTTTTTTGGGGGTTTTTTTGCTTTCGAAGAGTTTATTTTCTGTAGAGGCTAAGTGGATGTGAATTTGTAGTTTGTTTTTTTTTTTTATGTGCTTATTTTTAATTAAGCCCGGATCTTTAGAGCCCTTTCACACTGCCAGTGCCCGAAAAACACTGGTAAAGTGCCGCTTAAACTAGCGGTGCTTTACCAGCATTTTTCGAGCACTAGCGGGGTGCTTTTAACCCCCCGCTAGTGGCCGAATAAAGGGTTAAAAGCGCCGCTGCCAAGGCGCTTTTAAGATGCTTTCCATCAATTTCAATGGGAAGGCGCGCTTTAGGAGCGGTGTATTCACCGCGCCTAAAGCGCTGCCAAGAAGCTGCTTGCAGGACTTTTTTTTGACGCCCTGTCAGCACAGCGCCTCAGTGTGAAAGCATTCGGGCTTTCACATTGGGATTGCAGATGAGGCTTTTTTCAGGCGCTTTTTTTTTTTAACGCTAAAGCGCCTGAAAAACGCCCCAGTGTGAAAGGGGTCTTAAATTCCCCCAGTTAGTAATCACTCCCAGAGAACGCATTTAACCCTTTGGCTGCCCCTGTTAACCCCTTCCCTGCCAGTGTCATTAGTACAGCAACAGTGCATTTTTTTCGCAGTGCCACTATAAGTTGCTGATAGTCGCCATTACTAGTAAAAAAGAAAAAAAGAAAACAAATAGATAAAAATATCCTATAGTTTCTAGACGCTGTAACTTTTGTGCAAACCAATCAATATACACGTATATGTAGCAGAATACATATTGGCCTAAATTGATGGAGAAATTAGATTTTTAAAAAAAATTTTTATTGGGAATGTTTTATAGCAGAAAGTAAAAAAAAAATATTTTTTGTATATGTATGTATATATATATATATATATACACACACACACACACACACACACACACACACACACATATATATATATATATATATATATATATATATATATAGAGAGAGAGAGAGAGATAGAGAGAGATAGAGAGAGATAGAGAGAGATAGAGAGAGAGAGAGAGAGAGAGAGAGAGAGAGAGAGAGAGAGAGAGAGAGAGAGAGAGAGAGAGAGAGAGAGAGAGAAAAAACGGGACACAAACTCCAATGCAACTCTTTTATCTTGGTTCTCAAAGACGTATACAAAACATGCAAGCTACCGTACAGTTGTGAGCGATACTTCAGGCTTATCTGACACACAGCCAGATAACCCTGATGAAGAGCCATATCGCTCACAACTGTACGGTAGCTTGCATGTTTTGTATACATCTTTGAAAACCAAGATAAAAGAGTTACATTGGAATTTGTGTCCCGTTTTTTTTTCCTTATCTATTTTGGTGGAGAATTGGGAGTCCGCCTTGACAGTACTCCGATATTCCAAAGAAAAAGAAAAAAAAAAAGAAAAAAAAAAGAAAAAAAGAAAAGGAAGTAGCCCACCCATTGAATTACTATATATAGCGCAAAAAATAAAAACCGCAGAGATGATCAAATACCACCAAAAGAAAGCTCTATTTGTGGGGGAAAAATTTTATTTGGATACAGCGTCGCAGGCCCGCGCAAATGTCAGTTAAAATAACGCACTGCCATATCACAAAAAATGGCCTGGTCATGAAGGGGGGTAAACCTTCCGGAGCTGCAGTGGTTAGTAGTTCGACAATTAGAAACCATCTTATCTCTAAAGAATGTCCTTCCCGTTTCCTACTAGCATACAGCCAATACCCATGCAGTGGTATTCTCTCATGGGAACAACAATGTAACCACTAAAAAAAACCTCAATGACTATTCTCATGAGCGTCTGATGGAGTTTGAAGGTCAGCATAGTTAATGTCTATGTCTATAGCATAGTTAATGTCTATGTCTATGGGAACGTTCTTTGACAGAACTTCAGTAATCTACAAATGAGGCCAGTGCATGAAAACAACAGTGAGATTTCCTTTTGCTGCCAATTTAACAATGTTCTTGTGGGTTAGTCTAGCCCAGAGAATAATGTATGAGCTGACTGATAATGAAACTTATTGGACACTGATCTTGTTCTTATTAGCTCAATCCCGGCCTTGTACAAATACCTATCTTGGTGCGCGTAAAATGCAAACAGTGTTTTAATTTTTAATTAGGCTGCTCTTTGTGCTCAAATTCAAGGGAGGAAAAGAGATGCCGCTGTAAGGATTACTACTTCATTACAAGTTATCTGCAAGCTATCCCGTCAATATTGGTAGTTAATACATTGCAATAAGGAAAGGGGGCTTGTGGCAAACTCCCTAGATTTTCTGAGATTATATGAAAATATAGGGAAATTGAAACAATAACAGTGCACTTGAACTTGACCTCTTCCCACTGGCCGTATACATATATGCGGCATCTCGGCGGGTGGGCTTTAATGCAGAGAGGCCACATACACTATATTACCAAAAGTATTGGGACGTCTGCCTTTACACGCACATGACTTTTAATGACATCCCAGTCTTAGTCTGTAGGGTTCAATATTGAGTTGGCCCAGCCTTTGCAGCTATAATAGCTTCAACTCTTCTGGGAAGGTTTAGGAGTGTGTCTATGGGAATGTTTGACCGTTCTTCCAGAAGCGCATATGTGAGGTCAGACACTGATGTTGGAAGAGAAGGCCTGGCTTACAGTCTCCGCTCTTATTCATCCAAAAGGTGTTCTATTGGGTTGAAGTCAGGACTCTGCGCAGGCCAGTCATCCATGTCTTTATGGACCTTGCTTTGTGCACTGGTCCAAATCATTTGGTGAAGGGGGGATTATGGTGTGGGGGGTTGTTTTTCAGGGGTTGGGTTTGGCCTCTTAGTTCCAGTGAAGGGAACTCTTAAGCCGTCAGACCGAGACAACTTGGACCATTTAATGCTCCCAACTTTGTTGTTCCAACATGATTGCGCACCAGTGCACAAAGCAAGGTCCATAAAGACCCGGATAAGCGAGTTTGGGGTGGAGGAACTTGACTGGCCTTCACAGAGTCCTGATCTGGTTCAGATCGAACACCTTTGGGATGAAATAGAGCGGAGACTGCGAGCCAGGCCTTCTCACCCAACATCAGTGCCTGACCTCGCAAATGAAAGAATGGTCAAACATTCCCATAGACACACTCCTAAACCTTGTGGGCAGCCTTCCCAGAAGAGTTAATATAATTCGGGGAAAGGGGGAAATTGGGACTTTAAATTAGGCCATGGCCTGGTAAGGTCATGTGCTTTCACCCCTGTCAATATAAGAAGGAAGAGGGTGGGATTTCTTGCACACTTTATCCTCATCATTCAGTCTTCACTAATAACCCCTTAATTATTTACATAGTTTTCACACTAGGTTACTTGGTTTATTTACGGATTACCAATATCTCTCACGCTCACCCCAGGAGTGCTTTGTATGCCCAGATCCACCCCTGATTGTTGCCTATGATGGTTGCCGCCTCTGAGCATGCCTCCTCAGCTCCCAATACTGATGCCCTCGGGTGGCCTACGGTCCCTGACATTGCGCCATCAAGTGCACATATACCTGTAAGTGATCTTTAGGGGGGGGGGGTCTCTGATCTATCCTCCCCTTTATTGATACAAGTTAGCTTACCTAGACAACATATTTTCTATTTCAGATACAACATGTGCTTGCTCCTGAAGAGCAGCTTAAAGCCACTAAATGTGTCCACCTATCAGATGCCGTGTACCCTATGATTACATGTTTATTAGATTACTGTGCCAATACCTTATATATCGTGACAGGGATTGGAAAGATCATAGACCATGCAGAAGCTATTGTACAATATACCGTATTTATCGACGTATAACACGCACCCCAAGTTTAGGAGGGAAGTTTAAGGAAAAAAACTTACATTTAAATGCCCATCAATGCAGCCTTGTCAGTGTTCATCTGTAGCCTTCCCCAGTGTCTTTGCAGCCTTGTGTCATTATTGCAGCCTTGCCAGTGTCAAAGCAGTCTGTGCCTTTGCAGCCTTGTGTCTTTTTTTAAAATTGGTGCCGATCGGAGGAGAGGAACGAGCGCCGCACAAAGCCGAGTGTACTTCGGCTAGACTCGGCTCTGCTCAGAGTCAGGGGCGGGACTGCGAGAGGAGCCGAGTCCAGCCGAATTACACTCGGCTTTGTGCATGTCGGCTCCGCTCGCTCCTCTCCTCACAATCAGCGGAGATCGGCGTATAACACGCACCCACGATTTTCCCCTGATTTATAGCTGCCATATCCCCGGTATCCTCGTGTTCAGCAGGCGGTCCGCTACAAGATAAAAGTGGTCTCTGTGGTGGATTCACCGCAAGATCACTTTTATCGGTGGCGGGAGAGGGCCCCCCTCCCGCCGCACTCCAGTGCCCTCCACTGCTTACCGCAACCGTCGGCAGCGGCGGAGGTGATCAGGTCCTTCTCCTGGCTAGACATGGAGACGAGTGAGGGGAAGATGGCCCCCACCCCTCCCCATAACATTGCAGGGCGGAAGCGACATCAAAATGTCACTTCCGCCCATAGCTCTTAAAGGGCCTTTTTTTTTTTAAATCATTTTTTTAAATGACAATTTTTTTTTTTTTTTTTAATAGCATTTTAGTGTAAATATGAGACCTGAGGTCTTTTTGACCCCAATCTCATATTTAAGAGGACCTGTCATGCTTTTTTTCTATTACAAGGGATGTTTACATTCATTGTAATAGGAATAAAAGTGACACAATCTTTTTTTTAAATTAAAACTGTGTAAAAATAAAAAATAAAAGGTAAAATAAATAGGAATTTTTTTTTTTTTAAATGCTCCCGCCCGCCGAGCTCAAGTGCAGAAGCGAACGCACATAAGAAAACGGTGTTCAAAACACACATGTGAGGTATCGCCGCGATCGATAGAGCGAGAGCAACAATTCTAGCCCTAGACCTCCTCTGTAACTTAAAACATGCAACCTGTAGAATTTTTTAAACATCGCCTATGGAGATTGTCGCCATTCCACGAGCGGGCACAATTTTGAAGCATGACATGTTGGGTATCAATTTATTCGGCGTAACATTATCTTTCACAATAAAAAAAAAATGGGCTAACTTTACTGTTTCTTATAATTTTTTTAATTAAAAAAAGTGTATTTTTTTCCAAAAAAAAGTGCGCTTGTAAGACCTCTACGCAAATACGGTGTGACAGAAAGTATTGCAACGACCGCCATTTTATTATTTAGGGTGTTAGAAAAAAATGTATAATGTTTGGGGGTTCTAAGTAATTTTCTAGCAGAAAAAACTGTTTTTAACTTGTAAACAACACAAGTCCTTAAGTGGTTAAAGTTCACGTGCGTGTAAAGGCAGGCGTCCCAATACTTTTGTTAAAATAGTGTATATGTTGGTTTAATGTAAACATTTCTGTGCTGAGCACACGCACACTGCATGGTCCCAGCACAGTTGCTGGTGGGGATCGGAAAGCTCCCGATCCATACTGCGATCGGGGGCTTTCCAATCATGTGACTGCTGTGACAGCCAATCACAGCAGTCACATGACCCAAATGCCCACCTCCATCTCCTGGCATCTAGAAGCTCTTAAAAGGCCGGAAGGAGGCGGCGTGAAGGAGTTAAAAAAAATATACTGGTTTGGGTCACTGAAGATATGGGTCTAAAAGGAATTGTTCTTAAAGCGAAACTACAGTGCATCTGAGCACCACAAACCAAAAACACACTATTTAATTCATTTTTAATATTCAAAGCAAACTTCCCCATCCATCCATCCATGTCTCCAAGCTTTATTCTGTTGAGAAAACACTTTGAAAAACACCCCCTAACATTTCTGGCTGCAGCCATCTTGAGTGATTCATGTAGCATTTACTTCCTGGAATCCATCTGCCCTTAGCTCAGGCATGAAGGCAAGAGGCTGTGCTTAGCTGAGAAAATCCCTCCTCCCCTCCTGAAAACTCATAGAATGTATAAAAAGCATAGGGATTAAAAATAGTCATAGTTGATTGAAAGAGTGAAGTTCCACTTTAAAGGACTATGCCACATAAAACAGAAAATGTACTTTTTAGCCTTCTTAAAGGACAAGTTCACCCTTCATAACATGTTACACCTATATTCAGGGTGTCGTCTGCAGTTATGTGATGGGGGTTAACCAACTGACTAGTACCAGTCAAAGCGAAGTGGGTCACATGCTCCCCATATCTTAATGTAAGGGAAATGAAAGTACTGGTTCCTGGTAATTGGCCTGGCACCATCACATGGGTCAGGCAGCGAGTTCTCAGCCCTGTATGAGGCGCAAAGTCACAACAAAGGTTTTTTGCAGGGTTTATCCTGTGTGATTCCGGCAGCTGAATGGAGTGACAGATACACAAAGGGAAGTTGTGCATGTGTTGCTGAAGAGAGGAAAAGAATATTGAGCATATTGTTTTACCCTGCATAGAGGGCAAGCTCCCTTTTAGCATTTTAAAGAGGAACTGCAGTCTGCTCACATAAGTTGTAAAAAAAACATCTTTGGCATTCTGAAGCTTCCCTCCAACCACTTTGCATATTATTTTATATATACTGTGATTCTGTACTTGCCAAATATGCTGCAGAAATCTCCCTCCACTGAGTCTGGATGCAACCATTTTAACTGTGGGCAGCTGAAGCTGCTGTCTGTTCACTTCCTGGATTTACACAGACACACAGAGGCACACCTCCAGCTCTGCAGCACTCATTGGCCCTCTTATGACTCATCCCCCCCTCCCTTCCTGGCAAACTCATGAGAGAGAGAGCGCTGTGCATGATGTCATAAGCCTAGGCTTTTTACCAGACAATAAACAGGAAGTGGGCTGTAAAAGGTATTTACTGGCAGGTAAAAAAAGTTTTACTATCCAAACAAGGGCATAAGATTTAATAGATGGAAAGTTGAAAAAAATGACTGAAGGTCCGCTTTAAATATGCTTCCTGCTTCTTCTTTTACTTATTCTACAGTGCCACAGTGTTGATTAGAGTAACCAAAGAGGACAGCATTGACTTCTCTTTCCATTCAAAGAAAGCATTAATATCAGATGAGTGCAGACAGAAAACAAAAATGAACATTAATGGGACACAGAATAGCGATTTTCAAACTAAAAAAAGATTCATTAAATAACAACTGAACATATCTCGTATATAAGACCAAACTTACTGTGGTGGAAGAACGAGGGTTGTAGGCTGGGCCTTAGGCCGACGCTTGGCAGACACTCCCATCTGATTGGCTGAACGTTTCAGTGACTGCTGATTTAGCAGACCAGAAGCTAGGCCAGAATGGTACTGCAACTGGGAAAATAAAGCAAATAAGTATGGGTCAATTTCCAAAGAGAAGAAAAATCAAGCTAAAATAACAAAAAAAAAAACAACAAGTTAGATGCATTAGGGCATGGTTGAAATCAGTCAGAATTTTTGCCATCTGGGCCTCATTTGAGAGATTTCCACTAACGTCCTGTCCTGTAAACAGCATAGGAAGTGGGAAGAAATCTCTCCAAAAGTGAGAAAAATCCATTCTAAGTCAGTTGACGATATTCCACATTTTCTCTTCCAGCAAACTCAAACTTTTGGATTTCTGACTTTAGATACATTATCTTTGAAATATAGCAAAGTCTTTGTGTACACAACAGTAATTGTTGGCGAAATATTTTTCCGTTTATTCAGCGTGAAATGGAGCTTAGTTATGTAGCCTGAGGCTGTATATTCTGCAATATTTACATTTTTGGTAAACTCATTCAATGAATCCAAGCTCTGCAAGCTGAGATAACATGCACTGCATTGGTGCATTCACACAATCCCTCTTTCCTACTTCCTATTTGAAAAGTTTCAGCTTGGAGGACTGATCATTGGGCTGGTAACATGTTGTCAGATTACTAAAGGGAGATTTACTCTTCAACACACAGAACAGGTATGACACTGGGAGATGCAATGATGTTAATCAGCCAATATGGACGTAGGCAGAGAATGAGCTGGTGCCACCGGAAGCCGATTTTTGCTATTTCAATGCAGTTCCATTGCTACAACACACAGGAACCATTATTTGAGATTTAGTGCCGGATATATTAAGAATGCCGGAGGCAAAGAAATAATGTAAGAGGTAAGGCACATTGATCAGGGAAAAGGATTGCTACAGATGAAAAATCATTTTGTCTCAAGTTCCTCATTAATTATTATCCAAAATAAATAGTCACTCATTCTTTACAGAAATAGAAGAGAAAGAAAATCATTTTATTTAAAAAAAAAAAAACTGAAGAAAGGTCTTAAATTTTAAACTTATCACAGATAACAAAACCATTCTGCCCAAAGACAGATCAACCAGAAAATCTCCGACGAGACTTTAAAAAGACCTAAAACCTTCTGGGGTCTTCATCCACAATGGCCTCTTACCATACCCACTGTTCATTAACTGCCAGCTGATTGAGGAGAAGAGAATTTAATGAACGAGTGGACTTCAAGCAATTCAAGCACAGGCAGAAGAAAAAAAATATAAAATGAGTATTTGACACTGAAGACAGAAAAAACACTTTTTTTTTATCCCCCTAAAGATACATGCAGGATCGACACCAATTAATTCTTTGCCGTAATCATGTTGGGAAATGATGATGTGACTGCATACTACACGTCCACTTCTCGGAGTTCCCAGTATCAGCTTCCCAGGCTATTGTGTTCTCTACTCACTGTCATGAAGCCCTTTATAAAGTGCCTTCAGGCAGACATCCAGAACACGACTCTTTTTAACACACGTAGAACTATATTCAAACGTGCTGCTTGCATCCCAGTGCCTAAGGGGGCTTTCAACTCACTATCCAAACTAATGAGAAGAAACGCAGCTCTTGGAACACCAAAGTTAGCAATAGACAGAATACTCTAAAAATACCCAGGTTTAAATGTAACTCGTTTTTTTTCCAATATTCAGATCAAAAGTATGAATGTGAATCTCCCAGCCATTTTGAAATGAATAAAGTCAACTGAATTTTGTTAAAAGTAGTGTAAAAACAATGAACTGTAATAGTATTGTATCAATTTTTATTTTAGGTGTTATTAATATGTTTGTGTTCATGCAAGCACACATACAGGTACATCCCAAAAATATAGAATATCAAAAAGTTAATTTATTTCAGTAAATTCAAAAAGTGAAACTCATATTTTATATAGATGCGTTACACACAGAGTGATACATTTCAAGCATTTATTTTTTTTAATTTTGATGATTATGGCTTACAGCTAGCGAAAACCCAAAATGAAGTATCTCAGAAAATTTGATTATTACATAAGACCAATACAAAAAAATAAAGGATTTTTAACCACTTAAAGTGGAGCTCCACCCACTTTTACAACTCTTCAGCATCTCTCACTAAACTGTGCACTGTAAACAAATTGGATATTTTTTTATTTTTTTTCTCAGCACCTACTGTATATCTGCTGTATTCATTTTTCACTTCCTCCTCCCTGGCCGCGGCCCTTCGCATCATTTCCTGTTTGCAATGCCTTCTGGGAAGGGGCGGCAACTTCCTCTGAAACTGCCGTTGCTATGGAAACCTGACCTGAAACCTATTACACTGCTTGTGCTGCACTGAGCATGTGCAAGATCTGCAGGGATGAGATCCAGGAAGAAATACAGTCTGGCTTCAGATGCCCACACTTAAGATGGCCACGGCCTGCTGTAAGTTTATAAAATAACAAACTACTGCTATAAACTAACAAAACAGACCTTAGTTTACAGACTAACTTTACTAGAATACATTAAACTTGTGTATTATAGGGGTATTTTTATTTAAAAAGTATAATTTCGGCCGGAACACCACTTTAACCGCTTCCCGACCGCCCACTGTATATTGACGTCCTGTGTTTTAAAGATGGATATCTCGGTAACGGCAGCAGCTGCTGCCACAACCGAGGTATCCATCTTTAGGGCCGGCGATTCTACACACGATAATGGTGGTCTATGCGGCGGGTTCGCCGCGAGATCACCGTTATCGGCGGCGGGAGAGGTGCCACCCCCCCTCCCGCCGCTCTCCCGCACCCTCCGCCGCTTACCGGAGCCGTCGGTAACGGCGGAGGCGATCGGGTCCTTTCACTTCCTCGGTACTGAGACGAGTGAGGCCAAGATGGCCCCCACCCGTCTCTATACCATGTGACGGCCGGAGCGACGTCATTACGACGGCTCCGCCCACTTCTCTTAAAGGCACAATTTATTTTGTGTCATTTTTTAAACGACTTTTTTTTTTTTTTTTTTTTTTTTTTTTGCATTATAGTCTAAATATGAGATCTGAGGACTTTTTGACCCCAGATCTCATATTTAAGAGGACCTGTCATGCTTTTTTCTATTACAAGGGATGTTTACATTCCTTGTAATAGGAATAAAAGTGATCCAAATTTTTTTTTTTAAAAAACAGTGAAAAAATAAATAAAATAAAGTAAAATAAATAATTAAAAAAAAAAAAAAAATTTTTTAAAGCGCCCTGTCCCGACGAGCTCGCGCGCAGAAGCGAACGCATACGTGAGTAGCGCCCGCATATGAAAACGGTGGTCAAACCACACATGTGAGGTATCGCCGCGACCGGTAGAGTGAGAGCAATAATTCTAGCCCTAGACCTCCTCTGTAACGCAAAACATGCAATCTGTAGAATTTTTTAAACGTCGCCTATGGAGATTTTTAAGGGTAAAAGTTTGACGCCATTCCACGAGCGGGCGCAATTTTAAAGCGTGACATGATGGGTATCAATTTACTTGGCGTAACATTATATTTCACAATATAAAAAAAAATTGGGCTAACTTTACTGTTGTCTTATTTTTTTTTTCAAAAAAGTGAATTTTTTCCAAAAAAAGTGCGCTTAGAAGACCGCTGCGCAAATACGGTGCAAAAAAAAGTATTGCAATGACCGCCATTTTATTCTCTAGGGTGTTAGAAAAAAAACAATATATAATGTTTGGGGGTTCTAAGTAATTTTCTAGCAAAAAAACCTGTTTTAAACTCTTAAACACCTAAAATCCAAAACGAGGCTGGTTTTGAAGTGGTTAAGGACCAGCCTCGTTTTGGATTTTAGGTGTTTATATGTTTAAAACAGGTTTTTTTGCTAGAAAATTACTTAGAACCCTCAAACATTATATATGGGTTTTTTCTAACACCCTAGAGAATAAAATGGCGGTCATTGCAATACTTTTTTTTTGCACCGTATTTGCGCAGCGGTCTTATAAGCGCACTTTTTTTGGAAAAAAATTCACTTTTTTGAATAAAAAAATAAGACAACAGTAAAGTTAGCCCAATTTTTTTTATATTGTGAAATATAATGTTACGCCAAGTAAATTGATACCCAACATGTCACGCTTCAAAATTGCGCCCGCTCGTGGAATAGCGTCAAACTTTTACCCTTAAAAATCTCCATAGGCGACGTTTAAAAAATTCTACAGGTTGCATGTTTTGCGTTACAGAGGAGGTCTAGGGCTAGAATTAATGCTCTCGCTCTACCGGTCGCGGCGATACCTCACATGTGTGGTTTGACCACTGTTTTCATATGCGGGCGCTACTCACGTATGCGTTCGCTTCTGCGCGCGAGCTCGTCGGGACAGGGCGCTTTAAAAAAATTTTTTCTTTTTTATTATTTATTTTACTTTATTTTATTTATTTTTTCACGGTTTTAAAAAAAAAAAAAATTTGGATCACTTTTATTCCTATTACAAGGAATGTAAACATCCCTTGTAATAGAAAAAAACATGACAGGTCCTCTTAAATATGAGATCTGGGGTCAAAAAGTCCTCAGATCTCATATTTAGACTAAAATGCAAAAAAAAAAAAAAAAAATAAGTCGTTTAAAAAAATGACACAAAAAATTGTGCCTTTAAGAGAAGTGGGCGGAGCCATCATAATGACGTCGCTCCGGCCGTCACATGGTATAGAGACGGGTGGGGGCCATCTTGGCCTCACTCGTCTCAGTACCTCAGCAGTGACAGGTCCCGATCTCCTCCGCCGCTACCGACGGCTCCGGTAAGCGGCGGAGGGCGCGGGAGAGCGGCGGGAGGGGGGGTGGCACCTCTCCCGACGCCGATAACGGTGATCTCGCGGCGAACCCGCCGCAGAGACCACCATTATCGTGTACAGAACCGCTCACTGTAAAGATGGATACCTCGGTTGTGGCAGCAGCTGCTGCCGTTACCGAGATATCCATCTTCAAAAAAATGACGTACATATACAGTGAGCGGTCGTCAAGTGGTTAATACAGAAATGTTGGCTTACTGAAAAGTATGTACAGAATAGTATGCACTCAATACTTGGTCGGGGCTCCTTTTGCATGAATTAGTGCATCAATGCAGCGTGGCATGAAGGTGATCAGCCTGTGGCACTGCTGAGGTGTTATGGAAGTCCAGGTTGCTTTGATAGCGGCTTACAGCTTGTCTGCATTGTTGGGTGCGGTGTCTCTCATCTTCCTCTTGACAATACCTCACAGATTCTCTATGGGGTTTAGATCAGGTGAGTTTGCTGGCCAATTGAGCACAGTGATAGCATGATCATTAAACCAGGTATTGGTACTTTTGACAGTGTGGGCAGGTGCCAAGTCCTGCTGGAAAATTAAATCAGCATCTCCATAAAGCTGGTCAGTAGAGGGAAGCATGAAGTGCTCTAGAATCTCCTGGTAGAGGACTGACTGTGGAAACTTCACACTGGACCTCATGCAACTTGGATTCTGTGCCTCTCCACTCTTCCTCCAGACTCTGGGACCTGGATTTCCAAATAAAATGCTAAATTTTCCACAGCTAGTGATGATTTGGGGAGCATTGTCATCTGCTGGTGTTGGTCCACTGTGTTTTATCAAGTCCAAAGTCAGCGCAGTCCTCTAGCGGGAAATTCTAGAGCACTTCATGCTTCCCTCTGCTGACCAACTTTATAGAGATGCCAATTTCATTTTCCAGCAGGACAAGAGCACCTGCCCACACTGCTACCGATACCTGGTTTAATGATCATGCTATCACTGTGCTTGATTGGCCAGCAAACTCACCTGACCTAAACCCCATAGAGAATCTGTGGGGTATTGTCAAGAGGAAGATGAGAGACATCAGACCCAACAATGCAGACGAGCTGAAGGCCGCTATGAAAGCAACCTGGGCTTCCATAACACCTCAGCAGTGCCACAGGCTGATGACCTCCATGCCACGCCGCATTGTTGCAGTAATTCATGCAAAAGTAGCCCCGACCAAGTATTGAGTGCATACTATACTGTACATGGACATACTTTTCAGTAAGCCAACATTTCTGTATTGAAAATCTTTTTTTTTTTTTTTTTTTTTATTGGTCTTATGTAATATTCTAATTTTCTGAAATACTGAATTTTGGGTGTGTAATGAACCTGTGTAATAAATGAGTTCCACTTTTTTAATTGAATTACTGAACTCAATTAACTTTTTGATGATATTCAAATTTTTTTTTAAAAACACCTGTATATACACCAGTGCCACAAAGCGTCAGTATTTTTATTGGTAGCTCGTAAAAAAACGGGCACCTTTCGCCTGCAAGTAACAGGAAAAGGTTGCCAGTTAAAAATATGGCTGTGATGCTTGGCTTGGAACTACGCATGCGCAGTTCTGATCCGGAGCCGGCCGAGACCATCTGAGTGCCTGCTAATGTGTGCAGGCGGCGGTTCTGGCAGAAGCGGTGCCTGAACGGGTCATGTGATGTCATGGCACAAGGGAGCGGAGTGGCCAGAGCCTCATGTGTGGGTCAGGAGCAAGGCAAACCAGGAGTGGGACTGTCAGAGCTGTTTGGACTGGAGTGGACTGAAGGGACCACCTGGTGTGGGGAGAGAATGTTACTGTGACACAGGAGGAGACGTGTCATGTCGGTGATCTGTGCTGCTGCACACTGCTGTCAGTGTCACTGTGAGAGTCAATTTCATGTGTGTGCCTTCCCATTCTAATTTCTTGCCTTCCCGAGTTCTGGCCCTGAGCTACTTACTTACAATATCGAAAATAAAATAAGAAATATGTTTTTGCCTTAATATCTACCTTAAATCACATTGCTAATTGCATATTGTACATGTTTGTACTTGTAATTTTGTAACTTTTGGAAATGGCAGTAAAAATGTGGCTGTGCCAGTAAATGTCTATCTGGTAGGTTGGCAACACTGATATACACACACAGTATGACAGAGGACGATCACAATTTGAGACAAACCTGGTCAAATCCAATGTGCTAAAGTAATAGTAGTAGGGTAATACTATGAATTTTCAAACAGCAATACTGGTTTTCAAGAGCTTTATTATGTGACCAATGTTTTGGTGGGTTGCAAACCTCTATCAAAGCAACATGCACAATCTTTACTTAACAAATAAACATTTAATACAGGGTGCACTATACAAACCACAGAGGAAAAAAAACATTCAGTACATCCCTGAAAAAAAAATGCACATTCCCCAAGGTTTTGTGCCCTTCAAAAAGCTGCAAGAACAGAAAAATACTTGTTGATCAGACAGAAATAAAGTAAGCTTCTAATTTTCTGTGCATTCAGCTTCTGTACTGAATTCTCAGATCTCCCCAGTAGAATACAGAACACTTTATGTTGAGAGATGAGCAGAGAGTGAGGTGTTCTAACAGTTCACGTCCTAGGGCAATGATGGTGAACCTTGGCACTCCAGATGTTTTGGAACTACATTTCCCATGATGTTCTTGCACTCTGCAGTGTGGTTGTAGTTCCAAAACATCTGGGGTGCCAAGGTTTGCCATCACTGTCCTAGGGTCACATCACTTCTTCACCACAGATACAATACAGTGAGTGAGCACTGTCACCCTAAGATAGGAAGCGCGATACTCGCAGAATCACCCAGTAAAAAAAGCCTAAAAAACGAATGCAACCACTAGATCTAAGGTAGGGGTGTCAAACTCCATTTAATCGCAGGCCACATCAGACTATATTAATTTCATCCAGGCTTTTTCTTCCCAGAAAATATGTGCAGGAACTCAACCAGGGCTGCACCCTCTGAATAGCATCAAATTATGAGTGTGGACAAATTGCAGTGGGAATAGCTTAATGGGGCAATAAATACAACAAGTGCATTCTGTGCTGAGTTCAGGGGTGTGCTATGTAGAGAGTGCAGAGCTCAGTGATGTGTTATTGTACAGAGTGCAAGTTTGAAGAGTGCACTACATATAGAGTGCAGAGTTATGGGGTGCGCTATGTAGAGAGTGCAGGGTTCAGCTTTCAAAGGTTGTCCACATCTCACTTCCACACCTCCTCAGCTCTGACCACTGAACCACTCTCCCCCATTCCCAACCTCTGCACACACCTCCCTCCACAGCCCTCATCTTTCAGCCCCCCCCCCCCCCCCCCGAAAGCTTCCTCACATCTCACCAACCTGGCCAAGCTTTAGTACCTTCTGGCAGTATAGGCAGCTCCGTTTCTCATTGGTTGGCATCTGTGCACCTGGCCACAGATGGGAATTACAGTGCAGCTTACCAGAAGGTTTCTGTGTTTACAATTCAAAGTGGTGAATGGGGAGCGAATGGTGAGAGCCGGATGTGATAAACCATCAATGATGTACCATTAAAACTTTTGTTAACCCCAAAAAAAAAAATCATATTCTGGTCCCTTAAAGCAGATTAAACAGCACAGTGCTTTTGCTGTGTAATCTGCCCACCCTCTGAACTGTAAAAAAAAAAACAAAAAAAAAAAAAACCTTCCTGAACCTGCCACTTCCTGTATCCCCCTCTCTGCGCTGACCACGAAAATCATGCTTGCTAAGCCATGACCACCGTGGTCAGAGTACGTCCCACCATCATACGCTGCCTGCTCTCAGCTCTCCTCTCTCCTCCTCAACCCGCTCCTTCTTGCCTCTCAGCTCCCTCTCTCTGTCTGTCTGTCTCCGCTCAGCCCCCCGCCCCATTATTGAAAAAAAAATTGTCACTGCCAGACCCTCTATTAGAGGCTGGCATACCACACTGTGTGAAGCATTTTAAAAAACGAGCAGTGTAACTACCGTTTTTCAGCTGTCTTTAGGCTGGCCACGTGACCCGTGGCCGCTTTACAGCTACGAGACAGGGCTTCTGCGGGTGGAGCCAAGCGGCCACGTGAACTCCCTGGCTGACGTCAGAGGGAGATCACGTCCCCTCCCACAGAAGTAATCCATCGGAGCTGGAAAGTGGCCGCGAGTCACGTGACCGGCCTGAAGACAGCTGAAAAACAGTATGTGTCTCCACTGTGGGGACACTTATAAATTAGTGTTAGGTACCACAGATACCGGGGTGCCTCGACAAGGCTCTATGGCTTACGCATGCATTTACAAATGTGTGCAGACTAAACCCCTGCTTTTAACGCATACTATTAGACATGTTATTTGGTTGTCTGCGGGATGGTGGTAAGTTAAGCTTGGCTTTTCCCTTGGATTTATCCGTGGTCTTGTTTGAAAAACAGTATTTACACTGCTCATTTTTTAAAATGCTTCACACAGTGTGGTATGCCAGCCTCTAATAGAAGGGCTGGCATAGACTTAGACAAATGGGTTCACAAACCCTTTAACCATACATCTTTGACACTCCTCCTGGGGAGGGGGAGGTTGGAAAGGCCGGGGGGGGGGGGATTAAAATCACATGCACTTACTGATTTAAAGCACATAACACTTATACTCAGAGCAGTGAAAAGAAATGTGCATTAAAAAAAAAAAATTCCACATAAATGTCTCTAGTAGGAAGTACATCACACCTACATTGGTTGTAAAGCCAATCGTTCTCATGCCTTAGTGGTTTCAGTCTCTTTGTTGTGAATAAAAAATTTGCAGGTTTTGTTTTCTTGGGAGGATGTCTGAATTTTCACACACAGATGTTTGTGTGACTCTAAGCTCTTAAAACTGCTGTGCTTTCCCTGCAGATGTCGCCTTGTGCAGCCAAAAGGCCTATGCTGCCATTTCAGGCCAATGAATTACAAACTTAAGTAGCTGGTCAATAGCAAAACAAGGGATCTGAATAGATAAGTATGTTTATATGTATTTGCAGAAATACTCAAAAAAATACTTTTTGAAGCACCCTCACTTCATGCTACAAAGTTCTTTTTGGCTAAGGAGGCATTTCAGTGCCAGCAATTTCGAGCAAACAAATCTGCTGTAAAAAATAACTTGTTTCACACAAATTCGTTTGTAATTCAGGCAGATATTTAAAAAAGATTAGTTAATACAGTTATATATTCATACTAAAACATGTTTAAATGCGGTTATCTGTAAATACAAAAATTTCACTTACTAGCCTTCTGCAACTCCCGGTATACTACATTATAGTGTTCAGATTGGGACAGTTAGGGGCATTATGAGGAGCTACATACCCATGAGCAGAAAAGGAATATGTTGTCCATTTGTCCAATCATAGACTGACAGCTGTGAGGTGACACAAAAAAACTACAGTAAAGCTGAATGGACTGTCTGTAAATCGCAAGACTGGATGGACAGAAACACAAATTCTTTGGCAGGTAAAACTGTCAGACATGTTTTACCTATGAATTTATGTGGTTTTCTGGAGTTCAAAGGGGATATTAAAGGTTGCTTTTTTTACTTCTTAAGTGGTTGTAAAGGCTGAAGGTTTTTATTTGTCTTAACGCATTGTATGCATTAGGATAAAAAACCTTCTGTGTGCAGCAGCCCCCCTAATACTTACCTGAGCCCCATCTAGATTCAGCGATGTTGCAAGAGTGTCTCGGCTGCCCGGGGCTCCCCTCCTCATTAGCTGAGACAACAGCGCCGCGCCATTGGCTCCTGTTGCTGTCAATCAAAGCTAGTCAGTCAATGAGGATAGAAAGGGGGCGGGGCCAGGCTGCAGCCCTGTGTCTAAATGGACACAGGGAGCTGTGACTTGGCTCGGGTGCCCCATAGCAAGCTGCTTGCTGTGGGGGCATTCAACGGGAGGGAGGGGCCTGGAGCATCGAAGAGGGACCAGAGAATAGGAGGATCTGGGCTGCTCTGTGCATAACCATTGCACAGGGCAGGTAAGTATAACAGGTTTGTTATTTTAACTAAAAAAAAAAACAAAAAAAAAAAACAAAAGACTTTAATCACTTTTACTAAAATAATAATAATATTCTACTTACATGCCCTGAGCAATGGTTTTGCTCAGATCAGTACAAACCCTTTTTTTCTTGGGTCCCCACCATTTGCTATGGGGGCACTTGTGCATGCTTGTTTTCAAGCCTTGTTCTGTGTTCCCCACCACCTGGTCCCTCCTCACTGGCTCTGATTGACAGCAGCACGAGTCAATGGCTTCTGCTGCTGTATCTAAGCCAATGAGATGCGAGAGCACAACACTAGATCAAGTTCGGGCTCAGGTATGTACTGTACTAAAAAAAAAAAACACCTGCATACAGCTCCCCCCACAGCCCCTCCCAAAGGTCTGAGGGTCCCTGGACCTGGTGACAAATCTGCCCGGTTGCTGTTGAATTTAGGTGCCAGAAGATCCACATCCAGTGTACCCCATTTGTGGCAAAAGGATAATAACACTGTCAAGCAGAGAGCCCATACCCCTAGATCCAGAGGCTGATGGCTGAGAAAATCCTTCTAACAAGTTTCCAATCCTGGGATTTGGATGGCGAACAATGCCAAAACATGCAGTTTCAACCAACAGAGAATCAGGTTAGATTCTCTTTTGAGCAGCATGTCTTCTGGTGCCTCCTTGATGGTTGATGTACGCCACTGCTGTCAAGGCCCGATTTTGGGACTAAAAAGCCTAGGTACACAATCCAAAGGACAGTTTGCCCCAGATTAGGAATATCATGGACAAGGTGGTGTCCAAAGTCAGGCCCAGGTAATCTAATCAGTGAGACTGCTCAAGCAATGTCTTCTGAAGGTTGAGGATCCAACCAAATCTCTGCAGATCATCCAGGTATCACACAATATATATCCCCTAAGAAAGGACCAGAACTGGGACCAGGGCAAATAACTTGGTGAAGACCCAGGGGTCATGAACAGGCCAAAGGAAAGTACAACAAACTGGTAGTGCTGAGCGCCCATAGTAAAATGCAGATAGCATTGGTGAGGAGGATCTGTTAATAGAGCTAGGGTCTCAAGCCATATGCCAAGTCCTGACAGCAAGGATCTGACAAATGGTCACTTAGACAACAACAGGCTGCACAGTGGAGACTGCCAATAAAAACTGGGCCTTCAAGAGGGCTTCTATCCTAAGTGCCTAAATACAGTATTATCTTCCACAGGGGTTGTTTGTGTCTTGTTGAGTCATGAACTGGCTGGGTCAACCACAGGTATTGTCCATTTTTATAAGAAACCCTCCTCAATAGGATATTGCTGAGCAAATACCTTAGAGGCAGCAAACAGCAATTCAGGGTGGAGTCAGGCTCCAAAAGAAAGTGTACTGGGAAGGTCTTAACAGGTTTGGGCAATTTCCCAAAACCCTAGGAGAGACATGATCACTCCTTTAAGGACCTGTGACGGGAATCTAAGCCTACTGAGGCCATCTGCCCCCTTTGTCTCTGCACTTACAATTTGCCATCTGCAGTGTCAAATGTCCTCCAAGGGGTACCCACAGCCTTCACTGTAGATTGCTGAATCCAGAAAAAGGTAGGGGGACCAGGTGCTAATCAAGAGAGTGCACCATGAAGATGTAAAATGGTGAGTGCATGTGCAGTGAAGCCACTGGCATTGAGGTGCTGCAGCCTCTGTGCTGTGTACAAACTTACAGCAGAAGCCAAGAAAAGAGGTTCCATGGCTGTGACACAACATTTATGGTGTCACAGCCTGCACTTCACTATGACATTTGAGTACCAGAAGACTGGGTCAGAGTGGAGCACAGATGTCCTCTTACTCTGTGCATGATGTACAAGGACCAGCTGCATCCTGCCTTCATCTTCCACAATGGGCATAACCCCCGAAAGGATCTTCAGGGACAGGGCTCAGCCACCAATAGGCAACTATCCTGAAACTGAATAGAACTCTGCAGCCAACTAAACACAGTGCATCCACATGCCAAGGTGTGTGCCCACACAGGATCTAGTCCACATCTAGTTTCACATCTCATACGGGTTGCGGTGGGGTACAGTCCCCTGAAATTCAGCTGGTGTGTCAACTGATCCAGAAGCTGCAGAAGGAAGTCACATTGGCTATAGCGCAGCCAGGAAGCTTGATAGAAGAATCTTGAAAGGTATGCTTCACTCAATAGAGAGGAGATGTTCATAATCTAATCTATCTGGACTAATCACAGTGGAATACATTCTATACTCCCCCAACCCTCCTGGGAATAATTGCCACGCGTGTGGCAGAAGAAAAATGTAGACAAACCAAGTGGATGAAGTAATCTCTCAAGAAGCAGAGATAAGGTCTCACAAAATCTACCTCGTCATAGGTTACACAACCAGCACTTTTAATGGGTTATGCGATCTCCAATCAACTGCCACACATAGCAGACACTCTGCAATAAAAAGCACGAAACATATTGCCATGTGAAATAAAATTAATTTACCTAACTTGAGATAAGCAAGTCCCACTGTGGAAGACAATGTAATTAAAATAATTGATTTAGTAAACAGAGTACAGTACACAGCAATGCATTCAGATATGACGATAAAAGCAAGTAAACTCATGTCCAACAACTTTACATTGTGGCCACAAAAAAAAAAATCTAACCCCAAATATATTTTTTTTGATCTTTCAGACTTTCTGTAAGGGAAATCACCAAAAATAAAAGAGTTACAGTGGGTATGAAAGACAAGTGTTTTGAAATGTCAGCGGTTCAAGGCTTCGATCTCCAATATGGGAATTTGCAATGAAAGCAATATGTAGAGTGTGTTATGGAATTAAAGCAAGTGAGACAGCTTGGCACACACAACTCATGCTCTCAAATGTTCCTTTAACTTCTCTCTGATCTTCTCTACTAGATGCGGCTTATTAAGAGCTGGTTGCAAGCTCAGCCATTTAAAACACAGCTGGCTATAGGCTTTCCCTAAAGTGAACATCACAGTTTCTGTTATATCTTCATAGACAGCAGAGATGCACTAGAAGAGCGTTTTCAGGCAACAAGTAAAATCAGTCAGTGAACTGTTCACATTTCCCATTCAATGGGGGAAATACAGCAACTGTGCTAAATAAGCCTGATTTAACACTATCTACTCTAAATTCAGCAGGCTTTTCACAGCAGCTCTGGACCAAACAGCAGCCTCTTGCCATCGAGTTGTGAGCATCATCTCCTACATCTGTGTTCCTCAACTGCAGTCCTCAAGGCGCCCCAACAGGTCATGTTTTCAGGCTTTCCATTATTTTGCACAGGTGATTTGCACAGGTGATTTGATCAGTTTCACTGAAAACATGACCTGTTGGGGCGCCTTGAGGACTGGAATGGAGAAACACTGTCCTACATGATTCAGTGAGCTTAACAAGAGTTCTGTGCAAGAATTACTTGGCACGTTCGCCTGCTTGTTGCACACTAAGATACAAGGTCTTTCAAAAGATGAAAATACCATCACACACAGGGTTTTAGATTGATGAATAAGTCCATGCAGGGTAAGGGTAAAGTCAGCTGGTGGAAAATTTGTGCCTCTGGGTCAAGTGCAAAGTATTTGTGGACTTTAGGCCACTTTAACACTGAGGCGCTGGCCGCATTGACAGTAAAGCGCCGCTAGTTTTAGCGGCACTTTACCGTCGATTTAACGGCGCTTTTCGGCCGCTAGCGGGGCGCTTTTAACACCCATTAGCAGCCAAACAAGGGTTAAAAGCTTTGGCAGTGCTGGCCATTAATTTCAATGGCAGGGGCGTTTTGGGAACCAGTGTATTCACCACTCCACAGATGCTGCTTGCAGGACTTTTTCTCCTGTCCTGCAAGGGTACTGCCCCAGTGTGAAAGCGCTCAGGCTTTTACACTAGGGCTGCAGAAGAGGCAGTTTACAGCGCTTTTCGGGTGATATTTTTAGCGCAAAAACACCTCTAAACACGCCTCAGTGTGAAAGTGGCCTAAAGGATAGTTTGAATCCACCTTTGCAGTGAATGAAGTAGATCCTGGCCACCACTGGAGGGAGCCATTGGAAAATAAGTTATGTCTTAGGGTAATGCGTCTCTATCAATGCAGCCACAGCAGGATGCAAACAGGCCCTTAGAAGCCTTAGACCGGGGATATACATTTAGGGGACCTCCAGCTGTTGCACAACTACAAGTCCCATCATGCCTCTGGGTGTCATGCTTGTGGCTGTCAGAGTCTTGCTATGCTTCATGGTACTTGTAGTTCTGCAACAGCTGGAGGTCTGCTAATTGCATATCCCTGCTTTAGGCTGCTTTCACACTGGGGAATTGGCGGTAAAGCGCCGCTATTTTTAGGGGTGCTTTACCACCGTTTTTGTAGAGGCTTTTGGCTGCTACCCATTGAGTATACACCGCTCCTTCACTGCTCCAAAGATGCTGCTTACAGGAGTTTTTTTTACATCCTACCAGCGCATCGCCTCAGTGTGAAAGCACTCGGCCTTACACACTGAGACTGCAGGGGAGACGTTTTTCAGGCACTTTACAGGCGCTATTTTTAGCCCAAAAGTGCCTGAAAAACGCCTCAGTGTGAAAGGGGTCTAAGACTATGATGTATCAGACACAATGATTCAGACGAGACTGGCAAGTAAAGACAAATTTATCTCTTTCATGGGCTAAATAGAAAAGGGCACTTGAAGGATGTGCACTCCAAGTACAGTTATCATTCAAGTAGGGTTTCTATGAAAACAAATGTAGTTATAAACTTGACTATCAGATCCCAAAAATGGTATTCAGTTGCTTAACTGATGCTTACAAAAGTTACAAGAGCAAGTTTTACACTCTCTTATTTCCTAGTACCCTGTTTCCCCGAAAATAAGACCTAGCGTGATTGTCAGTGATGGCTGCAATATAAGCCTTACCCCCCAAATAAGCCCTACCCTGTTTCCCCGAAAATAAGCCCTACCCTGAAAATAAGACCTACAAGGACTTTAACTAGGGCTTATTTGGGGGGTAGGGCTTATATTGCAGCCATCACCGACAATCACGCTAGGTCTTATTTTCGGGGAAACAGGGTACCTATATGGCTGCATAAAAACAATTGTAAAATACTTTCACATTCCAGTGAAATAGTGGCCCATCGTTGGTGTCAGAGGGCCAAATAGTGGCCCATCGTTGGTGTCAGAGGGCCAAATAGTGGCCCATCGTTGGTGTCAGTGGGCCAAATAGTGGCCCATCGTTGGTGTCAGTGGGCCAAATAGTGGCCCATCGTTGGTGTCAGTGGGCCAAATAGTGGCCCATCGTTGGTGTCAGTGGGCCAAATAGTGGCCCATCGTTGGTGTCAGTGGGCCAAATAGTGGCCCATCGTTGGTGTCAGTGGGCCAAATAGTGGCCCATCGTTGGTGTCAGTGGGCCAAATAGTGGCCCATCGTTGGTGTCAGTGGGCCAAATAGTGGCCCATCGTTGGTGTCAGTGGGCCAAATAGTGGCCCATCGTTGGTGTCAGTGGGCCAAATAGTGGCCCATCGTTGGTGTCAGTGGGCCAAATAGTGGCCCATCGTTGGTGTCAGTGGGCCAAATAGTGGCCCATCGTTGGTGTCAGTGGGCCAAATAGTGGCCCATCGTTGGTGTCAGTGGGCCAAATAGTGGCCCATCATTGGTGTCAGTGGGCCAAATAGTGGCCCATCGTTGGTGTCAGTGGGCCAAATAGTGGCCCATCGTTGGTGTCAGTGGGCCAAATAGTGGCCCATCGTTGGTGTCAGTGGGCCAAATAGTGGCCCATCGTTGGTGTCAGTGGGCCAAATAGTGGCCCATCGTTGGTGTCAGTGGGCCAAATAGTGGCCCATCATTGGTGTCAGTGGGCCAAATAGTGGCCCATCATTGGTGTCAGTGGGCCAAATAGTGGCCCATCGTTGGTGTCAGTGGGCAGTATAGTGGCCCATCGTTGGTGTCAGTGGGCGGTATAGTGGCCCATCGTTGGTGTCAGTGGAAGGTATAGTGCCCCATCGTTGGTGTCAGTGGTAGCAGTAGTGCCCGATTGTTGGTGCCAATGGGAGGATTTTTGGTGCCAGTGGGAGGAATAGTTCCCCATCATTGGTGTCAGGGATATTACCTCAGATAAAAAAGCAAGCAAAGGGCCGCATCTGGCCCCCAGTTTGAAGACCACTGGTCTAAATAATCAGATATTTGGTTACTGGCAACATTCCACTGACACCGTAGCCTCCACAGGACCCAGGGAAATAGGTCTCAAACCCACAAAATACACTATATAATGTACTTCATAAAAACATTAAAGAATTGCACAAATATTTTCTCAATGAGAAAATACATTGCTTGTAAAGTTTTTTCTAAATAAAACACGTCATACCTACTCTTCGAGAGTCCTCAGCCGCTGCTCTGGGCTTTTTCTCTTCTCCGTGTGCAATCATAGGTGCACATGCATGCTTGGTTCCGGAGCCTCGCTGTACGTTTCCATTGACACACACAGTGCGGCTGGGCCTCACCCCCTCATCCCTGGATTTGATTGACAGCAGCAGGAGCCAGGGAGGAGAGAGAGAGAACAGTGCCACTGCTGACCATAGTTCTTTTTTTACCTTAATGCAGAGAATGCATTAAGGCAAAAAACTTTCAGCCTTCACAGCCACTTTAACTGCTAAGGTTTTTCACCTTAAAGTGGTTGTAAATTCAGGTGTGTTTTTTTTTTCATCTTAATGCATTCTATAAAAAGCCTTCTGTGTGCAGCAGCCTCCGTCAGCCCCCCTAATACTTACCTGAGGTCCCTCTAGATCCAGTGATGTTGCAGGAGTGTCTCTGCTGCCCGGGACTCCCCTCCTTATTGGCTGAGACAAAAGCGCGGCGCCATTGGCTCTCGCTGCTGTCAAAGTCATTCAGCCAATGAGGAGAGAAAGGGGGAGGGGCCGGGCCACAGCTCTGTGTCTGAATGGACACAGGGAGCTGTGGCTTGGCTCAGGTGCCCCCATAGCAAGCTACTTACTGTGGTGGCACTCTACCGGAGGGAGGGACCAGGAGCACCGAAGAGAGACCCAAGAAGAGGAGGATTTGGGCTGCTCTGTGCAAAACAATTGCACAGAGCAGATAAGTATAATTTTTTTTTTTTAGTTTAAAATAAACCTAAGCGACTTTAGTATCACTTTAATGCAGAAAATACATTAAGGAAAAAAACTTTCAGCCTTTACAGCCACTTTAACTGCTATTCTTATGCCTCATGCCAAAAAACCCCCCCAAAAAACATGTAGTGCTAATGCTTTGTGCAGGTTGATTACATTCATTTAGGCTGTTTAATCAGGAGTCTCTCTCATGACTGCAATACTTTGTGGTCTGCCCCAGGTATGGTGGGTGGGCTTCGCACCCTGGCTCTTTGCCATTCAGGGCACAGTGACAGCCTCCTAAAAGTTCACCTCACCTATACCTCAACCCCTATACTTACCATCTCTCATACCCACTGCCCCTCCATTAGAGGATCCGTAAAATAACAAGACGGGACATTTATAAAGCAAATTGGTAACACGTGGACACAAATCATTTAGCCTGCCAGTTGAGTCTATTTGTATATATATGTGACCCCTGGCACCTGTAATCCTAGGCAGCAAACTACAACAAATTTACCACTAAAGATGAGACAGATTTTCACTCAAAACAGATGCATAATTAAGAAGTTGTCAGCATCCAGTTTTGCTAATGCTAGTGCTATTTTAGAGCGGCTACAGAGGAATTTATAAATTACGTTGCCTTGTTAAAAACAAATCTGTCTCAATTTTATTCTCACTGCTCCTGTTTAGCATTGCCTGGCTGTGTGACAAAACAGATAAATGTCTCCCAAGTGCTTTCAGGTAGGGGGAGCATGTGACCCTCTCCCATAATGCTGGGCTTGAGCAGCCAAATGACAAGCCCCAACACTGTCACAAAAAGGAGGAAGGGGGTTATCAATAATCCTGTGCAACTCCATCAGGGAGGCTCAGTTAACCAAAAATGGTAAGACAACGATGGAGCATGGAGAAAATGAGTATAAGTGGGTCACAGGGTGTGATTGCCTTAAATGGGAAGCGGCGGTATCTTTAAAGGGTTTATTCATCTTTAGTAAAAACTTAAGGGGTGCCTGAAAAACTACCAGGGATGGTATTAACTCCTCCTGTCCTGTTGCTAGGACATTGCAAAGACACTTCCGGCTAATTCAAACCCCCTCACATGCGTTCTCTCTCTCTCCCCTCCCGCAGTAGCACTGAGATCAATAATGCGACAATAGAGAAGATAGTGGACTCCACGTGCATGGGCTTGGGCGCTCACTCCTGTGATGATGGGGATAAGCAGTAAGAGCTGAGAATGTCTTAACAATGCCCTAGCAACAAGGCAGGATGGGATGATGCTTTCTCTGGGAATTTTTCAGTCAGGCTTTAGGAGGTACATAAATAGCCTACAACTAAAGTAAGGGCATTATTCCACTTTGGTCAAAGCTGCAGTGTTTTTCTCTACAGGTGCCCCTTACTTATATTTGTTTTTGGTAAAAGTGAACTAACCCTAAGGCCCCTTTCACACTTGTGGGACTTCAAAGTCACGCGATTTTGCAGCGATTTCGCCGGCACGATTTTACCGCAAATTTGCATGATTTTGACACGATTTGGGATCAGTACTACTTTGTACGACTTTGCCACAACTTTGGCATTAACAAATGAAAACATACATGGTGTGAGGCTTGTGCTTACAAAGTCGTACAGAAATCGTGTCTATAGTATTCAGGTACGATTTGCATGCTACTTGAGGGTTTAACATTAAGGTCTATGGAGTACAACTTGCATGGAAATTGGACCAAAGTAGTGCAGGGACTACTGTGAAGTCGGGACGACTTAAAGTCATGCCAATATGAATGGTAGTCATTGAAAATCATGGAGAATGACTTGTCATGCGATTTTGCAGTAGAAAATCGTGGGACAAGTCGTATAAGTGTGAAAGTGTGGCCTTATTCTTATTTTTTTTCAAACATCTTATTCCAATTTTGTTGGTACATTTCCTTTACCTGCCGCACTTCAGGAAAATGTAATAAAACTTTTGTAACTTAAAGCAGCACAGACTCCAAGTTTTATTGCACAGTTAGTAATTCTTTTTAAGGCGCATTGACAGCTGGGATTTGTTTAGGCCCGCTGAAGAAAGTAACAAAGATGAGCCATTAGTCATATGAAGATATAACAAAAATAATCTCCAGAGGGTTGTATTGCTTACTATCCAATGACAATACCCTGTACATGGCCATCCTAAAAATCCAAAAGCTTCTGTTGTGCTAATCAGAACTGCCATCAACCGTCCTTCCAATGACGAGGGCTTAAAATCTATACAACATTAAATATTTAGCCAGCTTCTTTTTTAATGGGCAGAAAGGTCAAAGTTAATAAAAATGACCAGCAGTTTTGGTCTGACCAGATCTATTTATAATTTATGCATCAAGGTAATATGAAAGCAAATGCATTTTAGAACTTTAAAGCGAAGTTTTGCCTGGGGAGAAAAAAAATTAAAGTCAGCAGCTACAAATACTGTAGCTGCTGACTTTTAATAAAAGGACACCTACCTGTCCAGGGAGCCCGCGATGTCGGCACCCAAAGCCGACCCGTCCCTCAGCTCCAGGTGCAGGCGCCGGCATCCTTACTAAGGGAAACAGGAAGTGAAGCCTTGCAGCCTGTTTCCTACTGCGCATGCACAAGTCACGCTGCATGTTCTGAATGGTCCCTGCTGTCTTCTGGGACCTGTGTCTCACCCAGAAGGCAGTGGGGGAATGAGGAGGGTCGGATATTGCATAGTTCGCTGCATCTTTCCCCGGAAGTGGGAGCAGATAGCTGGATTTGACAGGTATCCACTCCACACTCCCCCCTTCCCCTGAAAGCTGCACCGGAGGGGGGGGGATCCGATCCGCGAAAGTTCCATTTCTGGGTGGAACTCTGCTTTAAGTGAATTTGTGGGCACAATGGAGGATTTAGAATTTTACTTACTGCAAAACAGACACCCACCCCCTTTCCAAATGCATTGAGTGCCCTTAATAATAGGGGCACTCCTATAAAGGAATTGCTTATTATATAAACCTTATAATATGCTGCGTTACCACCTTTTGGTCCACCCCCCTCACCTTCCAACACTTAATGGTTAGTGAAGCCACCCATCACAGTGATGGACCAATAGTGACGTAAAGGACAGGGGTTGCACAATTAGAAACTAGGTTCCCTTCAGTATCTTTCCTCCATCCCCACAACACTGCTTATGCTTACAATTCCTTCTCTCCGCTGCCACTGTATTTTCCCAAAAAGAGGGAAATAAATCCTGTTTTAATTGCACACTGTGTGCTTACCAGGGTTAGATAGATAGGGATAGAGTGGAGAGGGTTTGGAACACCTGTCAGTTTTTAAATTGCGGTCTGTGTCCCCATTGGGGAGATTCCCCCCTCTCCATTTCTCCTGTTTACCATTATCGCTAAAAGTGATAGTAAAAGAAAATCCCCTGGGTTGTCCCCAGAAAAGTAAGAGAGAGGAAATCTTCTAATGGCGACACTAGATCTGGTGACCTGGGGGTCCCCAAGAAATTCCCTTAATTTTCAGGGATTTCCTCTCACTTTCTGTTTGGCTATGGGACAGAGATGGCGAAAAAAATCTAACAGGGGTTGTAACCCTCCCTTACTCTATCCAAACTGAAAAAAAAAAAATGTACCTATAGTTCTACTTTAAGTCAGCAAAATACATCCCAGGTGCATCAAAACAAAAGCTGTCTCAAGTCTTGCAGTTTGTTATCTTTAGAAAGAGAGAGCCCAGGTTCACAAATATGCCAATTGGATGTGATTTGAACCGCATCCAATTCTTATGACATGTGAACCAAACCGGCTTTCATTTTAGCCAGCTCACATATGTGCAGACTGGCCGCAGTGCGTTTTTAAAAAGGGTCGGGTATGATTTTCAGTCCGGTTCAGTTGCGATTTCAAGTGTCGTACACTTCAAAAATTGGCACCTGAACCGGTGAACGAAACCGCACCGGACTCCTTGGAGAAATTGCACTGAAACTGGCCCCGCACAAATGAAAAGCCTGTCCCTGCTAGCATGCTGTAGAGCAGGGGTCGTCAACCACCGGGCCGCGGCCCACTACCGGGCCACAGCGTCTTTGCAGCCGGGCCGCGGCAGGCGGCATGACATTTTAAGGCACCAGTGGATCAGTGAGGAAAGCGGGATGGGCGAATGAGAGAAGCGGGCTAGCGAGCAGAGATGACATCTCTCTCCGCCCACCTAGCATCACCGCTCTTCCGCCCTCACAGCATGAGGAATATCGGCGGTGCGGCGGGGAGCAGAGAGATGACATCATCTCTCCCTGCCCGCCTAGCATTACCGCTTTTCTGCCCTCACAGCATACAGAATGTCGGAGGTGCGGCGGGGAGCAGAGGGATGACATCATCTCTCACCAACCGCCCCGCATCTCTGCTCTCCTGCCCTCACTCAAGAACGATCACTGAACCAGTGTCACCAATGCAGTGAAATTCTTCATCTGGTGGCACTGGCAGGTGATGTGGCAAGTGGCATTCCTCATCTGGTGGCACAGGTAAGTGACATGGCAAGTGGCATTCCTCATTTGGTGGCAGGCAGTGTGGCAAGTGGCATTCCTCATCTGGTGGCAGGCAGCGTGGCATTCCTCATCTGGTGGCACAGGCAGGTGACGTGGCAAGTGGCATTCCTCATTTGGTGGCAGACCAGCGTGGCAAGTGGCATTCCTCATCTGGTGGCAGGCAGCATGGCAAGTGGCATTCCTCATCTGGTGGCACAGGCAGGTGACGTGGCAAGTGGCATTCCTCATTTGGTGGCAGGCAGTGTGGCAAGTGGCATTCCTCATCTGGTGGCAGGCAGCGTGGCAAGTGGCATTCCTCATCTGGTGGCAGGCAGCGTGGCAAGTGGCATTCCTGATCTGGTGGCACAGGCAGGTGACGTGGCAAGTGGCATTCCTCAACTGGTGGCAGACAAGCGTGGCAAGTGGCATTCCTCATCTGGTGGCAGGCAGCGCGGCAAGTGGCATTCCTCATCTGGTGGCAGGCAGCGTGGCAAGTGGCATTCCTCATCTGGTGGCAGGCAGCGTGGCAAGTGGCATTCCTGATCTGGTGGCACAGGCAGGCAGCGTGGCAAGTGGCATTCCTGATCTGGTGGCACAGGCAGGTGACGTGGCAAGTGGCATTCCTCAACTGGTGGCAGACAAGCGTGGCAAGTGGCATTCCTCATCTGGTGGCAGGCAGCGCGGCAAGTGGCATTCCTCATTTGGTGGCAGGCAGTGTGGCAAGTGGCATTCCTCATCTGGTGGCAGGCAGCGTGGCAAGTGGCATTCCTCATCTGGTGGCAGGCAGCGTGGCAAGTGGCATTCCTCATCTGGTGGCACAGGCAGGTGACGTGGCAAGTGGCATTCCTCAACTGGTGGCAGACAAGCGTGGCAAGTGGCATTCCTCATCTGGTGGCAGGCAGCATGGCAAGTGGCATTCCTCATCTGGTGGCACAGGCCGGTGACGTGGCAAGTGGCATTCCTCATCTGGTGGCAGGCAGCGTGGCAAGTGGCATTCCTCATCTGGTGGCACAGGCAGGTGACGTGGCAAGTGGCATTCCTCATTTGGTGGCAGACCAGCGTGGCAAGTGGCATTCCTCATCTGGTGGCAGGCAGCATGGCAAGTGGCATTCCTCATCTGGTGGCACAGGCAGGTGACGTGGCAAGTGGCATTCCTCATTTGGTGGCAGGCAGTGTGGCAAGTGGCATTCCTCATCTGGTGGCAGGCAGCGTGGCAAGTGGCATTCCTCATCTGGTGGCAGGCAGCGTGGCAAGTGGCATTCCTGATCTGGTGGCACAGGCAGGTGACGTGGCAAGTGGCATTCCTCAACTGGTGGCAGACAAGCGTGGCAAGTGGCATTCCTCATCTGGTGGCAGGCAGCGCGGCAAGTGGCATTCCTCATTTGGTGGCAGGCAGTGTGGCAAGTGGCATTCCTCATCTGGTGGCAGGCAGCGTGGCAAGTGGCATTCCTCATCTGGTGGCAGGCAGCGTGGCAAGTGGCATTCCTCATCTGGTGGCACAGGCAGGTGACGTGGCAAGTGGCATTCCTCATCTGGTGGCAGGCAGCGCGGCAAGTGACATTCCTCATCTGGTGGCAGGCAGCGCGGCAAGTGGCATTCCTCATCTGGTGGCAGGCAGCGTGGCAAGTGGCATTCCTCATCTGGGGGCAGGCAGCACCGCAAGTGGCATTCCTCATCTGGTGGCAGGCGACGTGGAAAGTGACACTCTCAGGGCTCCAACTGATCCTGCATTATGGTGAGTTGAACTATTTCATTTATATTACAATGTAATATAAGAAATAATGCGCTTCATTCATTCTGACACCATACCAACCATGGTGCCGTGATGATTGAAGTACCAACAGCAGAACACCAGCTATTTCCCCGATAAATTGCCCGCGAAATTTGCTTACACCACCCTGCACGCCTGTGTGTGTGCGTGTGCACATATCCCCCCCTTGCCGGGCCTTGCCACAATTTTCTTCCACGCAGCCGGTCCCCGGTGCCAAAAAGGCTGGGGACCACTTCTGTAGAGAATGACCTTTGCTCTTAGTATTGAAGCAGTGGTCTCTCTGCAGAGGTCCAGCACACCCCTTCCTGAGTCAAACCTACAGCCCTACAGTCAGCAAAGTTCATGCTCTGCCTTTGAGGAGGTGTTTGTCTCATCTCTTCAGAGAGGAGAGCATGCTGGCAGGGGACAGGCCTTTCTACTCAAGCTGTGGCTGCATTTCAAAGAGAATATGCAGTGAACCCCTTTTGTGTTGGGCTTTAAACCAAACAATTACAAGAAATTAGCATTTTCAGAAGGAGAGTTGCACTGGTAGCCATAGCACATGGGGCTGTCCTTTATTTAAAGAGACTGTTGCTTTTTTGGAAGCAAATTCTTCTGTCCCTCTTTCTAGTTTGCCATGCAGACCTTTATAAGTCTACTATTTAACAATATAATGTATTTTTTATCTACCCTCTAAATTATTGCAGAGATAAAATAAAGGACTTATATGGGTTTGACATATTAGTTTTTACATATTTATTCTTTGGGGGTGCAGCAGAGGTGTGCCCCTTTTCCTACATACTTTGTATTGAGAAGTTTCCCCTTTTCTCATCACAGAAAGCAGAAGGGGCCAAATAATTCTCTCTCAAATAAAGTTGTAATTAAATTAGACACACACATAAGAACTCAACTGAAAGTCCAATGTTTTTACTACTTTGACTGTTTTTTGTACAACAAATAAGGAGAGGATTTGGCATAAATGATTCAATATAAAGAATACTATAGGTCAGAGACCTCGCCAATCTTCCTTGCAGTGTCCATATGCATGAACTAGAATATTGGCATCTGATTTGCATGTTAAAACATACAATGTTTGTGAAACAGAATACATAAATATCCCAGGAACAACAAATACAATTTTCCAGCTCCCATTGGAGAATGGCCAGAAATACTGAAACAACTTCAAGCAAGATGCAAACGTAAAGTGTGTCATGGGAGAAGTGTGTGAGAAAATGTATACCAAAGTGGGTTAAAGATATCCCACAACATATATTTGAATAGCAACCCTAATAAATTAAATATTGATAGGTATGTACTGAAATGTATCAAATTTGTAAACAGAATTTCTTAGCTGTTCTCTCATACATGCACAAAAAAGGGTCTTTTGGGTCACTTTCAGAACATACTGCATATAAAAATGCAGAGAGAACAGGAGAGGAGCCGAGCGGAGGGGACAGGAGAGGAGCCGAGCGGAGGGGACAGGAGAGGAGCCCAGCAGAGGGGACAGGAGAGGAGCCGAGCAGAGGGGACAGGAGAGGAGCCGAGCAGAGGGGACAGGAGAGGAGCCGAGCAGAGGGGACAGGAGAGGAGCCGAGCAGAGGGGACAGGAGAGGAGCCGAGCAGAGGGGACAGGAGAGGAGCCGAGCAGAGGGGACAGGAGAGGAGCCGAGCAGAGGGGACAGGAGAGGAGCCGAGCAGAGGGGACAGGAGAGGAGCCGAGCAGAGGGGACAGGAGAGGAGCCGAGCAGAGGTTACAGGAGAGGAGCCGAGCAGAGGGGACAGGAGAGGAGCCCAGCAGAGGGGACAGGAGAGGAGCCCAGCAGAGGGGACAGGAGAGGAGCCCAGCAGAGGGGACAGGAGAGGAGCCGAGCAGAGGGGACAGGAGAGGAGCCGAGCAGAGGGGACAGGAGAGGAGCCGAGCAGAGGGGACAGGAGAGGAGCCCAGCAGAGGGGACAGGAGAGGAGCCCAGCAGAGGGGACAGGAGAGGAGCCCAGCAGAGGGGACAGGAGAGGAGCCCAGCAGAGGGGACAGGAGAGGAGCCCAGCAGAGGGGACAGGAGAGGAGCCCAGCAGAGGGGACAGGAGAGGAGCCCAGCAGAGGGGACAGGAGAGGAGCCCAGCAGAGGGGACAGGAGAGGAGCCCAGCAGAGGGGACAGGAGAGGAGCCCAGCAGAGGGGACAGGAGAGGAGCCCAGCAGAGGGGACAGGAGAGGAGCCCAGCAGAGGGGACAGGAGAGGAGCCCAGCAGAGGGGACAGGAGAGGAGCCGAGCAGAGGGGACAGGAGAGGAGCCCAGCAGAGGGGACAGGAGAGGAGCCGAGCAGAGGGGACAGGAGAGGAGCCGAGCAGAGGGGACAGGAGAGGAGCCGAGCAGAGGGGACAGGAGAGGAGCCGAGCAGAGGGGACAGGAGAGGAGCCGAGCAGAGGGGACAGGAGAGGAGCCGAGCAGAGGGGACAGGAGAGGAGCCGAGCAGAGGGGACAGGAGAGGAGCCGAGCAGAGGGGACAGGAGAGGAGCCCAGCAGAGGGGACAGGAGAGGAGCCCAGCAGAGGGGACAGGAGAGGAGCCCAGCAGAGGGGACAGGAGAGGAGCCCAGCAGAGGGGACAGGAGAGGAGCCCAGCAGAGGGGACAGGAGAGGAGCACAGCAGAGGGGACAGGAGAGGAGCAGAGGGGACAGGAGAGGAGCAGAGGGGACAGGAGAGGAGCAGAGGGGACAGGAGAGGAGCAGAGGGGAGAGGAGCAGAGGGGAGAGGAGCAGAGGGGAGAGGAGCAGAGGGGAGAGGAGCAGAGGGGAGAGGAGCAGAGGGGACAAGAGAGGAGCAGAGCAGCGAGGACAAGAGGACAGGAGCGAAATGGAGAGGACAGGAGCGAAATGGAGAGGACAGGAGCGAAATGGAGAGGACAGGAGCGAAATGGAGAGGACAGGAGCGAAATGGAGAGGACAGGAGCGAAATGGAGAGGACAGAAGCGAAATGGAGAGGACAGGAGCGAAGTGGAGAGGACAGGAGCGAAGTGGAGAGGACAGGAACGAAATGGAGAGGACAGGAACGAAATGGAGAGGACAGGAGAGTAATGGAGAGGACAGGAGAGTAATGGAGAGGACAGGAGAGTAATGGAGAGGACAGGAGAGTAATGGAGAGGACAGGAGAGTAATGGAGAGGACAGGAGAGTAATGGAGAGGACAGGAGAGTAATGGAGAGGACAGGAGAGTAATGGAGAGGACAGGAGCGAAATGGAGAGGACAGGAGCAAAATGGAGAGGACAGGAGCGAAATGGAGAGGACAGGAGCGAAATGGAGAGGACAGGAGCGAAATGGAGAGGACAGGAGAGAAATGGAGAGGACAGGAGCGAAATGGAGAGGACAGGAGCGGAGCAGTGTAGAGACGACAGGAGAGTAGCGGAGCTGAGAAGACAGAAGAGTAGCAGAGTAGAAAGAGGAGCGAACCAGAGAGGACTAGAAAGGAGCAGAGAGGACAAAAGAGGAATAGAGCAGAGTGAAGATGAGGAGCAAAGCACAGAGAAAAGGATAGGAGTGAAGCAGAAAAAAAGAAGAAAAGCGAAGCAGAGAGAACAGGAGATCAGCAAAAGAGAGGGGACAATGGAGCAAGTGAAGCAGAGTAGAGGACACAGGAGCAGTAGAGTAAAGAGAACACAAACAAAAGAAACAAAAAGAAAACATGAACGTAGTTTGCGCGCAGTATAAAAAAGGAAATAAACTGTATTTATGGATAGATGGATAATGAGAGGAATTGAAATGACACAAGAGAAATTATATAACACAAGACAAAAAAATGGATAGGTGAGTGCCATGGTGGATTCAATTTAAATAGAGTCAATTTAAATCATAATTTAAATCACTAGTAAAAAGGCTTGATTTAAATCAACTTGATTTAAATCATAATTCTTAAAGAGCAACTCTCATCTCTGTCCTCCTCTGACCCGCTGTTGACTCACCAACAGCCCCATTCACTTTAATCGGGATGACTGGTGATGCGGCAGTGACAAGTTGAGGGACGGGGCGGCAGCAGGTGAGTGGATGCCCGCTAACAGGCAATGCCATGATGGATCTGAAATGACAGGTGCTCTTTAAATGTAAGGGCTTATTCTTGCTGGTAGTAATCTTTAATATTTGCAAACAAAATGAAGGTTTCCTATTTAGAATAATAAGTGGTCAGGTTAGTAAAACAGCGATTTCAGAACCGATTCAATCATACAGATTGTAGTGTAGATTTGAAAAACAATGGGATAAAGGAATAGTCCTAAACTTTGTTTTATCTCATGGTTACTGTGAAATTGTGTGAATGCATCAATGCAGTGCATGTTATCTCAGGTTGCAGAGCTTGGATTCATTGAATGAGTTTACCAAAAATGTAAATGTTACAAAATAGACAGCCTCATGCTCCATAACCAAGCCCCATTTCATGATGAATAAACTAAATTATTAATGTAACCTAAATAGGAAACGATCTTTAGATTTTTACACCAAAAGCATTTTATTAAAATAAATTTTTAAAAAATTTAAAAAAATCGATTTAAATAAAAAAAAAAATGAGATTTTTTTTGTTTTTGTTTAAAAAATCATTGATTTAATGTTCCAAAAAATACAATTTATTAAGAGATTGCAACTGATAAAAAATTTAACCAAAGGAAATGCACATTGCTTCTAAATGTCTACATAATAGCAAAAAACTGTTCTCAAAGAATTAAGCTAGAAAAAAAGACAATACATACACATACTGTACATACGTATATTAGATGCAAAACTATTTTTTTTTTATTATTTTACAATAAAGCTGAGCAGATCTAAATACCTCATGTCAGGATATCTCCTTTCCCTTAGGGGAATCAATGCATTATTTAACAGATGCCAGGGCCTAATAGGCATAGGCTCCTTTATACATGCATTTGGCATAGACGCTTCTGTTCCCTTTTTAAAGAAACAAAAAAAAAAAAAAAAAAACATAGGCCCTTGTTTCTCCTCATTAAAATCTTTTTCTTTTTCCCCTGTTAATGAGGGAACGTTTTTTTTTTCCTTCTACTCTGAGAAAAATGCAGCTCGTCTTTTGAACGCAACTCTGAGCGGGCAGAAGCAAGCGGCCCCGGGTTTCATCCTGGTAGAAGAAAGCTAGTGAGAGAGAAAATTACACCGCTTTAATTGATTAAAGAAAAGCTCTGCGGTAATGAGCCCAGTTTGAGGAATGTTTGTCGTTCAAACAGCGTTTGATCCGCTAACAGGGAGGTAAATTCTCAACATGGACAAATGCCGCATCCAGGGTGGCTCTCTGGTTATTTACCCTGTTCGGGACTTTGTTCTTCTGCGGCATTTCGGGGCTTTCAATTGCATTTCGGGGCTTTCAATTAACGAGTAACCGAGGCGCGCTGTGAGATGCGGCCTGTTTTCTCTTCCAATTAGGTGACCATTAGTTAGACTGCGCTGAGCAGTGGGAGGGGAAGAGAGTCAAGCAGAGGCAAAGAAACATACAAAGGGTCAGGCAATAATGGACCGATGGAATCAGTTACCAAAACAAGGGTAAGCAGAACATTTAGAGGTGTTCCCAACCAAAAGTCACAAGGATTTTTCCAAACTCAATCAAGCAAAAGAAATGTAGCTGGGAGTCTATTCTTTAAAGGGGACCTTATGGGGAAGGGATATAGAAGCTGCCATTGCAGACTTATTTTTAAAGGGAGGTCATTCTTGCCTCACAAACAGGCATTCACTTAGTGAAATGTCGGGACGTCAAACCTGCATTCTTATCAGTGGGCAACATCAATCTATGTAGCTAGCAAGGATGGTGATAAATACCCTGGTGCACGCAGCTTTTAAAAAACAAACAGTCTGTAAAGGCAGAACCAAATTTCTATCCCGACGGGCTACGTTTAAAGACTCTCACCCAGCAATTTATATACTTTGCAAAGGTTTTAGCAAATATCACTACAGAATCTGTCTGTCTACTCAAACAGGTCACTAACGTCCTCAAGTTGACTATTAAATGGGAAGGTCTGCCTGCTATACTCAAACGACCTCCATGTTGTGAAAACAGAAAATGTACATCTCAGCATCCATGTACACATGTTTTGGCCAGTAACTCAATTTGATCATTAGATCAACCTGGGTATAACCAGCATGTCAGATTTGTTATGCAATTATTGCCAGCAGCTATAGCAGCTAGCAATAATAACAGTGTTCTCGCTCTGTGTGTATCGCCTATCATTATGCCTTGCACAGAATGATGCACACTCTCAACTGGCTGATGATGTTGAAAGTCAGACTAAAAAAAAAATTACTATAAAAGTTGAGTGTAATTTGTAGTCAGAGTCAGGATACTGGAGGAGACGCAACCACAACTTTGGCGACCTGAGGTGTGCCATGGTTGCCCGTGAGAGTAAGCCTAAAAGAGGGCATTCCCCGAGTATGAAATATGAAAAAAATGGGGAATGGGCAGGAGGGAACCCGGAAATGCTAGCCGATGAGTACAAATCCTCCTCCTCCTACAAATACAGGCTAGCCAATGGCCAGCCTTCTAACATATCTTCAAAAAGAAATGTTTGCTCGCCATTATGTTGCAAAGTCAGCGTAGTGGGTTGTACAAATGTCTTGGCTGTGATGCTTTGCACTGGGGCATGGCAGAATTTATGCCCACTGTTGCTCTTGGCAGGGCAGTACCGCCCCCAAATGCAACTCATTCAACTAAATGTTACCGCATGCAATGCATGGTTGGTGGTTGCAGCACAGTGTTGTGGGTGTTTGAGGATTGAAACAAGCAGTGAGGATGCAATACAACGTCTCCTCATTGTCTGCCAAATGCCAGCCTCCTCGGTGCCTGTTAACCGCTTGCCGGCCTGCTCACGCCGATATACGATGGCAGAAGAGCACGTACAGGCATATTAACGTACCTGGACATTGCCCTTTGAGAAGTGGTTTGCGGGCGCGTGCGCCCGCCGCGAGCTCTGTGAGTGTGATCGCAGGTCCCGCAGACTCGATGTCCGCGGGGATACCCGCGATCGTCTCACGGAGAGGAAGAACGGGGAAATGCTGATGTAAACAAGCATTTCCCCTTTCTGCCTAGTGACACTGATCACAGCTCCCTGTAATCGGGAGTGGTGATCAGTGTCGTGTCACACATAGCCCAGCCCCCCACCAGTTAGAATCACTCCCTAGGACACACTTAACCCCTACACTGCCACCTAGTGACAATTTTTTACTTTTTGCTATAATAAATATCCCCAAAAAATATATAAAAAAAGCATTTTTTCCCCTCAGTTTAGGCCGATAGGTATTCTTCTACATATTTTTGGTAAAAAAAAAAAAAAAAAAAAAAAAAAAAATCGCAATAAGCGTTTGATTGGTTTGCGCAAAAGTTCTAGTGTCTACAAAATAGGGGGTAGTTTTATGGCATTTTTATTAATATTTTTTTTTTTTATACTAGTAAGGGCTGCAATCAGCGATGAATGCGACATTATGGAGGACACTTTAAGCGCAATTTTTGGGACCACTCACATTTATACAGCGATCAATGCCATAAAAATGCACTGATTACTGTGTAAATGACACTGGCAGGAAAGAGGTTAACCACTAGGGGGCGATGAAGGGGTTAAGTGTGTCCTAGGGAGTGATTCTAACTGTGGGGGGATGGGCTTCAACGCACATGACAGCAATCACTGCTCCCGATGACAGGGTGCAGTGATCTCTGTCATGTCACAAGGCAGAACGGGGGAAATGCCTTGTTTACATAGGCACTTCCCCGTTCTGAGGCTCCGTGACACGATCGCTGGGCACTGTCACGCTGTACGCGGAGGCACGCGCCTGCTACCCCCGCCAATTAAAAAGGGACGTACAGGTACGCTCATTTGCCCACTGCTGCCATTATGCCGATGTGTATCGGCGTGCAGCGGTCGTCAAGTGGTTAAAATCTTTAGGTTATCAGAGCAGTGCTTTTATACACAGGGGAAAAAAAAATACGCTAAGCACCAGTAAAAGCTAAATTTTTTTAAGCCCATTGTGCATGAGGCCTTATTATTACTGTTCTAGAGTTGTTATTAAGTTAACCGACACATACTGACATTGGAAAATTTGGGTTTTAATGACCTATGACAGCAAACCTTGGCACCCCATCATACCATGATGCTCATGCACTCTGCAGTGTAGGTGAGCAATATGGGAAATGTCGTTCCAAAACACCTGGGGTGCCAAGGTTTGCCATCACTGACCTATGGTCACATAAGAGGTAAAACACCAATCCAAGAAATTATTAAAAACCTTCAGAAAAAGTATAACGTCAGCATTTATCTCTCACCTATGCAGCAAACTGATAACCAAAATCACAGGTTGATTTTAAAGTAAATCTATCAACCATTTTAAATTAAAGTCCTACCCAAGAGCAATCATAATGGCAACAGAAACTACCCAAATGACCCTGACCAAAAGTTTACATACCCTGGTGATTTTGGCCTGATAACATGCACACAAGTTGACATAAAGGGCTATTAAAGGTAACCATCCTCACCTGTGATCTGTTTGCTTGTAATTAGTGTGTGTGTATAAAAAGGTCAATGAGTTTCTGGACTACTTACAGACCCTTGTATCTTTCATCCAGTGCTGCACTGACATTTCTGGATTCTGAGTCATGGGGAAAGCAAAAGAATTGTCAAAGGATCTGCGGGAAAAGGTAGTTGAACTGTATAAAACAGGAAAGGGATATAAAAAGATATCAAAGGAATTGAGAATGCCAATCAGCAGTGTTCAAACTCTAATCAAGAAGTGGAAAATGAGGGGTTCTGTTGAAACCAAACCACAGTCAGGTAGACCAACTAAAAATTTCATCCACAACTCACAGGAAAATTGTTCGGGATGCAGAGAAAAACACACAAATAACTTCAAGTGAAATACAGGACTCTCTGAAAAAACATGTGGTGTGGCTGTTTCATGATGCACAATAAGGAGACACTGGGCTGCATGGTCGAGTTGCCAGAAGAAAGCCATTACTACGCAAATGCCAAAGTATCCCACTTACAGTACGCCAAACAGCACAGTAGAGCTGCACGATTCTGGCTAAGATGAGAATCACGATTTTTTTGCATCACGATTCTCTCACGATTCTCGCGGCATAACATCATCTTTCACATTATTCATTGAAGTGTATTTCTTACCAAAAAATTGTGTTTGAAAGACCGCTGGGCAAATACAGTGTGACTTAAAATATTGCAGCAATTGACATTTTATTCCCTAGGATCTCTGCTAAAATATATATAATGTTTGGGGGTTCCAAGTAATTTTCTAGCAAAAAATATTGATTTTACCTTAAGAAACAAGTTTCAGAAAAAGATTTAGACGTTAAGTGGTTAAACAACCTGCATTTACAGGTTGTTTAAAAACTTGGCAGACTGCCTGGATTTTTTTCTTTACACACAGAAGTTTCCCTTTGATCTAAGAAGGAAGTTAGTTACAATGTTTCATTTTAAAAATTTGGCTGCCCAGATGTTTTCTTTTAACAGCTGAGTGAGCAGATAAGTCTCTGCAATTATTATATGAAAGAATCAGCAAACTCTACAATAGGGATCGTCAGAGGGGTTGAATCGAGATCACGATTTTTTAACAATTAATTGTGCAGCTCTACAGCACAGAGACAAGCCTCAAACCTTCTGGCACAAAGTCATTTGGAGTGATGAGACCAAAATTGAGCTTTTTGGCCACAACCATAAATCCTACATTTGGAGAGGAGTCAACAAGGCCTATAATGAAAGGTACACCATTCCTACTGTGAAACACGGAGGTGGATCGCTGATGTTTTGGGGATGTGTGAGCTACAAAGGCACAGGAAATTTGGTCAAAATTCATGGCAAGATGAATGCAATATGTTATCAAAAATACTGGAGGAACATTTGCATTCATCAGCCAGGAAGCTGCGCATGGGACGTACTTGGACATTCCAACATGACAATGAACCAAAACACAAGGCCAAGTCGATCTGTCATTGGCTACAGCAGAATAAAGTGAAGGTTCTGGAGTGGCCATCTCAGTCTCCTGACCTCAATATCATTGAGCCACTCTGGGGAGATCTCAAACATGCAGTTCATGCAAGACAGCCCAAGAATTTACAGGAACTGGAGGCTTTTTACCAAGTGGAATGGGCAGCTTTACCATCTGAGAAGATAAAGAGCCTCATCCACAAATACCACAAAAGACTTCAAGCTGTCATTGATGTTTAAGGGGGCAATACATGGTATTAAGAACTGGGGTATGTAAACTTTTGACCAGGGTCATTTGGGTAGTTTCTGTTGCCATTATGATTTAAAAAGAGTAAACACAGTTGACTGATAATAAATGGCTTCAGCCAAACACTAACCATGAGTGGAAGAAAAGTTTGTGTGTTATCATTCATATTCTCTAAAAAATGGCCAATAAATCATAAATTCTGCCAGGGTACGAAAACTTATGAGCACAACTGTATGTATATATATATATATTATATTATATAGGGAGAGAAAAAAAAACATAAGAATCAGTCATTATCCATTCCTTATAGTTCTATAGCTCCTGCCTATCCACTAAATTACTGTACATAGCAATTGCACAAAAAGAGGGTTGCAACGCATTCTCTGTATTAATCTTCTGGTATCAGTTCCAGTTTGCAGTTACATGGAAGGTGGAATAATAGAATGTACACCAATCTGTCATATATATGCTGCTTGGCAGGAGCCCTTAAAGCAGCAAGAACAAGATTAACTTTTGAATGTACAAAACCTATAACCTCTTAAATGCCACAGCTGGGTCGTCAAGCACCACCCGATACAAAGACCAAGAATGACTGACTAGAGCTGGCTAATATTAAAAGACAGAGGGCTCAAATCACAAAGCAGTATTTAGCGCTTTAAAGTGATTGTAAAGTCTCGTGGTTTTTTTAGTTAAAAATAACAAACATGTTATACTTACCTGCCCTGTGCAGTGGTTTTGCACAGAGCAGCCCAGATCTTCCCCTTCTTGGATCCCTGTTTGGCTCTCCTGGCCCCTCCCATTCAGTGCCCCCACAGCAAGCAGCTTGCTATGGAGGCACCCGATTTGAGCCACAGCTCCGTGTGTCCATTCAGACATGGAGCCGTGGCCCGGCCCCACCCCCTTTCTCTCCTCCTTGACTGACTGACAGCAGTGGGGGTCAAAGGTGCATGCTGCTGTCTCAGCCATTGGGGAGGGGAGTCTCGGACAGTCGAGACGATCCTGCAACATCGCTGGATCTAGAGGAACCTCAGGTAAGTATTAGGGGGGCTGCTGCACACAGGAGGCATTTGATCTTAATGCCTTAATGCATAACTTACCTCCTTTAGCTGTATACAGCAGGTTTCTGTGTCTGTAATGTCACTCCTCCACCTGCCTTAATTTTTAAGGGATCTGACTTGCGGCTTCCTTCCCTTGCCAGTACTGATACTACATGTCCCATGATCCTTCGAGCCTCTGTAGTTTCAGGGCGAGCTATGGGAGTCACTTGTACCAGTTCTGGGAGTTGACGTGGGTGGGTGTTTCTGTACCTGAAAGGTGTAAATATGTCATATCTCCTCCTGTGTCATTCCTATCTTGCATCACACAAAAGAATAATGGCTTACTGCAAGACTACAGAGGAAGGGCTATGGGAACTTATTATGGGGGTATTTCCTTCATATGTAACCACTTCACAGAGAGCTGGGCTCTGAGAGGGTGGGATCCGAGGGCTGTGCCCATATTTAACTGGGCAGGATTAAATTCTAATTGTGATCTAATCAATCCTGCCCAGCAGCAGCACAGCTAGCTTCCAGAATAGGCTGTGTATGAAGGTGTCTCTTTCTTGAATAATGCTGTGACCTGTAAAGCGGGATATGGGAGGTTTGGGACTCTTCCTGTAGGTGTGACTGGGTGGGATTGAATGCTAATTAGGATGTATTGAATCCTACCCATCATCAGAGCTGTGAAAGAAGTTACATTATTTGCAAAGTCTGAAAGACTACAAAGGGGAGTGTTATAGACTCTAGCTGCTGCATGAAGTGGCTGTGGAAGGGACAGAGTCTATCAGCATGATATATACAGAGTCACATGATACAAAGCCACAACTAAACCCCAAATATCAGGGGATCTGCAAATAGAGCAACATGGTACAGAGGCCTGATCTATGCTTGGATTGATCGTTTCATTCAGTTCTAGTGAAAAGAATGTTGGAGTTCAGCTTTAAAGAATCTGCTACTGATGGCTTGGTGCCAGATACCACAGTATACCTTCAGAGGTCTAGTGGTGTCCATGCCCAGATATGTCAGTGCTGTTTTTTGTGGTAAAAGCGGGACCTACGTGGTATTAGGTGGGTGGTCATAAAGTTATGGGTGATCTGTGTGTGTGTGTGTGTGAGTGAGAGAGAGAGTGAGATTGAGATTAAATATATATATATATATATATATATATATATATTATATATATATATATCACACACACACACACACAGTGTATATATACATACATATATTTATTAGAGAGTGAGACTCACACACAGCCAGACACAAAGATGCCGATACCAGCAACCCTAGGGATCTTACATTAATTAATGGTTACCAAAAGGTATTCCTGTTGGACATCACAGGCTTATATCCTATACAGGCTATTCATATAATTCAAATGACCCACAAATCTTGGCCTGCTTTGTCCTTATGCAGATTTGCCAGTCATGGTTATATACTGTTTTTAGATTGTAAGCTTTAAACGAACAGGGCCCTCTGATTCCTCCTGTACTGATTTGTATTGTAAGTGTACTGTCTGCCCTCATGTTGTAAAGTGCTGCGTAAACTGTTGGTGCTATATAAATCCTGTTTAATAATAATACTATATAAACTCACTTCCCACAGAGGAGTTTTAACAGACTCAGGTAAATGATAAATTGAAAGATGACACTTCTTGTTGAAGAGAGAAAAAAATAACTAAAAATTATAGGAAAGTAAAAAGATCTAATTTCAGCAAAAGGATCGTCAACATAAGCAGACAACAAAATGAGTCACTTGTTATAAGCAGCTAGCAGAAACTAAACCTGATGTCTCTCTCTCTCTCTAGATATTGGCCTGGAACAGCTTCCTAGGCATCCTCAAAATGCTTTTGTAGAAGGGTTTTTTTTTTCTGTTTTTTTTTTTTGCCTTTGCAAATTTTTTACATTCATTATTTTGTTGCTGTGTTCTTTATTTTATTATGATGAGGATGTTACAGAAGGCTCACGCATTTCTGCTGTAAGTGATGTTTTAATTATCCTCGCCCTCTTTGGAGTGCTGCCGTTTCGGTCGGATTTCTTAGCCTCATCTTCTCAAAACACTTCCCCTTAGGGAGAACGCTGACTGCGGAACACGGAACCCATCAAACTTGTCCTTGATTTTCATTTGAGCTGACAGGGGAAGCGCTGTTTGATGGGATCAGCAGGATAGGGCATTGGGAATGGAGCGAGGGGAAAAAAGGAGGTTTAAAAGGAAGATTATAGATTAAAGTACAAGTTGTTCCCCCAGAGATCAAGCAGCCTAAAAAATAAAAAATAAAGCAGGTGTAAAAAAAAATGTCTGTCCACTAACAGGAAGGCTCAGTGGGGTAGACTAAATGTAAAGTAAAACTCCAGGCTGCTAAGAAAAAAAAAGAATCCTTTTATTATAGTATGCATGCAGATTACACTGCAAAGATTGCAGCTCGTGTCATTGCTCGGCTCTATAGCTACTGAGACGGATCTTTGCAGTGTATGTCCAGAAAGTAAGTGCACTGAGAAGACTTCAAGAAAAAGCTCTGTGCTGTTTCGCAGACGGGAATGTGAATGCTGAAAACTCCTTTCCTCCAACAGAGTACTGTTACATCTGCACGAAGGCGAAATATGATTTATTTTTTTGACAGTTTTAGAAATCCACAGCTTGTGACAGAGAAAATACAAAAAGTATTTTGTTTTAACATTAAAGTAACACCTGTTATGGCCACAGCAAGCAAAGTGACCCTGCAGGCACCTTCAGATATCAAACAATATTGTTACATCTGCTTGCTGCTTCAATATACTGCTTTAGCCATCAATCTTTCTAAAAAAACACCTAAGGTTTTAAGAAATTTTCTAACAGGTAGCTTTCCATAGAAGAAGGAAGTTTGAAAGTGAATCTTAAAGTAGAAATACACCCAAAAAGGGAAGTTCTGCTTGTTTGCCCCCCCCCCCCCTCCTCATTACCATTTAGCCCTTTTTTTTAAAAGGGGGGAGTGGGGATCTAGTTTTGACAAGTACCTCCCCCACTTCCACCCCTCTTCGCTCGCAGCCTTCTGGGTCAAATCAAAGGTCCAAGAAGACTGCGGGACCATTTTACAAAGCGCAGTGTTAAGCCTGGTGAAGTTAACAGGCATCGAAGGGTGGCTATGAAGCTTTAAATATGTTGAATAAATGCCGCTTAAACGCAGGGTATTGATGTACATGTGAACTAGCCCTTAAAGAAAGCTAAAGAGTTCTAATATATTACAGCTTAGGCCAGTCATACATGGAGCAAATTTCTTTCCTGCAGCCAAAAAGGAAAGAAATTTGCTTGATTTCCCTATTAGCACAGACAGTGCCAATGCAGAAATCCCTCCTGCCATTGTCTTCTCCTGGCGGGAAGCCATCCCCACCAGGAGAAGACAGTGATCATCGCTAGCGATAAGCGCAAGAGAATCTGGCAGGCTGGTTGTACCCAAGTTGATCAGTATATCAACTTGGTACATTAAAGTGGTTGTAAACCCTTACAGACCACTTTGTGCTACAGGTAAGCCTATAATAAGGCTTACCTGTAGCTACCCAGGATATCTCCTAAACCTGCACGGTTTAGGAGATATCCCCTGTATTTGCATGTGCCGTGTCATCGGCACATGCGCACTGACACAAACTAAAGCAATGGCACCTATGTGCCTTTGCTTCAGTAGACGTGCCGTTACCGCGCGCATGCGCAGGAATGACGTCATCGCAGTTCCAGCCAATCACAGCACCAGAGCCACGATATCCGGAAGTGATGTCGCCGGCCGGTGCTGTGTACGGGCACCGCAGCAAGGGCTTCGATCTCAGGTGAGTACTATATAATGAGCTAGTATGCTGTGCATACTAGCTCATTATGCCTTTGTCTTGCAGGCGTTATTTTTTTTTTTTTTCTTTCCAAAGTAGCTTTACAACCACTTTAAGCCTGCCCATTAACGGTTCGCATCTCGGCCGGTTCCTGCTGAGATGCAGAGGCTGCAATAGTTTCCCTGATTTCGGGCTTTTTTTTTTCTTTTCCATTTGTTGATCTGGTCAGCAAGTCCCCTTTCACACTGAGGCGTTTTCACGCTAAAAAAAAACACCTGAAAAGCTCCTGAAAACTGCTTCCCATTAATATCAATGGATGTTTTCACACTGGGACAGTGCGCTGGCGGGACGGTGAAAAAAGTCCTGCAAGCAGCATCTTTGGAGCGTGTTTGGAGTGCTTAAAAAAGCGCCTCAAAAACGTCCCTCTCAATTAAAATGAATGGGAAGCACTTCAAAAGCGCATGAAAAACGCGCAAAATACGAGTCAAAAGCAGTGCAAAAAGGTTCTTTTGAGTCACGTGACCTTAAAAAAAGTGCACCGCTAATGGTTTTCAAGGTCCTCAGTGTGAAAGGGGTCTAACACACTTAGGGGTTGATTTACTAAAACTGGAGAGTGCAAAATCTACTGCAGCTGTGCATTGTAGCCAATCAGCTTCTAACTTCAGCTTGTTTTAGGCTTTGACAAGAAAACCTGGTAACTCATTAGTTTCTATGCAGAGCTGCACCAGATTTTGCACTCTCCAGATTTAGTAAATCAACCCCTTACTGCTCTTAAAGGTGTAAAGTCAGAAGATTTTTTTATCTTGATGCATTCTATGCATTAAGATAAAAATCCTTCTGTGTGCAGCAGCCCCCGTCAGCCCCCCAAATACTTACCTGAGCCCCCTCTCTCTCCAGCGATGTCTACGAGTGCCTCAGCCGTCCGGGACCCTCCCCGTGTGAAAGGGGCCGTAGGCAGCAAAATATGACATCTGGTTATTGGATTTAGATATCCTTTACATTTGTAAGTCTTTGAAAGTGATATTTTAAATCTGTTTACTATTTATATTTAATCTTTGTTGTAATAATAAACATTTAGTACAGGGAAAACTTATGATACAGGATGCACAGAGCATTATGATTTTTTTTTAATGAAAGAGCAGAGCAGAAGCTGTTTAATGGCAGACTGTCTCTGATTGAAACATCATGGGGAGGGATGGATCACCGCACTGACTCAGAGCTGTGTGTACATTACAGCTTGAGCTATTCAGTTCTGTAAACAAGATTTTTCCACAAAGTAGAAGTATAGAATAGAAAACACAAGCAAATGAGTCTACTGCTATGTAGTGTGGCTAAAAATAAGAACACAAACTATTCACAAGCACCAACAAGAAAAACAAACAAAAAGAGAACCCGCACACACACAATCCTATACCAACATTTCATACTAATTTAATAAATGTTTGCTTTTTGATTTCTTAGTGCTAATCATAATAAATAGAACATATAAAAAGCACTAAATGTAACAAGTTTTTCAGGAATTTGCATCTCTGAAACAAGCAAAATTCCCTCAGTTCGGATGTTTTCCATCAATTCAGCCCAAGGCAAAACTAGAAAACTGATATACAGTACAATATTAAGAACACTACCGTGTGGTGGGTTTCATAAAAAAGACGTTTGGGATTTTTTTTTTTTTTAAGAATCATACTTACCTGGGTGGATGCAACATTGCTCCGATGCTGCATCTGTCCCCCGCCAGCTCTAAGACTGAGAACCGAACGATCAAACACCGCTGATCGCTCGGTTCTCAGGGCTCTGCGACATAAGCAGAGGGCTGCTGACTGTCACCGCTGTCTGCTCTGACCACCCCGCCCCAAACCCCCCTCCTTAGCGCTTACTGGAGCACTGGGCTGTGGAGGGGTGGGAGCAGCTGGCCCAGGCTCTCAGCGGCTCATTGAGAGGCTGAGCCAGGTGCCGGTCCAGGGTTCTGAGCAGATCCCGACAAGATTGTCACAATCTTTCCTGAGCCTGGACTGGCTCTGTGACGTCAGCCCGATGTCTCCTGCAAACAGGTAACAGGAGTGCAGAATGGATCCACAGGAGAAGTACAGACAAACAAGCTTTTTCTCAGTGGCCACGATGCAATTTTGGACATAGCACAGATACAGCACGGTTCCCATGCTCTACAAATAATATTAAAGCTGGGTGGGCAAAGACAACAAATTATTCTGATGGCTGGTTTAGTAGATCAGGAAAATGTGTATAATAATAATACTAATAAAAAAATAAAAAATAATGGAAGTACTCTCTTCAACTGAATCCAAGACCTAGTAAATAGTTAACACACCAATATCTAATTAATACCCTATTAGAAATAACACAAAGGTTTACGCTTAGACAGGAGATCTTTAATATACACATCTAAGCTATAACATAAAGCACATAAAAAAAAAATCTACCATTCATGTTGGTGATACATAACATAAGGAAAGCTTCTATATAAAAAATAAATAAAAAGTCAAATCTCACAGCATTCGCTTCAATTCACAAGGCGGCCTGGAGAGGAATGTTACAGATGAGATGCAATACAGTTTAAAATTGGTGACTATATTAAAATACCAAACTATGAGAAAGATAGGAAAATGCAAGAAATTTCCGAGTGATTGATAAACCGGGAGGTTTTTTCTTCCTTTGCAACCGCTGTTGCTTTAGTCTAATTTGTTTTCTTGGCCGTTTTGCACTATGCGGCACATAAATCAAAGAAATGCTAAGAGAAGCACATGCTTCAAGGATTGGCATTTCAAAACGACTTGCAAAACGTGTATTGGACGCAGGGCAAGAGACAGGACTGGGTGACCCATGCAGGCGGCAAGCAAAGCCATGGTGATGTGGTTAATGAAGCTTGTTTGGAAACTTTCTGGCCTACAAAAAATGGCTTTACAGAAATTTTCTGCCTTCAAATTTTAGTACTGCTTTATGGCAAGATTTAAGACTCAAAGTAGAACTATAGACAAAATTTGTATTTTTTATTTTTGAATAAAGGAGGGTTATATCCCCTGTTATTTTTTTATTTGCCATCTGTGTCCTGTTGGGGTGGAGGGGGTATTTACATTCACTTCCTGTCCCATTGCCAAAACCAGAAGTGATAAGAGGAAATCCCCACAAATTAAGGGAATCCCTTGGGGCCCCCCAGGTTACCAGAACCAGTCTCCCCGTTTGAAAATTTCCTCTCTATACTTTTCTGGGGAAAGCCCAGAATCTGGGTTCTTCTTTTACTTTCAGTTACGTTAATGGGAAACAGGAAGCATAGACAGGGTGAATCTCCCTAAAGTGGGCAGACAGCACAAAAAAATAGGATTTTTTCATCATACTTACCTGTAAAATCCTATTTTCTTTTTACATACATCATGGGACACAGAGTCAGGCTAATATTCATTACCTGCTGGGATGTCCCAGAGCAATAGCCTTGAGGGGAGGCAGACACCCTGCCAAACAATAGCCATCAGAATTTATACTGCAGGCCGCAGTACACTGCAGCCGAGGATTCAGCCTTTCGCAGGTTCTAATCTTGCAATCACCAGTTTAGGCCTAAACTGCGTGCCTGAGGAGATAAGCACATTGAGGGCTTGTCCTCTTCTGTTCCAAGCCCACAAAAGGTCTTGTTGTAAAGGCCTTGAATGGAACTGGGCATAGGCACTGCCTCGAAGGAGGATGCCATCCTCCCTAGAGGACTCGTACAGAGCCAAATGGAGGCTTGTCTGGTGCCCCTTATCTGATGCACCTGAACCTTCAGGGCACAGATCCTTACGGGTGCCAAGAATACTCTTGCTTGAACCATATCTAGGATCGGACCTAAATACTTTAGACTTTGAGCTGGCTTCAAGGCTGACTTTCGGTATTTATGATCCAGCCTAAGCTTTTCAAATACCGCACTGCACATATTATGCTCTGTTCTAGAGCCTGTAATGAGTGATCTCTCAGCTGGAGGTCGTCCAGGTACCCGAGCACCAGGATCCCTCGGGCCCTTAAAAGATCCAGTACTGGTGCTAGGAACACCCGGGGAGCTGTAGCAAGCCCGAAGGATAGAGCCACAAACTGAAAATGACGTTCCTCTACTGCAAAACGTAGGAACCTCTGATGAGGCAGAAAGATAGGTATGTGTTAATACGCATCTTTTATATTGACGGCAGCTAGAAAGTCTCCCCTCTGGAGTGAGGCTACTACTGAGCGGACAGACTATCAGAAAGGACTATCAGTAGATACTTGTTCAGGGATCTTAGGTCCAAAATGGGCCTTGTGTCCCCCCATTTGGTTTCTGAACTGTAAACAGGTTTGAGTAAAACCCTGTGCCCCTTTTGGATACAGAAACCTCTACAATCATTCCTTGATGCACTAGATGATGTAGTGCCTGAAGCAATAAGTTTTGTTTTGGAGGATCCAAGGGAACGCTGGATCTTAAAAACCTCTGAGGGGAACTCTCCCCAACTCCAGCTTGTAACTGTGAGATATATTTGAGGGGACCCACTCGTCCTGAATTATTGTTCTCCAAATGTCCGCAGAGTGCAGCAGCCTTCCCCCAATTGATGGAGTGGGGGCGTCCCCTGAAAAGGAGGGCTTGGTGCTGGGTTTAGAAGTGCTTTGGACCCAGGGCTTCTTCTGGCCCTGCGGCTTGCCCCTGGCCCTAGCGCCCTGTTGGCATCGGAACCGCCTTGACGCTGAGACATTTGAGGAAGCCGTCCCTGAGGTTTTAAACGAGGGTCGTCTGGTGCTTTTCTTCACAGAACTTTTCCCTCCGGAAATCTTTTGGATATACAGTGCCTTGCAAAAGTATTCGGCCCCCTTGAACTTTTCAACCTTTTGCCACATTTCAGGCTTCAAACATAAAGATATAAAATTTTAATTTTTTGTGAAGAATCACCAACAAGTGGGACACAATTGTGAAGTGGAACGAAATCTATTGGATATTTTAAACTTTTTTAGCAAATAAAAAACTGAAAAGTGGTGCGTGCAAAATTATTCGGCCCCTTTACTTTCAGTGCAGAAAACTCACTACAGAAGTTCAGCGAGGATCTCTGAATGATCCAATGTTGTCCTAAATGACTGATGGTGATAAATAGAATCCACCTGTGTGTAATCAAGTCTCTGTATAAATGCACCTGCTCTGTGATAGTCTCAGGGTTCTGTTGAAAGCGCAGAGAGCATCATGAAGACCAAGGAACACACCAGGCAGGTCCGTAATACTGTTGTGGAGAAGTTTAAAGCCGGATTTGGATACAAAAAGATTTCCCAAGCTTTAAACATCCCAAGGAGCACTGTGCAAGCGATCATTTTGAAATGGAAGGAGTATCAGACCACTGCAAATCTACCAAGACCTGGCTGTCCTTCTAAACTTTCAGCTCAGACAAGGAGAAGACTGATCAGAGATGCAGCCAAGAGGCCCATGATCACTCTGGATGAACTGCAGAGAACTACAGCTGAGGTGGGAGAGTCTGTCCATAGGACAACAATCAGTCGTACACTGCACAAATCTGGCCTTTATGGAAGAGTGGCAAGAAGAAAGCCATTTCTCAAAGATATACATAAAAAGTCTCGTCTAAAGTTTGCCACAAGCCACCTGGGAGACACACCAAACATGTGGAAGAAGGTGCTCTGGTCCGATGAAACCAAAATCGAACTTTTTGGCCACAATGCAAAACGATATGTTTGGCATAAAAGCAACACAGCTCATCACCCTCAACACACCATCCCCACTGTCAAACATGGTGGTGGCAGCATCATGGTTTGGGCCTGCTTTTCTTCAGCAGGGACAGGGAAGATGGTTAAAATTGAGGGGAAGATGGATGCAGCCAAATAAAGGACCATTCTGGATGAAAACCTGTTGGAGTCTGCAAAAGACCTGAAACTGGGACGGAGATTTATCTTCCAACAAGACAATGATCCCAAACATACAGCAAAATCTACAAAGGAATGGTTCACAAATAAACGTATCCAGGTGTTAGAATGGCCAAGTCAAAGTCCAGACCTGAATCCAATCGAGAATCTGTGGAAAGAGCTGAAAACTGCTGTTCACAAACGCTCTCCATCCAACCTCACTGAGCTCGAGCTGTTTTGCAAAGAAGAATGGGCAAGAATTTCAGTCTCTCGATGTGCAAAACTGATAGAGACATACCCCAAGCGACTTGCAGCTGTAATCGCAGCAAAAGGTGGCTCTACAAAGTATTAACGCAAGGGGGCCGAATAATTTGACACGCCCCACTTTTCATTTTTTTATTAGTTAAAAAAGTTTCAACAATCCAATAGATTTCGTTCCACTTCACAATTGTGTCCCACTTGTTGGTGATTCTTCACAAAAAATAAAAATTTTATATCTTTATGTTTGAAGCCTGAAATGTGGCAAAAGGTTGAAAAGTTCAAGGGGGCCGAATACTTTCGCAAGGCACTGTATTTGTCCAAATGATCACCAAATAAACATTCCCCGTGAGAAGGGAAACCTGCCAATAACTCTTTACAAGGAAGCTCGGCTGACCAGTACTTGGGCCACAAAAGTCTGCGCATATGTACAGACAAAAGAGCCAAACGAGAAACCTGCTGTATTGAATCCTTAAGGGGGCAACAGCAAAACACTGCGCTCGAGGAATATCTGTCTTACTTTTAGGCAGATCATCCTCATGGCTAGGACCATCAGGCCATTTGCCCGGAAGCCACTGGTCTTTCAGGAGATAAAACACTAGGGATACGGCCAGGTTCGTCAGGAACTGCTGACGATATGGGTGTACCCTTCCCTGTAGTGTTACTCCCGCTCCTCTTTTTTTTGAAGACATTTACCAGCCACAAAAAGAGTACTTTGGTTTAGTATTAAAACACCTCATAAGGCAGACCCTTTAATAGGGCATACCAAGCCCCTATGTAACAATCTCGCTAAGCACCTTTAGCCTGCCAAGCAACAGTTTGTGACTCACGTGACCCAGGTAAGGAGGAATGAACCACTGCAAGTGTCTGTTCAGAGCCTGCTCTGTGTCCCACAACTGCCTTCTGCTTTGGGTGTGCGCCGTGTGCGCCGCGTGCGCCGCGTGCGCCATGGCCGCCAAACATACAAACTGCTAAGTCCAGCAACACTTTTGCGAATGCACGTGAGCCATGGCCGCCAAACTGCTAAGTCCAGGAGCGCTTTTGCGAATGCACATGAGCCATGGCCATCAAACAAACTGCTAAGTCCAGCGGCACTTTCGCAGATGTATGTGCGCCACGGTGAACCAAGGAGAAATGGCGCACCGTCGTGTGCTATCATACAGGTAAAAAACAGCCAGACACAAGCAAAAAGGTACACTTTGCAAACACCCACAGCTAGCCCAAAACTACCCTGTATGGTCACTGCACACAGGTGTCCAGCCTCTAGCTAGCTTGACTGATTGTTACAATGATACACTGGGACACCCCACAATACTAAATAAAGGGGTTTCACTTACCCATCTAGGCGCAGGGCAGCATAGAAACTAAGAACCCAAACTTCACCCATCACGGCAGGTTCCTGTCACTTGAGGACCTTCAAGGACTGGGTATCCTTTTCATGTTTAGGGTCCACTCCCTTGGACCTGTACAGCACCCTGCAGGAATACCTTAGCGCTGTGACATTGCTTCAAGGGGTTTTACCAGGGTGATGCATGCAGCTGCATGCATCACCCCGATACCATTCTTTAGAGCGGATGAGTGGCTTTATTGTGATAAAAACCCAATGCGGCTCAGCAGCCGCTCAGCTGTTATTACAAGCAGCGGGAGGGGACGTCCCCCCTCCCACCCCTGCTCGCACCAGCTCTCCCGTCCCACCGGGAGGCCCGAGCAACCAGCAGGCACGTCCACTGGCTGGCCGAAGACCCAAAACAAAGTTGATGCTTTGTTCGGGTCTCGGATCTAGTAATGTGGAAGCAATGTTATTACATCACTTACGAGATTATTGGCATCTTAAAGGTGCCAGTTTTAAAAATAATAAAGTATTCAAAAACGCCGATCTTGACATTTTCAATACTTTGAAGTGCAGAGGAGGGGTTTGAGGTCTTATAGACCTCCCCCCCATCTCTCCATAAAGAGTACCTCTCACATGCCTATTACTGTCACAAGGGATGTTTACATACCTGCACATACATAGAGAAATACTTCATCAGCAAAACCATGGATGGATATAGCTATTCTCCTGTAGCTTTCCCAGAGTGGGCACAGATGGTTCTACATACGCACCTTTGCTCTAGGGCAAGTTAATTAACTTAACTAGTGGTGGACTCTGTCTGCCAATCAGCAATTAAAAGAAAATGACACCCTAAATATTACAGAAAGAAAATATAAGAAGCTGTTGCTCATAGCAACCAGTTAAAATGCAGCTGTCGCTTCCCTAGAAAAAGACTGAATAGAACAAGTGTGTCGCGGTTATATTCAGGATAATCACTTTTCCTTTCCATATCATCATCATTTGGCAGCTGACATGTATGTGCAGGCTGCCTAACAAAATGAAGCTACAAAATTAGAGATTGTATTGTTGAGATAGTGAAAACAAAAAATAAAAAAACACTAAATTCAAGTATGAATTCTTAACTCAAAGGAGGACATTCTATTGCTCTCAGCCTTCTCTAAATTCATTATTCCTGCTGTGATCTAACTTCAAGTATGGAGATAAGGATTCTGACTTTGCTGTGTAAATCTGTTCTGGGTCAGTGACTGCATCTGCTAAAGCCAGGACAGTTTGGCCAGGGCTGCCAGGTAATGATGTTTCTCTTGTATGGAAGGAGATCCCTGAGATGGCAGCCCGTCCGTAATCGGACAGGCTGCCATTCCAAGGATCTCCTTCCATACAAGAGAAACATTACCTGGCAGCCCCTGCTCTCCTTTAGACATAGCCGGGTTCTCTCTACAGATTTCACGGCCCCCATCTGGGCCCACCCAGACTAAACCTCTTCAGTACAGAGCAAAGTCCATTCTCCTACACCTGGCTTGATTCCCCTAGCAGCTACATATCCACTTTGGTCCCTCAACATATCCCCTGAGGAAGCCCCACTGGGCGAAACATGTAGGGATTAGGGATTACAGTGCTGAGTGACCTTTTTCTCCCAATCTAATCTGATATGTACTGCTGTATGTTATTTCATGTTATTATGTCTAGCCAGCATAATTTTTACATTTTGTATATGTTGAATAAAATATGAATTTTATTTTTTATCTTGATGTCTGTTGAAATCTCTTTTCCCGGCACCCACAAAGTCCCACCAAATTATCCTCCTGACTACATTCATTATTCAGGGATGGTGGTGCCCTCTCCTTGACATTGTCACCTATCCATATTCACCAATATCAATAAAACGGACCGTGCAATTTAATGCATTACACACATAAGGACTAGTTCTATTTACATCAATGAAGCTTACTTGCATACATGGGTTGATATTTTAAAATGCACAGGCATGAATAGCCCCTTAGGAAAGTATCTGAAAGCATTTGCAAGGGGTACAAAGAGTACAAATAGAAAACTACTGTATATGCTGGTACTGTTTAAAATAAGGCATCCTCATTAACTTTTAAGATTCTTGTAAAAGAGGAATTCCAGACATGGTATATTTTTACATAGTTACATTGATTCCGATTGGGTCAAAAAAACTACGCACCACACCATGACGTTATCCGTCAGGAAGACCATTTGGCGTTCGTGGGGGCTTATATAAGCTCCTTCACATACGGTCTTGTCTTGTTGGTGGCATCATCTGATGCTATCATGGGAGGACATGCAGTAAGTAATGCATTGCTCTTGGGTAATCCTTTTTACTTCAATGGGCTTTGATGCCCACATATCTGTACATACTTTTGTTCACACACATTGTACTCTCCAGGTGATTGTACCCTTGGTTTTGCTCAAAAAGTCTTTCCGTTTGTTGGATAACTTATAGTCTTATACGTCAATATGTTTGGAAGCAATTCCCTAGTGTATTTCTCCCTCATCCCTCCTTACCTCTTTCTCGAACTTCTCTGCCTTTCCCTTCTCACCTTTTTCCCCCCTCCTTTCTTTCATTCCCCATCTTTCCCCCCCTTTCTTTCTGTCTTACTTTTCTTCAATATGTTCCAATGTATCCTATATTCTGTTTTATATGTTATAGCCAGATAGGTATCAGACTAATCCTTACAAAAAACATACATTTATTTTAGAGTCATGAGGCTTTATGCTCATACATATCTCGTTTGGGTGTATATGTACTGTTAATCATCATATACTCTAGGGATACATTTGGGACTGACTTTTTGAAGTAGGTATATATACACACATATTTAAATAATTAAACCTTTTCTATGTGAAACTCACCTGGCCACGTTACATAAATATGGAAAGGGGTGTGTGTGTTTGTTACCCCTTTTTTCCCTTTTTTTATCATATTGACCTACTTGCCATAGGCCACAGATGTTTTTGATGCCTTCTATGCCCTTCCATATGCAGTCGTAAGTGCTATAGGGTTATGTTGAGCGAATATTATAGCTGTATAAAAACTGTGAACATATTGTAAATAAGAACAAATATATATTCATTTGTATTCACATTCCATTATGCAGAATATGATACTCAACCTATGGGTCCAAAAGAGGCTACGCAATTCAGCGAAACACATTGACCCTTAAGAATATCAAGCTACCTGAACACCCTTAAGTCCCTTGTACACAATTATGACAGGTGGTGTATAAAGCAACTGTATCATGATGCAGCATTATTTTCTATTGTTATGCTTTTTTAATCTTAAGGATTTTTAACAATTGTTATAATAAAATTATACTCTTTATACTATATGGTCTTAGTCTCATATCATGCCATTAACGTCCAATACTCAGCCGGGTGTATTTTTGAAACCCCTTTTTTTTCCTATGTATATATCATACCTGGCTGATGCCCCAGAATCACTGAAGAAGACACCACTACCCCAGTGACCTCCACAAGCATTGGGGTCTCGCGATAAGCAGCTGGTCTGCTGCATTATGAACACAGGAAGTTAGCCACTCAAGACAGGCTTAAAGTAGAAGTCCATCCTAACACTAAAATCCCGGCATCTACAGACATCCACTATCTAACACTAATCTTTCTAGCCCTGTAAAGAAGAAATCATTACACATACCTTTTTTGAAGTCCATCCGAGCCGATCCCATGCTGAGCTGTCATCTGCAGCTTCGCTGTGGAGGCAGGTGCAGAGGACACATCCGACAACGAAAGCCCTATAGTAAGTCTATGCGTGACGTCACTCCCCATTCATTTCACAACCTTTGTTGACTGTGTCCTCTGCAGAGCTTCCACCGTTGGAGACCGGACCTGAGCCGCTTCAAAAAAGGTATGTATACTAATTTCTTCTTTACAGGGCTAGATAGGTTAGTGTTAGATCGTGGATGTCTGTAGATGCAGGGATTTTAGTGTTAGGGTGGACTTACACTTTAATTCAAAGAATGTTTGGATAAGATGGAGCGTGGGGAGTCACCGCCTCCCCTCTTCACCTCGTCCAATGAACATGAGTAGCGGGGGTCTGTTTCAGTGATTTTCAGCTTCTTGGGGCATTGTCCAGGTATGGTCTATATACATAGTAACATTGGTCCAAGCCGGTCCAAAGTAACAAAATATGTCATGTAAAAAACATACCATACCTGGAATTCTTCTTTAAGACTCGTGAGCCATTTTTGAGCTAATGTAAGGACTATACGCATTTAAATGCCTTCATAAATGCAATACACTTTATGCACCAGACAAACAACACTTTTGCAGTGTTCCCCATGCATTGCAAGGAATAAATTCTTGTTAAGTCTAAAGGTAGAGAAAAAAGTTGTAATACTTATCCTACTCTTATCCTACTCTTTGTTCCATGCTGTGCAACCAGTTCCTCAAAGCCTCTTCTCCATGGTGCTCCAGTCGCACTGTGACATCATCGCATACAATGCAGCATCAACAGTCCTGCACAGTATGTGAGGATGGCAAGGACCCATCCACAACCTGGAGTGTCAGGAAGAAGAGTTGCGAGGTTGAAGCCTGCTGGAGCAAGGAATTCGATCATTATTTTACCTCATTCTTTTACCCCTACAGCGTTTACCATTGCATAGCTGTTTTTCCCTATTTCTTATCCCAAAGTTCAGCTTTTGGGGGCCCAGTATATCAACTTACCTTAAAAAAACATCCTCAGGAAAAAAAAACAAAGTTTACACCAGTAGGACCCCTGATAACCCCAGTTAAGCTCTCCATAGACAGCAGCAGAAAGAAAAAAAAGTTTAGAATTATTGCTGAAAACTTGCTTGATTTGTCCAGATATAAGAACAAACAAGTAATCTTTTGAAAAACTTCTGCCCCATCTCACTGGCATTCTATAAACATCATCAACTGAGAAAGGGTTAAATCCATCAAAAAGCAGCCATTAGATTAGCCAAGTCTTTAATTAGTGCCGACATGCAGTTTTCCGAAAAAGTAAAACATCATTATTTGCTTTATATTACAAAAATCGCCATGGAAACTTGAACTGTAAGACTGTGTACATCAGAATCTTACAAAATGTTTCATCATTAGTGTTTGCTTGAAGAAAACACAGACATACATACATAATATATACATAAAGAGATGGAGATGTGTGTGTGTGTATATATATATATATATATATATATATATATATATATATATATATATATATATATATATATATTCCTGCCAATTATTACACTATTCAGCCTGAAAGCTGACAAACACTAAACATAAGATAAGTACAGATTTAATGAGCCCGAATGGCCAGTGTACATCACTACCAGTAACTGGGTCATGTTCACACTTCTTAAAAACTCAAGCTTTTAAAGAACAGCCTGCAAAACTAAATTTAATGAAAAACGTCACCCTAACAGTATAATTATTACTGTAAACAGAGACTATGTATTTTACATGTATTTTCTTTTTTCAAATCTACACATAAGATTGATGAGTTTCATGTGAAAATCTTATGTAAGCTTACAGTATGTTTAAAGACCTGGTTTATGTGTCTAGTTTCTAACAATATAGTTACAAGGGGCCGCCATACTTCCTCTTTACACAGGCATGTTGTATTTCATGCATGGTAGTGCTGCACAGAGGTTGTGCCGTAGGGCCCATTCCCTCTGGTTTGTTAGGTTCTGATGTGTTCCTGCATGCACATTAACGTGCAATATTGCAGTCCATTCATTTGGAGGGACATAAAAAGTTCTCTCAACACAGAGTACCTCAACGCACAGATGGTTCACATATGTATATTGCAGTGCATGACCACATAGGACATTATCAAAGTACACATTCACCAATGGAACAACAAATTGCATCTGTGGCCTCCACCACCCTCTTTCACAGCATTTAGGGCCCTTACACTGCACTTGAAAGCTCCTTTCCAGTGTGACCAAAGCGCATCAAAATGTTCTTCTTTAATTCCTATGTAAATTTTCACATCGCTGTGGTGCATTTGCGATGTGGTCTGAAAAGTCGTGCATGAAGCATTTTTGGTGCGCTGTTCAAAAAAAAAACAAAAAAAAAAAAACACACACACCTTCCATTGTAAGCCAATGAAATTTCACCAAAAATGCACCCAGGGTGAATTTATAGGTGCGTTTTTGGGGGTCACATGATTTTTTTTTTTTTTTTTTTTTTTAAGATGCTGGTTGTTAAAGTAGTAGTACTCTTCCATTAGGAAAAAAAAAACAAAAGAAAGAAAAAAACGTCTCCATTGCATACTAGCACATTATGAAAAACTTATCTCAAAGTGGTAATAATGTCAGTTATGACAAAACTGGCTGACAGGCAGGGTTTTTATACCAGTCATAACTGTCCTAAATCTCCCCCCTGCCTGTCAGCGAGTAATGTGATCTGAGTCGCACATACAAAGCTCAGACCACATTTACAGCCAGATTTGCGTGATCTCGAACCGGCATAGTTAATCAAGCGGCCGAAGGTGGGAATTCCGGCAAAAAGGCCAGGTGAAGATGAAAGCTGCAAGGGACAAGGGAGAGTGGTGACAGCGCAGTACTGGAGGGCTGCATTTGTAGGCAAGTCTTTCATAATGTACTAATAATACAATAATACAAATAGTACAATAATGCATACTAATACATTATGGCTTAAAGCTGCAGGGGGACCCATTTCTTTTAACAAAACAGTAAAGACTTTACTACCGTTTTAAAAACAAAGCTCTCCAGCAGCGCGCCGTCACGGCTTCCATCTTCATCCAGTCTTCCTTCTGGGTTTGCAGGCTCCGGACATTTAAATGAGCGAGTCGCACTGACATCACTCCTGTGCATGCACACGGGAGACATGGCCGCAGCACAGAACTCTGAAGGGACAGCATTAGTATTCCATCCCTTGCGAGCCCATAAACCAGTGACGTCATTAGCTGCAGAAAACAGTGAATATCTCCTAATCGGTGCACATTTAGGGTTAGACACATTAATTTATATGTGTAGCTGTGCGCTGGCATCCTTAACCAGCTATTCATCACATAAGCATTGCACTAAATTTTAACGCAATGTACTTAAAATGTGTTATATGTGTTTTTTAAATCGCATTGCATGTTTTAGATGTGTGACACTGTGAAAGCAGCCTTACTACATTACAGACACTGATTGTATTAAAATTCATCCTAAAGAATTCTGCCATCCATCAACTCATCACGCATCAAAAAAAGAAAAATGCCGGTTGTCGGCTTTTCTCTCTTCACACTGACAGCGTGTGAGGAGAGGAGAGCAGATAGATGAGCGGCATTTCCTCACAGGGGAGACCTGCACAAACCCGCTTCAATAATTTGAGACACTGCCCAGGAGCACAAGTGATCATCATTGCCCTGATTATCAGTGCAACACCAACAGCGCTCAGCAGCGATGCCAGTCAGTGCTGCCTTTCAGAGCCCGCTTATCAGTGCCTCCTCATTAGTGCAGCCCCATCAGCGCACATCATCGAAGGAGAAAAATTACTTATTTACAAAATTTTCTAACAGAAACTAGAAAAACATTTTTTTTTATTTTTGGTCAAGAAAAAATAAATAAATAAATAAATAAAAAAACACACAGTGGTGATTAAATACCACCAAAAGAAATCTCTATCAGTCTCAAAAAATTATAAAAAATGTAATTTGGGTACAGCGTTGCATAATTGCACAACTGTCATTCAAAGTGTAAAAACACTAAAAGCTGAAAATTGGCCCGGGCAGGAGGGAGGTGAAAGTTCCCGGGATTGAAGTGGTTAAAGAGGTGTTCCAGCCTGGGGAAGAATTTTTAAATCGTCAGCAGCTACAAATACTGTAGCTGCTGACTTTTAATACATGGACACTTACCTTTCCAGGGAGCCCGTGATGTCGGCACCCCAGCCGATTTTCGGACTGGTTGTCGGGTGCTGCCGCTGCCATCTCCACTATGGGGAACCGGCAGTGAAGCCTTTCAGCTTCACAGACAGTTCCCTACTGCGCATGTGCAAAACGCTTTCTAATTGCCCCGGCGGCGGAAGTGGGGTCTCCTGGAAGTGGGGACAGGGACTTGTCAAAAACAGGTACACGTTCTACCCCCCTCCCCCCCCGAAAGGTGCCAAATGTGGCACCGGAGGGGGGAAGCAAAAAAGGGGAAGTTCCACTTTTGGGTGGAAGCCTGCTTTAAATTGCCACTTCCTCCATTCAAGGTGATACAATTAGTGTCCAGTATCAGCAGGTGGTGTGCACAACTTGGGAAATAGTTTTTATCAGCCACTAGGGGGAGTGTAGTGTTTGTGGAAATGATGCCATCTAGGTGGATCACATGTAGACTCTGTTGAGTCTCTAATGCAGCTCTGCTACGCATTTCAGGTATGAAAACACAGAAAAATAGGATTCCAAGGTTATATTAAATAGATACAATTAGTCTTGTACTGTTTAAAAAAAATAGATACAATTAGTGAGATTGTTGCTGCTTTTGGGCCATCAAAATGGAATTGCGGTACAAAGAATGACAATGTTACTTGCGTGTCATCTGAAAAAGCAGGAAAATTTTCCACTTTGGTTTCAGGTGTAAAGATGCAAAGAATCCTGTTTCAATAGTCTTTTTAATACACCCATCATTTGGTTCTCATACGCCTAAGATGTTTAATATATGTATACTTTATGTGGCCTACGCACGGCAAATTCCAGTATATTAACACTAACCTTTAGAAAGTAAAAGCCTTCATCTATTAGGCTAATTTGTACGGACGTTCGTGCACCACCAATAAAAATCTGAATGCAGAGAGGCCGAAGCTTTCAGGAAGACGATTGCAAGCAAAGTTTGTGCCAAGATTATATGGAATAATGGTCCCACACAAACCCTACTGTACCTGTCCCCTTGAGTAGCGTTCAAAAGATTTCTATAAGTTATATTGCCTCATACGGGTCACAGTCCTCATACAGGTTAGGTTTCTGGACTGGGTATCTTGCTTGTTGCAGGCCATAGTTAAAGCGATTATTTTATGAAAGAAATAGAGGGGTTAAAAACTCTACATGCCTGGCTATGTCTTGCTTCAATAATTTGAGACACTGCCCTGGAGCATGCATTCTGTAAATGAGAAAAGGTGTCAGAATTTCATATTGCTCACTTGTTTGCAGTCAGTCACTCAGAAAGCACTGAAGGAAATGCTTCAGCACAACAGCCAAGCAACTAGAAATTCCAGACGATAGCCATCAACGGCAGCCTTCATATTTCTCTCATGACAATGTCCCTTTAATGCCCTGCATTTTACAATATTTAAAGAATTCCAGGTATGGATATTTTATACATACTTAAATTATGCATACTGTATACCATACCTGGTCAATCCCTCTGGAAGCTGGAAATCACTGTGGCAGACACCACTACTCCAATGATCTACACTTGCCTCTGGGTCCAGTGGCTGCCCCGCTGCACACAGGCGCTCTGCCTAGGTGTCATTCAGAGAATGCATTCGAATTCCCCGAATGAATGCAAAGCATTCTCTAATTGGACAAGGTGTAAAATGTGATGGCGCTGCCCCGCCTCTCCACATCCTATAATCAGAGCATGTGTTATATTAATTCAGAAAACGCAAAGTATTCTCTAAATGATGCCAGTGCTGAACGGCTGACCTGATGTGTTCAGAATGTAGCAGCACAGCAGCTCGGCATGGGACCTGGAGGCAAGTGTTGATCACAGGCATAGCGGTGTTTACTTCATGCATAGTTACATTGTTCCAGGTTAGACCAATGTAGCTCTCTTGAAAATATCGCTACCTGGAATTCTTCTTTACAAAAAGGATATGCATGCACAATACTAATTTTAAAACAAACAAGTCACTTACACAGAGGCTTCTCTCTGTTTTACGATGGCTTTTTATTCTGGTAAACCAACCGCTCTCAGCACAGGGCTTTAATATCCACCTCCAGGCTTTGTAATAAGAAAATCTTCAAATGTAAGGTCTTATGCACACTGTGCTTAAAAACGCCACATTTACTGGTACTTGGTGGGTTTTTCTTGAACCGTAAAAGCACCTCTATGTTAGCCTTTGTGTTCATGCACACATAGGCGATAACAAGCATATTAGAAGAGGAGGTTTGCAGGCTGAAAACAAAAGCCATCACCAGCTCGTTCGGGAGAGGAGCACTTGAGCAGAAAAAATGCTAAATGCACCTAAACACATCTAAAAACACTGTTTAGGTGCTTTTGAGCATTATTATTACTACAGGTACCTTTATAGTGCCGTAAATTTTACACATATATTGTACATTCACATTAGCACCTGCCCTCAAGGAGCTTACAATCTAAAGTCCCTAATTCACATTCATATATGGACATACTAGGACCATTTTAGATAGGAGACAATAAACCTAATAGCATGCCTTTGGAGTGTGGGAGGAAACTGGAGTACCCGGAGGAAACCCATGCAGGCACAGGGAGAACATGCGTGTAGCGCCATGGTTGGGATTGGAACCAACGACTCTAGTGCTACTATGCGGAAGTGTTTACCACGTAGCCACTGTGCCATTAGCCACTATTTTGGCCAATGGAATCCATTAAAGCTTGACTTGCATAGACAAGTGTGCAATATGCAGTTTTAGGAGAGTTTATTTTAAGCGGCTTTCAGTTCAGGCTTTCAGGGGAGAAAAGCAAATCCCAGTGTGCAAGAGGCCTAAGAAGTTCCAGAAACAAAGTAGGCACCTACAGTATGTCCACTTCTGTCACTAAATCCAACTGACTGCACAATCCATGAAGAAGGAGTGCAGTGAAAGTTCAATACATCACTTTCTCTTCACTCATTTCTACTCCCCTATGGCATGTTAAAATTCTAATTTGTACACATTTTAGATACAGACAGTGTTCAGTGGAGTTCTCCTTTAAATGCTGCAAACACTTGCACATTTCAAGATGTTGAGGTAAGGGCAACTGGGTTAAGCAGCAACTCACTCTATCACCGAGAATTAACATACTGTGCAGCATAATGAGGGCAGGAAAGTAGAACTGCGTGTTCCAACACAAACTGATTAATTGGAAGATTGCACGAGACCTTAACTGTCACAACACTCACTTTCACCAGTCAGTAATACATGTGGACACGGAACATATGGGGGACTGATCCTGGAAAAGAAATCTTTTGTATGGGTGGGTAAAACTTGTCAGTCTACAGCACCTCCTGCATTGGCTGCAAGGGAAGAAAAAAAAAGAAAGTGGATCTGCAGCTGATATGGAACTAAAAATTTGAAAAAGCTCAGCTTATAGTTGAAAAGTAGCCTTTTAGCTGCAGGCTAACTAAGCAACAGGCATTATTTAATACAGTAATGTTGGGTAGATCTCAGAAGGCAGATAACCCATGTGTATAAAATATTATAGCTGAAATCTGCTTAAGCCTAGGTTCACACTGGGAACCGCATCACATTCCTGTGTAAATAACATGCAGTTCTGTGTGGTGTGATTTGAGCCAGTTCATTTTTGATGGCTCAAATTGCACCACATCCACATCAAAATACTAACTTTTAATTGACACCCGCAGAACACGCGATGCAGTGTGGGAAACAAACAGGATTCGCTGCGTTTCCTGCACTGCATCAGTGTGAACCAGGGCTTAAAAGGAGTCGTAAAGTCTCAAGGTTTTTCACCTTAAAGTGGAGTTCCACCCAAAAATGGAACTTCCGCTTTAAGTAGTCGTGACCCCGACATGCCACATTTGGCATGTAAATTTTTGGGGGGGGAGTGGGTACCTAGTTTTCACAGGTACCCAGCTTTCACTTCCTCTTCTTTCCACGGCGCCAGAAAGAAGTTTACTTCTCCTCCCTCTCTGCAATCTTCAGGGACATGTCACAGGTCCCAGAATATTGCCCGGCCATTCATAGTGCGCAGTGCGCGCTCAGCTGTGAAGCCTCAGCTGGGCGCCCACACTTGCAATGCCGGCGCCACAGAGAGAAGGGGAGAGAAGCGAGGCTCAGGCGGCTGCATCGCTAGACCGTGGGACAGGTGAGCGTCTGTTTATTACAAGTCAGCAGCTGCTGACTTTTAAATGGGTGGAACTCCGCTTTAATGCATTTTATGCATTAAGGTGAAAAACCTTCTGTGCTGCAGTAGCCCTCCAGAGCCCCCCTTTTTCTTACCTGAACCCGATCGTTCCAGCAACAAGAATGAGCCTAGCGGCTCCAGTCGCTGTCTTGGGTCTTCATTGCACAGATTAATAGCAGTAGGAGCCATTGGCTCTCGATGCGGTCAATCAAATCCAATGACTCAAGAGCCAGAGGGCGGGGCCGAGTCCTGCTGTCTGTGTCAATGGACGCAGCAGCAGGACTCGGGAGCGCGCCCGCTTCGAGTGCCCCCATGGAAAGTGGCTCTTAGTGGGGGCACTCAAATAGGAGGAGCCAGAAAAGGAGGATTGGGGCTACTCTGTGCAAAACCCTTGCACAGAGCAGGTATGACATTTTTATTTTTTTTAAAACCCTTTATAATCACTTTAAAATAAAATACCAGCTAAACCTCTTTGTCTGGTGCTCACTTCCTGTGTTATCTCAAGAGGAGTAAATTGCTTTTCCAGAACTTATCTCAGGGCTATAAAATGATTAGCCTTTATTTTGTGAAGATGGTAATATGGGAAAGTCTGAATAGTTTGGCAAGATGATGCGATTTTCTTTTCTGCAACCACAGGTTGCAGGAAAGTAAATGGCTTGATTCCCCTATCAACACTGTGAAAATACTATTAAATTTCAGCCAGTCCCTGCTCAACCTGCTGAGATTCAGACCATCTATGGTCAGCTTTGATGCAACATAATGCTGAGGATTATCAGCCCACAACAGGACATTAGAGTCGAATACATTTCTAGCAGATAACAAATTCTCTTCTATACTTTCAGAGTCATTATAGGGATAAAAAAAAAATGAGAAATGTGCACGTACTGTAGATAAGTAGCACAGTGGCTAAGTGGTTAGTACTTCTGCCTAGCAGTACTAGGGGCCCAGTTCGAAATTCCAACCATGGCACTACCTGCCTGGAGTTTGCATGTACTTCCTGTGCCTGCGTGGATTTACTCCGGTTGATAGGTTAATTGGCTCCTGTCTAAATCGGCCCTAGTATGTGTACTTATGAATCTGAGTTAGGGGGGTGAATTGATGGCGATATACAAGTACCTGTAAGAAAAATAAATGTACTGTGTGTCTTTTTGTTTTGCCCTGACATGTGCTTTATGAATTTATTTAGACTTTATCAATAGGTCTTTTTACGTAGCAGATTGTGTACTCTCCTCTGTTCAACCTATAAGCATTGGGGAAATGCTTGCATCTTGTGAGTAACTGCTCCCTCCCCTATTCCTCCACCAAATACTGCCTGCTTCTCAGGATTTTTTGTAAGGCTGTAAAGCACCACACCTCAGCACCGGCATGCACTAGTGCTTCAAGGCCAAATGCAGCCTTATGTCACATGGTTTTATGATGTATACTTTAGGAGAGGGTTGGGCAATATTTTTTTCAGAGGGTCAAACCTAATTCTGCTCATTATTAATTTTAGACCTGGGAGGGTTCGCAAGTACATAAATACAGACATTTGTCAGAGTGCCTCTCTGCACCTGTCAGATTCCTTAGTGATGGATTAGGCTAACTCGGCAACTGGTTGATAGATAGTGTATATAGATGACTGCCCGGTAGTTCAGCCTTAAATTTCCTTCTATAGAGCTGTAATACTGGTAAAATCAGGAGTTACTGATTATATCAAAAGAAAGCTTTGTTCAATATTTAATCTGTAAAGCATATCAAGCAAACGTTTCTGTAAATTTTATGATAATCTGGCCACTGGGGGCACTGTTTTACAAGAGCGCATGGCTTCGCTCTGGCAAGCAAACTGGGAGGTCCCAAAGATGTTCTGATATGCAAATATGAAGATCAAGGAGATATTCTGCTAAGCAGCCTAAGCTTATATGCATTATAAAAATCTAAAGCAAAATAAAATGGGGAAATGAACCCATATTTTAGGATTAAAAACATAGAACCAGAGAAATAAGAGCACATTTTATGCACCACTTATTTTTCTGTAAGGTCTATTGGTCTCATTAATATGCCTGCTTTTACTACTGTCTAAACATCTTCCCAACTCAAACCTGGTAACTAAAATATAAGACCATCACAGATACCAAATATGTCAAGCCTCAAACATGCACAAGCACCCAAAACAGCAAGAAGGTACAAACCAAAGATTTTACATAGGCAATGCATTCAAAACCTTTATAGCTCATCAGTTTAGTTAAACATAAAAGAGTCCTAGAATTGTGTCTCATTCCAGCGTGCATGGCGATACCCAATTTGTGTGTACAAACTACATGCACTTGTGTGTGTTGGGGCAGGTGCCTTTACATTTATTTTAATCTTTTTTTTTTTTGTTTGTTTTATTTACTTCACTTAATTGGAATTATAAGACAGCCAACTATCCCCTATAGCAGGGGTGCCCAACCAGTGGCCCTGTGGAGCCCTCTGATGTGGCCGTGACCTCCTGCTCTGGGATGGAGGATTGGCAAGTCCAAATTGTGGACTGCCACATGCCAATCCCAGAGCATCAGTGTTGTGAATGAAGCTGTCGATTCTTCCTATATAGCGCCAACTTCTGTCACAAGCAAAGTGATACGAAGCTTTGGTACGCTTTTTAGAAAGTGCACCACACCTGTAGGATATAATAGAAGTCTAAGTGCGGCTAACCTGCAGGAAAACCTCAGATGCACTGCGCTGCACTCTCGGTGTGGGTAAACCACAGCACATCAGTTTGAAAGTAGCCTTAGGCCCCTTTGACATGATCGGTCAAACCCAATCTGACCCTCCATTCAACCCCTATGGACAGGTAGATGCAAACGGACTTGTTGCCGTTTACATCCACATACCTCCAATCCAATCCGCTAAAATAAAAAAACAGAAGGGGATAAGTTCCCCTTCCATCTGGGCAGATCAGATCGGAGGGCCCATAGAGCAGAGTGTCTGTGTCCGCTCTGCATATTCAGAGTGGACATGGACCTGTCATCCGTCAGCTCCACTCATTGTGGACCACGACCGGTTACCAAGTCGCTTAAGTGGCCCTCACTCTTCAAAAGGTTGGGCACCCCTGCCCTATAGTATACGGCAGGTGACAGTTCCTCTTTATGAAGACATTAAGGGTATTGTATTCCCCCAATGTCTCGACTGCTCTCTGCACAAGGGAGTTTGGGGACAGAAAGGACAAAAACAGTTAGCGCTGATCTCTGAAGTGCTCAGAGCTGCATACGTCTGGGTTCATATGCAACAGAGGAGAGTAAGGAAAGTATGTACCATAATCCCCTCCTGCTTGCCATCCTGAAATTTTTTTTTTTTTTTGCCCTAGAGGAGCAGGTGAGCCCAAGAACCACAGGGCAGGGGTAGTACCTTCTGCAGCCTTTATTATAAAGTCCAGAAGAAAAAACATTCATGGCTGCTACTGCACGGTTCCACAATATACAGCAACAGTAGAATTTTAAAAAAGCTGTACATTTTATCATAAAAACACCTGTGTTGCAGTCCAGTGATTTTGACCAGAAAGAGATGATTTAGGGCTAGTTCGCATCAGCTGAGCTGATCTGTGCAACGCCAGGGCACATAGAAAGTAATTGTTTTCAATGTACAATGTACCTTGTTCACACCACAACACTGCTTTAGGTGGGCTGTGGTCAAGTATGTAAAAATGCATTTTTTCAGTCCTTAGATGTGGTGGCTGCAAAGGTTTTTCAGGCTTTTTCCTTTATATTCACCTAGTGATCCTGCTAGTAACACACCTCCTCTCCTAGCAGGACAACGTTCACTAGCTGTACTGTATCCCTGGAGGAGCAGTGTGATAAACCTATGACTGGACTAGAGCTTCACAATTCTGGCCAAAATGAGAATCACGTTTTTTTTGCTTAGAACAAAAAGATCACGATTTTCGTGACGTAAAATCGTTCACATTATACAAAAAAAATTGGGCTAACTTTACTGGTTAGTTTTTTTTTTAATTCATTAAAGTAATTGTTTCCAAAAAAATTGCATTTGAAAGACCACTGCGCAAATACTGTTGCAAATGGTGGTACAACAATCACCATTTTATTCTCTATGGTCTCTACTAAAAAATATATATATATATATATATATATATATATATATATATATATATATATATATATATATATATATATATATATATATAATGTTTGGGGGTTCTAAGTAATTTTCTAGCAAAAAAAATGATTTTAACTTGAAACCAACAAATGTCAGAAAAAGGATTGGTGTTTAAGTGGTTAAATTTTCCTCATTTAGGCCCCTTTCACACGGGGCTGTCCGTTTTCACTACTCCGCTTGCTCAGCGGGGATCGCTCCGTTGATCCCCGCTGAGCCGGCAGGTGACAAGTCCGTCTCTGCACACTGTGCAGGGACAGACCTGTCAGAGAGTCTGTTTTGCCCTATGGGGGGATCAGGATGATTACGGACTGCCTGTCCGTTTTCATCCAATCCGATCCGCCAGATGGATGGAAAATAGGACATCCATCCATCTGGATTTTGCGGACCAGATCGGGGCGGATCGGACGTCAGCGGACATGTCACCGCTGACATCTATGGAGCGACCGTTCAGATCCGCCTGAAAAAACTGACAGGCGGATCTGAACGGTCCGCATGTGTGAAAGGGGCCTTACACACAAGTCTATTCCTTTGACAAATTGTTACAATGTTTATACTTAATTTCCACTGCTAAAGAATGTTGTGATTCTTGGCAGACTGCCCAGTTTTTTTTCTTCCTTTCTTTTGACAGCTGTCGGCTTTAGCAGAGCAGAGAGAATTCTCTGCATAGAAAGAATCGGGAAACACTTGTCAAGATTGCAATAACGATTCTTGACGATTAATCGTGCAGCTCTAGACTGAACTACAGAATACTTCCTCAATTCTCCCATAAGAAAGGCTTGGGGTGGTTAGTAATGCACAGAGATAGCTTAGGTACACCGTACGATTCCTTACAGGATCAACGGGTAAAATTTGCACTTACCATACAGATATATCAAACACTTTTTAAGGTAGGAGATTTAACAGACCAAAAGGGAGTGATTGAGAGAAGTTAATCGTTAGGGTTTAAAAAAACTTTTCCTGTCTGCAGACTCTGATTGGTGAAGTTGGCTATCCCTTTCTAGAACCACAAAGCTCAGCATTACAGTCCCCAGGTGTTACCAAAAACAAATTTCTTTCTCGTACATCACGGGACACAGAGCCTCAGTAATTACTGATGGGTTATATAGGGTATCACTAGGTGATTGGACACTGGCACATCCTAAACAGGAAGTTCAACCCCCTATATAAATCCCTCCCCTTACAGGGATACCTCAGTTTTTTCGCCAGTGTCTTAGGTGTTGGTCACGTGTAAAGATGTGCTGTGCTGAGCTCCAAAGGGAATATCCTATATCCTATACTGGGGCAAGCCATGCAAACCGGATCCATTTCAAGGTGTCCTTTTTAGGCCGAATTGGATGGTACCCGGGCCTCGTGTCCGAAGAAACAAGGTTTTACCTGTAACGCTTCTCTTTTTAGAGAGCTGGACCCCGGGATCCAGTATTTGGTTTTTCTAGCCATATCCCTGGCGGGGTGCTTTACTGGCCCAGAACTGTGGATCCTCCTTTTCTAGGGGGCCCCTGTCTCTGAAGGTTTTCCAAATGGAGCCCGTGAGAGGTGAAGATTGGGTCTGTATAACAGAACCCTGCAGCTGGATAAGGTAAGGGAGATTCCTCAGAATTTTTTAATTCTAGTAGGTTTCTCCTTTAAGTAAATGTATGCTATGCCTATTGTTGCCACCGGGGGCTGCCAAGAGCACATACCTTCACATGCTTGATTGTCTGTCTCAGTGTTCACGCTGCACAGCTCCTCCAGCCGAGCTCCAGGTAGGATGGGATGGGGGGCTCTTCCTAAGGGATATTCCCTCCAAGATTAGGGGGGCCGCGGTGGTCTGAAAGGCGGTAGTATACTGCGCTGCCGCCGCCATTACTATTGACAGATCCCATCATCTGCCGGCCTCTCTCCTTCCTCCTCCACCCCAGCCTCCCCTCCATGCTTGTCCCGGAGGGTCGGCTCGCGCGGGAAAGCACACGTTTTTTTTTTTTAAAAAAAAAGAGGGGGAGGGGTGGTCAGAGGAGGGGGGGTGGAGCGTTAGCATGACGTCCGGCGTGCTTAGACGCCCACATCGCCGGCTGCACAGGCTATAAGAAGCACAATTTTTCAGGTGCACTCAGCCTATGCAGGGACACAGAGCTGACGGTCGCATGTAAGGTGGGACACAGGCATTCTCCTAGGCAGCATTTACTTAGAAACATATGACTGGGCATTGGCAGCAGCGACAGTTTCTGTACTACATCGCTCAGCAGTTAGTGTTTTATGTGTGCGATACCTCCACCTTGTTTGCTTTGCACTATGGGTAGAAGAGGTACAAATACCCCAAAAACCAGAGGCTCTAGGGCAGGGGTCTCAAACTGCCGGCCCTCCAGCTGTTGCAAAACTACAAGTCCCATCATGCCTCTGCCTGTGGGAGTCATGCTTGTAACTGTCAGTCTTGCAATGCCTCATGGAACTTGTAGTTTTGCAACAGCTGGAGGGCCGCCAGTTTGAGACCCCTGCTCTAGGGGATCTCCCTCAGGCTCTGAGGACCCCCCTTCTGCAGCGCCTTCCCCCCCTGAAGGACCTGGGATGGCCGGCCAGGGAGAGCCGTCGGGGTCAGGGGCTGCATCTGCTTCTGGCACTTCAGCCCCTGTATATATTACGCAGGAGGTTCTTTCCTCAACCATTAATGGACTAGAGGAAAAATTAATGGCCTTAATCGCATCTTCACTTAGTGGAAGAAAACGCACTAGGTCATCCTCTGTTAACCAGGACCCTCAGGCAGAGGAACTCTGGGAAAAAGGAGAAGAATCCCTTTCAGAGGATTGGGATGGGACTGATGATTCCTCCTCTGAGGAATCAAGTGGAGAAGGGCCCTCTTCAGCTTCTCAGGATGAGAAGGTGTTAGTACAGATCCTTGCTGGATTGGTCCGCTCCACATTTAAATTACCCGTATCTGAGTCAGTTAAAGAACCCTCTTCTTCTTTGGGTTCACTGAAGCCTCCTCAAATAACACATGCTTTTCCTGTTCATAATTTACTAGAAAAGCTCATTTATTCTGAGTGAGATCACCCAGATAAACGTTTTTTTCCGTCTAAAAAGTTTTCAACACTTTATCCTATGGAAGAAAAGTTTATAAAGATGTGGGGGATACCGGCTGTTGACACCGCCATTTCCTCTGTAAATAAAAGTCTGTCTTGTCCTGTAGACAATGCTCAGATGCTCAGGGATCCTGTTGAAAAAATATTTTCTCCTTAGCAGGTTCAGTAGCTCAACCTGCAGTAGCAGCGATTGGAGTCTGTCAATACTTAAGAGACCATGTTAAGCAGGTCCTCAAAGTTCTACCTGAACAGCAGGCCCAGGGGTTGGCTAACCTTCCAGCGGCCTTATGTTTTGCTGTTGACGCTATCAGAGATTCTATCATCCAAACCTCTTGTCTTTCACTTGGGTTGGTGCATATGCGTAGAATCTTATGGTTGAAAAATTGGTCAGCCGAAGCACCATGTAAGAAGCTTCTGGCTGGATTTCCATTTCGTGGTGCTAGGCTGTTTGGAGAGGATTTGGACAATTATATCCAAAAGATCTCTAGTGGGAAAAGCACTCTCTTACCTGTTAAGAAAAGGAGTAAGCGTCCCTCTTTCAAACGGGCTCTTTCCCCAGTGCCATGAGCATCAGCCTCCAGGCAGTCGCAACGGCCTACTCCGTCAGGGTCTAGAAATTAATTTTAGAGTCAACCGCAGGGACAAAAGAAGTCCTGGGGGAAGAAGCCTTCTAGACAAGACACTAAAGCCTCCTTATGAAGGAGCGCCCCCGCTCGCTCGGGTGGGGGGAAGACCGCTATGGTTCTCAAAGCTCTGGCAGGAGGATTTCCAGGACAGATGGGTAATATCCATGGTAACTCTAGGTTACAAAGTGGAGTTCCAAGAATTCCCTTCTCCTCGTTTCCTCAGATCAAATGTCCCCAGAGATCCAGAGAAAAAGCAGTCGCTCCTTCTAGCATTGGAGCGACTATTGTCGCAAAAAGTCATCGTGGTGGTTCCCACGGAAGAACAAGGATTGGGATTTTATTCCAACCTTTTTACGGTTCAAAAACCAAATGGAGATGTCAGACCCATCCTGGACCTAAAGGATCTAAATCGATTCCTAAGGATTCGATCTTTTCGCATGGAATCAATCCGGTCAGTAGTCTCTATCCTACAGGGAGGAGAATTTCTGGCATCAATAGACATCAGAGATGCGTATCTGCATGTACCTATTTTTCCTGCTCATCAAAAGTACTTGCGCTTCGAAATAGAAGGACGCCATTTTCAGTTTGTGGCCCTGCCTTTCAGGCTAGCTACTGCACCTCGAGTGTTTACAAAGATCTTGGCTCCTCCTCTGGCCAGATTAAGGGTTCAGGGTATAACTGTCATAGCACACCTAGACGACCTGCTCTTGATAGACCGGTCGGTAGCCTGTTTGAGCGGGAACTTGATGACCATGGTCAACTACCTGGAACACCTAGGTTGGATTCTCCACCTAGAAAAGTCTTTCTTAAAGCCAGTAAGAAGACTAGAGTATTTGGGCCTGGTCATAGATACAAGCCAAGAGAAGGTATTTTACCTCAGGCAAAGATCAGTGCCTTAAGAGAGCTGATTCTGGTAGTCAGGACCAAAAAGGGTCCTTCTGTCCGTCTTTGTATGAGGCTGCTGGGAAAGATGGTGGCTTCATTCGAAGCAGATCCCTATGCTCAGTTTCATTCAAGACTGCTGCAACACAGTATCCTGTCTGCTTGGAACAAGAAGGTTCAGGCATTAGATTTTCTGATGCACCTGTCTCGTGCAGTGCGTCAGAGCCTCAGTTGGTGGTTAATACCTGAAAGCCTGCAGAAAGGGAAATCCTTTTTACCGGTTACCTGGATGGTGCTAACAACGGATGCTAGTCTTTCGGGTTGGGGAGCAGTTCTGGAACAGTCTGCGATCCAGGAGGAATGGTCCGAAATCGAGGAGACCTTACCCATCAACATTCTGGAGATCCGTGCGGTATATCTAGCCCTAAGGGCCTGGACTCTCAGGCTACAGGGTTGCCCTGTCAGGATCCAGTCGGACAATGCCACAGCAGTGGCTTATATCAATCATCAGGGAGGCACCCGGAGTCGTGCAGCTCGGAGAGAGGTGAACCAGATTTTAGTCTGGGCAGAAGAGCATGTGCCATGCATATCAGCAGTTTTCATTCCAGGGATAGAGACCTGGCAGGCGGACTATTTGAGTCGCCAGCGGTTAGTCCCGGGGGAATGGTCTCTTCACCCCGATGTCTTTTGGGCCATATGCCAAAGATGGGGGATACCAGATGTAGATCTCTTTGCGTCCAGGATCAACAACAAGGTCGACAAGTTTGTGGCAAGAACAAGGGATCCTCTTGCATACGGGACAGATGCGTTGGTGATTCCGTGGCATCAGTTCCCACTGATTTATGCGTTTCCTCCGATTATGCTACTGCCACGGCTCCTTCGCAGGATCCGGCAGGAAAAGAAGTCTGAACTTCTGGTGGTCCCAGCGTGGCCCAGAAGAGCTTGGTATGCAGAGATAGTAAGGATGACAGTGGGTTTCCCGTGGACCCTACCGTCACGTCCAGACCTATTATCTCAAGGTCCAGTATTCCATCCTGCCTTACAAACGCTAAATTTGACGGCTTGGCTGTTGAGATCCACGTTCTGAGGAGTCGTGGGCTTTCAGGTCCTGTGATCTCTACTTTAATCAATGCTAGGAAGCCAACTTCCAGAGTGATTTATCATAGAGTTTGGAGGACTTATGTATCGTGGTGTGAAGCCAGGGGTTGGCATCCCAGAAAATATGTCATTAGTAGAATTCTTGACTTTCTACAAATAGGATTAGAGATGAAGCTGGCCTTAAGTACCATCAAGGGCCAGGTCTCGGCCTTATCAGTGTTATTTCAACGTCCACTTGCTTCTCATTCCTTGGTCCGAAGCTTTATGCAAGGGGTGACGCGTCTTAATCCTCCAGTTAAAGCGCCCCTAAAACCCTGGGACTTGAATTTGGTTCTATCGGTTTTACAGAAACAGCCTTTTGAGCCCATACGACAGATTCCCTTTGTTCATACTACCAGAAGGTCCCAATAGAGGGCAGGCAGCGCCAAAGTCTACCCTTTCGAAGTGGATTTGACAAATGATTATTCAGGCTTACGGTTTGAAACAAAAGATTCCACCTTTTTCAAATCAGGGCACACTCCACAAGGGCGATTAGTGCCTCTTGGGCGGTGTATCACCGGGCCTCTATGGCTCAAATCTGCAAGGCCGCAACCTGGTCTTCAGTCCATACATTCACCAAATTTTATCAGGTGGATGTGGGAAGGCATGAGGATATCACCTTTGGGCGTAGTGTGCTGCAGGCAGCAGTACGAGATCCTCAGGTCTGATTAAACCCTACGTTGTGTGGTCCCCTCCCCTCAAATAGCATTGCTCTGGGACGTCCCATCAGTAATTACGGAGGCCCTGTGTCCCGTGATGTACGAGAAAGAAAATAGGATTTTTTATAACAGCTTACCTGTTAAATCCTTTTCTTTTGATGTACATCACGGGACACAGAAGTCCCGCCCCTCTTCTAATACACTTATATTGCTTTGCTACAAAACTGAGGTATCCCTGTAAGGGGAGGGATTATATAGGGCTTTGAACTTCCTGTTTAGGGTGTGCCAGTGTCCAATCACCTAGTGATACCCTATATAACCCATCAGTAATTACTGAGGCTCTGTGTCCCGTGATGTACATGAAAAGAAAGGGATTTTACAGGTAAGCTGTTATAAAAAATCCTATTTTTACACAGCAGGGTGGCCTGGCTTTTTTAAGAAAAATAAAAGCCAAAATTATTTAAATGGTGCCACTGAAACGATTTGTATTGTCCCCTGTCGAGTCTGATTGGAATGTACCTTTAAATTTTTATAGACAAACTATACCAACGCAGGTGAAATTGGGCTTTCAGCAATATTTTTTTATCGTCTTCCCTTCCGCTATTTAAAGCCAAATCCTTTGTGGTGATTTATTAGCAGGGAAACGATGCCTAATTGAAGAGCATTATTGGGAAATGATTGATGCACGTTTCTTTTCTCATGCATCAGCTAACTTGTACGGACACTGCACAGTAAACGCCAGCAAATGGCAAGAGCCTAATTACCTTTAAATGTCTCCTTTTTCCAGACCCGGATAAGTGCTTCCTTTTTTCTGGCACGGTTACGGTCTCACTAGAACTTGTGCCGAGCACACACAAAGGCCAGGACAATGCTCAGGCAGCAGGAGGAGAGATTCATCAATATACGGCCCGAAAATACCAAGTGGGGCGGAAGCTCGACTCTCCCCTGTGCTCTATTATTAATGAAGTAAAAAAAAGCATTCCTATTTCATTTCACGCCTTTGTGCTGGCCGGCCAGAATGACAGGGCGAGTAGAGGACAATTGTAAAAAGCAAGCTTCTTGTCCAGATCCAAAACGGAGCTGGAGGTAAATCCAAGGATAGAAGAGAGCTTCAAACCCCACTCCAGCCAAAACCTGTTTCTTACTTTTCCTTGCTTCCTGTCTGTTTGACGGTTGTCAGAACATGGAAATTAGAGGAAATCTTGTTAACAAGGACAAAAAATGTAATATATATATATATATATATATATATATATATTTATCTATATATAGATATATATCTATATATAGATAGATATATATCTATATATATATAGATATATTTATTTATTTCTGTTTTTTGTAGGGTGAGGAAAGGTACTAGTACCTGTCGTCTTTTTTTTTTTTTTACAGCTGTTTCCACTGGGAAGATGTCCCCTCACTTCCTGTCCAGTGGATTAGTGTTGGTCCTTGCTTGGTAAGAGAATGAAAGCAAAAGTTGAGCAGTGAAAAATATGTCCTTAATGTGAACCTGTGGCCAGACAAGGAATATCAAAATCAATTACAAGTACCATAAGCAGAGTTCCAGTATCTTAAGTGAAAATTAAAAGTCAGCAGCTAGAAAAACTGCAGCTGCTGACTTTTAATAAACCGCCACTCACATGTCCCACGATCCAACGGTGTGCTCACCCCAATCGTGTTCTCCCTCGCCTGCAACTTCACTATGGGCACTCGGCTATGACAGCCTGCGGCTTTACAGCCGGGTGCCCACTGCGCATGCGTGAGCGACGCTGCACTCTGAGTGGTCCTGAAGTCTTCTGGGACCTGTCATGCGTCCCAGAAGACTTTGGGAGGGAGGAAGGAGAACTTCTGCTTCCGATTGCCTAAGGTGATCGGAGTGGACATGAGAGCGAGCCCAAGGGGAGGGCTTAAAGCGGAACGTCCCTTTTGGGTGGAGCTCCGCAAGCATGAAAATACCTCATCAATAAGATTCCTGGTCCCAAAATGTGCAAGTATATGCCTTAGGATAGTGGCCATATCCACACAATGCAATGTCCAGCAACTGGCCAACCAACATTACCACACAGGAAGCAATTATATCCCTATCATCTAAATTTTTGAAAGTCCGTACTGGAATAATACTTCTGCAAAAAATAGTTGTTTAGTGCTGCCAGCCTTGTGATTAGTGTAGCCAGCCTTGTGATTAGGGTACCCAGTCTTGTGATTCAGGTACCCATGCCCTTGTGACAAACTCCTATCCTGAAGATTGGGCAGAACACTGATGAGGCCATCAGCCTTTTCTCTGGTTCTTCTGTTACTAAGGTCCTAGTGTAAAGCTGGCCATACAATGGTAGGGACTCATTAGAAAACGTCTGGTTTTCTACTGAGGAAGAAGAGAAGAGGGAGGGGGCGGGGTGTAGATTTAGAAAGTACAATATATATGTAAAGTGCTGTGTAAATTGATGACGCTATATAAGTACCTGTAATAAATAAGAGAAAACTTCTTCCCAGAGCTCTGCTTAAAGATGGTGTGTTTAGTCTCTGTCAATGCTCTTAATAACCAGCTTCTATCCATAAAGATTCTCAAGGGATCAAATTCTTCTCAGGAAGTAAAATGTTCTTTGGGAAGCCCATTCTACCTGATGGGTGCTTCAGTGAGTACAAATCTAATCCGAGCAGTGCTGCTTGCCTTAAAAATGCTAATTACCTCCAAAGATTAAATACCTACTTTGCTTAAATACTCTTGATAATGAGTTTTTTCCCTTTTTTTAAACATCTTTTAAAAGGTGTTTCATGTTGGCAACTGCTGGAATCTGGGCTAAATTGTTTTCATTTGAAACAGCACCATCTGTTGTTAACATAACCGAGCATGGGACTAAAGCAGCAAGGCAGCCCTGCAGAGCAGTCACCGTTCTGTCAGAACGGGAAGGGGGTAGACAGGGGAGACCGACTACAAGACAGACTAGATGGTGACAAAATAGCACAAGAGCACTGAGTAAAGGAAATCCCCAACAGCATTATTTTAAATGGTAAAAATATATACCTACGCATGTTAAATACCAGTAATCATTGTTATGGGTATGGCAACTGTGGCTTATATCTCTTTCTTATGCAGTGCTGTGTGGATTACATGGGACAAGGACATCAAAGTTTATCTCTGCAATGCACATTACAGCAGCTTACAATTACAAAAACATGTAAACTAATACACTCACAAGCACTGAGAGTAAGGTGACCTCAGCGGCCAAAGGAAGAGCAATGCTGGTTCTTGAATGAGGAACCCAATGTGTTGCGACCAGTGGTGGGGTTTATGAACGAAAGGAACTTTCCACCATATGATATACATTTCAGAGCGGTTTGGTGAATGGTTCATTGTTTGTTATGTAGTCTTTTGCCCGTCTCCCTGTGTATACGAGTGACAGATCTAGTTTCATCCAATTAACCAATTGAGTACCAGCCTGTATATAACTCCTAATTCCGGTCTCTACTTAGACCTCTTTCACACTGAGGCGGTGCGGGTTTTAGCGGCACTTTACCGCTGTTATGGTGGCGCTTTTCGGCTGCTAGCGGGGCACTTTTAACCCCCACTAGCAGCAGAAAGGGTTAATAGTGCCTGTGTTGCAGTGCTGCCAAAGCGCTTTGCAGGCGCTTCGGCAGCCCTGCCCATTCATTTCAATGGGCAGGGGCGGTGTGGAAGCGGTGTATTCACCGCTTCCGCACCGCCTCCGCACCGCCCCCGCACCGCCCCCGCACCGCCCCAATGATTCTGCTTGCAGAACTTTTTTTTACCGTCCTGCAAGCGCACCGCCCCAATGTGAAAGCACTCAGGCTTTCGCACTGGGGTGGCTTGAGAGGTGCTTTAGAGGCGATATTTTTAGCGCTAAAGCACCTGAAAAGCGCCCCAGTGTGAAAGGTAAAAGATGGGTTTTACTTCCTCTTTTTTCCCCTGCAAAGTAAAAGTATAATGGGCTAGTATGTATCGCATACTAGCCCATTATGTTGCACTTACCTGCAAACGAAGTCCGCGATCCATGGTGGCCACATCCATCTTCACCCCTCTTCCTTCCGGGGGTGTGGATTCTGGCTCTGACTGGCTGGAGTCGCGTGACGCCACTCCCCCGCCCCCCCCCCCCTCTCCCCCCGCATGTGCGCAGGAGCATGGTCAGGGGCCCTTTGGAAACGGCAAGATCGTGCCCTTTCTTCAGTGCTCATGCACCGAAGACGTTGGCGCAAGCGTATATGGTAAATATATCCTAAACTGTGCAGGTTTAGGAGATATTTCCAGTACCTACAGGTAAGCCTTATTATAGGCTTACCTGTAGGTAAAAGTGGTGTAACTAGGTTTACAACTACTTTAAACAATGAACTCTTAGCTACTGCATCAGCTCATCATCCTTTTGTACCCTTTGCTCCTCCCTTTCAAATTTGTAAGCTTCCAGCAGCAGAGCCCTCCTGACCCTCTTGTATTAAATTGTAATGCAACTGTTTTGTCTCCCTTTATATTATAAAGCTCTGCACAAATGTTTGGCGCTATAAAAATCCTGTAGAATAATATTAATATAAATAATAATAAGCAGGTCATTTTTGTGGTGCTGTGATACTTTGGCAACTACTTGGTCATGCAACACTGGACCCAAATGTTATCATCATTTATTTCTTCTGCAATACATTTTTATATAATCCAAAGACAAAAGCAAAGATACTTCAAACGTACAAGAGTACACATCTTGACACTGGGTACAATAAGAAAGCAGATATGAGTACATCAAATTTTCACACATTGCCATACTGTATGCATCTTGTATTTTTTTTTTTTTTTTTTTTGACAGTTTTCTTTTGTGGTATTTAATAACCACTTTTTTTCACAGACATTCAGCAGGCACTCTGGTCACCCAAGTGTGTTTTTTGCAGTGTCTAAATAGTTTTCTAAAGAGTGCTTCAGAAAACATTGTCCTTCTTGTCATTTTTTTCTTTTTTACTATGTGGTGGTAGTAAGGTGTTTAAACAGTATGCCCAGCCAACATTTGTTTCCTTCAATTCTGGATAATAGAATATGGAGCAGTTAGAACCCTTGTCAAGTTTCCACTGCTGCCATGTCTGGGTGACCATGCTGATAGAGGTATAAAGTGATGGGAAATCCAATATTTAAGAGCTGTCACCAGAACAAGAGTTGAAGGAAAATCTTACTAGGACACCTGTTGCAATAACAACTGTTAATTTCACTCAGTAGAAATTTCCCATCACATTCAGCAGCATCTGCGAAACAAGAAGAGTAGTGATGTCTCCTGTAATGATGTGTAAGGTCAACAGGAGGAAACAGTGAATGTTTCAGAGGATGCAGGAGAATGACAATCCCGGAAGGGTATGTTTTCCAGCAGACGTTCACATCGGCGCGATTTGACAGGTCAAATCGCAGCCTATTGCCGGAAATGGGAGCGTCCCAATTGGTGCGGCGCCACACCGATTTCCCAAAGTAGTTCTTGCACTACTTTTGGCGACTTCGGGGGCAACTTCAATAGACAGCTGTGCATGAACCCGCACAGATGTCTTTCAAGTCGCCTCCGAATTTAGACTGAAATGCGGCTTTGAAATCGTGCAAATTCAGATGAACTCGCACAATTTCTTTTCCAATATTTTTATTCAAAAGATTTTTAACAAGTACAAGATCAACAATTTCCATTGTAATAGGGAATAATTGTACATTTAACAGATCGGTTATGATTTGGTTATATCACAAAGTATCTTATATTTACGTGAGGATTTGTATATCATTGTCCTCATTTTAGATTTATATAGTATGGTCAAACCTGAATCGAAAAAAAAGGAAGAAAACTTCTAGGTGGTGCGCAGGTGTACTCCAACATGCAGCATGGGGAGCCATGGGGGGAGGATCCCCATCCCCCCTTGTTACCATTACTAGAGGCACCCTATTGAACTCACACAATTTCAAAGGCATGTTCAGTGTGAACGAGGGCTAAAGCCCCATACACACTTATCAGTTTTTCTGCTGAGATTTTCCTTCATATTTACCAAAACTATGTAGTGCAAGGGCCTGCCTGATTGCATACACACTGAAACTCCTAAGGTTTGACCTCATATTTTATGGTTTTGGTAAATCTGAAGGAAAAACTCAGCAGAAAAACTGATAGTGTGTATGGGGCTTTAGAGAGACCATTGCTAATGAACGAAGTGGTGTTTGGTGGCCACAAGCAGCAGGTACAGTAATTATTCAGTCTCTTCTTTAGGCCCCTTTCACACTGGGGCGGTTTGCAGGCGTTATTGCGCTAAAAATACCGCCTGCAAACCGCCCCTAAACATCCTCCGCTGTTTGTTCAGTGTGAAAGCCCGAGGGCTTTCACACTGAAGCGGTGCGCTGGCAGGAGAAGAAAAAATCTCCTGCAAGCCGCATCTTTGGAGCGGTGTATTCACCGCTCCTAAAGCGCTCCTGCCCATTGAAATCAATGGGACAGCGCGGCAATACCGCGGCTATAGCCGCGCTGCACGAATAATTTTAACCCTTTTTCGGCCGCCAGCGGGGGGTTAAAACCGCACGGCTAGCGGCCGAATACCGTGGTAAAACAGTGCTAAAAATAGCGCTGTTTTACCGCCGACGCCCTGTACCGCCCCAGTGTGAAAGCAGCCTTACAGTAACTGTCTTATTTCAGAGTTTGGATTGTGGACAGGATCACTTTAATCTTCCCCTACTCTATTGAAAACTAAAAAGGTTTTAACTTTACATACACTTTAAACAGACCCTATCACTACCTTGAAGGCCTCATGTACAAGGACTTATTTTCATAAGGAGCATTATTTCTGTCAGAATTTGGCAGAAAAAAAAAACACTTCTATGTTACAATATGGCATTTGCGCGTAAATGCATTCTATTAGCCAGAATATTCATTTAATTTACGCAATACAATACATTTAAACACATTCACGCGTGTTTTTCTGCTCAAAAGCTCCTCTCAGATCCCGCCTTTGGTGTGGTTTATTTTTTGCCTGTAAACACCCCTCTTCAAATACACATAGAGACACACACAAAGAGATGTTTTTACAGGCTTAAAAAAATAAAAAACGCCAAAAGCTTGTGTAAAAGCAGCATTTTTTAGGCTTTTTTTTCCCAGCCTGTAAAAAGCACATATATAAATAAAAAAGCCAGTGTCCCCATGCACATGTTTGCAGGCATGTTAGAAAAGGAGACTTTACTGCCTAAGCGTAAAAAACACTAAACGCTTGTATAAGCGACGTTTAAGCTTCAAGAGGCCATAAAGCTGCAGGCAATGGGCTCATGCACACAGAGTTAAAGCGCAAAAAAAAATGCAGCTTTTACAGGCATTGAGCTTTTTTTCTGCTTTTTATTCGGCCTGTAAAACCACCTCTTTATGACCCTGTGTATTCATGCAAGGCATGTTAGAAAAGAAAAGGAGAGTTTACCGTCTAAAAAAAAAAAAAACCAAAAAACAAAAAAGGCATGACCAGGAGAGGAGCTGAAGAGCAGAGAAAATTTAGAATGTGCCTCAACTTGCATTAATGTATTCCAAAGGCCAGAATAAATTAAAGGAGTTGTGAACCTTGTGTTTTTTTTTACCTTAATGCATTCTATGCATTAAGGCGAAAAACCTTCTGTGCTGCAGAAGACCCCCAGAGCCCCCCTTTTTCTTACCTGAGCCAATTCGTTAAAGCAACGGGGACGAGCACAGCAGCTCAGACCTCTGTCTCGCCCCCATGGAAAGCGGCTCTCTGTTGGGGCACGCAATGAAAGAGGAGCCAGGAGGGTCCCAGAAAATGAGGATCGGGGCCACTATGACATGTTTGTTATTTAAAAAAAAAAACTTGAATACTCTGGCTAATAGAATGCATTAATGCTCAAACGTTAAATATGCCTAAAAGCATGTGTGACACGTTTTTTGCGATACATGTTTTTTTAAGCAGCATTTTCCTGCCAGGAGTTCCAGGGTTCAGAATGGCTTCTATGGATACCTTGTCTACATAAGGCCAAAGGCACATTAACAAATACTTTTCTTTTTTATTCAATGTGCCTTTGAACTGGCTGGAAATTTTGACTACTCCAGAAGAGCTCCCTCCCTCCTTGCACGTCATAGCCCTGTAGTCTTCCAGAAAGGTCTGTCAGGTGTATGGCCCCTTTATATAGGTTGGAGGATTTGTTTACCAGTATAAATTGGCCTTGGTTGGCTTTTTCTAATAGGATGTTTCTGGGTCTCATCTTGTTCACACATTGGTTAACTACGCCTTTTAGCAATTTGTCAATACCGCCTGGATTATGCTGCCACACCTGCCCCCAGGGAAGGACACTACATGCCCTGAGTCTTAGCTCCCCCTCTCTAAGCTGTTGGACTGGTGAGCTGTTTTAAATGTACTGTGATGTCGTATTGATGGCACATTCTACTATATATGTAATCATCTGTTTGTTTATGGACTACAGCTTTTTAGCTCCCCTCCACCCCCTGAGGAAGCGTGGTCCTCCCACTAAATGCGTGAGGTACAAACCTCGATAGAAGACATATCGAATGAGTGTTAAAGTAATTGGACTCAATTACTGGATGACCACTTATTTTGTTACCGCTAATTCTTTAATAAAAATGATTGTACCAGAAAATGATGGTCTGACACAACAGAGTCTTTTTTTTTTTTTTTTAGGTAAAATGGAAGATGCCCTATTTTAAGCATATTTGAGGCACTTCAGAAGTAATGCTATGTTCAAGAGACAAAAGGTATGGAATTAAGGGTGAAAACTATGCAGACATTGTGTGCTATTATAGGTGCTTGACAATTATATCAGCAAGAACATTTAAATTAATGTACTGCATTAAAATGCAAGACAGAGTAAAGGAAAGAAAAAAAAAAAACTATCTGCAATGTGTATATTACATTTTATATATTTGCTCTCCATGATTAATAGGGTCCCCTTCAAGAGGACCAGCCACCAGGTCAGCTCTCTCTGATCACATTTCAGCACATCTACATAGCTGTTCAGAGAAAATATATGTTCTCAGCATGCTTCACTCCTGTTTTATGCAACCCCAGCAATCATTAATCTTTGCAGGCTGAATGCAGCAATCAATAAACTTGTACTATTCATAGTAGTTCTATTGTACCAATAATTTGTAATTATTTAACTAGTCCCTGTAGAAATCAAAGGGCTCCTCAGATTTGCATTGATATATTTTGCAACGTCTCTCGTTTATTAACCAGGATACCAATTCTCCTAACATTGTTTTGTCCCTTTCCTCATCAAGATGCTCTAACAGTTTGCTCTGGTCCAGCTATTACAGTACAATGGACATTTTTTATCAACAATTTCTTTTACTTGCATGAAATCAGGACTAAACAAATTCAGGGCTTAAATCCCCCCCCCCCCCAAAGAACCCCACAAACTTCTAGGTATGGGAAACATTTGCATACTCCTGTGGCTTTCCCACCATGCACTGTTCAGTGCCTAAAGAATTAATTGAGCGCCAGCAAGTGCAAATATCAACATTAAAGAAACCCTGTTGACCGATCATTCATTTCAACAATCTTCCCATGAGGTAGTGTGCATTAAAGTGAAACTTCCCTCTCTCAATCAACATTGACTATTGTTAATTCTTATGCTGCTAGCATTAGTAAATAGATAGGAAAGTATATTCACTTGTTTTAAACTTCATTTTACATTTCTTCAGTTAGTTCCTGGTTTCCATGCCTAGGCAAATGTCATAATCCCAGGAGTCTTCAGGAGGAAAGGAGGGGTTTTCTCAACTAAGCACACACTCCTGCCTGCATGCCTGAGCTAAGGGCACATGGATTAAGGAAGTAAATGCTACAGGAATCATTTGCCCTTACTCAAGATGACCATGGTCAGAAATGCTAGGGGGGTGTTTTTCAAAGTGATTTCTCAGCATAGTAAAGAATGGAGAAATGGATAGATAGGGGGAGGTTGGTTTGACTATTAAAAATGAATTAAACAAACAGTGTTTCTGGTTTGTGGTGCGCAGATGCAGTGTAGTTCCGCTTGAATGTATTTTAGGCATAATTTGCCTGTAAAAGCCCCTCTTGTATAGACATCAAAAGTCCCTGAGATGCTGCTGGGCATTGCTATCTTGGAAGTCATCAGCCAAGATGACTGGGCAGGACCCCATTGTCGCCACTTTTTCTCTAACAGCGCTGTTTTTATGCCGGCCATACACGGTTCGAATTTCGTAAGAATTTTCTTTCGAAAATCGTATGAAAGAATTTTCGTATGAATTTCGCACCATTAGTGGGCTGCAACAACGGCCGATTTTCGTGCGGCAATCAAATTTGAGGAATCGGACATGTTGGAAATTTTTAGAAAAACGAACGATTTTCTAATCAATGATGGGAGAATCGTGCGAGAAATGTAATAAGAAAAGAAAATTTACGGAGAGAAAAGAAGATTCCCGGCCAAGAAAATTCTTTTCTGTAGCAACATGCGGTGAAATTGAAGGCTTGGTCGGCCGAATTTCGAAAATCAATGGTGGCACCATCGGATCACAAAAAAAAACGAACTTTCTGATTTTGAAAGAAAATTCGTTCGAAATTCGACCGTGTATGGCCTGCTTAAGTTTTGGATCTACATGTGAGTGTACATCTTTTTTATCCGCAATAAATATTTTAGTTTTTTGGATTTACACTATGTGGCCCTTTTTTTCTTTTTCCATCCTTCCGCATCAAAATCTGGTCCGGTGAATGTTGTTTTGAGGGGTTTTCTTGTGGAACACCCCATTACTTCTTTAAGACCCTCATCTGTGAGATTGTGCACACCTCTCAAGCTCCCGGCATTACTGGATGAACACAACCAATCCGTGAGACCGCATCCTCCTCGGAGTACACACAGCCACTCACCACCTAAGCCTTGTCCGACCCAATCCGGCGTATGCCCCATTGGGTCCACCTCATCTGGTAAGCCTCCCCAACTCTTGGTGGTAGTGAGCGGATTTTCGGTCAAGATGTTTATATTATTCTTCATTATTTTGTTTTAACACGTTGCCATAGAGACTATGTATCTTTGATGTTCATAAAAGGACTATATGCTTGTAGCAGATATAATTGACTCTCCTATTGTCTATTGACTTGCATATAGTAGCAATATACATTGTTTAGCGCCACACTTTTTTGTTGTCTTTCCATTTTACACTTTGTTGGTCGTGTTGGCTGCTTCTATGTTTTTCAGTTTAGGGTAGCGCAGAATTATTCTATATCTAAGTCATCAGCCCCAGCAGACTCACAGCGGTCATTCAAGGGACACTCTATAGCATTCCCCTTCACTCGATACCCCCGGCAGCAACATTAAAGGTTAAGTAGGAAGTTAAAAGGAGGGGTGGAGCTTCCCGGCCGAACTCTGCAGATACACCAGCTGATTTCTGCACACAGGCCAGCCGCTGCCTGCCAAACTCTGCACACAGGAAAATATCAGGGGGGCTTTGTGTGTGCTTTTACATGCAATTTTTTTAAAGTTGATGATAAGATCATTTTAAGGAAGTGGGTATTTACTTTACTGTCAACTGGCCTAAATTTAAATACAGCTCAGGTTTACATTAGAGTCAATTCTTTTTTAAAACCCAAACTCTATTATATCCATAAAATCAAGCAGGTTCGTATATATATAATCTCTCTCATTTTCATAGGATGGGATTTCGAGGGTCCTGCCAAAACAAACTTCTTTCAATATCTTGATAAAATCCTCTGTAGGTACAAGGCTCTTGGTATACTCATAATAAGAAAGAAGGCACCCCTTTAGATGAGCATGCTCTCTAAGCTAGTTCACAACCCTTTGTAAGGGACATTTGAACATACAAAGAGATACCATTCCTGGCAATTGATTAACCTCTTCAGATCCGCGCTATTGTCAAATGACGGCAACAGCGCGGATCTACATTACCGGGACTATGTCTATTGACGTAGTCCCGCGTGCGGCGCGCTCGGTGATCAGCGAGTCTATGAGACTCGCCTGATCACAGATCAGAGTAAGGAGTCGGTCCCGACCCCTTACCACATGATAAGCTGTCAGCCAATGACAGCTGATCATGTGATGTAAACAGAGCCGGTAATCGGCTATTTTTCCTCCTCGCGCTGACAGCGCGAGGAGGAAAAAAAAACCCGATCACCGTCGGATCACGGCGATCATCTGCCCCCACAGCAATAGGCAGCAGTGCCGCCTACCAGTGCCCACCAGAGTCACCCATCAGTGCCCACAGTGTCATCCATTAGTGCCATCCATCACAGTGCCACCCATCAGTGCCCACAGTGCCACCCATCAGCGCCCAGTGTCACCTACCAGTGCCCATAAGTGCCCATCAGTGCTGCCCATCACTGCCCATCAGTGCCACCCATCAGTGCCGCCCATCCGTGCCGCCCATCAGTGGCCATCAGTGCCGCCTTGTCTGTGCCCATCAGCGCCGCCTTAACTGTGCCTATCAGCGCCGCCTTAACTGTGCCCATCAGTGCCGCCTTAACTGTGCCCATCAGTGCCGCCTTAACTGTGCCCATCAGTGCCGCCTTAACTGTGCCTATCTGTGCCCATCAGTGCAGCCTACCAGTGCCGCCTCATCAGCGCATATCAATGAAGGAGAAAAATTACCGGTTTGAAAAATTTTATAACATATAATGAAACATGATATTTTTTTTTCAAAATTTTCCATCTTTTTTTGTTTGTTTAGCAAAAAATAAAAATCCCAGCTGTGATTAAATACCACCAAAACAAAGCTCTATTTGTGGGAAAAAATGATAAAAATTTCATTTGGGTACAGAGTTGTATGACCGCGCAATTGTCATTCAAAGTGCGACATCGCTGAAAGCTGAAAATTGGTCTGGGCAGGAGGGGGGTTTAAGTTCCCAGTAAGCAAGTGGTTAAAGTATATTTTCACTTTTGCAGTCAAATTTGCGAAAACCCTACAATATACCCAATAATGTTTAAAAAATATTTCTTACCTTTCTAAGCATTTATTTGGACATTCTGTCCCTACTGACAAGGGGGATACTGAGTCTCTCCTCAATAACTTACAGTGTAGAAGCCTAGATTTTCATAACACTGAGAAGGACAAGGTAGGATTTTGGGCAACATAAATCCAAAAACAGAAAAAGTTGTCTGTTATACAGAGAAAATGAATAGCTAGGCATTAGCCATTATAACTGGTATAACTTAGCCATTATAACTGGTTAATATTTTTTGGGTGTAGTGTCTAAATATAAAAAATCTACTTTGAGGAATGTTTTCTAACCTAGCTCTTTGATTTGCAGCATCCAGCTCATAACTACCCTGTGCTGCAAATCAGGCTTTTGCTGTCCAAGGTGCTGAAATCTGTTTTTAGCAAAGTAGCAGGGCTAGACTAGGAATAATTTATCAGACTTTGTCCCACCTAAATATGGTTGCCAATGTGGCTAATCAGGCAACCAGGACACAAGAAATCTAGGTGCTGAAGGGGCTTTTCATATTCAGAATTAAAATTGTAAACCATCTCACACCTTTCCCCATACTCAAGTGAAAATTCAGAAATTAAATCAAAGGCCAAGTTCACCTTATTTTTTCATCTAAATTCCAGCACCGTTATCTACAAATTTAGTGTAGCGCTGCCCTCGTGAGGGTCGCTGAATAAATCAGTACCCCTCTAGTTGTCCTGACCCTGTAAGTCCTCCGCCATCCTGGGTTCATACAGCTTTCTTCTTTAGTAACGATAACAATGAAATAGGTACACCAGAATGGATTAAACCAATTAACTTGTTTACTTGGAGAAATTAAAATGATTGTAAAATCAACACAAGTTTATAATTCAGAATGGTATTTCTTATAGGAATGTTATTAATGAAAAAATGGCAATCACATATTAATATTAAACATTCAACAGTGAGGACTATAATCTTTGTACACAGCAAGGCACATACAATGCATGTGTGAACAGGTTACAGGAGAGCAGAGGAATGGCTCTTATTGGTGTCAGACCCCTCTCTTCTATTCCTCAACACATAGATGCAGAATAGTAAGTACAATGTAAGGAACTGTATTGAAATTCAACCTGCTCTTTCAGAGATTTCTTGGTGAATTGCAGCTCTGTGAGCTCAGCAGAAACAAATCCCTGAAGTGGGGAAGGAGGTGACAAGTAGTCCTATATTACTGTGCAACAATCAGGTTGATCTTCAGCTAGCCCTTGAAGTAACTGCATGCAAGAAATTTCTGAATGGCAAAGCAAAGCAACCAGAATCAATTGGTTGTGAATAAACAAAGAAGCAAATCTTCCTGTGTGGAATAAACTGCACCTGGAATCACAGTGATCACTGACTCAAAGATGATGCTCTCTGTAGAACTACAAGTAGAAGCGGGGTGATAGAAGGTAGAGATGTCTGTATATAGTGTCTATGATGTTTGGCCTAGATCCTTGGCACTAAAGCTAATAGAGGGTGCAGGTGGCAATGATGTCTATAAGGTTGGGCTATTGCCCGCTCACCATACTGGAAGAGATGATGATGATGATGGCTGTCTCTCGAGAATGTGGCTCAGGGGATGGCGTCAGGCCTCTGCAGCACCGCGTTACGGCTCACCTGAATCTGAGTTCACTGCTGAATAGATGGAATAGGAGCGGCTTCAGGCTGCCGAACAGCTAAGGGATGCTGCCCGCAGGTGTCCCTCCGAATATCTGCTGGATGGTTCTGCTAATGCAGGCCGTGACTCAGCTGCAGCACACACCTTCACAGAATTCCTGCACTCAGATCCAAGCCGGGTCCCAAGAGAGCATGCCAGGCCTCAATCTGTTCCTCTTCTAATCTCTCCCAGCGGTCTGTGCTTCCCTATCAGCTATCTGGTAGTTGTAGTTCCTGATGATTAAGCAAGAGGGCAAATCCCATCATTCAGACTACATGTCCCAAGATGCTTTGCTCTGCCTTGTCTCTGTATCAAGTGTATTTTCTCCCAAAAAAATTGCATTTGAAAGACCGCTGGGTAAATACAGTGTGATATAAAATATTGCAGCAATTGACATTTTATTCCCTAGGGTCTCTGCTAAAATATATAAAATGTTTGGGGGTTCCAAGTAATTTTCTAGAAAAAATATTGATTTTAACTTAAGAAAGAAGTGTCAGAAAAAGATTTAAGCTCCTAAGTGGTTAAACTTCATTTACACGTTGTTGAAAACTTAGCAGACTGCCCAGATTATTTATTTACATAGAAGTTCTATCCCTTTGATCTATGTGCCGGTTCACACAGGGGCGACCTGTCAGGTGACCTTGTTGCCTGACAAGTCGCCTCCCGTTCTGTACAATGGAACCGTTCTAATAGGAGCGACGCAAGGTTCCTGTACTTCTTTTGGGGCGACTTGAGGCGACTTGCATAGACTTCTATAAAGAAGTCATTTTGCAAGTCGCCGTGGATGTCGTGTGCAGGTCGCCTCGGTGAGGCGACCTGCAAGTCGTGCCGCCCCTAGTGTGAACCGACCCTAAGGAGGAAGCTTAGTTACAATGTTTCAAGTTAAAGACTTGGCAGAATGCCCAGATGCTTTCTTTTGACAGCTGAGTGAGCAGATAGTAGTCTCTCCACTTGGCAACCTCTGCGGGAGAGATCGTCAGGGGAGGTGAATCGAGATCACGATTTTTAAACTATTAATTGTGCAGCTCTAATACATATACATTATATATATATATATATATATATACACACATATACATTATATATATATATATATATATATATATATATATATATATATATATATACACACACACACACACACATACATACATATACAGTGAGGTCCATAAATATTGAGACATCAACACAATTCTAATCTTTTTGGCTCTATACACCACCACAATGGATTTGAAATGAAACGAACAAGATGTGCTTTAACTGCAGACTTTCAGCTTTAATTTGAGGGTATTTACATCCAAATCAGCTGTAGGAATTACAACAGTTTGTATATGTTTGTTATTCCCTCATTATCCCATTTACAAGGAGCAGATAAAAGGTCCAGAGTTCATTTCAAGTGTGCTATTTGCATTTGGATCTGTTGCTGTCAACTCTCAATATGAGATCCAAAGAGCTGTCACTGAGTGAAGCAAGCCATCATTAGGCTGAAAAAACAAAACAAACCCATCAGAGAGATAGCAAAAACATTAGGTGTGGCCAAAGTAACTGTTTGAAACATCCTTAAAAAGAAAGAATGCCCCGGTGAGCTCAGCAACACCAAAAGACCCGGAAGACCACGGAAAACAACTGTGGTGGATGACCGAAGAATACTTTCCCTGGTGAAGAAAACACCCTTCACAACAGTTGGCCAGATCAAGACCACTCTCCAGGAGGTATGTGTATGTGTGTCAAAGTCAACAATCAAGAGAAGACTTCACCAGAGTGAATACAGAGGGTTCACCATAACTATTTGGTCCCTTAAAATGTGGGAGGCGCATATACAAAACTATTGTAAATCCTACACCGTTCACCTGATTTGGATGTAAATACCTTCAAATTAAAGCTGAAAGTCTGCAGTTAAAGCACATCTTGTTCGTTTCATTTCAAATCCATTGTGGTGGTGTATAGAGCCAAAAAGATTAGAATTGTGTCAATGTCCCAATATTTATGGACCTGACTGTATTTGTTTTTTTTTACTTTTAAAATATGACATCACTGCCCAAGCAGCTGAAGCTTTCTGTACTGTTTCTCGTGGCCTTGTTTTTAAAGGATTGTGCACAGAAAATAACACTTTGCTGAATGGCATAATTGTTGCCATACTTGATTTGCAATTCACCACGCTCTGCATGCAAAGCAAACATGACCTCTCCCAAAGTGCTTTGTATCCTGCCCTGAATACAGAATATTTTTGGTGGCATTATAGCTTGCCTGAAACGCCATTGACAGCAGATGCCTTCAGAGCTTAGTGTCCGTCTGTGCAAAAACCACTCAGCCTGTTAGTTAAATAAATCATAGCTTCTTCACGCATTGAGTGCTGAAGTTCCCACCAGCCTTGTCTTGTGGCTGACACAGCAAGAGTATGGGAGGTCTAAAGTAAGAGGCTAGTCCAAAGGAAGCAAAGAGTGAGAGAACATGAGAATGAGAGAAGCTCTCCTGGGACATCACGTATGTGACTACTGCAGACCGTTCTGGGTCAAGTTACTGCTGATTCTAAGGTCAACAGTGAATTAATTGCTTTTACTGTGAATAAAGAATAAACTCCCAAAGGCTTGTTTAAAACTTCAGTGCTAAGTGGATGCAATGTCAAAATGTAACTAAAAATGAATGATTAATGATAAAAATGTAAAGATCCGTTGTGTATAAAACAACAGTATCAACACTTGCGACATAGGAGTTATATATATATATATATATATATATATATATATATATATATATATATATATATATATAATATACACACACACAGTGGGGACGGAAAGTATTCAGACCCCCTTACATTTTTCAATCTTTGTTATATTGCAGCCATTTGCTAAAATCATTTAAGTTCATTTTTTTCCTCATTAATGTACACACAGCACCCCATATTGACAGAAAAACACAGAATTGTTGACATTTTTGCAGATTTATTAAAAAATAAAAACTGAAATATCACATGGTCCTAAGTATTCAGACCCTTTGCTCAGTATTTAGTAGAAGCACCCGTTTGATCTAATACAGCCATGAGCCTTTTTGGGAAAGATGCAACAAGTTTTTCACACCTGGATTTGGGGATCCTCTGCCATTCCTCCTTGCAGATCCTCTCCAGTTCTGTCAGGTTGGATGGTAAACGTTGGTGGACAGCCATTTTAGGTCTCTCCAGAGATGCTCAATTGGGTTTAAGTCAGGGCTCTGGCTGGGCCATTCAAGAACAGTCACTGAGTTGTTGTGAAGCCACTCCTTCGTTATTTTAGCTGTGTGCTTAGGGTCATTGTCTTGTTGGAAGGTAAACCTTCGGCTCAGTCTGAGGTCCTGAGCACTCTGGAGAAGGTTTTCGTCCAGGATATCCCTGTACTTGGCCGCATTCATCTTTCCCTCGATTGCAACCAGTCGTCCTGTCCCTGCAGCTGAAAAACACCCCCACAGCATGATGCTGCCACCACCATGCTTCACTGTTGGGACTGTATTGGACAGGTGATGAGCAGTGCCTGGTTTTCTCAACACATACCGTTTAGAATTAAGGCCAAAAAGTTCTATCTTGGTCTCATCAGACCAGAGAATCTTATTTCTCACCATCTTGGAGTCCTTCAGGTGTTTTTTTTTTTTTGCAAACTCCATGTGGGCTTTCATGTGTCTTGCACTGAGGAGAGGCTTCCGTCAGGCCACTCTGCCATAAAGCCCCGACTGGTGGAGGGCTGCAATGATGGTTGACTTTCTACAACTTTCTCCCATCGCCCGACTGCATCTCTGGAGCTCAGCCACAGTGATCTTTGGGTTCTTCTTTACCTCTCTCACCAAGGCTCCTCCCCCCGATAGCTTAGTTTGGCCAGACGTCCAGCTCTAGGAAGGGTTCTGGTTGTCCCAAACGTCTTCCATTTAAGGATTATGGAGGCCACTGTGCTCTTAGGAACCTTAAGTGCAGCAGAATTTTTTTTGTAACCTTGGCCAGATCTGTGCCTTGCCACAATTCTGTCTCTGAGCTCTTCAGGCAGTTCCTTTGACCTTGTGATTCTCATTTGCTCTGACATGCACTGTGAGCTGTAAGGTCTTATATAGACAGGTGTGTGGCTTTCCTAATCAAGTCCAATCAGTATAATCAAACACAGCTGGACTCAAATGAAGGTGTAGAACCATCTCAAGGATGAACAGAAGAAATGGACAGCACCAGAGTTAAATATATGAATATAACATCAAAGGGTCTGAATACTTAGGACCATGTGATATTTCAGTTTTTCTTTTTTAATAAATTTGCAAAAATGTCAACAATTCTGTGTTTTTCTGTCAATATGGGTTGCTGTGTGTACATTAATGAGGGAAAAAAAATGAACTTAAATGATTATAGCAAATGGCTGCAATATAACAAAGAGTGAAAAATGTAAGGGGGTCTGAATACTTTCCGTCCCTACTGTATATATATTAGGGCTGGGAGATTTTCTTAAAAAAAAAAAAAATCTTCGATTCTCTTAAAAAAAACTCGATTTACGATTCGAATCGAGTTTTTTTTTTTTTTGAAACCGCGCCAGTCCTGAGGTGCTGCGGGACTGAGGTGCTGCATGAACTTTTAGGCGAAGCCGCGGCTTCGGCCTAGTCCACAGGGCCTGGCCTCGCGGACTAGGCCGAAGCCGCGGCCTCACCTAAAAACTCCTTGCCCGCAGCTCTTCAGGCCCGGGGCGGTGTCAGCGCTGGTCCGGAGGCGCTGCGGGCATGAGTTTTTAGGCGAGGTCGCGGCTTCGGCCTAGTCCGCGGTGTCCAGCCGTAGCCGCGGCCTCGCCTAAAAGTTCATGCCCGCAGCGCCTCGGGAACGGCGCAGTGAAAAAAAAAATCCAAAAAAATCGATTTGCTTAAATTTTGAATCGATTTGACCTCTCAACTCGATTCAAGATTTAAATCGATTTTTTTCCCAGCCCTAATATATATATTTATATATATATATATATATATATATATATATATATATATATATATATATATATATATATATTATATATGGCTCTGCAGCCAAACTTAAGAGGAGGTCCAGCCCCCCCACAAAAAAATTAAAAGCCAGGAGCTACATATACTGTAGCTGCTGACTTTTAAATATTCGGACACTTACCTGTCCTGGAAACCAGCGATGTCGGCACCCCAGCCAATGTTTTTATCGGCTCTTGGGTGCTGGTGCTGCTGCTGCCGCCATTGTCTCTAAGGGAAACCGGCTGTGAAGCCTTGCGGCTTCACAGCTGGTCCTCTACTGCACATGCACGAAGCGCTTTGTGAATGGCCCAGAGGCGGGGGGAAGGAGGTGGGGGGCCGAACCTCCGAGGGACGTCACGCATTTTGCCATAGCCAGGTCTCCTGGAAGTGGGAACGGGAACCTGTTCCCCCTCCCCCCCAGAAAGGTGCCAAATGTGGCACCAGAGGAAGGAAGGAAGCAGATAAGCGTAGCTTCCACTTTTGGGTGGAACTCCACTTTTATATATCTTACAACAATCTCAGCCCCAAATCTATCCAACATTTCTGTGGGTAAAATGTTGGCACAAAAGAAGTTATTCTGTCAGTTCCATCAGCACTGTAACTCAGAGGGTGCACTCAAGGTGGAACTCTGCGATTAAAACAATTCTGAATCAAATCTAGAGGATATCTAAATTGTGCGTCCTGTACAAATTCACACTATCTTAACTATAACATCATAAACGTTAATGTAAAACTCCAGAATTTTTTTGTTTAAGCTTTGTCAAACAAATCAATTTTCAAGGTTTTTGATGTCATAAGTCCCCCAAGATTTCTTCTAACTTCCAGTCTTGGTGTCACTGGGAAAGGAAGTGAGTTTTGGCTTAAATGCAACGTTAAGGTTTCTTCTTCCCCTATGGAATTCAAAACCAAAAAACGGATATATTTAGAACTGAATTTTGTCTCTTTTACTTGGAAATAGTTAAAATAGCTCAGGATTCAACTTCAGTCACGTTACACGTATTAGATCCAGAAGAGGTTTTACCCCCTTACACCCCCCCCCCTCCAGGCCATTTTTTGCAATACGGCACTGCGTTACTTTAACCGGTTCCCGACCGGGTCACGCAGATATACTGCGGCACGATGGCTTTCCTGGGCAAAACCCCATATGGGTACATCCTTCCCTTTAAGAGTCCGCTGGACCCGCTGATTGGCTCCCCCCCCTCTGTCCAATCAGCGCGCAATTGTGCCTCCAGCGGTGTGTGCGCACGCCCCCAGAGCTACTGCACGAACCGGCGTACAGGTGTATCATTTCGTGCAGCCGGGCCGCCTTGCCGCAGTAAATGTAAGGAAGGCAGTCCAGAACCTATTAAGTATGCAGACACGGAGTTAGACAATACCATAGTCACAGACTGTGGTCATGAAGTCCCAGACCTTAAAGTGGTTGTAAACCTCGGGCATGAAATATGAACAAAGCATATCACTATATAGTGTGTACTTGTATCAATTAGGAGCACCAAATGTCATCTCTGTCTGCTGCTTCTTTCCTCTGCTATCAGAATGAATCACTTCTCACAAGTTTTCCTGACACCAAGAAAAAAATGGTGACAGGGGAGGGACCTGCAGCTGGTAGGGTTATGCTTTAAGTTAAAATCCTATAGATATATAGTGTGCCGTTTCACGGACAGTTTTTGTAATGGAATGTAGGAAGTTTCCACCTATTGTTATACGAGTACCGCAAACCCTAGTGGATACGGATTGCTTCCTTGTACAGGAGATGTTGATATCCATCCAGAACCTTTCATAAGCAACACAGGTATGGTAATGCACCCTTATTCTGAGCCTCCCTTAGGGAGTGAGGAATTTCTTTTGATTTCTACTCACGATCCGAGGGCAGAGTTATTAAGAATGTCCACACCATTAACGGCAGATGATCATGGGAAAGGTTCCTGACGTGAAAGCAGAATGGGTGCAAGAACTTGCAAACCACATTGTTGCTCTCTTTAGTAGTGAAGTCCTGCTATTGCTTTTAGCAGGGACACACTGTTTAGGATATGCTGGTGAACAATAGCCTTTGCTTTACGGCTAGTTGCATTAAGTTCAATCAGCTTAGCAGGCAGTGCCGATTCTTCTAATCCTGCTCTCTTGCAGGTTTGTATAATAGGGAAATGTATGATCATCTATGTGTATTTAGATCTATAGTATGATATTTGCCACTGTCCTGGTTTGCCTAAGTTTGTTTTCACATATTGTAGCCATTATCGCATGTTGAGCCCATGCCAAGGGACATGTTTAATTTAAATGGGAAAAATGGTAAATATGGACGTCATTTCCAAATTGTATGCATTACAAAAAGGTACCTAAACATTTTGCTACTTCCTCTCCTGAGGAACCTTGAAATCGGCGTTTAAAACGCCTGTTTAGCCGCGTTTGCATGCCGTGTTTAGCCGCATTTACGTCTAGAAGTGTTTATTAAGATTACCTCATTTAAGATCCTCCCCAAGCTCAAAAAACTTTGTAAGTTAACTATTTCAGCCATTTTGACCAGAGTGAGTAGCAGCAGCAGAGAGAGCAGTTGTCTACTTGTATTTGCCTCAATTTTTATGCTAGAACGACGTAGAAAAATGAGTAAAAGGTCCAGAGTCAGAGTTCATCGCTATTGGACCCATCCTTTGATTGCGGCAGGACATTTTGTAAACATGTACGTACAGCTGCGTACCTACTATATACGGTCTATGAATCATCGTAGTAATTAAAACATTTTTAAATATATTTTTAAATATATTTTTTTATGTTTTTTCATTGTTTTCCATCACATTTTTGTCTTTTCAGGTCTAAAATATAGGGTACCTTTAAAAACGCTTATAAACGAAAATGCGTCTAAACCCCGGTACCGCATTTAGCCGCGTTTGGCATCTGAAACGTAGAAATCTTCGGCGTCTGAACCCATTTTTTTTGCTTCCAAAGAAACTGTTAAACGCAACTGCATAAAAACGCCAATAAACGAGACTGTGTACGTGGTCACATAGGATAACATTGAATGAGTTCAGGGGCAGTTGAAAAAAGCGTCCAACAGCCTTGGAACGTAGGTTTAACAGCGTCCCGTGTACATGGGGCCTAACACTTATATTTTTAATGTCACTGCTGCGTTCTGCCTTAATTTTATATGTTGACATGTCTTTTTCCCCTCTTTAAAATGCCTGTTTTTGAACTTCTGCAACTACTAGTTTCATATGAGAGGTTTGGGTTATTTACAATGGTCAAGCATATGAGGTATTATATGGCGGATTATATTTTTTCTGCTAACATTCTGCATGCTTATACTTTGAAGTACTAATCGCTTATAGTAAAAGGTTATAGATATTCTGTATTGACTTAATACAGTTTGTATATTGCCTTTCCCCACTGTTATGGGCTGCTACCCTTCATGGTTGTTTTTTTTTTTAAGTCCTGTTGAGTATCAGGTATTTGTTGTCTTATTGATACAATTTACAGTTATACCTCTATTTTCTGGTAAAACTCAGTTTGTTCTGCATTTAAACCCCTGACAACAGGGCCTTTTTGATGGGATTACCATTGCTCACATTGTTGCCAGTCTTGTGGGTATTTGAATACTTGTGTATAATGTTCATGAAATATGCATCAAGTTGATATATTGCTTTACGCTGGCTACAATGCGAGTACACTACATGGTATTGTGGTACTCCTTACTTTCATAGGCCCTCTGGTGGTACATACCTGGGATTTATGCAATACATTCTACTTTCTCCCTTCTTTCTGGCACTTGTCTACTTGTAATCTGTCCCTAATGTTTGCTGATAAAAGAGAAGTTCCTTTAGTCCATGGTATCCAATCGATTTTTTTAAGCCATTATATTTGTGTGCAGTGCTACATGCAGTGTTGTGGTTTTGTAAGATGTTTTCTGGTTCCATTCAGTTTGCCTGCTTTAGCCCTGATTTACAACATAACAAAAAGAAAGGGGGATAGCTGGTGTAATGTTATGTTTAATGAACTAAAATATGATGTGCTAATGACATGGGTTTGTCATAGATATGCATAGGTATATATATATATGTGTGATAAAAAAATATATGAAAGAATGCTTTCTGTTACTGAATAAGTGAGTGAATGGATGATCAATGAATGAAACAAGGATAGGTGTATTTGTAATGAATAGGTGCAGCGCTAGTAAAAAAAAATGTCCATAGACCCTCCGATCGCCAAGGGTGGGTAGTAATCACACAGTCCATGGGATATAGTAGAAGAGTGAAAGGGAGAGGATAACCACCACCGACACCCAGACACACTGCCTCTTACCCTCTTCTTTGGACCCTTATTACAGGGGTCAAATGAGCATTGAATAAGAAAGGAACCCTTGTTCTCGATCAAGCACGATCAATCAGGTACTAGCAGGTATAGCAGGATGGATACCAATCTCCACACTCGATCCCCGTGTCCACAACATTGATTCCACACACAGTTAGCCCATGTAATAAAAATAAATATGCCTCATGGTGCAGTTTTCCTTTAAAGGTTGTTTATTCAAAACAAATGATATTGCACTCACTTACAGCATATTGTTCTTACTATTAGCATTTTGTCTTAACAATATTTGTTCCCAATTTGGCTATCAGAATTTCTATGAGCTCATCCGATAGAACTTGCTGATCCAGTTATTTAACCACTTTCCACCCGCCCACGGCTGGGCGGTGCAGCTCTCATTCTGGGTGAACGTCATATGACGGCTTCCCAGAACGGCCGCGCTCACGCGACCGTGTTGCTAGGACACGGTGCGGCCGCAGCTCTTTAACCATGTGATCGGATGTGTCCAATCACAACCAGTCACATGTAAACACGGAGAGTGTGAGGAGAGGAGAGCTGATCAGCGGCATCTCCCCGCTGATCATCAGTGCCCTGAATTACAATAAAGCCCCCACAGTGCCAGCAATCACTGCCCACCACTGCCAGCAATCAGTGCCCACCACTGCTAGCAATCAGTGGCCATTAGTGATGCCATTCAGTGCTGGCTATCAGTGCTGGCTATCAGTGCTGGCCATCACTGCTGCCCATCAATGCCGCCCATCAATGCCGCATATCTGTGCCCACCAGTGCCACCTATTAGTGCCCACCAGTGCCGCCCATCTGTGCCACCCATCAGTGCCACATCAGTGCAGCATATTCATGCCTCATCAGTGCCCCCTCATCCATACCCCCTCATCAGCGCCCACTAGTAAAGGAGAAATTTTTTTACAAAATTTACTGACAGAAACTAAGAAAAACTTTTTTTTTTTTTTTCAAAATTTTCGGTATTTTTTTTGTTGGAAAAAATAAAAAACCCCAAAGTGATTAAATACCACCAAAAGAAAGCTCTATTTGTGTGGAGAAAATGATAAAAATTTCACATGGTTACAGTGTAACATGACTGCGCATTGTCATTCAAAGTGCGACAGCGATGAAAGCTGAAAAATGGCCTGGGCAGAAAGGGGATGTAATTGCCATGTATTGAGGTGGTTAAATATGTCCGCTCACTTAGATAATATGATCATTGAGAGTGAGTGGTGTTCGGGTCAGTGGTCAGTCCGTGTGGTTTTGCTTCCACCGGCTGTTTCCGCTGGGTGGAGCGCATTCAATTTCCGCCGCGACTCTGACATCCTGCCTATATAGTACACTTCTATGCACGTCAAGCGGCAATGGTGGTCCCTGACATGGTGGCCCCCGACAAGCGGCACTGGTGGCCCCCGACAAGCGGCACTGATGGCCCCCGACAAGCGGCAATAGTGGTCCCCGACAAGCGGCAATAGTGGTCCCCGACAAGCGGCAATGGTGGTCCCTGACAAGCGGCAATGGTGGTCCCTGACATGGTATTCCCCGATAAGCGGAACTGGTGGTCTCTGACAAGGTGGTCCCAGACATTCAGCCCTGGTGGTCCCTGACATGGTTCCCTGACAAGCGGCACTGGTGGTCCATGACATGGTGGCCCCTGACAAGCGGCACTGGTGGTCCCTGACATTCAGCACTGGTGGTCCCTGATAAGCTGCACTGGTTTGCATTTATATTAAAATGCATTAAAATTATTAATTGCATTAATTACTATATTAATACGCATTTATATTAAAAATCGTTGTATTTATAAGGCTGTAACCTATCATACCGTGTGTTATGTATGGCTTGCTGGCTGCAGAATGAGGGGTGTGATTTATGTTGAAGTGGGCAAGTTCACATTTACATGTACATGTAAATGTTACATGTATGATAATGATGTATTGCAAGGTTAAGAAACTATGTTCTGAGATAGAATATGTGTTGAAGTAAGGTGTAAGGTTTTTTCTGGGATTACTTGGTTCCACATTTATCCAAAGGATAAGGAACTGAAGGTGTTTTGCCTCAGGTCACTTCTAAATCCAATCTGAGAATTGGAAGTTTTCTGATTTGTTGAATTCTGCTGCAATATTGAGTGACATGATGGTCCAATGGTGGTCCCTGACATGGTGAAAAATGCTGCTAGAAAACACTTTATTTCTGCATACTTAAAAGTTATTCTAAAGCTTTGTGTTTTTAAAAAAAATACTAAACATGTCATACTTACCTCCACTGTGCAGTTCATTTTGCACAGAGTGGCCCCGATCATCCTCTTCTGGGGTCCCTCAGCGTTTCTGGTAGCTCCTCCCCGCATCGTATAACCTCCTAGGAAAAGCACTCTCCCAGGGGGTTACCTTGCGGGCGTGCTCCCTAGTTCAGCATTTGCGTCCGTAGACGCAGAATGCCGGACTGGGCCCCGCCCACCCAAGCCGCATCTCTGGATTTGATTGACAGCAGCGGGAGCCACTGGCTTCGCTATCAATCTATCCAATCAAGAGCCGAGAACTCCGGGCAGAGGAAGAGCGCATCTCCGCCGAGGGAAATTACAGGGCTCAGGTGAGTAAAACAGGGGGGCCAGTCACTAGAAGTTTTTTCACCTTAATGCATAGGCTGCATTAAGGTGAAAAAACCCGAGGGTTTACAACCCCTTTAATGGACTTATGTTTGAATTCTTAAAATGGCAGAATATTATTTTTTTAAATACCTCCAATGGTTAAGAAAGACTTTATCTATTAGTGAGGTTTCTGTGGTTATTCATGCTGGCTGGAGAAATATCTGGCCCCTACACCTTTATCTGGATGTTCTACTTGAAGAAAAATGATTGAAACAACGCATGGAAATCCTTGTTGTTACAAAGCTACGCAGGAAGTCCTGGCAAGATTCCAGAACCTTTAACAAGCCATCACTTTGGAAACACTTCTCTACCTTTACGCAAGCTGAAGGTTGGAGACACCTGTTGGAAAAGTTCCTGGGAAAGCCTAGAGGAAAAGAGTGATAATGCCAACTCGAGGCCTGAAAGTCCAGTGCGCATCACGCAAGAGAGATCTGACGTACCAGCCTAAAGACTTGAAGGTTGATTTCTTTGTTTCTTTGCAACATCAGTTCCAGTTTGTTTGTGGAAGTCAAGTTTTGTCCTTACTGAGAGGCAAGTTCTTAAGGGGTGGTAGATCTATTCTGGATGCAGATACAGAAAATTTGGATGTATTTTTAGAAGTTAGAAAACTAACTTGAGGAGTTCATGGTCTGGAAAACTTATAAACATTTGCAAGGCTCAATACAAGAGACCCTTTGTTTTTATTTTTTTGCTAAAGACTATTTTATTACCCTAACGACTGTTATACTCTTTTGGTTTCATGGACATTTGCTAAACAATTGGGATAACAGCTGAGCTGATATATCATTATCCAGCCATATGTTAATTTAAGGTGTATGTAAAGTATGGATGTAAAGCCCTCGCGCTACTATGATAAATATGTGCAAAGATAAAAGTGATATATAAGTGATCAAACCTTAAAGTGCCCATAATGCATAAGTGTTGACATACAATAAACGTGCCTGCCTGCAGCAGAACCTGAAGTGTATCACAATCCACTCACAGTAATGGTAAACAAGTGATTCCGCGCTACAGTAAAATTAAGATAAAAATTAAAAGGTAATCACAAAGTGCATCAATCAATAAAGCATTGAAACCTCACATGAGGAATAAATTAGTGTAAATAATATAACAATTCATAAATTAGACTGGGCCAATGGTTAAGAAAATGTGTAGTCTCTAAAACATCCTCAGCAAGAAGAAAAATGAACTGGAGTTGTGTCCTAAAATAATCTTTAAAATGGTGTTAAGCAAGTGGTAGACCCAAAGCTCTCACCTTCATAAAATGTCCAAAGGGTAAATAAATTGGTGATCTAAAATCCGTTAATTAAAGTTATTTAAATTTCCACCACTAGGGGGTCCTCTGTGTCGACATCCATGCAATAAAACTCAAAGTTTTATTGCATGGATGTCGACACAGAGGACCCCCTAGTGGTGGAAATTTAAATAACTTTAAGTAACGGATTTTAGATCACCAATTTATTTACCCTTTGGACATTTTATGAAGGTGAGAGCTCTGTGTCTACCACTTGCTTAACACCATTTTAAAGATTATTTTAGGACACAAATCCAGTTCATTTTTCTTCTTGCTGAGGATGTTTTAGAGACTACACATTTTCTTAACCATTGGCCCAGTCTAATTTATGAATTGTTATATTATTTACACTAATTTATTCCTCATGTGAGGTTTCAATGCTTTATTGATTGATGCACTTTGTGATTACCTTTTAATTTTTATCTTAATTTTACTGTAGCGCGGAATCACTTGTTTACCATTAATTTAAGGTGTATATTGTTTTATTTTTGCAAGATTCATAATTGTCACTTTGTGACAAATGAGAGGAAATTGTTAGGGTTATGGTTTAAGTTAAAATTCTACGGATATATATTCTGAAGTTTCACGGACAGTTTTGGTAATGGAATGTAGGAAGTTTCCTTCTATTGTTATCTGACCTGTGGGGACAGTTTTGTTTTCCTGTTATTTCTGCTATTCTGTTATCTTTCCTCCCTGACTTAGTTTTCCTGATTCATACACATCTGTTTCCTTTACGTAAAGGCCTATGTATCGTTATTTGTTTCTTGTTGACCAAGTACTTATTAAGTACTTTTTCTTGTTATGCACAGTATGTTCATGATATATAGAATATGACATGTGTAGAATTAAAACAGGATACTGGACTTTCTAGTTTCAAACTGTATTTAGGACTGAGACACAGGAAATAAAAATGTTAAGTCAACATTCAGCATATTTTGAGTTGAGTCCAGAGTGGCTCTGAGATGTGGGACGTGTGGAACCGAATGATGCCGGCAAAAGGTTAGTAGAGATTACATAGACAGATAATATAGAAAGAGATAAAACCCTTAGGTAGATAGATAGTTAATTTGTTGCAGTTCTGGGATAATCTTTTAGTTAGAATAAAGTAATATATAAGGGAATATGGATATGTACCATTAACTTGTTATATATCAGATATATTAATCTATCACATTGACAGACTCAGCTCTGTTCCTGTGTGAAGGGGGGGTGTATCCCTACCCTTCAATCAGCTCTCAGAGCGCTCCTAACTGAGCTCTGCCCAGTGTAACTTCAGCTCTCTGTACCGTTTTCTGATGGCTCAGACAAGCTTTATAAATTCTGGACTTTGAACGGACATAGAGAAGAGAAGACTGCAGATAAACGGGTGCAACTTATGTACGATTATTTTTTTAATCTCTGTGAATCACCTAAGGCCAGTCACTTCACTGGGTATATGGAAGGGTTTGCAACCACCTAAAAGCCAACTTTAGCTTAGTTTTAGTTCAAACATTTCTTTACAAGGCTAAATCTAATCATAGCTTAAACATGAACACAATACCACATTCTCAAAAAGAAACTTGTTTCTATGAAACCCATCTGGATTTTAAAAATGACATGCGAAAAAGAAAAAAGTAAAAAGAACAGGCAAATCTAAAAATTCATCAAGACTGCCGATGGACTGTTTCCATCTGTGTTTTGACTAAGTATCTGTATTTGTTTGACAAGAATTGTAACTTTCTCCTATCTCCTCTGATAGGAGTTGTACATAAAGAAGCGACTTTATTAATGTAGCAATTATCTGGCAAACAGAGTATACATAGAATGAGAGTGACAAGAGGGAGGACGTGTAGCCAAAGCAAGCTGACTGTGTGTGTATGTGCGAGTGGGAGGGTGGAGAGAGAGTACAAACCCTGCTCTAAGGAACATTATAGAAAACTGACATGATCTATTATGGAGGAATGCACAAACAGTAGTCTGGAACAGACTAATGAGCTTTTGTTTTATAGGGATAAGAAAAACATTTCCAACAAGAAGAGAGAAGTTAATGGTTGACAAATGCATGTAAAATGCAGAAGCAAGTCAAAGCAATCTAGGGATTTAAAGTGGTTCTAAAGCCAGAAGTTTTTTTTTATTTATTTTTTTTTTTTTTACCTAAATGCATTACCTGCATTAACCACTAAGCCACCGCCCACCGTCATATGACGGCGAGACGAGGCTTCTCTTGTTCTGGGCGGACGTCATATGACGTGATCGCCCTCCCGAGCCACTAGGGGGCGCGCACGTGCCCGCTGCATCGCTCGGGACCCGGTGCGCGTGCCCGGCGGCCGCGATGTCCGCCGGGCACCCGCGATTGCCGGGTAACAGAGCAGGAGCGTGGATCTGTGCATGTAAACACAGATCCACGTCCTGTCAGAGAGGAGAGGAGACCGATGGTGTGTCCCTTGTACATAGGGACACTGATCGGTCACCTCCCCCAGTCAGTCCCCTCCCCCCACAGTTAGAATCACATCCTTAGGTCATACATTAACCCCTCGAGCGCCCCCTAGTGTTAACCCCTTCCCTGCCAGTCACATTTACACAGTAATCAATGCAATTTTATAGCATTGATCGCTGTATAAATGTGAATGGTCCCAAAAATGTGTCAAAAGTGTCCGATATGTCCGCCGCAATATCGCAGTCACAATAAAAATCGCAGATCACCGCCATTACTAGTAAAAAATAAATAAATAAATAAATAAAAATGTTATAAATCTATCCCCTATTTTGTAGACGCTATAACTTTTGCGCAAACCAATCAATATACGTTTATCACAATTTTTTTTACCAAAAATATGTAGAAGAATATATATCGGCCTAAACTGAGGAAAAAATTTGTTAAAAAAAAAAATGGATATTTATTATAGCAAAAAGTAAAAAATATTGTGCTTTTTCAAAATTGTCCCTCTTCTTTTTATAGCGCAAAAAATAAAAACCGCAGTGGTGATCAAATACCACCAAAAGAAAGCTCTATTTGTGGGAAAAAAATAATAAAAATTTCATTAGGGTGCAGTGTTGCATGACAACGCAATTGTCATTCAAAGTGCGACAGCGCTGAAAACTGAAAAATGGCTTGGGCAGGAAGGGGGTGAAAGTGCCCTGTATTGAGGTGGTTAAACTGTACGTTCACACTTGGAACATGTTACATGTTCCACCCATCTTTAGCGTAGAACATGTAACATATTTCCAGCTCCTGCATCCTCCTCCCCCCCCCCACCTCATGACAGGGATCTTCTCCCCTCACCCGCTGTCGGCGTGGCTCCACCCACATGGCCACATCTTTCATTCACAGGGTTCTGTGAATGAATGAACTACACTTACTGTTGGCCTCCACGGCTGACGGCTTGTATTTTTCAATGCACTGAGAGGGCGCTGGAAAGTGATTCCATTAACTTGACTACAGACTTGGGAAGTGCAGATCCAGGAGGTGGCAATGAATCAATTGGAGATTGAATCCATGTGAAATTTAAAACAGTTTATTGCTAATAAAACATGTAACCAATACACAGTACAAATGGGAAAAATCATCAGAATGGACAAACTCACTGTGATAGTGCCAGCAATGGAGCCAAAAGGTGGTGGTGAAATGGCTGTCCCGCTTACGTGAGGGCTATGTACAGATGGGGCTGCAGACCAAAAGTTGGAAGCCTGAAAAACACTTTCCAACAGCTGGGAGCAGTGACCAAAACCAAAGCCGGGCTACATCAGGGAGGGGAAAGGCTGGGTCCAGATCCAGGATGCACGATCACTGTTTGGCCATAGTGAAGAATGGAAGAGCTGCTGCAGCAGCAGGTGAGACCAGAGATGGATGCTGCAGGGGGAGCGGGTACGAGGCTGAGCTGCAAGGTGTCAGGACACCACAGGACTCCTCCCCAGCCACGTCACATGCCTTGATCGCAGGCAGACATCGGCAAAGCCTGATGGATCAGAGTAGATGTGATGAGAATCACAGCAGGTGTCTGGGCTTGAGAGGTATAGAATTACATGTTTCGGGGTTTAACCCCTTCCTCAGATAACATGCTCAAGATCCAGCATAGAACAGGGATTTTATAGTCACGAGGCGGGACAACCAATCGATCCACCACCAATCATCCAATACCTGGATATCGTAACGAATATCATGGAAAAACATTTTAAAAAAAAAATAAATATTAATAAGAATTTATTATCGTACAAGGGATTAAAAACACTGTTTATCAAATGAATAGTAACAATATAAAAACTACTCATAGCCAGCCTTTAGAAGCATTTTTTTGATCCTCCTGTGGAACATACTAATTTTCACCCCATCGCTACATTTTTCCCTTCACAATCCAAGGAACCATACATTGATACATTTTATTAAGTAGTCTATCGGGATCTGATACAGATGTGTAATGAGCAGTCACGCCTTACACAATACTTCACTCAGGCTGAAGGCCAGGCATTACGCTCGGTAGAGAACGATTCGAGTGTCACTATCAAACAAGCTGACAAGGGAGGCAGCTTGGTTGTACAAAACCATAAGGACTATTTCGATGAATCCTTTAGGCTACTTGCTGATACCGATACTTACAAGAGAGACTTAGTTGATGAGGCCACAAAGGATGGTGTACTAAAGAAGAGGGAACGACTTTTCCTTCTACCGACACTATGTAGTACTCCCTACTTCTGTCATTTGCCGAAAGTGCACAAATCTTTATCAAATCCCCCCGGGAAGGCCAATCGTGGCTGGCACTAACAGTTTTACTTCCAGATTGTCCTAATAAATTGATCATTTTTTACAGCCGATTGTTCAATTACCTTCATACATTAGGGACTCTGGACACATTATTGAAATATTACATGAGTATAGGTGGGAGAATCAATACCAATGGGCATCCCTTGATGTGTGCTCCTTGTACACCTCAATTCCACATGGAGTTGGAATAAGGGCACTTAGTCACTTTATATGTACTGAGCCACCAATGAACTCACGACAGGCTGAATTCTTGGTGGACAGTACCAAATTTTGCTTAGCGCATAATTCTTTTGTTTTCCAGGACAAATTTTATCTTCACACCAGGGGCACAGCAATGGGAGCCAGCTTTGCTCCGTGTTATGCCAATATAACAATGGGGTTGTGGGAACAACTTTTTGTTTGGCATAACAATCCCTTCTCAGAGCACATTGTCTTCTATGGTCGATATATTGACGATGTGCTTCTGATTTGGGATAGTACTAAAGATCTTTTTCTGTCCTTTGTGAAGCATTGTAACGCAAACGATCTGGGTCTCAGCTTCACATATGTTGTCGACCCAGACCGTTTGATTTTTCTGGAGCTAGAATTGTTACATGATGCCGGCACGATACATTCTAAGAACCATTACAATCCAGTGGCAGGCAACATTTTGAGAGTTGCCACCACCCGGCCTGGAAAAGGAACATATTTAAAAGAGAAATTGCTCTTAACCTGAGGACTACACATCCCTGAGCCAAACCATGACCAAAAAATTCTTGGAAAAGGGGTATCCCTCAGAATCTTCTTTCAGAGGCCTTTACATTCTGTGCGGATAGTTGTCCCAAACGTAATCACAATAACACTCCATCCCAACAGAGTGCTAGATTTATCACAGGATTTAATAGCAACTATAGAAACATCATTAAGGTCACGAACTAACATTGGCATAGTCTCCAAGCTGACCCGAATTCAGGTCCTCTTCTCCCAGAGGTACCCAAAGTTGTTTTTAGAAGGGCCCATACTTTGAAAAACATGGTTGCTCTGAGCATCTCTAAATCTTAGTGTGACAAACCGACCGATATTAGAGGTTATTTTGACAGTCTTGTTGGTATTTTCCAATGTAAAAAGGGGGGTGTCTAACCTGCCAGTCCATCCCCCGTGGTCACCCTTCCATTACAGATAGGGCAGGCAAAGATTATGTCATTAGACAGTTTATCACTTGTTCAACTCAGTTTGTAGTCGATGTGCTCATATGTTAATGTAACCGGTTATATGTAGGCCGGACCTTACGCACGTTGCGCACTAGGGTAGGCGAACATCACAGATTTATACAGAAAGGCCTGCTCCAACATAGTGTGCAAAGACATTTCTCTCAACATCATGCAAGAGATTTCAAGGCCATGACAGTTCTAGCAACTGAACATATACCCAAGGGGTCCTTTACAGATAACGAGATTCTCATTATTAGGCAAAAGGGAAACCATGTAGATATATAAATTCAATTCTCTCTCGCCCCATGGGTTAAATGAGGAGTTGGATACCCATACCCTCATTGAGTCATAATTTATAAGTTATTATCAACCTGTTGGTCCCCTGTTTGCATCATTTTCTGTTTTTGAGGATTGTATCATATTTTTTTTTTTTTAAACATTGCTGGTGGTTAAAGAGTTGTGTCCGAATATATATGTGTTCACTTTTTTCAATATTGAATGGATTTGTATATGTACATGTATGTAAGTATATGTACATGTGTACATTGATTTCTATATATAAATTTTCCTTTTTTTATATTGTTGCTATTCATTTGATAAACCGTGTTTTTAATCCCTTGTACGATAATGAATTTATTTAATATTATTTATTTTCGTTTTTAAATGTTTTTCCATGATATTCGTTACGATATCCAGGTATTGGATGATTGGTGGTGGATCGATTGGTTGTCCTGCCTCGTGACTATAAAATCCCCGTTCTATGCTGGATCTTGAGCATGTTTTCTGAGGATGGGGTTAAACCCCAAAACAAGTAATTGTATACCGCTCAAGCTGCGACACCTGCTGTGATACTCATCACATCTCCTGCTCTGATCCATTTGATCCATCAGGCTTTGCTGATGTCTGCACCACCTTTTGGCTCCATTGCTGGCACAGCAATCACAGTGAGTTTGTCAATTCTGACAATTTTTCCCATTTGTACTGTGTATTGGTTACATGTTTTATCAGCAATAAACTGTTTTAAATTTCACATGGATTCCATCTCCAATTGATTCCTTGCCACCTCCTTGATCTGCGCTTCCCAATTCTGTTGTTTTTGTCTGTTTCTCATTCGGTCATTTGAGTGCAGTAGCAGCGGTCCAGTGTGACTTTTCTAATTTCTCTGGCTCCTTGGTTTACTTTCTGTGCTTGGCTCCCTGTTGGAATTTTCATTAACTTGACTACAACTGATGTTAAACTCACTGGCCTGTAATTGCCAGCTTCTACCTTGCTGCCCTTCTTGTGGATAGGTACAATATTAGCTGTCCGCCAGTCATGGGGAACTTCTGTTAGAAGAGATTGATTAAGAAGATCTGTTAATGGTCCAACAACTATACCTCAAAGTTCTCTTAGAACTCTGGAATAAATACCATTGGGGCCCATTGCTTAATTAAGCTTTAACTGAACCATTTCCTCTGCTACCTCGGTCTTCAGAAATCCTAAAAAATCATTACTAGAACCAATACGATTCCCCAACTTGTTATAGCTAGCACAAATAATTTTTGAGAAGACTGAACAGAAGTAGTTGTTTAAACGGTTTGCTACTTCACTTCCAGGTCTCCCTCAACGTAAGTGTTGTGCCCAGTTTTAATTTTAGTGATCCCACTGTATTTATTTCTTTCATCGCTAATGTATCTAAAAAAGGTTTTGTCTCCTTTTTCAAAAGAGAAGTGTGACAGACTCACCCAGGACAGAGGCTTTTGGAGGGGACTGAATGCTAGCCTCTTGCCTACTGACTATGGGCCCTGGCATTTTAGGGAGCTACAAGCATTTAGGAAGGTATTCTGTTATGTAATGCAAAAGGACATTATTAAGGAGGCCATGATAGTCTCTGCATGCTTGGGACCCATATAAGCAGATGTATGTGAAAGGAATGCTGATCAATGAGATCTGGAAAGCCCTGGGTCTCCTGTTGTCTACTAGTGTGGCTTCTAAGAGTATTTCACCCATTGTTGTTTGTGCTAATTAACCCTGCTAACGTATGAAGGAGTTCTGTGTTGAGGTTTATGATAATGTGTATTGTATAGTCAGTGAGCTAGGAGATGTGAAGTCTACCCTAAAAGGTCATATCTCTGAGTCACCTAGTCTGGGTAAATGATTGGATAATTAGCTCATGTTAATTAGTTTTCTAGTTACAGGTGTATTGTTAGAGTAATATGAGCAGGAGGGAGGAACCACCTCTTTTACTGTATATAAGACTTGTATTTTGGTTCTAATAAAAGAGTCCATGTTCAGCAACTAAACAGGTATCGTCTTGTTTTGTGCTTGTGAGCGGTTGGAATATCTGATATCTATATTCAGACGGGGAGGAAGTGGTATATGACGAAAGCACTCGGAGTGTGGGACGTTTCGTTACCAGAGGTGTGGGATTTTTTTTTTTTTTTAATAAAAATTATACATTCCTAGGTGGGTGCAGCATCTGTCCCTCGCTGTCTCCAAGACAGAAAAGAACCGAGTGATCAAACACCGCTGATCACACGGTTCTCAGGACTCCCTGAGAAGAGAGCGGGTGACTGTCAGTACACCTTTAATAGATTTAGCCATTTCCCCCTCTTTCTGTGCTTTGGCAGCAGTGATGTGTTTGGCCTCCTTTAGTCTATTTTTATACTCCTCTCTATCAGCTATTCTTACGGTTTCCTTGAATCTTCTATATGCTATTTTTTTTTCCTTTACTATCCTACTTACCTCTTTAGTGATCCATATTGTTTTTTTTCTTTCATTTACCCTTACTAATTTGCTTGATCTATAATCTAGTTGCCTCCAGGATTGTAGACTTTAACAGTATCTTCTGATTACTGGCTGAGTTTACTCCAACGTTTCAATTAATTTTCTAGAAATTCCCCCATTTCAACAAAATGTGTCCTTTTGAAATCTAAAACTTTTGTTTTTGTATATGGTTTTTCACTTTCTGCCTTAATATCAAACCAAAGGCATTGGTGATCACTAGAACCTCGGTTTAACATCACTTTTTAAGTAACTACATATCTGGCAGACATGTGATCTGCTGCTAGCTTCCCATAATTCTCTGGATTCCCCCAAGAGGTATATTAGTATGGTACTGTACTAGTCTTCTGTACAAGCTTAATGCTTCTTACGTCACTGTGCAGAATTTATTGAGCATACTTCATGTGAAAACTATGGTATTGCTCTTTGTATGAACATATCTTAAAGTGATTGTAAACCCCATTCATGAAAGTTGAACTAAGCATATATATCTGTAGTTAAATAAAATCTTGCAAGCTACCTATACAAAATGCTTACAATTAATACTGTGTGTGCTACACACCAATTTGTGTGTTAAGGGTAATCAGAGGACCAGCTGCCAACACTGATCGCATCCCCATATTCATGTGCTAGAATAAGTACATATATCTGTAGTGTTTACTTATCTCTCTCCAAAGCTCTAAGTGCCATTTCTTTCTGGTGCTCTGTTTCTCTTATCAGCATAACTCACTTCTGACAAGTTCAACACATGAGATAACATTAGCTAAAAATTTGTGTTCGGGAGGGAGCTTAGAGGGAGATAAGCACACAGCTTGTCTATTCAGAATACAGCTCTGCATGTTCCTTCCTTCCTCTGCGTATGTGGCTGGGGTGCGTGTCCTTTTCCTCCAATCAGCTCTCACACAATGTAAGTCCAGTCTCCCCACCCACATGTGCTGCTGAAAGATAAAGAAAGATTTCTAACACGATCTGCACTTTTCAAAGAGTATAGGAAGGGGAAGACTGCAAATATACGAGTAAAACTTATGTAGGAGGATTTGTTTCATCTGTGTATCACCTGAGGCAATTCACTTCACTATGTATAGGAGAGGGTTTACACCCACTTTAAGCCTTTTTGTGAACCTCCAATTTCAAATGAAATTTGCTCTTCTGTGCCCACTATGTATGCAAGTCAGAAAACTGAGAAAATAACTTTATTGTTATAAGAAAATAACTATATATTCTTATAGTGGACCTTCACCATAAATTGACCTAAATTTTGGCCTGACTCCTCCTCCCTCCCTCGTGGAATTACGGTCACATGTGTGGCTGCCCTTGGTCAGCCAGCAGCCACTACCGGTGGGTAGAGGGAGAGCTAACAGATCTGCCATTTACGTGTATGGGTGATGTCATGTGATGTCATGCACGAACAGCAAATGGTTCACCACAGAGCCTGAGACATTTGCACACACACAAGGTGTCTCCCCATGCATTCACAATGATAGGGCTGTCATGGATGTACCAAACTTGCAATGTCTGTGCATGTGCATACGGTATGTGCTGAAGGGCTCTGCCAGGAAGGTCAGGAAGGGAAGATGGAGGAGGCAGAGCCAAAAGAAGAGACTGAAGTTTCTCTTTAAGCTGCCATTAAAACTGAAGTTTAGCTAAAAAAAAAAAATTAATCCTACAGCTTTATTGACCTAACTTTCCTGTAATAAAGTTAAAAATTTTGCTCCAAACCTGACATTTCTTATAGGTTGCTATTTAAAATGAATACGGATGGGACATTTTTTAATAGAACTGGAGGTGGTGATTAATTGCATCCTTCTCAAATACACTTCAAAAACCTTCACAGAGAAAAAAAAAAAGAAAAAAATGGCACCTTCCACCGTCTTTGTCCTCTTTGCAGCCTATAGTGACAAGAGCCCTTTAAGAATATCGTAGTTACTACGTAATTGTCCTTTCTTCTTCCCTCCATGATAACTGGCATATTTATGACACTGTGCATTATTTCATCTGACTAACCATAACCCTTTTTTATTTCCTGTACAACATTCACTGCTAAAGATATCTGTATACATACCTGTACCATCATGGTAATTGTTTTATACCTTGACCTTTTACATAATAAAAATCATTTGTAAACAAAAAAAAAAAAAGAATATCGTAGTTACTGAAACAGAATATCTATAAAGTACAAAATTGGTATGTTATGACAGACAAGCTGATCCACTTAAACTTTTCCACACCAGTCTTGAAACTAAAATAGCGAAGCACAATCTTTTTAAAGAATTACAATGTTCAGATTATTAGAGGATCTGTCACCAAGACCAATTATAGACAAATAATGTGAGCTGTTGGGACCGTTTATGCTCAGAGTCCCATTCCAGACAGGCACAACAAGGTTGCAAAATGAGCCATTGTTAAGTGCGCAGTGGTTATATCACATCCAAGGCAGCCCAGCGGAGACAGAGTCACTGACGAGGCACACAGACACTCATTCTTTAAGGCTTCAATAGTTCTTTTTGCAGCCAATTCCCCAGGAATACACAACTAGCAAACAACAAAAGCTACAATGAGCCCGGACACAGCAGGGGGACTTCATTTTGGCTCCTATTAAACGATACCTTGAATGAAAGGTCACATGGGCTAATTGGTATGAATGCTTCCAACGCAGTTTCTAATGTCCTTGCTGGGCCATGGTGAGGTTTGTGATTCATTACCTGAAGACCCGTGCTGCAATGTCTACCCCCAGCAGGAGCCTGTCATACAGGAGACAGCAAGGCCTGGCAGTATCAATTCTAGGCTCAAAGGGGGAAGCAGAGATAAAAATACTGACAATACAAGGCCATTGTTACAGCTGAATGTGTTTAACATCTTTAGCAGCGCAAAGGGAGCTGTCAGTGACTTGTCAGCTCCAGCAAACAGTTAAATGATGGTTGGTCGCCATCAACCTTTATTAGAGCCAGTTTAGTGGAGCAATAAACTTAAAACACACAGTCTTGTACAAATACTGGGAAGTGTGCAGAGATGAAAATTAAGGCACAGAATAAAACTAATAGGAAACTGCATAAATGGTGCTAATGCTGAATAAATAATTATTAATAAAGAAACTATAGTGGTTGAGTATAGTGACCAGATCCAGGTGTGATTGGACAAAGCGGGAGCCAATCATTCCCAAGAAATGTAAACAAGGCAGATTGTCGTTCTGTTAGTAGGGAAGACAGAGATCTTGTGCATCTGCTAAGCAGGAACACGGATTTCTGTCTTCTCACAGCCAGACCCCCTCTCACAGTTAGCAAACACTCCCAAGCAGCACATTTAACCCTCTGATTGCCCCTCATGTTAACCCCTTCCCTGCCAGTGTCATTTGTACAGTGCCATTAGTACAGCAACGTTTTTTTTTAGCACTGATCACTGTATTGGTGTCACTGGTCCCAAAAGGTGTCAGTGTCTAATTTGTCCGCCACAATGTCGCAGTCCCACTAAAAATTGCTGATCGCCACCATTACTAGTAAAAAAAAAAAAAAAAGACAAATATCCCATAGTTTGTAGACACGATAACTTTTGCGCAAACCAATCATTATACGTTTATTGGGATTTTTTTTACCAAAAACCATGTAGAAGAATACATATTAGCTTAAACTGATGAAGAAATTAGATTTTTTACATTTTTTGAATGGGTATGTTTTATAACAGAAAGTATTTTTTTTTTTAATCTTTTTAAAAAAAATGATGGTCTTTTTTTGCCTGCTGCTGCTGTAATCCTTAGAGGCTTCCCATATGTGGTGAGTAGCTAAGGCGGCTCCAGGTGTCCCTCTACCTGGTTCAGACAGGCGAGTCTGGCTGTGTGCTAGTAATCTACGCGGCATGGCAGGGAATAGGGGGGGCACCCCCATGTCAACGTGCTTTATTTCGTCTGCACAGGTCCTGAAGAAGTTCTGGTGGGTAAAACAAAGCCGATCCTATGCATTTGGAGGCCAGTCCAACTGACCGAGGGGATATGTGATGCTGTATATATTTTGATGAGTAATTAAATTCTGAGTTAGCCTTTGGGTATGCACAGTGTTCTTTTTTTTGCTGAATACTATGTCTTGTGAGCACACCCTCCCTGTACGTTATGGGAGCACCACCTCTGAGTATTGGAAAATTGCAGGGCTCCCATGACTGCTAGCTTTTTGGAATAAATAAATAATCTCTAACTAGATGGAGATACAACATTTACGTTAAAGCTCAATTGAACTTTCAGCTTAAACCAGCTTCTAGGTGCACCAAATAATTTATGCAAACTTTTGTGGTCTGTTTTCTTTCAAAATCAGCCACAGCTTGAATAGAAAAGCCCAACCCCTGCTAGCAAGATGCAGTGTGGAACCCCTGTTCTCTGTGGGCAGTGATCTCATTGCAGAGGTCCAAAATGAACTATGCTTAATCAGACTCACAGCGATCGATCAAAGGGGAGCGTAAGGTTTTCTGATTGCAGAGCTTTATGTCTGATGGGCCTCTGCAGAGAGATCACTGCTTCCCCACAGAGTGAAAGTGTCTCACTCTGCAGCTGCTGGTCTACTAATAAAGCCATATTTTGTTCACAATAGAAAACATAGCAAATGTTTATACTGGTAGAAAACATAAAATTTTAGGGAAAAAATAAGATAATTTTTTTTAATTGATGGCAGCAACATTTCTCAAAAAAGTTGGGACAGGGCCATGTCTACCACTAGAATCCCCTCTTCTTTTAACAACATTCTGTAAATTTCTGTGAACTGAGGACTTTTGGAGAGTTGAATATTGAATTTTGGGAGAGGAATGTTGTCCCATTCTTGCCTGATATAGGATTCTAACTCCTCAAAAGTCCGGGTCTTCTTTGTCGTATTTTTCATTTCAAGATTCACCAAATATTTCAATTGATAAAAGGTCTGACTCATTAGACAGGCTTCTGGGAAAATCAGTAAGCCAATCACACAAGCAGGAAATTACATTTATGGTGGACGTTCTGTACACCATCTGCGTACAGAACACCTCCAGATTGCCATGTTGCATTACACTTTACAGAAATTGACAGTGCTGCAGACTGAAAAGGAAATGAAATTCTTAAGTATGTGGCCTCTTGACTGGTGGGCCCTGGCGCAGAGCGGCCACATAATTGCCTACCACACTGCAAACACAGCTGTGCTGAGAGAGCGTGCCCTGCATGCTCCCAGCACAGTTGCCGGCTGCTTGTGATCAGAAGCTTTCCGATCATGTGACTACCATGACAGCCAATCACGGCGGTCACATGATCATAAACACTGCCCCCGGCATCTGTACAGCATGTTTTCACCTTAATGCATTCTATGGACACACAGCTTGGCTAGGGAGCGAGCTTACACATCTGCCCCCATAGCAAGCAGTTACTATCGGGGCAGACACAGAACAGGAGGAGCCAGGAGCACCGATGCCCAGAAAAGGAGGTTCCTTATTGCACAGAGCAGGTGAGTCGAACATGTTTATCATTTAATGAATAAAAAAAAAAAAAAAAATATTACAAATGACGTTTTAGGTGTATGCCTGTGCAAGGGCCATGTTTGCCAGCACAGGGATGCAAAGGTGTTCCACACAGGCAGTCCCATTTATGTCACTGTAGACACAGCGGCTGCATGGAGGCAGTCACTGCTCCAAATTTAACAGCCGTATTGGTGCAAGTTCCTAAACGCAGACAGTGTGTGCGTTCAGGGACCTGTAGCTACACAGGTATCAAATTGTCAGCAGCGGTTGTTTCCATGCAGCCACTGCGTCCCAAATTACATAAATAGGACTACCTGTGCATCCCCTGGGTGGGCAAACATGCCCTCTCATGGGTGTACGCCTGTGTAAATGAGGCCTAAATGTTTACTTGCAATAAAAATTAAAAAATGTTGTTATAGTTGTTAACAAATTCAATTAAATGAAAAAAGATACATCAGTTTATCAACTTGTAAAATTCTATAAAAAATATATTTTAAATACATTTAACCAAGAACCATTATTAGACTCCTTTTAAAGCTGCGTTTGTGAAAGTCAACCTCAGATTCACCCCAAGTGGTCTCTTAAGGCTATATTTATATACGTATATAAAAAGAATTTCTCAAACACTTCACAAGCTAAGAAACATTACATTGCTCTTTGCTCAGTATTCTGTCTTCTTCCATTCCTAATAGAAACACACAGAGCCCTCCACCCCACTGCCGACCTTTCCTCTGAAGAGAGCTTTGGCAGGGAGCCATAGTTATCCTGCTGTAAATTAATATAAGGCTCTAACAACTGCATTTTTCACGTAACGGAGAGCAGCTTAAGGCTGACAAGGTCAGGTCAAAAGGGACATATGGGCTGAGAATTAAACCCAACCTAAAATGTCCTCCAGCGTCAGAACTCCTGTGCCTCCTTCCTACTAGAGAGAGTGCTACTGGTATTGGAGCTACAACACCCAATCACCTATTCAAATAATATTTTATTGTAAAGGGAGTCTGTCAGCCATTTTTAAAATGTACACTCCGGCTGTTTTACCAAACTAAACTGGCTGCTGGTCTGTCCAACAGGCACCACTTTACCAATACACAGCTTTTACAATGAACGCTCCTGGAGTCATACTTTCCAGGTGCTCTATAACAGAATTTATGACCTTGGTATAAAAAAGGTCCCCTTCTGTACCCTCTGGTCTTCTTTTAACTAATAGGATCACCCTTTACATTTTCTTTCCAAAATGAAGGTACAGGTGAAAGAAAGGGGAGCGCTACAATGCAAACATATGGGCTCTGTTTACAACTTCCATCACAAGGTGTCCACTAACCAAACCAGAAGGTTAACATTGTTTCTCTTTAATGTGTCTGCCATTACAATGTGTCTCTTAAATTTTGAGTAAATCTGTCACAAGGCTGGGCAACTCAAGCTAGATATACAATAAAAAAAATTCATAAGCAGTGAAATGTGCATGCCCAGAAAATCAGTAGACCCAGAAATAAGCGGCAGAAGTAATTTGCAAATCTTGACTTTTCCTATAAAAGTCAAGCTTGGTTGACACACATCTCCTGTCATCCAGGCCTCTGTATTGTTCTTTGATGGAATGGGTGGCTTCACTGAACAATGGGGAGGGGTGAGAAGGTGTAAAGGAAGGGGCCAAACCTAAAGCGGACCTGTGGTCTCAAAAGGGAGTTTGTTCCCCGCCAACCCTCCCCGTTCCATAATTAAAAGTAGTGTTTATGCAGCAAGCTATATCTAGTGATTCCTGGTTATGCTTGCAATGCTATTTTAAGCAGTGAATAGATGGTTTATAGCACTTTTTATATCTTGGTGACACTACTTGGGTCTGTCTGTATTTTTTACATTTGTTGAAAAATCTTGCAGAAGCACCAAGATGACCTTCTGCAGTATGGAAATGAAATAGGTAGATCCAGCAAAAAGCCGCCAAGAGGGGTAACAAGTACATCTGCTTGTACCCAAATGATACATTTTGGAAGGACTGAACCTTTAAGAACACTATTCATACATGATGCTTATTGTCTACAAATGCATTAGAAGCCACCAGATTCCTTTTCTTTCCAATAAGTAGCCCTTGAGTAATATAAATCTATTACAAGTGTCACGTTCTTGCTGGCCTAATCATATACAGTAGTGCTCTATCCCTATTAAACATTACATTACAGCAGCCGATCTGCATGCGCACTCTACATGTACAGGCATCTATTCATCAAAGTCACGGCTCGCCATACCTGGAGGGTTATTTGTTCCCTGTAATTCAGCATTCTGTGACAATTTCAAAGCCAAATCAGCGTATTAACGAATGCATCTAAATCTACAGGAGCGGACAGATAAAGGAAAAAGGGTATGCAATTCAAGGCTGATGTATTTATAAAGGACATTTCTGCAGAACAAAATAAATTCTTGTTTTTGTTGCCTGGTGCCAAACTGGAGAGACTGTAATTGCTGTAGCTTAATAGCTTTTATACTGTATAAAAAAAGAGGACCATTTTCCAAACATAAAGGATAAAGCAAAAGTTAAAATGGTTGTCTAGGCACAGCAAGTCCATAGGGTCAAGTCAGTCAACACGAGATTGATTATTTCCTAGTATTTGTAGATGTTGTCTAGGTAAAAAATAAGCACATTTTTAAAAGAAGAAGCAATTTTAAAATGCCTTGGTTCCAATAAAGAGACCTGACAACCAGACATATGAAACCACACATATTCATCCAGTATAGCATTCACAAAAATAATTACATGTATTTTTACAATCTTGCATAATTACACAAATTGTTTTTTTTGTTTTTTTATTTTGTTGAATTATAGACTGTGGGCAGGTTAATGACCAAGCTGTATTCTTAATGTCAGTAGAGAAAAGTAGAGGTCATGGTATGCTGTATGGAAGAGGAGTATGAATCACACAAATGGACGATCACAATAAAAACCTAGCTGTTTGCCTAAAGTCCAGCTTAAAATATATGTAGAAAGATGATCCGCACACCAGTAGTTGCTCTTAAAAAAAAAAAAAAAAAATCTTCATATTTATTCAAGAACCACAGTATACAATCGCAGATAAGATTAGTTGTTGCGTTTCAGCCTATAAGGCCTTAGCTATAACTGCATTTAGACACAAAACTTCGAAATAAATAGTAGCTCTACATAATACGGGCTCCACCCATTAATTGTCCTAATTGATTGCGCACAATTGGCAAGGGGGAAAATTAGCTGTAGTGTATACTAGGGATTTCCATCTGTGTGCCACTAGTGTTCACGAACTTCACAATAATAACCTACATAGACAAAAATCAAAAACAAATGGCAAAAAATAAAAAGTTAGTCAAAAAGATAAAAAAAGAGTTATAAAGAGACCAGGAAAGAGAAGGGATACTGGAGAGAGACACTTCATTGTAGGTGCAGATCCAGATCCCATCTCAGGTTTAACCCCCGAGGTGATCTAGTATTTAATCTAAAAATCCACCATGCCCCACTCCCTAGTAACCTTCTCTCCTTGTCACCTCCTCTAGGCGAGTGAGACAGCCGTTCTATTCCTCTACACTGAAATAAGGAAAGATCACCCTGATGGCATTCCCTGAAGGCATTCGCTGAAATGACGTATTGCGTTGGAAAAGCTGAGTTAGACTTACCGGTAACTCCTTTTCTGAGAGTCTTCCAGGACAGCCCATGAGACCTTGGGCTCCTCCTACCAGGACAGGAAACACGTCACCCCCACCAGATAAAAGGGCGGTCCTCCAGGCCCATGTCAGTATTCTCAAGAACCGTAGGACCTTGCAAAACATATGCATAATACACATAACTTCAGACAATACCGGGTGGGAATCCGGCTGTCCTGGAAGACTCTCAGAAAAGGAGTTACCGGTAAGTCTAACTCAGCTTTTCTCCAAGCGTCTTCCAGGACAGCCCATGAGACGATGAGCCAGAACTTACCAGTCTAGGGAGGGACAACTGCCTGAAGGACCTTACGACCAAACGCCTGCTCCTGAGCTGATAGGAGATCCAGGCGATAATGTTTAATGAAGGTCGAGTAACTGGACCAAGTGGCAGCCCTGCAAATTTGTTCCGGTGAGGCACCAGCCCTCTCAGCCCTCTCAGCCCAAGACGTAGACAAGGCTCTAGTTGAGTGCGCAGTAACAAAAGGTGTAGGGACCTCCCTAATTTTGTAAGCTTCCAAGATGGCTTGCTTTATCCATCTAGCCAATGTGGCTTTAGATGCACTATTCCCCTTGTGAAATCCAGAAAAGAGGACAAACAAGGCATCAGTTTTCCTAAAGGTCTTCGTGACCTCAAGATAGACCAAGAGAATCCTTCTTACATCTAGAAAACAAAATTTTCTTTCTAAGTCGCCCTGTGGCGAACTACAAAAGGTTGGCAATACAATGTTCTGAGATCGGTGGAATGTACTTGCCACCTTGGGCAAAAAACCTGGATCGGTTCGTAACACAACTCGATCCTCAAAAATCGTGAGGAAGGGCTCCCTTACTGATAGGGCCTGCAACTCACTTACCCTACGAGCTGAGGTAACAGCTATAAGGAACACAGTTTTTAATGTAAGTAACTTAACTGACATACTTTCCAGAGGTTCAAACAGAAATTCTACCAGAGTTTGAAGTACTAGGGACAGATCCCACGTTGGACAATTTCTCACTACTACTGGTCTGGCCCTAGAGGTAGATTTGAAAAATCTGGCTATAGTGGGATTTTCCAGGAGAGAAAACTGGAGGAACACACTAATAGCTGCCGCCTGTACCTTTAAGGTACTAACAGAAAGACCTTTGTCGACACCCTCTTGGAAAAATTCCAAAATAGACGGAATATCATGAGTTAATCTATCATTTTCAGATAACCATGAGTTAAACCTTTTCCAAACTTTGGAATATATGGCTCTAGTAACCGGCTTCCTGCAATTAACGTGAGTCCTGATTACTTTGTCAGAGAACCCTTGGGTGCTCAGTATCTTTTCTTTAGATACCAGGCCGTCAAGTTTAAGGAAACCACCTGAGGGTGTGATACTGGACCCTGCAATAATAGGTCTTCCCTTCTTGGAAGACTCCACGGAGGCTCTGAAACCAGAGACTGTAGCAGGGAAAACCATGGCCTCTTGGGCCAAAACGGGGCAATTAGAATCAGATCTGTCTCTTCCAGCCGAAACTTCTGGAATCAGCCTGATTGGCGGAAAGGCATAACATAGGCCTGGAGGCCACGGGTTTGCCAGAGCATCGATCCCCAAGGCTTGGTCTGCCGGGTTCATGGAAAAGAATATCTCCGTCTTGCGGTTGTTTCGGTTTGCGAACAAATCCGCTACCGGATAACCCCTTCTCTTGGTGAGGTCTGCAAAGACTTCGGGATGAAGGGACCAGTTGTCTTGGTCTATCCTGTGACGGCTGAGATAATCTGCCAGGCAATTGTTTGTCCCCTTCAGGTGTACAGCAGAAATAGAGGCTAGATTCCCCTCTGCCCATGAAAGGATCTCCTGGGCAATGGACTGAAGCCTCCGGCTTCTCGGGCCTCCCTGCTTGTTGATACACGCGACTGTCGCTATATTGTCTGACAGGATTTGGAGGTTGTGACCCCTGATCTCCATCTGAAAAGACTGGAGGGCCCTCTGGACTGCAAGCAGCTCTCTTTGATTGGATGAGGCCCTTGCCTACTCTGGGGACCACTCTCCTTGTGCTACTGCATTGCTGAGGTGGGCCCCCCATCCCCAGGAACTCGCATCCGTGGTAATCCTTCGGGAAATGGGAAAGGACCATGGGAGACCTCCTACTAGGTGCTGACCAGCTCTCCACCACCACAGGGAAGCCAGATCCTTGACTCCAGGGACCTTACGTCCCCATCCCAGTTTCTTAAAAGAAACCTTTGTAACGGACGCTGACGGAGTCTCGCCCATGGTACTGCGGGAAAACATGAGGTCATAAGACCCACTGCCCTCAACACCTGTCTCAGAGAGACCGACTGGTTGGTCTGCAATGCCGACATAGTCTGGAACACTTTGGTAATCTTCTCCTGAGGAAGAAAAACTCTTTGGTTCACTGAGCAAAAATCGTAACCCAGATAAGTTACTTTCTGGCCCGGAATCAAGGACGATTTTTCTTTGTTTATTAGCCAGCCTAGGGACTGTAAGAAGTCCTGTACAGCCTGGAGATCCTCCAACAGCCTTTGGTATGATTTTGCCACTATCAGGAGGTTGTCTAAGTAAGGGATAACCGTTATTGCCTTTAATCTTAGTGGAGCCAGCTCTTCCCCCAACACCTTCGTAAAAATGCGTGGGGCTGATGAAAGACCGAAGGGGAGGGCCTGAAATTGAAAATGTCGGGTCCCCCTGATCTAATAAGTCTCCGATCTGGAGACCCAGAGCCCTCGCTTTCTCCCGATCTTGTGGAGGAAATGTGACCAACAAACGTTCTGGTGGTTGGTGAACAAACTCCAGCCTGTACGCGTTGGTCACTAGGTCCAGGACGAAGGGGCTCAGAGTGACTGCTGCCCACTGTGGGATGAAGGCCCTCAATCTCCCTCCCACCGGGGAACACAAGTCACTGCGGCTTGGCGGGCTGTTGAGGAGGGTTAAACAGCACTCCCCCTTTGCCTCTGCCTTTGTGCCCAGTCCAATGTTTTTTCGGCCTGCTGTCCTTTTCTTTAGGACTCTGTTGCCTGCTTTGGCCACGAAAATTTTTTCTGGCTGTCTGAACTCTCTTTTTCTCTGGAAACGCCTTTTTCTTATCAGCCGTGCGTTCCAGTGCCTCCTGTAGACCTGGGCCAAATAAATGATCACCAGTTAAAGGAAGGCCACAAAGGCGCAACTTGGAGGCCGAGTCCCCTGACCAGGTCTTAAGCCAAAGGCTTCTCCTGGCCGAGTTCACTAGAGCCGAAGTCCTGGCTGACATTCTTACCGACTCAGCGGAAGAATCTGCCAAAAAAACCCACTGCCTGAAATAGGAGAGGAAAAGACTTTAAAATTTGCTCTCTGGAGGTACCTGCTGACAGATGTGACTGAATCTGAGTCAACCAAACCTCCAGATTTCTGGCCACACAAGTGGAAGCCAGAGCTGGTTTCAGGTTTCCAACTGCTGAGTCCCAGGCTCTGTGGAGAAGGATATCCCCCCTCTTGTCCATCGGATCCTTAAGCGTACCCATATCATCGAACGGCAGGTCCGAGTTTTTTGAAACCTTTGAAAGAGGTGCGTCTAACTTGGGATTCTTATTCCATGGCTGCGCAGTGTCCTCATCAAAAGGAAACTTTTTAGGTTACTAGAGAAGAATGGTTTTCTCTCAGGATTATCCCATTCCAGTTTAATAGTATCAACCAAAGAACTATGAACTGGAAACACTCTTGATTTTCTCTTATGCAATCCTTTATACATAAGATCATGTTTGGATAACTGAACCTCTTCCTCTTTTAATTCAAGGGTAGTATAGATAGCCTTTAATAAGTCATCTACATCCTCAACAGATAACTTAAATCGTGAGCCTTGAGTGGATTCTCTATCTCTGGGCTCTGTATCTGACCCTGATTCTTCCAGAGAAGAATGGGTAGATCTGACCTCAGCCTCAGTGTCCTCACTCTCTGCCTGCTGCGGAGTGCTTACTGACGCCTTCAGTGAAGACGGACTCTCTGCTGGAGTCTGGAGCTTGTCAATAAACGTTCTAAAGGAACTGAAGGTGGACGCAAGCTCATCCCTAACAGAAGTAAGCATCTTCTGGCAAGAGGCAACCGGGTCATCCTTTACTAGGCCTTCTATACAGGTGCGACAAACTGCTTTGCTCCACGAGGAGCTCAATTTGTTTGCGCAAACCGCACATTTCCTTTTTAAGTGGCTGCGCTTGGGCCTTGTCCTGAGTCCTGGTCTGCAAGACAAAATAAATGACCCACAATGTAATTAAAGCCACCCAATCACTCTGTAACACCACGTGCAGGAGGGAGGAAATGTGTCCCCTTACACCCACTACTACAGAGGGGGGAGGGGGAGGGAACACTCACAGGGATAGCAAGGTGGTGACAGAACACCCCAGGCTTACCTGTGAGGTGCTGGTGTTGGGAACTGCATCCGCTGCCTGTGCAGGTACTGCAGGAGGATCCATTCTGCCCCTCTTGGTTATCCACAGCCTGGCTGCTTAACACCAAGAAACACCAGCAGCCAGCGTTCTCTGTTCGCGCCGTTTGTGAAGACTGGAACCTCGTCTCCGGCGCCCGATGATGATGTCATATGCCCCGGAAGTAACCCTCTCCAGGCACTTCCTGTGGGCCAGCTTGGAGCGCCCCCCTCGAGCGCTGCGGCTTCCTCCATTCCCTGCTCAGATCAGCCACGCTGTCGGCAGGGAAGGACAACCGAACCTCAGCTGAGCTATAGTGCAATGCACTGCGTTAGGGGCACGACCTCACACCGGTCCCTCTCCAGGCACTGAGGACAGGGAACAGCAGCACAGCCAACCTCCCCAGCGGTGTGCTGCTTCTGGCAGAGGAAGAGGTAAGTGATATGCCCCAGAAAAAAGCCATACAAAGCCCCTGCTTATAAGGCCTATGGGAGCAGGTTCCATGAACATGTTACCCCCCGTCCGGAGGAAACACAAATAACTGACATGGGCCTGGAGGACCGCCCTTTTATCTGGTGGGGGTGACGTGTTTCCTGTCCTGGTAGGAGGAGCCCAAGGTCTCATGGGCTGTCCTGGAAGACGCTTGGAGAAATATTCTTAACATTTAAATTATTTGTGTCACAATAGTTTCCCCCTATTCGGGTTCTCAATGGACGTGTAGTGCAGCCCACATATTGTAGGTTGCATAACGTACAATTGATAAAATAAACTACAAAACGTGTGCCACAGTTGGCATATCGTTGTACAGTAAACTCTTCACCTGTAGCAACAAAAGTTTTGCCTACCACACTCAAGTGACAGTACCTTGAAGCTGCAAGGATATTTCCCAGGGTAGGATAGCCAGGTAGGCTGGTATTGTTTTGATGAGAAAGCACTAGGTGATAAAGTATTTCCTAATGTGGATGCTCGTCGACTGGAAAAAAACAGCAGCCTGCTCGCATTATCCTATTTAAACCTTTGACTGTGTAGAATATAGGCAGATTTCTTTTATTTATCTTAACTATTTTATGATATTCTTGAGAGAATGTTGTTACAAAAGTAATGGGATTGCCTTTTGCTCTATTTCTGAAGTTATAAGGTTTATCTTTATTTTCTTAAAGTGGTTGTAAACCCTAGAAAGAAAAAAAGAAAACCTGCAAGGCAAAGGCATAATGAGCTAGTATGCATTGCATACTAGCTCATTATGAAATAAATACTTACCTTAGAACAAAGCTGTTGTAGCGGTCCCCGTACACCGCTGTGACGGGTGACATGTCTCCGGAATGATACTTTCGGGTTCGCAGGCTCCAGCGGGTGTTATTGGCCGGAGCCGCGATGACGTCGGTAACAGCACAGCAGCTGAAGAAACAGCACGTACGAGCCATTTCTTCAGTGCGCATGTGCCAATGATGTCGGCACATGCGTATACAGTGAATATCTCCTGAACTGTGCATAAGCTATACTAAGGTTTACCTGTAGGCAAACGTGGTTGTAAAGGGTTTAAAATCACTTTAATATATCCAGGAAAATCAAGCAAGGTTGCAAGGTTTTTTTTTTACTTTCTATTGCTATTCTTTGAGAGCTTTACTGAGATCTAAGGTTTACCATATTAAAGTGGATGTAAAGCCCTAAGGTTTTTTTTAAGTTAAAAAACTTTCTGTGCTGAACATGTCCTCCCTCGCCCTTCTTATGCTTACCTGAGCCCGATCCCAGTCCTCCCTCGCCCTTCTTATGCTTACCTGAGCCCGATCCCAATCCATCGATGTGCATGAATGTAATGGCTCTCCCGGCTCTGTCCCTCCTCACTGCACAGATTTATAGCTGCCAGAGCTTTAAATGTTTATTTTCAATGATGTAAGGTTGGCTCAAAGGCAGGAAAAAAACAGTTCAGAAGCATCTGAAGCAGCCTTTCAACCTAGGCTGAAGGAATCTGCCAGGCCCAGGAAGTTGTAATATCTGCTAAATCTAAAATGGATTAAAAACAAATAGCCACGAAGCAGCTGATCATCTGGGATCTACAGTTAGGTAGTCTAGGTAGACACATTTTGATCTCCTTAGTAAAAATGTTCTGTCCTACCCCAGAAGATCTCTTCTGTTGTTCTGCTGGGCCACTCATTTTTGCACCTCCTACTATTCTACGGTGATACCCAATACCTATTCGCCAGTGTGACATTTATGCTTAGTAAGAGAATTTGGAACAAAAGATGCATCCAGCTGTCCTTCATGTTACTGCTGCTAAAATCATTCTCATAATGGTTTTCAAGCGGCCTGAAGTGAAAGACAATTAGAAAACTAATAAATGAAGATGTCTTTTGGGAACTACACCACGAAAACAGTTGTCAGAGAACTTGCACCTGCTGTAAGAGATAACTTCAGCAGCAAGTGAAATATACTTCCAGACGGAAGATACTTCAAAGTGGAACTGATATACACGATTTGCATTTAAATTTGTCATTTAACATAAGCACAATGCCATTTTAGAAGAATTCTGGGGGGGATTTAATGGGAACAATATCTCTCTCATGGTTGTACAAATGTTGAAGAATGTAGACAGTTAGGGCCTGTATGCCGCTATTCCTCATCAGCTTGCCAAGAGTAGGCATGTTTAAATCAGCAAAAGAACTTGACCTGCTTCCATGAACTAACATTGCTGAATGCACATGTGATGGTGATGATGCAATAATTGGGCTTGAGAGACAGGCACAGAAACGCTGTGAAAGTTTCACAATGATCTCAGAGTAAGGCAGACAGGAACTAGAAGACGAAATAAAGAAATTAAAACGGGAACAACAGGAACAATCATATAAAATAGAAGAGCAAGAAAATAGAGATAAAAAGAAAAACTTGAGAATACGTGGGTTACCGGAAACAGAACAAGCAGAAAATCTAATAGAAAAAATGAACAATCTCTTCAACCAAATCTTGGGAAAGGAAACAACTAACACAATAGGAATAGAAAGTGTCTCTCGAGTAAAAAAACCTCAAAGGTTCGCAAGGGAAACACCTAGAGATGTAATAGTACGCTTCGAAAAATGGGAAGAAAAAAAACAGATCTGGATAAACCTAAAGAGGAAAACACAAATAGAGTTTGCGGGAGGTAAATTACAAATATTTCAAGACTTATCTCAAGAAACGTTGAAAAGACGACGGATACTAAAGCCATTATTAGAAATCCTCCGGGAACAAGAAATTCAATACAACTGGGGTTTTCCAGCATGTCTAATAGCAAGGAAAAACGGAATAAGTGCGAGGCTAAGACATGTGGAGGAGATTCCGGACTTTTGCAACAAACTAGAAATCCCCTCCCCAGAACTGGAAAAATACGCAAATAGTCAGGAGCGAATAACGGCAAGAGATGACCTACAGTGGCAAGTAAATTCAAGGATCAGACATCAAGATGTGGACTCTCGAGGAAATTAATATCTGAGAAAATACCACACAACGGTGCAAGGGGCCTTAGAGTGGAAAGGGGGGGGGGGCTGGGGTTGACGGGATGGGAAAAAAGGAAAGTGAAAGGATTGGTAAAACACAACAAAAATGCAGGGAGAGGGAGACAGGGACGCACGGAGTGGACAGGGGGTCGCCCTATTAGTGCTTAGGCAGGGGGGGAATAGGGTGTCTTACAGAGCTCCGCCTCACAATAAATAGAGCAGAGGGGGCAGAGCGTGCCCCACAAAACAAAGTAAAACGCTCTCAGCTCTAGAGAATATGGGGGTAAAAAACCCATATCAAAAAAAAGGGAGGGGGGGGTGGGAGGGGGGAGGGGAGGGGAAGGGAGGGTGGGAAGGTCTGATCCATATGAGTGGTTACAGAGGCGCACCTATTCTGAGATAAGGGAAGGAAAAAGGGAAAAGGAAAAAAAAGGAACAAGAATGGAAAGGGTAAACAGTATAAAAATATCTTCCTATAATGTCCGAGGTCTAAATTCCCCGGGGAAGAGAAACATCATTTTACGAGAACTAGAAAAAAGTAATGCAGAAATAATTTTCCTACAGGAGACACACATATCCCAAAACTCAAATACCAAAATATATTCAAGAAATATACCAACATGGTATCAAGGAGACTCGCCAATAAGAAGGGCTAAAGGAGTAGCCATCGGTATAGGGAAAAACGTACGTTTTCTAATAGATCAAAGAAAAACAGACCCGGAGGGCCGATATCTTTTTATCACAGGAACTATACAGGGAGTAAAATATACATTGGCCAACGTCTACTGCCCTAACAAGAACCCTAAAAAATACTTGATCGATATAATAAAAATACTAATGGATTTCAAACAAGGAAAATTAATACTAGCTGGAGACTTCAACTTCAGCATGGACAATAAAATGGACAGTACCTCAATAGTAAGGGACAGAGAAGTAAAACAACTAAAGAAATTAAGAAGAATACTATATGAACAGCAACTAATAGACCCGTGGAGAATCCAGCACCCCAGTACAAAGGATTATACATACTATTCATCAGTACACAAAAGTTACTCCAGATTGGACTATATCATGGTCGAACATAGAAATCTAGAAGAAATAGAAGAAACAAAAATAGGGATAATAACTGCTTCAGATCATAGCCCAGTAACGCTGAGAATGAAAATAGAAGGAGAAGTACACGAAAGGGGGCCATGGAGAATTAATGAAAATCTGTTAGAAGACCCCGAGACCGAAAAAAGTATCACAGAAGAAATTAAAAGATACTTCGAGGAAAACGACACACCAGAGGTACCGAAAGCAACAATATGGGAGGCGCACAAATCCGTTATTAGGGGCAAATTAATAGCCATAGGGGCAAAAAAAAAACAAGAAAGGAAAAAAAATATGCAGCAATTGATTAAGGAAATCTATGAATTGGAACGAAAACACAAAAACCAAATAAATAATAAAATTTTTGGCCTATTATCACAAAAGCGAGAGCAATTAAAAGACTGGATGGAACAAGAAGAAAGGAAGGAGTATAACAGAGTAGTACAAGAAAAATTCAAATGGGGTAACAAATCAGGAAAATATCTAGCAAATTTGGTAAAAAAAAAAGAAATCTTTGAATTATATTGAGAAGATTAAAAACGAAAAGGGAGAAGTGGTAAATAAAACTACGGATATAGCGATAACATTTCAAAAGTACTTCAGTTCTCTATATGCAATAAAAGGACAGGAAAGTTGGAAAGAAGCGAATACAAGAACAAAGAAGATACAAGAATATCTAATAAAAGCAAACCTACCAAAAATAAAAATAGACCAATTGGAAGAACTGGAAAAAAATATCACGCAAGAAGAGTTAAAACTGGCATTAAAGGAAACCCCCGTAGGAAAAAGTCCAGGACCAGACGGGTTTACGGTCAAATATTATAAAAAATTTGAAGAATACTTGATACCAAAATTAGCAGAATACCTGAATTCCATAGGTGAAGAAGAAGAAATAAGAAGTGAATCATTACTAGCACATATCACAATAATACCAAAAGATGGAAAAGACAAAGTAAACTGCTCAAGCTACAGGCCAATAGCCCTACTGAACGCCGATACGAAGTTGTACTCCAAGATCCTTGCCACCAGGATGAAAAAATTAATCCCACAGTGGATCAACCCGGACCAGACAGGTTTTGTCCCGGGGAGAGAAGGGAGGGACAACAGCCTAAAATCAATACTGATGTTGCATAAGAAGGTGCAGAAGGAGACCCCAGTTCTATTCCTGTCATTGGATGCTGAAAAAGCATTTGACAGGGTAGACTGGGGTTTCATGATGGATACATTACGGCACTTGGGTATTAGGACAAAAATGATGAAATGGATAACAAACTTGTATAACGGCCCGACAGCAGTCGTAAAAGTAAATGGTAGACTTTCTCCAAGAATTGAGATGCAGAACGGAACACGGCAAGGCTGCCCATTGTCTCCACTACTATACGTACTGGCCTTAGAACCACTATTAGCAACACTCCGAAATAACAAAGAGGTGGAAGGAGCGAGAGTAGGAGGAAAAGAGCATAAGATCGCAGCCTATGCGGACGACATCTTGATGTACGTCTCCAACCCAAGAGTGTCACTCCCAAATATACTGAAAGAAATAAAAAAATATGGAGAATTGTCAAACTTTAAAATTAACCCAATGAAAACGGAAATATTAAATATAGGATTAGAGAAAAAGGAAGCCCAGTTTTTACAAAAGGAATTCCCATTTACCTGGGTAAAAGAACTGAACTACCTTGGAATAAAAATAACTTCCAGAGTTGAAAAGATCTACCAGGCAAACTTTATTCCACTGATCAATGAGGTCAAAGAAGAAATGAAAAAGTTAAGAATACAGCCACTTTCATGGATAGGAAGAATAAATATGTTTAAGATGATGATATTACCTAAAATAAATTACAGATTACAGATGCTACCAGTTAAAATCCCCCAGAGCTTTTTTAAAATAATTAAAACAATGTTGATAAAATACATATGGTTTAACAAAAAACCAAGAATTAAATACACGCTGATTACAAGGAAAAGGGAGCATGGAGGCCTGGCCGCTCCAGATATAAGCAGGTACTATAAAGCCATAGTATTAACACGAATGTTAGAGTGGACAAACGAGAAAAGTGAAAAAAAATGGGTTGAAATGGAAAACATAATAAGCGGAGTCACACTGCATAAGATTATTTGGATACCACCGAAATACAGAACACTGGACACAGATACACATGAAATAACAAAAAATGTTTTAAAAATTTGGGACACCACTCACCTAAAGAATGAATGGAAATACAATTCACCACTGTTAGCACTCACAGGATCGAACTTTTTCACCCCCGGGAAGGAAATATTTGGAACTCAAGGTATAGGTAATCCACAATTAAAAGATATCACCAGAAATGGCAATATAAGAACACGAGCAGACTTAGAGGAAATGAACGGATGGAAGATGAATGAATGGAACTACAATCAATTAAGGCACTTAGTAAGCACAATTCCACACCCACTGAGAGATGTAACGAAACTAACCGCACTGGAAAAGCTATGTAGTAAGGAAATACCATTAAAAAACGGAACATCAAAAATTTACAATATACTGACAGACTTGGAAGCACAAGAAAGACCAGAATACATAAAACAATGGGAAAAAGAGCTGAACTTAAAAATAGATAACCAAAAAGTGGAAAAAATGATTGAAATGGGATATAATAAGGCCTGGGATATGAAGACTATCGAAATGAACTATAAATTAGTATCAAGATGGTATATGACCCCAGTAAGAATACATAAATTTCAACAGGACAAAACACCCTTGTGTTGGAGAAAATGTGGCCAATCAGCAACGATCATACACATATGGTGGGAATGCCCAATAATAACGGAATACTGGAAGGAAGTGTTAAAGATCATAAAGGAAATAACTGGAGAAGAAATAGAACAAAATATCTGGACTTGTCTTTTCCATATACATAACAAACCTAAGAAACAATACATGAAATCAATAGTGCCTAACCTTTTGAATGCGGCCAAGGCATTGATTCCTAAGAATTGGTTAAAATGCGGAAAACCAGAGATAAGAAATTGGCTAGAGGAAATAGAATATTACTATAAAATGGAAGGAGGAAAGAAAAGGGATAATAGTAGATGGGAAAGTTGGAAAAAATACAAAGCCTCAGACATTTATTTAGATAAGATGAAAGAAAGAATAGGTGCAGAGCCTAGTGGATAAATGAATAACATAAAAGAATGGATCAGACACAGGAGGGGTACAGGGGGAAGGGGGGAGGGGAGGAGGGGGGGGGACAAAAAGGAAATTATATAATAGTGGGCTTACAGATATGGGAGGCGCTTCGTTGTTGGCTTTTAAAAATAATAAATAATACCCTTGAAGGGAATAAATAATAAAGAAGTGACGGAAACAATCCACAATGATGTGAAAAATGAGAAGAGATAAAGTTTGACACATAAAGTTGAAATAATGTCTCTCAGAAAAATTTCGCTGAAGTGGAAAAAAAAAAAAAATAAAAAAAATAAAAAAGAGTAAGGCAGACAGAAAAAGAAATGTTATGGCTTTAGTTACATAGCTGGTGAGGTTGAAAAAGACAAAAGTCCATCCAGTTGAACCTGTGTGTGTGCGTTTATGTTAATAGTATATTCATAGGCGTGCGCACAGGGTGTGCCGGGTGTGCCTGGGTACACCCTAATCCGGGGCTCGACAACCTGTCAATCATGATTACCAGTCAATCACGGGCAGGTGACGGGTAGACCGTGAATCCTCCTTGCCGACCCCCAGAAAAAAAAAGTATCGTAATAAATAATTAAAAAATAAAATAATAAATATAAAAAAAACTACAGACATCATCCACTGCCCTACTGACACCAATCTCTGTTCAATTGACAACATTCAATGCTCTACTGACACGTCCACAGCTCTACTGACTGATACCATCCAATGCCCGTATACACCATATACATACACACACATGCGCATATGTGTTTGAGCTTTGGGGTGCACACCCTATTACAATGGGCTGCGCACACCTATAAGTATATTGTATACCCCAGTATGTTGTGGTCGTTAAAGGTACCCATCGAATAGTTTTTTTCAATAGTTATTGTGCATATTAGCAGCTCCCCAAATCAAACAAGGAGGCAAAATCATTTATAGGTTACATTTGGACACAAATAGTTGTCCAGTCAATAACTACAATCTGCTGATTTAAAAAAAAAGGAGCTTTAACATTGCTCATCATTGATTCTCAATGCAGAAAAAGTAAATAAATAAGAAATCATAAAAATGCAGCCTCAGCAGACACTAAAGGTCTGGGCTCTATGCAGGATGTGTTTCCTATCAATAGTTATTATGAGGCATTCGTACAGGGTACACACTAGGGAGGTTGCGGAGAGGCGGCTAATCTCCGTTAATCCTACAGCTGCCATAGCCAGGGCTTTAAAGACTGTGGGAAATTGCAGCACATATTTCACAGATTCAAGGACCCTCACTGGAAATCATTACTCTTGACAATCATGAGGAAGACCCCCTTGGTTCATAGCTGAAGGCACACAGCAGCAGTTCCTCTGTGTCAATGTCTCCATGCTATATAGCCAAACACTAAAATGCTAACAAGTTCATATCGCTAGGATTTTTAACATAGGAGTGTACACAGGTCAGCTATACACATCATACAGGTTTTAACAAGTACATTCTACATCTTCATATACCTCTGTTACTTAGAAGAAATATTTTAAAATGAGTGCTAAATGGGAGGAACTACCTTTACTGTAAGTAAATGATCGGTACCAGTCATTTAAAAAATGAACATTGCATACCCAGTGTTCACTCAAATGTTATTATTCTAGAAAGCTAGGTGCAGCAAAGTGAAGAAACACATTTCTTAATGAAACAAGCTGTATATAGTCTGGTTGAATCTAGCCACTAACTGGCTGAAAACTTTCCTTGATTTTTCATTCGAGGGATATCAGGCGGGAGGTGGCTGACAAGGCCACCCACTTAGCAAATTTCGGTCCAGCTCAGCGTACAGCGTATATAGCTAGCTTAAACATAAGAGACTCAAGCTTTGTATTTTCCTCAAACATAAAAGAAAAACTAAAACTAAAAGGGTGCACAGAAGTAATCAATGAAAAGCTATACAGCAATAATGATAACCTTTTAAACAATGAAAAGGTTTAAAAACGGATTAGATGGATGTAGAAGTAAACTAGAGAATCTTTAGAAAATAAGATTAGGGTATAGACCATAGAGGACTTATCTGGTATTCATTAAATAGATTCCTAGATTGCCTGTGCATGCAAATTCTGATTTTGGATCCATTTTTTACCCTATTTTGATATCCAGATTGATCGAGTCTAATACAATGATTAAAGATGGGTACAGGCAGTTCAATTACCTGCAATTGTTGTATTTGGTTGAAAATTCATAGAAAGCGTTCACACTTGCCACAAAATTAGCAATGTATAGCCATTTCCCACCAACAATTGGCTGTACTCGTACAATTTAGGCTTATACCCCTCACAACTTACAGGACTTAAAGTGATTGTAACGTTACTATGTGACTTTACATGCATCTTCCTCTGGTATTCTGCCATTAACAACAGTGCATTTGTTTTTTTTTGGTTTTTTTTAAATACCTTTTCTCATACCGCAGCTGTGTATTCACGTGATCCCCTGTGTTACCCGGCACCGATTCATGGAGAGAAGCGGGAGGAGCCGAGATTCCCGTCAGCCGGCCAGCACAGGGGGATCTCGGCTCCTCCCGCTTCTCTCCATAGACTGGGGCCAGCCAGCACAGGGGGATCTCGGCCCCTCCCGCTTCTCTCCATTGACTGGGGCCAGCCAGCACAGGGGGATCTCGGCCCCTCCCACATCTCTCCATAGACTGGGGCCAGCCAGCACAGGGGGATCTCGGCCCCTCCCGCATCTCTCCATAGACTGGGGCCAGCCAGCACAGGGGGATCTCGGCCCCTCCCGCATCTCTCCATAGACTGGGGCCAGCCAGTACAGGGGTTCACGTGACCACACAGCAGCGGTGTGGCAAAAGGTATTAAGCCCTTTCATTTAAAAAAAAAAACAAATACACAGTAGTTAATGGCAGGATAATCAGGAGGGGGTACATGTATATTTGCTGCATTCTGCCACTGAATAGCGGCAGAAGTGGTGGGGAAGAGAGCCACTCTCATGCTGGGATGGAGGGAGGGGGAGAGGTGAGAGACTGTCAGAGCAGAGCATGATGATGGAGGCACGTAAACTGACAATGGTAAATCACATGGATCTGCAGCCATGATTACCGTGGTCAGAACAGACGGGGACACAGGAACTGGCAAGATCAACCAGGTATTTATAAGATAGGAATGTAAAAATTACATAGAACAAGAACTGTACTATAAAGCATGCCTTAAAGAAACAGAATCTTAGTTTTTGTGTTTTAAAGGATCTGCTACTGATGGCTTGGTGCAAGATAACACAGAATACCTTCAGAGGTCTAGAGGCTTCCATGCTTCAATGGGTCAGGATTGTTTTGCCGGCAAAAGGGGGACCTGCTTAATATTAGGTGGGTGGTAATAAGTTATGCCTGATTGGTGTAGAGAAAAATTTGCTTTAAGCAAAAAAAAAAAAAAAAAAAAAAAAAAAAAAAAAAAAAGGAGCAGTGCAACTTACTAAATCCAGACCAGCGTATGCAGGATTCTAATCGGTTTCTAAGGGTACTGGCACCCTGCACTTAGCACTTTCTCCCATACAATATTTTAATGAATACGCCCAATTAAGTGCTCTTTTTGAGACCAAGAAAGAGGTATCAAAATGAGCTAACATGTTTTTTATGCCAGAGCCCTCAACATCAGAGAACCATTTTGTACCTCCAGCATCCAACAGCGGCTTTAGCAAATCCAAAACCCTCAGCCGTTCAGGCGCTCTGTAGGGAGGGAAAATATAAAGGAGTTTGCTGCTTTTTTAGCTCAGTGGAGGAAAGATCATGTCCTGGGTCTCTCACTTAGATGGCACTGAAATAATTTCCACTTCAAAACATGATCCTGTCTCCCTGCTTACTTTCATCTGCTACAGCAAGGATTTGTTAGAGCTGTCATGGCAGGAGACTGGAAGGGGGGTTACAGAGGAAAAAATAAAAGAGACAATTCACCTACAGCCCTGTTCTATGGAACACACCTCTGCAATGGCTTTTATCAAATTGACCTTATACCTAAAAAAAAAAAAAAAAAAAAAAAAAAAAAATACTGGTTTAAACAAAACTTTTCTGCCATTTTTAATGGAAGAGCTGTTTATATGCCTCAACATAGCCAATACAAATATTAATCTCCATTTCCAAAGCTGGGAGAGTTGATCTTCTACACCCCACACCAATAAATATTTTGCTTACGTCTTCCTTTCATTAAAATCAATGTAAGTCAGTGGGGACCATGCTGCCAAGCATTGGTAGCAATAAAATGCCGAGGAGAAGTGGAAATGACCAACTTCTGTGGGATCTTAATCAAGAGATGCATGAATAATTCACCTACAATGCTCTTGGGTACCCAGGGACCATATGATTTTTTTTATATATACTTAAAAATTACATGTTGCATAGTAAAATATTGTACTCACATTTTGGGGAAGAGTACCATCATCCCTGCTACATACTTTCAGAATATTGCATCCAACAAATAAATCCTGGTACCATAAAAAGTCTAGAATTCAAAACTATTAAAACATATAGAATTTTATTCAATAAGGTTTAAAACCGTTTATGTGAATATACAGACCAATGCACATTACAAACAGTAAATTAAACTAGCTGATGGGAGGAAGGAATCCAATGGGAGACCTAGTTATTGGACACAGTGTCCAGTACCACATCCTTGGTTAAATTATATATACAGAGAAAAACCTAAAGAGGCCTTTAAAGGTACCACGTGTTTGTATAAAAGGTCAACGTTTTATTCTACAAATATTAAAAAAAATATATGATGTTTAAGAAGACAACCATATTGCATGTAAACATTGCAAGTACATGAGATACTACTATATATCATCACTCATCATCCCTGTCACACTTGGCCAATGGAATGCTTGCTGTAACTTTGACGCATTTCACGGGTCAATGCCCGCTTCATCAGGAAGAGAACAGTCAAGCTCTGTACTTTGCATATAAAACAATCATGAACAGAGTGATACACACAACCACCAATTGTAAGCTTTCTGGAACAGATAGGTCAGCTCCTCTAAAGTTAGGATTAATATTTTATAATGTTTAGGAATACTTAAAGAGGAGTTCCAGTCAAAAAAAAAAAAAATTAAAAGTCAGCAGCTACAAATACTGCAGCTGCTGACTTTTAATTGGACACTTACCTGTCCCTGGGTCCAGCGATGCGGGGGATCGAAGCCCCGCTCGTCTCCCCCTCCATTCGGCGGCGCCGGAATTGCAACTGTGGGCGCCGGGCTGTGGCTTCTCAGCCTGGCACCCACTGCGCATGCGCGAGCGGCGCCGAGATTGGCCGCTCAGTCACCTGGGACCTGTAATGGGTCCCAGATGATTGACAGGAGGGAGGGAGCAGACCTGAGCCCTTCCTGTGCCGAGGAGGAAGTGATGTCACCAGCCCAGGCACTGGAAGAGGCAGACTACGAGGGACCCCCTAGCAACAGGCATTTAGAGGTGAGTAAAAAAAAATATCCAAATTTTTTTTGTATTTTTTTTTTAGGATTTTTCATGTAGTTTTTTTTTTTTGGGTGGAACCCCACTTTAAGTGCCATCCTGTTACTTGCAGAGTCTCTCTGTCCCAGCGAGGAGGTAGTGAAGGGGAGGCCGAGTCTCCCTCACGATGGCTGTGGCAGCTGATACAAACCGTAAATAAACTTTCACCTACAGGGATAGTATCTGTCACACCATGAAAAGTACAAGGAAATCCAATTGAATAATTATACAGAATCAGTATTGCTAGGATATTCCTCCCAAATACGGGAATTGATAACAAACAGCTGTTCACCAACCACTTACGATGACACTCCTGTTCAAACATACCTCATAAGGCTATTCCTTATTGTTCTTCACCCAGATTCCCTGAGACCATCCATGTTCAAAACCCAACTCTATTATGACCGTCATCTCATGGATTTTTAGATACGAATGGTACAATTTCACTGGAGCGGTAGTAAAGAGAAAGTAACCAACGATGCTAGGTAGCAAGTGCAAATAACATGGTTTCTGACATGGAGTGAGACAAATACCTTTTCTGAACTACATGCAATATACATGTCATATTAGGTTCTTTTTAAAGCAAAACTGTGCTTCATCTAGACTAAGCAAAACACCAGATTCACAGACACTAGCAGTTAAAACTGCCCATTGCTCCCCTGCCACCACAATCTTAGATAAGCCTTTTTTAACCAGGGTGCCATGGCACCCTAATGTGCCTTTTGGGTTTTCAAGGGTGCCTTGGTAAAATGCCTAAAAATTGCTCTATATTGCCCTAAAACGGTCAACAAGCTGGAACAAGCATGCCTTTTTTGTTGCACAAATCCACAGATTTTTATTTGTACAGCAATACAACCCAAGGAACCCTGCAGGCCAGCTGCGGGAATCTTTACAACCTATGACATCATTAGCTTGATGTAGATGTTCCTGAGGGTCCTTTTTTACCCCTACCCTGCCCCTCCTCATTAGCACTGGGATCATGTTAGCTGAGTACATCACCTTTAATGTTTGGTGTCCTACATGTGTAGATGCCGCTGTGTATGTAAAACGATTTGTTTAGTTTTTACATTTTAGAATGGGGTGCCTCGTGATTGTGCAGAAATTTCAAAGGGTGTCTTGACTGCAAAAAGGTTGTGAAACACTGTGTTGGATCTTCGCAGAAAAAAAAACAGGTCAAAAATTTTCAGAAAAAATGCCAGCCCCTATATACTATTTTGCTAAAAGTTTGTGGAGACCTGACCATCACTACAGTAAGTGATCAAAAATATGTGGGCACTCTTTAAAATTATTGCGTCTGGGTGTTTAATAGTGAAGGGCTACAGAAAAGTTAATGCTATAGGATACAGAGACATTTTCAACAACTGTATCCTTCCAACTCGGTGGCAACAGTTTGAAGAAGACCTTTTTTTGTTCCAGCAAGTCTGTGCCCTTGTACTCAAAGCCATCTCCATAAAGACATGTTCTTATGAGTTTAGCGTGGAGGAACATAAAGAGTAGCTCCAGGCTCCTTCACAAAAAAATAAAAGTCAGCAGCTAAAAATACTGTAGCTACTGACTTTTAATATAAATTACCTGTCCAGGGATTCCGCAATGTCCGCACCCAAGGCGGTTCTTCAATCGTCTTCGAGTGCAGGCACCGGCATATCTAGGGAAAGGGAAACAGGAAGTGAAACCTTGCAGCTTCACAGCCTGTTTCCTACTGCAAATGCATGAGTTGCGCTGCTCCTTGTGAATGGTTCCGTAGTACTCTGGGACCTGTGATGTGTCCCAGAAGACTGCGGGTGATCTGAGCTGGAAGTGGGAGCAGGTACCCGTCAAAACCAGGTACGAACCCCCCCACCAAAAAAAAGCACCAAATGTGGTAGTGGAGGGGGGGGGGTGCAAACAAGCTGAGTTTACCCTTTTGGGTGGAGCTCCACTTTAAGTGATCTATACAGAGAAAGAAAAGAGAGGGGCGCACCGGCCATGTGCATTATCTTTTGTAAAACATTTATTGAATAAAATGATAAAAAATTACTCACAAGCAGTTGTAAAATCAGGTGCCATAAAACTCGAGCAACAACAAGCAGCAAGTGGTTGTAATGATGAGCGAAGCCTTCCAAAGGTCTTAGAGGAACATACAGGCTTCACTACTAGCTGACGCGTTTCGAAGGGCACGTCCCTTCTTCATCAGAGCTCAGCAGTGAACCCTCCTTCAATTGTCCCTGTATATATAGTGTATGTGTATAGTGTATGTGTATAGTGTATTTCTTTGTCTGCTAGGATTCCCCATCCTTGAGGGCAGCAAGGCCTGTGTCGTTCTTCCATCTATCTGGTTGACCACTTGTGCGCAGGAGTCATTTTCTCTTTTCTGTATCGGTTGATCTATACAGAGCCCTGACCTCAACCATGCTGAACACCTATGGGATGAAATGGAATACCAAGTACAAGCCAGATCTTCTTGTCCACTTTTAGCTGAATGGGCACAAATTCCCACAGACACGCATGAAATCTTGTGGAAATTGTTTCCAGAATAATGGAAGCGGTTATAGCTATAGCATGGGGGAAAGGGAGTGACCTCTAGATTACTGCCCATGGTTTTGGAATGGGATATTCAACAAATTTGTGGCCATGTAGTCTATTTCTTTCAGTACAGGATCTATTTAATTTGTGAAATATATTCTAAACACATGATAATGAAACTGCCTAAATGCTACGCTTACTGTATAAGAAGCTGGCAGATATTCAGCATTCTTTGTGGACTAAAAACCAGTAAAAGCAGAGACTGAAGCTAACAAATTCTACTTGCACTACATGATTAAAAGCCTGCTGAACTTAATCTTTACCCCCCTTATAATTTCTATTTCAGTAACAAACCCCTTCTCTGCTGGAATAGACTTGAAATGTATCTCAGATAATATTATTAAAAGTAGAAAATAACTAGGATGGAGCAGACCCAGCTACCTCAAAGGACACAGAGATGGGAAGAAACGCAGAACACTGACTCAGGAAGACAGGTCTGGAAACACAGATCTAACGGAATCTTGGAGCTGTGCAGACAGCGACACAAGATTAGCCAAGTTACAGTTTATTTAAATTCTGTATCAAGGGATTTTAGTAACCTGCAACGACCCTGGGATGTGAGCGAGATATAAAACCTATTCGGTTAGAAATGAATATGGTGTAGTGATTACAATACAGCAGTTAGAGATGAATAATGTGTACTGACTTGGCTTGTGGATAATGCATTTTTTTCCCCAAGAACTTTAGGTATTAAAGTGAACCTGCCCTTGGCAGGCCTAGGGTGTACACAAAGCCTGCATTTCTGCCCAATTCCAAATTAGATCCTGCACAGAACTGACAAGAGGCAAGATGGACCTCAGAAGTAGGGAAAAATGGGTTACATTAATTTATTCTCTATGTAAAAGGGGATGATGATCACCATTTATGTGCAAATAAACAATCCATATAGTGAACCTGATGCAAAGTTATTCACTTTAAGGTCTAGAAGAAAAGAAGTTTGATTCCACATATAGAAAGGCTTCTATGCAGTAAGATCAGTGAAGATGTGGAATAGATGACCTCAGAAAGTTCTAGCCTGCTCAGTAGATTATTTTCTAAAATTTGGATGCGCTCCTAAAAATCACAGATTGTTACTAGATATTAACCATAAGTAATAACATCAGATATTGTTGATCCAGGGAATATCCAACCACCTTAGGGGATCAGGAAGGATGTTTGCTCCTGTTGGAAGAATTTGGATCACGCCTGAGGGGGTTATTTTTTGCCTTCCTTTGGATGAACTGTAGGTACAGGGTTCTGTATATGGAGGTTTAAATGCAAAATGCAAAAAAAAAAAAAAAGAAAGAAAAAAGAAAAAAAGTAACAAATGCCACTATGATGTGAGTAACGGGTCGGGAAAGTATTGAACTTATGCCCCCGAAAATGGACACTGATGTGGCAAAAAAAAAAAAAAAAAAAATACAAATTTATTTTTTTATTTTTCTATTGGTTGAACTTGATGAACTTGTGTCTTTTTTTCAACCTATGTAATTCTCCTCATGACAAGCACACCCCTTCCATTGTTTTATCGAATACCAGAACTTAAGTGGGGCAGTCATTAGACAGTAGGTCTAATGTTCCTGTGTTTGTATCGCCCCCTTACCCCCCTTTAGATTTACCCCAGTCCTATCTTGATCCAGTGCTGTGCTATACAGCAGCTCTCTCCTCTCTCTCTGCTAACAGAGGCAACAACATGAGCCATTGGCTCCTGTCAACCAAATCCTGTGAGCAGACAGAAGGGGGGTGGGGCTGAGCCACATTGTGTGTGTCAATAGACGCACACAGCCTGGCTCGGGATCAAGCCCACAGTTGTGCCCCCATAGCAAGCCGCTTTCTATAGGGGCACACTAAAAAGGAGGGGAGCCAAGAGCACTGGCAGGGGACCGAAGAAAGAGAAGATTCAGGGCTGCTCTGTCCAAAACCATTGCACAGAACAGATAAGTATAACATGTTTGTTATTTAAATCAAAGAAAAATGACCTTGACAAACAGTTTATATACAGGCGGATGAAGCTATATGCAACTCACAATTTTTTCTGTGCAAATTTGAGGATGGCCCCAATTTCTCTTTCTTCTTAAGCCCCATACTGGACTACCCATAGTACTGAGGGAAATCATAAGAACAGAGGGGATGGTCCTGTAATCCTAATGTACTCCATGAAAATTATTTTACTGGCAAGTCAAAAATTCTACTTTCTTAGGCAGACCATACATGATCAATTCTTTTTCCTTCAAAACCACAAATTAAATCGATTCTCCAATCTAAACATTAGGGGTGGATATCAGAATCTCTTCTGCAGAGCGATTGTATTCTGCCAATACACTTATCAGCACTGCTGGTGGCACATCTGTACAACCAGCCTGTGTATAGATGTATCAAAATACACCCGGTTCAGCAGAGACCAGCCAAAATGTGATATATCTATGTGTATAAAGAGGACAGGACAGTTGGAGAGGGTGAATCTCCTTAAGAGGGGCACAGCCAGCAATAAAAGCTGGCAGAGGTTCTAATCCCACTCCACTCTATCCAAAACTAAAAAAGAAAAAAAAGCTTTGCCTTTAGTTACACAAACAATTTTTTCCTAAAGCAGCACAAAGGGACAGTATCTACATTTAATGAGAAGATCCCTTGTGCTGGTGGCTATCCTAGTTTAAATCTGCTGCACTCCCTCCTTCCCCACTAAAACAGAGGTTCAGGAGCTTACAGAAGAAGAAACAACAGAGGGGGGGGGGGGGGGGGGAGGAAAAACAGGTAAGAAACTATTTCATGAAGCACAGATTGCAGGGCCATTAGAAATAAAAGTCCATGTATTATTTTTGGAGAATAAGGCTATTGTTTGGTGTCACTTTAACTCAACCACTGAAGATTTTCTATAGGAAACATCTAGAAATGCTAATTAAAGTATTAAATCCCCTCTCTAGAATAAAGATATCCCCCCTCCTGACCTCTTCTATCTGATTGCTGTATTAAAAAATAAAATAAACCCTACCCAAATGTCCCTTTTTACTTACCTTAAGCAGCAGTCTTCTCCCCTTTAGTTTACTTCCTGCTTGGAGTCCTTCTTTGGATGTCCACATCACTACCTACATGATGTGGACACTTTCTATTGTATGGGTGCTGACAGGGTCCCAAGTACCAGCATCATCACACAGTGACAGTAGATGACTAGTGATCTCAGGGCACCGCTGCAGTGCTGGATTAGCACCCCCCCCCCTTCCAAGCACCAGAAGTAATGGGGGCAAGGGACCCTGGGGGGGGGGGGGTGGAATCCGAGATGAGGAAGCAGACTCTGCATCTAAAAATATGGCTCTACACAGACACAGTTTGGAACAAGACATGATATGGCAATATGAGGAAAAGGTTAGCGGCAGAAAACCTAAAGAATCTCTCAGTGGTGGCCTGTCTGTAAGGGGCGCCGCCCCCCTAATCTACATGCAGGGTGCCGGACGCAAGGATTTCAATGGGGGGTTTTTTTTTTTCGAAGCACAGGATTAGAGCTTGAGGCTCTAATTGGCTTCAAAAAAGGGTGGGCTTGGGGCGCAGAGCTATTATTTCGCTATTGTCTTCTGGCTTTTTCTACCGGCTAATCAGGAAGCGGGTCCCAGGACCCAATTGGCCAGGGAGTCTTAGGACTCAGGACTCGTTAGCTTGTCGCCCCCCCCAAAAAAATATTGAGCACCGGCCGCCATTGGGATTACTGCTAACTAGTTCCTTGCCCTCTGCTTTCTCTTTTGGGTACCGCTTCCACTGTACTTGTTTTTACAACTTAAAATGAATTGAGAACACATTATAGCTGTACTGGATGTTTGCAGACTTTATATTTTCCCTGTGATAATTTCATAGTAAGCTTCAGCAAGATTCCATAGAGCAGCAGGCAGGAATCCAGCTGGGAAATACACTTATACGTTGGATAAATACATTAATAAGGAAGCAGCACGTTGCCACATGGTACCAGGCTCCTGCAAACCAGTAACGTGATAAGCAATTTAGAAGAGACATGTACCAACAAATTTACAAGCATTGGCTTGATCACCCAGCAGTGATAATTGGTAAACTAGGCCTGACGATCTGTATGTTTGTAATGAACCCAAGAAAGCAAAACAGCTAAAATCACTTGAAATAACACAACATAGCATGTTGAAAATAAGACCTTGTGGGCAATAACAGTCATTAGCACAAACATGTATGGAAAAAAAAAATCTGCCTAAATCACATCCTGAAAGAGAATATGTCATTTTTAAATCAAGACGAAACTCCAAGGAAACCGATAAATACACAGCTGAGATAAATATATGTCTACAATTCTGTATGGCCAGTCTTGTGATGTGGACATCCATGCCACGCAACACTGGCAAGTCTAAAGTTGTCCATACACTGCTCGAATTTCAGCTGAATTCTGCTGGCATGGCCAAAATTTGAGCAGTGTATCGTCCAACCGGGACTGGTTCATTCAAAGTCAATTGTTCAATCAACTTTGTCGAAGGAGCCTGTCAGAGGATTGTTGGCCAAACAACACATGGCTCCATTCAGATGCAGGCACTGAATTATTAGTTATTCTGATAGACAGCTGGCTGTCAAAATACAATAGCCCAGCGGGGAAGGAGGAGGGGAGGTGCATCATCAACTAAATTGTAGTAAGAACACTACTATAAAATATATTTTTTTTAAATAGTAGCAAATGCATAGCTCACTACTCAAAAAAAGTATCCTCTTTTTTATACTTAATTATGGTTATAAATGCCCAATCCCTAATGTACAGTATACTTGTAACTTAATCTTCATACTTTTTACAGTAACTTATGGTAATTTCCATGGGTAGATCCTTAAATATACTTAGGGCATCTATGGGCTTTATTGTACATTTTCAAGTTGTTAATAGTGTATTTTTTCTTCTTGTAAACCTTAATACATTTCTATGACAAAAATTTTAATAAAAAACAAAAAAACACTTACATTAATTGCCGAGCTTACTTTCAAAAAATGTTCATGCATGCTGTTAAGATTTTAAGTGCGTAAAGAAATTGAAAGGATAATGAACACTAACAAAACTTAGAAAAAGATCCAAAGCTTTATTATTTCTGGTTAAAAACAATTTACACCACTGTACAAAACATTGCACCTCATGCAAACAAATTTTGTCTGTCTGTCTGTCTGAGCCCAGGTTCACATTTGTGCGAACACAGACATCGCATGTGATTGACACCCGCACTGCGCTGCCGATTGCATGCAATTTCTGTGCAATGCGAGTTCAGCCATACAGTTGTATGGCTGAACTTGCGTTGGATTCGCAGGAAAATAGTGCAGGGGATTTTTTTTCCCCCTGCAGTAGAATCGGATTGCATGGGTGTTCTCACCCATGCGATCTAATTTCTGTGCGAGTTCACAGTTCGCACCACGATTTGTGAACCGATCTGTGGGTGTCATTAACATTGTATTGACACCCGCAGCGGTTCGCAGAAGGCAGTGTGAACTGCCTGCGGGAACCGGCGCTGGAATTGCGCTGGTTCCTGCATCTCATATATGTGAACCTAGGCTTAAAGGAGACGTTCACTTTAAAAAATAAAAATAAAATAAATGCACTTTTTTTTTTTTTGAGCCTGTAAAGCATTGCACCAGTCATTAGCACATCAGCATATCAGTTAGTGTATCTGTGTACCCGTACATGGAAGCAGATACACTGACAGGAAGAATCAACAAACTACCACGGCGCTGGTCATTGAGAACTACAAGCCGACAGCCACAAAAGATGTTGGGACTTGAACTTCATTAAAAGCAGAGGTTCACACAAATATTGAACCTCCGCTTTTCAGAACCCTCCCCCCCTCCGGTGTCACATTTGGCACCTTTCAGGGGGGAGGGGGGTGCAGATACCTGTCTAAGACAGGTATTTGCACCCACTTCCGGGCATAGACTCCCACGGGAGTCTACACCATTTCCTGTCCCCCCACGCTGTCTGTGGGGACACACACGGGTCCCAGAGACAGCAGGGACCATTTGGATTGCGCAGCGCGACTTGTGCATGTGCAGTAGGGAACCGGGAAGTGAAGCCGCAAGGCTTCATTTCCTGATTCCCTTACCGAAGATGGTGGCGGCAGCATCCGAGGACCGAGGGACGGTTCAGCCTCGGTTGCCGACATCGCTGGACCCTGGGACAGGTAAGTGTCCTTATTTTAAAAGTCAGCAGCTGCAGTATTTGTAGCTGCTGACTTTTACAAAAAAAAATTTTGTAGGACTCCCACTTTAACACTCAGAGCAGATTTCAAAAAGTGACAGCTAGTACGGGAAACCTCTCCTTGTACTGCTGTCGGGGGGGGGGGGGGGGGTTATCGAGCAGTGGCTGCAGCATTGGGAACATGTTACATGTTCCACCCTAGAAGCGGGTGGAACATATAACATCTTCCCAAAGGTGAACTTATACTTTAAGGTTTGAAACACATCATCCCTGTGGAAAGTAGTTTTATACAGTGGTATATATTGTATACAGCAGGGGAAAAAAAGCTTTGCATTTTACTCCTGTTCTGGGAGGGCTGATCATTCGTAATAAGTTTATTAATGTCCATGTGAAAAAGCACACGGATTGTGCACCCCATGAAAGTCAGCGAGTGAGTAAATCAAGCGTGAACTGCTTGCTTCTTCGCATATATGGTTCAGTAACTAACCTGGTCTAGAAAATACGATTAGGGATTCTGGCCTGCTGCAAGCTTGTTCCAGGTCAGTGGCTCAAAGTACTAAAGCCAGAGACAGCCAGGCAAATAACATTTTTAGACAGCTCATAAACAGCAGCCTACGTATTTCTCTCCGTACCGATTTCCTTCAACTTGTGCCAAACCATAGGCAATCTTTTCTACAAAGCTCTGTAGAGCTGAGGAAATGGCTACAACTCTGGGTGCACTGTCAGGTCTACAAATTGCCGGAGATTAGCAGCAAAGCAGAAAGAGATTCTGGTGTAAGGTTCTCCCCCTCCGCAGGCATGATAACCAGCAAGGTGACTAAAAAGAGAACTGTTCACGGTCAATTGACCATATAGATTTATAGAGATGTCTCTCTCTTTGTTAACTAGAAACAAGTGATGGTACGTTTCACGTCTGCTAATAAAGCAGCATCTTGACAGTGGCAGCCAGCCAGTGGACAATATATAGCACAGAAGAGCTAATGTAGCCTGCCAGAGGCCTGAAATGACAGCACAGGACTTTCACCATACAGTATAATTAAGGGAAGTGATATTAAAGTCCATGAAATTTCAGATGTGGTTGTGCTTAGCTTGTGCAGACAACCCAATCAATAAAAAGAAAGCAAAAAAATATTTTAAGTTATAATGGTCACCATAAATCCATTGTGTGCAGGATGTACTTGGTTCTATTAGTGGCCCTCACATGATAGAACGCCTCTACTCTAAGGCTTGATTCACACCTATGGCATTTTTAGTGCTTTTTGCATTTTACCGATTTGCTCTACAGAACGTGTTCCATAGGAAACCATGTTAAATGGGCTGTAGTGCAAATCTGCAAAATGCAAAAAGCACTAAAAATGCATAGGTGTGAATCAAGCCTAAGGCTCCATGCACACTGGCTTAAAAAACGTTGCTACTACGGGAGTTTTGTGTTCTGTCTGTAGAAGCAGCTCAATGTTATCCTATTTGTCCATGCACATTAGGATGTTAAGAGGCATATTTTAAGTGTTACCAACATGGCCTCCGCCACCTTCCTACTGCTGGCGTCCAGCTTCTTTCAAAATATAACATCCAAACAGCATCACAGATGTCAATATACTATATTCATTTATATAGACTCACTTTAATGCTAAAATTACTCTGAAATGTAAGACGTAGCTGGGTGTAGTAAGATGTCCGCTGCCGGTGTTCTGACTGCAGGTGTTCTTTCAGATTAGCAAACCTGGTAGCGTTGAAACGCATGCGCAGCTGATGGTATGCCACTTCCATAACTTAATCCGACGGGTTCTCAGGTGTGTAATGTCGGGAAGGTGATGGAGTACATGCGCAGTACGTTTTTTTGGGTCGGAACATCACTCCCGTTACCTAATCCAGTGTTTCTAAACCTTTTTTCAGTCAAGGCACCCTTTAAAAATTATGGACAGTCTCGAGGCACCCATTCTAAAATGGAAAAAACTATTAATAGTTTTACATAACGCAGCAACATCCAGACATGTAGGACACGCAACGTTAGAGGTGAGATTTATTCTTCCAAAGCAAATACACTTTTGCAAACTGGTACTGACTAGTATGCCAATGTTTTTCTTTTCCCTCAGTTTTTCTACATCACTCAGCTAATGTGACCCCCACACTGATAGCTAGGGGCAGGGGAGGGTCAAACAAGAATGCTATGCAGGTGACTGACATCCTCCCTATCAACTGATTATGCCAATGGTCGTTAGGACACTGGCAGCTAGAAGGCTGTAATGGTGCACAATGAAAACCTGTGGCTTTGTGTAACTAAAAGACAGGCATCATCCACCAGCCGCTTTGTATAAAATTTTTGGGCTATTTAGGCATTTTTCCAAGGCACCTCTGAAGGAACCTCAAGGCACCCTGGTTGAAAAAGCCTGACCTAATCTGACGGTTTGCCGATTCTGATGGAACACTGGCCGACACCTCCTGATGAAGTCACGTGAGCCATGACGTAACGCGAAGGGCGAGCAGAGGCAGACTTGGACCTGAAGGAGGCATTATATTTCGGAAGTAAAGCCCAGGGTTTTGTATTGAAGCATGTTTGCAAGTTTTAAAATGTAAGTGTATTGGACCTGAAGGAGACATTAAGACCACTTTAAGACTGCCCCACAGATATACTGCGGCAGGGTGGCCCTTTCTGTGGAAAATTATGTACCTGTATGTGATTTCGTGCACAGGGTATAAGGAGCGCGCGCCGCCAGAAACCTGCTCCCGCTGTGATTGGACACAGCAGGAATCAATCAGCGGGTCCGGTGGACCCAATGTCTGCCAGGACCCGCCAATCATTCGAGAGGCAGAATGGCGGCTTGCCTATGTAAACAAGGCAGATTGCCATTCTGCCAGAGGGGAAAATAGAGATCTTGTGTTTCTGCTAAGCAGAAATATGGATCTCTGGTTTTCCCCCAGTCAAAGCATCCCCCCCCCACAGTTAAAAGCACCCCCTAGGCACACACTTAACCCTTTCATCACCCCTGTTAACTACTTTCCTGACAGTGCAATTTTTTTTATTTTTTTTAGCACTGATCAATGTGTTAGTGTCACTGGTCCAGAAAAAGTGTCAGTTAGGTGTCCGATCTGTCCACCGCAATCCCGCAAAAAATAGCTGATCACCATCATTACTAGTAAAAATAAATAAAATTTCCATAAAAATATCCCATAGTTTGTAGACGCTATAACTTTTGAGCAAACCAATCAATATACGCTTACTGGGATTTTTTTTTACCAAAAATATGTAACAGAATACATATTGACCTAAATTGATGAAGAAATTCGATTTTTTTACATTTATTTATTGGGTATGTTTTAAAGCCGAAAGTAAAAAATAGTTTGTTTTTATCTCAAAACGGTCAGTTTTTTTTAGAGTGCAAAAAAAAAAAAAAAATGCAGGAGGTGATCAAATACCACCAAAAGAAAGCTCTATTTGTGGGGGGGAAAAAGTACATACATTTTATTTGGGTACAGCGTCACACTACTGCACAATTCAGTTAAAATAACGCAGTGCCGTATTGCAAAAAATGGCCTGGTCAGGAAGGGGGATGAACCTTCCGGGGCTGAAGTGGATAAATAAAATGTTTTTAATTCACAACAATACTGCACCATAAGAGGCTATTTGCTATCTCCCCATATATGAGTGAGGCATGCGGTCAGCATGAATCTGATGGGGTATTAAAAGGTATAATACCCTAAAGCAATGGATCCAGGAAGAGGTAACAATTGAGGGCTCCCTAGAAAGGAGGAGGAGAAGGGGAACACCCCTCTAATCTGGGAGTATAATCATATGTGTGCTATATGACACCTATTTTGAGGTGAGTGTTTTGAGACCACAGAGCACCAGGGTGGCACAAAGTGTATGAAGATTTCAGACACCTATTGGGAGACACGCAATAACAATTAATTATTGGGAGTGCTTTGGCACCATTAGTGTATAGTCTAGCACATCGTATCACATGTATTTGATTCTACTGTAATTTTATGCACAATTGCATCACATGAATTTCACTTTAATGGATTTTATTTTGCACATTTAAATCATTTGAGTGGGACACCAATTATGTACAATTATGAAAATAATTGTACAAATTATTGGTAACCCTAGTGGTTACCTGTTTATTTTGAGCACATATTCAGAGCAGCGCGGCATCCATATTGTTATTTGATGTAGTTTTAAGGCACTTCTTTTCCTGGGGTGACAACACTGCTCAGTGCAGCTGTCACTCTAGGGCAGGAAGTGTGTTAATGGCAGGATTACCAGGTTAAAATAAGAGAAAATGTGAAAAAAGAAAAACTAATGCAGGCACCACATCTGAGGACCGGTAAGCTGCAATACTATCAAATTTTGTTCTTGGGTTTAGATACGCTTTAATCTGTAACCTTGTAGTGAATCTGTCCCACAATCCGTCTTACTGCTCTTGTTTTGCACTGCCTTGCTGCGCAACAAAATTGATAAATATTCCCCAGAGTTCTTGATCTGCTGTCTACCCGGTTGTTGCCACTGGGATTCTGACAGCTCTGAACCTTGAAGCATTCAGAGCAAAGTGCTTTCGGGTAATTTAGCCTAGTGGACACTGGTGAAAAGTGGTTCGTCAATCCCTGCTGCCCTATATAATAAGGCCCTCTCTAAATTGGTCACAGGCTCATAGAGTAGGCAGGCAAACCCATGGACCATGATGGGGAAGAAGACTGTGGGGCTTCCAAACACTCGGCAAAAAAGGCCATGGGAGAACGTGACATTTTATAGGTTCTTGATTGAGTGAAGACCTCTTATAGTTGGGATTGGGGGTCAGCCCTACTAAATACCTTCAGAGATAAAGATTAATTAGCCACAAAGAGGAGTATATTGATTTCAGTCTGTCTGTGAGCAGACTCTGTGACTTATCTTTATAGACGGCCAATAAAAACATCATCACAATGCTGTGCTAATAAGCAGGAAGCATACATGTGAATGTAATGAAGTATATATAACTGCACCCATGTAAATTAATATTTACCAATTACAGTATAGAACAGACTGGTTACAATATCCCTTGGAAAACAAGATTTCTTTAAAATAGTTAACTTTTTATTTTACTTTGACTGAAAAATTAAAATATTTTTTTTAAATTTCAATAGTCCCGGATGTGCAATTTCTTGCTGAACACTAGACAGTGACAATAAGCCGCATATGTGGGACAGAGTCAAGACTTCCACTAAGCCCCAGTGACGCCATATATCACCCCCTCCTTAAAACGACACACAAACGAAGGTAGCAGCAAGCCATGTCATCCTGTGGCCGCCGGAGAGATGACTGCATGCATGACAGGTTAGTGTAAGCTCACTCATCCATTATTAAACATCAGGACTCAGCTTGTTCAAAAAATGCTAAATTGGATTTAACCTCTCTATAGCCAGACATACACTAGATAAACAAAGCCAAGCATCTTTAGTGGAGATTATCAGACTTAGGAGAAAAGAAAAGTTTTGCCTTTGGCAAGAAGACCTAAGATGGCCATACTTGGCACACATTTTGGCCAATTGCTACTTAAAGCGGAGCTCCAACCAAAAGGAGCTTGTTTGCACCCTCCCACTCCCTTCACTGCCACATTTGGCACTTTTTAGGGGTGTGAGCGGGTACCTGGTTTTGACAGGTACCCGTCCCCACTTCCTGATAAGAAGGCCGCACAGCAATCTGTGTCATTTGTCTGTCATTTCCGGCCCCTCCTCCACTGCCTCCTGGGACACACAGAGATCCCAGAGGATGGTGGGACCATTCAGAAAAGAGACTCACACATGTGCAGTAGGAAACAGGCTGTGGCTTACTACAGATGCCGGCGCCTACACCCAAAGCAGATTGACAAATCAGCTAGGGGTGCCAACATAGCGGGACCCCTGGAAAGGTAAGTGCCCTTATGTTAAAAGTCAGCAGCTACATCATTTGTAGCTGCTGAATTAAATTTTTTTTTTTCTACAGACTGGAACTCCGCTTTAATCAGCCAAAATTCAAACTGTGGATGGCCCCATTGGCATCGGTCAGTTTAAAAAAAACAAAAAAAAAAAAAAAACGAAGTTACTTACTGGTAACGTTCTTTCCCGGAGTCTTTCAGGACAGCCACCTGAGAGCTTGGCTCCTCCCTTCTGTTTGGAAACACCTGCGCCAGCTTGTATAAATTTCCTCCTCCCATGCTGGCTCCTCGGTTCTTTAAAGAGCACCTCCAGTACGCTGGGGAGACACAAGAATATATGATAAACACAATTCATTATATCACATTTCCTGTAAGGAAATCTCTATGTCTTGATACACAATTGGGTGGGTACCCAGCTGTCCTGAAAGACTCCGGGAAAGAACGTTACCAGCAAGTAACTTCGTTTTTCCCCTAATCGTCTTTCAGGACAGCCACCTGAGAGGCTAAACGAGCACTTACCCCTAGGGCGGGACAACGGCTTGTAAGACCTTGCGTCCAAAGGTCTGATCTTTAGCCGCCCAAAGATCCACTCTATAGTGTCTTACAAAGGTGGCAAAGCTGGACCAAGTTGCCGCTTTACAAATCTGTTCCGGCATTGCTCCAGCTCTCTCTGCTTGCAGCCATTGCCCTGGTGGAGTGTGCCCTGATACCCTCTGGGACCTGCATACCTCCTAACCTATAAGCCTGTTCAATGGCTTCTTTTAGCCATCTGGCTATGGTACGTCTTGTGGCCTTTTGCCCTTTCCTTGCTCCAGAAATCAAAATAAATAAGGAGTCCGTCTTCCTAAAATCTTTGGTTGCTTCTAAGTAATGCAAAACACATCTCCTTACATCTAAACTATGGAACTTTACTTCTTGTTCCTTAGAAGGATTTGGGCAAAACGATGGCAACACAATCTCCTGGCCTCTCCTTAGGGAGAAATGTCGGATCCATTCTAAAAATTATGTGATCCGGAAAAATCTGAAAAAAGGGAGGCCTGATTGATAGGGCCTCTATCTCACAGACCCTTTTAGCTGTAGTAATTGCCACCAAAAAAACTGCTTTAAACGTCAGCATCTTCAGGTTGCAATTATCCAGTGGTTCAAAGGGGTGTGCTGTCATAGTTTGCAGCACTAATGACAGATCCCACTTTGGAAAAACTGTACCCTGTATCGGTCTTTGTCTGCTCAGTGATCTAAAGAGTCTGATTACCCACGGATCAGATGCTAATCTCTTCTCCAGGTAAACAGAAAGTGCTGACACTTGACTTTTAAGCGTGCTAAGACTTAGTCCTTTGTCTATCCCGTCCTGTAGAAACTCCAGGACTGCCACTGAGCCTTGTGTATTGAATTTTTTGTCTATACACCATCTGTTGAAACACCTCCATACTTTTTGGTAGATGTTCCGTGTCTCCATCTTCCTGCTTTTCAGCATTGTGTCTATTAGACGGTCTGAGAACCCTTTCGCTTCTAGCAACTGCTCCTCAGACACCATGCGGCCATCTTTCCACTTGGGGGCAGTGTACTGGGCCCTGGGAGAGTAAATCTTCCTGGATCGGTAAAAACCAGGGGGGTTCTACCGTGAGTTCTCAGAGCATAGAGAACCACGGTCTCCTGGGCCAATAGGGCACTATGAGAATTAGTGTTGTATTCTCCGTGCGTAATTTTCTTATTACCGCTGGTAGAAGTATTCGTGGGGGAAAGGCATAGCATTTGCTGAATGCCCATGCTTGTGCCAGCGCATCTACCCCGAGCGCTCCGTCCTCTCTTCCCAGGGAGAAGAATGCTCTGACTTTCCTGTTTTCCTTTGAGGCAAACAAGTCCACCTGAGGTGTTCCCCACTTGTGAGCAATCTGCTCGAATACCTCCTGGTTTAGCACCCAATCGTCCTCTCTCACCTTTTTCCTGCTGAGGAAATCTGCCACTTTTTTTAAATCCCCTTTCAAGTGGATTGCTGACAAGGAGAGTAGGTTTCTTTCTCCCCACTTCAAGATTTCCTCTGCTAAGGTCCACAGGGCTCCGCTTCTTGTTCCTCCCTGTTTGTTTATATAGGCGATCACTGACACATTGTCGGACCTGACCTGTAAATGTGGACCTTTGAACTCTGACTTGAAGGCTTGAAGTGCATACCATACTGCTCTTAATTCCTTCCAGTTGGATGATCTCCTCCTTTCTTCTTTTCCCCAAGTCCCTTGTGCTGAGCGCTTAAAGGCGTTCCCCACCCTACGCGTCTGTGGTTAGAATTCGGGAAATGGGTAGATTCCACAGCCGTCCCTTGTTCATGTTCTCTATTGTCCTCCACCACCATAAGGTTCCTTTCGCCCTTGCTGAAAAAAGAACCTTGGTGTCTAAGGACTCCTGCTTGTGATCCCACATCTTTAACAGGAACACCTGCAGTGGCCGGAAATGCAGGCCTGCCCATTGGACCGCTGGAATCGCAGATGTCAGCAGTCCCAGTGTTGACATTATCTGCCTTATGGCACACGGTATATTTGCTTGTAATAAGCTTACTTCCTTCTGAATTTTCCCTATTTTTTCTTCGGGCAGAAACAGTCTTTGTTGCGCTGAATCTATGACATACCCCAAGTATACCATTTGCTGACTGGGTTGTAAATTGGATTTTTCCAAATTTACCAGCCAACCCAGACTTTCTAAGAATGTCTGTGTGTAGCTGAGGTTTTCTAGTAACTTCCGGCGCGACTCTGCAAACAGGGGAAGGTCGTCCAAGTAAGCTATGATAGATATGCCTTTGACCCGTAATGGTGCCAGAGCTTCGGACAGAATCTTGGTAAAAATTCTGGGAGATGAGGAGAGGCCGAAGGGTAGAGCCTGAAATTGAAGGTGCCTGGTTCCTATTCCCGTCTCTATCTCAAACCTTAGAAATTTTTGACACTCCTGCTGTATCGGGATGTGCAGGTATGCGTCCTTTAGGTCTAGGGAGACCATATAACAGTTTGGGGGCAGAAGGGCCCTTACTGAATATATGGACTCCATTCTGAACCTTTTGTAGGTTATGGATAAATTTAGAGGTTTGAGGTTGAGGATAGGTCTGACCTTCCCTGAAGTATTCTGCACTCCGAATATGTGGGAGTAGAAACCCTGCCCTCTCTCTCCCCTTGGTACTTTGATGATCACCCTTTGTTGTTGGAGCTCCTCTAAGGATCTCATTAATCCTCTGGCCTTCTCCTTGTTTTTTGGGGGTTTGGCGATGTATAATCTGTTTGGGGGTGCTTTTGAGAACTCCAAACAATATCCTTCTTCTATCGTTCTCAGAATGAATTTGTTGGAAGATATCTCTTCCCATTGCGGGAGGAAGGCCCCCAGTCTTCCCCCCACTGCGACTATTTTGTCATTTCTTTTGGGTTTGCTCAGGAGGACGAAAAATTGCCCCCCCCCTTTGCCTTTCCCTCTCTGAACCCAAGGTTTCCTCTGGGTTTCCATCTTGAGAGCTGCAAATCGGGGTCTTGTATTCCCTCTTTGCCTCTTTTTATTTTGTTGTGGCTGTTTCCAATTTGCCTTACGTTTTAGTGGAAACGCCTTCTTTTTATCTGCCGTTCGGTCCAGCACCTTCTCTAAGCCTGGTCCGAATAGCAGATCCCCTGTAAAAGGAATTCCACAGAGCTTGGCTTTGGACGCGCAGTCACCCTGCCATGTCTTAAGCCATAATGCTCTTCTAGTGGAATTGGCTAGGGCAGAGGACCTGGCTGCCATTCGCACCAATTCTGCGGATGCGTCTGCGATATAAGCAAGACCTCGCAGCAGCGTGCGAAATGAATTTAGGATCTGCTCCTTCGCAGTACCTTCCTCAATGTGAGCCTGTAACTGGTTTAACCAGAACTCTACGTTCCTAGCTACCACCGTGACCGCCATTGCTGGCTTCAGGCTACCCACGGTTGAGTCCCATGACTTCTTTAACAGGGAGTCCATCCTTTTATCCATTGGCTCAGACAAAACCCCCATGTCCTCAAAGGCCAAGTCCGTGTGCCTCGACACTTGCGAGAGGGCCGCATCTAGTTTTGGAATCTTGTTCCATACTGATGCTGGGTCCTCTGAGAAGGGAAATCGCCTTTTTAAGGCCTTAGAAAAAAATGGCTTTCAGGTTCCTGCCACTCTTTTTTAATAGCCTCTATAAGGACCTCATGAACAGGAAAATTCTTATTTTCCTGTTCCCCTAGGCCCTCATACATCTGATCATGTAGTGACAATGTCTTCTTCTCCGTTGGTATACCTAGTGTGGTATAGATGGCACCTAAAAGATGATCTACCTCATCTAATGAGAGTTTATATTGGGATGGCTTCCTGGAATCCCCATCCAGGGCTTCCCCCTCAGCCTCCTGGGAGCCAGATGTTGCACTGTCCGGCTCCTCTTCCACCTCCTCTCTAGGGGCTACTGAAGAGCCTGCACTCGTGGAGGGTATTGCCTGTGTTTTTGGTAACGGTGTTGTCAGAGGAGCAGTCTGAAGCTGTGGCATTTGGAATCCCTCAAAAAAGGTCTTGAAGGATTCAAAGGTATTAGACAATTCCTTAACCGATGCCGCTAGCTCACCCTGCTCTGAAGAGTGTTCTTATACTAGTTTACTAATACACTCTTTGCATATTGCCTTTTCCCAGGTATCTTTAAGGGTAACTTTACAGGAAGGACACCTCTTTTATGAAACATGAGAGACCCTGGTTTTTTCTGTTTTCTGAAAAGACATAAGACAAAACCCCATACCATTAATACACAGTACCCTTCCCCCACACATTTGCAGGAGTGCAACACTTTCATTCGGGCTTGCCTCACCAGGGGCCCTATGAATCCACCCTCTGACACATGAGGGTCTTTAACGTACTCCCCTCCCTCCCTTAGCCCTAATTGATGTAGTGGGGGGGCAGGGGGGGTGGTTCAGGCCAGGGGAGCTCCACCCTAGGTTCCCCTTACCTTCACAAGGCTGGAGCTGGTCTCTGCTGGAGCAGTGCGGTCTAGGTCCTCTGCATCCGCCATCCTCGTGTCACCTCCGGAGCCTGTGCTGTCTCTACAGCTTGTCTGGCTCCTCTCCAACCCATGCCTGGCTGCTTTTCAGCGTTCGTGGCCGGAACCGGAAGCCGCGAACCCGGAAGTGCCCGCCCCTTTCGGCCGGATATGAAGTCACCCGCCACAGGCCGCGCAGTCCAAATACCCGGCATGTTTGTTTTCCTTTACATGCTGTTGGGGGTATGAGACTGCAGGAGCTGCACTCCGCTTCACTGCACCCAGCGATGAAAAGGCCGCCCACCTCGACCTGCGCTCAGGGATGCGGGGGTGGCAATAAGAAGAAAGTCTTTCCTGACCAGGTTAGTGTACACTGCTGCTCACAGGGCTCCGCTCCGTACACAAACCTCTCTGGTCTGTCCTAGGAGTCCCCACTCCTCTTTCAGGACATGTTTGCCTGAGCCTCCTCTGGCTCTCCTGGCTGGTTCCTATGGTGTCTCCCCACTGGAGGAAACACAAATAACTGAGGAGCCAGCAGGGGAGGAGGAAATTTATACAAGCTGGTGCAGGTGTTTCCAAACAGAAGGGAGGAGCCAAGCTCTCAGGTGGCTGTCCTGAAAGACGATTAGGGGAAAAATCAAAAGGGTGCCAGGATGAAAATTTTTCAGTCCAACAGTAACTGCATTCAGTAACATGCAGTCACTGTCAGTATATTCAAGTATCCAAGCATGCTGCGACTGCTTAAAGCAGGACTTTATTTTGGGGGGGGTGGGGGAGCAGGTACCTGGTTTTGACAGGTAACCACTTCTGGTCGGATCACCGCTATGATCAGAGCGAAAGTTCAGGCCCCCCTGCAGCTTTCTGGGACACATCACACGTCCCAGGAAGCTGCGGAATCATTCAGTGAGCGCGGCTCACAAATGCGCAGTGAGCAGCTGGCTGTGAAGGTGCAAGCTGCTCATATGCTGACGCCAGGGACCGAAGCCCGGTGAAGGAACTGGCCTGGTGAGGACAGTGTTGGATCCTGGGACAAGTGAGAGTCTGTTTAACAATAAATATTATATTTATATAATCGAAAAATATGAACTTAAAATTTATTTTTTTCAAGAGGCCACTAAAGAACCGCTTTAAATACAATAGCAGGTACTGCAGATTCCTCCATCCATGCTGTTTAGTGTGGATGGAGGAATCCATAGATTTTCTCTCATTGGTTGTGTTTTGCATATTCTTTGGGGCCAAAATCGAGCTGGAATTGCACCAAAATAGTAGGACCCTTTTCCAAAATTGCATCGTGCTGTGCTCATTCACATCAGTGCAGCACCATTGAAAACAATGTGATTTCCATTACCAAGCGATTCTGTGCATTAGTGTGAGCCGGGCCTCAGAGATTATAAATGTATGTTGCTGTCAACCATACAACTGCTACAAATCAGCAGTGGGTGGTGAGTAAACACACAAAGAGCATTTGGCTTCATAACCACAAAAATTGCTATTACAATCAATAAAGAGCTGAAAAGAAAAACAAGTCAGGTGGCATTATTTTAGGTTATTCTGAAGTTAAGGAACGTGTGGTCTGCTGCAAACCTCCTCATCTACGCTAAAATCTCTGTACGCTCTACAAGAAAACTTATGTAAGAAGCCTGAACAGATGGTGTCGGGTAGAGAACAGACTTGAGCTTGAAATAAACTTTTTTTTTGTGTGTATCAGGAGGGGAAATTAGAGGGGGGGGGGGGGGGAGGTTTGCAATAAATGTGCTGCTTTTTCTTTTTTTCTTTACCACAACCACAGCCGAGAGATGAAAAAATTAGAAAAAAGAAAGATTTCAGGTAAAAAGATTTTCTACCACAGGGACAAAACATCCAATTAGCATTTGTTTCATCCGCCGTTTGGACACCAGCACTTTTATTTGTTAAACTGCTGATTAGCAACAGCAGCTGAAACATTAATATAATACTGGAATGAATTAGTAAATATTTTATATGCGGTTCAGTAGATTAAACGGATTTCAGCGCAGCCTGTAGGGAAAGCACCAAAAGTTTCTGGAAACAATTAAAAAGAATCGCTTTTAAGATGAGTCAAGGAAGGAGTTATTAAATGAGGACAAATCAGGATCGCACGCAAGAAGTAAATGGGAGATCAATAGGGTCAACCTACTAGGAGGGAGCAACAAGGCCCTAAAATTCTGTGCATATAGGAAATACTAGAAGCAAAACATTTCCAAAAAGACAAGATATTAGGGTGTCACTGCTACACATCTCAATGTCAAACATTAGTTAACATTCGGGGATGTCAACAAAACTGGTTACAAAAAAAATTTGTCTCTAGACAACTTTGCCTGTCTGTGCAACCAGTACCACTGCTAGTGTGCGGATTAGTTGATCTTTTTAAAGTTTACCTAAAACAAAAGCTTTTTTAATAATATTTGAAATGAAATAAATTAAAATCTCCATGTGTTTTTTTTCCCCCATTGGAAAGACACAAAGGGAAGCTAAAGGAAACTTCTCCACAATAAAGAAAATCTCCTCCTAGACAGCTGTCACCTGAACATGGTGCCCCATTTGGAAGATTTCCCCTCACTTCCTGATCCAGAGACAACCAAAAATGCTGGATTTTTCTTCACTTTTTGTTCTGGTGACACTACAGATATAATATAAACATACACCTCCCTAGATATTAGAGCACAAATAGCTTCTGTGACTGTGTTGATGGGCGAATCAAGCGATTTTCTTTTCTGCAACCCGAGGTTGCAGGAAAGAAAACTGCATAATCTATGGGCTTGCCTTACACGGTAGACACATGACTCACTTTCATACCTGGAGTCTCAGGCTTCTATATATGGACTCGGAACATTTTAAATCCTATTTATAACTTGGGCCCAATAACAATGGTTGGCAATGATCCCCATCTTACATAGTTACATAGTAGGTTACATAGTAGGTGAGGTTGAAAAAAAGACACAAGTCCAACCTATGTGTGTGATTATGTGTCAGTATTACATTACATATCCCTGTATATTGCGGTCATTCAGGTGATTATCTAATAGTTTCTTGAAGCTATCAATGCTCCCCGCTGAGACCACCGCCTGTGGCCACGAGTCTTATTAAACTCTCTTCTGCGAAAAAGTTTTATCCCTATTGTGGGGTCACCAGTACAGTATTTGTAAATTGAAATTATATCCCCTCTCAAGCGTCTCTTCTCCGGAGAGAATAAGTTCAGTGCTCGCAACCTTTCCTCATAGTGAAGATCCTCCAGACCATTTATTAGCTTTGTTGCCTTTCTTTGTACTCGCTCCATTTCCAGTACGTCCCTCCTGAGGACTGGTGCCCAGAACGGGACAGCATACTCCAGGTGCGGCCGGACCAGAGTCTTGTAGAGCGGGAGAATTATCGTTTTATCTCTGCAGTTGATCCCCCTTTTAATGCATGCCAATATTCTGTTTGCTTTATTAGCAGCAGCTTGCCATTGCTGAGCCTATCATCCACTAGGACCCCCAGGTCCTTTTCCATCCTAGATTCCCCCAGAGGTTCTCCCCCCAGTGTATAGATTGCATTCATATTTTTGCCACCCAAATGCATTATTTTACATTTTTCTACATTGAACCTCATTTGCCATGTAGTCGCCCACCCCATTCATTTGTTCAGGTCTTTTTGCAAGATTTCCACATCCTGCAGAGAAGTTATTGCCCTGCTTAGCTTAGTATCGTCTGCAAATACAGAGATTGAACTGTTTATCCCATCCTCCAGGTCGTTTATGAACAAATTAAATAGGATTGGTCCCAGCACAGAACCCTGGGGAACCCCTCTACCCACCCCTGACCATTCTGAGTACTCCCCATTTATCACCACCCTCTGAACACGCCCTTGTAGCCAGTTTTCAATCCATGTACTCACCCTATGGTCCATGCCAACGCACCTTATTTTGTACAGTAAACGTTTATGGGAAACTGTGCCAAATGCTTTTGCAAAATCCAGATACACCACGTCTACGGGCCTTCCTTTATCTAGATGGCAACTCACCTCCTCATAGAAGGTTAATAGATTGGTTTGGCAAGAACGATTCTTCATGAATCCATGCTGATTACTGCTAATGAGATCATTCTTATTACTAAAATCTTGTATATAGTCCCTTATCATCCCCTCCAAGAGTTTACATACTATTGATGTTAGGCTAACTGGTCTGTAATTCCCAGGGATGTTTTTTGGGCCCTTTTTAAATATTGGTGCTACATTGGCTTTTCTCCAATCAGCTGGTACCATTCCAGTCAATAGACTGTCTGTAAATATTAGGAACAACGGTCTGGCAATCACCTGACTGAGTTCCCTAAGTACCCTCGGATGCAAGCCATCTGGTCCCGGTGATTTATTAATGTTAAGTTTCTCAAGTCTAATTTTAATTCCGTCCTCTGTTAACCATGTAGGTGCTTCCTGTGATGTGTCATGAGGATAAACACTGCAGTTTTGGTTACTGAAGCCCCCCCGATTCACTTGTGAAGACTGAGGAGAAGAATAAATTCAATACCTTTGCCATCTCCCCATCCTTTGTAACCAGATGTCCTTCCTCATTCTTTATGGGGCCAATATGGTCTGTCCTCCCTTTTTTACTGTTTACATACTTAAAGAATTTCTTGGGATTTTTTTTGCTCTCCTCCGCTATGTGTCTTTCATGTTCTATCTTAGCCATCCTAATTGCACCCTTACATTTCTTATTGCGTTCTTTATAAAATCTGAATGCTGAGGATGATCCCTCAACCTTGTATTTTTTGAAGGCCTTCTCCTTTGCTTTTATATGCATTTTTACATTGGAGTTAAGCCATCCAGGATGTTTGTTCGCTCTTTTAAATTTATTACCCAATGGGATACATTGGCTAATGCCCTTATTTAATATGCTCTTAAAGCAAACCCATCTCTCCTCCGTATTCTTTGTTCCTAATATTTTATCCCAATTTATGCCTTTTAGCAAGGTTTGTAGTTTAGGGAAGTTGGCTCTTTTGAAATTTAGTGTCTTTGTGTTCCCTTCATGTTTCCTATTTGTGTGATTTATACTGAAACTAATTGACCTGTGATCGCTGTTACCTAAAATTGCCCCGTATTTCCACATCTGTTATCAGGTCTGTATTGTTGGTAATCAGTAGATCTAGTAATGTTTTATTTCTAGTTGGTGCGTCTACCATCTGACCCATAAAATTGTCCTGCAAGACACTAAGGAACTGGCGAGCCTTAAATGAATGCGCGGTTCCCTCCGCCCAGTCTATGTCTGGATAATTAAAATCCCCCATTATGATAACACTTCCCATCCTTGCTGCTAATCCAATTTGTGATAGGAGATCCGTCTCCACTTTCTCCCTCAGGTTTGGGGGCCTATAGCATACTCCCAGCATTATTTTCCCCTTAGCTTCATCCCTTTGGAGCTCTACCCATAAAGATTCCACCTCCTCCCTAGCCCCCTCAGTGATGTCATCTCTCACACTCACTTGTACATTATTCTTGATATATAGGCATACCCCTCCCCCTTTTTTACCTTCTCTATCCTTGCGGTATAGGGTATACCCTTGAATGTTTGCCAGCCAATCATGAGAGCTGTTGAAGCAGGTCTCAAATTCCCACAAAATCCAAATCCTCCTTGTACAACAGTATCTCTAGTTCACCCATCTTGTCCGCCATGCTCCTGGCATTGGTGAACATGCCACATAGTTTAGACTAGTCGCATATTGTCCTCGTATTGGGTGTTTCAAGATTGCAACTAGGACTTGCTACTTTACTCACCTTGTGTTGATCATGTCTCTTCTGTTGCATGCCCAGTGTGATATTATACCCTTCTCTTCTCGATCCCTTTCCTCCTTTCTCCTCTATATGTTTTTCAAACACTCCCTCTTTACATTTTGCTTCTTCCAGGTCACTTACAAAACATCCATTGGTAAAATAACAAAAATAATAATATTTTTCATGGATGATATATCTGGCTTCTTGTTCAAATTGGTTATATATTATGCCATTGCATACAAATATGTGTATAAAAACAAACAAAAAATGTCAATACAGGGGGAATTGCAAACCCTCAACAGTAAAATCTGTTTATGCAGTAGAGCATGCTTGTTATACCCACAGTGGAACCCAAGAGGTTAATCCTCTGCATTGTGTAAAAAGGCAGTTTGATCCGGTAATCTATGATCCTCCCCTTTTTCCACTGTCCCCAATCCATCTCCTGACAGTACAGAGCCTTGGGGGCACTCTGCACATGCTGAGATTGGTGTGTATTGCTAGAGAGGTTTTTTTTTTTGGGGAGGGTGCATGTGATCAGCACAGGGCCAATCAGTGCTGTCCACTCAGAGGGTCAGGGGTTATGCAACCTCGTAGGACAGTTAGAGCAGAATGAAAACTCCTCCTACATGATTAACCAGTGCTTGGCCAGACAATGATAGAAGTCACAAGACTGATTTATGCTGCTGATGATAAAAGGAATTTAGAAGTTTATATTTACTATAATAATTGCATTGAAATGTTCGGTGTACTGTGGAAGACCAGATATAGTGAATGCAGATCTGAAGAATGATGGTATCAACAACATTAGATTACAATGGGGATGGAAGAGAATGAAGTGCCAGCTTGGTCCATGTTTGGTCCACCCCAAGCCATAGCTCAGCCAAATATATATCTAGTTTCCTATCCTCGCCCTATGAACAAATGAATCAAGAGGCATGAGTTTTTTTACTACTGACATGTCAGTCTGCTGTAAGATTCCCTGAGTCTTCCAAATGCTCTCACCTGTAACTAGCGCTTGCCTGGATTTTGTATCTATTGTCCTTATGAATAGAGATCTCTTTGTATCTCTTCTGTCCTTCCTAATAAAAATACAAAAAATGTACCAAGAAAAAAAATAAAAATAAAAAGAATCAAGGACAGTACTCCACTGAAAGAATAACAAATTCTTTGGCAGGTACAACAGTTCCTATTTTTCTGTATAAACGGTTTATATAGGAGTTTGACTATCTCTCTTTAAAAGAATCTAGTATTCTATAGAAAATAATGATAAAGACAGGAGATGAACCTCTAAATTCAATAGCGCTTGGAATTTAAAAATGATTGGTCTGTGTTACAGTCTCATGACTTTGTGTGACCTTCATATATTATAGTTTACTGCTATCTTTATGAATTTTGACATTTGTAAAACTAATAAAAATCTACTGACGTGAAATATAATGTCACTGAAGGCCACACAGGTCAACTATATCACATGACTCTACTTCCTGAGGTCCCTCAGGAGTTTAGTGAGGGACTGCAGGAAGTAGAATTTATAACTGAAATGTCCCTTTAACAAAATTCCATGGCAATCTTAGAGAAACATCAACCCTTTCTGTGTGAAAACACTTCCTGAGCTGGGGGTCTACGGGTTCGAAGATGCAGAAAAATTCAACATCCAACAATCCAATCCTCCTACGTACCTCACTCACTCTGGGCAGCTCCAATACACTGAAAAATAGCTGTAATTCAGCATCCCTTGGTTCTCAACAGAAGTAACCCTCCCATTCAGCAGTTAGATTGTGTTGTAGATATAGGGAGCATATGACTTCCTCTAGTAGATGTCAGTGTTAACAAAAAAAGCTTTCAGAATAGCTAATGTATGTCCTATAAAGAAATAATGGCAAAAGTCACCTATTACAACACATTTAAAACAAAAATAACACAACAGCACACAAAAGCTTAAAGGATAAGTTCACTTTTTTAAAATAAATTATATATATATATTTATTATTTTATTTTTTTAGGAGCCTGGAAAGCATTACACACACGATCAGCAGATTGCTGATGCCATGCAGGTCTCCTGCAGACTGTCAGTGTAAGCCGTTTGGTTTGCTCCTACATCGTATGGAGCAGGCAGCTTTACACTGAAAGGAAGAAGCAATGAACTTCCACGGAGCTCAACAGCGCCATGGTAGTACACTAAGAACTACAAGCTGACAGCCACTGGGGCGTGGCCGGCATGGCGGACTGAGTGGACGTGTTCCCTGTGAGCTCCTGGAGTATTTCTCTGCAATTTATCCGGATATCTTAACTGCGATCACCGGAGGGTCCCTGTGCATCTGGATGCCTTCCAGAACTCCCGGCGGACAAAAGCGGGGTAAGAAATTGAAATTTCCACCGAATATACCAGAAGAAACCGGCCCGGTCCCCTGCTCTCTAAGATCTCCTGCGCGCCATACCAATATGGCGTCGCAAACGGACCACGAGGCAGATCTTTCTACTATTCCCCCGGGATTAACAGAGATCATGGCAGCTATCACCTCCTGCCAGTCCGCTATTACCACTTGCCAATCAACACTGGCATCTAAGATAGAAGAGGTTCAACTCGATGTGGGCTTGCCGAGACAAGAAATGGACAAGATTAGGTCCAGGGTGTCGGAGACTGAGCGTCGCGTGGGCTCAGTGGAGGATACAGTGACTGACCATACTGCATCTATCCGTACCCTCCAAACAAAAGTTAGAGCTCTGGAGTATAGGGCCGAAGATGCGGAAAACCGCAGTAGAAGGAACAACCTGAGAATTGTAGTTCTCCCGGAGGGTGTTGAGGGGAGATCGCCGGCCCTGTTTACAGAAGATTTGCTGCGGTCCTTGCTGTCCTCTGCACAGCTCTCCCCCTACTTTGCGGTTGAAAGAGCCCACCGCGTCCCTCCTCGGCCCGGACAGGAGGGAGCCCCTCCCCGCACTTTTATTCTCCGGCTGCTAAATTTCCAGGATCAGGATGAACTGCTCAGGGCCTCCCGGGCTGCGGGTGAGCTACCCTTCCGGAACGTTAAACTTTTAATGTTCCCGGACTTCACAAGCTGACAGCCGCAAATGCTGTCGGTACTTAAATTTTTCCTATTCACAGAATACTGTGAATGAATGACGCAGCCGGGCAGGGGGAGCCCCGCACGGCCCTGATTTTTTCAGACTGAGACAACTAGTGGGGGAGAGAAGATCCCCCGCTAGCTGTCAAAACAGGGGATTGGGGGGAAGAGGAGGCCAGTCCATCTGTAACATGTTACACCCAGATTATGGGTGTAACATGTTACAAAAGGTGAACTTTAATCTTAATCTACTAGAACATGGCTCACTATACTTCATATTAAAAAAAAACAAATTATACAGGTACCCTAGGAGTATCATGTGGTATATAAAAACACACACTAGAGCTGCACAATTCTGGTCAAAATGAGAATCACAATTTTTTTTCTTAGAATAAAGATCACGATTCTCTCATGATTCGGCATAACATCATCTTTCATATTATACAAAAAATTGGGTTAACTTTGCTGTTTTTTTTTTTTTCTTAATTCATTAAAGCGTATTTTTTGCTCAAAATAAAATTGTATTTGAAAGACCGCTGTGCAAATACAGTGCATCTTAAAACCACCACTATATTATTCTCTAGGGTCCCTGCTAAAAAAAAATAAAAAAAAAAAATGGGGGGGTGTTCTAAGTAATTTTCTAGCAAAAAATGATTTTATCTTGAAACCAACAAGTGTCAGAAAAAGGTTTAGTCTTTAAGTGGTTAAACTGACTTCATTTACAGACCGAAGTTCATTCCTTTGATCTAAAGAACAAAAAGGTTACAATGTTTATAGTTCGCTCAGTGGCTGAGGAATGTTGTGAAACTTGGCAGACTGCCTGTTTTGTTTTTTTTTGGCAGCTGTAGACTTGAGCAGAGAAAATGCTTTGTTAAGATTGGGGGGGGGTCACGATCTTGATTCTTAACGATTAATCGTTCAGCTCTAATATACATACACACAAATGCATGAAAATGGTTTTAAATAAAATGTTACAACCAGGTTTAATATCCTTTTACGAAGATGGAGTAGCAGGTAATTATGCAATTACTATAAAAAAACACTAACAATATGGATGTTAAGCGACTTTTAGATTGAATTAAAATGAAAATCTGACATAAGCAATGGTATGTACAGGGTACATATACTGAGATGCAGAAAGCACACATATGGCTGCAGGTCAGCAGTGTCGGCAGCTTTGGGTAGTCAGATCCCAGCAAGGCCGGAAATTTGAGCTTCAGGATAAAATGATGAGCATAATAAAAAGAAAAATGTTGCAGAAGACACTGATCATTTAAGGTTCTACTGACGCACCCCAAAGGCCCCTACTGCGGCAGACAACACCTGCTCCATATTTCACTGTCACCATTTGTTGACTAGCATAAAACTTTGATTTTTTGAATAAATGGCTGACATGCTAGGAGAAGACCGTTGTACTAAAGCGAAGAATTCTCCAAGGAAGACGCTGTTGGATAGAAGCCCTGATGGTGGCTGTCCTGCCAAAACTGTAATTCAGTTAGTTGGACCCTGCTGCTGATAAACTACATTACAATTTAAATGTTTTCAGCGTATCCAGCAATTAAATCCAACAATCTCTGGAACGACCGCTAAAACTATAAAATTGATGGGAAAAAAAACGGAAGAGTAAAAGTTGGAAGAATGAAGTTCCTCTAGTAAGAGGAATGTTTCTTGGATTTTAGACACTGAGGTTCCAAAAGCTAAATTGTGCAAAATTAAAAATATATTTGAGTAGAGATTCACAGTTCACAAAATTGAAATCAAGTTGCAGACATTCAGTGAACATGACCAGTTATAAAGCGCTAATTATGAAAGATTACATGACCTATTCTAGGCGGTAACAGAAGAGAGATCAGACCCTATAAAAAGGAGCAAATCCACAGAACACATGTAATGCATTCCATTCTTTCTTTAGGTACACCCTTCAACTGCTGCAGACAGGCACGTTACTGTGAATATACAGTACAGGGAAGTGGTTTGATGTAACTGTACACATTATAATGCACTTTACTGCACAATATGACGACTCTTGCCATCATTTTTTTTTAAAAGCAACAGGCACAAAAAAAAAATCATTAATTCTGGCATTATAACTCAAGTCAGGCAGTAACTTCACTCTTTTGAAGAGCTAAACTGCTGAAGAATCTTCCACATTTAACAAAGTTCCAGGTACGTTTGATATCTGGTCCCCCAATGTGTGCTGGGGCTCCACCTGCTGACCACTATCATTACTTTTTTCTGTAGTGTCATAGTGGCCAGTGGGAGGAACAACAGTGCTGTTCAGGGCACCAGGCGTCTGATGTACCTGGAAGTGTACTGAATGCAGAAGATTCTTCAGCAGTGATAGCTCTTAAAAAAAAAAAAAAAAGGACTAGTTTGGATAGTGGGATAAGTAATTCTTAACAGTGAAAAGAGATCTTCCAGTTGAGACACAGGCAGTAATTAAGATGTTTAAGAGAAAAAACTGATAGGTGTTCTAATCCTTCCACGCTCTCTTCAAAGAAAAATGTTTTTTCTTTGCATACATTTTTATATGAACCTATATTTTAAAAGATAAGGGCACCCTATGTGTACAGTAGGTTTGTTTTCGGCAGCGAACCTCTGTGTGCCGAGAACTGCTGTGCCCCATACCAAAACCCCACACAAATACCATTTGGGTAAAACAGTTGGAGATGAGATGACTTAAAGCCCTGTACACACGGACCGAATGTTGGGAGACATCAGCCGGTTCAATAAAAAACTGCCCGATATTCGGCCCGTATATGTCAAGGTCAGTCGGTCGGAAAGTCCCATAGTAACTCTATGGGGGACGTCACTTCTCAGGCATTTCCCAGCCATTGTCGGTTCTCTGCTGCACACAGCATCCACCGCTGGAGACTGGACCGGATCAGATTCAGAAAATGTATGTATAGCGATTTCTTCTTTACAGGGATAGATAGATTGGTTTTAAAATGTGGCCGCAAGTAGGTTTAGAGTTTATTTAGGTTTTGGGTGAACTTCCACTTTAAAAACGCATATATATATATATATATATATATATATATATATATATATATATATATATATATATATATATATATATATATATATACACACACACACACACACACATATACACAATGTAAATGTTATAATAAAGTCCCAAATAATATAACAAGTCAACAAATGTGCCCATGATCAGTGCCAATGCTAGCAAGAATAAACAAAAGCGACAATAATATGCTCCAGAAAATGGTTCTCTTGAATGGGATGCCTCCACAGAAACACTATAAAGACCTCACACTGCACTCACTGGATGATATTGACTCCTTGTGTCGACAAGCAAGTCAGTAGGGAGCTCCAAACAGATCCAGTCTTTCACAGCTACTCAGATCCCTTGTGTGGCCTTCATCCAGCTACCCAGTATGGTGAAGAACTTCACCTATGCCGCGTACACACGGGCAGACTTTGACCGACTTGGTCTGGCAGACTTTCCTACACACGATCAACTAAAGTCCGACGGATTCATACGTGATGACGTACGACCAAACTAAAACAAGGAAGTTCACTGCCAGTAGCCAATAGCCAATAGCTGTCCTAGCGTCAGTTTTTGTCCGTCGGACTAACATACAGTGGAGCGGACTTTTCGACCGAATTCGAGTCCGTCGGAAAGATTTGAAACATGTTTTATTTCTAGGTCCGAACTTTTGGGGGAAAAAAGTCCGCTGGAGCCCACACACGATCAAATTATCCGACGGACTCCGGTCCGCCGGACTAAGTCTGCCGTAAAGTCCGCTCGTGTGTACGTGGCATTAATGTGACTCAGAATTTATCCTCCATGTATACACAGAAGAGAGAGGGGTAAGCGTCACATAGTGAAAAGTACTGCTGTATTATAAAAAGGGTCCAAAGCAATACACGTACATCATAAAAAAAAATTCTGTAGCCTTAATAATAACCAGGAAGCACCGCCTTCAATATGGCCTCTGTGTGCCTTAGGTAACAGAATGACGTTGGCCAAAAATATTACCTTACGTGCTTCACATTAAAAAGCAATGTCTTCAGGAGCATATTCGGTATCCATTTACTGTACTTAAAACAACCCCATCTTTATTATTTTGCCAAAAAACTGGGTATTATATTGTGTTTGTTTGCAGTAAAATTCATTTTAGTGTATATTTTCCTGAAAATATGCATTTGATAAAAAGCAATGCAACATAAAAAATTGCAACATCTTTATTAACAGGGTCTCTGCCTTTAGAACTGTATAATTGTTTGGAGGTTTAAAGTGGGAATAAACTCATCTCTGACTTTTACCTATAGGTAACTGCACTGTTTAGGAGATATTTACTGTACATGCAGCCGGTGATGTCACCGTTGCATGTGCTCTAAAGCAGTGTTTCTCAACTCCAGTCCTCAAGGCGCCCCAACAGGTCATGTTTTCAGGCTTGCCATTATTTTGCGCAGGTGATTTGATCAGTTTCACTGCCTTAGTAATTACCACAGCCGTTTCTGCTGTGGGAAATCCTAAAAACATGACCTGTTGGGGTGCCTTGAGGACTGGAGTTGAGAAACACTGCTCTAAAGGAATGGTCACCCGGGCACTTTCTTCAGAGTCCTGTGCTGTAAGCGGCGGCTCCTGCGCACATGTGAGGGAGCGACGTAATTGCGGCTCAGGCCACTCACACAGTCGGAGTCTGTGAACCAGGAAGGAAGACCAGGGGAAGCCCTCTCAGCTGTGACAGAATGGCGCTGGAGGGCTTCCTTTCCATACAAGTTTCACATAATGTGCTAGTATGCGATGTATAAAAAACAGCAGTTTACTACCACTACCAGTTACTACCAGTTTACTACCACTTTAAAGTGATTTCTAGCAAAAATGCTGATTTTACTTTGTGTGTGAACATTTTTTTTAAAATGCCCCATAGTCAACTGGTAAACACACTGCAAGTACAATAAAATAATTGTTGATGTCGCAGGAATATAGTGTGTTTCTACCTCCTTCTTTGACATGACAACAGAGTGCATTTTCACCTATTACTTCGTCCCATTATAAGCCCAGCCTATTTCACTTCTGATGGATCACAAAGAACATAGGCTTTTCCCTCATCCTATCTCCATAACACTTCATTGAACACTGGCAGACAGCACAGGAAGTTATCGGCTTACACAATTTTTGGCAAAACCAACAGGTATTTTTTGCACCTATAGAACAGATATAACAAAAAATCTTTTAAATGGCATAATTAGCAGACCAAATGAGAGCACATAAGCTGCCTACCCCTGAAAAACGAAACTCGGAATCACAGCCAGGCCAGTAGCATTTGCAGAATGATTAGCCAGCAATGCCTACAACTTTTTCTCAGGCAAGGTTTCCTTTAACACTTTAAATTCTGCATACAGCAGGGTTTGTTTTTATTGTGTTATAACTATTTGCACCTATTCAATAGCAACTTGTTGAGAGGCCGAGAGCCCTTGACAAAGATGTATTGACCTGGTGGCAAAATATGGGCTTTTGTAAGTAAAACCCAAGTCAGGGAAATGTTGCTTATCCTCACAGTACAAAATCAATTCATAAATGCTGCTGATTTATAAAAGAAAAAAAAAAGGAGCAGCGCTAACATTTATTACTACTCACACACTCATAAGGGAGAGCTTGTCAGAAATGTGAAAAACACACTGATTTATTCATAAATAATAGATCAATTATTTATCAGAAGAAATCATCCCTTATTAAAATTCAGATATGCGATATAACAAGGTTTCAGCTATAATGATACATAGTTGCATTTGATTGCATTTGCACTGAAGCTAGAACGTGGAAAAACAATGAATATATGAAATGACTGTTATAAAAAATGAAGAGGATGTATTGTCTTCAATTAAAAATGCACCACTGAGAAGAATCAAAGTATATTATCTTACAGAGGCACTGCTTTCTGAAAGAAAATACATACAGTATATTTGCCAAAGGCAAAAGTTGTGCTCCAATATACAAATTGGTTCTGAAATCTGTTTAACCACTTCAATACAGGGCATCTACACCCCCTTCCTGCCCAGGCCATTTTTTAGCTTTCAGCAATGTCACACTTTGAATGACAATTGCGCGGTCATGTTACACTGTAAACATGTGAAATTGTTATGATTTTCTTCACACAAATAGAGCTTTCTTTTGGTGGTATTTAACCACTCCTGGGGTTTTTTTTTTTTCCTTAAAAAAAAAAGGACCAAAAATTTAAAAAAAAAAAAAAAAAAAAAAGTTTTTCTTAGTTTCTGTCAGTAAATTTTGTAAATAAGTCATTTTTCTCCTTTACAGATGGGCACTGATAGGCTGCACTTATGGTCACTGATGAGGAGGCACGAATATGCCGCACCGATGAGCATTGATGGGCAGCAGTGATGAGCACTGATAACCAGCACTGACTGGCATCACTAATAGCCACTGATTGCTGGCACTTGTGGGCACTGATTGCTGGTAGTGGCATTGCTGGCACTTAACTGTAATCAGGACACAGCCGATCACATTGTTAAAGAGCCGCGGCCCTTTACAAAGATGCGGCTGCGATCGCCACGTTGCTCGCCCCCGGGAGCGCGCGAGATCGGTTGTTCTGGGAGGCCGTCATATGACGTCCACCCAGAACGAGAGCCGCACCGCCCAGCCGTCATTCGACGGCTGGCAGGCGGCAAGTGTTTAAAGATCAGCAAAGTGTGCCGAAAAATGTTTTCAAAGACATTGAGCCGTCCGATTTTAAAACAAAAAAATTTCAACTTCACACTCTCAATCACGAAAATGATTTTTTATAAAGTAAATGCTGTAAACTACTTTAGTGAGAAATTAACATGCTGCACTCTCACGCCTGAGATCAGCCCCAATACATGCACCTTCACACCTCAGATCACTGTCCCCCCTGCAAATCTGTTTCACCACTGTACCCCCTTTCTCATCTGCCCAACCACTGTACTACCTTGCACATCTGCCCTACCTCTGTACCCCCCTGCTCATCTGTCCCACCACTTTAACCCCATGAGCATCTGCCCCACCACTGTACCACTCTGCTCTTTCCCAACACTGTAGCCCCCTGCTCTATCCCCCCCCTCTCCCCCATGTTCCCCCTTTCTCATCTGCCCCACCACTGTACCTCCATGCACATCTGCTCCACCCCTGTAACCCCCCTGCTCCTCTGCCCCATCAATGTTCCCCCTTTCTCATCTGCCCCACCACTGTAACCCCCTTCTCATCTGCCCCACCACTGTAACTTCCTGCTCATCTGCCCCACCACTGTAACTTCCTGCTCATCTGCCCCACCACTGTAACTTCCTGCTCATCTGCCCCACCACTGTAACTTCCTGCTCATCTGCCCCACCACTGTAACTTCCTGCTCATCTGCCCCACCACTGTAACCCCCTGCTCATCTGCCCCACCACTGTAACCCCCTGCTCATCTGCCCCACCACTGTAACCCCCTGCTTATCTGCCCCACCAATATTCCCCCTTTCTCATCTGCCCAACCATTGTACTGCCCTGCACATCTGCCCAAACACTGTGCCTCCCTGCTCTTCTGTCCCACCACTGTAACCCCCTTTCTCATCTGCCCCACCAATGTTCCCCCTTTCTCATCTGCCCCACCACACTACCTCCATGCACATCTGCTCCACCACTGAATTCCCCCTGCTCATCTTTCCCACCACTGTAATCCCCTGCTCATCGGCACCATCACTGTACCCCCCTGCTTTTCTGTCCCACCGCTGAACCCCCTACTCATCCCTCCCACCACTGTACCTCCTGCACATCTGCCCCACCACTGTACTCGCTTGCGCTTCTGTCCCACCACTGTAACCCCCTGCTCATCCCTCCCACCACTGTACCTCCTGCACATCTGCCCCACCACTGTACTCGCTTGCGCTTCTGTCCCACCACTGTAACCCCCTGCTCATCTGCCCCATCAATGTACCCCTTTTCTCACCTGTCCCACCACTGTAACCCCCTGTACATCTGCTCCACCGCCGTTTCCCCATGCTCTTGTCTCACTACTGAATCACCTTCTCATCTGTCCTAACACTGGCCCATCTGCTCATCTGCCGCACCACTGTAACGCACTATCTCATCTGCCCCACCAGCTGTCTCACGTCTGTTCCCCCTGCTCTCCTGCCCCACCACTGTAACCGCCTGCTCACCTGCCCCACCAATACACCTCCTTTCACATCTGCCCCACTGCTCTACCCCCCTGCTTTTCTGCCCCAACACTGTAACCCCCCTGCTCTTATGTCCCACGACTGAACCCCCTTCTCACCTCTTCCACCACTGTACCTCCCTGCACATCTGCCCCATCGCTGTACCCTCCTGCTCTTCTGTTCCACCTCTAAACCCCTCCTGCTCATTTTCCCCACCGCTGTACCCTCTTCTCATCTATGATATGCGTGATATGCAGAGTGGTGAAAGGAAACAGAGATGAAGAAAATATTACAGCGCACACATGCAAAAAAGACATTTACCTCAAGCAAGGCTAGTTTAAAACACCTAAGCATTTCTAGAAAAACATTTTCAAAAAATATGGGGATTTGGTCACACCATATTGCTATATGGTGCTAAGCCCACTTACTGCGACAAAGTACCCCATAATCAGGAAATAGAGATGAGACACATCTACCTGTCCTGGCACACTCATCCTGCTGATCCACCTCTTGCATCCAGCCCACGTGCTTGTATGGGATGTATGTGATGTCACATACAAGCATCTGGCATGGATGCGCAATGATGAGCTCAGGTCATGGGCTTTTTCTGAAAGCAGTGGGCCTGTGTGCAGGATCATAAGTTGGGCCCCCGCAGCTGAGAAAAAGTGGTTGGGTGTGATTATCATTGTGCTGAATACTGGCTGTAGCTTAAAGGGACACACAGTGCTGGGGTTCAGTAGTAAGTGATTCAAAGGTTCAGGAATAAATTCAACAAAGTAACCAGAAGCTCAACAGTAATTCCACAAACTGTCACCTGATTGTGGTTTTATCAATTACAGTGAAATCCCTTCTTTCTTAGATTGGTAGTAGCAACCAAGCGAGTCATCTTCCTGCAGATGGTGGACGGGGCTAGCAGGACTGTGATTGGCTTTAGCAGTGGCGGACGACAGTCCCCCTCCTCCTGGAAACTGCCGCCCCCCCCCCCCCCCCCTAGCAGAACTGCACCCAATCTCTTCCCCATTACAAAAGCGGACGATCGCAGCTACAGCAAAGTTAGAGAACCAAACAATGTTTCCCATCTTTTACAATGTGTGGGGGCGCAGTGCCTCCCCCTCAGTGCAGGTGCGGTGTGGGGAACTCTAAAATTGGAATGCATTCGTTTCTCACTGACACTTCCCTGCGCTGCTCTGCTGATGGAGAGGGAGCCGAGTGCCGGCAAAAGAGGTTACGTGTGCCACTTGCGGCACCAGTGACAGGGGGTTGCCTACTCCTGATCTATGTTATAGAAAAAAATTATTGCAAATTTGTATCAAAACAAAGTATGCATGTTACAAGTAAATATTAATGAACCAGCAGGATAATTTACCTTGCATCTGGTCATGTGACCTTCGCCAAGAAAACCCTAAAAGGGCCTGTGTAGCATTTTTAGGCATTTCAAGACTTTTAGCAAGAGCCTTTTCAGAACAAGAAAGCACTGCAAATCTGCAAGTTTACTAAAAATAACATGATACTGGGAGTTCTCTAGGGCTGCAACTAACGATTATTTTCATAATCGATTAGTTGGCCGATTGTTGTTTCGATTAATCGGTTAATAAACTTAAAAAAAAGTGTGGTGTATAATTTACGGTAGTTAATATGTAAAGTTTTAAAATAAAGGCAATTTATTCTTAAATATCTCTATGCAGTGGTAAATATAAATAACCAACTATATGGTTAGGGAGCAAAATATCTAATCCACTCTGAGAATAACAGACAGAAGAGATATACTGTATATGCTATTAGAGGATATATACTGTATATACAATTAAAGGGTGAATATGGTAATTATCATCAGACTCAGATATCAAATTTTTTTATTTAAAAAACAATGTCAAATTTCAAAAAAAAGTAATTTTAACGGGAAAATTTGGAAATAGAAAACTTTTTGGTAAAAGGAATTATCAGACAGTGTATGTGGTTTTCGTTCAGAAATTACATTCATTTTAAAAACAGAATGTTAAAAACAAGTGAAAATTTCAAACATTTTTTCATTCAGCGAATGTACAAAGATTTTTCGTCTGAATATTCTTGTCTGAAAATTGATCCGTGTGGCCAGCATAAGGCTCGGTTCACACCTATGCAGTTTGCTTTTGATCTGTTTCTGCAGTGTTTTTTGCTGTGCTATTTGATTTTTGCTCATGTGATTTTGCTGCGATTTGCGTTTTTTTGCATTTTTTTGGCCAATTTGTTGTTGGGCAGATTAAAAAACACAAATTGCTGCAAAATTGCATTACATGCTTTTCTGCAGCTTCTCCATTGAAGTATATTGAACCGAAAAAGCACCATTTTGCATTAAACAAAAGTCCCTGACCCTTTCCAAATAAGCACCGGCTAAAAAAAAGCATAGATGTGAACATGTCCCATAGGAAACCATGTAAATGAACCGTAGTGCGTTTCTGCAAAAAACACATAGATGTGAACCAGGTCTAAGAGCTTTATTAACATAATGGGGTTAAAAAAAAAAAACTAAAATTAGCCCTTTATAGTACAAAAAAGCAAATAATCACTACTGTAAGGGGTTTATTTTTTTACTGTAGAACTGTGAAAGTAATATTTACAGTAGCAATTATTTGCTCTTTTTGTACTATAAAGGGCTCATTTTAGGTTTTTTTTAACCCCATTATGTTACTGGCCGATTAATCGATTATGAAAATAGTAATCGATTAATTTCATAATCGATTAGTTGTCGATGAATCGATTAGTTGTTTCAGCCCGAGAGTTCTCTATAATATCTTGCAGCTGACTTGGAGTGTCCTTGTAACTTTGTCATGAAAGAATCGTGGAGGTGGACATTGCTAAACTCTCCTTTGGAGAATGCTAGCTCCCTAACTGTCATGCTTTGATGCAGAGTTGCTGACCTGGAACAAGCATAGAGAGAAGGAATACTTGCTAAACCTGTAATAAGATGTGTGTTCTTTTGATTCAAAAGAACGTTAAGTCAGACATTGCCAGGAAGCTAACTTTACTTTAGCAATTGCAGTCCCCATAATTCCTTCATGACAGAGCCACTTAAAGTCAAAGTTTAGTGAAAAAGTCTTTTTTTTTTTTTTTTTTTAAATCGGCACAAGGAACATTACTTACAGTCAATGAGAAGAAAAAGAAATACTGAATGACAACAAAAAGTCTGCAGTGGGTGTGTTTGGGAATCCCTCTCCTGGATCACAAGTGGGGTTCCCAGAACACATGAGCACTGACAAAAGGGAGTGGCATGAACTGGTGCAGAACAGCAATGCCTGGATAAAAAAAAAAATGAAAGCATATAAGTATAGGCCCCCTGTTAATTGCCAACCCCTACTCCTCTAACCTTTGCTGAAGCAAAGTGAAATACCCAGTGGTGAATGTGGATAATGCAACCTCCCACCCCCCGCGCCCCACAATAAAGCATTGGGTGCCTAGCTAGGCCCAATCTCTGTAACATGGGGCAAGAAGTGAAAAGACATGTGCAAACTTCAGTCAGACAACACTAGGAGCTTACACAGGGACAACAATTAAGTGAATTTACAGGACAGAGCACAGGAAGCAGAACTATACTCCAAACTGACAGCCGCAATCCCAGAGGTTGCTGTGGTCAAGGACACTCAATATTCCCCTCTCTGGTTTTCATAATTCAGGCATACCAAACTAACAAAGGTTTGCTAAGGATTAACCTATCCACTCCCAATTTGTGCCTCACATAAAAAGGCATCCTGCAAAAGGAAGATTTACAATTCTACAGACATCCAGTCATAATCTGACTTGTAATGAGTTAAGATTTTTCTTCTTTTTTTTTCTTTTTTTTTTATTAATAACACAGAGTTTAAAATAGTCTGTGGCTTTTCCTCGTTTAATTGGTGTGAAAGCCAGCAGGGAAAAAAAAATTTCAAATTCTTAACATAAATAAGCTGCCTCTCTAAGCAAGCATTTCCATCTAGCATCAACCACTCGCAGCCACCAGAGACATCATGCAAATTATTTTTCCTGGGGCAAACTGAGCACGGGCAGATAAACCTTAACCAAATTATGTAAGTACAGTTTGTAGTTACCCTGCAAAGAAAAATGTTTCCAAAGACGCTTTAAACTTTTTGTTGTTGGAATGATGTTACAAGGACAGTGCAAAAGTGAAAGAGTTTGTTATTGAAATATGTGTGGAAAGGGAAAAACAATGACGAGAGTTTTCAACAAATCACACTAAGGCCCATCCACTTTCTACTGGACATTAAAGTTTAGGTAATGGGTCACATGCACATGTGATCAGATAGGATGCCAGCCATTCAATGACTTGACGGTTCACTTGAAAGCACAAGCAACTGTGACAGTTATCATTCATGCCATGCCTTAAATGCAACTGCTTTGGAAAACTGTTAAATTGGTAGGTTTAGGTCTGCTTTAACTGTGGTGAAATGGGGGACCGGGTCTGCTTTAACTGTGGTGAAATGGGGGACCGGGTCTGCTTTAACTGTGGTGAAATGGGGGACCGGTCTGTGCTCAGACCACATAGTTGGCTCAAAAAATTTACAAATTCCTAAATATGAAACAGTTCACATTTATGTATTTCAGCTATGTATTTAAACTTTTTCTTTTTCCCATCTGGCTCTCAGATGGGGAGTTCGAAGATAGAGTCCCTCTCAGGTATCTAAACAAACAAAACCATTAGTTCTCTGCAATAGAACATTTAGTAAACTCTCCTTTCTAGCAGCTTGTGTCTCCTACCTTCCCCTAATTTCAGAGCTGCAGTCTCCAATGGTCTCATCGGCATGTCCCGGAGTACCGAATGACTATGCCTACGCTTCTCATTGCGTGCCAAGTTGCCAAGTATTCATCCTTCCACCCCTATGTCATTGTTGGATTCAGCAGTGATGTAGGCATTGGAGGAAAGAAAACACAAAGTGCAGCGCAGTGATAAAGGCATCGAACGCTCCTGAAATGCTGAATGCTAAAGAGTCTGAAGAAGGCTTCAACTCTGAAAGGGTAGGAGGACAAGGCGATTTCATCTGTTTAGAGACATGACAGGTACACTTTAGTAGTTCTTGAGTAAAAAGAACAATTTTTGTGACTGTCCCTTTTAATGAAAGCCTACATCTACATATGTGAAAGATGCGTTATCTGGTAGAGTTCACCAGAGATCATCTTTCCCTTATGTCAAAGCAGCAAACAATCCAATGTGCAGATTATTCCCAAATAGTTGGGATCTTAAATATTGGCTAGCAATGACCTCGATGTCAAAGAAAATATCTTAAACAATGCAACCAAAAAAGAAGCAAAAGCACTCAGGCAACTTTTTAATCTGTACCACCTTGAGAACTGTATGCTGCTGACATAGGACTTTTGCTAACCCGATTTTCAAAATTCTAACTTCGAGCTTGTTAAACATCTCAACTTTGATGTCAGATTTACCATTAGCACTTTCAGTGTTCTTATTGCAGAGATTCTTCATGCGCCCTTCAGAAGCGTCCTTCTGGAATTTTGGCCTGTTTTCTTCTACTAGACTATCAGCCTGCCACGGAATTACTCAACCAGGCAGTAATGTTAGAACAGGCAGAAGGAGGGAGAGAGGAGATGCCCTTCTCTCAGCTCATCAAATATACAAAGTGGAGGCCTTGAAATGGGAGGGGGGACACATTAATTATTAAAATGCAGGGAAAACAAAATAACAAACAGCAAAAAACAGCTGCCACTTCAAAAATGCAACACTAAACAGACAGAAGAACAAGAGAAGAAAGGGGGGGGGGGGGGTAGAGAGTAAAATGTAGCAAAGAAAATATGTAGAGGTAGCAAGGATTGCATACAATGATTTGCTAAAAGATCTTTAAATCTTTATCTTTTTACCTGCCAATTAGTTACAGTCTTTTCTCTTAAAGCAGACCCTTCCATACAACATTGACATTATTATAGAAGTTACATTGTTCTGGGCCGTGTTCTGCTACAAGTTTCTGATTGCAGCTCGGTAGTTCTCTATGCCGAACTGACAGTACAGTTCAGAAATCCTGGTCTGATGGTCATGTAACAAGTGCACCTGCACCGATGACTGTTTACAGTCTTTCCGGGGCCGATAAATAAAAATAAAAAATAAAAAAGGATGAAAACAGAGTGTAATCTTTTTCCATCAAATCTTTCAAAAGGTCACCTTCAAAATACACTTCTAAACAGAGAATGCAAAGAACATCTGAGCTTGAGAAATACACTAGCAGTTCTGTTATGCAAACTCCAGGGCACAATTGTTACAAAAATGCAGGCATTTATTTCCATCTCTGGCTCTATTGCAGAGAGTAAGGGAGGATTAAAACCCCTATTAGGTTTTTATTTACTTTTTTGTCATTTGTGTCTCCTTGGGGAGAGTTCCCTTCTTTTCCTGCCCCATAACCACAACAGGAAGTTAGAGGAAGTAACCAGGATCACTAGAACTAATGTCCCAACTGAAAGGTTTCCCCTCTATTCCTGTTTTGATGACCATTCAAAATTTGGGAGTTTCCTTTCCCATTTAGTGAGAATGGTTACCTGGACAAATAGAAAAGGGTACATTTCCCCAGCGGGGACACAGACAGGCAGGCGTATTCATCCCTCTTTAGCTTCAAGTTACACTTTAAAACAAGCTTAAAGCGTCCAACCTTTTTTTTTTCCTCAGGTAAACTACCTCGCACCGATTTCTTGCCTAGATGAGAAAAATGTCCCAATGTTACCTGCAACCTCCTGGGATACTCACGACCAGTGTTAATTTTGATATAAAATTTTTATTTTGTTTTAGTCAGTCTTTTGACTAAAATGCTATTTTAGTTTTACCCGTATTTTAGTCCAAAAATCTCCAATACATTTTAGTTGACTAAAATCGAATGGGTTTAGTGAAATTGTAATGCGTTATTTAGGCATTTCTCTTGAATTTCTAAACTCATTACATATTCCCAGTGTAAAAAATCTTACATTGTGTTATTAATAATGGTATAATAATGTGTGTGTATATATATATATATATATATATATATATATATATATATATATATATATATATATATATATATATATATATATATATAGATGTTTCACCAACAAACAAAAATATTGCTTTTTGACAAACAGTAGTGCAACTTTAATATATAAAAAAAAATAAAAAAAATTGTGAACTCTTGATAATATATTTAAGTAAAATGTGCAATGGCATTACATCCAATAGAGTTTACAGTTGTTTGGGCTTTTTAGATTTTAAAGTTGCACTTCTGTTTGTCAAAAAGCAATATTTTTGTTTGCTGGTGAAACTTGGTTTTATTTATAAAGATGTTATATAACCACAACAGTTAAATCTGTGTCTGCAGTGTCTGTTCAAACCTGAACACCAACACAACTAAATTGAAACTTGATGTAAAAAATAACACTGCGCTACCACATAAAAATAAGTAGCGGGCATCTACTAAGCTGCTGAAAGGGAGGAGAAAAAAAATGCTTTTATTATTTTTTTTTTCTTAATAGTTAATGTTGGCAATATATTCAGGTAATATGTGCAATGGCATTACAACATCACCCATTATTTTTTGCTCTACAAATTTAAAAAAAAAGACCAAAAAATTTGAAAACAAATATTTTTTTTTCTTCGTTTCTGTTATAAAACTTTGTAAATAAGTACGTTTTCTGCTTCACTGATGAGCACTGATGAGGCTGCACTGACGGGCACTGATTGGCACTGATGATGAGGCACTTATATGCAGCACTGATGGGCACTTACAAGTGGCACCGATAGGCAGCACTCACAGGCAACACTGATGGGCACAGATTGGCATCCCACGTGCCCTATCCCGCCAGGAAGCCGACACTTCACACGGCTAATCACATGCAGTGAAACATTTCCCTGCTCGCAGCTGCACAGATCGGGAAATGTCTCACTGCCTGTGATTAGCCATGTGCAGTGTCGGCTTTCTGGCAGGATCGGGCATGTGGGATTTCTATCCCTCTCTACTGCTTAGATATGCAATTTAGGCTGTTGTATGTCACCACAGGCTCATTGAAAGTTCAACTCGATTTTATAAAAATTATTAAAAATAGTCCATCAGTTTAACAAACCCAAATATCACAGAAGAATAGTGCAGGGACTAGCAAAAATGTGCGGACATCAGTCAGGCTCTCTGCATAACTGAGGACTTCCTAGCTTCGGAGAACAAGTAAATAGGAAGACGTCCATGCATGTAAGGGGAGCTATCTAAGAATTTCTGGAAAAAAAAAAAAAAGAAAGAAAATGGGAGAAATCAGCCAGGGACAGCTAGAGTTGAGCTTTACATATTGAAGACATTTTAAAATACAGGTATGTTTTAAAAAGTGAGTGCCCTTGCTGGGCACTGAGCATTAGTGAGCCCATTCTCCAGACGTTTTATTGGAATGAATGTAGTCCATGCAAGAAGAGCATGGTGCAAAATGGGAGGGTTTTAAAAGCCTCACCACTAGGATATCGAACTAGGGACAGGTAAACACGTGCTCTTACAGAATTGCTAAGGGAGGGGACAGGGACCCACAAAAGTAACTACTGTAAATGTGTGCTTACCCATTAAATATGGACCGTGTTAAAATACTGGATGTGAAGGAGAACACAGAGCACTGAAACATGAGAATTTTAAACACCACTGTGATAACGGAGATGCCTGAGCTGCATAGAATTCAAGCCCAAAAAGAGCCCCTTTCAGTAAACTTCCTGCAATCAAACAGCTATAATAACATGTAACAAAGAGAACAGCAATAAAACTTTATTTACATGCCGTTTGTTAAGAGATCTGTGTAATGATCCTGCAGTAAGACAACCTTAACTCAATGACTCATAGGCATTACTAAGTACACCATCAGCTATTTGATACAAGTCGAGGTGATGCAGTTATTAAAACAGCACTTTTATGTGTTTAATCTCAAGGCACTGGCTAAAAATGATGATCAATTAATATCTGCACATTTCTCTGATCCTCACAATTTAATGAGCCTGTGTCAGGCTGTAATCTTCCCCTGATAGATGCTGGATAAAATATGAAATGTCTAGACACACCAGTCGACGTTATGCGCCGACAGCACAAAATTTTTTTTTTTCAAAGTGAGCGGAAGTTTCAATTTAGACTTTTGAAAGATTGGAAAATGATAGAACAATCTATGAAGATGAATTTGTGTTTGCTGCGCCGCTGCTTTAATAAATCAATCACTCGTCCCCGTTTTAGCAGATTACTGCAGTAAGCGGGGAAAAAGAAAGTGATATCACAAGAGTTACAAGAACTCTTAAGCCTCGTATACACGCTATGATTTTCGGACGACAGAACATCTGATTTTTGTGGCATGCTAGTCTCATGTCGAAAGTGAAGAGGTTACTAACAATACGAGAATTTTCGTTTGACAGAATACGTCAGAAGCGACGCAACGTATTGAATAGTTTTGTATGTATTCTTTCGTTTCCGAGTATGCGTAGTCTTGCTCTTATGATTTTTTTTTTGTTCGAAAACCATACTGATGAAACGAAAATCAGACGTTGAGTTCACATCCGACAAAAAATGTATAGTCTGCACATCCAGCTTTTGTCTGACGAAAAAGTGAATTTGGCTGTCCAAAGCACCGTACTAACGGTAAGATTTGCGGACAATTAGTTGTCGTAACACAATTTACGTCCGAAAATCAAAGCCTGTGTACGGGCCTTTACTCTCGGTTTATAAGGAAACGGATGACATGCTCAATCCAGGATCAAAAAGGAGAAGAAAAGAACAAGCATTATAAATTGTAATTATAACAATGTGAACAGATGAGGTGCTTGAGATGCCTAAAGAGACCCAGTCATTAAACAAAAATCCAAACAGGAACATCTAGAAAAGTACAGTATGAATACTACCATTCCCTCTGTATGTGCCACCAGAATGTGGCTTCACTTCAATCCACTGTTGAATTCTGCCGGGAAAACCAACACTTCCGGTAGTAATGATTTCCTAGACATGGAGGCTGCCGGAAGGAACCACAGAGCAGTGCACCACGGGGGTATCTTGTGAATGGAGCCGCATTTTTTGTTAATGGCAGGGTCACTTAAAGACCTTTCCAGCAAAAACCTTTTTGTTGGTTCTGAAAGTAGTGGGGAAGGTTGTTAAAAAACTGTGCACTGTAAACGAATTGGATAATTTTTTTATTTTTTTTCTCAGCACCTACTGTATATCTGCTGTATTCATTTTTCACTTCCTCCTCCCTGGCCGTGGCCCATCGCATCATTTCCTGTTTGCAATGCCTTCTGGGAAGGGGCGGCAACTTCCTCTGACACTGCCATTGCTATGGAAACCTGACCTGAAACCTATTACACTGCTTGTGCTGCACTGAGCATGTGCAAAATCTGCAAGGATAAGGTCCAGGAAGAAATAGAGTCTTGCTTCAGATGCCCACACTTAAGATGGCCACGGCCTGTTGTAAGTTTATAAAATAATAAACTACTGCTATAAACTAACAAAACAGACCTTAGTTTACAGACTAACTTTACTAGAATACATTAAGCTTGTGTATTATAGGGGTATTTTTATTTAAAAAGTATAATTTCGGCCGGAACACCACTTTAAGTTTTTTTTATTGCAGCTTGTGTTTCCATTAGGGAAGGTTACCATCCCCTTCTGTCCCTGTACCACCCAACACCAGGACAAGAAGAGGGCACATATCCCCAGTGAAGAAAAATCAATACATACGTTATGGTTTTAACCCTTCTCCTATCCAAAAATAAATTGCCTTGAGGTTGGAGAATTGGTATCCTATTTTCCAATCATTTTACCAGTATTTTTTTCATTGGAAACAAATGTAGAGTGGTGCCAACAGGGCCACTCACAAAATTCATTAGGAACCAGATGAAATTCACTCACATTATGGCCAGCTTGAGAGGGCATTTCCTCTCTAATGTCACTCAGGATGGGGAAGTGAAGTGGAATCTGCCCAACTGGACAAAAAAAACATTAACCTTTACCTACTCTATCCAAAACTCAAAATAAAGTGTTGGCTAGATATAGATCTAAGCCTCAAAAAAAAAACTCTAGGATAGTGATAAAATTTGCACATTAGCCCTGTGTAGTTTGTTAAGCAAAACTGCTAATGCGATTTGGATTAAAATTGTACTCTGTGTACAAAACTCTGTTTTAAGAATCAGTGATAGCATCTTTTTACACAGAATTTTTTCTATATCTGGGCTCCAGGAGGAGGGATCTCTGAAATGGTGACATCACTTCCCGCTAGGGTTTGTCACATATACAAAAATACAAATCCCATCATGCCCCGGGATTTAAAGTCTGAATGGGTGGCAGTGTAGGTAGGACTGTGGGCATGTATGGAATAAGTCAGACTCCTGGCTTGTCCATCTAAACTATGCTGTACAGTGGGTTGACCCGAGAGTCTCAGACTCCCTGTCTGATCCACCCACTGTACAACATAGTTAGATGGACAAGCCAGGAGTCTGACTTATCCCATACATGCCCACAATCCTGCCTACACTGCCACCCATTCAGACTGTAGTTTTCAGTAAAGGAAGCTCTTGATGCAGTGGGTGGACCAGATAGTCTCAGGCTCCCGGTCCGATCTGCCTACAGTCTGAATGGACGGCAATGTGGCCATGTATGGGATAAATCAGAGTCCTGGCCTAGGCTGTTCAGTGGGTGGGTCAGACCAGGAGTTTGAAACCATTGTGCCAACCCCCTGCAGCAAGTAAGGATGTAATCACCTCACAACTCACATTACTGAGAACTAGAAGAGGGAAAGTACAAGACCGGTGGCCAGGGGATAGAGGGCACAGAGGTCACTGGTCTCATGAACAGGATATGAGGGGAAGAGATGGCTCCACAAAGGATAAAGAAGGCTAGATTTCTGACTTCAAAGGGGACTGTGCACTATAATGCAAAGAAATTATTCAACGGTATGGGAACACCTGTGTATGCAGTATTACATTTCTGCCTGGAGTTCAGCTTTAAAGTGAAATGCTCAACAGGGCTGAATAGAGATTGCAGCATGCATGCTTAGGTCCTGCTGAGATGACAAGTAGTTTTTCCGGCGCTAACCAGGCTGCACAGCTGGACTGGTGAAACAGAGAGGGGCTAATCAATTAAAGTGAAACAGCACTAAATGTGCAATATGTAGAAATATGTAGGCTACTATTCCTGACCTATGAATAAAATGTGTTGCACTATCCCTTTATCGAATTTCACTATAATAAAGATTTAGCAAAAACAAACTACTACAAATATATAAATGAAAAAAGTGATAATCCAACTATACACCAATAGTGTCAAACCACAGTGTATAAATATAAAATAAACACACAAAAAGAAGTGTCCATCAAAAAGTAAGTGCAGAAAAGAACTGCAGTATCACAACACACTATATCAATCTTCAAAATCCAACTTCAGTGTCAGACCGAGTGTGCAGGGTGGAGAGAATGCGGAGTGCTGTCATCCTTCCCATTCATCCCACAGACTGGCCATGAAGATCAGTTGTAAACGCTGTCAAACGCATTGGACAGAGTTTACCAGTGACTTCAGCAGCGTTCTGATGTGTTATGTCATTTATCGTTTGTACATGTACCGTTCTTTTTAAATAAATGGTATATATCTTTCTTGCTAAACCTTGGAGTTCCTCTGTTTTATTCTCTATGTTACATATCATCTGGCCTGATATTAATGAAATTTTGAGCTGCCAAGACATTGTTTGAATTTCCTGTGGATTATCCTGGTGTAATTAGGCTCTCCAAGACCAGAGTGCTGAGATGCAGTGCCTTGAAAAAGTATTCGTACCCCCTTGAAATTGTCCTAGTTTTGTCATGTTACAACCAAAAGAGTAAATGTATTTTATTGAGATTTTATGTGATAGACCAACACAAAGTGGCACATAATTGTGAAGTGGAAAGAAAATGATAAATGATTTTCAATTTTTTTTACAAATAAATATGTGAAAAGTGTGGCGTGCATTTGTATTCAGCCCCCCTGAGTCAATACTTTGTAGAACCACCTTTCTCTGCAATTACAGCTGCAAGTCTTTTTGGGGACGTCTCTACCAGCTTTACACATCTAGGAGAGTAATATTTGTATCCATTCTTCATTGCAAAATAGCTCAAGCTCTGTCAGATTGGATTGAGAGTGTCTGAACAGCAATTTTCAAGTCTTGCCAAAGATTCTTAATTGGATTTAAAGTAGGTCTGGACTTTGACTGAGCCATTCTAACACATGAATAGGCTTTAATCTAAACCATTCCTTTGTAGCTCTGGCTGTCAGTTTAGGGTCATTGTCCTGATGGAAGGTAAACCTCCACTCCAGTCTCAAGTTTTTTGCAGACTAACAGGTTTTTTTCTAAGATTGCCCTGTATTTGACTCCAACCACCTTCCCATCAACACTGACCAGCTCCCCTGTCCCTGCTGAAGAAAAGTATCCCCACAACATGATGCTGCCACCACCATGTTTCACAGTGGGGATGGTGTGTTCAGGGTGATGAGCAGTGTTAGTTTTCCGCCACACATAGCGTTTTGCTTTTAGGCCAAAAAGTTCAATTTTGGTCTCAACTGACCAGAGCACCTTCTTTCACATGTTTCCTATGTCCCCCACATGGCTTCTCGCAAACAGGACTTCTATGGCTTTCTTTCAACAATGGTTTTCTTCTTGCCACTCTTCCATAAAGGCCAGATATGTTGAGTGCACAACTAATAGTTGTCCTGTGGACAGATTCTCCCACCTGAGCTGTGGATCTCTGCAACTCCTCCAGAGTTACCATGGGTTACCTCAAGGCTGCTTCTCTGAATATTGCTCTCATTGCCTGGCCCGTCAGTTTAGGTGGACGGCCATGTCTTGGTAGGTTTGCAGTTGTGCCATACTCTTTCCATTTTCAGATGATGAATTGTAGAGTGCTCCGTGAGATGTTCAAAGCTTGGGATATATATATTTTTTTTATAACCAAAATCTGCTTTAAACTTCCCCAAAACTTTATCCTTGACCTGCCTGGTGTGTTCCTTGGCCTTCATGATGCTGTTTGTTCAGTAAGATTCTCTAACAAACCTCTGAAAGCTTCACAGAACAGCTGTATTTATACTTAGATTAAATTACACACAGGTGGACTCTATTTACTAATTAGGTGACTTCTCAAGGCAATTGGTTTCACTAGATTTTAGTTAGGGGTATCAGAGTAAAGGGGGCTGAATACAAATGCACGCCACACTTTTCAGATATTTGATTGTAAAAAAAAAATAAAAACCATTTATCATTTTGTGTCACTTTGTGTTGTTCTATCACAAAATCCCAATAAAATACATTTAGGTTTTTGGTTGTAACATGACAAAATGTGGAAAATTTCAAGGGGTATGAATACTTTTTCAAGGCATTGTATCCATCCAGCAGCATTACAAGTCATATGATCCTGTAGTGCACCCTCATTGGATGCTACCTAAGTTGAGAATTACAGGAAGCCTGCAGTGAGCAATGACGGAGGCTTCCACTGTTGACGCTCTTCTCTAAACACGTTCCCTGCTTGTCATGCTGATCTAATGGTGTGTGTGCGCTTTTAAAACCTCGGAACACAAATGCAGATTAAAAGCCCCTACTTCACCCGAGTGCCCAAATCTGTATGCTCATCCAGGTGAGTGTTTCAAGGTACTCAAGACAGACGGGCAAGAAGCATTTTAGGAAGCAATGACAGCCTTCATATTTCTCTCAGTAGAGGTTTCCTTTACAGTACAGTACAGTACCACTCACATAATTATCGCAGCTCACAAGTGTTTATTTACTGATTACATAAATCTACGCACACATATGTTCACAGAAACTTTCAAAGATGAGTCAGAACAATGAACAGTGAATTATATTTTTAGCAAATGACTCTACTACTCTTCAGTTAGAAGTGACAGCTCTAATTTTGTGCTGTAAGAACATGTAAACATGACTGATTCCTTATATAAGCAATAGGGAAATGTTGTCATTTTGTCAATGCTAAAGAAAACCTGCCACTACATATTGTTATGGAACATTACAGCTGAACAGCTCCATTCTAAATGTAATAAAATGTAGCAGTCTGCCTCAGCATACTGGCCACCAACTCATGGGGCTTCTTGAGGTGACAAGAATGGGCAGAGCAAAGGAAGGAGGAACCTGGTCATCAGGTGATCTGCAGGTCTGCCATTGTGAAAGTGACAAATCGCAAAAGAGCAGAAATTTAATGAACAGAACAATTGTATAACTATTTTATATAAAAAGCAGAGTTGCAGCTTTAGTTTTTAAAGCAACCCTGTTAGGTCTTTAAAAAAAAAAAAGAGAAAAAGCCAGCTTCTGGTAATAGGAGAGGTAATATACTATAATGTCAGGAGGTCTGTATCTCTTATCTTCACTATTTCAGTGTTGCAGCGGTCAAGCAGTGACATCACTATGCCGGCTCGGATGAGCGGTGGTTAATTCTTGTTAATGCCCAGCTGTCTTCTTTGCTTTGCGAGTATGCAATTTGGATTTAAATACCGTATTTATTGGCGTATAACACGCACCTTCATTTTAAGAGGGAAGTTTCAGGGGAAAAAAAAATTTTTTTTAAATAAACAAATTTGAAGCAAATTGAGGGTCAGTTCCCATGAATGCAGCCTGATTAGTGCCCATCTGCAGCCTCCCCATCTCCCATCAATGCAGCCTGATCAATGCCCATCTGCAGCCTGATCAATGCCCATCTGCAGCCTGATTAATACAGTTTTTTTAGCCTCACTACCCATCTGCAGCCTCACCATCTCTCATCAAAGCAGCCTGAACCGTGCAGGAAATCAGAGCCGTCATTACTCGGCTCTCACAAACACAGTCCCGCCTCCGCAATTGGACTAGCTCCTGTGATAGACAGAACACTGGTCCAATGCCAGTGGCGGAGGCAGGACTGTGTGTGTGTGACGTGAGAGCCGAGTGGGAGAGTAAACAGGAGAAGACGGCTCTGTGAATTCCGGCGCTGCTCGTCCCCCCTCCTGCCCCTCCGAGGTATACTATTGGTGTATAACACGCACCCGTGATTTGCCCCCTATTTTCAGGGGGGAAAAGTGCATGTTATATGCCAATACTTGCAAAATTTCTACACTATGTGGTTGTTTCTCCCTTCTGTTATATGCGAGACCAGTATCCTGTACAGAGAAAACGATCCATCCTCCTGTGTGAGATTTAAAGTGATCTTGGACCTCTTGGGCTGTGAGGTCTTGAGCTCTGGTAAGCACGTTTATGTGGTGGTGACTGGAGCACTGGAGATGGTGGATATTCAATAAGCTGAGTTTTACAAGTGGATGCACTTTTTACCTTTAAACTGACTTTTAAAGTGATTGTAAATAATCACCTTGTAAAACAACCCATTCAGTTTAAAATAGGAAAAAAAAAGGCAAAACGTGTATAGATATAAAACAAATGATAAATACCAAGACATTATAAATACCTTTTTTTCCCCTTTTTTGGGGGGGAGGAGTAACAACAGCACACTGATCTTCCCAGTGAATGGCTCTGGGGGGGTGTCTTTGGAGGAGAGCAGGCCAAGTTCCCACCACAGGTAGAGAACAGACCATGCTGTGTTCTCTGCTTAGTGTGGTCAATTTTTAATAGGATAGCAGAGGAAATAACAGGAACACCAGACATTTCACACAAAAGGAAGCAATTCAAAGAGAGCAGGATACATTTTCTTACAAGTACAAGGTACAGCAGGCACATATCAGGAATATGAAATGTTGGGTTTACATATTCTTTAATGTTGACTTGTTTTATTAATTTGATTTTTTACATTTTAATTTATCACATTAATGATAGGTTATAATACAAAGCAATACATATTGTTTATGTGTAGCAATTTAGGTATGGCAGTATTCTGACATATGTAAATGCTGCTGTTATATCCTATACTTACATTGATTTTATTTATCTAGCATGAAGCGCAGTTTGTTTGTTTTTTATATATTTTTTGTTTTGTATTAGGAAGAAACCGGACTAGTAATCCAAACAGTTAAAGCTCTACCCAAAAGGGGAAGCTCCACTTGTCTGTCTCCTCCCCCACTCCACTGCCACATTTGGCACCTTTTGGGGGAGAGGGGGTAGCAGGTACCTGGTTTTGACAGGTACCCGCTCCCACTTCCGAGTTTATCGCGTTCCCTTAGTGGAGATGGTGGTGGCAGCACCTGATAGCCGATTGAAAAACAGCTCGGGTGAGGACACCGCTGGATTCCTGGACAGGTAAGTGTCCTATTATTAAAAGTCAGCAGCTACAGTAATTGTAGCTGCTGATTTTAAATTCTGCTAAAGGAGCCTGGAGCTTCTCTTTAAGCTCTGACAAAGAAGGTATCATTAAATATGGGAGGAAGTATAAATCATTCATAAGTACATCTACACAATTATAATTATAATTAAAATAAAAGTGAAATCCAAGTAGATAAAACCAAATGATGCAGGTAGGTGGTCATAAAACATTAAAGGGGTTGTAAAGGCTTGTGTTTTTTTCACCTAAACGCATCCTATGCATTAAGGTGAAAAAAAAACCTTGCAGTCACCGGCCCCCCAGCCCCCCCATTTTACTTACCCGAGCCCCGAATTTCCGTCTGCGTGTCCCCGCCCTCCTTCTCTCCACGGGTTCCCGGCTCTTGATTGGATAGATTGATAGCAGCGCAGCCATTGGCTCCCGCTGCTGTCAATCAAATCCAATGACGCGGGCACCGGGACAAGTCCGACATTCATGTCTGTGGACGCAAATGCTGGACTCGGAAGCGCGCCCGCAAGGTAACCCCCTCGGGAGAGCGCTTCTCCAAGGGGGTTATCTAATGCGGGGAGGAGCCGCAAGAGCCGCAGAGTGACCCCAGAAATGGATGTTCGGGGCCACTGTGTGCAAAACGAGCTGCACAGTGGAGGAAGGTATGACATGTTTGTTATTTTAAAAAAAAGTAAACGATCCTTTAGTGTCACTTTGCGTGTACTTTTAAAAGCAACTGGTGTTAATTCCCTGAATTTGGCTTGGTATTAATCTTTTGAAAACCCATGTACTGTAAAGCTCAGACTAGAAGAGGGAGAAGCAGCACACAGAGCCAATCAGTTATGCTGCACTGTTCATATGCTAACAAGGAACATGCTGATAAGAGAGGAGAGAAGAGTGGCAGAGATGAGCTCATCAGTCTGCTGCTTCTTCTCTGTCCAGTCATATGCTGGGGAGGGACAAGCTCTAGCTGTATTACTAAACTGAAGTAGAGAAAGGTCAGGTCACCAACATAGTTGTCTTGTAGGGCTGTGTAAACATGGAGGAATGGACAGAAATACAAATCCTCCAACAGGTAAAACAGCCCTTTATATACAAATTTCACCTGTGTATTTAGCTATATGCCCAGAGTCTAACTTTAGTTTAGAATATTCATGACTAAGGCCCCTTTCACACTGGGGCGGTTTGCAGGCGTTATTGCGCTAAAAATACCGCCTGCAAACCGCCCCTAAACAGCCTCCGCTGTTTGTTCAGTGTGAAAGCCCGAGGGCTTTCACACTGAAGCGGTGCGCTGGCAGGAGAAGAAAAAATCTTCTGCAAGCCGCATCTTTGGAGCGGTGAAGGAGCGGTGTATTCACCGCTCCTGCCCATTGAAATCAATGGGACAGCGCAGTTGTACCGCGGCTATAGCCGCGCTATACGAGTGGTTTTAACCCTTTTTCGGCCGCCAGCGGGGGGTTAAAACCGCACCGCTAGCGGCCGAATACCGCGGTAAAACAGCGCTAAAAATAGCGCTGTTTTACCGCCGACGCCCTCTACCGCCCCAGTGTGAAAGCAGCCTAATTGTCTTGAAGTGAAGGCCTCAGCTGAGGTGCACCACAGACTGTGGATCAGGCACTACTCAGGTGCACAGAAGATTTAGCTAGTAATAAAGGAGCCTGCAGGCACCTTGTGGTGCCTTCTCTTAATCAGTAAGTCAGTTATGACAATTACATGACATCACAGTTTAAATTTAAGGCAACATGCTACTCTTACAATTTAAACATTTCCAAAGGATTGTGGGACTACTATCCTTTATGTATACATTGGCAGCAAATGGCAATAGTCATTTTTTTACCTTGTTAGACCACTTGTAGGCCTGAAGCAGCTGGCTGTACAGAGGAGTCTTATCATGTACCGGATCAAGGCTGAGCAAGCCGCTATTGTGGAGTGGATGGTTTTCAGAAGGTTTCCCAACTAAGTTACTGAGACGTTCCAGCTCACTATCAAGAAAGGAAAGAAATTAATTCACATTTGTATAAAAGCAGCTTGCATTATTTATGTACACAAATATGGCCTCAAGTCTAGCAACACTCGGGTGCCTGGCCAACTAGTTTGTTTGCATTGCATTGGGTAGGAACCAATCTGCGTTTTACGGACCATTTGCTCAAACTAACAGACAATCACATTTTTGTAAATATTCTTACAAAATGTCTGAATTACAGCGACACCCTTGGCAGTACCAGGACATCTGCAGGACTCAGAGAAGGATGCTTATTGCTTGGTTCTCTTTAGAGCTCCACAAAGAAGTAGTTGAAACTCATTGTTGTAGCTCTCCCATAACACTTTACTAAGGGATTAAAGATTTATCTGATCTGGGGATAGCTTGATTATATGGGTCAAACAGTTAAGCCAGCCATACATGGCTCAAACTTTGGCCTGTTCTGCAGGGACTGGCTGATTTTCAAACCATGTATGGGCAGAGAGGTTGTACAGAAGTCAATGTCTGTACAACCACCCTGTCGGATTTTCCTTATTCAATCAGTGCTGCAGGCTATAGCAATGCTGATCAGTGTATTCTGATGGCAGGGAAGTCATCCCAATGTCAGAAAACAATAGCTCAGTGGGAAGGATTCCTCCATCTACATCGAGTCAGTTTTTTTTTTTTTTCAGTTGAATGAAAACGACTCATCTATGGCCCGTCTTATACTCAGGAGAAGGAGATTAAAGTGCATGTAAACCTGATTCATGAAATATGAGCTGGGCACATATCGGCAGTGTTTTCTTATCTCTCTTCAAAGCCTGAAGTTCTCTGTCTACTGTGATAAAACCAGCCTGAATTTTCAGTCAGGGTGGGTTCTATAAATAGATTAGCAGAGAGTTGGTCTATTCACAGCACAGCTCTGCAAGTCTCTACCTATGTGGAAGGGGTGTGTGTACCTTTCCTCCAATCAGCTGTCTCACAGTGTATGGCAAGAATCCACACCCACAGGTGAATCAGGAAGTGAAAATTCTAACAGGATGTGCACTTTCTAAGCAGCATATAAAGATGAAGACAGCAGATATAGATGTAAAACTTATGTAGGGAGATTTGTTTAATCTCTGTGTATCATCTGAGGCTGTTCACTTCACTGGGTATATGTGAGGGTTTACATCCATTTTACGGAAGAGGTCACCGGGACACTGTGTTTAGGATGTGGTCAAGTGTCTAATAGCGCCAGAGTTTGGTGTTTTTTTTCAACAATGTAAGGAGTACATTGATGTGTGAATAGATGGGAATATAACCCATCAAGTTGTGTCTGCTATAAAATTAGAAAACCTCTCATATGAGAGGTATATAGGCATCGATTCGGAGACCAAAGAAAGGCCTTGCTACTGCAGGAGACATAGCAATCACGCCAGAGTCAAGTTACTGCAGTCATTTTAGCGTTTTTAGGTAATGAGAGGATATGCATCACTGATGGACAATAGTCCCTCTGTAGGATTTGCAAATCCTCTTATTCTTCAAATCAACTTGGGTACAACCAGCCTGCCGGATTTACTTGCAGTTATCACTAGTGGCTGCTATAGCCACATGCAATAATCACTCCTCTCCTGGAGGGGGATGGCTACCCCACCGGGAGAAGACAATGTCTCAGCATGAGGGATTCCCCTGTCAGCACTGACCGTGTTGATGGGGGAATCATGCAAATTTCTTTCCTGTAACCCATGGTTGCTGGAAAGAAATTTGCACCGTCTATGGCCTGCCTAAAGCCTCGTACACACTTTTTATTTTTTTCCCCATTTAACCCCAGCGAGTTTAAAACTAAAAAAAACCTGACAAATCAGGTCAGAGGGGCTGTACTAATAATCCAATGCTAGTACAGCGATCTCCCTTGCTGTGCTATTGTGTTCTGACAGGGGGACGGCCCCCAGCCTGAACAGGTGCCGGTTGGCTTCTGTCGGACCGGCTGCCGTACATACGGGCCAAATGTCGGCCAGTTTCTATAGAGCCGGCCGATTCTGCCTGTGTGTACTAGGCTTTAGTGTTCAGATTAATTTTGCACAGATGCTAGCAAGTCATTTACATGCCATCTCCTAATCTTCTCTAATTTTTTTTCGTTTTGAAGAAATCCCAGGTTCACCAGTACAAAACATCACAGTACCCACCCCCCTCTCCATCAACAATTTTTCTTAAAGGAGAAGAATGGCTATACTTCTCCTGTGGGTCACAAGAGTGCAATTAGTTCTGCACTCGTGACCCAGATTCAGCTGATAGTGGGCTAAAGTCTGCTGCCGGCTGACATCAAAGAACCGGTCCAAGCTCTGCAGGGATCCCAAGAATGCCAGGTCAGCCGCTTAATGTGCTGCTGAGAGCCTGAGCCAGCCGCTTCCGCCCCCTCCACAGCCTGGCGCTGCACTGAGCGCTGGAGGGGTAGAGCAGAGAGAGCTAGTGACAGTCATCACTCTCTGCTCAAAGTGGACCCGAAATTTGAGCAATCAGCAGTCTTTGATCACTCAGTTCTAACTGTAGATCCAGCGGGGGACAGATGCAGCATCAGATCGACGCTGCATCCACCTAGATGAGTATGAAGAATGCTTATTTTTTTAAACCCAGCACGTCTCTTTCAATGTAGAATACATAACGAAGTGCAACTGTCAAATGTGAGACAAAGTTATCTTAGATACTGCCATCCAGGAGGAGTAGAAGCTACCAACTACAGTAGGGAAATCTCATCACTGGAGTTTAGAGAAAAGGCTGAAAAAACACACATCAGTTTTGGGTGGAAATACTGGAAAAGAGAGGAGGCATTTAACTGTAAACAAAAGCATGCCCCACTCCATATCACTGGAGCAGTTCAGCCTGTACAAATGTGTGCTTTGTGTACAAATATACAGTATTTAACAAAACTGAGTACACCCCTCACATTTTTGTAAATATTTTCATGTGACAACACCAAAGAAATGACACCTTGCTGTTACAATGTAAAGTAGTGTGTGTGTGCAGCTTGTATAACAGTGTAATTTTGCTGTCCCCTCAAAATAACTCAACACAGCCAATAATGTCTAAACCGCTGGCAACAAAAGTGAAAATGTCCAAATTGTTTCCAAAGTGTCAATATTTTGCATGGCCACCATTTTTTTCCAGCACTGCCTTAACCCTCTTGGGCATGGAGTTCACCAGAGCTTTACAGGTTGCCACTGGAGTCCTCTTTCACTCCTCCATGATGACATCACAGAGCTGGTGGATGTTAGAGACCTTGCACCACTCCTCCTTCCATTTGAGGATGTCCCACAGATGCTCAATAGGGTTTAGGTCTGGAGACATGCTTGGCCAGTCCATCACCTTTCCCCTCTGCGTCTTTAGCAAGACAGTGGTCATCTTGGAGGTGTGTTTGGGGTTGTTATGTTGGAATACTGCCCTGCGGCCCAGTCTCCGAAGGGAGGGGTTCATACTACAGTATGTCACAGTACATGTTGGCATTCAAGGTCCCCTCAGTGAACTGTAGCTCCCCAGTGCCGGCAGCACTCATGCAGCCCCAGACCATGACACTCCCACCACCATGCTTGACTGTAGGCAAGACACACTTGTCTTTGTACGCCTCACCTGGTTGGCGCCACACACGCTTGACACCATCTGAACCAAATAAGTTTATCTTGGTCTCATCAGACCACAGGGCACGATTCCAGTAATCCATGTCCTTAGTCTGCCTGTCTTCAGCAAACTGTTTGCAGGCTTTCTTGTGCATCATCTTTAAAAGAGGCTTGCTTTTGGTGCGGCATATGGTCTGAGCACTGACAGGCTGACCCCCCCACCCTTTCAACCTCTGCAGCACTCATACGTCTATTTCCCAAAGACAACCTCTGGATATGACGTGGAGCATGTGCACTCAACTTCTTTGGTCGACCATGGCAAAGCCTGTTCTGAGTGGAACCTGTCCTGTTAAACCGCTGTATGGTCTTGCCCACTGTTATACAGCTCAGTTTCAGGGTCTTGGCAGTCTTCTTATAGCCTAGGCCATCTTTATGTAGAGCAACAATTATTTTTTTTTCAGATCCTCAGAGTTCTTTGCCATGAGGTGCCATGAAGAACTTCAAGGGACCAGTATGAGTGAGAGCGATAACACCAAATTTAACACACCTGCTCCCCATTCACACCTGAGACCTTGTAACACTAAGGAGTCATATGACATCGGGGAGGGAAAATGGCTAATTGGGCCCAATTTGGACATTTTCACTTTGGGTTTACTCACTTTTGTTGCCAGCGGTTTAGAATTTACTGGCTGTGTGTTCAGTTATTTTGAGGGGACAGCAAATTTACACTGTTATACAAGCTGTACACTCACTACTTTACATTGTAACAAAGTGTCATTTCTTCAGTGTTGTCACATGAAAAGATATAAAATATTTACAAAAATGTGAGGGGTGTACTCACTTTTGTGAGATACTGTATGTGCATGTGTGTAGTAGATACATACATACATACATACACACAAACACACACACTACAGTCTTTCACAACCTCACCCTGGCAGCAGAGTTTGGCTGTTCCTCAACTACAACCTACATATGAAATTGGTGATCATTAGCACCTGCTTGGTATAATTGGTTAATCAAACACCTGACTCTAATCCTACAAAATCCCTGACATTATGCAAGTGTGCAAGAATTGATCCTGGTTTGAAGCCAAAGGGCAGTCACACCAAATACCATTTTGATTTAGCTTTTTCTTCTGTTGGTCCAATTTGCATTATGTAAATTGATATAAATAAACAATTAAAAAACATATTTTTGCAAGCACTCTTACTCTACAGAATTTCTTCACACCTGCCTAAAACCTTTGCACAGTACTGTCTGTGTGTGTAATTATATATACAGTGGGGACGTAAAGTATTCAGACCCCCTTAAATTTTTCACCCTGTTATATTGCAGCCATTTGCTAAAATCATTTAAAGTTCATTTTTTTTCCTCATCAATGTACACACAGCACCCCATATTGACAGAAAAACACAGAATTGTTGACATTTTTGCAGATTTATTAAAAAAGAAAAACTAAAATATCACATTGTCCTAAGTATTCAGACTCTTTGCTGTGACACTCATATTTAACTCAGGCGCTGTCCATTTCTTCTGATCATCCTTTAGATGGTTCTACACCCTCATTTGAGTCCAGCTGTGTTTGATTATACTGATTGGACTTGATTAGGAAAGCCACACACCTGTCTATATAAGACCTTACAGCTCACAGTGCATGTCAGAGCAAATGAGAATCAGGAGGTCAAAGGAACTGCCTAAAGAGCTCAGAGACAGAATTGTGGCAAGGCACAGATCTGGCCAAGGTTACAAAAAAATTTCTGTTGCACTTAAGGTTCCTAAGAGCACAGTGGCCGCCATAATCCTTAAATGGAAGATGTTTGGGACGACCAGAACCCTTCCTAGAGCTGGCCGTTCAGCCAAATTGAGCGATCGGGGGAGAAGAGCCTTGGTGAGAGAGGTAAAGAATAACCCAAAGATCACTGTGGCTGAGCTCCAGTGATGCAGTCGGGAGATGGGAGAAAGTTGTAGAAAGTCAACCATCACTGCAGCCCGCCACCAGTCTGGGCTTTATGGCAGAGTGGCCCGATGGAAGCTTCTCCTCAGTGCAAGACACATTAAAGCCTGCATGGAGTTTGCTAAAAAAAACACCTGAAGGACTCCAAGATGGTGAGAAATAAGATTCTCTGGTCTGATGAGACCAAGATAGAACTTTTTGGCCTTAATTCTAAGCGGTATGTGTTGAGAAAACCAGGCACTGCTCATCACCTGTCCAATACAGTTCCAACAGTGAAGCATGGTGGTGGCAGCATCAAGCTGGACGACTGGTTGCAATCGAGGGAAAGATGAATGCGGCCAAGTACAGGGATATCCTGGATGAAAACCTTCTCCAAAGTACTCAGCACCTCAGACTGGGCCAAAGGTTTACCTTCCAACAAGACAACGACCCTAAGCACACAGCTAAAATAACGAAGGAGTGGCTTCACAACAACTCCGTAACTGTTCTTGAATGGCCCAGCCAGAGCCCCGACTTAAACCCAATTGAGCATCTCTGCAGAGACCTAAAAATGGCTGTCCACCAACGTCCACCAACCATCCAACCTGACAGAACTGGAGAGGAGGAATGGCAGAGGATCCCCAAATCCAGGTGTGAAAAACTTGTTGCATCTTTCCCAAAAAGACTCATGGCTGTATTAGATCATTAGCTTCTACTAAATACTGAGCAAAAGGATCTGAATATGATATTTAATTTTTTTTTAATAAATCTGCAAAAATGTCAACAATTCTGTGTTTTTCTGTCAATATGGGGTGCTGTGTGTACATTAATGAGGAAAAAAAATGAACTTAAATGATTTTAGCAAATGGCTGCAATATAACAGAGTGAAACATTTAAGGGGGTCTGAATACTTTTCGTCGTGTGTGTGTGTGTGTGTGTGTGTGTGTGTGTGTGTGTGTGTGTGTGTGTATGTATATATATATATATATATATATATATATATATATATATATATATATATATATTACATACACACACACACACACACATATACATATATACAGTTGTGCTCATAGATTTACATACCCTTTACTCTTTTTAAATCATAACAGAAACTACCCAAATGACCCTGATCAAAAGTTTACATACCCTGGTGATTTTGGCCTGATAACCTGCACACAAGTTGACACAAAGGGGTTTGAGTGCCTATTAAAAAGGTAACCATCCTCACCTGTGATCTGTTTGCTTGTAATTACTGTGTGTGTATAAAAGGTCAATGAGTTTCTGAACTCCTGACAGAGCCTTGCAGCTTTCATCCAGTGCTGCACTGACATTTCTGGATTCTGAGTCATGGGGAAAGCAAAAGAATTGTCAAAGGATCTGCGGGAAAAGGTAGTTGAACTGTATAAAACAGGAAAGGGATATAAAAAGATATCAAAGGAATTGAGAATGCCAATCAGCAGTGTTCAAACTCTAATCAAGAAGTGGAAAATGGGGGGTTCTGTTGAAACCAAACCACGGTCAGGTAGACAAACTAAAATTTCAGCCACAACTGCCAGGAAAATTGATCGGGATGCAAAGAAAAACCCACTGTTTCAAGATGCACAATAAGGAGGCACTTGAAGAAAGATGGGCTGCATGGTCGCCAGAAGAAAGCCATTACTGCGCAAATGCCATGAAGTAACCTGCTTACAATACGCCAAACAGCACATAAACAAGCCTCAAACCTTCTGGCAGAAAGTCATTTGGAGTGACGAGACCAAAATTGAGCTTTTTGGCCACAACCATAAACATTACATTTGGAGAGGAGTCAACAAGGCCTATGATGAAAGGTACACCATTTCCTACTGTGAAACACAGGAGGTGGATCGCTGATGTTTTGGGGATGTGTGAACTACAAAAGGCACAGGAAATTTGGACAAAATTGTTGGCAAGATGAATGTAGTATGTTATCAAAAAATACTGGAGGAACATTTGCATTCATCAACCAGGAAGCTGCGCATGGGAGGTACTTTTACATTCCAACATTACAATGATTCAAAACACAAGGCCAAGTCGACCTGTCATTGGCTACAGCAGAATAAAGTGAAGGTTCTGGAGCGGCCATCTAAGTCCCCTGACCTCAATATCATTGAGCCACTCTGGGGACATCTCAAAACGTGCAGTTCATGCAAGACAGCCTAAAAATTTACAGGAACTGGAGGTTTTTTCCAAGAGGAATGGGCAGCTTTAGCATCTGAGAAGATAAAGAGCCTCATCCACGAATACCACAAAAGACTTCAAGCTGTCATTGATGTTAAAGGGGGCAATACACAGTATTAAGAACTGGGGTATGTAAACTATTGATCGGGGTAATTTGGGTAGTTTATGTTGTGGTTATGATTTAAAAAGCGTAAACACTGTTGACTGATAATAAATGGCTTCAGCCAAACACTAACCATGAGGGAAAGAAATGTTTGCATGTTATCATTCATATTCTCTGAAAAATGGCTAAGAAATCATAAATCCTGCCAGGGTATGTAAACTTATGAGTGCAACTGTACATACACAAACTGGTGACAACACAGTCTGTCATCAGTTTCCAGTGAACTATTATATTGTCCCCTTGCCAAGTGTACGTAGATGTGCGGCCTCAGCTTTCGGGGGTTATACCGGGATGATGCCCGGAGCTGCAGGCATCATCCCAGTACCGTTTTTTTAGAGCCGGCGATCGGCTTTCCAGGGATAACAACCGATGCGGCTAAAAGCTGCTCAGCTGTTATACCGGTGGAGCGGGAGGGGACTTCCCCCCCTCCCGCCGCTCTCAACGGGCCTTCAGATCCACCGGGAGACCCGATCGACAATCCGCCACCTCCGGCGGCTAGGGACAGACTGGCACGAAGACGGAAACGGCTTTATTCCAGTCTCCTGAATGTAAACACGGAAGCGACGTCATAACGTCACTTCCCGTTTACTCGGCTGCCAATGGAGCTGGTTTTAAAAACATATACAGTATTCAGAATCGCAGAAAACGGCGATCTGAATACTTTGAAGTGCAAAGGAGGGATTGGAGGTCTTTTAGACCCCCGATCCCTCCATAAAGAGTACCTGTCACCACCTATTACTGTCACAAGGGATGTTTACATTCCTTGTGACAGCAATAAAAGCGATCAATTTTTTTTTTTTTTAAACACAATATAAAAATAAATAAAATAAGAAAAAAAATGTTTTTTTTTAGAGCGCCCTTATCCCCGCAAGCTCGCGCAGCAAAGAAAACGCATACGGAAGTCGCACCCGCATATGTAAACGATGTTCAAATCACACATGTGAGATATCGCCGCGATCCTCAGAGTGAGAGCAATAATTCTAGCACTAGACCTCCTCTGTAACTCTAACCTGGTAATCGTAAAAAAAATTTAAAGTGTCGCCTATAGAGATGTTTAGGTACCGTAGTTTTTTGCCATTCCACGAGTGCGTGCAGTTATAAAGCGTGACATGTTTGGTATCTGTTTACTCGGCATAACATCATCTTTCACATTATACAAAAAAATTGGGCTAACTTTACGGTTTCGTTTTTTTTTAATTCATGAACGTGTCCCTTTTTATGAAAGTTGCGTTTAAAACACAAATACCGTGTGACATAAAATATTGCAACAATCGCCATTTTATTCTCTAGATTCTCTGCTAAAAAAATATGAATAATGTTTGGGGGCTCCAAGTAATTTTCTAGCACAAAATACGGATTTTAACTTGTAAACACCAAATGTCAAAAATAGGCTTAGTCATGAAAGGGTTAAAAGGTATTGCTGGCAGACAAAAGCACAGCGCATGTAAACATGACAGGTACACTTTAACACTTCAGAGAGCCATGAAGCCAACATAAATGCACAAATATTATGAAATGTTCTCATCCCTGTTACTAACTGCAGACCACAGAGGTGAAAGAACAGCAGTAATGCCCTGTCAGCAATGACAAACACTCTTGTGTGGCATGTCCCTACAGTATAAAAAATAATCATTCAAGACTCCAGTTGTAAATTACCGGTAAGTGTGAAGAGGCGTTAAAAGCGTATATGAAGGAAGAATAATAAAATAAATAACTACATCTCAGGAATACATGCACATTCCCTTAGGTTTTGTCCCTTTAAAGCTGAATTACAGGAATTCAGCTACTTTGTAAAAACTGCACACATACCATGAATTAAGTCCAACGAGATTCCCGCCACCTCAGACTTATCTCTTATTCACATCTGACAGGTTTATTGTGCTCCAGGAAGAGAATTTCTGGAGCTCTGAAGCTGCTCACTGTGGTCTCAGTTCCTTCAAGAGCACAGTCACTGGAACTGCTATGCCCATCCCTCCCCTCCTTCTACCCATTCACAGAAGCCTTTGTATTATGTGAACTCATTCACAAAATACAAAGGCTTCTGTGAATGGACAGAAAGGGGATGACATCCTTAGAAAGAAACAAAAACAGCAGAGGAAAAGCTGCAAAGCATGCAGGGAATCCATGAAGTGGTGGAAACAGATGACCAGCAGACAGGCAGAACCCACAAAATGAAAGGATATTCCTTTAAGTAAGCTTATATTGGATTGTCAAACATAAATATTTTTTATATCGCTATTACAATGCTGATGTAAACTGGATGCTGTAACGTCTGTAAGTGTATGCTAGATCCTCTTTAAAGTGGTTGTATACCTTTTTTTTTAACTTTTACCTACAGGTAAGCCTATAATAAGGCTTACCCGTAGGTAAAAAAAAATATCTCCTAAACCTGTACGGTTTAGGAGATATTCCCCTCGCAATGAGTCGCTGACTGCAGCGGCGCATGCGCACAGGGGATTCTCGGCTGACAGCCCGGCAAACTCCGGAGCTTGCCGGACAGAAGTCTCCCGCGTGCATGCGCGGGAGTGAGGACATCGCGGCTCCGGCCACTCACAGCACCGGAGCCGCGATACCCGGAAGACACGCCGAGGGGAAATGTCAGCTCCCTCGGCGTGGACAGGATGAGATGCCGGCGCCTCGTTCTAAGGTAAGTATCTCATAATGAGCTAGTATGCGGTGCATACTAGCTCATTATGCCTTTTCCCTTGCAGGTGTAGGGAAAAAAAAAAACCCAGCGGTTTTACAACCGCTTTAATTAAAAGGTGAAATTGGTAGTACAAAAAGTAAACACATTCTCACCTAACATACTGATTCGGACCAGTCTACCATTGAAGCCTAATCGTATACTCAACTTCCACTGATCATGAACCAGTTGAGTTTAGATTTACCTAGATTATGACCAACTGTAGATTTCCCCCAACATTCAGCAATTGCAATTCTAGCTGCCAAAAAAATGGATTAGATAATTCTACCAGTCCCTTTTAGGGAGACCTAAAAAAGTTGGAGTTGGCATTTAAGTTAAACTATACCGTATATAAAATAGTTAAACCATATAATCGGTAGATTTACCATCATTATGACAAAATTAGTTTTGGATTTGGAACGCCGTTGTCGACTCACGTCATTAATTTACTGCCAACCAGATAGAAAGCATACATGTTAATAGGTGAAAGAGAATAGATGTATTAGGTATCCATCTAGTTCCTGACTCTGCTCCTGCCCGTCTTGGCCTCGTACTCTCCCTGTCGCTTTGCAACGGATTTGCACAGAGCAGCACCAATCCTCCTCTGTTCGGGTTCCTCGCTGGCACTCTTGGCCCCCCCCTGCCAAGTACCCCCAAAGCAAGCTACATGCTATGGGGCTCTTGTGCCTTCTCGCTCGCGCACCCCGCTCTCTGTGTTCATAACTCCCAAACCTGTCAAATGTATATAACAGAGATAGGTCCAGGAGGTGTTATGCACCTAGTTTGGACAAGAAGAAATGGGAACAGTTCTTCTAAGTGCAGTAAAACTTTAACAGGCTTTATTAACGTTAAATTGGCAACTCACATAAGTAGAATTAGCGTTCTTTTTATAGTTTTGGATAGAGTGGAGATGGATTAGAAAACCTGTCAGGATTTATTGCTGTCTATGCCTCCCTTAGGGAGATTCACCTTCTCTATTTGTCCTGTTTACCATTATCATCAATTGTGAAAGTAAAAAAAAAAAATCCCAAATTTTGGGTTGATGGTTTGACACCAGAACAGTAAGAGATGGGAAATCTTTCAACGGGGCACTGGTTCTGCTGGTAACATACCAGGATTCTCTCACTTTGGAGAGATTTTATCTCACTTCCTGTTTTGGCTATAGGACAGAAGTGAAGGGAAGTTTTCTCTATGGGACAGATAAACCCCTCACAATAAAAAGAAAAAATCCGACAGGGGTTATAGCCCACTGTACTCAATCCAAAAAATAATTTATTGTAAAGTTTCAGAAAAATTTAAATAGACTCAACAGTTTTGTTTAAATTAAGTCAGTATGCCGAGTCACATTAACTGCTTGCCGACCGCCCGCCATCAAGAATGGCTCCCCTGAGCGAATCGCCGTAGCTGTACGGCGGCAGCTTTACGGGGTATAGGGGGCACGCGCCCGCCGCGTTACTTAGGAGCCGATGCGAGTGCCCGGCGGTGATAACAATGGGATCCCTCTGATGCTTTGGAAACTCTTTGTGGACCATGGCTTTTGCTGTAGGATGCGACTAAGAAAATATCAGAAAAGACCTACTAGAACAGCTGGACTTTATTTGGGGTTAATAAGAGGCACTTTAAATAATGACAGGTGTGTACTGACTCCTATTTAACAGGAGTTAAAATGTGGTTGCTTAATTCTGAACACAGCTTACATCCCCATTCATAAGAGGGTGTGCACACATATGCAACCACATTATTTTAGTTTTTTATTTTTACCCCCCCCCCCCTCCCCCTAAAAGATTTCAGTTTGTTTTTCAATTGAGTTGTACGGTTTATAGGTCACATTAAAAGGTGGATAAGGTTCTGAACTTATTTATCTGTCTCATTTTTTTTACATCACATAAACCTGACATTTGAAAACAGGGGTGTGTAGACTTTTTATATCCACTGTATATATACCATAGTTTGTAGACTATATAACTTTCACACAAACTAATGAACACTGTTTCGGGTTATTTTTACCAAAGAAATGTAGCAGAATACATTTTGGCCTAAATTTATGAAAAAATAATTGCTACATTTTTAGAACAGAAACCAAGAAAAACTTGTTTTGTTTTTTTTCCCCAAAGTTTTGGTATTTTTCGTTTAAAAAGCAAAAAATAAAAAAATCCAGTGGTGACTAAATACCTCCAAAAGAAAGCACTATCTTTCTAAAAAAAATATTTGGGTACAGTGTTGCATGACTGGGTAATTGTCATTCAAATTGTGACAGCGCTGAAAACGTAAAAAAATGGCCTGGGCAGGAAGGGGGTGAAATGATCCAGTATTGAGGTGGTTAAAGTGATATTAAATACGCAGTTAGGCTTTAATCATTTTTAGCATGGATCATTGTAAGCAAGCTTTTTTTTTTTTCCCAACGGAGCTTTAAGACCCTTAGGCCTCTTCCATGTGGGTTTAGAGATGTGGCAAAAAAACAAGTGTTTGCGCCTATAGCACTTTTCACACATTTAGGACCCGTTTTTGAAGTTTTCCCAGCATTTACTTCCTCGTATGAAAAAACAAAACAAAAAAAAACAAAAAAACACCACACACAGACAGAGGTGGAGTTTGCAATGCATTTAATAACACAGTGTCTTGAGCAGTGGCGGCTGGTGAAGTTTTAGGATGGGGGGCACCAGATCCCGCCCTTCCTTTTTGACCCCTCCTAGTTCTCATAAGCCCCACCCCTTACAGAATCCACGTGCTCCGTCCCCTGTATTCCACTTGCTTCCACCCATAGTGTCAGGAGTATACAGCTCAGAATCACAGGACAAAGTATATGACTCAGCCTTACAGATCAGGGTATACAGAGCAGGGTGTATAGAGCAGGGTGCACAGATAAAAGGTATACAGATCAGGGTACAGCAACCCTCCCCCCGCAGCTCCGCACACCCCTCCTCGCGGCTGACAGCCCCCCTCCGCTCGCGGCTCTGATATTCCCCCACCCCCGCAGGTGGTCCGGCACTTACCGCCAGTCCTGAGTCCACTAGAGCAGCCGTGGCAGCGGGGATATCCACCTCCTCTGTGCCACCTCCTTCCTAAGCACCAGGCATCCAATAGGATGCCCTGGCGCTTTGGTCAATCGGGAAACAGGTCTGACGACCTGCCTCCCAGATTGGCGAGGAGGAGCGCTAGTGTGAAAATAGCGAATTGGGTGGGATCAGGGCGTACTCTCTGCGCCCCAAGCCCACCCTATTTTGAAGCCTATTAGAGCCTCTGGCTCTAATCACGTGCTTCAAGAAGTACCAAGGAATCTATGCGTTCGGCGTCCTGAAAGGGGCCAGATGCATGGATGGGGGCAGCGCTCGTAATGCACAGGCCACCTCTGGTCTTGAGCGCAGGTTAAAGCTATAGCTGAGTAAACCTGTGTGTCATTTTGCCATATTTCTGCCTATGTAAAAGAGAATGGTACTCTTTTCCTCTTGTTTTATCTTAGAACGGAACTCCAGCTCCTTCAAAAAAAAATAATACAATTCTGTAGCTGCTGACTTAATATTAGGACACTTACCTGTCCACGAATCCAGCAGTGTCTTCGCCCGAGCCAATTATCGGCTCTCAGGTGCTGCTGCTGCCATATCCAGTAAGGGTAACTAGCAGGCAAATAAGCGGAGCTTCCCCTTTTGGGTAGAGCTCTGGTTTAACTCTAAAAAGTCCTATCTGGAAGTATTGTTTTAAGAAACAAAATTGCTCTTAATCTATTTATGGATTTGATCTGTCTAATATTCTGATTTGCATTCCAAAACTGCCTTACATTGTTGGAATACAGAGTACTCTTTATTCAAAAACCAATAAAAACATCTAAATATAAAAGCCAATGCCAAAAAGACATGTTATTCAAAACTTCTGACCTCCTACCAGCATGCTTGTGCCAAGTCAATGACTCACTTAGGATATAAGCTGTGGGATAAACATGACAGAAAGGGGACTATCAACTTCTACAAAAAATATCCACAATGACAGTGCCCATCTCTCTGTCATGGCAAGTCTAAGTTATGGTTGAAGCCTCTATTATCCTGTTTCCATAAAAAGCACAGGTGATCTTTTGCAGAACTGGGATCTATTTAGCATTTGATGTGAAGTGTAATGAATGCAGCCGTCATCAATTTCAATCATTCCCTGTTCTAATCCTTAGCTGTAAAAATGCATTATTACCATCTTTCTCATTACACTTAATGCAGATGGTTCCTAAAGTACACCATGATTGAGATCCTGGAAACAAAGATGTAATTCAAGTTTTACCTAGTTAATTTTCTCTAAATATAATGGTATCTGCTACAATTGTATTCCGTGTAGAAAACTGACTCTGCTTAATCCTTATGGATGTGAACAATAGGACCTACCATATACATCAGTACTGTACACTACATTATTTTGAACAATTAGGAAAACAATGGGGCATTGGGGACAGGGTGGATATAAATCTTTTTTTTTTAAATAAATAAAATAAATTTTATTTATTTTTTTTAAATTTAATTTTTTTTTTTTTATTAAATTTATTTAGAGTAAAAATCTATCTAAATATACATTAATAATTTAGTTTATTCAGCATGAAATGGAGCTTAGTTATGTAGCATGAGGCTGTATATTCTGCAATATTTACATTTTTGGTAAACTCATTCAATGAATCCAAGCTCTGCAAGCTGAGATAACATGCACTGCATTGATTCTGCATTCACACAACTTCACAGTAACCATGATATAAAGTTCAGGAATATTCCTTTATCCCATAGTTTTAAAAATCTATGTACACTACAAACTGTATAAATGAATCGGTTCTGATATCGCCGTTTTACGAACCTGACAACTTATTATTCTAAATAGGAAACCTTCATTTTGTTTGCAAATATTAAAGATTCTAACTACCAGCAAGAATGAGTCCTTACTTCAAAAGAGCACCTGTCATTTCAGATCCATCATGGCAGCGCCCGATAGCGGGCATCCGCTCACCACGTCCCTGCCGCATCACCACCCGTCCCATTAAGGTGAATGGAACTGTCAGTGAGTCAACAGCGGGTCAGAGGAGGAGCTTCTGCGGAAAAGAGATGACCGTTGCTCTTTAAAAATTATGATTTAAAATGGGAGTTGATTTAAATCAAATTCACCCTGGTTGGGGATGAGGGCATATTATACTTTAAAATCAAGAAAGAGGTGCAAGTGATACCTGTATTCTAAATAATGTATACCGCAGAAAGAGATAATGAAGTACAAGGTATGTGCTGTATAGAATACCAAAGAATTAGAGAGATATATTATATATATCTATATATAAAATCCCTGTTGGTTCCTCAAAAGTGGTTATTCCGTGCCAGTGCTAGATACATGTTTGGGTGCTATACACTTTGTATATCTAGCACTGGCACGGAATAACCACTTTTGAGGAACCAACCGGGACATTTATATAAAAAACAGTGGTGGGGGCACAAACAAACTGAAAAAAATCAGAAAAAAACCCCCATTAAAACGCCGCAACTGTGCCATCAAATGCAGCCACTGTGCCCAGCAAATGTCGCCACTGTGCCATCAAACGCAGCCACTGTGCCATCAAACGCAGCCACTGTGCCATCAAACGCAGCCACTGTGCCATCAAACGCAGCCACTGTGCCATCAAACGCAGCCACTGTGCCATCAAACGCAGCCACTGTGCCATCAAACGCAGCCACTGTGCCATCAAACGCAGCCACTGTGCCATCAAACACAGCCACTGTGCCCTTTAATTGTTGCCACTGTGCCAGCAAACGTCGCCACCGTGCCATCAAATGCAGCCACTGTGCCATCAAACACAGCCACTGTGCCCAACAATTGTCGCCACTGTGCCAGCAAACGCCGCCACTGTGCTCTTTAATTGTCGCCACTGTGCCAGCAAACGACGCCACTGTGCCAGCAAAAGACGCCACTGTGCCAGCAAAAGACGCCACTGTGCCAGCAAAAGACGCCACTGTGCCAGCAAACGCAGCCACTGTGACCATCAATTGTCGCCACTGTGCCAGCAAACGCCGCCACTGTGCCAGCAAACGCCGCCACTGTGCCAGCAAACGCCGCCACTGTGCCAGCAAACGCCGCCACTGTGCCAGCAAACGCCGCCACTGTGCCAGCAAACGCCGCCACTGTGCCAGCAAACGCCGCCACTGTGCCAGCAAACGCCGCCACTGTGCCAGCAAACGCCGCCACTGTGCCATCAAATGCAGCCACTGTGCCCATCAATTGTCGCCACTGTGCCAGCAAACGCCGCCACTGTGCCCATCAAATGCAGCCACTGTGCCCATCAATTGTCGCCACTGTGCCAGCAAACGCTGCCACTGTGCCAAACGCAGGAACTGTGCCCTTTAATTGTTGCCACTGTGCCAAACGCAGCCACTGTGCCCATCAATTGTCACCACTGTGCCAGCAAACGTCCCACTGTGCAGCCACTGTGACCATCAATTGTCACCACTGTGCCCATCAATTGTAGCCACTGTGCCAGCAAACGCCGCCACTGTGCCCATCAATTGTCGCCACTGTGCCATCAGACGCAGCCACTGTGCCATCAGACGCAGCCACTGTGCCCATCAATTGTCGCCACTGTGCCAGCAAACGTCGCCACTGTGCAGCCATTGTGCCCATCAACTGTCGCCACCGTGCCATCAAATGCAGCCACTGTGCCCATCAATTGTCGCCACTGTGCCCATCAATTGTCGCCACTGTGCCCATCAATTGTCGCCACTGTGCCAGCAAACGCTGCCACTGTGCCAAACGCAGGAACTGTGCCCTTTAATTGTTGCCACTGTGCAAAACGCAGCCACTGTGCCCATCAATTGTCGCCACTGTGCCAGCAAATGTCGCCACTGTGCAGCCACTGTGCCCATCAATTTTCGCCACTGTGCCCAACAATTGTCGCCACTGTGCCAGCAAACGCCGCTGCTGTGCCATCGAACGCAGCCACTGTGCCCTGTAATTGTTGCCACTGTGCCCATCAATTGTCGCCACTGTGCCATCAATTGTCGCCACTGTGCCATCAATTGTCGCCACTGTGCCATCAATTGTCGCCACTGTGCCATCAATTGTCGCCACTGTGCCATCAAACGCAGCCACTGTGCCATCAAACGCAGCCACTGTGCCATCAAACGCAGCCACTGTGCCATCAAACGCAGCCACTGTGCCATCAAACGCAGCCACTGTGCCATCAAACGCAGCCACTGTGCCATCAAACGCAGCCACTGTGCCATCAAACGCAGCCACTGTGCCATCAAACGCAGCCACTGTTCCCTTTAATTGTTGCCACTGTGCCAAACGCAGCCACTGTGCCCATAAATTGTCGCCACTGTGCCAGCAAACGTCGCCACCTGTGCCATTAAATGCAGCCACTGTGCCCTTTAATTGTTGCCACTGTGCCAAACGCAGCCACTGTGCCCATCAAACGCAGCCACTGTGCCATCAAACGCAGCCACTGTGCCATCAAGCGCAGCCACTGTGCCATCAAGCGCAGCCACTGTGCCATCAAGCGCAGCCACTGTGCCATCAAACGCAGCCACTGTGCCATCAAACGCAGCCACTGTGCCATCAAACGCAGCCACTGTGCCATCAAACGCAGCCACTGTGCCATCAAACGCAGCCACTGTGCCATCAAACGCAGCCACTGTGCCATCAAACCCAGCCACTGTGCCATCAAACCCAGCCACTGTGCCATCAAACCCAGCCACTGTGCCATCAAACCCAGCCACTGTGCCATCAAACCCAGCCACTGTTCCCTTTAATTGTTGCCACTGTGCCAAACGCAGCCACTGTGCCTATAAATTGTCGCCACTGTGCCAGCAAACGTCGCCACCTGTGCCATTAAATGCAGCCACTGTGCCCTTTAATTGTTGCCACTGTGCCAAACGCAGCCACTGTGCCCATCAATTGTCGCCACTGTGCCAGCAAACGTCCCACTGTGCAGCCACTGTGCCCATCAATTGTCGCCACTGTGCCCATCAATTGTCGCCACTGTGCCAGCAAACACGACCAACGAAAATAATTTTACTTTTAGGGGTTCCCACAACTTGGGAAATTTTATCAAGGGGTCACGGCACTAGAAAGGTTGAGAACCACTGCTCTAGGCGATCTATGTACAGTACAAGGATTTTAACAAACTGATGCAGATTCCTACCTTTTGTTATTCTGAAGAAATCACTGTGTGTTTGTCTGTGTCCATGTGAGAAAGTGAATCTAAGGCTGCTTTCACACTACAGCTGTCCGAGCTAAAACGAGCGGCACTTTACCGCTGGTATAGGTAGAGCTTCTGAGCAGTAGCGGGGAACTTTTAACCCCCAAGGTGTTGCGGCGCTTCCAAATCGTTTTTTAGTCGCTTCAGAATGCCCATTCATTCCAATGGGCAGAGGTGGTCTGGGAGTGCTGTATACACCGCTCCTAAACCGTCCCAAAGATGCTTGCAGGACTTTTTCTAACGTCCTGCAAGCGCACCGCCCCAGGGGAGGCAGTTTTCAGGCACTTTACAGGCGCCTGAAAATTGCCCCACTGTGAAAGGGGTCTAATGAGAGTAGTTTCATAATTATCAATCAGCTGGGCACCAATGAGGAAAGCTGCTGGGCCTGCATCCCTTTAGATGTGATTTCCTATTGAAACTATCTCACCAAAAATTACATTTTTGCTGCAGGGGATGCCTGAAATCTGACTTGTATCTTAGTGCAGACTTCTGGGAAAATCAGTGAGCCAATCACACAAGCAGGAAGTTATGTTGCTGGGGGCAGAACACCTCCAGGTAGCCATATTGCATTTTCAGAAAATTACAGAGCTGCAAATTGAAAAGGAAAGGTAATTTTTAATAACATTCAATAGCAATATGACCTGTGTCGCATTTGTATATACTATATTATTTTTTTCTTTGCTATTTTTTTCCCCCACGAAAGCAGAGTTACCATTTAACATTATTCTGAAAAAGGGACAATGGGGTGCAGGGACACCTGTACTATGCACTGTATACTGTACAATGTACAATAAGAGGGACAATGGGGTGCAGGGATACCTGTCCTGCTGTATATAAACAGTATACTGTACAATGAGAGAGGCAATAACTCTGAATGTTTACTCACTGGAAATCCTCTGTAGCCTTATTTTAACAGAATTGTGTATTTTTATTTACATATTTATGAACTCCTCTCACATATAACAGAACATTTCACAACACAACGTTCCTCACATCCTAAGGTTGGGTTCACACTGCTCTGACATGGACCATACCAGGCCACATGCCCTCAACATGCCCCCTATGTGAAGGAGTATGGGGTACCCCCTACTTATGCACCCAAAAAATTAATCAAAATAAAAAATCTAAATGAAAACAGAACACAGGTTTTTGACAAAGTCCTTTATTAATAATGAAGAATGTCCCCCGTTGTAGCTCAAACATGTCTTCTTTCTCCGGTGAGGTCTTCTCCCAATGTGAACTCCCGCTGTTGTGTCGGCTCCTGCTGTCTGCCATTCCTTATACAGCCATGGGGCTTGGCCATCCGGTTACGTTGTCCGGAGACCCCACCCCTTATGACGTCACCACCCCCATCATAACGTCACAAGGGGTGGGGTCTCCAGATGACGTCACTGGGTGGCCACATCCCATAGCTATATAAGAAATGGCAAACAGGAGGAACCGACAAAACAGCTGGAGCTAGCGTCAAGAGAAGACAATCGACAGAGGGAGAAGAACCGGCAGAAGAACCAGCGGAAGAAGACATCAGTGGAGGGGGAAGAACTGGACGGAGAAGACATCACCGGAGAAAGAAGTGTTAGAGCTATGATGGAGGGCATTCTTCATTATTAATAAAGGATAGACCTCGATTAATCGTTAAAGAATCGAAATCGCGATTCAACCTCCCTCACGATCTTCAAACAGCACTTCCTCGATTCAGTGCAGAGAGTTCTCTGCTCACTGCTGACAGCTGTCAATAAATAAATAAATAAATAAATAAATAAATAAACACAACAGACAGCCTGCCAAGTTTATCACAACATCACATTTAGTTATTTTAGATCAAAGGGATGAACTTCGGTCTGTAAATGAGGGCAGTTTAACCACTTAAAGACTAAACCTTTTTCAGACACATGTTGCTTACAAGTTAAAACCAGTATTTTTTACTAGAAGATTACTTAGAACCCACAAACATTATGGGTTTTTTTGGGGTTTTTTAGCAGTCCCTAGAGCAGTGAGCAACTTGGCACCCCAGATGTTTTGGAACTACATTTCCCATGATGCTCATGCACTCTGCGGTGTAGTTGAGCATCATGGGAAATGTAGTTCCAAAACATCTGGGGTGCCAAGGTTTGCCATCACTGCCTTAGAGAATAAAATTTTGTCTGTTGCAATATTTTATGCCACACTGTATTTGCGCAGTGGTCTTTCAAACACCAATTTTTTTTTTTGAAAAAAAAAATGATAAAAAAAAAACAACAGTAACGTTAGCCCAATTTTTTTGTATAATGTGAAAGATGATGTTAGGCCACAAGAACTGTGAGAGAATCACGATCTTTATTCTAAGCAAAAAAAATTGTGATTTTCAATTTAGCCAGAATCATGCAGCTCTAAAAAAGGACTGCCAAAAACCTGCGTACTGTTTTTGTTTATTTTTGACACTTTTTTGGGTGGGGTTCCCATCCAACATCCTCAGAGCACATGTTGCATGCCACAAGTCAGATCAGTTAGGCCCCTTTCACACTTATACGACTTCAAAGTCGCACGATTTTACCGCGATTTGGGAGCAGTACTACTTTGCCACGTTTTTGGCATTAACAAATGAAAACATACAGTAGTTGGTATGAATCATAAGGGGTAACTCCACGCCAAGTTTTAAATAAAAAAACTGGCGTGAGTTCCCCCCAGGGGCATACCAGGCCCTTAGGTCTGGTATGGATTGTAAGGGGAACCCCCTACGCCGAAAAATCAGCGTGGGGGTCCCCCCAAAATCCATACCAGACCCTTATCCGAGCACGCAGCCCGGCCGGTCAGGAATGGGGGTGGGGACGAGCTAGCGCCCCCCCCCTCCTGGACCGTACCAGGCCGCATGCCCTCAACATGGGGGGGTGGGTGCTTTGGGGCATGGGGGGCGCCCTGCGGCCCCCCACCCCAAAGCACCTTGTCCCCATGTTGATGAGGACAAGGGCCTCTTCCCGACAACCCTGGCCGTTGGTTGTCGGGGTCTGCGGGCGGGGGGCTTATCGGAATCTGGGAGCCCCCTTTAATAAGGGGGCCCCCAGATCCCGGCCCCCCCACCCTATGTAAATAAGTATGGGGTACATGGTACCCCTACCCATTCACCTAGGGGAAAAAGAGTCAATAAAAAACACAGTACACAGGTTTTTAAAATAATTTATTAGGCAGCTCCGGGATCCTCTTCCGACTTCGGGGGTCTCTCCAGCGTCTTCGCCCGGTGTCCGCATCTTCTGCCGGCTCCACCGCTATCTTCTGGCGCTCTTTTGCCAGCGGTGGTCCGGACCTCTGGACCGTCTTCTTCCCTCTTCTCTTCCAGAGATGTTGACACGACGCTCTCTCCAGCCAGACTGGTCTCTGTGCGCTCCGCAACGGACTTATATAGGCGGTGACCCCGCCCCCTTATGCCGTCACAGTCCCTGGGCATGCTGGGACTGTGACGTTTTAGGAGGCGTGGTCACCGGGTGATGACCACGCCCCCTTATGACGGCACAGTCCCAGCATGCCCCGGGACAGTGACCTCATAAGGGGCGGGGTCACCGCCTATATAAGTCCGTTGCGGAGCGTTCAGAGACCATTCCAGCTGGAGAGAGCGTCGTCTCAACATCTGTGGAAGAAAAGAAGAAGGCAGAAGGCAGAAGTCCGGACCACCGCTAGCAATTGAGCTGCAGAAGATAGCGGAGGAGCCGGCAGAAGATGCGGACACCGGGAGGAGACGGCGGAGAGACCCCCGAAGTTGGAAGAGGATCCCCGAAGTCGGAAGAAGATCCCGGAGCTGCCTAATAAATTATTTTAAAAATCTGTGTACTGTGTTTTTTATTGACGCTTTTTTTCCCCTAGGTGAATGGGTAGGGGTACCATGTACCCCATACTCATTCACATAGGGTGGGGGGCCGGGATCTGGGGGCTCCCTTATTAAAGGGGGCTCCCGGATTCCGATAAGCCCCCCGCCCGCAGACCCCGACAACCAACGGCCAGGGTTGTCGGGAAGAGGCCCTTGTCCTCATCAACATGGGGACAAGGTGCTTTGGGGTGGGGGGGCCGCAGCGCGCCCCCCTCCCCCAAGGCACCCACCCCCCATGTTGAGGGCATGCGGCCTGGTACGGTCCAGGAGGGGGGGCCACTCGCTCGTCCCCACCCCTATTCCTGACCGGCCGGGCTGCGTGCTCGGATAAGGGTCTGGTATGGATTTTGGGGGGGACCCCACGCCGATTTTTCAGCGTAAGGGGTTCCCCTTAAATCCATACCAGACCTAAGGGCCTGGTATGCCCCTGGGGGGAACCCACGCCGTTTTTTTCATTTAAAACTTGGCGCGACGTTCCCCCTCTGGATTCATACCAGACAGCTGTCAGCACTGCCTGACGCTCATCGGGAAAGGAAAGAAAAGTTTTCCTTTCCCGAATAGCGAGGCCAGGCTTGTGCTTACAAAGTCGTACTGAAGTCGTGTCTATATTATTCAGGCACGACTTGCATGCTACTTCAGGGTTTAACATTGAGGTCTATGGAGTGCAACTCGCATAGAAGTTGGACCAAAGTAGTGCAGGGACTACTTTCAAGTCGGCACGACTTAAGGTCGTGCCAATATGAATGGTAGTCATTGAAAATCATGGAGAATGACTTGTCATACGATTTTGCAGTACAAAATCGTGGGACAAGTCGTATAAGTGTGAAAGGGGCCTTAAGATGATGATCCAATCTGGATGCAACTTGCATTCAAATCAATGGGCTGAAATCGTGCCCAAGTCAGACCAAAGTAGTGCAGGAACCTTTTTCAAAGTCGGACCAGTTAAAATGGTCCTCATAGGGAACCATTGATTTATACACGTCATGCGACATGTGCTCCCAAAGTCAGAGCGTATGTCGCACCAGTGTCAACCGGGCCTAAAGAATGACTGAGATTTCAGTGCAACAGAGGATCAACAAGTTTTTTTCTGTACTTCCAGTGTTTTAAAGAGACAAACCAAGAGGAAAATGTGCATGCACTTTTTTGTCCATACATACACTTTAAGCATTTGACCTCCGGAAGGTTTTACCACCTTCGACTCGAGCATTTTTTGCTATTCAGGACTGCGCTACTTTAACTGGCAATTGCTCAGTCATGCAACATGTACGCAAGTAAAATGCATACCATTTTTTTTTCACACAAATAGAGCTTTGTTTTTGTGGTATTTAACCACAGCCCTCCGCATACATACTGTGGCAGGGCGGGCCTATTGCGCAAAACGACGTACCAGTATGTGTCGTTTCATGCAGGAGATACTGCGGGCGCGCCCACTGCACGCTCGGGGAGCCAACACACGGGTCAGGCGGCCGCAATGTTCGCCGGCCACCCGCAATCGCTCCTCGGAGAGGCAGGATGGGGATCTGCCTTGGTAAATAAAGCAGATCCCTGTTCTGACAGGGGAGCACATAGTGATCGTCTGTTCCTAGTGATCAGGAACAGCGATCTCTCTGTACTCCCAGTCAGTCCACTCCTCCCCCAGTTAGAAACACCTCCCTAGGATACACTTAACCCGCTAATCACTGCCATTACTAGTAAAAAAAAAAATAATAATAAAAATGCCATAAAATCTATCCCCTACTTTGTAGACGTTACAACTTTTGCGCAAACCAATCAATATATGCTTATTGCAAATTTTTTTTTACCAAAAATATATAGAATAATACATATTGGCCTAAACTTATGAATAAATTTCGATTCTTTAAATTTTTTTATTGGGTATGTATAAACAAAAAGTAAAAAATATTGTTTTGTTTTCAAAATTGTCAGACTTTTTTGTTTATAGTGCAAAAAATAAAAACTGAATAAGAGGTGATCAAATACCACCAAAAGAAAGCTCTATTTGTGGGGGGGGGGGACATCAATTTGGTTTGTACGGCGTCACACGACCGCGCAATTGTAATTTAAATTAACGCAGTGCCGTATCGCAAAAAATGGCCTGGTCATTAGTGGGTAAATCCTTCCAGTCCTTAAGTGGGTAAATCACCACTCGGTTTTAACATAGTTTCTGTTATAAAATTTTAAAAACGTATCATCTTTCTTCATAACTTTAGACCAAAATGTATTCTGCTACATTTCTTTGATAAAAATAACCCAAAAGCAGTGTATATTATTTAGCCTGTATGAAACTTACAGTGTCTACAATCTATGGTATATATATTGAAAATTGATCAATTCTGATATACTGACGGCATTTTTTGAGGCCCTAAAATGCCAGGACAGTATAAATACCCCACAAATTTACAGGCTTTACCGGAAAGGAAACCTCCACATGTGCCGGATCACACTGGCCCTAAAGTCCTCTCAAGAAATCTATCAAAAGTCTGCCCAGACAGATTTGGAAATCTTGTGGCTAAGGATATCAACCAAGCTTCTTTGAGCTGGCTGACCCTGCAGAGGAGCTGAGTATTTTCCAGGAGTTGGTTGAAGTGGCCCTTGATGTGGTAGCACCCTGTAGGATGAGATCCAACCCCCGTCCCCTGGGCAAGAGGCCGCAATGGTTCACCGAGGAGCTTAGGCTCCTCAAAACAGCGGGTTTGGTCCAGGGAGAGACGCCGGCAGAAGTTCTGGAAGATGATAAAAAGCTGCACTTGGAGGCCCTCTTTTTTTATAAGAGGGCTATAAGAGAGGCTAAAAAGACCTATTTCCAGGACCGAATCAGGGAGGCAACCAACAGCTTGGCTGAACTCTAAGATCTCTTCTGAGTTAACCCACTCTGAAGCTACCAGCTCTGCTCCTAAGGAGTCACAGAATTGGTGCCAGGAGCTTGCCGACTTCTTTATCTCTAAGGTTAAGACCATTAGAGACAATATCATCAGGCCAGAGATCGTGCAGGAGGACATCTGCCGAACAGTGATGGCCCCTGGACTGTCCTGTTTCCAATCGGTAACTGCTGAACACGTGGTTGAGGTAATTGCCTCTTTGAGACCATCTTCCTCCCCCCTGGATGTCTATCCTGCCGGTTTGGTTAAAGAAACTGCTGTTCTTCGTGCCCCCTTTATTGGGGAGATAGTTAACGGCTGCTTCAGGACAGGCACCGTCCCGGGCGTTCTGAAGCGGGCCGTGGTCTTGGCCCTGCTGAAGAAGCCGACCCTGGACCCTGCTGTCCTGAGCAACTATAGGCCGATTTCCAACTTGCCTTTTGTGGCAAAGGTGATGGAGGGCTTGTTGGTGATCCAGCTACAGGCTTATCTTGAGTCCTACCTTCTGGACGAATTCCAGTCCGGATTTCGACCTGGCCGCGGAACAGAGACGAGCCTCGTCTGTGTCTATGATGATGTCTGTCACAGTCTGGACAGAGGTGACTCAGTAGCACTGGTTCTCTTGGATCTGTCGGCCGCGTTTGATACCATAAACCATACTATTTTACTGGAGCGGATGAGATCAGTTTTGGGCATGAGCGGGTCGGGTTTGGCATGGGTGGCCTCTTTTTTAGAGGGCAGAGTTCAGGGAGTCAAGACTGGCTCCTTTTACTCTAAGAACACCTCCTTGGACTGCGGAGTGCCACAGGGTTCTGCCCTGTCTCATCTGCTGTTCAACATCTATATGAGGCCTCTTACCGACCTCCTAAAGACCCACGCCGTCCAGTACCATGTATATGCGGATGACACCCAGGTTTACCTGAGGATTCCTAGGAACCAGCCAGCTGATGCCACTCTTGCCAACTGTCTGGAGGCCGTCAACATATGGATGTCCACCAATTTTTTGAAACTCAATGGTGGAAAAACTGAAGTGATCATCTTTAGTGATTTGGCTATTCCTCCAGATATTCCGCCTTGGCCTCCCTCATTTGGTTCTCCTCCGGAGGCGGCCTCCCAGGTTCGTGACTTGGGATTCATCTTAGACTCAGGTTTAGCCCTGGCCCCTCAGCTAAATAAGGTGGTCAGTGCATGCCACTGGCAGCTAAAACTCCTGAGGGTGTTGTTCAAATACCTGGATCTTTCGGACAAGAAAATTGTCATCTGTGCCAAGATAGGCAGCTGCCTAGACTATTGTAACTCATATCTGGGATTGCCAAAGAAAATAGTGCAGAGGCTTCAACTCATACAGAATGCTGCGGCAAGGCTACTTATGGGTGTCCCTTTGAGGGATCATATCTTTGTGCCTTGCACTGGCTGCCAGTTTACCATCATACTCTGTTTAAAGCAGGTTGTATCAGGTTTAAAATCATGAGAAGCCTTGCTCCGAGTTACCTCTGTTCACACTTCCACAAACGAGTTCTGGGCAGATCACTTAGATCGAGCAGAAGAGACCTCCTCCACATCTCTGTGCCTAAGAAGACCCGGCGTGGTGGTCAAGCTTTCTCCCACCAGGGTGCCATGCTGTTGAATAGCCTCCCTGCTGAGCTCCAGGAGGCCCCTACCATCCTGGTCTTTTGCAGTCAATTGAAGACTTGGCTCTTCAAACAAGCTTTTCCTGCGTAGCCTTTTTGATTCCATTTTTCATGCTGCTTCCCTGCTGCTGTCTCCTCCTTGTCCCTGGATTTTATTTCTTCAGGGACTCCGCCAAGCGCGTCTGGACCCTTTGGGGTAAGGCCACGCTATATCAAGATACCTCTCACCTCAACCCAGAAAACCCCTTTTTGAAAAGTAGAGACAGTCCAAGGTATTAAGAAGCATAGTTAGTTTTTTGAAGTTGTAATTTGTCACAATTTTTTGGGAAATTAAGAAACTAAATAACAATATTTTTTTTTTCTTTTTAAATACTGTCATCAGTGCAGTACAGCATCATCATATTACTGGTGTGGTGGTGATCATGGTGATTAACCTCTCTTGCAGCCAAATCATGTACCTGTGTATCATTCGACTTGTGATTGTACCGGTTGCACCTCGGTAGTACCATTTTTTAGCGCCGAAGGTCGTTTCTTTTGTAATAACAATCGATGCGGCTAAGCAGCCACTCGGCTGTTATTACAAGCAGCGGGAGGGGACATCCTCTCCCGAGCTACTAGCAAGCACGTCCGCCGGCTGGCCGGAGACCCGAAGAAAGTCGGGATCGGCTTTGGTCTGGGATATGGCAACCCGAAGGCGACGTCATGACATCACTTCCGGTTTACTTGAACCTTAAAGATGCCAGTTTTAAAAAAAAAAAAATCGAAAAGTATTTAAAAACGCTGATCAAGGGGTACCTGACACGTGCCTATTGCTGTCACAAGGGATATTTACATTCCTTGTGACAGCAATAAAAGTGATCTGAAAAAAAAAAAAAAAAGTAAAGCAACAATGTAAAAAAAAAAAAAAAAAAAAAAATGGATAACTACAAAAAATAAAATTATTTCTAAGTGCCCCTGTTTCGATATTTTCACACATGTGAGGTATCACCCATAACGTCAGATCATGGGCAGTAATTCTAGCACTAGACCTCCTCTGTACATCCAAAGTGGTAACCTATAAAGGCTTTTAAAGCGCAGCCTATGGATAGTAAAATTTACGTTGTTTGTCAATGTTGTGCAGGTGTCATATGACTGCCGCCCTGTAGCCGTCGTTCGGCTATAGCGCGGTCGGCAAGTGGTTAAAGAATTTTTAATTAAATTTTTTTTACTTAGGATTCTTTTTTTTCACATTCTCTCAAGAGTAGTTCGGTGTCACCATATTTTTTTTTCACGGTTATTGCTTATAAGACTGATGTTCATGGTTATTAGCAATAGTTTTAACTGTCATGGTTTTCATGTATGACAGCTTGTTTCCTATGGTGATCTTTGATTAGCTACAGCTAATAACATGGTACAGGGTGCCAGGTACCATGTGATAGTGTAAAGGAAATTTGTAAATTCTGTATAAAATTGTATTCTATTTTGTATGCTTTGCCTATGTATTGCACACTGCAGACTCTAATAATGTTTTTATTACATGTTGCATTCTTTTGAGACCTGATTAGAATTTAGCCTGCCTATGTCACTCCCCTTGTTACCATAAAAAGTACAATTGTAATATTAATGCAATACCTTTGTATGTAGGTGTATAAAAAAAAAAAAACTTCAGTTGAGGAAAGAAATAACAGCTGATTCATGATTACGGTAATATTAGTTATTTATTTAGCCTATCCCATACTTCTCGATAAGTGGTTTAACAAAATACACTGGGCATGGCTGACACCATTCAGACCACAAAAAAGCTGTGTGTTTTCAGCACCTGGGTCACTCCCCACCCTGCAGCGCACATAAACAAAGGAGCTGGATTCTTATGATGTTACCTTTTCTTATATGAAAAAGCCCCTATTTAGTCAAAGTCATTGGTATGTGAAGGGCACTGATGTCAGAAGCATCCTGCCTCTTTGTTTATGTGTGCTGCAAGACAGGGAATGACCTGTCCCACAGATTGGAGGAAAAAAAAAGCAAGATTCTGCTGTTTGCATAGAGAGGAGTTAAAGCAGAATTTTACCCAGAACAATTATAAGAAAAAAATGTTCTTTACCCAGGAACATACATTCCACATTAATAATTATGCCACCAAAATTAGTGTGTGCTGTAAATAGCCTCCAGCTTTATTCCTGTTTCTTCTTGCTGGAGGCTGCCATTTGTTGCAGCCCAGAGCCCCTGAGCACCAGATGAAGCAGAACTAAACCCGCCTATCATTTTCGGCCAATGAATCGGTTTGATCTGCAACTGCCATGGTGCTGCACACATGATCAGTTATGACACCAGCCATTTGATGGTTTGACAGTTTGGACACAAGCAATGTGGCAGTTAGAGATCCCAGCATTCCAGGAATGTAACTGTTTTTTGAAACTGATAAATTATTGGGTTTAGTTCCAGTTTATGCTTTAGCTGTCAGCAGATCGGCCTCTGCAAATTCGTCACAAAGTCAAAAAAAAAAAGAGAGCAACTGAGCATGGATTTAAACACTATAGACAATTAGTTTTAAATGGCTATACCTGCAATAGGGGCCAGCCTGAAGTGATCTTTCTGAATAAAGCGCCACTTTAGGAGGATGCCCGAGCTCATCTCTAATCACAGAGACCAGGAACTGTCAGAGAGAGCTAAGTCACTGTGCTGGGAGCGCACTCTCAGCAAAGAAACATTGGAAGCATTTGTACAGGCTGTGGGCATTAAGGCCTGTCCTCCCTGTTATATGTAATATGCATTACATGTTCAGCAAGAGGTTAAAAGGAATGAACTATGGGTGAATGTGTATGTATTTTGCATAGATGTACTGCATATCTGTTCTTTCAATTTTTACCTTGACATACACTTTAAAGGACAGTGAGGGAAAAAAGTATTTGATCCACTGCCGATTTTGTATGTTTGCCCACTGACAAAGAAATGATCAGTCTATACATTTTAATGGTAGGTTTATTTTAACAGTGAGCAACAGAACAACAAAATACAGAAAAACACGTTTCAAAAAAGTTATAAATTGATTTGCATTTTAACCACTTCAGCCCCGGAAGATTTTACCCCCTTCCTGACCAAGTCCTTTTTTGCGATACGGCACTGCGTCGCTTTAACTGACAATTGCGCGTTCGTGCGATGTTGTACCCAAACAAAATCGACATCCTTTTTTTCCCCACAAATAGAGCTCTCTGTGGTTTTTACTTTTTGCGCTATAAACAAAAAAAGGAGCGACAATTTTGAAAAAAATGCAATATTTTTAATGTTTTGCTATAATAAATATTCCCCCAAAAAAATATATATATATATAAAAAAAACAAAATTTCTTCCACAGTTTAGGCCAATATGTATTCTTGGAAAAAATGATAACTAAAGGGCGCAAATGACAAAATACAGAAATCTAATTAATCAATATACAGTGTGATCCTAATTAATAAAGTGCACAAATATGTAAACCATCAAAAATGTCCATAATAAACATATGTGATCTTATATATAATCTTCTTGCGTATACTCCAACACCGTGAGTTATAAAGTGCAAATGTGCTTCAGAAATCTTGATAATAAAAAGTGCTTCACCCGAAGTGATAAAAAAAATGCGCTCACCATATAGCCGATGCCACAAAACATGGTTTTATAAAGAGAAATCCTCGATTCAATGGTGTATCTCCTTCAGATATCTCATTCCAATATGGGGGAAACTGGATCCCAATCCAAAATGCAGAATTTTAAAAACTTAGAAATCTTCACCTTATGTATTCTCCACTGCATATAACCAACTTGCATCAAGTATGTCTGTGAAATAGCTCCACCACAAAGAGCCACAGAAGGCAGGGTATAGTGCGATACCGCTTAATTTTTATTGGTTAAAATTAGCACTCACATAGTCCAGCATGGGATCACAAACAATCCGCTCAAGGGGAAGCAGAAGCCGGTCAGACGCCGCTAAAGGACTCGGTCCTATAGTCACTTCCTGGTGATGCTTCTATGCATTTCACGCTAGAGCGTGCATCACCAGGAAGTGACTATAGGACCGAGTCCTATAGCGGCGTCTGACCGGCTTCTGCTTCCCCTTGAGCAGATTGTTTGTGATCCCATGCTGGACTATGCAAGTGCTCATTTTAAGCAATAGAAATTAAGCTGTATCGCTGTAAATGCTTTAGACATAATTAGTCAAAGCATGAGCTGTGGTGCAAAAGATAAAAACAACATCACTGACATGACAGTACACAGTAATATACAGTGCTCAGATACTGTAGATAAAAATGGTACATGAATCTTGTATATGAATCTTGTATATGAATCCTGACGTGTTACGACCCCACTGGGTCTTCTTCAGAGGATTTTTGTGAGCTGTAGGAATGTTAACATGTGTTGGAATTCATAACTAAAAAGTAAAGAGAAAACAGTAATGGACATTTTCATATATAGTTACAAATCACATTGTGCATGCCATGTTTAATAGCCTCTAAAGGGGAACCCCCTTGCTTGATCCAAGCGTCCCCGAACAGCCCGTACAATCACAGGAGGGAGCCAACTGTTCGTACGTGTCTTGTGAGGAGTCACACTACAGGCAATCAAAAAAGCTTAGGGGGGCAGCGGAGGGGGATAAGCGGTGCCTGCAGTAGAAATGTTATATGCTTTTAGTACTCAGTATTGAGAATAGTAAAGGTAGTGAATGGACGGCTAGAGAGGACGGTTGAAAAGTTTGTATGTATGTGTATATATGTTATTTATAGATCTACACTTTATGTATACTATATTATCTGTTATTTCAGCCAAATGCGTCTGTGAGTAGTTAAGGAGGGAAGGAGGAGGGGGGGGACATGGTGCGGTAAGACTGGTCAGGAAGGAGGGAGGGGGGGGAGGGGATGGGATGAAGGAATGGGGAAAAAAAGGGGGGGGGGAAGGAAAAGACCGAAAGGGGGGGGGGGAGAGGGAAAAAGGAAAAGACCGAAAGGGATCCAGATACAGCGGATCCCTTTTTTTTTTTCCCCATTCCTTCCTCCCATCCCCTTCCCTCCTTCCTCACCAGTCTTACCGCACCATGTCCTTCCCCCCCCGGCCATCCTCTTCTCCCTCCCTCCCTCCTTAAAGTGGATGTAAACCCAAAAAATGTTTTTTTTTTATATCATACTGTAGAGTATAAGATTTGCTATCATTTGAGCCCAGTCTTGCCACACAGAGGTAACCCATCTCTTAACAATCCCCTTTTATTGTTCAGTGAGACAATTATTGACAAACTGAGAAAAACTTTGTCAAATCCTCCCCCTTGCTGTGAGTGACAGGTGATTTACATCTCGTGCATTAGCCTAAGACACAGGCAGTATTTTTGAATTCCTTCCCCCACTCCTTTCTTCAGTAGCTCTGCAAGGATTGGCTGTTCCACACGTCACCATGATTTGGCATGCTGAAGTCATGTGGTTACTTTCCTGTCTTTTCACTGGATGTTAGAGATCATAGCAGAATTTCAGCAGAAGTTCAGTGTTAGAAATACAGAGAAAATGCATATTGACAAGGGGAGTGTAGAGGTGGGCGGGGAGTCTACTGACATTACGACTCCACCCACCGAGCTCCAGACAACAGACCCATCCACAGAATATGCAGTTTTTCGGGTCTAATAAAAGAGAGAGGGGAGACATTTGACAGGTAAGGATACATGCAGGAGGCATGTATATCCTTATAGATAACCCCTATGGCAGTAGTTTAGAAAGGATGACATTGGGTTTACATCCACTTTAACTACTCACAGATACATTTGGCTGCAATAACAGATAATATAGTATACATAAAGTGTAGATATACAAATAACATATATGCACATACAAACTTTTCAACCGTCCATTCACTACCTTTACTATTCTCAATACTGAGTACTAAAAGCATATGATGTTCCTACTGCAGGCACCGCTTATTCCCCTCTGCTGACCCCCTAAGATTTTGGGATTGCCTGTAGTGTGACTCCTCGCAAGACACGTATGAACAGTTGGCTCTCTCCTGTGATTGTACGGGCCGTTCGGAGGCGCTAGGATCAAGCAAGGGGGTTCCCCTTAGAGGCTATTAAACATGGCTTAACACAATGCGATTGGTAACTATATATGAAAATGCCCATTACTGTTTTCTCTTTTTACTTTTTAAATTATGAATTCCAACACATGTTAACATTCCTACAGCTCACAAAAATTCTCTGAAGAAGACCCAGTGGGGTCGTAATGCGTCAGGATTCATATACAAGATTCATGTACCATTTTTATCTACAGTATCTGAGCACTGTATACTGTCATGTCAGTGATGTTTTTATCTTTTGCACCACAGCTCATGTTTTGACTAATTATGTCTAAAGCATTTTTGATACTTTGTTATAATAAAAATCCCATTAACGCAACTTCATGTAGTATCTTTTAACCTTTTTTGCTGCCTAGAAAACCCCTCACGGGGGACAAAACCCTCTTCCTATATTATTACCCGGGGTGTGCAGCTATTTCTTCTCTCATATGAGTGTCTTTCCATTTCAATACTTGATGCAAGTTGGTTATAAGCAGTGGAGAATACATAAGGTGAAGATTTCTACATTTAAAATTCTGCATATTGGATTGGGATCCAGTTTCCCCCATACATGAAAGTTTGATTGGAACGAGATATCTAAAAGGAGATACACCATTGAATCGAGGATTTCTCTTTATAAAACCATGTGTTGTGGTCGAGGCTATATGGTGAGCGCATTTTATTATCACTTCGGGTGAAGCACTTTTTATTATCAAGATTTCTGAAGCACATTTGCACTTTATAAATCTCGGTGTTGGAGTATACGCAAGAAGATTTGATCACATATGTTTATTATGGAGATTTTTGATCGTTTACATATTTGTGCACTCTATTAATTAGGATCACACTGTACATTGATTAATTCATTTCTGTATTTTGTCATTTGAGCCCTTTTTTATAATTTTTTCCATTTTGTATTAGTTTATAGTAATTCTAAGTGCAGCAGTGGTATTAATAATTTTTTGTGATTAACATTGTGGCGCCGTAAACCCAACACTTCCTTCTTTCAATATGCATTCTTCAACATATTTCTGTTAAAAAAAATAAAATAATTGCAATAAGCGTGTATTGATTGGTTTGCGCAAACGTTATCGCGTCTACAAATAGGATAGATTTATGGCATTTTTATACATTTTTTTTATTAGTAATGGTGGCGATCTGCGATTTTTATCATGACTGCGACATTGCAGACAGATCGGACACTTTTGACACTATTTTTAGACCATTGGCATATATAAAGCGATCAGTGCTATAAAAATGCATTGATTACTGTGTAAATGACACTGGCAGGGAAGGGGTTAAACACTAGAGGGCGATCAAGGGGTTAACTGTGTTCCCTCAGCATGTTCTAACTGTAGGGGGGGGTGGGCTCACTAGATGACAGATCACTGCTCCCGATCACTGGGAGCAGTAGATCCCTGTCATGTTGCTAGGCAGAACAGGGAAATGCCTTGTTTACATAGGCATTTTCCCATTCTGCCTCTCCATGCCACGATCGTGGTCCACTGGCGGACATAGAGTCCGCGGGACCAGTGGGCACGTGCCGCCGCAGATGAAGCAGCGATGTACGAGTACATTGTTTTGCGCACCCATGCCACTTTGCCAACGTATATCTGCGTGACCCAGTCGGCAATGGGTTAAAGAGCGAAATAAGTATTTGATCCCTTCGCAAAACACGACCAAGTCTATGGAACCAAAGACCAGAAAAAAAATCCCTGGCCCTTTCCATAAAACGCAGAGATGTGAACTTGACTGTAGTGTGTGTGTCTGCAAAACTGAAAATGCATAGGTGTGAACCAGGCCTTAGTACTTGGTGGCAAAACCCTTGTTGGCAATCAGACGTTTCTTGTAGTTGGCCACCAGGTTTGCACACATCTCAGGAGGGATTTTGTCCCACTCTTCTTTGCTACTGTGGATATCTCCTAAACCTGCATATCCCCTGTATCAGCATGTGCCAATATCATCTGCACATGCACACTGAAGCAACGGCTCGTTCATGCCGTTGCTTCAGCTGACGTGCCGTTACCGGCGGCTCCCACGCGAATGAGCGACGTCATCGTGGGTCCGGCCAATCGCAGCGCCAGAGCCCGCGATACCCAGAAATAACCCTGGGAGACATGTCGCAGGGCAGAGCAGTGTGCCGGGACCGCTGCGGGGGCTTCGATTTAAGGTGAGTATTTCATAATGAGCTAGTATGCTACGCATACTAGCTCGTCATGCCTTTCTCTTGCAGGTTTTTTTTTTTTTTTTTCATTTTAGTGGGTTTACAACCACTTTAAGGTTTTGAGGCAGATGTTTGGAAACTCAAACCTTCAGCTATGGGATTAGGGCCACTCCAGGACTTTAATGTTCTTCTTCCTGAGCCACTCCTTTTCTGCTTTGGCCGTGTGTTTTGGGTCATTGTCATGCTGGAATACCCATCCAAGACCCATTTTCAATTTCCTGGCTGAGGGAAGGAGGTTCTCACCCAAGATTTGACAGTACATGGCCCCGTCCATTGTCCCTTTGATGTGGCGATGTTGTCCTGTCCAGTTAACAGAAAAACACCCCAAAGCATATTGTCGCCACCTCCACGTTTGACGGTGGGGATGGTGTACTTGGGGTCATAGTCAGCATTTCTCCTCCTCCAAACGCGGCGAGTTGAGCTGATGCCAAAGAGCTTGATTTTGGTCTCATCTGACCACAACACTTTCACCCAGTTCTCCTTCAAATCATTCAGATGTTCATTAGCAAACTTCAGACGGGCTTGTACATGTGCTTTCTTGAGCAGGGTGACCTTGCAGGCACTGCAGGATTTCAGTCCTTCACAGTGTAGTGTGTTACCAATTGTTTTCTTGGTGACTATGGTCCCAGCTGTCTTGAGATCATTGACAAGATTCTCCCATGTAATTCTGTGCTGATTCCTCACCATTCTCATGATCATTGAAACTCCATGAGGTGAGATGCATGGAGCCCCAGACCGAGGGAGATTGACGGTTATTTTATGTTTCTTCCATTTGCGAATAATCACACCAACTGTTGTTACTCTTTCACCAAGCTGCTTGGCGATGGTCTTTGTATCCCATTCCAGTCTTGTGCAGGTCTACAATCTTGTCCCTGACATCTTTGGTCTTGATCTTGGCCATGATGGAGAGATTGGAATCTGATGGATTGCTGCAGTGGACAGGTGTCTTTTATTCAGGTAACAAGCTGAAATTAGCACTCCCTTTAAGAGTGCTCCTAATCTCAGCTCATTACCTGTATAGAAGACACCTGGGAGCCAGAAATCTTGCTGATTGATAGGGGATCAAATACGCATTTCACTAATTAAAATGCAAATCAATTTATAACTTTTTTGTAATGCGTTTTTCTGGATTTTTTTGCTATTCTGTCTCTCACTTTTTAAAAAAAAAAAAACTACCATTAAAATTATAGACCGATCATTTCTTTGTCAGTGGGTAACGTATAAAATCAACAGGGGATCAAACACGATTTTCCCTCACTGTATAACTAAAAGGCAAAACTTTTTATTGGATAGAGTGAGGAGAAAATATATCACCAGTCATTAAATTGCTGCTTGTGCCCGTTAGGGAGATTCACCCTCTCCATTTGTCCTGATTACCATTATCACAAAGAGTGAAAGAAAATCACAAATTTTGAGTTGACACCTGAACAGGAATAATGGGGAAATTTTCAGATTAAATTAATATGAATTTATTGTTGGCCATTATTGGCACCTTTTAGTGCAAGAAAGGTCAAGAAAAATGCAGTCTGCAGTCTCTAACCATCTCTTGTATCATGTCTGCAATTTCTTACTTAAACGTAAACACACACTGCTAATAGTATTAGCAAATTTCCATTCGGTGCACCTCTACCAGACATGATACAAGAGATCAATGCAGCCTCACCAGTGCCCGTCACATGCAGCCTCACCAGTGCCTGTCACATGCAGCCTCACCAGTGCCCAGCAGCCCTTTGCCAGTGCCCATCATATGCAGCCTCGCCAGTGCCCAGCAGTCCCACCAGTGCCCGTCACATGCAGCCTGCCAGTGCCCAGCAGTCCCACCGGTGCCCGTCACATGCAGCCTGCCAGTGCCCAGCAGCCTCACCATTGCCCGTCATATGCAGCCCGCCAGTGCCCGTCATATGCAGCCCGCCAGTGCCCATCATATGCAGCCTGCCAGTGCCCATCATATGCAGCCCGCCAGTGCCCACATCACCAGCGGAGCTGGATTTGAATTGCCTGGGCCGCAGTAACAATGTCCGGCCTTTGTATGCAATCAGGAAGGACCTTGCACTTCATACTTGAAGGTAAATCTAAAGAAAATTGAATAAGAACATTGTATGGCTAGCTTGACTCGATCCAAAAAAAAAAAAAAGTTTTGCTATCAGTTCTACTTTAATATCCTGGGATACATCTACCAGTATATTCTAAGGTACCCACCTACAGGAGATGGCAGTTCAAACTGCATTCTTTACAGGAATCAGGCCATGGACAAGAACATTAGCATCAGCTGGGGGTGTAGGATTGTGCACTAAGAAGACTCCCCATTGCACTGACATCATATCAGAGGAGCGATGGCCACATGTACAATAAGGCTTCATGCACACTGAGCGTTTGTTCAGTTCCTCTGAACCCCTTTTCTCCTGGCAGGGCAAAAGCTGCCTAATAAAAACACACCCTCTCAGAAATTCCATCAGAAAAAACTTGGATGGTTTTTCCGACGGAATACCACTCAAGCTTGCCTTGCATACACACGGTCACACAAAAGTTCTCTGAACTTTCGACCGTCAAGAACGCGGTGATGTACAACACTACGACGAGCCGAGAAAATGAAGTTTAATGCTTCCGAGCATGCGTCGAATTGTTTCCGCGTTCGAATTGCATACAGACGAATGCCTTTTCGGATAGCAAATTTTTTCGACTGAAAAATAGAGAACCTGCTCTCAATCTTTTGCTGCCTGGAATTCTGCCAGAAAAAGTCCGATGGAGCATACACACGGTCGGAATTTCTGACCAAAAGCTCACATCCGACTTTTGCTGGCGGAATTTCTGATCGTGTGTACGGGGCATAAGAATGCATGTTTAGGCACATCCATCGCCTGAGCGTTTATGGCTTCCATTGGCCAAAATGATCATTTATTCTGGCCGCTGGAATGAATGAACGCTCAAGAGCTAAACGCATCTAGCATTTAAGCACTTGCCTACAGGGCCAATTCCGACTCTTCTCATATATGTAAATATCAGTGTTTTTTAGCCCGAAAATTACTTAGAACCCCAAACACACATACATACATACATACACATATTATATATATATATATATATATATATATATATATATATATATATATATATATATATATATATATATATATATATATATATATATATACACACACACACACACACTTTTTTTTTTTTAGCAGAGGCCCTAGAGAATAAATTAGCGGTCATTGCTAATTTTTTATGTCACACGATATATGCGCAGCAATTTTTCAAACTTAATTTTTTGGGAAAAAATATACTTTAATGAATTTTAAAAAAAACAAACAAATATGTACCGTATATACTTGAGTATAAGTATATCCGAATATAAGCCAAGGCACCTAATTTTACCACAAAAAACTGGGAAAACATATTGACTCGAGTATAAGCCAAGGGTGGGAAAATGCAGCAGCTACTGGTAAACAATGCCCATCTGCAGCCTCACTGTGCCCATCTGCAGCCTCATTGTGCGCAGTTGTACCTTTTATTACTAAAACAGCGTATGTCTCCCGCTGTGTAATGCATTCTGTTCAGCTGTCCATTGAAACAAAGCCCGCCCCGCCTCCTCCTCCTCCTCGTCTGTGTTAGGCGGAACACTGATACAGTTTCCCAGCATCGTATCAGTGTTCCTCTATCACGGACGGACGAGGAGGAGGCGGGGTGGGCTTTGTTTCAATGGACGGCTGAACAGAATGCATTACACAGCGGGAGACACACGCTGTTTTAGTAATAAAAGGTACGGCTTACTCGAGTATAAGCCGAGGGGGAGTTTTTCAGCCTAAAAAATGGGCTCAAAAACTCTGCTTATACTTGAGTATATACGGTATCCAATTTTTTTGTAAAATATGAAAAATGATACGCTGAGTAAACAGATACCCAACGTGTCATGCTTTAAAATTGCACACGCTTGTGGAATAGCGACAAACTACAGTACTTAAAAATCTCCAAGCTTCCCTGAGGACGTTCAAAACGAAACGTACGTCGGAGGTACGTGGTCACGTGATTCTTACCAACATCCGGGTCTCTGGTTTGCTTCTCATGCCGGGTGGAACGCACGCCGTCCGTCAATGAGGTGCGACGGGTCCTTGATCCCAACCATACCCTGACAAGTGAGCAGCCCCAGTGCCGGATAGGCACCTACAAATGTAAGCAGCCATTTGGCGTTTTTTATTCTTAGTCTTATATTAAACGGTTTTACACTATGGAGACTTTGTCTGTTTCATATATATCCCATGATTGAACGATTGGGACTGGAGGGGTTCTTAGCCTAATCATCATCCAGCTGTCCAGCCATCCATGTGAGCAGGCACAACCCTGCAAAAGCGCTAATGACTCTCTTTTTGGTTAAAGGGGTCATTGGTATCTGGTAAGCAGATATCCATTTTCTACAAGGTGTATTTTCCTCCTCTTCTTCTTTTGGTGAAGGAACTTTTTATCTATTAACAGGAAGATATTGGCTCATTTTGGAAGATATCACTACAATAATTTAATTTTTTTCACTGTATATGGAGATAGTTTACCACTGTCACTGTTATTAATATTGTCGGTTTTTGTGTGCTATTATTCATGGTATAACCTTACCACCAATTGTACATTTATACTTACCTCCTTTTGCTTATGAGATAAAGTACACACCAAGCACCATTTTACAAATAGTTGCACTAAAACAGTATATGCATCAGCTAACCATTAGCGCCCCCTATATATCTAATTACTATCTGATCATTTTTATGTTCAAGTTGGGGAGCAGCTTGTTTATTTTGGTTTAGGGTCCACTATATAAAGCAATGTTTATTTTTTGATGTTTTTCGATTTCTGTTATTATTCACTCTCATTGTTTTCATTAAAATTGCACACGCTTGTGGAATGGCGACAAACTACGTTACTTAAAAATCTCCTTAGGCGATGCTTTAAAAAGGTCTACAGGTTACCAGTTTAGAGTTACAGAGGAGATCTAGGGCTAGAATTATTGCTCTGACGTTTGCAGCAATACCTCACATGTGTAGTTTGAACACCGTTTACATATGTGAGCGTGACCTACGTATGCGTTCAACACTGAGTAAAGGGGGTCCTGGGCGCTTTCAGACATTTTTCTGATTATTATTTATTTTTACACTGTCCCTTAAAAAAAATTTAAATAAATCACTTGTATTAATGACAAGTAATGTAAACATGATAGATATATAATGTTAGAAATAAGCAGTGACAGGTCTTTATGGAGAGATCTGGGGTCAATAGGACCCCACATCTCTCCTCTACAATGTAAAGTATTCGATTAGATTCTGGGACAGAACCGGAAGCGACGTCATGACATCGCTCCGGTCCACCTAGAGCAGTGGTTCTCAACTCCAGTCCTCAGGACCCACCAACAGGCCAGGTTTGCAAGATAACTGAAATACATCACATGTGATATCACTTGCTGCTCAGTGATTGTAGTATTCTAGTCTGCATCTCCCCAAGGTAATACTTTAAATCTGGCCTGTTGGTGGGTCCCGAGGACTGGAGTTGAGAACCACTGACCTAGAGACCTAGACCATAGAGATGAGCAGAGGCAATCTTTCCTCCACTCATCTCTGACCAGCCGCTGGATCAGTTCTTGGTGCTACCAATCATCCAGGTAAGCCAGAGAATCACTGGAAAGCGTGTGCCAGGGGAAGCCACTTCAAAAGTGATCCAGCGGCTGATCAGCCGCTCAGATCGCTTTAACGGTTAGAGAAAGGCCGACTGAAAAAAAAAAACAATACTGGGGTTATGACATATTGCTGCAGCCATAACCCCAGCATTCCACTTCAAACCGAGGCCGATTTGACTATGGCCCAGTTGGGAAGTGGTTGAAGTGGTTGTACACCCTGTACAACCACTTTTACCTACAGGTGAGCCTATATTAAGGCTTACCTGTAGGTGCTTGAAATATCTCCTAAACCTCCACGGTTTCGAAGATATTTACAAAAAAGCTGATCGCCGATGTCTACGGCGCATGCGCACTTTAGAAAGGGCACATCGTGCCGTTTCTAATAGGGGTCATGCCGTGACTGTCGGCTTCCGTGCGCATGCGTGGGAGTGACGTCACGCGACTCCGGCCAGTCACAGAGCCGGAGTTCGCGGCCCCGGAAGGAAGAGGGGCTGAAGATGGACGCTCGCTGCTAGTGGGGACAGCAGTAACATTGGGGGCTTTGGTTTCAGGTAAGTGACACATAATGGGCTACTATGCGATGCATAGTAGCCCATTATGCTTTACCTCTGCAGGGAAATAAAGAGGAAGTAAAACCCACCATGGTTTACTTCCTCTTTAAGCACGTTTAGATGCTTTTTTTTCTGCTCTTCAGCTCCTCTCCTAAATGCGCTGGTGGTGTGTTTTTTTTCTGCCTGTAATCACCTATATGTGCATGGATACATAGGTTATCATAGGCAGAAACAAAAGTCAAACGCCTGTAAGCCCTGGTTGACACAATAAAATCGCACAGGAATGCACGCCACACACTGCATATTCGCAACCTGCCTTTGGGGTGACGTTAACATCGCGCTGACAGCTGCTGCAGATCACAAGGTTTTCCTGCACTGAGCTCTAGTGTGAACCGGGGCCCATTCGCACCAGAACGCGGTGAAGGAAACCCCTGTTACATGCGCATTTCCGGCACAGTGTTCAAAAACGCACTGGGTGTACGATCTGCTACGAGTGTCACATATTCCTAACAATGCCCCAAACGCAGATCACAAATGCAGTGCGTTTGCCTGCACCGGGTCGCACCGTACTGCAGTACCATGAGATCCGGTTGCAGCGCAGTTTTTAAAAAGTAGTCCATGGACTACTTTTGGTGCGATTTCAGCTCATTTAAATGAATGGATTGAAACTCACATGGCACTGAAAACCACAGGAATGCTGAGCTGGTTCCTGTGCGATTCCGGTGTGAACCGGCCCCTAACGCTGCAATTTTTAAGCCCGGTGTGTAAGAGGTGTAGTAAGAATAAATTCTACTGATCCCACCTGGCTGTTCCTGTATTGCCCTGACACTGCTCAGCCACAACATGATGCCTATGTGGCTCTATACTGATATTCTGCTGACTGGCAAAGCATTCTGGGCCTTGTAGTTCCTGTCAGCACCCCCTCCCCCAGCCCCAGGAGAAGTCGGGAAGTGTCCGTACTTGAGGTCCCGGTTGACGCAGTCGAGGTTCTCCTGGAACTCGTTGAGGAAGGACCTCTCCCGGACCTCCTGGCTCTCCTTGTTCTTCATGCCATCCTTCAGACACTCGAAGACCCGGGTGACGCTGGAACGTAGCGCCTGGATAGAGTGAATAGCCAGGGAGAAAGCCTCCAAGGTCTGCGCCTCCGCCATCCTTTCCAATCACCACAGGAACCGTCCCCGGCTGATGACGTCCGCCGCCTCCCTGCATAGCAACAGCCTGGGAAGCGGTCGCTGGATGGTGACGTCATGAGTCTCAAGGAAAGCCTTGCTCTACACAGGCAGAGCTGTGACCAGACTGTGCTTAGTAGCTTGTGTACACACACTTATTTTTATTATCTACTTATTTACACATTATAGTATAGATGAGATTTTTTTTATTCACTTAAAGAGGAAGTAAACCCTTGAAAATAAAATGTTCTTCTCCCTCCACTGCAAAGTAAAGGCATAATGTGCTAGTATGCACTGCATACAGGCACATTATGTGATAGTTTCCTGCAAACGAAGCCCGCATCGTCCCCACTGCAGGCCGTATACATCTTCGCCCGTTATCCTGCCGGGGCCACAGACTCCAGCTATGAGCCGCCGGTCGTGGCACTCGCTCCTGAAGTAATAGCACGGGTGGCTGTTTCTTCAGAGCGCATACGCCAATGACATCATCGGCGCAGTATACAGTAAATAAATCCTAAACGGCACACGTTTAGGAGATATTTACAGTACCGACGGGTAAGCCTTTTCTAGGCTTACCTATGGGTACAAAGTATACAGAGAGGGTTTACAACCTCTTTAAGTGCCGATTCACACTACAGCGACTTGGGATCTGACTTGTCAGACCTCAGGTCGCCCCAAGTCGCTGGACATAAGAAATTCCATTGAAGTGAATGAGAGCTGTCTTAATGTACACTACTGAAGTCGCTCGGACTTCAGAAAAGGTTCCTGTACTACTTCAAGGTGATTTCTAGCCGACTTGTACCCATAGATTTCAATGGAAGTTGCCTCCAAGTCGGATCCTTATCTTAATTGATGTGATATGGATCCGACATTACAGGAAGATTACCCAGAAATGAAGTTGCTTTGAAGTTGCCTTGAAGTTGCCTCGAAGTTGCCTGGCAAAGTCGTGCCGACTTTCAGGTCGCTGTAGTGTGAACCGGTACTAAGGAGGAGTTTCAACCCCCTCCCAAATAAAAGAAATTAAAAGTCAGCAGCTACAAATACTGTAGCTGCTGACTTTTACTATTAGGGTACTGTCCAAGCATCCAGCGGTGTTATCAGCCGAGCTGATTCTTGAATCCACTCTTGGGTACCGCCGCCGCCATCTTGGCTAAGGGAAACCGGCAGTGAAGCTGGTTTCCTACTATGCATGTGGGAATCGCGCTGTGCTTTCTCAATGGGCCGGCTGCGGGGGGGGGGGGGCTGAACTTCCGAAACCAGGTACCCACTCCCCCCTCCCAAAAGGTGCCATATGTGACAGTGGAGGGGTGGAGGAGACAGACAAGCTTTACCATCATGACTAAACGGTTTTACCCCCTTCAAGACCAGGGTGGGTTTTTTTTTTTGCAGTAGCCCTGTGCTACTTAAGGCTGGGTTCACACTTATGTGAATTGGATGCGGGTTTTACCGCATCCAATTCACATAGCAGGATAATGTGACTGGCTCTCTATGGAGCCGGTTCACATATCTCAACAGCAGGTCCGGTGCGTTTTGCACGAAGAACATGTGCATTTTTTGGTCCGTTTCAGGTCCGAATTCAGTTCAAAATTTGGGCTGAAATCGGACCTAAAATGGTGAACCAGCACGCCCCGGACCCCTGCTGTGTGACGGATGCAGCGATGGTGTGAACCCAGACTTAAAGTGGAGCTCCAGCCCCCCCACCAAAAAAGAATAAAAGTCATCAGCCTACAAATACTGAAGGAGTTGATGTAACAGGTCCTCTTTATGGAGATATCAGAGGTCTGTTAGAAGCCAGAAGTGATAAATGCTCTTTGCTTCCGGCCTCATTCATCACAAAGGAGATTGGGGAACAGATGTTCCCCAAGCTCCCCACACTCTCCATCCTTAAGTGAGTTACTGTGGTCCAGGGCTCCCTGGAGCAGCTGAAGAGCCCAGGAACCACCACAGACCCATTTTTGAGTACCATAAAAGTACCGATCAAAGGTGAGCTTGCTTTAACCACTTAAAGTCCCCAATGTTTATAAGTGGCAAGTGGTCAAAGTATAACTAAAGGCAACATTTTTTTTTTGTTTTGGATAGAGTGAAAAGGGATTCGAACACCTGTCACCCTCTCTACCTGTCTACCATTATCACTGAGAGTGAAAGACAATCTCAGATTATGGGTTGTCGCTGAAACAGGAATAATGCGAAAATCTTCCAATGAGGACACTAGTTCTGGTGACACTTTGGAAGGATTTCCTCTCATTTCCTGTTTGGCTCTAGGACAGGAATTGAACGGAAATCTCCACAATGAGATACTGATGGTAAGAAAAAAAAAATGATGGCTATAAAATGGCTCTATCAGACTCTAAAAGAAATCCCATTTTCCTGCAATTCAAGTGCTATACTCAACTCTCTGGTGGCCTGTGTCTCTTATTTCTGCTCCTTCCCTGTACTGCAGCCTCTGTCAGTCTCTTACTCATTCCATATTCATGTCTTTGTTCCCTGCTGCATGCCAGGTCATACCTCCCAACCGTCCCGGATTCCGCGGGACCGTCCGGTGATTTAAAGTATTTTATCCTCAATGGGTGCAATGTGTGCTATCACACACAGCACCAAGTGAGGATTCCTGCGAGAAGATCTGGCTGGCAATCTCTGCTCCCCCCCTCCTCAATGCAGTCACCAGTTGTTAGGACCTCTGGCGTCCTAGCAACCGATGACATTATTTGCAGGCCATCTCTCAGCTCCACCCCCGATCCTCCTGTCAGCGACCCCATTCCTTTCCTCTCAGCGACCCCAATGCTTTTCTCTCAGTGGCCCCGATCCTGCCTATCAGCGACCCCGATGCTCTCCTCTCAGCGGCCCCGATTCTCTCCTCTCAGAGGCCCCAATCCTGCCTGTTAGCGGCTTGTGGAAGGTAAGAGGAACTGAACTCCTTGTCACACAAGCACTCCACATCCTTTTGTGTGTTAGCGCCAAGCACCCAGGGGGGACATGGCCCACATTTGCTGGTGGGTGCCCTGGGTCCTGGTGCCACAACTGCCCACATTGCTGCCCTCACATTTGGGGATGCCAGAGGTGTCTTTCCCCGCCTGTCAGGACTGTAGCATGGAGCCAGTGAAGTGCTCTGAAACTCCTCTGCTCCATGCTACAGTCACTGCACTGGGAGCTGTCAACAGCACTGTGCTTAAAAAAAGCACAGGGATAAATATTTATCTGCATTTGTGAGAGAGCTGGGGGGACATTAGTAAGAGGGGAGGGGGGAATTTTTGGGAGAGCTGGGGGGACATTAGTAAGAGGGGAGGGGGAATTTTTGGGAGAGTTGGGGGGGCATTAGTAAGAGGGGAGGGGGGATTTTTGAGAGAGCTGGGGGGGCAGTAGTAAGAGCGGAGGGGGGGACTTGTGAGAGAGCTCTGGGGGGCATTAGTAAGAGGAGAGGGGGGATTAGTAAGAAAAGAGGGGGAATTGCCAGGTATATCTATACTTCTTTACACCCCGTGGTAAAGTGGAGTGGGAGTAAAAGAATAGTACGTGAGACCGGGGAGGAGGAATTATAGTAAACCTTTTGCTTTTCCCTGCATAGACAAACGCATATATTATTCAATGAAAACATGTCATGAGAGAAATATGTGGACTGCCCTTGCTAACCTTTCCTTCTGACAATGACAGTTAGTGGTCATGCTAACCCTCTGCTTATGATACATTCTGAGCCATTGACTCTGATCAAGTTTGCAAATAAGGAGACATGACTTTTCTCAAACTCCTGACCAAAATACTTGTTCGGGTCAGAGACTTAAAGAAATATTAAAGCCAGTGAGTCAGCATAACAAGTAGAAAACTAGTATTTTCTGTGATGGAAATCCCTGTTTCTTTCTTATGTCAGATTTACTTTTTAATTCAATTTCTGAATCACTGATCCAAAACGAGCATCAGGAGTTGTGAATTCACTGCATGCTTCTTTTACATAGTAATGCTAGCCATACACTAGTGGAAAAATTGTTCAAACGTGTTTTCGAAAACAGAACACACGGGAGAGCAAACGATATTGCCATCATGTAATGACCGATTTTCGAACAATAAATTGTTTTTAATATGGCTTCATTTTTGTCTCTATTTTTCTTAATAACATTTTTTCAGGAAACATTCACAAAAAAAAAAAATAGGTATATAAACATTGCCAGTCGGGATGAAGTAGTGCAGGGATGTCAGCTTCAAAGTCACAACTCCTGATTATATGATCAACATGTATAAATACATAAGTGGTCCATAGAGTGAACTTGATGTAGAGTTATTCACTTTAAGGTCATCACAGAGGACAAGGAGGCGGTACTCTTTAGGTGGGGGGGGGAAAGAGATTTAATCTCCAAATATGGAAAGATTTCTTCACAGTAATGCTGCGTACACACGAACAAATTTTCCGTTGGAAAAAACTTGGATGGTTTTTCAGACGGAATTCGGCTCAAGCTTGCCTTGCATACACACGGTCACACAAAAGTTCTCTGAACTTTCGAACGTCAAGAACGCAGTGACGTACAACACTACGACAAACCGAGAAAATGAAGTTCAATGCTTCTGAGCATGCGTCAAATTGGTTCCGAGCATGCGTCAAATTGTTTCCGAGCATACGTAGGAATTTTGCGTGTCGGAATTTGTACAGATGATCGCATTTTCGGATAGGAACTTTTTCCGATTGAAAAATTGGGAACCTGCTCTCAATCTTTTGCTGGAGGGAATTCCGCCAGCAAAAGTCCGATGGAGCATACACACGGTCGCATTTTCCGACCAAAAGCTCTCATCTGTCTTTTCCTGGCCGAATTTCCGATCGTGTGTATGCGGCATTAGAGCTGTGAAAATGTGGAATAGACTCCCTCAAGAGCTGCTTCTGTCCAGCTCAGTAGATTGCTTTAAAAAAGGCCTGAATTCTTTCCTAAATGTACATACTGTAATATAACTGGATACTAACATTTACAGGTAAAGTTGATCCAGGAAATATCTGATTGCCCTTTGGGGGATCAGGAAGGAAATTTTTTCTCTGCTGGAGCTAATTGGATCATGCTTTGCTCAGGTTTTTTGCAGGTATCTTCCAGGTCCGGCCACAAGAATGTGCGCCTCAGGAGCTCAAGTGTTTTGTGTATCCCGAAATGACCTGCAAGGGGGTGATCAGGCAGAGACCCAAGATGGTTAAGCGTACATTTTCAGGTGCAAGTACCTTGTCTTTGTTCCAGAGCAGTCCTTTCTGAAGCATCAACGTGACCCCTGGAGGGCTGGGAGCACCTGCCAAAGCCTGCATCATCCGGGAGAGAAGGTTAGTCTGTAAAAGTAAGAAATTACCTTCTGAGAGGATGGTATTCGGTACAGGTGGCTCTCTGGGGTCATCAAACATACGAGACAGCGCATCCGGTTTCACATTTTTCGAGCCTGGCCGATAAGGTGATTTGAAACACAAATCGGGAGAAGAACAGGGCCCAGCACACTTGGCGCAGCTTCAAACACTTAGCAGTCCTGAGTCTAAGTTCTTGTGGTCTGTATAGACCAGTATGGGATGTGCTGCTCCTTCGAGAAGGTATCTCCACTCCTCCAGTGCTGCTTTTATGGCTACCATTTCCCGGTCTCAAACGTCATAGTTCCTTTCCACTAGGGAAAGCTTGCGGGAAAAGAAGGCCACGGGGTGTAATAGATCCTTGGGTCCTTGGCGTTGGGAGACGACTGCTCCAATGGCCACCTCGGATGCATCTACCTCCAACACATAGGGCAGGGATGGATCAGGGTGACTGAGGACAGGTGCCAAAGTAAACAGTCTTTTCAAGGTGTCAAAGGCAGTCTGTGTCTCGGTTGTCCACTGGAAGCGAAGGTTCTGTTCAGTCAGAAGTGTGATGGGCGTAAGGATAGCAGAAAAGCCTCGGTTGAACCTCCTATTAAAATTAGCGAATCCCACAAAACGTTGTACCCCCTTTTTGTCAGTCAGTGTGGGGCAGTCCAGAATGGCCGAAACTTTATGGGAATCCATTTTGATGCCTTCGGGCGAGATCACCAACCCCAGGAACTGGATACTGCGCTGCTCAAACTCGCATTTTTCACCCTTGGCATATAGTCCATGTTGGCGAAGCCGACCCAGCACCTTCCTGACGTGATCCCGATGGGCATCTAGGGAGACAGAAAAAAATCAAGATATCGTCCAGATACACGATCATAAACATATCCAGGAAATCTCGGAAAACGTCATTAACTAGGTGCTGGAAGGTCGCTGGGGTGTTGCAGAGGCCAAAGGGCATCACTAGGTACTGGAAGTGGCCAAACCTAGGGAAGAAAGCCGTCTTCCACTCATCCTCCTGACGGATGCGGACCATGTTGTAGGCCCCCTGTAGATCCAACTTAGTGAACACGACTGCTGATCTCAGTTTCTGGAACAGATCAGGTACAAGGGGGAGAGGGTACCGATTTTTAACAGGTATTTTGTTTAAGTCCTGATAGTCCACATAGGGACTTAGGGAATGATCTTTTTCTCAACAAAGAAGATACCCGCACCTGCTGGGGAGCTAGAAGGTTGGATGAACCTCTTCTTGAGGTTCTCCTGGATGTAGTCTTTTAATGCCTCCTGTTTTTGCTTGGCGAGGGGGCAGATTCTGTCACAAGGGATTTCCACTCCAGGAAGAAGTTCAATGGGGCAGTCATACGGCCGATGCGGGGGAAGAGCATCAGCCCCTCGTTTGCTAAACACATCCAAGAAATCGTGGTAGTGTTCAGGCACAGCTTGTTGCACCTCAGGTTCAGAGTCCATGCAGAACAATGTGGAGGGCGGAGTTAGAGGCTCCGGTAGACAGTGTTCCTGGCAATAGGGGGAGTGGAACTGGATTCTCCCTGTGGCCCAGTCAATTAGTGGGTTATGTGCCCATAGCCAGGGTAGGCCCAAAATAACAGGGAACAAAGGGAATGCAATGACGTTGAGGCTGAGGATCTCCTTGTGTTGGGAGGAGGTCAGTACAGGAAGAGGAAAAGTCTCTTGAGTTACAGGGCCGGATTTGATGCATGACCCGTCAGCCAAGTAGACAGAGAGCACCTGTGCCTTAGTCCTTAAGGGGATGCGTTGCTGGGAAGCAAAAGTCAGGTCAATAAAGCAACTGCAAGCCCCAGAGTCAATAATGGAGGTGACTAGCAATTCCCTTTCTAGCAACTGAAATGAAATAGGGAGTGTGAGATGGGTGACACTGATAGAAGAAGGAATTGGTTGACAGACGATATTATTCACCACTTCCGTGTCTTAGCTGGACAGGTGCGTACGTAGTGGCCAGTTCCCCTGCAATAGAGACAGAAGTTGTTTTGCTGCCAGTATAGGCGTACTTCAGGAGACAGAGGGGGGCGTACTAGACCAAGCTGCATGGGTTCCGGTGCTTCGGCTGCAGAACTGGCTGAAACAGGCTGGACGGGCGCAGGATAGGTCCTGTAGCTGGGATCCGAGTCTGGGAGCTGGGATCCGAGGCATTACTCCAACTGGACGCTGCTGCTGGGTGGTCCTCTCTGATCGCTGTTCATGGAACCGGCGGTCAATCTGGATGATACAGTGACAGTGTAGCACTACTAGAAAGTGAAAATAAATGAAAAAAACTAAATATAAAACTAAAATATATAGGCTGGACTAGATAGCCCAGTAAGTATGTGAAAAAAGTGTCCACAAAAATGTTGAATGGTATATCCCTCTGACGGAGGTAGTCCCAATCTTAGGAAAATGGTGTAAGGCTTGTCTGTAGTCAATAACAACGAAACTCAAGAGGTAAATGGGTACTCTTACCAGCTGTGATGGACCCCAAATGTCATACGACAGAGGGGTCAAACAGGCTTAGGGTCTTATGCTGTATTCATCTGAGGTTGCTCGGGTACTGGACACAGATGAATGGGACCGGCTTTAAGGTAATATCCTCAGCTCCTGGTCCGTGCAGACTCCAAGTGCTCCCCAGCCAGATAATCGTCTCCAAAGTTGTTCAGTAAAGGCTCCAGGAAGTAATCATAAAAGCAGAAGAAAGGAGAAGGACTCCAATGGTGCAGGTCAAAAACCAATTAGGTTTATTATTAATAAAAAGTCAAATGGTGGACTCCAAGGTAATAAAAGTGATCACAAAAACAGATAATATAATAAAATAAAAGCAATGTGGAATACAAGAGATGCTGGCCCGACCGGTTTTGACACTAAGGGATCTTCAACTGGGGCAAAACTGTATCTCCTCACATTGCCATTAAATATATACACTAATGTGCCAAAGATCCATCCTCCAAGGGGGCGGAGCTGGGCGCCCAGCTGGATGGCCAGTGACACAGGCAGAACAAACAAATTGATAAGTGGCACTAAATAGCATATAACTAAATAAATAAATGTTACACCAGAGTTTTAAAATTAAAGAAGGGTTTAAACTCTATTAGTAACTGAAAAGGAGGCTGGACAATGTGTTTATGAGTTCCAAGCCTCGATGTGAACTCCTATCATGTGGTAAACTAGGACCAATAGGGCTGGGTATTTATAGAACAGTACCCAAGGAAGGATTACATACAGCCCAGCGTCAGACGTAATACGTGTGACGCAGACCCGAAGCATCGGGATGCGCAACGCCACTGACGAGTCAGCTGGACGGTGTATGGTGAGAGATTTCCCAATGTGGTGAGACCTCGTAGTGCGGTCATGTGACACCTAGGTCACATGACTGACTGAAAAGGAGGCCAGATATATAATCTGGATGGCCAGTGTAATGAGGGCCTCCAGGGTGTTAGGAACTCCCACATGTGAGTAATTTGTCGGTCAGGTTCGCAGAAAGTCCTAAACAGAACTGCGACGTTCCACTGCGTATCTGCACTCCAGCGCCTGCAGTCCATTACATAGTCTTTGGCCATCCTGCGGCCTTGCTGGAGTGCATGAAGGGCAAACTCTGTTGTGGAGGTGCGCAGTGGATCATCATAGATCCTTGCCATGGTGTCAAGGAAGGCAGACAGATTGCAGCAGTGCGTCATTACTCTCCAGCAGCTGGGAGCAGGCAGTGCACTATGGGAAGCGCAATGTCTATGCAATCACGTGATTGCAGACGAGACGCTTCATTTGCGGGGTTTTCAATTGCCGTACAGCACAATCCATCGCGCCGGACAACTTCCGCCTGGCTGGGTGCTTTGTTCTCCAAGTTAAGACATCACTTCCGGTTTCCCTGTGCAATGATAAACCGGAAGTGACATCAGTGAAACGCATGGCCCGAGCGGAGAGACACAGAGCGGAGGAAGCATGAGGAGCGGACTCCTCCACCACCGCTGCTGCCTGCTGCCCACTGAAGGAGACACAGCAGAAGCAGAGGACACCACAGCCCGGTAAGTGAACTGCCTTTTGACACTTGTGGATCTCCTTGTAGCGCTGCCAGCTTTCTCCCTCCGGCAGCTCTGCAGGGGGATCAGTTCTACATAATGGCATTTTGCAAAGTGTCTCAATCTGAGGCTGCATTTGATGGGGCACAGTGAGGCTGCATTTGATGGGGCACAGTGAGGCTGCATTTGATGGGGCACAGTGAGGCTGCATTTGATGGGCCCAGTGGCTGTATATGAAGGAGCACAGTGGCTGCATAAGATGGGCACAGTGGCTGCATAAAATGGGCCATAGTAGCTGTCTTTGATGGGGCACAGTGGCAGCATTTGATGGCACAGTGGTTGCATTTCATATGGCACAGTGGCTGCGTTTGATGGGCACAGTGGCTGTGTTTGATGGTACAGTGGCGGCAATTAATGGGCACAGTGGCTGCGTTTGATGGTACAGTGAGGCTGCAATTGATGGGTTTTTTTTCAGACTTTTTCAGTTTGTTTGCGCCCCCCCAAAAAATTTTGAGCACTAGTCGCCACTGAACAGAAGGTGTAGTCAGCTCAGCAGACAGGAAGCAGGAAACAGGAAGCTGGTAGGTACAGTGCTGTGGGGACACTGGGTGCGTGGTCAGACAAGCTGGGTTCGGTAACAGATGATCAAGCAGACACAAATGGCAGACAGAGAATCCTCAGGATATAGGCAAAGGTTCAGTAACAGGGTATCAGTCAATATAGAGATAAGCGTGGTTACAAGGCAAGCCTGGGTCAGGATAACAGAGATCAATCGTAGTCAAACAAGCCGGGTCAAACACAGGAAACAGATTGGATCTCAGGAACAGGTAGACACAGGAACAGGTATGAGCTGCAGATCAGACAGCAAAGACACATTGCTGCTGAGTAAGGATGAGCTTGGACATGTTCGCAACCCACACCTGCAGAGCGCGCCAGGAAGTCGGCACTGCACAGCGCTAATCACAAGCAGTGAGACATTTTCCCGATTTCCGCGGCTGCAGAGATCGAGAAATGTCTCACTGCCTGTGATTAGCGCTGTGCAGTGCTGACTTCCTGGCTGGCTCTGCACGTGCGTGTTGCGAACACGCCGGAGCACATCTTTACTGCTAAGGTGTTTAAACAAGGAAGCCTGGCACCAATCACTGAAATCAGTCTGCACTATTGTTGAACCCTTAGGGCACAGATCCATGACAAACACCTACTGTTTGAAGGAATGCCTGGGATTGGCTGAACTGTAGAGTCACCAAGCCTCTTTAGTTACCCCTGTTCAAAGTCCTATAAATAAACGGAGCTCCCATAACAACCCAGGACTGTCTGTGGAGTTTCCCATGTGAGAACAACTATCGTGTCTGTCTTACTTGGTAAACATGGGTGCACTCAATTGCATTATCCAAAAGAGCTGAAAAGTGCGCCTATTAGCGCAAACGAAGTTAATTGTGCAATAGCGTACATTCATTTCCACAACAACAGCGGTGGCTGTGGACAGGGGGGTGGGATACAGAGGTGGCTGTGGACGGAGGATACAAGAAAATTCTTGCCCAGCGTTTAATAATGTAATCTGCAAAAGTGTCTGTGTTATATAATAAAAATGCAGCCATATACCTCATTAAGAGCGCCACTCGGCGCCTCTCTCCTCTCCTCGTCTGACAATTGCAGCGGGCGGGGCAGAGAATGACATCAGTCGGGAGGGGAGGGGGGGCTCACCTGAGCTCCGAGGTATATAGCTGCATTTTTATTATATAACACAGACACTTTAAACAGAGACCCACTTGTCCAGGGGCCTGGGTGCCCATGAATTAATCGGGCCGCGGGTTGCCGACCCCTGATATATATTTTTTATCTCATAGTATAGACAATCAATATTTTAGAAATGTTCAAAATAACAGTAAGGGGAAATCTGCACTGGCCAGTAAGTCAAAAGAAAACAATGTATCAGTGTGGAAATGTTATGGCCTTATCTTAGGAATGTAAATCATTTGTAACATTGTACAAGAGGGAGATCAGTCTGTGAATGAAGGCACACTATGAATGTTATACAGTTTTACAATATTTCTGTGTGCTGCCATTCACAGAACCCTCTGATGCAGCGCTAGCCTGTGAAAAAAATTGTGCCAAAGCAATGTAACAAATAACACTACATTTAAGTGCTGAATATTGCAAAACATAAATATTTAATCCATTCTGTAAATAAAGTATATTGTTTTAGTGAATTGACTACTTTTGAGATAAATACCACAAGTTATTTTATTGCACAAAATGAGTGCAGCATTTATCTCTTAGTTGATCTCACAATGCAGATATATAATGCAATTTTCAGATAGAATTCAAAACAAAAAGTTAAATCTTTCAGGGACCACTTAGGCACATTTAACATGTTTCTTATACAATAGCAAACTTTTGCTTTTTAAATTCCAGATCCACTTTAAGGAAGAGAGAAGACATATGAGATGGGCCAGCTGTAGGTTGGATACATTTAGAGTGACACTAAACTCTCATTTGAAAAAAAAATTCTATTCCAGCTTGTATTCTCAACTTAAAAAAGTCCCTTCTATTGCTCTTGTTAGGGCTGGAGACCACGCTGGACTGACTCGATCAGTCACTGGTTGTGGGTGGGTGGGTGATAGCATGGACAAGCAGGAAGAAGTCCCTTCTAGTGGTTTGTGCCCAGTTTGTGGATGGTGGTGGTGAGCCCTCTTGGGGCTTGGGCTGCTGCCTTTTCGTACGGCCTTATAGGGCGTACACACGGTCGGACTTTGTTCGGACATTCCGACAACAAAATCCTAGGATTTTTTCCGACGGATGTTGGCTCAAACTTGTTTTGCCTACACACGGTCGCACAAAGTTGTCGGAATTTCCGATCGACAACCACGCGGTCACGTACACCACGTACGACGAGACTAGAAAAGGCCAGTTCAGAACCAAGCGCGGCACCCTTTGGGCTCCTTTTGCTAATCTCGTGTTAGTAAAAGTTTGGTGAGAGACGATTCGCGCTTTTTCAGACTCGTGGCTTTCAGATAGTTTTCTGACGTTCAGTTTGTGCTTGTGGGTTTGTATCTGCTCTTCAGTGCGTGCAGCAAGTTCCGCGTGACTTTAGGTAGTCATTGTATTCTTGTTCGTTCGTTGCTGGTTTTCAGGTCGCTCTTCACAGGCCTTGCTGTTCTTCAGTGCGTTCTGTTACTTCGTTCTGAGCAGCCGATCGTTTTCTAGGCATGTTTCGTATGCGTACTCCTCGTAGAGTTCGTGCTGTGCGGGGGCTTGGTGTTGGGGTCCTGACCTTGACACAAGTCCAGTCCATGAACAGGGTGGGGAGGAGTTCATGCACCAAGAATTGGTTGCTTCAGCGTGACCAGTTCTGTCATATGCCTTTGCTCCGTGAGATCCGTGAGAATAATCCTGATGATTTCAGGAACTTTCTCCGGATGACGGACCCCGTGTTTCACCGTTTGTTGGCTTCGCTGACCCCCTATATCAGCAGGCAGGATACCTGCATGAGGCAAGCCATCACTCCGGAGCAGAGGCTGGTCGCTACCTTGCGGTATTTGGCCACAGGGAGAAGTCTGCAGGACTTGAAGTTCTCAACAGGCATCTCCCCCCAGGCTCTTCTTTGTGGACATTTACTGCTTGTGTTTGTTTGAGCTGACCCTGACAGAAATGTGTGGAGTCCAGAAAATGGCGTGATTGTGTAACCTTACAAAGCACTGTTGGCTGTTATTTACTAAATGCAAAGACACTTTTCACTACAAGTGCACTTGCAACTGCACTGAAACTGCACTTGTAGTGCAAAGTGGATTTGCCCTTAGGAAATTACCCCCATTTTCTCATAAAACAACAATTACATCACCCCAAAAGTGTTGTAGCGTTGAGACAATAATCCACACATTCTTGATCAACAATCTTTTTAATACCTGCACAATCACATGTGCATTTACCAAAGGTTTTTCTGACAAACCGACATGTTTGTTGTATACCAATTTTTGTGGTGTCATTATCCAAAATCAAAATGTCCATTTTATAGAAAACAGGCCTGTGTAAAAGCAACAAGAAAGACACAAATCTTGATCTTACAAAGTTCACATTTGGTAGAACCTGAATGCAATATCAGACATGAGTATTTAGGAACTGTGTTTGATATTGCGTTCAGATGGGGGGAAATCACCCCAGGAAAAGCCAAATTTTGGAAGATGCACACAAATTTCACAATGTCAACATGTGCTATCTGCCATCAGGGGGGATCAAGGGACGTGTTTTGGGGGAGAAAGCCCTTCCTCACCGCTACTTTATTATTGAGGAAGGGGTTGCACCCCCAAAACGCGTCCATTGATCTCCCGTGATGGCAGATAGCACATGTTGGCACACTGTGTGCATCCTCCAAATTTGGCTTTGGGAAAAATCACAAAAACATTTCGCACATTGTAGCACACAAAAGAAGAAAGTGATTTGGAGGGGCTTTAAACTCGCCCCAAAACTTCAATGATGTTTTTATATTTTGGAATAACATCATTGATGTTTTGATTGATGATTTCCAATTGTAAATTACACCCCATGATCTCCCCGATCAGGATCTGGGCACTTTCGGATGTGAAAGGATCTTCATCCACACCCTCACGATCACCTAAAAAGAGAGGAACCCCAAAATAAATTAGGTTTAAAAAAAATGCCGCAATCCATCTCTTATCTGAGCCTGTGGTTGCAGACACTCACCTGTTGTGGTGACTAGTTCCACCACGTCTTCATCCTCCTGCTCAGATTGTGTTGGCTGGATTTCACCTTCTTCCAGAGGGTAGGGGGCTCTGGTCTCCTCGGATGAGGGGTGTCCTCCGAGTCTTTTCTCCCCTATGTAAAACAAAAATGGTATAATTAGCACACAGATATTTGATGGCAGAACTATAAAGATGAAACATTGCTTGGAAGTGGGGTACAATTGTCTATTTTAGCAGAGTTCCAAGATGTAATTTTATTAGTGTCCTTTGTCAAGCTGCAATACTTTACCTGTTTAGTACAAGTTTCACAGATGTAGCCCCCCCCCTATAGTATACACTGGAGCACCTGTGTGCCCCCCCCTAATAAAAATGGTGTTCTTGTGTCCCACACTAGTTCTCCAGCGTCCAGATGTGAAAACAGCTGCTGAGTGTCCTCTCCTTACACAGAATCTAGTTTGCATTTCATTCTAGTAACAAAGCCATCTACACAACCCAATTCTTTGAAGACAAGTATAGGGCCTCAAAATGGTGGCCAAATGCATATGGCCTAAACAATGGTATTTTATAGTCCGAAAGAAAAATGTGTGATCCGAACGAATAATGTGCCCATGAACATGAAAGTGGCCATTTTAAACTGTACAACAGTTCCTAAAAGCACATGGAGCAGCACGAACGTAAGAAACATAAAGAATAGGAACACAGCACAACTACTTACTTTTTTGCAGCACTCTCCGGATCTTTCTGTACTGCTCATGTTCTCGTAATTTGAGGTCCGACCACCGCTTCCTGAGCTGATCTTTCGATCATCATACCCCAAAATTCCGGTGCAGACTCCTGACCACTTTCGCCATGATCTTGGCCTTTCGGACATTGGGGTTGGGGTAAGGCCCATACTTCCCATCATAGTCGGCCTTCTTCAGGATGTCCACCATCTCCAACATCTCCCCAAAGGACATATTTGAGTCCTTAAATCTCCTTCTGGATCGGGACGTTTCAGGCTCCGGCCTTTCCTCCTACTCCTCGTTGCTACAGTTAGCACGCACCTGCTGTCTATCCGCCATGTGCTCTTCCCCCACTGCGCCGAACGAAAAGGGGCAGGGAATAGACTAGAAAGAACGTCAGGGGCGGGCGGAGTTATACGCATGCGCAGTGTGTATAAAGCGTAACACGCGCGCGTCTTACGTACGATCTGTGAGCGGAGGAAGGAGCATCGGAGACGCCGATCGTGCTAACGAAGGTAAGATCTAAACTTGGGCCTATACTGCTTCGAAATGGTAGCCTATATTGTAACAAGATTAGGGGAGTTTGGCCTGACATTAGGGTTTGTCTTGTGTTGTGTCTTGCAGAGAAAATGGATGGGTTCAACTACCACAATTTCCTGCCCCTGTTTATTGACAAGTACAGGGAGCTGCCCTGTCTGTGGCAGGTCAGACACCCACATTATAACCACAAACAGAAGAGGCAGGCAGCGCTGGAGAAACTGCTGGAGTTGGTGAAGCCGGTGGTCCCCACAGCAACCATCCCTTATTTAAAAGCTAAAATTGGTGGCCTGAGGAGCACATATCTTAGGGAGCGCAAGAAGGTCACAGATTCCCAGAGCACCGGAGCTGCAGCAGATGATGTTTATGTCCCCAGGCTGTGGTACTATGAGAGACTGCGATTTCTGTCAGACCACACTGAGGTCAGGGAATCACTCTCTACTCTTCCTTCCACGCTTCCTTCCATCCCAGCTGAGGCTTCTGATGTCCAACCTGGGCCTTCCAGCCAGGAAGAAGTGGAGGAGCTCAGCTGGAGTCAGGTATAGCATTCTTCTACAGATTTCTGGGCAATAAATAAATGATGTTTACTAGATGTTATTATTGATCATTAATTGCTGATGAAAAAAAGTGTTTTACATATCAATAAACAGTAGTGGGCACCCAAAATTGGGACAGATTAAATAGAACAACATATTAATGGTGTTGTGGGAACTTGTCACAAAAAACACACAAACATTTTCGGGAGTACAAATCAAAATCACCAAAAAAAAAAAAAAGAGAAACACAAAAAAAGATTCTACATTAAAGGCAAAAAAAAAAAATATATACAAAAATATGTTGTCAGATGTGAGAAATCAAAATATATTGAGGGAATCCCGATAAATAGTAACGAAATAAGTTTGTGAGAAGTGTGTGTGAATATGAGCAGCAAAACTACTATATTCTTGTCACATTATAAAGAAGAAGAGAGTGCGCTGTATTAAACCATTTTGAACATTGCAGCGTGACGAAAGTGCTGTATCCATTGCGAACGCTAAGTTTACCAGAACGAGCTGTCCCGTCTCGAAATTTATTCTGAGCATGCGTGGCACTTTGTGCGTCGGAACAGGCCACACACGGTCGGAATTGACGCGATCGGATTTTGTTGTCGGAAAATTTTATCTCCTGCTGTCCAACTTTGTGTGTCGGAAAATCCGATGGAAAATGTCCGATGGAGCCCACACACGGTCGGAATTTCCGACAACACGCTCCGATCGGACATTGTCCATCGGAAAATCCGACCGTGTGTACGGGGCATTAAAGCGGTAGTAAACTGAAGCCTTTTAAAAAATATATAAACCTGCAAAACAATGGCATAATGTGCTAGTATGCAACGCATACTAGCACATTATAAATTACTTTCCTTACAACAAAGCCTTCCAGCTGCGCGCTGTCACCGTTGATGGGGCTTCCATCTTCACCGGGTCTTCCTTCCAGTTTCACGTGCTGTGGCAGTCTGATTGGCCAAGCCATGATGATGGCATGTGGGTGGGAGCCACAGCCGTGGCATGGAGCTCTGAAGCTCTGAACCATGTCAGTTGTGCCGTCCCTTCAGAGCGCATGCACCGGTGACATCACCAGCTGCATGCTGTGTGAATATCTCCTGAACAATGCAAATTTAGGGGATATTCACTGTACCTCCAGGTAAGCCTTATTATAGGCTTACCTGTACGCAGGGCTGGGACAAGGGGTGGGCGGAAGGGACAGTTGCCCTGAGCACAATGGTTTACTGTAGGGATGGGGGCAGGGCCGGTGCTACCACTAGGCGGACTAGGCAACCGCCTAGGGCGCACTTCCGCCTAGGGCGCCCGGCCGCATGTTATTTAGTCCCACACTGTCCTCCAGAGAGCTACCGCACTGACATGTCAAGCAGCGCCGCCGCCCCCCGCCACGCTCCGCTCTGTGTTTCCAGTCCAGACTGTCAGTAATCCGATTCCCCCCTCTTCTCTGCTCTTCTATCATGAGTGTGTGGTCACAGACGTCCAGCAACCCCCAGGGCGCTCTGGCGCTCTCTGATGTGTGTGTCAGGCAGGCGGCAGCAGCAGCCCCCCTTCCTCCCCCCTCTCTGCGCTCTCCGCCTGACACTGTGATGAATGTAAAATGTCCCGCCGAGGCCGCTCTCCGCTCTACAGTACAGTATCCATGTCAGTCAGTCAGTGTGTCCAGCAGCCCCGCCCCCCGCTCTCCTGGCCGTGTCACTACTAGAGAGGAGGAGTACATGGATGGAGGAACTTGGAAGCATCATGGGATAGATAAGAACATGGAGTGGCGCCTGGCAGCGGCTCTCCGGGCTTGGGGACAGGTGGAGCCTACCTGGGCTGGCTGGAACAGAAGCAGCAGGCAGGTACACAGGCAGGAGTGAGGACAGCAGAGTTGGTGCAAGTGAGAAACAGGTGTTACTGGTGTGGTAAGTAAAAACTGCTGCTTTCTCTCTGACTTAATGAAATTGTATATGTGATGACAATGAAATGTAGTTTTAAAATGTGTTTGTATTATTATGTATGTAAATTGATGTGTGTGTAATATGTATTATATTGACTGATCTGCCAAATGGCCCCCCCTGAAGCTGTATATGATGGGCGCTGGTGAGGCTGTATATGATGGGCGCTGGTGAGGCTGTATATGATGGGCGCTGGTGAGGCTGTATATGATGGGCGCTGGTGAAGCTGTATATGATGGGCGCTGGTGAGGCTGTATATGATGGGCGCTGGTGAGGCTGTATATGATGGGCGCTGGTGAAGCTGTATATGATGGGCGCTGGTGAGGCTGCATATGATGGGCGCTGGTGAGGCTGTATATGATGGGCGCTGGTGAAGCTGTATATGATGGGCGCTGGTGAGGCTGTATATGATGGGCGCTGGTGAGGCTGTATATGATGGGCGCTGGTGAGGCTGTATATGATGGGCGCTGGTGAGGCTGTATATGATGGGCGCTGGTGAGGCTGTATATGATGGGCGCTGGTGAAGCTGTATATGATGGGCGCTGGTGAGGCTGCATATGATGGGCGCTGGTGAAGCTCTATATGATGGGCGCTGGTGAGGCTGTATATGATGGGCGCTGGTGAGGCTGTATATGATGGGCGCTGGTGAGGCTGTATATGATGGGCGCTGGTGAGGCTGTATATGATGGGCGCTGGTGAGGCTGTATATGATGGGCGCTGGTGAGGCTGTATATGATGTAGTGGTCATTAAAAAGGTGGGGTGTACATGGGCAGGGCAAAGGGGGTGGAGTCAGGGGTGGAGCCAAGGGGGGCGGCAAAATGAGGTTTCGCCTAGGGTGTCAAAAATCCTTGCACCAGCCCTGGATGGGGGTGCCTTCCTTCTGTTGCAAAGCTTACAGGAGAAGTGACAGCGGCAGTGATTTTAACAAGTGAGTGACTGTTGGGTGTAGGATCCCCTAAGCTTGCACATCATGAACAGGGGAAAGGACGTAGTTTGGCATCTTTGTCTTGGGTGCTGGATGACCTTGTCCCAGCACTGCCTGTAGGTAAAAGTAAGGTTGCTTAAAGTGATTGTAAATGATCACCTTGTAAAATAACCCATATAGTTTAAAATAGAAATGAAAAACATTTTTGTATAGATATAAAAAAAAGTATAAATACCGTTTTTTCCCCCTTTTTTTATAAGTGATCACATTCCCTCTGTTCGCAGCTGCATAAGAGCTGGAGGGAGGAGAAGCATTAGCAGCACACTGATCTTCCCAGTGAATGGCTGTGCAGCGGGGGCATGTCAGGACAAGTCTGATCATTGGAGGAGAGTGCACTGAGTTCCCAGCATAGCTAGAGAACTGACCACAGTGTTCTCTCTTGCTTAGTGTGGTCAGTGTTTAATAGGAAAGCAAAGGGCAGTGGTAGGAACACCAGGGATTTCACACAAAGGAAGCAATACAAAGAGAACAGGATACTTTCTTATACAGGTACATGGTACAGCAGGCATATATCATGAATATGAAGTGTTGGGGTAACAAAGACTACAAAGGGTAAGTTCACCTTTGTTCACCTTTTTGTTTTTAATTTCATGACACAGGAAGAAGTTGGCCATCTGAGGGTAGGTGATGCAGGGTGTGTGCTAATGAGATCAGCTGGTCAACTCCTTCCTGTGTCATGACCTAAAGTCTATCCAGGAAGTAAGGCAGAAGTAATCTAGCACTGTGTTTAAACAACCGTGAGGACAGTGAGGTAAGCGTGTATAGAATTAATGGAAAGCAGTTTTATTTTTTGCAAAATAAGTACATTAATGCTAGAATCTAGAGGAAAAAAAGGTGAACTTAGCCTTTAAGGTTAGTTCCGCATGTAGACTTGGAAAGGTAGGTGGAGTAAGGAGTGCCCGTTGTCCAATAATATGTCCAATAATATGCAAGTGAAATGGTGAAACAAGTACATTAAGCAAACGTGTTTTGGAGGAACAAGGACTCCTCCTTCAGGGCTGTTGCTGCATGCTAAAAGATGGGGAAGGTTCAAAATCGGATGTATAATTAGCAAAGAATCTGAATGATTACTGTCAGAGTGGTTTTGGTTGCAGAGGCAGCATTTAACATTATATTGTCTAATAAATGCCCAGTGTATGAGCCTTAATAAAACATAATCCGGGTGTGGAGTGCAATGTCCTCAATGTCTCTCCTGAGGACATTGCACACCACACCCGGATTATGTTGCCAACATGTGGGATCACCAGAAATTCACTGGAGTTGTCACCTGCATACCAATGGTTTGCAATAACCATTATGACACAGAGACCCATATCTCTATGGCGGTCTGCGTGTTTGTGCCTTGGGTTTCCACGGGCCACTACCAGAGCTCCCGGGACAGACACATTCCTGGCAGCCCTCAATTTGCAACACAGCATGCTGAATCTGGAGCTGACTTATATGCATCTATCCTGAAGAAGTAGAGTGAATACCAGGGAACACACATGTCAAGCTTTTTTAGATGCATTATAATCATGCGTTTACAGTTTAGATTATTATGAACTTTCTGTAATTTATAATTATTTTAAGATATGGATTACAAGTCAGCTCACAACAATTATACTTTATACTGCAATGTGTTATTCGTGACATCTGTGTATATATATATATATATATATATATATGTATGTATATATATATTATAATATTATTATCATGATATAATTATCATGATACCTGTGTGTGTGTATGTATATGTATATATATATATATATATATATATATATATATATATATATATATATATATATATGAAAGAATAAATGTGCCATCATGCATTTGACCACTTTACCAGCTATATGTCACAAGCTTCATTTAAAGTCCCAAACCTTTTCCTTTAGAGCATTTTTTTTTTATGAGATTGCTGGGCTCCAAATAATTTAAACCTATACATCAGCAGGCAGCCAGTGGTGGCTGATGCTAAACTTTTCTTTGGGGGGGGGGCAGCAAACAAACCCCCCCCCAGGTCCGCACTCAACCCTCCAGGGTCACGGCGCCCCGGCTTTTCCCCCCCGGCTAACCTGGTCTTCTCTAGATCCACCTCCTGTCCTGATTGGCCAGGAGGAGAAGCCGGAAACCGATAGCGAATATTGATTCGCTAGTGTCACAAGCGGGTGGGTTTGGGGCGCAGTGCTCTCCAACTTTTTTAAAGCCAATTAGAGCCTCAGGCTCTAATCATGAAAAAAAAAAACTTGTAGAAAGCTATGAGCCCGGCGCCCCGCATGAAAACAAGGGGGGTGGCGCTCCTGCGCCCATTATGGACCGGCCACCACTGATGGCAGCACGGCAACCACTATTTCTTTCTCGAACATCATGGGACACAGAGCCACAATAATTACTGATGGGTTATATAGGTATCACTGGTGATTGGACACTGGCACACCCTATCAGGAAGTTCAACCCCCTATATAATCCCTCCCCCTTGCAGGGATACCTCAGTTTTTACGCCAGTGTCTTAGGTGATGGACGTGTAAAGATGTCCTGTGCTGAGCTCCAAAGGGAATATCCTAAGATCCTATACTGGGGCAAGCCAGGCGAACCGGATCCATTCAAAGTGTCTCTTCATGGCCGAATTGAATGGTACCCGGGCCTCGTGTCCGAAGAAACGAGGTTTTACCCGTAATGCTTCTCTTTTTAGAGAGCTGGACCCCGCAGATCAGAAAATGGCTTTAAACTTCCTAATTTCTGGCGAGGTGCTTTACGGTCCCAGAACTGTTGGATCCCCCTACTGATGGGGGCCCCAGTCTCTGACGGTTTTTTCAAACGGAGCCCACCGTGAGAGGTGAAGATTGGGTCTGTGTAAACAGCACCCTGCGGCTGGATAAGGTAAGAGGAGATTCCATAGAATTTTTGAGTTCTAGTGGTTTTTCTCCTTTAAGGTAAATGCATGCTATGCCTATTGTGACCACCGGGGGCTGCCAAGAGCACAAACCTACACATGCTGAATGTCTGTCTCAGGTGTTCATTGCTGATTATGTCCCAGCATCTCAAGCAGGCTGCAAACAGGTAAGGTGGAAAGGGGGATTTCTCATGTTTGAATGTTCCCCCCCAGGCTAGAGAGGGGCCACAGGGGTCTAGAAAGTGGTTATACCACCCGGGCTCTGCGGCCTAATGGCCACCATCTCTGAAGATAGCCGTTCAGGCAGATCTTGTTACCAGCCTTCCTCCCTCCCCTCCCCTCCCCCCATCCCCAGCCTTTCTCCAGAAGTATGACAGAAGAGTCGGCAGCACGGGAAGCGCTCGTTTTTTTCAAAACTCGAGGAAGGGGGGGGCGGTAGAGGGGGGGGGGGGCGGGACGTCAGCACAGGTGCTTAGACTCCCACTCAGGCCAGCTGCAGGCTATTAGAGGCACTCTGTACAGGTGCACTCAGCCTTCTGAGAGACACAGAGCTGATGGTCGCATGTAAGGTGGGACACAGGCATTCTCCTAGGCAGCATTTACTGAAGTAACACCAGACTGAGCATTGGGTAGCAAGGCTTTTAGCCAGACTACATCGCTCAGCGGGCAGTGTTCATTTGTATACCTGTTGCTTTGCACTATGGGTAGAAGAGGTTCAAGCACCCCAGGAACCAGAGACACTAGGGGATCTCGTTCAGGTTCTGAGGGCCCCCTGTCGGCAGCATCCTCCCCCCCTAAAGATGGGCCAGGGACGGCTAGCCAGGGAGAGCCATCGGGGTCAGGGGCTACACCTGCTTCTGGCACTTCAGCCCCTGTATATATTACACAAGAGGTTTTTTCCTCAACCATTAATGGTCTAGAGGAAAGATTAATGGCCGTGATTACGTCTTCACTCAGTGGAAGAAAACGCACTAGGCTTTCCTCTGTTCCCCAAGACCCTCAGACAGAGGAGCTCTGGGATAAAGGAGATGAATCCCTTTCAGAGGATCGGGATGGGACGGATGATTCCTCTTCGGAGGAATCAGGTGGAGAGGGACCCTCTGCGACTTCCCAAGAGGAGAAAGTCTTAGTGCAGATCCTTACTGGATTGGTCCGCTCCACATTTAAGTTGCCCATACCTGAAACTGCTAAAGAATCCTCTTCTGCTTTGGGGTCACTGAAACCTTTCCAAGCAACACATGCTTTTCCTGTTCATATTTTACTTGAAAAGCTCATTTATTCTGAGTGGGATCACCCAGACAAACGTTTTTCTCCGCCGAGAAAGTTTTCAACACTTTATCCGATGGAAGAAAAGTTTATTAAAATGTGGGGAATACCGGCTATTGATGCCGCCATTTCCTCCGTAAATAATAGCCTGACTTGTCCTGTAGACAATGCTCAGATGCTCAGGGATCCTGTAGATAAAAGGATGGAATCCCTATTGAAGGATGTTTTCTCCTTAGCAGGATCAGTGGCCCAACCTGCAGTAGCAGCGATTGGAGTCTGTCAATACTTAAGAGACCATGTTAAGCAGGTCATCAAAGTATTACCTGAACAGCAGGCCCAGGGGTTTGCTAACCTTCCAGCGGCCTTATGCTTTGTGGTTGACGCCATTAGAGATTCTATCGTGCAAACCTCCCGTCTTTCACTGGGGTTGGTGCATATACGTAGAATCCTATGGTTGAAAAATTGGTCAGCCGAAGCACCATGTAAGAAGCTACTGGCTGGGTTTCCATTTCGTGGTGCAAGGTTGTTTGGAGAGGACTTGGATAACTATATCAAGAGAATCTCTTGTGGGAAAAGCACTCTCTTACCTGTCAGGAAGAAGAGTAAGCGTCCCTCTTTCAAATGGACTCTTTCCCCAACGCCGGGGGCTTCAGCCTCCAGGCAGTCTCGACGGCCGCCTCCATCGGGGTCCAGAGACAAGAGTCAACCCCAGAGACAAAAGAAGTCCTGGGGAAAGAAGCCTACTAGGCAAAACACTAAGACCTCTGCATGAGGGGGCGCCCCCGCTCACTCGAGTGGGGGGAAGACTGCGACAGTTCTCAGAGCTCTGGCAGGAGGACTTCCAGGACAGATGGGTAATCTCCACGGTAACCTTAGGGTACAAGCTGGAGTTTCAGGAATTCCCTTCTCCTCGGTTCCTCAGATCAAGTGTTCCCAGAGACCCAGAGAAGAAGCAGTCGCTCCTTCTAGCGTTAGAGCGACTTTTGTCGCAGGAGGTCATTATGATAGTTCCCGCAAAGGACCAGGGATTGGGCTTCTATTCCAACCTTTTTACGGTCCAAAAGCCAAATGGGGATGTCAGGCCCATTCTGGACTTAAGGGATCTGAACCGATTCCTAAGGATTCAATCCTTCCGCATGGAATCAATTCGAACAGTAGTTCCCACCCTGCAGGGAGGAGAATTTCTGGCATCAATAGACATCAGAGATGCATATCTGCAGGTGCCCATTTTTCCTGCTCATCAGAAGTTTCTGCGCTTCGAGGTAGGAGGGCGCCATTTCCAGTTTGTGGCTCTGCCTTTCGGGATAGCCACTGCACCTCGAGTGTTCACAAAGATCTTGGCTCCTCCTCTGGCCAGATTAAGGGCTCAGGGTATAGCTGTCATAGCATACCTAGACGACCTGCTCTTGATAGACCGGTCGGTAGCCTCTTTGAATGGAAACTTGAGGACCACAGTCAGGTATCTAGAACACCTGGGTTGGATCCTCAACTTAGAAAAGTCTTTCCTAAAACCAGTAAGAAGACTGGAGTATTTAGGTCTGATTATAGATACAAGCCAGGAGAAAATATTTCTACCCCAGGCAAAAATCGCTGCTTTAAGAGAGCTGATTCTGGCAGTAAGGACCAAGAAGGGTCCCTCAGTCTGCCTTTGTATGAGGCTACTAGGGAAGATGGTGTCTTCATTCGAAGCAGTTCCCTATGCTCAGTTTCATTCAAGAATGCTGCAACACAGTATTCTGTCGACCTGGAACAAGAAAGTTCAGGCATTAGACTTTCCGATGCACCTGTCGCATGCGGTGCGTCAGAGCCTCAAATGGTGGCTCATACCCGAAAACCTGCAGAAGGGGAAATCCTTTCTACCGGTTACCTGGACGGTGGTAACAACAGATGCCAGTCTGTCAGGTTGGGGAGCAGTTCTGGAACAGTCTGCGGTCCAAGGGGTATGGTCCAAGACAGAGAGGACCTTACCCATCAACATTCTGGAGATCCGGGCGATACATCTAGCTCTAAAAGCCTGGACTGTCAGGCTACAGGGTTGTCCGGTCAGGATCCAGTCCGACAATGCCACAGCAGTGGCTTATGTCAATCATCAGGGAGGCACCCGGAGCCGAGCTGCTCAAAAGGAGGTGAACCAGATCTTAGTCTGGGCAGAGATGCATGTGCCATGCATATCGGCAGTTTTCATCCCGGGAATAGAGAATAGAGTATCTAAGTCGCCAGCAGTTACTTCCAGGGGAATGGTCTCTGCATCCCGACGTCTTTTGGGCCATATGCCAAAGATGGGGGGTTCCAGATGTAGATCTCTTTGCATCCCGATTCAACAAAAAGATAGACAGATTTGTGGCAAGGACAAAAGATCCTCTTGCATGCGGGACGGATGCGTTGGTGATTCCGTGGCATCGGTTCTCACTGATTTACGCATTCCCGCCTATTCTGCTACTACCACGACTCCTTCGCAGGATCAGGCAGGAAAGGAAGTCGGTACTTCTGGTGGCCCCCGCTTGGCCCAGAAGGACTTGGTATGCAGAAATAGTAAGGATGACGGTAGGTCCCCCGTGGACCCTACCAGTACGCCCAGACCTGTTATCTCAAGGTCCAGTGTTCCATCCTGCCTTACAAACGCTAAATTTGACGGTTTGGCTATTGAGACCCACGTTCTGAAGAGTCGTGGGCTCTCAGGTCCTGTCATATCTACCTTGATTAATGCAAGGAAGCCAGATTCCAGGATGATTTATCATAGAGTCTGGAAAGCTTATATAACCTGGTGTGAATCCAGAGGTTGGCATCCCAGGAAATATGTCATAGGTAGAATCCTTGACTTTCTACAATTAGGATTAGAGATGAAGCTGGCCTTGAGTACCATCAAGGGCCAGGTCTCTGCTTTATCAGTATTATTTCAGCGGCCACTTGCTTCGCATTCTTTGGTCCGAAATTTTATGCAGGGGGTGATGCGTCTTAATCCTCCGGTTAAAGCGCCCCTAAACCCCTGGGACTTGAACTTGGTCCTGGCTGTGTTACAGAAACAGCCTTTTGAACCAATAAGTCAGATTCCTGTGGTCTTGTTGACAAGGAAGTTAATTTTTCTGGTGGCCATCTCTTCTGCTAGAAGAGTATCAGAATTAGCAGCTCTTTCCTGTAAGGAGCCTTATTTGATTATACACAAGGACAGAGTGGTACTGCGCCCTCATCCTAGTTTTTTACCGAAGGTGGTTTCTGATTTTCATTTAAACCAAGACATTGTTCTACCTTCCTTTTTTCCAGATCCCTGTTCTCCGGAAGAGAGATCTCTACATTCGTTGGATGTAGTAAGAGCAGTTAAGGCCTATCTAGGGGCAACTACTCAGATCCGCAAGACGGATGTTTTGTTTGTGCTGCTAGAGGGTCCCAATAGAGGACAGGCAGCGTCAAAAGCTACCATTTCTAAATGGATTCGACAGTTGATCATTCAAGCTTACGGTTTGAAACAGAAGATTCCTCCGTTTCAGATCAGGGCACATTCCACAAGGGCTATTGGTGCTTCTTGGGCAGTGCATCACCGGGCCTCTATGGCTCAAATCTGCAAGGCCGCAACCTGGTCTTCAGTTCATACATTCACCAGATTCTATCAGGTGGATGTGAGAAGGCATGAGGATATCGCCTTTGGGCGTAGTGTGCTGCAGGCAGCGGTACAGGGTCCTCAGGTCTGATTGCACCCTACTTGGTCGTGGTTCCCCCCCCTCAGGTAGAATTGCTCTGGGACATCCCATCAGTAATTACTGTGGCTCTGTGTCCCGTGATGTTCGAGAAAGAAAATAGGATTTTTTAAAACAGCTTACCTGTAAAATCCTTTTCTTTCGAAGGACATCACGGGACACAGAGGTCCCGCCCCTCTTCTAATACACTATATTGCTTGGCTACAAAACTGAGGTATCCCTGCAAGGGGGAGGGATTATATAGGGGATTGAACTTCCTGATAGGGTGTGCCAGTGTCCAATCACCAGTGATACCTATATAACCCATCAGTAATTACTGTGGCTCTGTGTCCCGTCATGTCCTTCGAAAGAAAAGGATTTTACAGGTAAGCTGTTTTAAAAAATCCTATTTTCTCTCAATGCAAGTTTCCTTTAAAATCTCTGTACACCTACTGCAAGAGTCATTGACAAATACAGGTGCCCGTAAGCTACTCCAGATACGGTTCCATAGAACGAAGCAAATACTCTAGAAATCCTTCAACTATATCAAGCCATGTGGCTCAATACACTCTTTAGGTCCAAGCCTGTGGGAAAGTGGGAGCCGCACTTTTGATATTGGCATATACTTAGCGATTGCTTGATCCAGCAGCATTCGTAAATTTAAGATCTTTTGAAAGCTCTCTATTTATCTTTGTGAGAGATAAATATTCCCTTAGCTCTCTGCCTCGCAGAGATTATTTACTGATCTTCTATTGACAGGGCTTCTGTTAAAAAATCTAAACATAAAAAAGAAGCACATTCAGCTTGGGATCATTTTTCATCGTCATTTAGTGACAGTGCGCCCTGTAGTCAATTCCAGAATATTTATCTTTCCTCATATTGATTCAGTCCATCCAGGATTGCTTGCAGATGCATCAGCCTGAGACACAGGTGTACCTGGACTCCTTACTTTGCAGCAAAAATACAGATACTAGGGCATATTTATCCCAGATGCCAAAAACTAAAAAAGACTAAAAAAAAAATCACGTTTCTGAGTAAGTAGCTGGTTTCAGGACTATAAATAAAAATGTCTTTTTTCCACATAAAGTACTACAGTTTTCTAAAAGTAGAACTAGCTGATACTATTTTGATGTTTAGATTGTTGGGCTGGCTTACACTACAATGCGTTTCTGCATGGCGTGTTTTTGACAACCCATTCATTTGAATGGGCTGCTAAATGTGCGGGACCGCGCAAAAAGTGAGGCAGGCATGACTTTTAAAATCATGTCACATCAAACTGCATGGTACCATGTGTTTTGGGGGCCACAACATCTCCAAATTTGTTAGAAGCATTTTGGGTGTCATTAACATGTGCTCCAGTGTGGTGCAGGAAAAATGCATTTCCCAACTGCATTTAGTGTGAATAGGCCCTTAGAAAAAATAGTGTTTTAAAGGTTAGTTCACCATTAGGAAAATACTCATGCAATCATAATTCTAAACCAATCCTATTTTAAAAATATCCATTTATGCTCCTTCCTTCCATACATATAGGCCATTTGTGCATGCAGTGAAGCCTGTCCCAAACAGTTCTGATATTTTTCACAGCTCCATCCTGTCCTCTTCTATAGAATGGACTAGCTGTTAGGACAAGTGCCCCCTAGTGGTAAAGGAGTGAATGCTGTCTTTCTGAGCTCCACACAAGGACAGTGCTCACTCTTGTTGTTGAAGATGACCTTAGCAGCTGCAATCTTCTATCTCTGATCACAGCCTCTTAGCTCATCTGTTCAGCAGCAAGCACAATGCACATGTGCAGGGCTAGGTATAAGGACAGCACTCCCTCTGGTATTGCTAGGGGCCGGGTGCTGGTCATAATGGCTGGCACGTCCTCGAGAGAGGGCAGGACAGAGCTGTGAAAAATATTAGAAGTGTTTGCGGCAGAATTCACTGTGTGCAGAAACGGCCTACAGCTATGGGAGGAGCACAAATAGATATTTTTAAAATAGGATTAATTTAAATCATGGACTTCATAGAGTTTTTTTTTTTTTTAAAGCTGTTGTATAGTCAATTTTTTAACTTTTACCTACAGGTAAGCCTATAATAAGGCTTACCTGTAGGTAAAAAAAAATATCTCCTAAACCTGTACGGTTTAGGAGATATTCCCCTTGCTATGAGCCGCTGACTGCAGCGGCGCATGCGCACAGGGGATTCTTGGCTGAAGGACCTTGTTGGGAAAGAAATCTCCCCTGCGCATGTGCGGGAGTGATGACATCGCGGCTCCAGCCACTCACAGCGCTGGAGCCGAAATACCCGGAAGACACGCCGAGGCAACATGTCAGCTACCTCGGCGTGGACCAGGTAAGATACTGACGCCTCGTTCTAAGGTAAGTATTTCATAATGAGCTAGTATGCGGTGCATACTAGCTCATTATGTCTTTTGCCTTACAGGGGTATAAAAAAAAAAAAGTGTCAGCGGGTATACAACCGCTTTAATATAACTAACCCTTTAAAGTGGTCATCACCATAAACTGATATTTCAGTTGGTGCTAGATGATAGAGAATGTAAGTAGTTGTAAACCTCTGAAATGAAAAATTTAAATGAAGTATATCCCTCTATAGCAGTGGTCATCAACCCTGTCCTCAAGGCCCACTAACAGGCCAGGTTTTATGTATTACCTTGGGGAGATGCAGACTAGAATACTGCAATCACTGAGCAGCAAATGATATCACCATGGATTTCAGTTATCTTGCAAACCTGGCCTGTTAGTGGGCCCTGAGGACAGGGTTGATGACAACTGCTCTATAGCGTGTACTTGCCTCAATCCAAAACACTTAGTGTGGCTCCTACCTGCTCTCCCTTCACTCTGCTATCTGTATGAGTCTTACAAGTTATATTAACATCACAGAACCCCAAGGCATGGCCCCATTCCTCCCCCAGCACACAAAAGGGGATTGGCAGCCCAGCTGTGCATGTTACCCTATAATGCTTTGTAGAGGGGGTGTGTCCTTTCCCTCCACTCAGGTGTCAGATTACACTCAACTCTCTGCTCTATGCTTGGTAGTGTATGGTGTCAGATCCCCGCCCCCTGCATCCTGAATTTTCTGAAATACCCATTGATGTGTGAACTTTGAACAGCTGCAGATAAACAGGTACAGCTAATGTAGAAGGATTTGTTACATCTCTGTGTATCACTTGAGGCTAGTCATTGGGTATACGTAAGAGTTCACGACCACTTTAAGCTGGCCACACACTAGAGAATTTCATTCAAAATTTTTCCATGTAAGAACATTTCTTCAATATTCGAATCATTAGTGGAGCCAAATAGACCCATTTTTGACCATGTAGGTGAGAAAATTTGCAGGAGCAGACTGGAAAACTTTTCTCAAACAAACAAATTTCTAACAGTAAACAAAGAAGATATTTTGTGCTAAGTGTAGTGATCTAAAGTCAGTGATTAATGATTCGTAAACAGCTGCACTCACTGTATTGCACATACTAAAACATATCAATCATATATGTACTGTGAATAAACTTAAAAAATGTTTCCAAATATTCAAGTTATGCAGTGCTCATACACTGATGAGAATAATGTGCTAAAAGTGCAAAAAGTGCAAAAAAGAAAATGCATCCATATATACACATGTAAAGAAATACATAGTTAAATAGTTTTTTTTAAAGTGTCACATAGTTAAATAGTTAGTCAAGTTGAAAAAAAGTCCATCTAGTTCAACCAATAAAAAAAAAAAAAATCATACAATCCCATATACACAATCCTATACCCACAGCTGATCCAGAGGAAGGCGATAAACCAAACAAAGCATGCTCCAATTTTCTATAGCAGGGGAAAAAAATTCTTCCTGATCCCCTGAGAGGCAATTGGCTTTTCCCTGGATCAACTTTAGCTATACATGTTAGTACCCAGTTATATTGTGTTCATTTAGGAAATAATTCAGGCCTTTTTAAAAGCAATCTACTGAGCTGGCCAGAACCACCTCTGGATGGAGTCTATTCCACATTTTCACAGCTCTTACTTTGAAGAAACCCTTTGAAATCTCTTTTCCTCTAGACGTAAAGAGTCACCAAAGAGAACCAAGTTCACTATATGGACCCCTTATGTATTTGTACATGTTGATCATATCTCTCTTAATTTCCTCTACTCAAGAGAGAATAAATGTAGTTCCTCTTATCTTTCCTCATAGCTGAGCTCCTCCATGCCTCTTATCAGTTTGGTTGCCCTTCTCTGCACTTTCTTCAGTTCCCTAATATCCTTTTACGAACTGGAGCCCAAAACTTAAATGCATATTCCAGATTAGGTCTTACTAATGATTTGTACAGGGGCAAAATTATGTTTCTCTCTCTGGAATGAATACCTTTCCTAATACAAGAAAGGACTTTGCTCACTGTAGAAACCACAGCTTGGCATTGCATGCTATTTTTAAGCTTATGATCTACCAAAACCCCCTAGAGCCTTCTCCACTATGGATCCCCCCCGGTTATACTCCCCCTAGTATGTATGATGTGTGCATATTCTTAGCCCCCAAGTGCATAACTTTACATTTATCAACATTAAACGTCATTTGCCACATAGTCGCCCAATTAAACAGTGCATTGAGGTTGGGTTGTAAGTTGGAGACATCCTATAAGGACGATATTGCACTGCATAGCTTGGTGTCATCTGCAAAGACTGAAATGGTCTGTTTAATCACAGAACATATATAATTTATAAAGATATTAAAAAGTAAGGGTCCCAACACTGAACCTTGGGGTACACTACTGATAACCTTAGACCATTCAGAGTAAGAATCATTTACCACTACTCTCTGAATTCTGTTTTTTTCGCCAGTTTTCTATCCATTTACAAACTGATCTTTCCAAGCCTGTAGACTTTACCTTACACATGAGCCGTGTGTGGGGAACTGTGGCAAACGCTTTTGCAAAATCCAAGTATACCACGTCCACAGCCTCCCCTCTGTCCAAGGTTTTACTTTTACTCCTCATATTCATACATTCATAAATGTATAATCAAATAAAGTGCGGATTAAATAATGTCCAAATAAAGTGCCGAATATTCTGTGCAAAGCATGAAAAGCCTCAAACAATGTTTATTCAGAATGCCAAATCTTGTATTGCAATTTGACTATGTGGGAACATGGTTCCCTTTTGTTGAACCCTTGACTGTACTGTGATGCATACTAGCATATTATGCATTTGTCTTACAGGGGATTTTTTTTTCTTTTTGCAGCGGTTTACTGCCCCTTTAAACTTTAGGCTGCACTCCACTTGTTGTACCTAGGAGCTTTTAAAGTGGTTGTAAAGGTAGAAGGTTTTTTTATGTGAATGCATTCTATGCATTCACATAAAAATATTTCTGTGTGCAGCAGCCCCCCTCAGCCCCCCCTAATACTTACCTGAGCTCATCTAAATCCAGAGTGTCTTAGCTGCCCGAGACTCCCCTTCTTATTGGCTGAGACAATCAAAGTCAGTCAGCCAATAAGAAGAGAAAGGGGGTGAGGCAGCAGCTCCATGTCTAAATGGACTCACAAAGCTGTGGCTTGGCTCGGGTGCCCCCATAGCAAGCTGTTTGCTGTGGGGGCACTCGGCAGGCTGGAGGGGCCAGGATCACAGAAGAGAGACCCGAGAAGATGAGGATCGGGGCTGCTCTGTGCAAAACCACTTCACAGAGCAGGTAAGTACAACATGTTTATTATTTTTAACCAAAAACAAACAAGACTTTACAATCACTTTAAGAGCAACTTTTCCCGTGATTTGGGGTTACTTCTTTGTATTCCTAATGATTGTTACACTGAATGTTGCTCCAAATAATATTGTTTTTGATGTTGTTAACTTGCATGAAAACTTCTGCATGAACGTACATTATTATAAGAGTGTACAGCAGCATATTTCTGGATTAATCTGAATAATAACTGTACACTGTTCTATCAACCTAATAAAAATATTGAAGAAAGATTTTGTCATTTTCCACAAACAATACACACACAGACACATATACTACTAGCATAGATGACTTCACTTGTTGTTGAACAAGAGCTTGGCCAAGTAGAGCATTCCTACCCGCCATCTGAAGAGTTTATTTTAGTGATTAGAAGCTTAATATATTTTCTAGTATTTCGAAACATCTCCGTGCACTGGGCGCTGAAGATGGAACATTAGCAATGTTGTAAATAAAGTTATTTGCTTTAAAATCACCAGGAGGCAGGGCTAATAGCAGAGTGTGAACCACACCATGGCTAAGTGTGTGGATTGTAGTGGTTTGTGTCCTGAAGAATTGAAGGGTTTAATAGCACACAATTCACCATGATATAACATAGGGATAATAACAGCGCTGTCTGATATTGACAGGTCTGCAGGGGATAATATTGCAGTGTTATGCGGCTCAATTCACAAAGCTAACACACTGGAATAAGAATAGTTATTTTCAAATAAGTGACAGTTATTTTCTGGTGAGTTCAATGATTGAAAATGACAGTCACCTGTCTGAAATAAATATCCTTATCCTGGTTTTAGAGCATTGTGAATTGAACCTCTAATTCTTTAACACCACTGATTTGACTGTATAGGCAACAAGCAGCAGGGCCATAGATAAGGGGGTACCACTGTGGTAGCAGCCCAAAATGGCTACATTTAGGCTAAGATGGCTGAATTTGAACAAAATGGTTGCTTCTGATAAAATGTTCTTGCTTGTAAAAAGTTCTGAGTAAGATTTTGTACATTTAAGTGTGACTAGTAAGTAGTTAAGAAATTCCAAACGCTTGCATGTAATTCCCCCTTCCTCCCCCTCCTTCTCTCCTGAGAAGCCAGGATACACAATGCTGTAACGGGCCATAAAGGGTACACTTGGCTCCTTGGCGTGAGTGGGAGCTGGGTGTATTTTCCTAGCAAAAATAGTTTTTCTTAGAGTCTGTTGTCCAGAGTTACAACTGATTTCCCGAAGCGGTTTTCGCGCTACACCACCAGTCCCCCTGTATGGGGCCCAGGCCAGCAGGGGGGCCCAGGTAGCAGAGTGATTTGAATGTGGGCAGGGAGAGTGATTGGTGCAGCAGGGAGGCAATTACTGGAAACAATCCCCTGTATGGCTGTCTCTGCAGCAGCTAAAAGCTGGCTTCTTTTCCTCTCCCCCCACCCCTTCCCCCCATTGGCTTTCAGTTGCTGCAGAAAGAGCCATACAAAGGACTGGTTCCAGTAATTAGCCCCCCGCCACACCGATCACCCTCCCTGTGCATCATTTGTTTCCCCCTGCTGCTCAGGCCCCCCTGTGTGCCCCTGTGTGCCCCTATTTACCAACCCCTTCTTTTCCTGAATGAATGAGTGATGAGTACCGATCATTTACTGTGTTCATTTATAACTGAAGCATTGGCTGTATGGGGCCTCATGTCAGGTTGTCTATACGGGGCCCTGTGGTTTCCAACAGCAGCCGTGACAAGCAGACAATTGTTACACTGACAAACAACCGAAAAAACAAAATTGCATATGTGTGTGCATATGGATACACACATATGCAATTTCTTTTTTTCGGTTGTTTGTCAGTTTGGTCAAGTTCTCCCACACCTTGAGCCACAAGTTTACCAGGCAAGCATACACGTTGTTTTGTTTATGTTTATATGTACTTAGTCTCTGTGTATATGTACTCCTCCTGGAGAAATGTTGTAACAATCATAATTCATACTTATATAGATATATACTACATTGAATACTTACACATGTACTCTCTTGTTTTTAACCACCTCAATACAGGGCACTTACACCCCCTTCTTGCCCAGAACAATTTTCAGCTTTCAGCGCTCTCACACTTTGAATGACAATTACTCACATGACATAGACATGCAACACTGTACCCATATGAAATTTGCCTCCTATTTTTCACACAAATAGAGCTTTCTTTTGGTGGTATTTAATCACTAGTGGGTTTTTTTATTTTTTGTGCTATAAATGAAAAAAGACTGTAAATTTTGTGAAAAAAATGCCCTTTTCTTTGTTTCTGTCATAAAATTTTGCAAATTAGTAATTTTTCTTCATAAATTTTTCACATCTGATCAGGCCTTCAGTACATCAGGTGAATCTCATTTCTTGAGACACTAACAAGTCAGGAAAGTACAAATACCCCCCCCCCCAACCTTTTTTAACAAAGTAGACATTCCAAGGTATTAAGTAAGCAGCATGTTGAGTTTTTTTTTAGGTTGTAATTTTTTTTCCACAATTCTTTGCAAAATGAAGAATCTTTTTTTTTTTTTTTTTTTTTTTACAAAATTGTCATATTATCAGGTTATTTTTCACACACAGCATATGCATACAACAAATTACACCCCAAAATACATTCTGCTACTTTTCCCGAGTATGGCGATACTACATATGTGAGACTTTTACACAGCCTGGCCACATACATGGGCCCAACATTGAAGTAGCACCTTCAGGCGTTCCACGAGCATAAATGACACATCTCATTTCTCAACCACCTATTACACTTTTAAAGGCCCTGGAGCACCAGGACAATGGAATTGCCCACAAAATGACCCCATTTTGGAAAGAAAACACCCGAACGTATAATCTATGATGCACAATGAGCCTTTTGAACGGTTCATTTTTTTTCCAGAATTGTTTGGAAAATGTGGAAAAAAAATGAAAACGCTTTTTTTTTACACAAAGTTGTCAATTTATAAGATGTTTCTAACACATAGCGTGTACATAGCAAAAATGACACCCCAAAATACATTCTGCTACTCATCCTGAGTATACCACATGTGTGAGACTTTTACACAGCCTGGCCGCATACAGAGGGCCAGCATTGAAGTAGTACCTTCAGGCGTTCTAGGAGCATAAATTACACATCTCATTTCATTCCTACCTATCACACTTTTGAAGGTCCTTGAGCACCAGTACAGTGGAATTACCCACAAAATAACCCCATTTTGGAAAGCAAACACCCCAACGTATATTCTATGAGACATGGGCTGCAGATAGGTACTCGGGTACTCTGATGGGCTGCAGATAGGTACTCGGGTAATCTGATGGGCTGTAGACAGGTACTCGGGTAACTTGATGAGCTGAAGACAGGTACTCGGTTACTTTTTTTTTTTAACAACAAGGTTGGTCTTTATTGAAGAAGAATGGCATATACAGTAGAATCAAACAGAATAGTAAGTGGCCACAAGATAATGCAGACATGGTTTACAGGAAGAAGCAATTACATAGAGTATAACATAAGCAATTGACTTGATCTTGTCAATGGAATAGGGGGGGGGATGGAGGGGGGGGGAAACTAGAGGAAGGGGGAGAGGGGAAAGGGGGGGCAGGAGGGGGGGGAGGGGGGAAGGGGGAGAGGGAGGGGGGGGGGGGAGGTACTCGGTTACTTTGATGGGCTGGTGACAGGTACTCGGTTACTCTGATGGGCTGGTGACAGGAACTCAGGTACTCTGATGGTATGGTGACTGGTATTCGGGTACTCTGAAGGGCGATTACAGGTACTCAGGTACTCGGTACTCAGATGGACTGTGACAGGTACTCGGGTACTCAGATGGACTGTGACAGGTACTTTGATGGGTGGTGACAGGTCCTCTTTATTAGGGGGGGCAATCAGTGTGGTTGGTGTACACTGTAAGCGGTAACAAGATGTTACTGCAATCTCCTTCTCACACACGATCGGTACCGCTCTATGTTTATATTTAGTGATCGGCTGTGAAAGGATCACAGCCGATCACATGGTAAACAGCCGCTGGCCAATGGCTGTTTACCAGCGTCGGTGATGAGCAGTGTTCCTGGGAACACGCTGCCACTAAGCTGAAGACAGGTACTCGGTTACTTTGATGGGTTGGTGACAGGTACTCTGATGGCCTGGTGACAGGTACTCGGGTACTCTGATGGCCTGGTGACAGGTACTCGGTTACTCTGATGGGCTGGTGACAGGTACTCAGGTACTCTGATGGCATGGTGACTGGTATTCGGGTACTCTGAAGGGGGGTTACAGGTACTCAGTACTCAGATGGACTGTGACAGGTACTCGGGTACTCAGATGAACTGTGACAGGTACTTGGGTACTCAGATGAACTGTGACAGCTACTCAGATGAACTGTGACAGGTACTCAGGTACTCGGGTAATCAGATGAACTGTGACTGGTATTTGGGTACTCAGATGAACTGTGACAGGTACTCGGGTACTTAGATGGACTGTGACAGGTACTCGGGTACTCAGATGAACTGTGACCGGTACGCGGGTACTCAGATGAACTGTGACAGGTACTCGGGTACTCTGGTACTCATATGGACTCTGACAGGTACTCGGGTACCAGATGAACTGTGACAGGTACTCGGGTACTCAGATGGACTGTGACAGGTACTTTGATGGGTGGTGACAGGTACTTTGATGGGTGGTGACAGGTCCTCTTTATTGGGGGGGCAATCAGTGTGGTTGGTGTACACTGTAAGCAGTAACAAGATGTTACCGCAATCTCCTTCTCACACACGATCGGTGTGTGAGGAGGAGAACCCGGTAACATCTCATTACAGCTCTATGTTTACATTTAGTGATCGGCCGATCACGTGGTAATATAAAACTAAGTGTAGCGCTAATACGTGAGAAAGAATTGTGCAATAACACATACAATGATGAAAAATTGTAAAAAATGGTGTTTTGTATACTAATGAAAGTTCATACATAAAAAGTCAATCATATTATAAACCCTTAGGGTCACCAAACGTGATGACGAGATGCAAAATGGCAATATAGTCCAAAACTAAATATACAGGTGCAGTAAACATAGATATTGCAATGGTGATGAACTCCAAGACATATAATCGTGGAAATTTTTGAATATAATCCAATATGTGCTGATAGACACTTGTGCAGAACCACCACCCAAATGACTGGAGGCTTACCAGAAAGTTGGGACCCACAGAGCGTACGCTATATGGGTCAAACAGGCTTAAGTTGCTCACTGGCAATGGAGTTAGGATACCAAGGGCTGGTAGATGGTGAGGTCATAGCGTTGCTATCCCAAAGCGGTCTTCTCCATACGGAAGCTCAGACATCAACGGACATAACCCAGACGAAGTCCTGTGTGACGTCGGGAGGACTCCACTGCCGCCATTTTTATTTGCAAGCGCTTTTTTTTACTTTGAGATGTAAGTGTTTCTCCTTATTAATAAACTTTATATGGTTTACGGAATTACACTATTGGCCCCTTCTTCATTACATGTGGGTTATGTCCGTTGATGTCTGAGCTTCCGTATGGAGAAGACTGCTTTGGGATAGCAACGCTATGACCTCACCATCTACCAGCCCTTGGTATCCTACCTCCATTGCCAGTGAGCAACTTAAGCCTGTTTGACCCATATAGCGTACGCTCTGTGGGTCCCAACTTTCTGGTAAGCCTCCAGTCATTCGGGTGGTGGTTCTGCACAAGTGTCTATCAGCACATATTGGATTATATTCAAAAATTTCCACGATTATATGTCTTGGAGTTCATCACCATTGCAATATCTATGTTTACTGCACCTGTATATTTAGTTTTGGACTATATTGCCATTTTTCATCTCGTCATCACGTTTGGTGACCCTAAGGGTTTATAATATGATTGACTTTTTATGTATGAACTTTCATTAGTATACAAAACACCATTTTTTACAATTTTTCATCATTGTATGTGTTATTGCACAATTCTTTCTCACGTATTAGCGATACACTTGGTTTTATATGATTTATAGCAAATTTTCTATTTGTTGTGGTAGCTGCTTATATATATAATTTCTTTTGAGTAAGCGCATGGTTTTACAGGTTTTCGATCACGTGGTAAACAGTCGCTGGCCAATGGCTGTTTACCAGCGTCGGTGACGAGCAGTGTTCCTGGGAACACGCTGCCACTGAGCTGAAGACAGGTACTCGGTTACTTTGATGGGCTGGTGACAGGTACTCGGTTACTCTGATGGGCTGGTGACAGGTACTCAGGTACTGTCATGTACCTGGTAGGTTGTGAGCCTGAAGTGCAGGGAAAGACCTCCCTTACAGCTCCCACTCCCGTTCCCCTGGAATGGAAACAGAGGGCCAGGAGTGAAGAGAGGTATGGGTGCCTGGCAGGAAGTTCAGTAGTGGTGGCACCCTCTTGAATCAGGAACCTGAAGAGAAGACTGAAGACAGAGACTGGAATGCAGATAGGACCAGGAACCCAACAGGTAAGCAAGCCGGATAGTGGAGCACTGGACTGGAACCAGGAACAACAGCAGGTAATAGCCTGGAACACTGGACTGGAACCAGGAACAAGCAGTAGGTAGCAGACTGGAACGCTGGACTGGAACCAGGAACAAGCAGTAGGTAGCAGACTGGAACACTGGACTGGAACCAGGAACAAGCAGTAGGTAGCAGGCTGGAACGCTGGACTGGAACCAGGAACAAGCAGTAGGTAGCAGGCTGGAACGCTGGACTGGAACCAGGAACAACAGCAGGTAGTAGCCTGGAACGCTGGACTGGAACCAGGAACAAGCAGTAGGTAGCAGACTGGAACGCTGGACTGGAACCAGGAACAAGCAGTAGGTAGCAGACTGGAATGCTGGACTGGAACCAGGAACAAGCAGTAGGTAGCAGGCTGGAACGCTGGACTGGAACCAGGAACAACAGCAGGTAGTAGCCTGGAACGCTGGACTGGAACCAGGAACAACAGCAGGTAATAGCCTGGAACACTGGACTGGAACCAGGAACAACAGCAGGTAGTAGCCTGGAACGCTGGACTGGAACCAGGAACAACAGCAGGTAATAGCAGACTGGAAGCCGGTATACACAGCGGAGGGTCAACAAGCCGGTGGTCAGTATTGGTCGGACAGCAGAGGTACCAGGGGTAATGCAGAGGGATGGTCAGGCAAGCCAAGTGGGTCTGGTGCAGGCGGATAGCAGGATGGTCAAACAGGAAGCCGGGTCAGATAACAGGATACACACATCAGATCAGGTAACACACACAGAACGCTGTAGAGCAGACAGCGGGGATGAAGTGTGACAGACCGGTTTAAATAGCCTGCCTGACACCAGCGGGAGTGCGCGCGCGTGTGCCCGTGCGTGACCGCACCCGTGAACGCGCGCGCATGCGCAGTGGAACCCGTGGCCGTGTTCCCGTGCGCCTGGATCGCTGGTTACTGGCAGGATCTTCATGACAGGTACTCTGATGGACTGTGACAGGTACTCGGGTACTCTGGTACTCATATGGACTGTGACAGGTACTCAGGTACTCAGATGAACTGTGACAGGTACTCGTGTACTCAGATGGACTGTGACAGGTACTTTGATGGGTGGTGACAGGTACTTTGATGGGTGGTGACAAGTCCGATCACGTGGTAAAAAGGATCACAGCCGATCACGTGGTAAACAGCTGCTGGGCAATGGTTGTTTACCAGCGTCAGTGACGATCAGTGTTCCTGGGAACACGCTGCCACTGACGTGCACGTGCAGCGAGCTCCAGATCGCGTGCATGCGCCGTGCAAAGTGGGGCGGTACGATCTGTGATCGGCCGTGACTTCATCACAGCCGATCACGTGGTAAACAGCCATGCCCAATGGCTGTTCACTCCTCTCGGTGGCAAGCGGTGTCTCCATGACATGCCGCCACTGAAGGTATAGGGCTGCGCGCATGCGATCGCATTCTCCTCCTCTGGTCCCAACTGACGTCAGTGGGGGATTCTCGGCCCCTCCTGCTCCAGCTGTCAGATCAAGAGGGGAGAGAGGCCGCCAGTCACATGAGCACCGAACGGCGCTCTGAAATCAGGTATAGACAACATTTTTTTTATAAAACACAGAGACTGGGGCACATAGCATAACGAAACACACATGATTATATAAAGATATCGCAGTGGGTTAACAAAGACTTTAAGTTTGCCTTTACTAACTGGTTCAGTGCCTGTTTCTTGGACATGGTATTATTACTAGTGACCAGATATTACTTTCAGTGATTTTCTATGGTAAAACCTAGAGTGGGTTTAAGTTCTTATGGAGGTTGGGGTAAAAAAACAGAGGACCCATCTTATCCAGAGGCTCCCACTGGGGTAGTGCTACACTTTTTTTTGCTGAGTTACCATTTACAAGATTTTTGATGTTCCATCACTGCTCACCTTTAATTTAATTTCCTTATCTTTGTTTCTATTTGACCATGAAAATACAAGGATTCCCCCAGATCACAAGATGTATAGCACCATTAGCTGTATCTCCATTACCTTTTTGCCTGAAAAGATCATTTTAGACATAGTTACATGAAGAGTCTGGTAGGTTGAGTCAGCCCCTAACATCTTTAATGTCTTGGATATTCCTACAGCAAAATCTCCCTGACATAATTCCTGACTCTAAGCGGCCATACATGGTTTGTTTTTTGTTTGAACATTCCTACCAAAATTCTGCAAAATCATCTGAACATTCTTTCTTGCCACCACTTAGTAAACAAATTTTGGAAGCTCTTAAAATTTCTCCTAGATCTGATATTTGAATAGAATCCCATACGAGTTAAAGAGGTTTCATTACAATATGTATGTCTTTTCTCGTCACTATGGACAAAAACAAACATCGTTTTGATCCCACTAATCATCATAAAGATAAAAGAACATTATAAACACAACATTTTTCTAATGAAATTCTACTGGTGTATGGCCAGTTTTTTCTGTCCACCTGGGAGTTTTGTGGGTTGCAACAGCTGAGGAATGTCCATGACATTCTAGGCTCAAAGGAAGTGGGTTAGAGGACACTGAACCTCGTTCAGCCTGGAGGAGAACCAATGCTAAATTGCAGTGCAATAAGTCTGTTGAGAACAGGAGGGGGGAGCACTGGAGTAGAGGTTAAAATTATAGTAAAATTGTTTTTGATTATATTAAAACCTGAAGATCAATGAATTAATTGTTAAAACAAAACGTTGTATTTGGCTTTGGTTCTCCAACGTTTTACTAAAATTTTAAATTCCCTATTGGGTAAATTAACCCCTAATATTTGCCTGTATTCCTGGCTTTGCTTTCATTTATATACAGTATATTTTAGGGATATTTAAGGCAACTTTCCTTGAAACTACAGCAGATTTGAGCAAATCCAGGCAAGTAAATGTTTCTAGATTTGCTGGGTTTATGAACAGAGCCCTTGCATATGAAAAGAAGATTTTTTTTAGAGAGAAATTTTAAAAATGCCAATGCCCAAAGTTGCAGGCAGAATTATGGCGCAAAGTAAGATATTCAGTAACTAAGGAACAGCTGACCTTGGCACAGATTATTCATAGCAGGCAGCAGGACGAGAGTGAGCTGAAAGGGAGGTAGAGAGGGGGCTGATTATTCTGTCTGCAACTTATCCATTTTTCTCTTCTAACATTCCAATAAAGAAAAGATCGATTTGGTTTTCATAAGTAGCTGTTGTGAAGTTCAGCTTTCCATGTTGTTGGTTCAGCAGAAAAAGCTCCTCTTAAGATCTCTCCACTCATTCTGCTTTAGATACGGTCAGGGAAAGATGGTTTGCCAGCAGAAACTAACCCTTTTTTTAAACAGAGAGGAGAACAATTAAAGGAAGCCAGTATCATGGAAGTATGCAGGCTGCCATTGTTACCTGCTGCTTGTGAAAATACCTACTGTCTGGCTGTCATATTAAATTATTGGCTTCAGTTCTTCAGGTTTTCTTTGTAGTAATCCACAAGAAACTACTCCTGCACTTTGCCTCTGTGCAAGAGTTTCATGTAATGTAGCTCAATCAACTCAGCGCTTATTCCTTCTGCAGGGTGACTGGTCTTGTATCCGACACCTCTTGCAGTTTTCTAAAGGCAGCCTGCACTGGGAGGACATGCTGGGACATACCCACAAAACAGCTCTCTGCACAGGCTATGTACAGCCCAGTGATGATGTCATTTCTACTTTTACAACAAAAAATCTGGGTTTGCAAGGGCATTTGGTTCACAAAAATACATTAAAGTAGAAGTCCACCCTAACACTAAAATCCCTGCATGTGCAGACATCGATGATCTAAAACTAACCTATCTAACCCTGCAAAGAAGAAATCAGTATACATACCTTTTTTTTAAGCCGTTCCGACCTGATCCCACACTGAGCTGTCAGCCGCGGCTTCGCTGTGGAGGTGGGTGCAAAGGTAGCAGCCGACAACGGAAGCCCCATAGTAAGTTTATGGGTGACGTCACTTAGACATGTGCAATCTGTTTCGTAACAAATCAAAATTCGGCCAAATTTTGCATCTTTCGGACAATCCGATGCATCCGAATAAAAAAATAACAAATTTCAACTAATACGAAAGAAATGATAGCGAATATAACGAATGAATTCGACATGATATGGTAATTCGTTAAAGAACTAATGAGACAAAAGGTCAACTTAAAGTAAATCTTACAGTCCAATCAGCTGATTCATTTTGTGCTGGAGGTTGGATTACTGGCATTCCTGAGAACTGAGTGAGAACGGTGTTGTATTATATTTGAGCAGAGAAGAGATATTGTCATTGTGTGTGTTAATAGATTCAATAAACAAACGACTTTCCAAACTACGAATCATTATCACGAATATATATACATACATAAATATCGAATTTCAACTAATATGAAAGAAATTATAGCGGATATAACGAATGAATTCGTCGTGATTCGAGATTCAGTATAACGAATATCGACACTCTACAAATAATAACGAATTATCCGAAAACAAATTAATGTAACATAGCGAATATAACAGACTGAAATTATGTATTTTACGAATGACAACGAACCGAAACTAAACTAAATTTCCCGTTGTGCACAAGTCTAACGTCACTCCCCATGAATTTCATAGCCGTTGTCGGCTGTGTCCTTTGCAGGGCTTCTGCCGCTGGAGATCAGACCAGATCGGCTTCAAAAAAAGGTATGTATACGGATTTCTTCTTTACAGGGCTAGAAAGGTTAGTGTTAGATTGTGGATGCTTGTAGATGCAGGGACTTTAGTGTTATGCCGCGTACACACGATCGGAAATTCCACCAGCAAAACTCTGATGAGAACTTTTTGTCGGAAAATGCGACCGTGTGTATGCTTCATCGGTCTTTTGCTGGCGGAATTCCAGCCAGCAAAAGATTGAGAGCATGTTCTCTATTTTTCGGTCGGGAAAAGTTCCTATCCGAAAATACGATCGTCTGTACAAATTCTGATGTGCAAAATTCCTATGCATGCTCGGAAACAATTCGACGCATGCTTGGAAGCATTGAACTTTATTTTCTCGGCTCGTCATAGTGTTGTACGTCACCGCGTTCTTGACGGTCGAAAGTTCAGAGAACTTTTGTGTGACCGTGTGTATGCAAGGCAAGCTTGAGCGGAATTCCGTCGGAAAAACCATCCAAGTTTTTTCCGATGGAAAATCCGCTTGTGTGTACGGGGCATTAGGCTGGACTTCTACTTTAATATCCTTTGCGGCTATTAAGGGATATAATTAAATGATTAAAGTAAATGTAAACAAGTACCTTGTAAAACAACCAATTCAGTTTAAAATAGAAATGAAAGGCAACATTTTTTTGTATAGATAGAAAAAATGGCATAATAAAAAAGTTTTTTCCCTTTTTTATAAATTATCACATTCCATCTATTTTCAGCTGCATAAATAGGGGGGGGGGGGGGAAGAAGCAGCAGCACACTGAGCTTGCCAGTGAATGGCTTTGCAGCGTCAGGACAAGTCTGATCATTTGAGGAGAGCAAGCTGTCTATAGAACTGACCATGGTGTGCTTCTGCTTAATGTGGTCAGTTTTTAATAGGAAAGCAAGGGGACTAGCAGGAACACCAGGGATTTCACATAAAAGAAGCAATCCAAAAAAACAGTATACTTTCTCATACAAGTACAAGCAGACACATATCAGGAATATGAAGTGTTGGGGTAAAAAACGCTTTAAATTAAAGTTTTTGTGCCCAGAATTTAGCTTTAAGGTTTTTCTAAACCCAAATTTCTGCCCCCCCCCCCTTTTTGCGTAGACAGGGCACACAACCAGCCACAGTGCAAGCTGCCTTTAGAGAACTGCAAGAGGGGTCGGATACATTGCAAGCAACTTTATACAACATAATCAAAATACTTCCCTCAAAATGCCCTTGGTTAGATTGAATGGGGCGATGGACCTCACTGTCATCTCAGCATCAGGACTTTCAATTACTGAAGATTGCTCAGAAGCCTCAGGTGCTTGGGAATTGTCATGGTCATGCATAACACCCTCACCTGGGCCTGCAACAGTGTCCATAGAGGGGTCTGTAGGCTCAATAGGACACTCAATGTCTTCACATGTGTCTTCAACAATGTCCTTGGGTTTAGCAGAGGAACTTTCCCAATCAGGGCAGCCAGGGTCCAGAGGCCTGGATTCAATGGAATGCTGATACCACTCCATGTGACTTCTTGGAGGAGAGGAATGTCCATAATACTAGTGGCCTCCCAGTCTGTAACGGGTCTTGTCAGAACACAGAGCCCCGAAAGGTTTTGGTGTAGATGTTTCTTGACACACTCGGGACTTTGAGACACCACGTTGTACACAGGGAACAGTGGGAATGGTTGTTTCTCCACTCCATACAGGATAACCTCCCACCTAGGCTCCAATTTGCTCCCTCTCTCTCTCGCTTTGTTTTTTTTTCCACTAACACCCAGTTGCCCAATACAATATGTTTTTGTAAGCACACACAACATCTCCTACATATTGCAACCAGCAGTCCTGTTGCCCTTGCTCCAGTGTCTGAAAAATGCTCAATAATATGTGATTGAAGCGTTCACAGACCCCATTGCTTAGAGGGTGGTTTGGGGTAGTGTGAGACTTACGGATTCCACTCAGGTGACACAGTTCAGAGTATACCTGGGACTCAAAGGTAGGGCCTTGATCTGACAGAACTCAGTTGGGGCACCCATAAGGCTGTACCACATGGCTCCAGAACAACTTAGCAGTAGTTGCGGTAATCTGGTCTTTAGTGAGTACCACGACAACTAATTTCAAGAAGTGGTCCAGGAACACTACGGCGTAGTGGAACCCGAAAAAGGAATCTGTTAGGAAATCCATGTCCACGAGTTCTAAAGGCTCTCATATGGCAACGGTCATGGGGTAGGCTACTCCGGGGTGGTGTTTTGCAAGGTACAGGAGGCACACCCATGACAGGCTGGCTGTAGCCATTCTGATAGCCTCAGGTACTATAAGTATTTCCTGACATAAGCTTCAAGTGGTTCTAAAGCCTTAGGTTTTTTTACCTTAATGCATTTTATGCATTAAGGTAAAAAACCTTCTGTGCACAGGATCCCCACTGCCCTCCTCTTTTTCTTACCTTAGCCCAATCCGATCCCATGATGTGCATGAGGGCAGCAGCTCTCACCGCTGTCTCCCTCCTCATTGGGAAGATTGATAGCAGCGGGAGCCATTGGCTGCTGTCAATCAAATGCTGTAATGAGGGAGTGGGGGGCGGGGCGAGACTCGTTGAAGTGGAGGGGCCTGAAGCACTATTGGGGGACCTCAGAAGAAGAGGATTGGGGCTGCTCTGTGCAAAATCATTGCACAGAGCAGGTAAGTATGACATGTTTGTTATAATAAGAACAAATAAAAAAGAAGCTTTAATGTCACTTTCAGTATGGTCCACTGCGAAATGTCCAATAACCACATGCATCAACCTGCAGAATTGTAGGATGTGTGACTTCAGAACCACAATCTGCAGGATGTCCCTCTGCTCTGTAGGTATGCAAGCTCAATGATATAGCAGATTGTCCTGGATCTCCAATCGGTCCCATAGAAAGACCCTAGATGTATTGGGTAATCCCTGAGGTTCTCGCGAGGCAGGCATTTGCTGTCTAGAAAGGAACCCTTGTATCTTGGAATTACCAGTATCCTTTTACTATAGGGTGGCACATTCAGACAAAGTGTATACTTTGGCTACCCCTGAAAGCTGATTTGCGCACTGTACCACTGATAAACACAAAGGGAGGCCCACTGGGGTAGAACAGGGGCCATTTCTAAATTCTTCTAGCCCTGATTCACATCTCATTGGGGCTACTCCACAGGGAATCAAGAGAGGACATCAGCATGGCCAATATGTTGCCCCAGCTTGTAGTGTATCTAATAATTGAAACGAGCCAGTCCAGCAACCCATCTCTGTTCCAAGGCCCCAAATTTAGTGGAATCTGAGTAGGCTAGGGGATTGTTATTACTGTAAGCTTCGATTTGAGCCTCGATTTGTCAGGGACACAACTATAAACATCCAGTATATACACACTCCTCTTCTTCTACCTCCAGCACAGACTTGTTTTTAGAACTACAACTCCCAGGACCAGCTAGCACTGAAGAGATGATCTGACACTGGCTCAGTCAGATCCAAAGCAAATGCCCTTAGGCAGGGACTGCAGGCCCCTTTGGTGCTAGCTGTCCTTTTCCTGTGGCTACAGCTCCCAGTACCACCTCTTTAGGCACTACCAGGCTGCCTTGCCGCAGTTGCCCCTCTCACCAGCCCTCCTGCCTATTTCTCCACAGTACTCCCAGACTGACTCTGCATCCATCCCAGACTGCTTGCACCCAGTCCCTTCAGGCATGCCTCTCAGTCCTCTGACTGCAACACTCACCAGCCCATGTGGCTGTCTTTCTCCCTGGAGATTTTCCCGGCAGTGTTCTCCTGCTGTCCTCTCCTTGCTCCCGTGCCTCTTAGTTAGGATCCCTCCGTGTGTCATGAGAAGGTTTCTGTGACAGACATAGCCAGAACAGAGGCTGTTGGAGAGGACTGTATGCAAGCCTGTTGCCTTTTGATTATGGGCCCTGGATTTTCAATGGAACAATACTCTTTGTGAGGTGAATGAGAAATCCAGTCTGAACTGTATTAATCGGACTCAGTCGTGTATATATGTATATATTGTATGGGGACTCCTTACTGTAGATTTGTGTCCCTGAAGAGGGAGGAGGGGTTCCTCCAGCAGCCCCCTGCTGATAAGACTGATTCATTCTGTTGGGACACATCCTGTGAGGAGATGCTGGTGTTATCAACATGTGTTTATGTTAATTGAGAGAGCTGATCACATTAGCCACCAGCACTGGCTAGGAGACGAATGGTCTAGGCTGAGGAGGGGGGAGATTGTTGTTTGTATTGTTAATTGTAATTAGCTCCAGCTATTGTGTTTATATTAATGTGTGAAGCTCGGTGCCCACAAGACTGTCATCTGGTCTGGGTACATTTTGTAGTAAATTAGCTCATGTTAATTAGGTTAGCTTTGAGTCATCCCTGCTGTATAAAGGTCTGTGAGATCTCAAATAAAAAGTTAGTTCTGATGTACTCCAAGACTGGTGTTGTCTAGTTCTTGGGGTTCCTATAGCCAGATCCATTGGACTCGTGTTCCAGAACTTAGGAAGCGGTATATGACGGAAGCACTCAAGCGGAGTGTGGGACGTTCCGTGACAGTTTCCCTTCCCCATATGAGCCCAGGCCTGAGTTCACCCCCCTGGGGAGCTACTCTCGAAGGCCCTGACAGCCTAACACTCCATCTCCATCTTCCACCTGAATTCCACATTGCCCCTGCTGGGCTGACCCTGAGTATTTGAGGGGGCCTGCCCCCGCCAACCCTTCTGTTTGGGATTGGTCAGGGCCCTCAGAATACTCCAGCTAGATCCCCCTAGACTCCTCCTAAGTGCTTCTGGAACCTTCTCCAAGTTTCCAGCAAGCAGGGAGGAGTTACCAGAGAAGCTGCTGCTGAGTCATCCAGCCTACTGGAGTCAATCACCCGACCCAGAAAAAAAACACACAGGCTTGGCTGCCACCCAAGCCTAAAAATTTACCTACACTAACACAAAAACATCCTACTCTAGCACTCAACGCTCGGGGGTGCTACATTCTGCAAACTTCTTGGTGATAGCCCACACCAGGGCTAGAAGCCCCAGTTTGAATGAGCTGGTAGTTATGGGGGTTTCACTCATAGGGTCAGAGACTGTGACTAGTATAAGCAATCACTTGTTCACATCCATCCTGTTCTTGTGGTAAGTGTCCAAACCTTGCAGTCTTTCATCTGTGTAGACCCTGAAGGACTTAGTATAGTCAGTGTAGGCCAGGAGAGAGGCTGAAGTCAGGCTCTATTTTAGGGTGTCAAAGACTCATTGCTGTGGTCCTCGCCATTGAGCCTGGATGGAAGGCACAGGTGACCCCTTTTGTTAGGGAGGTTGTCCACTCAACAAATGGGTAAGAGGCGTCACAATGCAGGTGAATTTAGGGATGAACTTCTGTAGTACCCTACCAGTTCCATGGTGGAATGCAGTTCAGTCAGTGCCATTGGGGAGTTCCAGTCTAGCACAGCTTGAATCTTAGCAGGGTCAGGGAATACCCCTCCCGCTTCAACAACATGTCCTAGTAGTGAAATTTCTTCTGCATCAAGGAGCACTTGCTAGGATTCAAATTCAACCCATACTGCAAGAGACAAGTGAACACCTGGTCTAGACGCTGAATGTGATCTTCAAAGGTCTTAGAAAAGATCATAATATCTGTACTGTTTCAAAGATTTGATCCCCCTAGGCATTGCTCCATCAGTCTTTGACAGATACTAGTGGCAGTAGTTAGCACAAAAAGCATAAAATTGAATTTGTATAGTCCAAGTGGTGCTATAAAAGCAATATTTTCCTGATATTGCTCCCTTAGGCCCCTTTCACACTTGTGCGACTTGTTCTGCGACTTGGGACTTCAAAGTCGCATGACAAGTTATTCTCCATGATTTCCAATGATAACCATTCATATATGTGCGACTTCAAGTCGTGCCAAATTCAGAGTAGTCCCTGTACTACTATGGTCCGACTTTCATGCGAGTTGAGGTCCATAGACCTCAAGTTTACAGAGGCATTCCCTGAAATCATGGTGAAATCGCAGCAAAATCGCTGCAAAATCATGCAACATTTAAGTCACGGCAGTGTGAAAGGGGCCTCACTGGGATCTGCCAGTAGCCATTTGCCTGATCCAGTGTGGAGAAATAACAGGCTTGACCTGAGGTCATAAAAGATTACTCTACCTGAGGCAACGGGTAGGCATCCTGATGGGTACAGGCATTGAATCTTCAATAGTTTACGCAGAGCTGCAAGCTGCTGTCTTTTCTCGCGCAAGGACATTAGGGGCAGCCCAAGGACTGCGGCTCTCCATAATTTGCAGCATATTGCAAATTAAGTCCTTGACTTCTTGGCACAGATCAGGTGGTATGTGCTGGTATGGCTCCCGAACAGGTGTGGCATTCCTTGTATGTATGGGTTGATCCATGGCCTCGGTACACGCATAAATCTCAAGGCCAGCAGCGAAAAAACCCAATATGTGTTTCTCAAACAGCTGATGTAGCAAGTGCAGCTGGGACAGCAAATATTCCTGAAAGGGGATAACCAACTGATCAAGCAGCTGTTGGCATAGATCTACATCCAGGGAGGACATGCCAGCTTGCAGAGGGGTGCAGATTGCAAGGACCATAGGGTGAGTACATGGATTGAAAACTGGCTACAGGGGTGAGTTCAGAGGGTAGTGATAAATGGGCAGTCCTCGGAATGGGCAGGGGTGGAAAGTGGGGTCCCCCAGGGTTCTGTCCTGGGACCAATCCTAATTAATTTATTCATAAACGACCTGGAGGATGGGATAAACAGTTCAATCTCTGTATTTGCGGACAATACTAAGCTAAGCAGGATGATAACTTCTCCGCAGGATGTGGAAACCTTGCACGAAGATCTGAACAAATTAATGGGGTGGGCAACTACATGTCAAATGAGGTTTCATGTGGAAAAATGTAAAATAAAGCATTTGGGTGGCAACAATATGAATGCAATCTACTCACTGGGGGGAAAACCTCTGGGGGAATCTAGGGTGGAAAAGGGCCTGGGGGTCCTAATAGATGACAGGCTCAGCAATGGCATGCAATGCCAACCTGCTGAAAACAAAGCAAACAGAATATTGGCACGCATTAAATATGGAATTAACTCCAGAGATAAAATGATAATTCTCCACCTCTACAAGACTCTGGTCAGGCCTCACTTGGAGTATGCTGTCCAGTTCTGGGCACCAGTCCTCAGGAAGGATGTGCTGGAACTGGAGAGAGTCCAGAGAAGAGCAATAAAACTAATAAGGGGTCTGGAGGACATTAGTTATGAGGAAAGGTTATGAGCACTGAACTTATTCTCTCTGGAGAAGAGACGCTTGAGATTTCAATGTACAAATACCGTACTGGTGACCCCACAATAGGAATAAAGCTTTTCAGCATAAGGGAATTTAATAAGACATTGTCAGAAACCATGAATCAAACCGAGACAGAAGTACAGTTAAATCACACTTGTTTAATAATAAAAGTAAATAAAACAAACGTAGTCAAAACATAGCCAAAGTTCGGTAACCGGAACGGATAGTCAGCCAAGCCATTCATCAATGTAGTGGAACAGCAAGCAGGATCTGGAGACAGAAGGAACATCAGCCGAGCGAGTCTTTAACAGGAATGCAGGAGAAGGCAGAGATCCTCTGGGCTGGACGGTTTAAGTAGGCAGCACTGACGTGCAGGATATCATCAACAGGTGAGTAACTGTGGAGAGATAGGAGCTGGCAATTGGCGGACAGCTGAGCGGCCAGCTCAGAGAAGGAAGGGCTGAGCCCAGCCCTGACAGTACCCCTTCCTCAATGACCCCTCCCCCTCGGAGGACCACCAGGCTTGAGGGGTAAATTCCTATGGAAATCATGGAGGAGGACAGGGGCATGTAGTCCGAGGATGAGACCCAAGAGCGTTCCTCTGGACCGTACCCCTTCCAATGCACCAGGTACTGTATGCGCCCACGGAACCTACGGGAATCGACAATGGACTGTATTTCATACTCCTCATGATTCTCAACCTGTACAGGGTGAGGACGTGGCACCTAGGTGGTAAAGCGGTTGCAGACCAAAGGTTTTAATAAGGAGACATGAAATACATTTGAGATACGCATCTTAGGAGGAAGGTCTAATGCGTAAGCCACTGGGTTAATCCTGCAAAGAATACGGAAAGGCCCAATAAACTGAAGTGCTAACTTCAGAGAAGGAATACGAAGTTGGAGGTTGTTAGGTGGCAGCCAGACCCTGTCCGCAACCTGGTAGGAAGGCGCAGGCAGGCGTCTGCAGTCAGCATGGAGTCTGTACCTCTCATTAGCATATCGCAAAGCCTCCTGGACTTGTGCCCAAGTGGAACGAAGACCATGGACATGCTCCTCTAATGCAGGAATACTCTGCGGAACAAATGAGTCAGGCAACATGGTAGGTTGGAAACCATATTTTGCCATAAATGGGGACAATCGGGTAGCAGAATTCAAGGCACTATTGTGAGCAAACTCTGCCCACGGTCTGACCAGTTGTTATGATGGTCAGAAATATAGCAGTGTAGGAATTGCTCCAAGGACTGATTGACTTGTTCTGTGGCCCAATTAGACTGCGGGTGATACGCAGAGGAGAAAGCAAGCTGAATTCCCAACTGTGCACAAAAGGCTCACAAGAATCAGGAAACAAACCAACTACCCCTGTCCGAGACAATCACCTTGGGTAGCCCATGTAAGCGAAAGATCTCCCGAGCAAAAATGGAAGCCAATTCCTTAGAAGTGGGCAACTTCTTAAGTGGAATACAATGACACATTTTTGAGAACCGGTCAACCACCATAAGGATAACTGTGTTGCCCTGGGAGTTGGGTAACGCCACAATAAAATCCATAGACAGGTGGGTCCAGGGCCTCTCTCCATTGGGTATGGGTTGTAGGAGGCTTACTGGTAGGTGTCGTGGAGTCTTACTCTGAGCACACGTGGAACAGGCAGCTAGGAAGGCAGTTACATCAGCACGTAGACTAGGCCACCAGAATTGTTGGGAAATAGCCCAAAAGAGTTAATTCTTCCCAGGGTGGCCAGCAGCCTTGGGAGAATGTTAAGTCTGGAGCATGGCAGTACGGAGACTCTCTGGGACAAAGCAGCGGTCACAAGGTTTCTCAGGAGGAGCATGAACCTGAGCAGCAAAAATCTTTTCACCCAAAGGAGAAGTGAGACTGGTGCATACCGTAGCTAGAATACGATCAGGAGGAATCACAGGAACCGGAACCGACTCCATCTTGGAAGTGGAGGAAAATTGTCGTGACAAAGCGTCAGCCCTTACATTCTTAGTACCGGGTAAGAATGAGACAATGTAAGTGAAAGTTGACAAGAAAACAGCCCATCGCGCCCTTCTGGGAGAGAGGCATTTAGCCTCAGACAAGAATGTGAGATTCTTATGGTCAGTAAGAATGAGAACCGGCACAGTGGTACTTCGAGGAGATGTCTCCATTCTTTCAGGGCTAAAATAATCACTAAAAGCTTTCTGTCACCAATCTCGTAATTGTACTCCGCAGGTGACAATTTCTTGGAAAAGTAGCCACAAGGATGCATAGCGCTCTCAGAGGTAGTACGTTGAGACAGAAGGGTGCCAACACCAGTCTCAGAAGCATCAACCTCAAGGATAAAAGGTAACGTAGGATCAGGATGCAGAAACAAAGGCAGCCTTGAGACTCTCAAAGGCCTTAATGGACTCCGGAGACCAACTCTGTGGGTTACCGTCCTTTCTGGTCATATCAGTCAGGGGCTTGACCAGAGACCAGAAGTTACGAATAAACTTCCGATAATAGTTGGCAAAACCCAGGAAACGCTGCAAAGGATGTAAACCCATGGGTCGGGGCCACTGTAGGACTGCTGAGAGTTTCTCTGGGTCCATCAAAAAACCAGTAGTGGAAATGACATAGCCCAGGAATTTAACCTGTTCACGATGGAATTCGTACTTCTCCAATTTACAATAGAGATTGTTCCCTCTTAGTTTCGGAAGCACACGACAGACATCTGTGTGGTGGCTCTCCATTGACTTGGAAAACATGAGGATATCATCGAGATAAACCACCACACATAACTGCAACAAATCTCAGAGGACATCGTTAATAAATTACTGGAAAACTGCCGGGGTGTTACAAAGGTCAAAAGGCATAACGAGGTACTCATACTGGCCTGTTCTGGTATTAAACGCAGTTTTCCACTCGTCGCCCTCCTTAATCCTCACAAGATTGTATGCCCCTCTCAAATCAAGCTTAGTGAAAACCGTTGCTCCCTTGAGGCGTTCAAATAACTTTGTGATCAACAGAATTGGAAAGGCATTCTTAATCGTGAAACGATTGAGACCCCTATAATCAATACAAGGTCTCAGTTCACCACTCTTCTTCTTCACAAAGAAGAAACCAGCACCAGCAGGAGATGAGGATTTGCGGATGAAACCTTGAGAAAGTGCGTCTGCAACATACTCCTCCATGGCCTTTGCCTACTGTCAGAAACCATGACTCAGACCGAGACAGAAGTACAGTTAAATCACACTTGTTTAATAATAAAAGTAAATAGAACAAAGGTAGTCAAAACATAGCCAAAGTTCGGTAACCGGAACGGATAGTCAGCCAAGCCAGAAAGTCAGGAATCAGTGTAATGGAACAGCAAGCAGGATCTGGAGCCAGAAGGAATGTCAGCCGAGCGAGTCTTTAACAGGAACACAGGAGATAGTCTCTGTGATGTTGGCCAAGTCAAAGGCAGAGATCCTCTGGGCTGGATGGCTTAAGTAGGCAGGACTGTTGAACAAGATATCATCAACAGGTGAGTAACTATGGAGAGATAGGCACTGGCAATTAACTGACAGCTGAGTGGCCAGCTCAGAGAAGGAAGGGCTGAGCCCAGCCCTGATAGACACACAGCCATTCACTAAAATTAGAAGAAAAGCGGTTTAACCATACACTGCATAGAGGTTTCTTTACTGCAAGAGCGTTAAGGATGTGGAATTCCCTTCCACAGGCAGTGGTTTCAGCGGGGAGCATCGATAATTTAAAAAAACTATTAGATAAGCACCTGAACGACCACAACTTACAGGGATATACAATGTAATACTGACATAAAATCACACACATAGGTTTGACTTGATGGACTTGTGTCTTTTTTCAACCTCGCATACTATGTAACTATGTAGCTCTCTGAAGTTCCCAGATAGCAGAGACAGCAGTGGTAACCCTGCCCTGTCCCTCCTCACCAGGAACCTCTCCCTAGTGCTAAATACACTGTCCTTAACCAGCAGGGATCCTGTCCCTACACTATCTACTTTGCAAATGCGTGCTAACTGCAGTGGGACAGCGCTATTTATTAGCATTGCCCTCACTAAGACCCCTTTCACATTGGGGCAGTGCGGGCGTTAGCAGTAAAGCGCCGCGCTGTCCATTCATTTTAATGGACAGGGTGGTTTGGGAGCGGTGTATACACTGCTTTCACACCACCCCAAAGATGCTGCTTGACCCCTTTTTTCTCTGTACAGCGGCCAGCTAAACAGCACTACCTACAGAGAGGAGGATAAACTGCACCTGCCTATAAGCCTATCTAGATGATGTAGTTATCTTTGGTAAACAATGGGAAAGTCACTTCCCTAAAGTTCAGTCCATCATAAATTTCATTAGGAAAGCAGGATTAACAGCAAGCCCCCCCAAAAAATGTGACATGGGGTTAGAAGAGGCCCAGTATCTTGAGTTTTCCATTGAATGGGACATAATAAAAACCTTAAATCCATAAGACTTAAGCAATAAGGGAGTGGCCTTCACTTGTTACCAAGAAACACATCACAATCATTCTGTATAGGACTGGGGGTTGTGCTGTCCCAAGTGGTAGGTGGAGAGGAGCATCCAGTGGTCTACTTGAGCCAGAATCTGACCGGGCAAAGAAAAGTTATAATATTTTGGAGCAAGGGTAACTGGCCATTAAGTGAGCCTTGGAGGCTGTATATTATTATTTGCTGGTGCAGCGCTAATAACAGAATACACTCCCTTAAAGCGGAACTTCAGTCATTATTTCAACTTTCCATCTATTATACCTTCTCCCCTTATTGTTTTAACTTTCTGCCAGTAAAGAAGACCTTATACAGCCCACTTCCTGTTTCTTGTCTGGTAAAAAGCTTAGGTTTATGACATCATGCACAGCTCTCACTCTCTTGAGAGTTTGCCAGGAAGGGAGGGGGGATGAGTCATAAGAGGGCCAATGACAGCTGCAGAGCTGGAGGTGTGCCTCTGTGTGTCTGTGTAAATCCAGGAAGTGAACAGGCAGCAGCTTCAGTTAAAATGGTTCCAGCCAGACTCTGTGGAGGGAGATTTCTGCAGCATATTTGGCAAGTACAGAATCACAGTATATATAGAATAATATGCAAAGTGGTTGGAGGGGAGCTTCAGAATGGCAAAGATGTTTTTATTACAAATTATGTGAGCAGACTGCAGTTCCTCTTTAACAATTTGAAGGTTACCAGCCGGTTCCTGGGCCTCCAGGATTTTTCTTTGCAAGTGAAGCAGTGGGTGGGTTGTATTTAGAAAAATGCAGATGCACTCTTCAGACTCATTGTTTGATAACTGGTGTTTGAACCCATAGGTTCAAATAGAAGATGTGGGTATTGGACAAACAGCCCCTTTTGATTTGGTTGTTTTGGTTGTGCGGATTTATGCAGTAATATAATCTGGTATCAGTTATAGGTCTGTCTAGTAGTAGGTTAAGCATTGTCCACACCCTTTGTGCTGGAACAGGTCTGCTGGTCTAATCAGACCCAAATTGTCTCACAGCTTAATGTGTTGTTGAATATTGCTTACCTCCCAACTTTTTAAGATGGGAACAAGGGACACCTATTAGCAACACACCTCGTACACCTAAAGGACAATTATCCCCCAAAAGATATTAGGTAAACCCAAAAGGAGTTTGTTAGTGACAGCAGATGAAGCCAACTAAATAAATCCTTTATGCCTCAGTGTCCATCTGCACATGCAGACCTTGTCACTAAATTCACTAGGCTCAAACAAGACAACCAGGCAAAACTGACACTGACCAATTCCACATGCCAAGCTATTATTTTCTATTCTGCAGATCTGTAACGCCAGGCAGTCAGAGCTTTTCTTTCTACCCAGCCAGCTGCCAGAGCTATATATTTTCATGAGTTAATTCCCATTTTACAACCATTATTGTTTAGCCTCTGTTGGGCTGTTAAAAACATCAAATCACAACCATTGCAATCTGCGTGCAGTCCTCAAGTCACATCGTAACCCTTAATTAAAGTTAATTATGTAATGACATGCATTTTCAGTATATTTATCAGGGCAGTTGTTAAACAGTATTTAAACGTGCAAATATTAGCTAATTATGGATCCAGATGGTTGATACTATGCATGGTATGTTCTCATTGCTAAATACATGTCATCTGCTGCAGAGTATAGAAACATCATACTGCCACTTTTGCTGTTTTCTTGAAGTGTTTCTATGGTGAAATTTTAAAACTATATATTCATTTCCACTTTGAGTTTCAATTATTTCTGGCCTACTTCTATTAATCTGAAAAATCTTGAAGTTTGAAAATGTACCTTTTGAAAATCCGGACCCCACACATTTACTTCACTTGCTTACAGGGCACTTAAACCCCCCTCCTATCCAGACCAATTTTCAGCTTTCAGCGCTGACGCACTTTGAATGACAATTGCGCGGTCATACAACACTGTACCCAAATGAAATTTTTATCATTTTTTCAGCACAAATAGAGCTTTCTTTTGGGGGTATTTGATCACCTCTGCGGTTTTTACTTTTTATTAAAAAAATGTAAAAAACTGAATTTTTAAAAAAAAAAATGTTTTTTTTTAATATTTTGTTATAAAAAATTTAAAACGGGTAATTTTTCTCCTTCATTGATGTACGCTGATGAGGCGGTAGTGATGGGCACTGATAGGCGGCAGTGATGGGCACTGATGGGTGGCAGTGATGGGCACTGATGGGTGGCAGTGATGGGCAGCACTGGCAGGTGGCACTACAGGTGGGCATTGATAGGTGGTACTTGTGGGCATCGATAGGTGGCACTTGTGGGCACTGTTAGGTGGCACTGTGGGCACTGTTAGGTGGCACTGTGGGCACTGTTAGGTGGCACTGTTAGGTGGCACTGTGGGCAGTGTTAGGTGGCACTTTTATTGGGCACTGATGAGGCAGATGTGCCTCTTCCACTTCGGGACCGATGTCCCTTACATCTGAGCCGGTGATCGGCTTTTTTTTCTACTCTCGCTGTCAGCGTGAGTAAAAAAAAAAAACGATTACCGATGTTTTGTTTACATCATGTGATCAGCTGTCATTGGCTGACAGCTGATCACATGGTAAGGGCCCGGGACCAGCCCCTTACACGGATTGGTGATCAGCCGAGTCTCAGTGACTCGGTGATCACACCGCGCCCGGCACGCGCCCTGCAGGGCGCGCGCAGGGAGCGTGCACAGGGGAGGCCGTCATATGACGGCCTCCCGGGATTGCAGGTCCGCGCTGTGGCTGTCATTCGGCCATAGCACGGATGTCTACTGGTTAAAGTGGAGTTCCACCCAAAAGTGGAACTTCCGCTTATACGCTTCCTCCCCCCCTCTGGTGCCACATATGGCACCTTTAAGGGGAGAGGGGGGAACGAGGACCTGTTTTTGACAGGTCCCCTTTCCCACTTCTGGAGACGGGGCCGATCTCCCGGAAGTTCAGCCCCCCTTCTCCTTCCCCCACCGCCAGGCCAATTAGAAAGCGCAGCGCACTTTGCACTTGCGCAGTAGGGAACCAGCTGTGAAGCCAAAATGCTTCACTGCCAGGTTCCCTTACCAGGAATGGCGGTGGCAGCACCTGGGAGTCGATCCGAAGATCGGTTGGGGTGCCGACATCACGGGCTCCTTGGACAGGTAAGTGCCCTAATATTAAAAGTCAGCAGCTACAGTATTTAACTTTTAATTTTTTTTCACCCAGGCTGGACCTCCTCTTTAAATGGAGGTCCAGCCTGGATCTTTATTCCCTAGCTCTGTAAATATGCACTGCTGTGTCATCCATTCCACAGAGCCTGCCTTCCGAACTTCAACTAAACTGCTTAGGTGCTGAAGAGGAGGAGTTTTGGGAGGTACAGTCAGTGCAGGAAAAGTCCCACATGTGACATCATCACTGCTTGCAGGCAGGCAGGCAGGCAGAAAGGTACCATGGGATATTCAGTCCTTAGCAATTAAACGCAAGCCAAAGAAATGAGCAGAGGATGCAGAGAAGCCATTTTTTTTAAATTAAAATGGGCATTGTCATCATAACAAACAAAAACTCAGTTTCAGACAAAGGGATGAGGGTAAATATTTTAATTGGGACATCTGTTCTGGATAATATTAAAAGAGAAGTTTGGGAATTGAAAAAGGCAAACAATTATACTAACCTAGGTGGTTGCAGCATTGGTCTGATCCTGCACCTGTCCCCTGCTGCCTCTACACCAAGAACTGAGTGATCAAAGACCACTGATCGCTCAGTTCTCAGTCCTTAGTAAGTGACTGTCAGTGACTTGCTTTTAGTTGTGATCTGTGATTGGCTAAGCTAATCACATGGTACAGGTAGCCAGGTATCATTTGGTTGCTTTGAACCAATCACAAATCACAACAGTAAGCAAGCTGTTCATGAATGGAAAGCCATTCTTGACAGGTTGCTTACATTGTAATTATGTGATTGCTATGACCAATCATAGCAATCACGTGATAACCCAGTTACCGATTACCAGTAACAATAACCTGCTGTGTCCGGTGGACACAGCGGTCACAAGAGGAGTGCGCTGCATGCTCCCAACCCAGAAGAGGCCAGATCATGTGTGTGTGTGTGTGTGTGTGTGTGTGTGTGTGTGTGTGTGTGTGTGTGTGTGTATATATATATATATATATATATATATATATATATATATATATATATATATATATGTTACTGAGCCCGCCTGTGTCGCCCCGATGCAATATATCTGAAGATAGAAACAGGGCTGCAAGTGGTTAAGGGCCCTTTCACTGGAGAACTATCCTGGAGCTAGTGTGCCCTCTGTTTCTTTGTCATCTGTACAATGGCTCACTCAACTATTTATACTGTAGTTCATAGGGTTTATTGGACTCTATTGAGGCTCCTCCCCTAGAGTGTCTGTGCTGTCAGGGTGCCCCAGCAGACTTAATCTACATGTTGTGGAATTGCCCGAAACTGGTCCGGTACTGGGGTAAGCTGTTAGACACTAATAATTCCGCTTTCCAAACAAGAATAGAATCCAAAAAAATGCCTTTTAGGATATTTAGATGAGGAAACATTTTCACAGGATGCTAGGGTTCCAGTAACCAGGCTGTTTACAGCACATAAAACCATTGCCTTGAAATGGCCATCACCTAACCCCCCATGTTCGAGGACTGGTATTTACAGGTTAATACCACTTTATTAAAAGAGCAGCAGGTTTACAGGAACAGAGGCATGCCAAATAAATACTCAAAATTGTGGGAGCCATGGTTGGCGGTCCCTGAACTGGCCCCCTTTTTCCCTGATTTCCTTTAGACTGTTGCAATGCTGAAAATAGACTCATTGAGTGTACCGATTACCTCTTTCGTATGGCCATTTTATGAGTAGGGATGGGCGAACGGTTCGGCCCGAGCATAAGTTCAGACTGAACTTTAGCTGTTCGGACGTTCGACGAACAGCCAATCGGTAGTTCGACCGTTTGCTCGCCCCCCCTCCAAACCGACCACAATGCATTGCGGCGCTGAACAGTGCATTGCAAGCCCCGATTGTCTGAAGCAGTGAAAGCTTCAGCCAATCAGGGCACAGAGCACTGTCAGAGTCATGATTGGACACTGTCATCATGATTTATCCAATCGTGGCTCATTCCCACCCCACAGTAAAAAAGTATTCTTTCAATGGCAGCCATTTTCAGTGTGATTTTGGTATGGAGAGAGATAGAACAGGGCTCTGTTCAGTGCTATTAGTTGGTTAGTGTGCTATACTGTGCTATTTTGCTTCAATTGTCAGTGTAGAATATTAGTTTAGTGTCAGTCTAGGGATAGTGTGAGTGTAGTGAGGAGGACCATCAGTCAGCTTTGCATAGTGTGCAGCTAGAGTAGGGACAGCTCAGATAGTTTCACTGTGGTGTAGTGAGACTGTGTCATTCATATATACATTAGTGTAGAGTAGGGACAGCTCATAAAGTTTCAGTGTAGCGTAGTGAGACTGTGTCGGTAATCTTTACATTAGTGTATAGCTAGAGTAAGGACAGATCAGACAGTGTCAGTGTAGTGACGGTTGAACACCATCTATATGATTGTGTTACTGCCAGTTTAACGCCATTTACTTATGTGTGCATTACTGCCAGTTTAACACCATATAGTTTTGTGCGTTACTGCCAGTTTAACGCCATTTATTTCTGTATGCATTACTGCCAGTTTAACGCCATATAGTTCTGTGTGCGCTACTGCCAGTTTAATGCCATATAGTTCTGTGTGTGTTTTTTTTTTTTTTCTTTTTTCCCACTTCAGCGAAATTTTTCTGAGAGACATTATTTCAACTTTATGTGTCAAACTTTATCTCTTCTCATTTTTCACATCATTGTGGATTGTTTCCGTCACTTCTTTATTATTTATTCCCTTCAAGGGTATTATTTATTATTTTTAAAAGCCAACAACGAAGCGCCTCCCATATCTGTAAGCCCACTATTATATAATTTCCTTTTTGTCCCCCCCCTCCTCCCCCCCTTCCCCCTGTACCCCTCCTGTGTCTGATCCATTCTTTTATGTTATTCATTTATCCACTAGGCTCTGCACCTATTCTTTCTTTCATCTTATCTAAATAAATGTCTGAGGCTTTGTATTTTTTCCAACTTTCCCATCTACTATTATCCCTTTTCTTTCCTCCTTCCATTTTATAGTAATATTCTATTTCCTCTAGCCAATTTCTTATCTCTGGTTTTCCGCATTTTAACCAATTCTTAGGAATCAATGCCTTGGCCGCATTCAAAAGGTTAGGCACTATTGATTTCATGTATTGTTTCTTAGGTTTGTTATGTATATGGAAAAGACAAGTCCAGATATTTTGTTCTATTTCTTCTCCAGTTATTTCCTTTATGATCTTTAACACTTCCTTCCAGTATTCCGTTATTATTGGGCATTCCCACCATATGTGTATGATCGTTGCTGATTGGCCACATTTTCTCCAACACAAGGGTGTTTTGTCCTGTTGAAATTTATGTATTCTTACTGGGGTCATATACCATCTTGATACTAATTTGTAGTTCATTTCGATAGTCTTCATATCCCAGGCCTTATTATATCCCATTTCAATCATTTTTTCCACTTTTTGGTTATCTATTTTTAAGTTCAGCTCTTTTTCCCATTGTTTTATGTATTCTGGTCTTTCTTGTGCTTCCAAGTCTGTCAGTATATTGTAAATTTTTGATATTCCGTTTAATGGTATTTCCTTGCTACATAGCTTTTCCAGTGCGGTTAGTTTCGTTACATCTCTCAGTGGGTGTGGAATTGTGCTTACTAAGTGCCTTAATTGATTGTAGTTCCATTCATTCATCTTCCATCCGTTCATTTCCTCTAAGTCTGCTCGTGTTCTTATTTTGCCATTTCTGGTGATATCTTTTAATTGTGGATTACCTATACCTTGAGTTCCAAATATTGCCTTCCCGGGGGTGAAAAAGTTCGATCCTGTGAGTGCTAACAGTGGTGAATTGTATTTCCATTCATTCTTTAGGTGAGTGGTGTCCCAAATTTTTAAAACATTTTTTGTTATTTCGTGTGTATCTGTGTCCAGTGTTCTGTATTTCGGTGGTATCCAAATAATCTTATGCAGTGTGACTCCGCTTATTATGTTTTCCATTTCAACCCATTTTTTTTCACTTTTCTCATTTGTCCACTCTAACATTCGTGTTAATACTATGGCTTTATAGTACCTGCTTATATCTGGAGCGGCCAGGCCTCCATGCTCCCTTTTCCTTGTAATCAGCGTGTATTTAATTCTTGGTTTTTTGTTAAACCATATGTATTTTATCAACATTGTTTTAATTATTTTAAAAAAGCTCTGGGGGATTTTAACTGGTAGCATCTGTAATCTGTAATTTATTTTAGGTAATATCATCATCTTAAACATATTTATTCTTCCTATCCATGAAAGTGGCTGTATTCTTAACTTTTTCATTTCTTCTTTGACCTCATTGATCAGTGGAATAAAGTTTGCCTGGTAGATCTTTTCAACTCTGGAAGTTATTTTTATTCCAAGGTAGTTCAGTTCTTTTACCCAGGTAAATGGGAATTCCTTTTGTAAAAACTGGGCTTCCTTTTTCTCTAATCCTATATTTAATATTTCCGTTTTTATTGGGTTAATTTTAAAGTTTGACAATTCTCCATATTTTTTTATTTCTTTCAGTATATTTGAGAGTGACACTCTTGGGTTGGAGACGTACATCAAGATGTCGTCCGCATAGGCTGCGATCTTATGCTCTTTTCCTCCTACTCTCGCTCCTTCCACCTCTTTGTTATTTCGGAGTGTTGCTAATAGTGGTTCTAAGGCCAGTACGTATAGTAGTGGAGACAATGGGCAGCCTTGCCGTGTTCCGTTCTGCATCTCAATTCTTGGAGAAAGTCTACCATTTACTTTTACGACTGCTGTCGGGCCGTTATACAAGTTTGTTATCCATTTCATCATTTTTGTCCTAATACCCAAGTGCCGTAATGTATCCATCATGAAACCCCAGTCTACCCTGTCAAATGCTTTTTCAGCATCCAATGACAGGAATAGAACTGGGGTCTCCTTCTGCACCTTCTTATGCAACATCAGTATTGATTTTAGGCTGTTGTCCCTCCCTTCTCTCCCCGGGACAAAACCTGTCTGGTCCGGGTTGATCCACTGTGGGATTAATTTTTTCATCCTGGTGGCAAGGATCTTGGAGTACAACTTCGTATCGGCGTTCAGTAGGGCTATTGGCCTGTAGCTTGAGCAGTTTACTTTGTCTTTTCCATCTTTTGGTATTATTGTGATATGTGCTAGTAATGATTCACTTCTTATTTCTTCTTCTTCACCTATGGAATTCAGGTATTCTGCTAATTTTGGTATCAAGTATTCTTCAAATTTTTTATAATATTTGACCGTAAACCCGTCTGGTCCTGGACTTTTTCCTACGGGGGTTTCCTTTAATGCCAGTTTTAACTCTTCTTGCGTGATATTTTTTTCCAGTTCTTCCAATTGGTCTATTTTTATTTTTGGTAGGTTTGCTTTTATTAGATATTCTTGTATCTTCTTTGTTCTTGTATTCGCTTCTTTCCAACTTTCCTGTCCTTTTATTGCATATAGAGAACTGAAGTACTTTTGAAATGTTATCGCTATATCCGTAGTTTTATTTACCACTTCTCCCTTTTCGTTTTTAATCTTCTCAATATAATTCAAAGATTTCTTTTTTTTTACCAAATTTGCTAGATATTTTCCTGATTTGTTACCCCATTTGAATTTTTCTTGTACTACTCTGTTATACTCCTTCCTTTCTTCTTGTTCCATCCAGTCTTTTAATTGCTCTCGCTTTTGTGATAATAGGCCAAAAATTTTATTATTTATTTGGTTTTTGTGTTTTCGTTCCAATTCATAGATTTCCTTAATCAATTGCTGCATATTTTTTTTCCTTTCTTGTTTTTTTTTTGCCCCTATGGCTATTAATTTGCCCCTAATAACGGATTTGTGCGCCTCCCATATTGTTGCTTTCGGTACCTCTGGTGTGTCGTTTTCCTCGAAGTATCTTTTAATTTCTTCTGTGATACTTTTTTCGGTCTCGGGGTCTTCTAACAGATTTTCAATAATTCTCCATGGCCCCCTTTCGTGTACTTCTCCTTCTATTTTCATTCTCAGCGTTACTGGGCTATGATCTGAAGCAGTTATTATCCCTATTTTTGTTTCTTCTATTTCTTCTAGATTTCTATGTTCGACCATGATATAGTCCAATCTGGAGTAACTTTTGTGTACTGATGAATAGTATGTATAATCCTTTGTACTGGGGTGCTGGATTCTCCACGGGTCTATTAGTTGCTGTTCATATAGTATTCTTCTTAATTTCTTTAGTTGTTTTACTTCTCTGTCCCTTACTATTGAGGTACTGTCCATTTTATTGTCCATGCTGAAGTTGAAGTCTCCAGCTAGTATTAATTTTCCTTGTTTGAAATCCATTAGTATTTTTATTATATCGATCAAGTATTTTTTAGGGTTCTTGTTAGGGCAGTAGACGTTGGCCAATGTATATTTTACTCCCTGTATAGTTCCTGTGATAAAAAGATATCGGCCCTCCGGGTCTGTTTTTCTTTGATCTATTAGAAAACGTACGTTTTTCCCTATACCGATGGCTACTCCTTTAGCCCTTCTTATTGGCGAGTCTCCTTGATACCATGTTGGTATATTTCTTGAATATATTTTGGTATTTGAGTTTTGGGATATGTGTGTCTCCTGTAGGAAAATTATATCTGCATTACTTTTTTCTAGTTCTCGTAAAATGATGTTTCTCTTCCCCGGGGAATTTAGACCTCGGACATTATAGGAAGATATTTTTATACTGTTTACCCTTTCCATTCTTGTTCCTTTTTTTTCCTTTTCCCTTTTTCCTTCCCTTATCTCAGAATAGGTGCGCCTCTGTAACCACTCATATGGATCAGACCTTCCCACCCTCCCTCCCCCTCCCCTCCCCCCTCCCACCCCCCCCCCCTCCCTTTTTTTTGATATGGGTTTTTTACCCCCATATTCTCTAGAGCTGAGAGCGTTTTACTTTGTTTTGTGGGGCACGCTCTGCCCCCTCTGCTCTATTTATTGTGAGGCGGAGCTCTGTAAGACCCCCTATTCCCCCCCTGCCTAAGCACTAATAGGGCGACCCCCTGTCCACTCCGTGCGTCCCTGTCTCCCTCTCCCTGCATTTTTGTTGTGTTTTACCAATCCTTTCACTTTCCTTTTTTCCCATCCCGTCAACCCCAGCCCCCCCCCCCCCTTTCCACTCTAAGGCCCCTTGCACCGTTGTGTGGTATTTTCTCAGATATTAATTTCCTCGAGTGTCCACATCTTGATGTCTGATCCTTGAATTTACTTGCCACTGTAGGTCATCTCTTGCCGTTATTCGCTCCTGACTATTTGCGTATTTTTCCAGTTCTGGGGAGGGGATTTCTAGTTTGTTGCAAAAGTCCGGAATCTCCTCCACATGTCTTAGCCTCGCACTTATTCCGTTTTTCCTTGCTATTAGACATGCTGGAAAACCCCAGTTGTATTGAATTTCTTGCTCCCGGAGGATTTCTAATAATGGCTTTAGTATCCGTCATCTTTTCAACGTTTCTTGAGATAAGTCTTGAAATATTTGTAATTTACCTCCCGCAAACTCTATTTGTGTTTTCCTCTTTAGGTTTATCCAGATCTGTTTTTTTTCTTCCCATTTTTCGAAGCGTACTATTACATCTCTAGGTGTTTCCCTTGCGAACCTTTGAGGTTTTTTTACTCGAAAGACACTTTCTATTCCTATTGTGTTAGTTGTTTCCTTTCCCAAGATTTGGTTGAAGAGGTTGTTCATTTTTTCTATTAGATTTTCTGCTTGTTCTGTTTCCGGTAACCCACGTATTCTCAAGTTTTTCTTTTTATCTCTATTTTCTTGCTCTTCTATTTTATATGATTGTTCCTGTTGTTCCCGTTTTAATTTCTTTATTTCGTCTTCTAGTTCCTTTATGTTTTTTTTATGTAGGTCTACTTTGATCTCTACTTCTTCCACTCTGTTTAACATATATCCCATATCTTTATGGAGTGTTGACATCTCTGCTTTTAGGGAATTCTCTAGTGCCGCGAACATTTTTTCCATATCCTGTTTTGTTGGCAACTGTGGCCCTTGTTGTCCTTCCTCCTTTCCTCTGTCTTCCTCTCCCATTTCTGGCTCCATTCTGGGTTCTGAGAGGTGGCTGGTTTCTGTTTGTACTTTATACTGGCCTTTTTTATCCTTGTTGTCCTTCTCTTTTGTATCTGTTTGTCTGCCCTTTGAACCCACTTGTTTCTCTCCTTCTCCGATTCCTTGCTGTATATACTTGTTCATAGGGCCTGGACTTGGGCCTAGGCTGGTCCTAGGTGATTTCGGTATTGCTCCTGCACTTCTTGTTGTTTTCCCCTTCATGTTTGTTTCTATGGCTGGATTTATAAGATCTTCAAAGCTGCCTTCCAGAATACCCCTTGATTGGGGTCTCTTAATGATGAAAAAATCTCCCAGCCTTTTTAAATTGACTTATTTTTACTAATATTTCTATTATTTCGTTCTCATACCCGGCATCCTCCCCACAATCCAATAATAGAAATAATTAATGAGATATGAGTAGTCCCCGTTTTCCAGAAGTTATGTTACTACCTTAAGTACATTAAGCATTCCTTGTTGCTGTTCAATTGTTTAAGCGTTCTTAAGCTGTAAAAAAAAAAAAAAAAAAAAAAAAAAAAAAGCGCTCAAAAACGCTATTGCAAAAATGCTAAAAAAAGCTGGAAAAAGTTAAAAAAAAAAAAAAAAAAGTCACTGCAAAGACACCGGCGTCTTCACAGCGCTTTTCCATTAGCCCGTGTGCATGGGGGCCCAGATGCTCAGCAAAATAATTCAAATGTTTTAGCGATATAATGCAATCTAATTCAAATATTCAGCAAGATGATTTATATATTCAGCTGTATAGTTCCAGTATAAGCTTATATGTTCCACATTTTTGTTACTGTGAAATTTCTTCTTATTCTATAGTTTGTACTATCAAGCCTATAATTAGTACCATTTGCAAAAAAAAAAAAAAAAAAAAAGAATTTCACAAGAAAGGGGGGTACTGCAGCAGCAGCAGCAGCAGGCAGGTGGGGGCTGGGAGACAACTCTTCCGTTGGCTTGTCTTTCTTCTTGTCTTTCTTTCACCTTCTCCTTCTCTTCTCCCCTGTCCCCCCCCCCCCCCTGTTTTTATTGTTTTTCTTAGCTCACTTGATTCTACTTCTTCAGCTCTTTCGCCTTTTCCCCTGCTTGTTCACTTCAAGACAATTGCAATAGAAAAGAGCCAAAAGAGGAGGAAAAAAAAAAACGCTCAAAAACGCCCACAGACGCCATTGCAAAAACGCAGAGAAAAGCCAAAAAGGTTAAAAAAAAAATGTTCTCCCAACAGCCCATGTGCATGAGGGCCCAGGTGCTCATAAAAATAATTCAAATGTTTTAGCGGTATAATGCAATCTAATTCAAGTATTCAGCAAGATGATTTATATATTCAGCAGTATAGTTCCAGTATGAGCTTATATGTTCCACATTTTGTTACTATGAATTTTCTTCTTATTCTATAGTTTATACTATCGAGCCTATAGTTAATATCATTTGCAAAAAACCAAAACAAACAAAGACCAAAAAAAAAAAAAAAAAAATCACAAGAAAGGGAGCTACTGCAGCAGCAGCAGCAGCAAGCAGGTGGGGGCTGGGAGGCAACTCTTCCGTTGGCTTGTCTCTCATTCACCTTCTCCTTCTCCCCTGTTTTTATTGTTTTTCTTAGCTTACTTGATTCTACTTTTTCAGCTCTTTCGCCTTCATTTACTTTCATTTACTTTCGCTTTTTATTCCATTTTATTTCGTTTTATTTCAATATGTTCTTTCCCTTTCCCTTTCTTTTGTTCTATTACTTTTCCTTTGCCTTTTCACTTCAGGACAATTGCAATAGAAAGAAAGCCAAAAAAAAAATAAAAAAAAATACGGTACTTATCTTTTAGTTGTTGTTGAAGTTGGGACAAAAAGGGACGCTCACTACAGCTTGTTGCAGTCAGACGCAGGTACAAACTTCCTCTGGCTTACACCACAAGACATCTCAGTGAGTGATGAGCAGGGGGGGCGGGGAGGGAAGCTACCTACACCTTCTCATCAGGCCGATCATTCCTCTCAGCTGCAGGGAGAGGGTTCCCAGGATCCTCACGCCGTGCACAGAGCCATTACCAGGCTCCAGTTCTGTGTGTGTTAATGCCAGTTTAATGCCATTTACTTTTGTGTGCGATATTGCCAATTTAACGCCATATCGTTTTGCGTGCGTTACTGCCAGTTTAACGCCATATCGTTTTGCGTGCATTACTGCCAGTTTAACGACATATAGTTTTGCGTGCATTACTGCCAGTTTAACGCCATATAGTTCTGTGTGCGTTACTGCCAGTTTAACGCCATATAGTTCTGTGTGCGTTACTGTCAGTTTAACACCATATAGTTCTATGTGCGTTATTGCCAGTTTAACGCCATTTACTTCTGTGTGCGTTACTGCCAGTTTAACACCATATAGTTCTGTGTGCGTTACTGCCAGTTTAACGCTATTTACTTCTGTGTGCGATACTGCCAGTTTAACGCCATATAGTTCTGTGTGCGCTACTGCCAGTTTAATGCCATATAGTTCTGTGTGTGTTAATGCTAGTTTAATGCCATTTACTTCTGTGTGCGTTACTGCCAGTTTAACGCCATATCGTTTTGTGTGCGTTACTGCTAGTTTAACGCCATATAGTTTTGCGTGCGTTACTGCCAGTTTAACGCCATATAGTTCTGTGTGCGTTACTGCCAGTTTAATGCCATATCGTTTTGCGTGTGTTATTGCCAGTTTAATGCCATATAGTTTTGTGTGCGTTACTGCCAGTTTAACGCCATATAATTCTGCCAGTTTAATGCCATAACATTTTTCCTGAATCCAGTAGGTTACAGTGTCGTGGAAAACGTCGTTTTGAGTCTAGTTTTGAGATGACGTGGATATTACAGTGGGGAGATTGTGGATATTACAGTGGGGAGATGACGTGGATATTACAGTGGGGGAGATGACATGGATATTACAGTGGGGAGATGACGTGGATATTACAGTGGGGAGATGACGTGGATATTACAGTGGGGGAGATGATGTGAATAATATATTACAGCAGTGGGGGAGATTGTGGATATTACAGTGGGGAGATTGTGGATATTACAGTGGGGACTATTCAATTAAATTTTTTTTTGTTGATCCGAAAATGATCCGATCCATGACTCCTAATCTGAGGAACGATCCGAACAGTGAGTTTTTTGATCCGTTACACCCCTACTGCTTTTACAACCTACGTATGCAGGCTTATGCCGCGTACACACGAGCGGACTTTACGGCAGACTATGCCCGGCGGACAGGATTTCGTCGGACAATTCGATCGTGTGTGGGCTCCAGCGGACTTTGTTTTCTCAAAAGTTGGACGGACTTAGATTTGAAACCTGTTTTAAATCAATCCGTCAAACTCGAGTCCGGACGAAAAGTCCGCTCATCTGTATGCTAGTTCGACGGACAAAAAGCCACGCTAGGAGAGCTATTGACTACTGGCTATGAACTTCCTTGTTTTAGTCCGGTCATACGTCATCACGTACGAATTCGACGGACTTTGGTGGATTGTGTGTAGGCAAGTCCGTTCATTCAGAAAGTCCGTCGTAAAGTACGTCGAAAAGTCCGCCGGGCAAAGTCTGCCGTAAAGTCCACTCATGTGTACGTGGCATAATGCCGCGTACACACGAGCGGACTTTCTGGCATACTTGGTCTGACGTTCTTCCCGCTGGACTGTCCAGTGGACTACCGCCGGACTTTCTGAATGGATGCACTTGCCTACACACGACCGGACTTTCCGGCAGGCTAGGTCCGCCCGTCTTTCCGACGGACTTTCGCCGGAGTTACGGCGGACTTTCAGAATGAACGGACTTGCCCACACACTGACAAGTCCGTTCATTTTGAACGTGACTCGGGTACGACGGGACTAGAAAAGGAAGTCAATCTCGGCGCTTTTATCGGCGTGGGGCATACCAGGCCCTTCAGGTCTGGCATGGATTTTAAGGGGAACCCCCTACGTGGGGGGCGAAAAATCGGCGTGGGTTCCCCCCCAGAATCCTTACCACACCCTGATCCGAGCATGCAGCCCGGCTGGTCAGGAAAGGGGGTGGGGATGAGCGAGCGCCCCCTCCTGAACTGTACCAGGCCACATGCCCTCAACATGGGGGGGGTGGGTGCTTTGGGGGAGGGGGGTGCCCTGTGGGGCCCCCCCCAAAAGCACCTTTTCCCCATGTTGATGAGGACAAGGGCCTCTTCCCGACAACCCTGGCCGTTGGTTGTCGGGGTCTGTGGGCAGAGGGCTTATCGGAATCCGGGAGCCCCCTATAATAAGAGGGCCCCCAGATCCTGGCCCCCCCACCCTATGTGAATGAGTATGGGGTACATGGTACCCCTACCCATTCACCTAGGAAAAAAGTGTCAATTATAAAACACACTACACAGGTTTTTGAAGTAATTTATTAGACAGCTCCGGGGGGGTCTTCTTCCGGCTTCGGGGTCCCTCCGGTTCCTCTTCTCCCGGTGTTCCAGTTCTTCGGTCGGCTCCTCCGCTATCTTCATGCTGCTCTCTTGCCAACGGAGGTACGGACTTCTGGCTTCTTGTCTTCTTGGCTTCTTCCCTCTTCTCTTCTCCAGATGTTGACACGACGGTCTCTCCGGCTGGACTGGTCTCTGGGCACTCCGATGTCACTTATATAGGCAGAGACCCCGCCCCCTTATGCCGTCACAGTCCCTGGGCATGCTGGGACTGTGACGTTTTAGGGGGCGTGGTCAACATCACCCGGTGATGCGTGCTCGGATTGGGGTCTGGTATGGATTTTGGGGGGGACCCCACGCCGATTTTTCGGCGTAGGGGGCTCCCCTTAAGATCCATACCACACCTAAGGGCCTGGGATGCCCCGCACTCGCCGCAATAGGAAAATTTGTTTTTCCTATTGCAGCGAGCGCGAGATGCAGTACTCTGTCCTTGCGTCGTATCCGGTCCGTTGGACCAGCATACAGACGCATGCAGACGAACGGGCTTTCCATCAGGAACTGAGTCCAGTGGACTAAGATTTAAAGCATGCTTTAAATCTAGGTACGGCGGACTTTTGGGGAAAAAAAGGCCGCCGGAGCCTACACATGGTCGGATTGTGCGGCGGACTTTGGTCCGCCGGACCAAGTATGCCGGAAAGTCTGACCGTGTGTACGCGGCATAAGAGTTGTTTAAAGTGTTTTCCCCCTCCCTTTCTTTTTTTTTCTTTTTGCTGAAAGAGGAGGTACTCCTCTAAAACATTAAGGCTGGGTTCCCACCTAAGCAAATTGGATATGGGTTTCCCCGCATTCAATTTGCATAGCAGGAGATTGTGACTGTCTCTCTATGCAGCCGGTTCACACATCCCCGCAGTGGCTCAGGTGTGAATTGCACAGGAGCCCTGTGTGTATTTTGGACCATTTCAGGTGCAAATTCAGCCCAAAATTCAGGCTGAAATCTGACCTGGAAAGGTGAATGGAGACACACCGGACTCCGGCCTTATTCTTGCCAAAGTGTTTTGTTATTATTTGTATGTTCATGAAACGTATGTTTGGCATTGTATAATATTTAGCTGACCCAATGATTAAAGAGGAACTGCAGTCTGCTCACATAATATGTAATAAATAATCTTTGCCACTCTGAAGCTTCCCTCCAACCACTTTGCATATTATTTTATATATACTGTAATTCTGTACTTGCCAAATATGCTGAAGAAATCTCCCTCCACTGAGTCTGGCTGCAACCATTTTAACTGTTGGCAGCTGATACTGCTGCCTGTTCACTTCCTGGATTTACAAAGACACACAGAGGCACACCTCCAGCTCTGCAGCTCTCATTGGCCCTCTTATGACTCATCCCCCCTCCCTTCCTGGCAAACTCTCACGAGAGTGAGATACAGAGAACTGTGCATGATGTCACAAGCCTAGGCTTTTAACCAGACAAGAAACAGGAAGTGGGCTGTATAAGGTATTTACTGGCAGAATAAAAACAACAACAAGGGCAGAAGATTTAATAGATGGAAAGTTGAAAAAACTACTGAAGGTCCCCTTTAAGAACATTAGGTACTTTTGATCTAGCGCACCACTTGGGTTTATGGTACTAATGCAATAACATTCTGGGAGGTCGTCCTCTGATCTATATGTGTATGCCTTACTTGTATGTTTTGTTTGTGTTTGTGAAGAACCTAATAAAAACTATTTGGGAAAAAAGGGCCCTTTCACACTGATCAGTGTTTCAATTTAAAAAAATTGGAAGAAAAATGGATGAAAAAATGCATCCCTTGAAATCCTATGGAACTCTTCACACTGGTCAGTCGCGTTTCAGTTGAGTTTTAAAAAGTCCTGCTTGCTGGATTTTTGGTGCATTTTTCAACCCTACCAAAAAGGCATCTTTTTATTGAAATGAATAGGAAACGCATCAAAAATTTGTAAAAAATGCACCTCGGTTGCGTTTTAGGCACGTTTTGAATAACACATGCATGCTGTGTGTCAGGCAACCAGAAAACGCACAGGAAACATAAAACATGCACATGCGTTTTTAAACACTGTTTTTCAACGATGCAGTGTGAAAACAGCCTAAAAGACAGACAAACAACCTAATAACGTAAGTGCTGGGTCTTGGTTTAATTTAGGGTTTAATGGCACTTTAGGTTTGTCAGCCAGTTGACGTTTTATATATAAAAGCTACTCTATAATAAGGTCAATGTAGCAGTTTGAACAGTTAAAAAGGCAAATGGTTGATTGAGAAAGTACAAAGTGATCTTTTTTTGTTTTAAACTAAGTTCTGTGTTTCTCTATTACAATTAAACCTCTTCCTGCTTGTTTTATCTCCCTCGGTCCCCCTGGGAAAGGCAGCAATAACCGGACTTTCTCACCCTCCCCGCACTGCATTAAAACCTTTTCACTCCCATTAGAAATTCAATATTTAGATCCTTTCCGACAAACAAAAATAACCTTAACTCCTGATCTGCTGCTGAGCAAGCACAAAGTAGCCAGCGAGCAGGAGGCAGAGAATGGCATGCTGGGTAATATGGGGTAAATTAAACATCAAATGTAATACAGACTTAATCACCTTTTTAAAGAACAACATTGCGAATCACCATGTGCATCCAAACTGGCTGCATAACATAATCTCAGTGCAATTTTGGAAATACAACAACCATTTCTATGAACAATACCATACCTAGTGAGCTATTTATAAAAACCAGATAAGAGAAAATGGCGACAAAAGCAGAGTGACCATTTAAATTCGGTAATTTATTTTACACAGGAATAAAAATAGGATTTTTATAACAGCTTACCTGTAAAATCCTTTTCTTGGAGTACATTATGGGACACAGAGCCATAGTAGTTACTATGTGGGTTATATGCCACCTTCAGGTGATGGACACTGGCACACCCTAAGACAAGAAGTCCACTCCCTATATAACCCCTCCCACTACTGGGAGTACCTCAGTTTTTGTAGCAAAGCAATATATGTGTATTAGAAGTGGGGAGGGACCTCTGTGTCCCTTGATGTACTCCAAAAAAGCATTTTACAGGAAAGCTGTTATAAAAATCCTATTTTCTTTATCGTACATCACGGGACACAGAGCCATAGTAGTTACTATGTCCCAGAGCAACATTTCTCCCAGAGCAATGCCAACTAAGGGGAGGGAGACACAACAAAAGTAGGGCACCATGATACCAGAGGACTTATACTGCTGCCTGCAGCACACTACGCCCAAAGGCAATATCCTCATGCCTTTTTACATCCACCTGATAGAATCTGGAAATGTATGGACTAAAGACCAAGTTGCGGCCTTGCAGATTTGAGCCATGGAGGCTTGGTTGATGCACTGCCCATGAAGCACTAACAGCCCTGCTGGAGTGTGCTTTGATTTGAGCAGGAGGAATCTTCCTCTTTAAACCATAAGCTTGAACAATTACTTGCCTAATCCATTTAGAAATAGTAGATTTCGATGCTACCTGTCCTTTTTTTAGGACCTTCAGGAAACACAAACAAAACATCTGTTTTTTGAATCTAAGCAGTCGCCTTCAAGTAGACTTTGACTGCTCTCACCATATCCAGAGAATGTAGTGATTTCTCTTCCGTAGAACAGGGTTCTGGAAAGAATAAAGGCAGAATAATATCCTGGTTTAAATGAAAACCTGACACTACCTTAGGTAGAAAATTAGGATGAGGACGCAATACTACCTTATCCTTGTGAATAATTAAATATGGCTCTTTACAAGAAAGAGCAGCCAACTCTGATACCCTTCTTGCAGAAGATATAGCTATCAGAAAAATTAGTTTCCTTGTCAGAAGGACCAAGGGAATATGCCGTATCGGCTCAAAAGGCTGTTTCTGCAATGCCAACAGGACTAAATACAAGTCCCAAGGGTTCAGGGGTGACCTAACCGGAGGATTAAGCCGCGTTACCCCCTGAATAAACCCATGAACCAAAGAATGCAAAGCAAGTGGTCGTTGAAACAATACCGATAATGCCGAGACCTGGCCTTTGATAGTACTCAAGGCCAGCTTCATTTCTAACCCCATCTGGAGAAAGTCAAGGATTCTGCCAATGACGTACTTCCTGGGGTGCCAACCCCTGGATTCACACCAGGAGACATATGCCTTCCAGACTTTATAATATATGATTCTGGAGGCCGGTTTCCTTGCATTAATCAAGGTAGATACCACAGAACCTGATAGCCCACGTTTCTTCAAAATGTGGGTCTCAATAGCCAAACCGTTAAATTTAGCGTTTGTAAGGTAAGATGGAATACCGGGCCTTGCGAGAGAAGGTCTGGACGTGGTGGTAGGGTCCATGGTTACCCTACCGCCATTCTTATGATCTCTGCATACCAGGATCTTCTGGGCCACGCTGGGGCCACAAGAATTACCGGCTTCTCTTCCTGCTTGACCCTGCAAAGAAAACGCGGAAGAAGCAGAATAGGAGGGAATGCATAAATCAGTGAGAACTGATTCCAGACGTACATCTGACATCTTCCAGACATACACCAAGGCATCTGTTCCGCCCGCTAGTGGATCCCTTGTTCTTGATACAAAGTTGTCACCTTTTTGTTGAACCTGGACACAAACAGATCTATGTCCGGGATCCCCCATCTCCGGAATATCGCCAGGAATACATCAGGGTGAAGGGCCCACTCTCTTGGGAACAACTGCTGGTGACTCAAGTACCAATTTTCTATATCTGGAATGAAGACTGTCGATAGGCAAGGTACATTGTTTTCTGCCCAAGTTAGGATATGATTCACCTCTCTCTGGGCCGCACGACTTCTCGTGCCCCCTTGGTGAATGATATAGGCCACTGCTGGGGCTTTGTCGGATTGGATCCTCACAGGACAATTCCGTAACCTGATCGTCCAGGCCCTCAGGGCCAAGCGTGCTGCCCGAATCGCTAGAATGTTGATGGGCAAGGTCATTTCTGATCTGGACCGTTTCCCTTGGACAGTTGCCTCTTCCAGGACTGCTCCCCAACCTGAAAGGCTGGCATCTGTTGGTACCACCTTCCAGGTAACTGGTAGGAAGGATTTTTCCTTCTGCAGATTCTTGGTTATTAACCACCAACTGAGGCTCCGGCGCACCCTTGGAGGCAGACGCATTGGGAAATATAGAGCTTGGACCTTCTTGTTCCAAGCCGATAGGATACTGTTTTGCAGCAGCCTAGAATGAACCTGAGCATAAGGAACGGCCTCGAACTAAGCCACCATCTTTCCCAACAACCTCATGCAAAGTCGAAATGGAAGGATTCTTCTTTGCCTTGACCACCCGAATCAGTTCCTTTATGGCACTGATCTTTGCCTGGGGAAAGAATACCTTTTTCTGGGCTGTATCTATGATCAGACCCAAGTGTTCTAGTCTCCTTGATGGTTTTAAGGAGGATTTCTCTAGGTTGAGAATCCAACCTAGGTATTCCAGGTAGCTGACTGTGGTGGTCATGCTTTGGTCTAAGCGTGTTTCCGACTGGTCTATCAATAGTAGATCGTCTAGGTACGCTATAATCGTTATACCTTGGGCCCTTAATCTGGCTAGAGGAGGGGTCAGGACCTTTGTAAGCACTCCAGGTGCAGTAGCTAGACTGAAAGGTAGAGCTACAAACTGAAAATGAAGATTTTCTACCTCGAAGCGTAGATACTTCTGGTGAGCGGGGAAAATCGGTACATGGAGGTATGCATCCTCGATGTTCATTGACGCCAGAAGTTCTCCTCCTTGTAGGATGGAGACTACTGATCGTATTGACTCCATGCGGAAAGTGCGGATATTCAGGAACCGGTTTAGATCTTTGAGATCCAGAATGGGTCTGACATCTCCATTTGGTTTTGGCACCGTGAAAAGGTTTGAATAAAACCTTAATCCCTGCTCCTGCATGGGAACCACTGAGATCACTTTTTGCGACAAAAGACGGCCCAATGCTTGAAAGAGAGACTTCTTTTTCTCTGGATCCTTGGGAATGTTTGATCTGAGAAAACGAGGAGACGGGCACTCTCAGAACTCTAGCTTGTACCCCAGAGCTATTGAAGAAGTTACCCATTTGTCTTGACACTCTTCCTGCCAGATCCTTGAGAACTGCAGAAGCCTTCCCCCCCCACTTGAGAGGCTTTAGTATTTTGTTTTGTAGGTTTCCTCCCCCAGGACTTCTTTTGTCCCTGGGGTTGACCCTGAGGTTTACCTCTTGAATCTAATGGCGGAGGCCGTCGTGACTGCCTGGAGGCTGATGCTCCTGGCACTGGAGAAGGAGCTTGTTTAAATGAAACATGTTTACTCCTCTTCCTAACTGGCAAAAGAATACTTTTTCCACCAGAAATTCTTTGGATGTATTTATCCAAATCATCCCCAAACAGCCGTTCACTGTGAAAAGGAAAACTAGCCAGGAGCTTTTTGCAGGGCACCTCGGCTGACCAATTTTTCAACCATAAGATTCTACGCATATGCACCAGCCCAAGCGTAAGACTCGAGGCCTGAAGAATAGAATCTCTCATGGTGTCTATTGCAAAACATAATGCCGCTGGTAGTTCGGCCAGATCCTGGGCCTACTGATCAGAAATAACCTTGAGCACCTGTTTAAACTGGTCTCTCAAGGATTGACATACACCAATTGCTGCCAGCACAGGCGGAGTCACTGAACCTGCCAGAGAAAAAGTGTTTTTTAATAGGGATTCCAAATTTTTGTCTGTTGGATCCCTAAGCATTTGAGCATTGTCTACCAGGCAAGTCAAACTTTTATTCACAGGGGATATAGCAGCAATTGCTGGTATCTCGCACTTTTTAGTGAATTTCTCCTCCATAGGATAAAGTGTTGAAAACTTTTTAGGAGGAAAAAAATGTTTATCTGGGTGATCCCACTCAGGATACATAAGCTTTTCCAGCAATGAATGGACAGGAAAGGCATGCACAGCTTGAGGAGGCTTTAGTGAACCCAAACAAGAAGTGGGCTTATCAACCGACTCAGTTAAGGGTAGCAAAAATGTGGAACGGACCATCTCGGGAAGAGATTGCACCAACAATTTATCAGATTGTGAAGCTGATCCTTACGCATTTGATCCCTCAGAAGAGGAGTAATCAGCCTCTTCATGGTCCCCTGAGAGAAATTCATCTTCTCCGGCCCCGAGATCCTCAGCTTGAGGGTTCCGGGTAATGGAAGGGGACCTGTCACGTTTTGTCCCACATTGGGATGCGATTAAAGGTGCTAAGCTATCTTCCAAACCTATCATGGCTGTAGAAAAAACCTCTTTAGTAATATAGACAGGGGCTGCAGATTTGGAAACAGTTGCAACATTTGACGGCCGCAATGGCTCACTCTGACCAGCCACCTCAGATCTCTCAGGGGAGGATGCCTTTGTAGAGATGAGTTTAGGCTTTTTAGAGCTTGAAGGATTCCCTCTTGAGCCCTTTTTTGGGGTGTTTCTACCTCCCCTTCTGACCATAGCCCGATGCACAAATGCAAAGGTACTACCAGAAGAAATCGCACCCACTACTTGAGCAAATAGTCCAGCAACTGCCGCTGCTATTAGTGCTCAGCCTGGTGCTTTAGTAAATGTGCCAAGGGAATGCCTGTGTCATCACTTACATGCCCCCTTTTTGCTCTTGTATCCCTCTGACAGAAGCAGACAGTAAAATGGAGCTTTTAAAAAGTTCTTCAGCGCTGGATGTTGCTGAACGCCAACGCTGCGCTAAGCCACGCCTCCCCCCATATCCCACTGCACCCCCCTCCTCCTTTTAAAACAGAGCGTTTCCCATGTGAGCGTGGGCCTCCGATCCGACGGGATCGGCATTTGTGTGTGTGTGTGTGTGGGGGGGGGGGGGGCAAGGAGGCTGTGACAAACCGCCGTGCAGGCAGTGAAAAAATGCAGCGGCATCTGCTGATCTTTTCTGGTTTCCCCCTCTATCCAGAGAGAGGGGGAGAGCTACTGTCTAGGTGGGGGGTGTTTTTAAGAAAAAAATCCCCCCCAACACCTTACCGGAGTCCTGGGACTGCTCGCCGGAGGGAGATCTGCAGCTTCTGCTGAGACAGACAGTATCTTAAAGATCAAGGACATAGAACTTTTGACCTGGTCTGATGCAAGATTGTGTCAGGGACCCCATGATCCATCCTCTCATAAGTGAACCCATTGTCATCATCCTAATAGGTCTGCTTAAGCAGGAATACAACTAAACACTACAGTATGTGTGCACCCTCTCGAGGTGACACAATGTCATATGAAGAAGTAGGAGATTCAGTATAGTGGCTAAGCAGCTAGCACAATGGTATCTTGAAGATCAGGGACATATAACTTCTGACTTGGTCTGATGCAAGATTGTGTCAGGGACCCCGATATCCTCCCTCACATAAGTGAACCCATTGCCATCATCCTAATAGGGCTGCTTAAGCAGACATGCAACTGAACACTACAGTATGTTTGCACCCTCTTGGGGTGACTCAATGTCCTATGATAAAGTAGGAGGCTCAGTTTACTGGCCAAGCAGCTAGCAAATTAAGAAGGACAGGAATGGCAAACCCCATTGTCTCAATCATGAAAGATTATATTTAGGGTGACATTGAGGGGGGCATTTGAATGTTCCTACAACCACCCAGAAGCATATGGTGGGTCAGATCTTTTGCCACTCCTGCTCCTACGCCACTGTGCAGGCACGCCTCACAAATATATGCAACGCAAATGTTATTTAGTGAACCAAACCTTTTTTTTTTTTCTCAATACCAAACCTTTATACAAAATAACTATTTTCAAAATAACTATTTTCAAAAAAATATCTTGAATGGTATGTGCTGTTGGTGACTACTTGCCATCCAATATACCAATCACCTTTGTTTTTTTTTTCCATTTACACTCTTCGCTTTATTGCTACTAACACAATTACTAATACAGCACACTGCAGCATTGTTTCTAAATACAGCTCAGACAATGCTGTATATCTCTTATAGTGCACATATGTTCCTATCTGACATTACACAATATTAATCATTTATGATTAAATTGCTCTTCTTCAAAGGTGACTGGCTGTGACTGATATATCAAAATATAGATTTTTTTCCCCTTTGCAAGGTGCCTATCCTCACCGCTGCGGCAATTCTCTGTTGTCACTGGTATAAAAATAGGGATTTTACTGTACTTGTCCTACAGTATCGGATTCCAGAGGTAGGAGTTGTGAATGAGCCGAGTCTTCCTTTACTGCATCCTGACTGTGACCTTGCTGGGTCGCATTACACAGACCCAGCACAAAAGTAAAGTCTCCCCAAGAGCACTGCTAAGTGCAGACTTCTGCAAGGTTAAGTTGGTACAGAGGTGTGAGATGGATTTTCACTCTTATCAGCTATTTGCCTTCTTTTAATAGTGACCAGAGGTGAAGGGCATAAAGGACATATAAGGGGAGATACTGGACTATGGTTCTTAGGAGATTCCAAAGTTATAGTTGCCATTGCTGACCTCTAAAACAGGATTTATAGACTTTGTAAAGTGAAAGTATACTTTATTTTTCCACAGAGTGCATATTTTGTATTATTACTGGAATACATAACTCCAGGAAAAACAAAGGTTAACCCTTGCAGTGGGCCCCAATCCACACTGCAAGGGTTAAATGCTCAGTTTGCTAGGGGTAGAGCAGGGGTCTGCAAACTTTCTAAACAAAAAGACTTTAGGGGGCCAGAGTAACCAGTGGGAGTAAAAAATGCCTAAGCTCCAGCGGGAGTAAAAAAATTGTTGGTGTCAGTGGAAGGAATGGTGGCGCCATGTAAATGTCAGTGGGAGGAATGGTGCCCCAAGGGTCGGATAAAGGCAAGTGAAGGGCCACATTTGGCCCACAGGCCGTAGTTTGGCGACCATTGAGGTAGAGGAATAAGCAGAAATACTTATCTTATTCTTTGCTCCCTCAGCAGCTGATGTTCTTTCATACTCTCCAACGTTCCAAGATGTTGATGGAGACCTAATTTTCTTCATGTACAATTCAACACCACTGGTCCTGCAATGCATGGGATCAGTGGCGAAGCTAGATATTCTTTCACCCGGAACCAACAATCCTTCCCGCCCCCCCCCCCCCCCCCCCGTACTGGGACAAGGTCAGTCAGTGCCCTAGATGAAGATGCCAAACTGCCGATAATGCCTAAACAGGCAGCTGCTGCAGGGGTGAAATATAGATAATCTGTTCTAGTAAACGCCAACCCTCCTGTTCAGTGTTGCAGGGAGGCACCATGGGAGCATAAGTGGGGTTGCCATTGCGACCCCTGATGCTACACCCATGGATAGTGGCTGTTCCAGCATTCAGCAATTTGACAGTGTAAGACCCCTTTCACATGGGTGGACCCTCCACTGCACTCTATGGAGCGGCGCATGTAAATGGACATGTGTCCGTTGATACCCACTGACATGCAAACCAATCCTATCAGCTAAAAATAGACATATAGGGGATCCATCTGGTGGATCGGATGACAGTTGGATGTAAACGGGCAGGCAGTCCGTTAACATCCTGACTGCCCATAGAGGAAAATGGTCTGTGTCTGTGTCCGCTCTGCATAGGTGGAGTGGACACAGACCTGTCATCCGCCTGCTCAGCAGGGATCAGCAGAGAGATCCCATGCTGAGGAGGCAAATCTGCTGGCGAAGTCCACCCGCCCATGTGAAAGAGATAATGCAAGCAGGGCAGCTGATACAATAGACAGGGGGATTAGGCAGGAAAGTGGGAAAATCCGAGGCCATAGCTGTTGAGTCAGTTGTCTGTCCCCTCTCCCCCTTTCTCCTCTGGTACCCCCTTGCTCCGCTGGTCCCCCCTGTGTTCCCCTGGTCCCTCCTGTGCTTCTCTGGTCCCCCGTGCCCCTCTGCCCCCCATGCTCTTCTGGTTCCCCTGTGTTCCTCTGGCTCCCCCTGTGTTTCTCTTGTTCCTCTGGTTCCCCCTGTGTTCCTTTGGTCCCCCCTGTGCTCTTTTGCCCCCCCATGCGCCTCTTGTCCCCCCTGCTCCTCTTGTCCCCCTGCTCCTCTTGTCCCCCTGCTCCTCTGGCCCCCCTGTGCTCCTCTGGCCCCCCTGTGCTCCTCTGGCTCCCCCCTGTGCTCCTCTGGTCCTCCCTGTGCTCCTTTGCCCCCCTTCTCTGGTCTCCCTGCAGCGCTCACTTCTTCTCCCTGGCTAGTTGTGCAGTGCGGGCTGAATAATGACAATACCCTCAGCACGGAGAAGCTCATCGTACAATTCGGATGACATCCACACAAAGTTGTAACATAACCTTCCCCAGCACTCGTTCTCCTGGTCTTTCCTGCCCTCCGCTCTCCATCTAGATTCCCCGTGGCAGCAGACATGATGGAGAGCTGGGTCAGCTTTTACAGTTTATATACTGATCCTTGTATATTCCTCCTGCAGCAGCTGAATGCTAGCAGGAGGTAGAGGAGGAGAAGAGGCCTTTCAGCTGGTGCAGGAGGATCAGTACCAGCTGCGGCCCCCCTCTCAATGCCGCATCCAAGTCAGCCGCCCCCCTGCCCTCCCTAGTTTCGGCCCTGCATTGGATGATGTCAGAGAGGCCAAGAAAAGTTGAGCGACAAGAAGGGACTGGTTCCACAGCAGTGATGAAGCCTGAGGGAGTGAGGATTAAGGTAAGTATTCCTGTTTATTCTTCTACCCCTAGACAAAATGAGCAATTAACCTTTGCAGTGTGGAGGGGGGCCCAAAGCAAGGGTTATCATTTGTTTGAGCACTAACTGGATAAAACAGTCCCTGTCAGCTAAAATAGTAAAAAGCTGATATCCTTATCAAATCTTTTGCTCTGCCCCCCCCCCCCCCACCTCCCTCAAGACTTATCAATCCAGCATTGCTGCACCGGTCCTTTTCTGCTTAGCATCATTCAACCCGCTTAATGTGAGAACAGGGTGTCAAGGCTCCACCCACTGCCCTGAACTCATACTATGGTGCTATTTTCTGCAGCATTTAGGACCTAGCCATTGCCTAAGGAAGAAGAGGGTGAAGAGGACCCATGACATCATTGGGCTGAAGATACAGGTAAGTAACTTGCTGATTATTGCTGAACTACTTGTAAGAATATCAGTTGTCTTGTTGTCTCTGGCTTTAATACTTTCTGAAAGACTGACCTGGAACAAATATGCTGATAAGAAACTCACAGTAAAGCCACAACTCCTGATCTGTATAGATTTTCCAATACCAGATTTTTTTAAAACAGTTAAATAGTTACAGTGACACTAAGGATATCAAGATCTTGACATTAAAGAAATAATCTGCTATTGCTCTCAGCCTCCTCCAAACTCCTTTTTTTTTGCTGCTTCGATCCAACTTCCTGTTAGAGGATGGCTACATTTGTTCTCTATGGCCCCGTTGTATGTAGGAACAGTGGCGGACTGACAACTCATGGGGCCCCTGGGCAATTGAAGATCATGGGGCCCCCTGTGTCCCCACCCACACGCAAGCCACACCTACACAAAGCCCCACCTACATAAATCATAAGGGCACACAGCAGGGCACAGGCACATCACAGGGCATGGGGTGCATGGCACATCAAGGGGTACACAGTAGGGAACAACACAGGGCATATGGCACTCAGTAGGGCACATCACAGGGCACACAGGAAGGCACATCATGGGGCAAAGGGTACATCAGAGGGTACACAGCAGGGCACTAAGAACATCACAGGGCATGGGTCACATCAGAGGACACACAGTAGGGCACATCAGGGGGTACACAGCAGGGCACTGAGAACATCACAGGGCATGGGGCGTATCGCAGGACACACAGTAGGGTACATCAGGGGGTACACAACAGGGCATGGGGCACACAGCAGGGCACATCACGGGGCACCCAGCAGGGTTTATTATGCTGTACACAGCAGGGCATATTATTGAGCACAGCATGGTGCATCACAGGGGGCGTGGGTGGAAGGCACAGGGGGACAATGTGGGGGGGTGAAAGGCACAAGGGGACACTGTGGATGGAGGACACAGGGGGACACCGTGGGTGGGTGGAGGACACAGGGGGACACCGTGGGTGGGTGGAGGACACAGGGGGACACCGTGGGTGGGTGGAGGACACAGGGGGACACCGTGGGTGTGTGGAGGACACAGGGGGACACTGTGGGTAAGTGGAGGACACAGGGGGACACTGTGGGTGGGTGGAGGACACAGGGGGACACCATGGGTGGGTGAAGGACACAAGGGGACACACCGTGGGTGGAGGACACAGGGGGACACCGTGGGTAAGTGGAGGACACAGGGGACACCGTGGGTGAGTGGAGGACACAGGGGGACACCGTGGGTGAGTGGAGGACACAAGGGGACATCGTGGGTGGGTGGAGGACACAGGGGGACACTATGGGAGGGTGGAGGACACAGGGAGACATCGTGGGTGGGTGGAGGACACAGGGGGACACTGTGGGTAGGTGGAGGACACAGGGGGATACTGTGGGTGGGTGGAGGACACAGGGGGACACTGTGGGTGGGTGGAGGACACAGGGGGACACCGTGGGTGGGTGGAGGACACAGGGGGACACCGTGGGTGGGTGGTGGACACAAGGGGGCACCGTGGGTGGGTGGAGGACACAGGGGGACACCGTGGGTGGGTGGAGGACACAGGGGGACACCGTGGGTGGGTGGTGGACACAAGGGGGCACCGTGGGTGGGTGGAGGACACAGGGTGACACCGTGGGTAAGTGGAGGACACAGGGGGACACTGTGGGTAAGTGGAGGACAGAGGGAGACACCGTGGGTGAGTGGAGGACACAGGGGGACACTGTGGGAGGGTGGAGGACACAGGGGGACACCCGGGGTGGGTGGAGGACACAGGGGGACACTGTGGGGGGGTGGAGAACCCAGGGGGACACTGTGGGGGGGTGTAGAACACAGGGGGACACTGTGGGTGGGTGGAGAACACAGTGGGTGGGTGGAAGACACAGGGGGAAACTGTGGGTGAGTGGAGGATACAGGGGGACACGTGGGTGGGTGGGGGACACAATGGGACACCGTGGGTGGGTGGAGGACACAGGGGGACACTGTGGGTAAGTGGAGGACACAGGGGGACACTGTGGGTAAGTGGAGGACACAGGGGGACACCGTGGGTGGGTGGAGGACACAGGGGGACAACATGGGTAAGTGGAGGACACAGAGGGACACCGTGGGTGGGTGGAGGACACAGGGGGAGACCGTGAATGGGTGGAGGACACAGGGGGACACCGTGGGTGCGTGGAGGACACAGGGGGACAACATGGGTAAGTGGAGGACACAGGGGGACACCGTGGGTGGGTGGAGGACACAGGGGGGAGACCGTGGGTGGGTGGAGGACACAGGGGGACACTGTGGGTGGGTGGAAGACACAGTGGGTGGGTGGAGGACACTGGGGGACACTGTGAATGGGTGGAGGACACCGGGGGACACTGTGGATGGGTGGAGGACACAGGGGGACACTGTGTATGGGTGGAGGTCCCAGGGGGACACTGTGGGCGGGTGGAGGACACAGGCAGACACTGTGGGTAGGTGGAGGACACAGGGGGACACCGTGGGTAAGTGGAGGACACAGGGGGACACAATGGGTGGGTGGAGGACACAGGGGGACACCGTGGGTGGGTGGAGGACACAGGGGGACAACGTGGGTGTGTGGAGGACACAGGGGGACACTGTGGGGGGGGGTGGAGAACACAGTGGGTGGATGGAGGACACAAGGGGAAACTGTGGGTGGGTGGAGGACACAGGGGGACACCGTGTGTGGGTGGAGGACACAGGGGAACACCGTGGGTGGGTGGAGGACACAGGGGAACACCGTAGGTGGGTGGGTGGAGGATACAGGGGGACACCGTGTGTGGGTGGAGGACACAGGGGAACACCGTGGGTGGGTTGAGGACACAGGGGGACACCGTAGGTGGGTGGGTGGAGGACACAAGGGGACACCGTGGGTGGGTGGTGGACACAAGGGGGCACCGTGGGTGGGTGGAGGACACAGGGTGACACCGTGGGTAAGTGGAGGACACAGGGGGACACTGTGGGTAAGTGGAGGACAGAGGGAGACACCGTGGGTGAGTGGAGGACACAGGGGGACACTGTGGGAGGGTGGAGGACACAGGGGGACACCCGGGGTGGGTGGAGGACACAGGGGGACACTGTGGGGGGGTGGAGAACCCAGGGGGACACTGTGGGGGGGTGTAGAACACAGGGGGACACTGTGGGTGGGTGGAGAACACAGTGGGTGGGTGGAAGACACAGGGGGAAACTGTGGGTGAGTGGAGGATACAGGGGGACACGTGGGTGGGTGGGGGACACAATGGGACACCGTGGGTGGGTGGAGGACACAGGGGGACACTGTGGGTAAGTGGAGGACACAGGGGGACACTGTGGGTAAGTGGAGGACACAGGGGGACACCGTGGGTGGGTGGAGGACACAGGGGGACAACATGGGTAAGTGGAGGACACAGAGGGACACCGTGGGTGGGTGGAGGACACAGGGGGAGACCGTGAATGGGTGGAGGACACAGGGGGACACCGTGGGTGCGTGGAGGACACAGGGGGACAACATGGGTAAGTGGAGGACACAGGGGGACACCGTGGGTGGGTGGAGGACACAGGGGGGAGACCGTGGGTGGGTGGAGGACACAGGGGGACACTGTGGGTGGGTGGAAGACACAGTGGGTGGGTGGAGGACACTGGGGGACACTGTGAATGGGTGGAGGACACCGGGGGACACTGTGGATGGGTGGAGGACACAGGGGGACACTGTGTATGGGTGGAGGTCCCAGGGGGACACTTTGGGCGGGTGGAGGACACAGGCAGACACTGTGGGTAGGTGGAGGACACAGGGGGACACCGTGGGTAAGTGGAGGACACAGGGGGACACAATGGGTGGGTGGAGGACACAGGGGGACACCGTGGGTGGGTGGAGGACACAGGGGGACAACGTGGGTGTGTGGAGGACACAGGGGGACACTGTGGGGGGGGGTGGAGAACACAGTGGGTGGATGGAGGACACAAGGGGAAACTGTGGGTGGGTGGAGGACACAGGGGGACACCGTGTGTGGGTGGAGGACACAGGGGAACACCGTGGGTGGGTGGAGGACACAGGGGAACACCGTAGGTGGGTGGGTGGAGGATACAGGGGGACACCGTGTGTGGGTGGAGGACACAGGGGAACACCGTGGGTGGGTTGAGGACACAGGGGGACACCGTAGGTGGGTGGGTGGAGGACACAAGGGGACACCGTGGGTGGGTGGAGGATACAAGGGGACAAAGTGGGTGGGTGGAGGACACAGGGGGACACCGTGGGTAAGTGGAGGACACAGGGGGACACCGTGGGTGGGTGAAGGACACAGGGGGCACTGTGGGTGGGTGGAGGACACAAGGGGACACCGTGGGTGGGTGGAGGACACAGGAGGACACTGTGGGTGGGTGGAGGACACTGTGGGTGGGTGGAGGGCACTGTGGGTGGACCGGAGGACACTGTGGGGGGAGAGGACATGGGAGGACTGGGAAAATATCACGGGGCCTCCTGCGGTCCTGTTGGGACCCGGGTCCCCTACACCTGACCTGTACTGTCTGCCGCGCCACCTGCTCCCGCCCCCGCAATGGCGGCCATGGCACCTCCAGCAATAAGGTGGAGGTGCACAGGGGGACACCGTGGGTAAGTGGAGCACACAAGGGGACACCGTAGGTGGGTGGAGGACACAGGGGGACACCGTGGGTGGGTGGAGGACACAAGGGGACACCGTGGGTGGGTGGAGGACACAGGGGGACACTGTGGGTAAGTGGAGGACAGAGGGGGACACCGTGGTTGAGTGGAGGACACAAGGGAACACCGTGGGTGGGTGGAGGACACAGGGGGACACTGTGGGAGGGTGGAGGACACAGGGGGACACTGTGGGGGGGTGGAGAACACAGGGGGACACTGTGGGGGGGGTGGAGAACACAGGGGACACTGTGGGGGGGGGTGGAGAACACAGGGGACACTGTGGGGGGTGGAGAACACAGGGGACACTGTGGGGGGGGTGGAGAACACAGGGGGACACTGTGGGGGGGTGGAGAATACGGTGGGTGGAGGACACAGGGGGAAACTGTGGGTGAGTGGAGGACACAGGGGGACACGTGGGTGGATGAAGGACACAAGGGGACACCGTGGGTGGGTGGAGGACACAGGGGGACAATGTGGGAGGGTTGAGGACACAGGGGTACACCGTGGGAGGGTGAAGGACACAGGGGGACACCGTGGGAGGGTGAAGGACACAGGGGGACACCGTGGGAGGGTGGAGGACACAGGGGGACACCGTGGGTGCTTGGAGGACACAGGGGGGACACCGTGGGTGGGTGGAGGACACAGGGGGGACACCGTGGGTGGGTGGGTGGAGGACACAGGGGGAAACCGTAGGTGGGTGGAGGACACAGGGGGACACTTTGGGTGGGTGGAGGACACAGGGGGACACCGTGGGTGGGTGGAGGACACAGTGGGTGGGTGGAGGACACTGGGGGACACTGTGGGTGGATGGAGGACACTGGGGGACACTGTGGATGGGTGGAGGACACTGGGGGACACCGTGGGTGGGTGGAGGACACAGGGGGACACCGTGGGTGGAGGACACATGGGAACACCGTGGGTGGGTGGAGGACACAGAGGGACACCGTAGGTGGGTGGAGGACACAGGGGGACACTGTGGGTGGGTGGAGGACACAGCGGGACATCGTGGGTAAGTGGAGGACACAGGGGGACACCGTGGGTGGGTGGAGGACACAGGGGGACACCGTAGGTGGGTGGGTGGAGGACACAAGGGGACACCGTGGGTGGGTGGAGGACACAGGGGGACACCGTGGGTAAGTGGAGGACACAGGGGGACACCGTGGGTGGGTGGAGGACACAGGGGGACACTGTGGGTGGGTGGAGGACACAAGGGGACACCGTGGGTGGGTGGAGGACACAGGAGGACACTGTGGGCGGGTGGAGGACACTGGGGGTCGGTGGGGGACACCGTGGGTGGGTGGAGGACACAGGGGAAAACTGTGGGGGGTGGGTGGACCGGAGGACACTGTGGGGGGAGAGGACACGGGAGGACCGGGAAAATATCACGGGGCCTCCTGCAGTCCTGTTGGGACCCGGGCCCCCTACACCTGACCTGTACTGTCTGCCGCGCCACCTGCTCCCGCCCCCACAATGGCGGCCATGGCACCTCCAGCAATAAGGTGGAGGTGCACAGGGGGACACCGTGGGTAAGTGGAGGACACAGGGGGACACCGTGGGTGGGTGGAGGACACAAGGGGACACCGTTGGTGGGTGGAGGACACAGGGGGACACTGTGGCAGGGTGGAGGACACAGGGGGACATCGTGGGTGCAGGACACAGGGGGACACTGTGGGTGGGTGGAGGACACAGGGGGACATCGTGGGTGGAGGACACAGGGGGACACTGTGGGTGGGTGGAGGACACAGGGGGACACTGTGGGTAAGTGGAGGACACAGGGGGACATCGTGGGTGGGTGGAGGACACAGGGGGACACCGTGGGTGGGTGGAGGACACAAGGGAACACCGTGGGTGGGTGGAGGACACAGGGGGACACCGTGGGTGGGTGGGTGGAGGACACAGAGGGAAACCGTGGGTGGGTGGAGGACACGGGGACACTTTGGGTGGGTGGAGGACACAGGGGGACACCGTGGGTGGGTGGAGGACACAGTGGGTGGGTGGAGGACACTGGGGGACACTGTGGATGGGTGGAGGACACTGGGGGACACCGTGGGTGGGTGGAGGACACAGGGGGACACCGTGGGTGGGTGAAGGACACAGGGGAACACCGTGGGTGGGTGGAGGACACAGGGAGACACCGTAGGTGGGTGGGTGGAAGACACAGGGGAACACCGTGGGTGGATGGAGGACACAGGGGGACACCGTAGGTGGGTGGAGGACACAGGGGGGCCACCGTGGGTGGGTGGAGGACACAGGGGGACACCGTGGGTAAGTGGAGGACACGGGGACGCCTTTGGGTGGGTGGAGGACACAGGGGGACACTGTGGGTGGGTGGAGGACACAAGGGGACAACGTGGGTGGGTGGAGGACACAGGAGGACACTGTGGGCGGGTGGAGGACACTGTGGGTGGGTGGGGGACACCGTGGGTGGGTGGAGGACACAGGGGAACACTGTGGGGGGTGGGTGGACCGGAGGACACTGTGGGGGGAGAGGACACGGGAGGACCGGGAAAATATCACGGGGCCTCCTGCAGTCCTGTTGGGACCCAGCCCCCTACACCTTACCTGTACTGTCTGCCTCGCCACCTGCTCCCGCCCCCACAATGGCGGCCATGGTACCTCCAGCAATAAGGTGGAGGTGCACAGGGGGACACCCTGGGTAAGGGGAGGACACACGGGGACACTGTGGGTGGGTGAAGGACACAGGGGGACACTGTGGGGGGGGGGGGTGGAGAACACAGGGGGACACTGTGGGGGGGTGGAGAATACGGTGGGTGGAGGACACGGGGGGAAACTGTGGGTGAGTGGAGGACACAGGGGGACACGTGGGTGGGTGGAGAACACAAGGGGACACCGTGGGTGGAGGACACAGGGGGACACTGTGGGAGGGTGGAGGACACAGGGGGACACCGTGGGTAAGTGGAGGACACAGGGGGACACCGTGGGTGGGTGGAGGACACAGGGGGGACACCGTGGGTGGGTGGAGGACATAGGGAGACACAGTGGGTGGGTGGGTGGAGGACACAGAGGGAAACCGTGGGTGGGTGGAGGACCCGGGGACACTTTGGGTGGGTGGAGGACACAGGGGGACACCGTGGGTGGGTGGAGGACACTGGGGGACACTGTGGATGGGTGGAGGACACAGGGGGACGCCGTGGGTGGGTGGAGGACACAGGGGGACACTGTGGGTGGGTGGAGGACACAGGAGGACACTGTGGGCGGGTGGAGGACACTGTGGGTGGGTGGGGGACACCGTGGGTGGGTGGAGGACACAGGGGAACACTGTGGGGGGTGGGTGGACCGGAGGACACTGTGGGGGGAGAGGACACGGGAGGACCGGGAAAATATCACGGGGCCTCCTGCAGTCCTGTTGGGACCCAGCCCCCTACACCTTACCTGTACTGTCTGCCTCGCCACCTGCTCCCGCCCCCACAATGGCGGCCATGGTACCTCCAGCAATAAGGTGGAGGTGCACAGGGGGACACCCTGGGTAAGGGGAGGACACACGGGGACACTGTGGGTGGGTGAAGGACACAGGGGGACACTGTGGGGGGGGGGTGGAGAACACAGGGGGACACTGTGGGGGGGTGGAGAATACGGTGGGTGGAGGACACGGGGGGAAACTGTGGGTGAGTGGAGGACACAGGGGGACACGTGGGTGGGTGGAGAACACAAGGGGACACCGTGGGTGGAGGACACAGGGGGACACTGTGGGAGGGTGGAGGACACAGGGGGACACCGTGGGTAAGTGGAGGACACAGGGGGACACCGTGGGTGGGTGGAGGACACAGGGGGGACACCGTGGGTGGGTGGAGGACATAGGGAGACACAGTGGGTGGGTGGGTGGAGGACTCAGAGGGAAACCGTGGGTGGGTGGAGGACCCGGGGACACTTTGGGTGGGTGGAGGACACAGGGGGACACCGTGGGTGGGTGGAGGACACTGGGGGACACTGTGGATGGGTGGAGGACACAGGGGGACTCCGTGGGTGGGTGGAGGACACAGGGGGACACCGTGGGTGGGTGGAGGACACAGGGGAACACCGTGGGTGGGTGGAGGACACAGGGGGACACCGTAGGTGGGTGGGTGGAGGACACAGGGGAACACCGTGGGTGGGTGGAGGACACAGGGGGACACCGTAGGTGGGTGGGTGGAGGACACAAGGGGACACCGTGGGTGGGTGGAGGACACAGGGGGACACCGTGGGTAAGTGGAGGACACAGGGGGACGCCGTGGGTGGGTGGAGGACACAGGGGGACACTGTGGGTGGGTGGAGGACACAAGAGGACACCGTGGGTGGGTGGAGGACACAGGAGGACATTGTGGGCGGGTGGAGGACACTGTGGGTGGGTGGGGGACACCGTGGGTGGGTGGAGGACACAGGGGAACACTGTGGGGGGGGGTGGGTGTACCGGAGGACACTGTGGGGGGAGAGGAAACGGGAGGACCGGAAAAATATCACGGGGCCTCCTGCAGTCCTGTTGGGACCCGGCCCTCTACACCTGACCTGTACTGTCTGCTGTGCCACCTGCTCCCGCCCCCACAATGGCGGCCATGGTACCTCCAGCAATAAGGTGGAGGTGCACAGGGGGACACCGTGTGTAAGGGGAGGACACACGGGGACACTGTGGGTGGGTGGAGGACACAAGGGGACACCGTAGATGGGTGGAGGACACAGGGGGACACTGTGGCAGGGTGGAGGACACAGGGGGACACCGTGGGTGGGTGGAGGACACAGTGGGTGGGTGGAGGACACTTGGGGACACTGTGGATTGGTGGAGGACACTGGGGGACACTGTGGATTGGTGGAGGACACTGGGGGACACCGTGGGTGGGTGGAGGACACAGGGGGACACCGTGGGTGGGTGGAGGACACAGGGGAACACCGTGGGTGGGTGGAGGACACAGGGGGACACCGTAGGTGGGTGGGTGGAGGACACAGGGGAACACCGTGGGTGGGTGGAGGACACAGGGGAACACCGTAGGTGGGTGGGTGGAGGACATAAGGGGACACCGTGGGTGAGTGGAGGACACAGGGGGACACCGTGGGTAAGTGTAGGACACAGGGGGACGCCGTCGGTGGGTGAAGGACACAGGGGGACACTGTGGGGGGGGGTGGAGAACACAGGGGGACACTGTGGGGGGGTGGAGAATACGGTGGGTGGAGGACACGGGGGGAAACTGTGGGTGAGTGGAGGACACAGGGGGACACGTGGGTGGGTGGAGAACACAAGGGGACACCGTGGGTGGAGGACACAGGGGGACACTGTGGGAGGGTGGAGGACACAGGGGGACACCGTGGGTAAGTGGAGGACACAGGGGGACACCGTGGGTGGGTGGAGGACACAGGGGGGACACCGTGGGTGGGTGGAGGACATAGGGAGACACAGTGGGTGGGTGGGTGGAGGACACAGAGGGAAACCGTGGGTGGGTGGAGGACCCGGGGACACTTTGGGTGGGTGGAGGACACAGGGGGACACCGTGGGTGGGTGGAGGACACTGGGGGACACTGTGGATGGGTGGAGGACACAGGGGGACTCCGTGGGTGGGTGGAGGACACAGGGGGACACCGTGGGTGGGTGGAGGACACAGGGGAACACCGTGGGTGGGTGGAGGACACAGGGGGACACCGTAGGTGGGTGGGTGGAGGACACAGGGGAACACCGTGGGTGGGTGGAGGACACAGGGGGACACCGTAGGTGGGTGGGTGGAGGACACAAGGGGACACCGTGGGTGGGTGGAGGACACAGGGGGACACCGTGGGTAAGTGGAGGACACAGGGGGACGCCGTGGGTGGGTGGAGGACACAGGGGGACACTGTGGGTGGGTGGAGGACACAAGAGGACACCGTGGGTGGGTGGAGGACACAGGAGGACATTGTGGGCGGGTGGAGGACACTGTGGGTGGGTGGGGGACACCGTGGGTGGGTGGAGGACACAGGGGAACACTGTGGGGGGGGGTGGGTGGACCGGAGGACACTGTGGGGGGAGAGGAAACGGGAGGACCGGAAAAATATCACGGGGCCTCCTGCAGTCCTGTTGGGACCCGGCCCTCTACACCTGACCTGTACTGTCTGCTGTGCCACCTGCTCCCGCCCTCACAATGGCGGCCATGGTACCTCCAGCAATAAGGTGGAGGTGCACAGGGGGACACCGTGTGTAAGGGGAGGACACACGGGGACACTGTGGGTGGGTGGAGGACACAAGGGGACACCGTAGATGGGTGGAGGACACAGGGGGACACTGTGGCAGGGTGGAGGACACAGGGGGACACCGTGGGTGGGTGGAGGACACAGTGGGTGGGTGGAGGACACTTGGGGACACTGTGGATTGGTGGAGGACACTGGGGGACACTGTGGATTGGTGGAGGACACTGGGGGACACCGTGGGTGGGTGGAGGACTCAGGGGGACACCGTGGGTGGGTGGAGGACACAGGGGAACACCGTTGGTGGGTGGAGGACACAGGGGGACACCGTAGGTGGGTGGGTGGAGGACACAGGGGAACACCGTGGGTGGGTGGAGGACACAGGGGAACACCGTAGGTGGGTGGGTGGAGGACATAAGGGGACACCGTGGGTGAGTGGAGGACACAGGGGGACACCGTGGGTAAGTGTAGGACACAGGGGGACGCCGTGGGTGGGTGGAGGACACAGGGGGACGCCGTGGGTGGGTGGAGGACACAGGGGACACTGTGGGTGGGTGGAGGACACAAGGAGACACCGTGAGTGGGTGGAGGACACAGGAGGACACTGTGGGCGGGTGGAGGACACTGTGGGTGGGTGGGGGACACCGTGGGTGGGTGGAGGACACAGGGGAACACTGTGGGGGGTGGGTGGACCGGAGGACACTTTGGGGGGAGAGGACACGGGAGGACCGGGAAAATATCACGGGGCCTCCTGCAGTCCTGTTGGGACCCGGCCCCCTACACCTGACCTGTACTGTCTGCCGTGCCACCTGCTCCCGCCCCCACAATGGCGGCCATGGTACCTCCAGCAATAAGGTGGAAGTGCACAGGGGGACACCGTGGGTAAGGGGAGGACACACGGGGACACTGTGGGTGAGTGGAGGACACAAGGGGACACCGTAGATGGGTGGAGGACACAGGGGGACACTGTGGCAGGGTCGAGGACACAGGGGGACATCGTGGGTGGAGGACACAGGGGGACACTGTGGGTGGGTGGAGGACACGGGGGGACACCGTGGGTAAGTGGATGACACAGGGGGACACCATGGGTGGGTGGAGGACACCGTGGGTGGGTGGAGGACACAGGGGGACACCGTGGGTGGGTGGAGGACACAGGGGGACACCATGGGTGGGTGGAGGACACAAGGGGACACCGTGGGTGGGTGGAGGACACAAGGGGACACCGTGGGTGGGTGGGTGGAGGACACAAGGGCACACTGTGGGTAAGCGGAGGACACAGGGGGACACCGTGGGTGGGTGGAGGACACAGGGGAACACTGTGGGGGGTGGGTTAACCGTAGGACACTGTGGGGGGAGAGGACACGGGAGGACCGGGAAAATATCAAGGGGCCTCCTGCGGTCCTGTTGGGACCCGGGCCCCCTACACCTGACCTGTACTGTCTGCCGTGCCACCTGCTCCCGCCCCCGCGATGGCGGCCATGGCACCTCCAGCAATAAAAAACAGCGCCTCACGGTCACCCGATGCCTGCAGCCTGAATATCTCTCATAGCGTGCTGCTCACCGCGGGCCCCTCCTCTCTTCTCGTTCATCCCAGGTGATGTCATGTACAAGCACCCGGGGTGGACGGGAGGGAAGGAGGAGCCGGCAACGAGCAGCGCTCTGTGAGAGGTATCACAGACGCGTCCTGAATCCCTTCTCCTTGCATCTATTGCGGATGCAGAGGCTCTCACAGGCCCCCTAGCGGCACAGGCCCTCAGTCTGTGCCTGAATGCCCAATGGGTCAGTCCGCCCCTGTGTAGGAACATACTGTAGTAACCCTCTCTTACGTTTTTACTGAGATGGACTATGGGAAGTTTAGTGTGCATAGAGAAGCGAGCACATGACTCCAACTAATGTGCACGGCTCCTTCCAAACAAAAGGAAGTGAGGGGTAAAAGGTCAAGTTTGGGAGTTTAAGGAAGATGCTACAAGGAAGCAGAAAAATACGATCACCTTGTAAAACAGCCCATTCAGTTTAAAATTGAAACAGAAAGCAAAACATTTATGTATAGATATAAAAAAAAGCATTATAAATACCTTTTTCCCCCTTTTTATAAGTCATTACATTCCCTCTGCTCCCTCTGTTCTCAGCTGCATCAGAGCTGGGGGGAGGAGTAGCAACAGTTGACTGAACTTCCAAGTGAATGGCTGTGCAGGGGGGGGGGGGGGATGTCAGGACAAGTCTGATCATTAGAGGAGAGAGCAGGCTGAGTTCCCAGCACACAGAGAACTGACAACAGTGTGCTCTCCTGATTATTGTGGTCAGTTTTCAATAGGATAGCAGAGGGACTCACAGAAATACCAGGGATTTCACACAAAGGAAGCAATACAAAGAGAACAGGATACTTTCTCGTACAAGTACATGGTACAGCAGGCACATATCAGGAATATGAAATGCTGGGGTAAAAAACACTTTAAATAATGGTTGGGTATGAATAATTTTTGAATAATAATGATATTGTTCAATGTCAATAAACAGTAAAGTAACCCACAGCAGCCAATTAAATTTCTCTTTGCTGATGTCAGACAAGCAGAAGATGGATTATAATTACACTTTGTGAGTACACCCCTCACATTTTTTGTAAATATTATAGTATATAGTATATGTTTTTGTAAATATTTTATTATATCTTTTCATGTGACAACACTGAAGAAATTACACTTTGCTACAATGTAAAGTAGTGAGTGTACAGCTTGTATAACAGTGTAAATTTGCTGTCCCCTCAAAATAACTCAACACACAGCCATTAATGTCTAAACCGCTGGCAATAAAAGTGAGTACACCCCTAATTGAAAACGTAAAAATTGGGTCCAAAGTGTAAATATTTTGTGTGGCCACCATTCTTTTCCAGCACTGCCTTAACCCTCTTGGGCATGGCGTTCACCAGAGCTTCACAGGTTGCCACTGGAGTCCTCTTCCACTCCTCCATGATGACATCACAGAGCTGGTGGATGTTAGAGACCTTGCGCTCCTCCACCTTTCGTTTGAGAATGCCCTACAGATGCTCAATAGGGTTTAGGTCTGGAGACATGCTTGGCCAGTCCATCACCTTTACCCTCAGCTTTTCTAGCAAGGCAGTGGCCGTCTTGGATATGTGTTTGGGGTCCTTATCATGTTGGAATACTGACTTGTGGCCCAGTCTCCGAAGTGAGGGTATCATGTTCTGCTTTAGTATGTCACAGTACATGTTGGCATTCATGGTTCCCTCAATAAACTGTAGCTCCCCAATGCCGGCAGCACTGATACAGCCCAAGACCACAGCACTCCCATGACCATGCTTGACTTTAGGTAAGACACACTTGTCTTTGTACTCCTCACCTGGTTACCACCACACACGCTTGGCACCATCTGAACCAAATAATGCCCTATTAATGCCCATCAGTGCTGCATATCAGTGCTGCCTACCAGTGCCGCATATCAGTGCCCATCGTCAGTGCCCGCTCATTGGTGCCACCTCATCTGTACCGCCTTATCAGTGCCTGTCAGTGCCGCCTTATCAGTGCCCATCAGTGAAAGAGAAAACTTACTTATTTACAAACAATTTTAACAGAAACAAAAAGGAAAACATATTTTTTTCAAAATTTTCGGTCTTTTTTTATTTGTTTAGCAAAAAATAAAAACTGCAGAGGTGATCAAATACCACCAAAAGAAAGCTCTATTTGTGGGAACAAAATGATAAAAATTTAGTTTGGGTACAGTGTTGGATGACGCAATTGTCATTCAAACTGCGACAGAGCTGAAAGCTGAAAATTGGTCTGGGCAGGAAGGTGTATAAGTGCCCTGTATTGAAGTGGATATATCTATATCTATATATATATATCTATATATAGATATATATATATATAAAAATTATGAAAAAAAATTAACATTTACATACCCAGAGCTTTTTTTCCCTTTCTAACAAATTCTATTTATTTGGTTTAAACAAAGTCCTTGTTTGTATCCACTAACACCTCGTCTGTTTTCTGAGCCTGATTTGGAAGATAGATGTGTTGGTAATCCCAGGCGATGAGAGGGATGAGAGTTGACCTCACGTGTTTGCCCCTTTTAACAGAGAATTGCATACTGGGAGCAGGGATCCAACAAGAGGTCACACACTCAACCTTACTAGTATAGTGAGTCAATAAAACTACTGACCCTTATCAAGGAGGACTGTGGGGTGCCCTGCATGTCACTGTGTAGTTTTTGTTTAAGCAATGTTCATGTTGATCATAAGTGACATCTCGAAGGTCCCTATAGTCGAATGAAACATGTTCTGAAACATGATATAATAAGCCCTCACTTGTAAGCCACTTCAGGCACCTATAAACATCCTATTAGTGTGATACGTTAGGGCATACATCTAAGTGCCTTTAAAGAATATCTAAACAAAAGAAGACGTATGTAATACACTATATTGCCAAAAGTATTGGGACACCTGCCTTTACACGCACATGAACTTTAATGGCATACCAGTCTCAGTTTGTTGGGTTCAATATTGAGTTGGCCCACCCTTTGCAGCTATAACAGCTTCAACTCTACTGGGAAGGCTGTTCACAAGGTTTAGGAGTGTGTCTATGGGACTGCTTAACCATTCTTCCAGAAGCTCATATGTGAGGTCAAGCACTGATGTGGACGAGAAGGCCTGGCTCGCAGTTTCCACTCTAATTCATCAAGGTGTTCTGTCTTGTTGAGGTCAGGACTCTGTGCAGGCCAGTCAAGTTCTTCCACCCCAAACTAATGTCTTTATGGACCTTGCTTTGTGCACTGGTCCAAATCATTTGGTGGAGAGAGGATTATGGTTTAGGGTTGTTTTTCAGGGGTTGGGCTTGGCCCCTTAGTTTCAGTGAAGGGATCTGTGCATGGATCCTGTAGTATTAGCAGCAGAACACTATATCCTCGATACTAGGCATGTGATAATAAGCAAAAAGGAAGTCCATGATAGCATATGTGAACAAAATAAATCAGTTGGTGAGCCACATAAATCACTATGTGACAAATCAACTCATATAAATGAATAGTGATGAATGTAAAACAAATAAATAAATTGGTAAGAAAGTGTCCATAAATAAAAGTCCCAACAGAATTCTGTGCTGAGTGAAGAGGAAATTCAAGAATAGCAAATGTGACACCAAGGTATAATCTCACTGGAGACTTACCAGAAGGCCAGTGACCACCTTTACTGGTGATCAAAAAGCGCTTGGTCAGTGGCCAGATCCACTGGCAATAGCTCTAATCTCCGCTCAGGTGACCAGAGGCGTATCTAGTGAAAATGGCGCCAGTGGCAAGCACTGAAACTGCGTCCCTGTCAAAAAAAAAAAAAAAAAAGCTAACAAAACTACAAGTCCAGCTCTTTAATCTTTCAATTAACACATTATGGATTGGCACTACATAAAGTGCCCAAGTGCCCAATGGGTCAGTCCGCCCCTGCTCATTAAACAGTCTACATTCAGTAAAAGCTCATGTACTGCAAAGTTTGTAGTACATGAACTTTCACTGAATGTGGACTGTTTAATGAGCTTGTTGCACAAATCACTTTATTACACTTTATATACAGTGGGGATGGAAAGTATTCAGACCCCCTTAAATTTTTCACTCTTTGTTATATTGCAGCCATTTGCTAAAATCATTTAAGTTCATTTTTTCCTCATTAATGTACACACAGCACCCCATATTGACAGAAAAACACAGAATTGTTGACATTTTTGCAGATTTATTAAAAAAGAAAAACTGAAATATCACATGGTCCTAAGTATTCAGACCCTTTGCTGTGACACTCATATATTTAACTCAGGTGCTGTCCATTTCTTCTGATCATCATTGAGATGGTTCTGCACCTTGATTTGAGTCCAGCTGTGTTTGATTATACTGATTGGACTTGATTAGGAAAGCCACACACCTGTCTATATAAGACCTTACAGCTCACAGTGCATGTCAGAGCAAACGAGAATCATGAGGTCAAAGGAACTGCCTGAAGAGCTCAGAGACAGAATTGTGGCAAGGCACAGATCTCGCCAAGGTTACTAAAAAAATTCTGCTGCACTTAAGGCTCCTAAGAGCACAGTGGCCTCCATAAATGGAAGACGTTTGGGATGACCAGAACCCTTCCTACAGCTGGCCGTCAGGCCAAACTGAGCTATCAGGGGTGAAGAGCCTTGGTGAGAGAGGTAAAGAAGAACCCAAAGATCATTGTAGCTGAGCTCCAGAGATGCAGTCGGGAGATGGGAGAAAGTTGTAAAAAGTCAACCATCACTGCAGCCCTCCACCAGTCGGGGCTTTATGGCAGAGTGGCCCGACGGAAGCCTATCCTCAGTGCAAGACACATGAAAGCCCCCATGGAGTTTGCTAAAAAACACCTGAAGGACTCCAAGAAGGTGAGAAATAAGATTCTCTGGTCTGATGACACCAAGATAGAACTTTTTGGCCTTAATTCTATGGGCTGTGGGGGTGTTTTTCAGCGGCCAAGTTCAGGGATATCCTGGACGAAAACCTTCTCCAGAGTGCTCAGGACCTCAGACTGGGCCGAAGGTTTACCTTCCAACAAGACAATGACCCTAAGCACACAGCTAAAATAACGAAGGAGTGGCTTCACAACAACTCCATGACTGTTCTTGAATGGACCAGCCAGAGCCCTGACTTAAACCCAATTGAGCATCTCTGGAGAGACCTAAAAATGGCTGTCCACCAACGTTTACCATCCAACCTGACAGGATGTGACTACAGGAGATGACCAGACTGCGGATGCGACTACAGGAGATGACCAGAGACTGCGGATGTGACTACAGGAGATGACCAGAGACTGCTAATGCGACTACAGGAGATGACCAGACTGCGGATTCGACTACAGGAGATGACCAGAGACTGCGGATGCGACTACAGGAGATGACCAGAGACTGCGGATGCGACTACAGGAGATGACCAGAGACTGCGGATGCGACTACTGGAGATGACCAGACTGTGGATGCGACTACAGGAGATGACCAGAGACTGCGAATGCGACTACAGGAGATGACCAGACTGCGGATGCGACTACAGGAGATGACCAGAGACTGCGGATGCGACTACAGGAGATGACCAGACTGTGGATGCGACTACTGGAGATGACCAGACTGCGGATGCGACTACAGGAGATGTCCAGACTGCGGATGCGACTACAGGAAATGACCAGACTGCGGATGCCACTACAGGAGATGACCAGAGACTGCGGATGCCACTACAGGAGATGACCAGAGACTGCGGATGCGACTACAGGAGATGACCAGACTGCGGATGCGACTACAGGAGATGACCAGAGACTGCGGATGCGACTACAGGAGATGACCAGAGACTGCGGATGCGACAACAGGAGATGACCAGAGACTGCGGATGCGACTACAGGAGATGACCAGAGACTGCGGATGCGACTACAGGAGATGACCAGAGACTGCGGATGCGACTACAGGAAATGACCAGAGACTGCGGATGCGACTACAGGAGATGACCAGACTGCGGATGCGACTACAGGAGATGACCAGAGACTGCGAATGCGACTACAGGAGATGACCAGAGACTGCGAATGCGACTACAGGAGATGACCAGACTGCGGATGCGACTACAGGAAATGACCAGAGACTGCGGATGCGACTACAGGAAATGACCAGACTGCGGATGCGACTACAGGAGATGACAAGAGACTGCGGAAGCGACTACAGGAGATGACCAGAGACTGTGAATGCGACTACACGAGATGACCAGAGACTGCGAATGCGACTACAGGGGATGACCAGAGACTGCGAATGTGACTACTGGAGATGACCAGACTGCGGATGCGACTACAGGAGATGACCAGACTGCGGATGTGACTACAGGAAATTACCAGAGACTGCGGATGCGACTACAGGAAATGACCAGACTGCGGATGCGACTACAGGAAATGACCAGACTGCGGATGCGACTACAGGAGATGACCAGAGACTGCGGATGCGACTACAGGAGATGACCAGAGACTGCGGATGCGACTACAGGAGATGACCAGAGACTGCAGATGCAACTACAGGAAATGACCAGAGACTGCGGATGTGACTACAGGAAATGACCAGAGACTACCGAGGCGACTACAGGAAATGACCAGAGACTGCGGATGAGACTACAGGAGATGATCAAGTAGCCATTTTTAAAATTCTACCTTTCAGCAGCTATACAGGGGGGTAAAAAACACTGTCAGGCAGGGTTTAGCGTAACAGTGAGTCTACTGTCTACACAGGCAGTATGTTTTGGCTGAAAGACCTATCTGGCCAGCCGGGCTCACCTCTCGCTCTCAGAGGTCCGGGGGCGGAGCTTTTGGCGGTAGGGGGTGGGGCTTTTGGCGGTAGGGGTGGGGATTTTTGTGGTCTAGGATGGGGCTCTCAGAATTCCAGGAGAGGTGATCTCAATGCTCCCACTTTGCTCTGAGCACATCGACTACATGGGGCTGGGAGGGGCAGGGTCAGAGCGTCAGTGGAGCTCCTTGCCCCACCCCTCCCTCCCTGCTGACAGAGCCTCCCTCAGCCTAATCCGAGCCCAACTGTCACGTACCTGGTGGAGACTGAGCTGTAGAGAGGGCTTCTCTTGCACCTCCTGTCTAGCACCCATGATAGAGATGACAGGGAATGAAAGACACAGAGTGGCATGAGGGCCGATGTAGCAGGTGGCTCAGGACGGGTCTTGGCAGGAACCCGATAGCTGCAGATCACCGGATAGGCACAGAGGACTGGAACTCCGTGTTGCTGGATCAGCAGGCTGAGTCGTGGTCGGAACATAAGTCAGGAGGTCATCAACAGCCGAGCAGAGCAGGTACTGGAACGTGAGACAGAATCAAAGACAGGATACAGGCCAGGTTCGGTACACAGTTGGACAGCGCAGTACAGGAGCATGAAGCAGGAACAGGGTCAAAGCACAAGCCGGGGTCACAGGAAGGCAGGCAGAAGTCCAAGAGGAGTTTCAGGTACAAGCCGGGTCAAACACATGAACACTGGAACAGATCAGATTCAGGTAACAGGTACTAGCTGAAAGACCACTCAGCAAGGCTCATGTGTCAGTGCTCAGGTTTAATAAACTACCTGCGCCCACACGTGCACGTGTGCGCGCGCATCTGTGTGCACACATTGGCGCATGCACTAATACAAGTCCTTTTTACATACATTGGTGTGCCCATGCTTGTGTGCAGGTGCGCATCTTTTATCCAGACTTCTCTTACACCAACAGTCCAGGCCGGGTAGCGGCTATCTGACAGAACACCAGCGCCACGCTCCAGCAGGCCGGCCAAGGCGCCGGGGGCTTTATTAGTCCGGCAGGATGGCCGCGGAAGGACGGTGGGGTTTTTTTTTCATGTGGGGGGGTGGCTTTTTTGCGGCCCCCCCCCCATGGAACTTGCCTTGCCTGCCAGAGTGCTTCACTGGTATAAGCATTCATAATTTGCATTCATAATTTTCCTCTCCTCATAAGGTAATCTTGTACAACTTCTTGGTACTCTGGACCAATTGCAATCAGTACTAGGGGTTTCATTGAGGCATTTCAAATAAATGTTAGTCATGAAGTAGATGATCCATTCTTGACTGAAGAAGGTCAAAAAACAAAACAAGCTAAAGAAAATGGTGAAGTGAGTCCAGGTGACAGACCTGAGGTAACTGCCGTTTTTCCCTTTCTCTCCTTCCTTCCCCCTTCCCTTTTCTTTTCTCTTTCACTTTTCTTTTCCCCTCTCTCTCTCCCTTTTCACTATTTTCCCCTTATCCCTCCTCCTCCCTCTGCCCCCCACCTTTTCTTTATAGATTTTTTTTTGCTATCAGGATTGATTCCCCCTTCACGATCCTTGTGAGCAACCACTTGCACCAGTGTGGGTACACCCTACATCTGCTTCTCATCGGCCCACTTTTTTATCATTTTTATCCTTTCACATGCCCTCTTCACGTTGGGTTCAATGTGGTGGGGCACACCTGGGAGACAAGCATTATTGCATATTTCTGTTGACACAGCTATATATCGTGAGTATAAAAATTTGCTGCTATAGTGGATGTTTTACCTGTATTGATATTAACTGTAGACTATATATACCTATGAACATACCGATTTCTTATTATTACACCCTTAGAAAACGATATTTTGCTCTGACTTCCCCCTGAAGAAGAAATTATGTTATATTCTGAAACGTGTCGGGAATTTCTTGTGAACTTTCTCTTGGTTTGGCCTCTTACCATATGAGACCAACCGTGTGTTCCAGACCATGAGCATTACGATATTGTTATCTATGTCTGTTTGATATTGTCTTATTCTTGATTTTGTACTCTGTAATTGTAATCACTATTTTACTATGATAAACTGAATAAGCATGCGAGCAAACCAAACAAATGACTCAGAACCTTCTTAATTGATACAGCTGCTGGCACTGATCACAATCTCATAAGTGCATAAATATATAAAAACAAATAAAATGCTGCGCTATATTAAGATTACCAATGTGACATGACTCATATAAAATGCATGAATATCTTAGTGCATGCATGATATTAAACATAATAACATATATTATATAAAATGACCATTGTGCTAGCAAATTAAACAATAACAAATGAAAAGTGCCGCACTATATTGAAGTAACCAGTGTGCTATGACACATATAAATAAAGTGCCTGAATGACTTAGTACAAAACGATAATATCAAACATATTACATAATAAAATAAAAAATGTCCATTGTGCTGGCAAAGCAAAATCCTCCAAAGGTGACAAGGTGGTAACAAACTTATCTCCCCCCCCCCCCCGTGTGAATCTGCTCACCTCAGGGCGTTTGACCGCACACCTAAGTTTGGTCAAAAAACGCCTGTGAACCACCCCTCAGGGGGATGAGGAAGACACGTGACTGATCCCTGTGTCGAACACGCGTAGGGGAGGGGACAGGATGGTGCAGTAGGCAGCAGTTTTAGATGCGGCGAATGGACAAGCTATCTCTTTTCTTTTATCTGCTATAGAGTGATGCGCTTCAGCACCTGGAAGATGTGAGTACCCAGATTGATGTTTTATAAATAAAATACGTTTTTAAACGATAAAACACCATTTAGACGTTATTTTTATACATGGACGGAGGAACTTACTGCTGGACATCTCAGGATCCCAAAGAGCTTCATTCACGTAGAACCCAGGGGTGATTCACAGGCGTATTTTGACCAAGCTTAGGTGTGCGGTCAAATGCCCTGAGGTGAGCAGATTCACACGGGGGGAGCACAAGTTTGTTGTCTCCTTGTCAACTTTGGAGCACCATCACAGGATTTTGCTTTGCCAGCACAATGGACATTTTTTATTTTATTATTTAATATGTTTGCTATTATCGTTTGGCACTAAGTAATTTAAGCACTTTATTTATATGTGTCATATAACGTTGGTTACTTCAACATAGTGCGGCACTTTTCATATGTTATTGTTTTAATTTGCCAGCACAATGGACATTTTATATAATATATGTTATTACGTTTAATATCATGCACGGTTTGCACTAAGATATTCATGCACTTTATACAGTGGGGACGGAAAGTATTCAGACCCCCTTACTTTTTTCACTCTTTGTTATATTGCAGGCATTTGCTTAAATCATTTAAGTTCATTTTTTTCCTCATTAGTGTACACACAGCAACCCATATTGACAGAAAAACACAGAATTGTTGACATTTTTGCAGATTTATTAAAAAAGAAAAACTGAAATATCACATGGTCCTAAGTATTCAGACCCTTTGCTCAGTATTTAGTAGAAGCACCCTTTTGATCTAATACAGCCATGAGTCTTTTTGGGAAAGATGCAACAAGTTTTCCACACCTGGATTTGGAGATCCTCTGCCATTCCTCCTTGCAGATCCTCTCCAGTTCTGTCAGGTTGGATGGTAAACGTTGGTGGAGAGCCATTTTTAGGTCTCTCCAGAGATGCTAAATTGGGTTTAAGTCAGGGCTCTGGCTGGGCCATTCAAGAACAGTCACGGAGTTGTTGTGAAGCCAGTACTTCGTTTTTTTAGCTGTGTGCTTGGGGTCATTGTCTTGTTGGAAGGTAAACCTTTGGCCCGGTCTGAGGTCCTGAGCACTCTGGAGAAGGTTTTCATCCAGGATATCCCTGTGCTTGGCCGCATTCATCTTTCCCTCGATTGCAACCAGTCGTCCTGTCCCTGCAGCTGAAAAACACCCCAACAGCATGATGCTGCCACCATGATGCTTCACTGTTGGGACTGTATTGGACAGGTGATGAGCAGTGCCTGGTTTTCTCCACACATACCGCTTAGAATTAAGGCCAAAAAGTTCTATCTTGGTCTCATCAGACCAGAGAATCTTATTTATCACCATCTTGGAGTCCTTCAGGTGTTTTTTAGCAAACTCCATGCAGGCTTTCATGTGTCTTGCACTGAGGAGAGACTTCCGTCGGGCCACTCTGCCATAAAGTCCTGACTGGTGGAGGGCTGCAGTGATGGTTGACTTTCTACAACTTTCTCCCATCTCCCGACTGCATCTCTGGAGCTCAGCCATAGTGATCTTTGGGTTCTTCTTTACCTCTCTCACCAAGGCTCTTGTCCCCCGATAGCTCAGTTTGGCCAGACGGCCAGCTCTAGGAAGGGTTCTGGTCGTCCCAAACGTCTTCCATTTAAGGATTATGGAGGCCACTGTGCTCTTAGGAACCTTAAGTGCAGCAGAAATTTTTTTGTAACCTTGGCCAGATCTGTGCCTTGCCACACTTCTGTCTCTGAGCTCTTCAGGCAGTTCCTTTGACCTCATGATTCTCGTTTGCTCTGACATGCACTGTGAGCTGTAAGGTCTTATATAGACAGGTGTGTGGCTTTCCTAATCAAGTCCAATCAGTATAATCAAACACAGCTGGACTAAAATGAAGGTGTAGAACCATCTCAAGGATGATCAGAAGAAATGGACAGCACCTGAGTTAAATATATGAGTGTCACAGGAAAGGGTCTGAATGCTTAGGACCATGTGATATTTCAGTTTTTCTCTTTTAATAAATCTGCAAAAATGAAAACAATTCTGTGTTTTTCTGTCAATATGGGGTGCTGTGTGTACATTAATGAGGAAAAAAATGAACTTAAATGATTTTATCAAATGGCTTCAATATAACAAAGAATGAAAAATTTAAGGAGGTCTGAATATTTTCCGTCCCCACTGTATTTGTCGTATCACATTGGTAATCTTAAAGTGCTAGTAAACCCTTTACAACCACTTTATACTACAGGCAAGCCTATAATTAGGCTTACCTGTAGCTACACTGGATACCTCCTAAACCTGCACGGTTTAGGAGATATCCCTGTATTTGCATGTGCCGACGTCATCGGCACATGCGCACTTATGCAAACTGAAGCAACTGCATGTACGCAAGTAAGTACTGTGCCGTTACCGGCGGCTCCCATGCGCATGCGCGGGAGTGACGTCATCGCGTCTCCGGCCAATCACAGCGCCGGAGCCGCGATACCTGGAAGTAACCCTCCGGGGAGATGTTGGCCGTCGGAGCAGTGAACAAGGACCTCAATCTCAGGTAAGTAATTCACAATGAGCTAGTATGCAATGCATAATAAAATAAAATGCAATGCAGAAGCGAAAGCATATATGAGCAGCGCCCGCATATGAAAACAATGTTCAAACCACACATGTGAGATATTGCCGCGATCGTTAGAGCAAGAGCAATAATTCTAGCCCTCCCCTGTAACTCAAAACATGCAACCTGTAGAATTTTTTAAACGTGGAGATTTTTAAGGGTAAAAGTTTGGTGCCATTCCACCAGTGCGCGCAACTTTGAAGCGTTGGGTATCAATTTACTCGGTGGCGCAAATACGGTGTGACAAAAAAGTATTTCAACGACCGCCATTTTATTCTCTAGGGTGTTAGAAAAAAAATATATGATGTTTGGGGGTTCTAAGTAATTTTCTAGCAAAAACCTGCTTTTTACTTGTAAACACCAAATCTCAGAAAGTGGCTCGGTCCTTAAGTGGGTAAAACTAAGTAACTAACTAAGTAATAGGGGAGCAAAGGAAGTGGGACTTTGAGTGAAGCACATAGTAGCGAAAAGGTGGTTGAGCTGAACAAGGGAATTTTATTTATATACACACTTGTGACCATACATATTATGTTGACATTAGAATAGTTGGTAAATACAATAGCACAAGTACCCGTAAATTATAACACAAATATCTCAAATTGTGATCATTGATGTCAAGAATAAAAGGTTTATACATAATAATAAAGTGATTAAATTGATGAAACAATGTCATTAAAAATATCATAATAAAATGAGTTCAACAAGGACAAGGTTAGATACAAATATCGTTGCAAGATAATGCCTGCAGGACCTAGGGCCTCACTAAGCCTGTAGAGGTAGAAATTCTATAGTAGCTTGAAGATCTAGGTAAAAGTAAATGAAAACATGGCATCAGATAGCTGTACGCATTTCGTGGCTGATAACGCCACTCGTCAGGAGCATGCATGTGATGGTCCAAAATGGGAATAATATGAGAAATAATCAGTCATCATTAAAGAGGTATAAGGGGGTAGGGTAGAACCCCAATTAGCACAAAGTGCGTACCTAGGCCCGTCGGTCAACAGTGCGGTAGCAGGGCGCTAAAAGATACCAGAAGACATCTCCAACTGGGGGCTGTGGTAGACAGTCCAGCGGGGGCGACCAAGCAGGCAGCAATCAGGGTGGGCACGGGACTACGAGACATCTCTGGGGGGGAGTGGAGGATAATGAGGTGAGCTGGGGGCAAATTTAGGTGGCTGGAAAATAAAAATAGTGAAGAAAGGACCCGTGCAGGTGAAAATCCTTCCTTGACTTATTAGGGATGGAAATGCATGACCTCACCAGGTCATGATTTCACTTAAAGTCCCATAGGGATGGAAATACGTGACCCTACCTGGTCTTGGCTTCCTAAAAGTCCCTAAAACTCCTCCTCCTCTTTTTAACTAAGTAATAGGGCAGCACAGTGGTGTAGTGGTTAGCACTTTCACCTAGTAGCAAAAGAGTCACTGGCTCAAATCCTGACCACGACACTACCTGCTTGGAGTTTGCATGTTCTACCCTGTGCCTGTGTAGGTTTCCTCCCACACTCCAAAGACATGCTGGTAGGGTAATTGGTCTTAGTGTATGTATGCATGTGAGTTCGGGATCCTAGATTGAAAGCTCGTTGAGGGCAGGGACTGATCTGAACTTACATAGTATATGTAAATTGACGTTGCTGTATAAGTACTTGAAATAAATAAGTTAATGTATGTGTTAAACTTTTAACTTAAAATTTTCTAGAAACTGGATAAATTGAGTTGGCTTTAATAAAACCTATGGTCTATAAACTGGAAAAATTGAGTTGGCTTTACTTAAACCTATGGTCTATAAACTGGAAAAATTGACTTGGCTTTACTTGAACCTGTGGTCTATAAACTAGGAAAAATGTTGTTGGCTTTACTTAACCACTTCAATACAGGGCAACTTTCAGCTTTCAGTGCTCTCACACTTTGAATGACAATTACTTAGTCATGCTACACTGTATCCAAACAACATTTTTATAATTTTTTTTCTCTCACAAATAGAGCTTTCTTCCGGTGGTATTTAATCACAACTGGGTTTTCTATTTTTTGCGATATAAGCGAAAAAAGCGAAAATTTTGGGTAAAAAAAAACCTTTTTTTTTAGTTTCTATTGTAAAATTTTGCAAATAAGTCATTTTTATTCATAAATTTGTGCCAAAATGTATACTGCTACATATCTTTGGTAAAAATAACCCAAATTAGTGGATATTATTTAGTCTGTGTGAAAGTTATAGAGTCTACAAGTTAGGGTGCAAATCACTAAAAATTGATCACATCTGATCACACCCGATGTACTGAAGGCCTATCTAATTTCTTGACATACTAACAATCCAGGAAAGTACAAATACCCCCCCAAATGACCCCTTTTTGGAAAGTAGACAGTCCAAGGATACAATTCTTGGGAAAATGAAGACTTTTTTTTTACACAAACTTATCGTATTGACAGGTTATTTCTTGAACACAGCATATGCATACATGTAACTAAACTACACCCAAAAATACATTCTGCTACTCCTCCTGAGTATGGCGATACCACAAGTGTGAGGCTTTTACACATCCAAGTAGCACCCCCAGGCATTCTAGGAGCAAAATTACACATATAATTTCATGACGACCTATCTCAATTTTGAAGGCCCTAGAGCACCAGGACAATGGAAACGCCCACAAAATGACCCCATTTTTGAAAGCAAACACCCCAATGTATAAGCTATGAGGCATAATGAGTCTTTTGAACGGTCCATTTTTTTCCAGAAGTTTTCGTAAAACGTGGGAAAAAAATGAAAACGCTTTTTTTTTACATAAGGTTGTCCATTTATAAGATATTTCCAACACATAGCATGTACATAGCAAAAATGACAACCCAAAATACATTCTGCTACTCCTCCTGAGTATGGCGATACCATATGTGTGAGACTTTTACACAGCCTGTCCACATACAGAGGCCCAACATCCAAGTAGCACCTCCAGGCATTCTAGGAGCCAAATTTCACATATAATTTCATGACGACCTATCTCAATTTTGAAGGCCCGGGAGCACCAGGACAATGGAAACGCCCACAAAATGACCCTATTTTGTAAAGCAAACACCCCAACGTATAAGCTATGAGGCATAATGAGTCTTTTGAACGGTTCATTTTTTCCAGAAGTTTTCAGAAAATGTGGGGAAAAAATGAAAACGCATTTTTTTTTACACAAAGTTGTGCATTTATGAGATATTTCCAACACATAGCATGTACATAGCAAAGATGACACCCCAAAATACATTCTGCTACTCCTCTTGAGTATAACGATACCACATGTGTGAGACTTTTACACAGCCTGGCCATATACAGAGGCCCAACATCCAAATAGCACCACCAGGCGTTCTAGGAGCATAAATTACACATATAATTTCCTGACTACCGATCACATTTTTGAAGGCCCTTCATATTTCTAACACATAACATGTGCATAACAAATAAAAGATTACCTGTGGTTTTAGTAGTGCAGTGGTCCACAGAGCTCAGCATCGGTCCAGGCAGCAGGCAGGGATGTGGTCAGTGACAGCAAAAGCAATCGTCCAGGCAGCATGCAGGAATACTGTCCATAGTTAGTACAGGCAGAGATAAAAGCACAGCCAAAGCATTGGTCCAGGTAGCAGGCCGAGATGTCTAGGCAGAAATACTGTCCATAGTCAGTAGAGGCAGCAGGCAGAGATATGGTCAACACAGCCAAAGTATTGGTCCAGGCAGCAGGAAGGACCATCAAGCTTAAGGCCAGGGGGCCAGGGGTAGAGGATTCTCCCATCCAAATCTCTTTGAAGCCTCCGGGCAACCAGACCCTGTTCTGGGAACACAGAAAACAGAAAACTGATTTTCGCTACTCAGAACGCTATCCTGAAGCCCCTCACATATGTGAGACCAATGTGTACTAAAGTAGAAGGGCAAAAGATCAGTCCAAGTGGCAGGCAAAAATATGGTTGATTAACAGGCCAAGGTCAGTGCACATCGGAAGTCAGAAACCTGGTTAAAATGGCAGGCAAAGGCATCGTCGGTAAACAGGCTGAGGTTGGTGCATGTGGAAGTCAGAAACATGGTTAAAACTGCAGGCAAAGGCATCGTCGGTAAACAGGCTGAGGTTGGTGCATGTGGTAGTCAGAACGTTGTTAAAACGACAGGCAAAGACATCGTCTGTAAACAGGCCAGGGTCAGTTAACATGGAAGGTAGAAACATGGTAGCAGGCAAATGATCCACACAGGCATTTGAAATAGGGGAAATGGCAGTCTGTTACTAATAAGGGGAACTAATTTTTGATGGATGTGTGATTATTTCGCAAGCAATCACCGATACACAGGCCAGGTTGGGAGGGATATTGGGGACAATAATAACTTGTATCTCTTCTAACTCCTCCACTTGTGCATACATGACATCTCTTTTGGCGTCTTCTCCAAAGGCGTCTGCTCGTGAAGTTACCTCACACTATCAGAACGAATGCTTCCTGGGGTGGGTCCTTGCTGGTAAATCAGGGCAGTGACAATGTCCTTAATATATTTGAGGTAGGTGATGGGATGGTTTTCAGGTGATTTTTGATAGCAGACAAATGAATTGAACATGGCCATATGAAACAGATGAAATGCAACTTTCTTATACCAATAAAGGGAATTGTGGTTTGACAAATATGGTTGTAGCCTCTGATCATTTAAATCCACCCCCCCATATACAGATTGTAGTCATGGACACATTCAGGCTTTACTACGGGGCCACGTCTTCTCTGAACCTCCACCAAGGTGTCATTGTGGATGGTAGCCATCATGTGAACATCCTTCTTGTCCCGCCACTTCATGACCAACACCTCCTCATTCCTCATGAATGTGGCTTCCCCCTTTTGTAGCCGTTTTGATAGTAAATTCTGTGGGAAGCCCTTCCTATTTTTTTGGAAGGTACCGCAGGCCAGGGTTTGTTCACGATACAGGTAACTGAAGAGGGGCAAGCTGCTGTAGTATTTATCTACATACAAGTGGTATCCTTTTTTTGAACAGGGGGTATGCAGGGTCCCACACTATTTTACTACTGGTTCCTATATATGTGGGGCACTCACGGGGCTGGAGCTGGGAGTCTTTGCCTTCATAAATACAAAATGTGTACACGTATCCAGTGGCTCGATCACACAATTTATTCAATTTCAACCCGTTCCTGTCTCTCTTACTTGGGATATACTGCTTGAACAGCAGCCGGCCAGTAAAGTGGATAAGGGATTCGTCTACACAAATATTTTGGTCAGGGATTAACACATCAGAAAAAAATAATTTATTAGGGGGCGAAGCTTATATAATTTGTCATGGTTGGGATGATCTTGGGGAGGGCACTGCATATTGTCATTGAAATGTAGGAAACGCATAATCATATTGTACCGTTTCCTGGACATGACAGCAGAATATATGGGCATGTAGTGGATGGGGTGGGTGGACCAGTAGGCATGCAGTTTGTTTTTCTTTGTAAGCCCCATATTAAAAGTAAGGCCCAAAAACAATTTGAATTTGTCTAGTGTGAGACGTCGCCAATTAAACATACGGGTGTAGGACGAATTGGGGTTGGCAGAAATAAATTGCTATGGGCTATGACAGATGGGCTGTGACAGATGGGCTGTGACAGATGGGCTGTCAGATCCAGATGGTATCGATGGCGTTACTGATGGTGGTACCAATGGGGGTACTAATGTTTGTACCGATGGTGGTACCGTTAAAGGTATTGATGGTGGCCTATGTGACAGGTGGGCCGTGACAGATGGGCTGTCAGATCCAGATGGTACTTATGGTGGTACCGATGGCGGTACCGATGGAGGTGTTGATGGCCGACTGTGTGACAGATGGGCTGTGACAGATCCAGATGGGCTGTGACAGAAACAGATGTTCTGTGTGACAGGTTTTCTTTATTGGGGGGGGGCGTGTTGTGCAGACAGTAATGTAGTAAAATGTTTCACTCACAGATCTCAGATCTCTCCTTCTCTCTCCTTACACGATCGCTGTGTGAGGAGAGAGAAGGAGAGATCCATGGAAAGTGCCACAATGTTTATACTTGTGACCGGCTGTGAATGGACACAGCCAATCACGTTGGTAAACAGACAATTTCATTGGCTGTTTAACCTGATCGGGGATGGGCTATGGATCAGAGGGACACGCACCATCCTCGATCGCTCATCCGATTTGTTTTGACATGTGACCGGCTGTGATTGGACACAGCCGATCACGTGCTAAACAGCCAATTTTATTGGGCCTGATCGGGGAAGTGATGTGTTCGAGGGACAAGCATCATCCCCAATCGCCGCGATGCACGCCCCAAGGGGCGCGCAATAGTGGGGCATCCTGGCCGACACCATATGACGTCTGGCCAGGATATTCAAACCACTTTGCCACCGTCATTTTGTAATAGGGCGGGCGGGAAGTGGTTAAACTTATGGTCTATAAACTGGAAAACTATAGTTCCAGACAAGTTAATGTATGTATTCCTAACTTAAAAAACTATGGTTTATAAACTAAAAAAAATTGAGTTAGCTTTACTTAAAACAAAGTTAAAAACATGAAAAGTCTAATGAGTCAGACAAAAATAAATTTAGTTGACAGTACTTAAAAAGCTGATGCTAATAGTTGCCTCAATTTTTTTGAGTAGACCCAGCACAATATTTTTTACAGTGTAGAGAGTGACACTTTTGCCCATTCTTTGCAAAATAGCTCAAGCGCTGTCAGATTGGATGGAGAGTATCTGTGAACAGTAATTTTCTTGCCACAGTTTCTAAATTGGATTTAGGTCTAGACATTGACTGGGCCATTTTAAATCATGAATATGCTTTAATTTAAGCCATTCCATTGTGGCTCTGGCTGTATGTACCTCTGCCCCAGTCTCAAGTCTTTTGCAGGCTCTAACAGGTTTTCTTCTAAGATTGCCCTGTATTTGGCTCCATCCATCTTTCCATCAACTCTGACCAGCTTCCCTGTCACTGCTGAAGAAAAGCATCCCCACAACATGTTTCACAGTGGGGATGGTGTGTTCAGAGTGATGTACAGTGTTAGTTTTCCGCCTCAAATAGCGTTTTGCTTTTAGGCCAAAAAGTTCAATTTTTGTCTCATCTGACCAGAACACCTTCTTCCACATGTTTGCTGTGTCCTCCACATGGCTTCTCGCAAACTGCAAACAGGACTTCTTACGGCTTTTTTTCAACAATGGTTTTCTTCTTGCCACTTTTTCATAAAGGCCAGATTTGTGGAGTGCAGGACTAATAGTTGTCCCATGGACAGATTCTCCCACCTGAATTGTGGATCTCTGCAGCTCCTCCAGAGTTACCATGGGCCTCCTGGCTGCTTCTGTGAATAATGCTCTCCTTGCCCAGCCTGTCAGTTTAGGTGGACGGCCATGTCTTGGTAGGTTTGCAGTTGTGCCATACTCTTTCCATTTTCAGATGATGGATTGAACACTGCTCCGTGAGATGTTCAAAGCTTGGGATATATTTGTAACCTAACCCTGCTTTAAACTTGTGCACAACTTTATCCCTGACCTGTCTGGTGTGTTCCTTGGCCTTCATGATGCTGTTCGTTCACTAAGGTTCTCTAACAAACCTCTAAGGGCTTCACAGAACAGCCATATTTATACTGAGATTAAATTACACACAGGTGGACTCTTTTTACTAATTAGGTGACTTCTGAAGGCAACTGGTTCTGCTAGATTTTAGTTAGGGGTATCAGAGTAAAGGCGGCTGAATACAAATGCACGCCCCACTTTGCAGATATTTTTTGGAAAAAATTTTGAAAACCATTTATCATTTTCCTTCCACTTCACAATAATGTGCCACTTTGTGTTGGTCTATCACATAAAATCCCAATAAAATACATTTTGGTTGTAACATGACAAAATGTGGAAAATTTCAAGGCACTGTGTGTGTGTATATATATATATATAGATATAAATCTATATACAGTGGCTTGCGAAAGTATTCGGCCCCCTTGAACTTTTCAACCTTTTGCCACATTTCAGGCTTCAAACATAAAGATATAAAATTTTAATATTTTGTGAAGAATCACCAACAAGTGGGACACAATTGTGAAGTGGAACGAAATCTATTGGATATTTTAAACTTTTTTAGCAATTAAAAAACTGAAAAGTGGTGCGTGCAAAATTATTCGGCCCCTTTACTTTCAATGCAGAAACTCACTCCAGAAGTTCAGCGAGGATCTCTGAATGATCCAATGTTGTCCTAAATGACTGATGGTGATAAATAGAATCCACCTGTGTGTAATCAAGTCTCTGTATAAATGCACCTGCTCTGTGATAGTCTCAGGGTTCTGTTGAAAGCGCAGAGAGCATCATGAAGACCAAGGAACACACCAGGCAGGTCCATAATACTGTTGTGGAGAAGTTTAAAGCCGGATTTGGATACAAAAAGATTTCCCAAGCTTTAAACATCCCAAGGAGCACTGTGCAAGCGATCATTTTGAAATGGAAGGAGTATCAGACCACTGCAAATCTACCAAGACCTGGCTGTCCCTCTAAACTTTCAGCTCAGACAAGGAGAAGACTGATCAGAGATGCAGCCAAGAGGCCCATGATCACTCTGGATGAACTGCAGAGAACTACAGCTGAGGTGGGAGAGTCTGTCCATAGGACAACAATCAGTCGTACACTGCACAAATCTGGTCTTTATGGAAGAGTGGCAAGAAGAAAGCCATTTCTCAAAGATATCCATAAAAAGTCTCGTCTAAAGTTTGCTACAAGCCACCTGGGAGACACACCAAACATCTGGAAGAAGGTGCTCTGGTCTGATGAAACCAAAATCGAACTTTTTGGCCACAATGCAAAACGATATGTTTGGCGTAAAAGCAACACAGCTCATCACACTCAACACACCATCCCCACTGTCAAACATGGTGGTGGCAGCATCATGGTTTGGGCCTGCTTTTCTTCAGCAGGGACAGGGAAGATGGTTAAAATTGAGGGGAAAATGGATGCAGCCAAATACAGGACCATTCTGGATGAAAACCTGTTGGAGTCTGCAAAAGACCTGAAACTGGGACGGAGATTTATCTTCCAACAAGACAATGATCCCAAACATACAGCAAAATCTACAAAGGAATGGTTCACAAATAAACGTATCCAGGTGTTAGAATGGCCAAGTCAAAGTCCAGACCTGAATCCAATCGAGAATCTGTGGAAAGAGCTGAAAACTGCTGTTCACAAACGCTCTCCATCTAACCTCACTGAGCTCGAGCTGTTTTGCAAGGAAGAATGGGCAAGAATTTCAATCTCTCGATGTGCAAAACTGATAGAGACATACCCCAAGCGACTTGCAGCTGTAATCACAGCAAAAGGTGGCTCTACAAAGTATTAACGCAAGGGGGCCGAATAATTTTGCACGCCCCACTTTTCATTTTTTTATTAGTTAAAAAAGTTTTAAAAAACCAAAAGATTTCGTTCCACTTCACAATTGTGTCCCACTTGTTGGTGATTCTTTACAAAAAATAAAAATTTTATATCTTTATGTTTGAAGCCTGAAATGTGGCAAAAGGTTGAAAAGTTCAAGGGGGCCGAATACTTTCGCAAGCCACTGTATATATATATATATATCTAGATCTATATATATATATATATATTTCAAAGAAAACCAACACCAAACCAGGTAGTAAAGGCAAAATATGTTGCCACTCAAAATGGTTGGTAAGTAGGCAAGCATAAAATGGATTAACAATGGTAATAACACAATTTAGCATAAAAAATGATTAACAGTAGGGATTATGAAAAAGATGATATTTAGCACCCAGATTAGCATAAACAACAAGAAGGTCACCTTAAGGGCAACCCAGTGAGCAGTAGTAAAATTGAATCTACAGAGTGCTGGAACTATACTGCCAGAGTGCATTTATGGCAGTGATGCTAGTTCTAGATGGACTGGGTATGCAATGTTGAAAAGAAAAAGAGGATGGTAGCGGAGGGGGCAGAGGAACAAAGGGAGCTTACAGAATAATTATTACAGGAGGGGAAGTCCTTTGAGATGTTCTTCTGCCAGCACTCATTGGGGTCCCTAAAGAGCATTGGTGCACTTAGTGACAGTCCCAGCCCAGTCCCAGTACATGCAATATAGGTACAGTATAGGTATGGTATAGACTCAACACAAGTGCAAGGTAGATGTGGTTCAGATGTGGTAAAGGTTTGGTATAATGCGGTATATGGCTAGTATAGGTGCAGTCTAGGTTTGGAATAAGTGCGGTATAGAGTGCAGTATGGGTGTGATATGGATTGGGTACTCTTGGTGTCCTGCTCTCAAAGGCTCAGTCCCTGTTAGCAGTATCAAAAATGGGCGAGTAGCCCTCTCAACCGTCCCGGGGATGCTGCGCTGACCGCTAGCTGTAGAAGCTAGCTCTGTCTGTCCCTGAAAGCCTCCGCTGATCAGCAGTGGGAGGCAGAGGGTGAGTGGACACTCCAGTCTCCTTGCAGCAGTGGTGCAGGTGCTGTGAAGTGGGTGATGCTGCACTGCCCCTGGGTGTCCTAACTTCCAGTCTGGTATGGTCTCCACCGGCAGGCAAATATCCAGACAGATGTGCTCTCTCTCTCTCACTCTCTCGGTACCAAGAAAAAGAGCTTTCCTGGGCAGTTTAATAAAAATCATCTCTCTGCTCCTTCTACTACACAGTGCATATTGTCTCAAATCACAACTCAAGGGATTCTCTGCTCTGCATACAAGTCTATAGCTTGCTTGGCTTTAGCTCTACCCCTGCTGGCTGGAGAAGAATAGTGCAGCATAACATTAATATCTCAGTAAAGGGGGAGAAGAATAAAAGGCAATATCTCCTTCTCCATATTGCTTACCAACTATGTACCTATTAGTGTTGGGCGAACGGTTTGGCCCGAGCATGAGTTCGGAGTGAACATTGGCTGTTTGCCCCATTCGGGGAACACTCGAATTTGCAGGGTGTTTGTCGAGTGATCGCCCTGCCGAATGCCCTGCAATGTACTGCGCGCTAAATTTTAAGAAAATATGATACAGCGCTGCGCTAAACAAACTAAGGAAGCAGCCAACACACCCGTAGACTCAGGGAAAAAAAAACAACTAAAAATGCACAGTGTGGCGCTATTATGTGAATACAATATGAAAAAACTAAACATAAAATATCATCAAATCATGAAAATCTCACGTGAGCACTTGTGACAGTGACTGGTGAAAAAATAATACATATGTGTGTTTAGATGAATTAAACATCAAAAGGCAAAATCAAATATAAAGTCCATAACACCAAGAAGAAAAGTCTGTGATAGCAGTGTATAAATGGTATACAGGTGTTTTTCTTGTACGTGCAGGAAGATCAATTAGACCCAGTAGCCTGGTAGATGAATGGACCATAAACGACCAGAGGTGCACAGAAATTTGAAAACGGTGCCAGGACCATCACCAGAAGATATGGAGGCTTACCAGAAGTAGTGGCCTGAAATAGCGTATGCCAAAACAGGTCAAAAAGGCTTGGTGACCAACTGGTCTAGATGTATTGTCTGGTTAGATGTCATCACCACACCAACGGAGGGAAGGGGGGGAAGTAATCAGCACGATTTCCTCAATAATAATCACACCACCAAGCCAAGCGAAAGATTCGTGTAACATGTGAGGGATGAAAACACTCACATAGTGTAATAACGTATTAACTTGGATTTATTAAAAATAGCAATAAAAAACAAACTCACATTTTATGCAGATCAAACAGGCATGTAAATCGTATAGCGGTAGTTGTGAGGGGTCCACCCGACATGTTTCAACTAAAAAAGTCGTCTTCTGGGGTGTGGAACCCTCTCACCCCACCGCTCTATTTATAGACAAAAAATGACCCCCACTGGAAGTGTCCGAAACTGGAAGTGATTAAGATGACCCCATTTCCGGTCAAGGGGGCATATATAAAAAATTCTAAAAACCACACATTAGTAGATTGGATATCAAAATCATATAATCCAGTGTGAGGTCCGAACTGTAAGGCCAATGTACATTATTGTGTAAATTAGCTTTGGTCCGGATGGTTAGATCCGTAACCAAGCCTCACTTTCAGTCACTATATCCAATAGGTGGAAGCGCCTCATCACAGCTGTGCTCCACCCTCAATATCAAGCCTCGTTCAGGCACGGTGGCGTGATGACATCACGCCCATAATTAACATCCGTGCGCTCCAAAGGTGTAATCCAGGCCTCGTTTTCGATCAGCCGTCGAATGACGCAATGACGTCACGCGCATGATCGAATAACGATGGCGGTGCGCTCCAGGCCTTTAGCCAAGCCTCATTCTCAATAGGATTAGCTACATCCAGCAAAATAGCCAAAACAGGAAGTGGCACCCAACCTCCTATTGAAGGGGCGGAAGGGACAAGAAATTTCAGCAAGGGTGGATATAGTGCTGAAAATATAAGAACGTATGGGCATATTAAATCTTTAAAAATTACTTAAAAGATCAGACAAGTTAAAACAAGTTATCTAAATTATAGATCGTAAAACAACGATACTTTATCTCATAATCTAAATAATAGGTTCAGATAAAAAACCTACCGGACACTGCCAGTAGGGGGCATCAGACCAATATTATGTACAACCAAAGTGGTGAATTAGCATGTACAATACATTAGCATGAATGCAATTAGAAAGAATCCAAAAGTACCATATGCCTACCCAAAAATACCGAAATCATCTCATATCGAATTGGCATACATATTAAAAAATGAATTTGATTAAAAAAACATGGAGAGATCAAGTCTAAATTCATGCCCGATTAATAAAGGAATTGATGTCCCATTCTACATTGATACCCTGCGGAAAATGAGACCCCAATTCATAAATCCAGTACGTCTCCAAAGTCGACCCCCCCCCGCCATGGGGCCGTGTATCTATCTATGACAAGGAACTGGGTGCCAGCAGGGTTTCTATCATGACACTCCCTATAATGCCTCGGGACAGTGTGTTTGGTGCTACCTGCCTTAATAAGGTTAATATGTTCTGAGACACGTACAGTAAAAGATCTAATAGTACGGCCCACATATTGTTTGCCACAAGGGCAAGTTAGCAGGTAGACAATCCCGGTGGTAGCACATGTGCAAAATTGCTTGATTGCGTATGTACGGCCAGTTGCAGTAGAGGTGAAGTCATGGCTCGCCCTTCTACCGCAGGTATTATATTGACAGACCAAACATTTCCTGCAAGGGAAATAACCAGTCAGGTTGTGAAAAAAGGATGGTTTCTTTGGTGGGTCAATAACATTGGGTGCCAGCTTGTTCCTGAGAGATGGAGCACCTCTAAAAACCACCTTAGGAGTGTCAGGTAACAATGGTCCCAATATTTTGTCCGTTTTTAAAACACTCCAATGGTGTTCAAAGACCTTTTTAATGTCTTTATATTGCATAGAAAAAGATGTCAAGAATGACAACTTGAATTCATCACTGGGTTGTTTGGGTTTATCCTGTAATAGTGGCTGGCGATCTACGTTGCTGGCATTCGCAATCTCTCTATCTAGGTCAGACGGGTTATAACCCTTCTCAACAAACCTGTCTTTAAGTAGTCCAGCCTGAACCATATAGGTATCTTGATCAGTACAGTTCCTGCGTAATCTTAAAAACTGACTCCTGGGGACTGATTTGATCCAAGAGCCATGGTGACAGCTATCAGTCGATATATAGCCGTTTCTGTCAGTGGACTTAAAATATGTACTAAAGCTAAATCTACCCTCTTTTCTATCAATGACCAGGTCCAAGAAATGAACAGAGGTGTTGCTGGCCTCGAATGTCAGGGCAATGCCCCTGTCGTTGGTATTCAAGACTGTCATGAAATCCAACAGGTCAGCATGGCTACCCGTCCACAGGAGGAGGACGTCGTCTATGTACCGAGCCCACAGCAAGAGATGTGGGTTATTCATGGCATAGACGACATCCTCCTCCCACTTGGCCATGAACAAGTTGGCCAAGCTGGGAGCAAACTTTGCTCCCATAGCCACCCCCCTATGTTGACGGTAGTACTTGCCATTGAACCAGAAATAATTCCGTTGTGTCGCAAACTCAATAAGGTCAACAATGAAGTTGATCTGGGGTGTGGCCAGGGAGATGTCCCTATTCAAAAAGCATTTCACCGCATCCACACCTTCACGATGCGGAATGCAGGTGTATAGGGACGCTACGTCCGCGGTGGCCATAATGAGGTCACCAGAATGGGAAACGTCTGTTAGTAATCTGATCACATCCTTCGTGTCCTTTAGATAGGATGGCATCTTACGTACAGAAGGCTGGAGGAAAAAATCTATATACTTCCCGATTCTGGAAGTGACTGAATCGATGCCACTGATTATGGGTCGACCTGGGGGGTGGAGGGGGTCCTTATGAACTTTGGGCAAATAATACATAACTGGGATCCGTGGGGCAAGGGGAACTAAAAATGATCTCTCTTTTTTGTTTAGAATATATGAATCATAACCTTTCGTTATCAAGTTCTTCAATTCTTTCTTATACTTATATGTTGGGTTGCTTGGTAGCTCGGTATAAGTTTCTCGATCTCCTAAAATGCGATGCATTTCCTCTAAGTAATCTGTTTTGTTTAATAAGACTATGCCACCGCCTTTATCGGCGGGGCGGATGACCAAGTTTTTATTTTCACATAGGGTTTTTAGGCCCACTGTGGATAAAGGGTTGTGGAATTTACGTTTAAGTGGAATCTTCGCTAGATCTCGTATCACTAATTCTTTGAATAAATTAATGGTGGGTGGAAGTTGCGTTGGAGGGCTGAAGAGGGAGGGATTGGATAAATCGGAATGTACCGTGCCTGACGTTGCCGCCCTGGCTACATTCCTGGTGGGGTTCGAGATAATATATCTTTGAACATGAATTTTTCTTATGTACTTGTGAATGTCAATGAACGTATTGAATTTATTAAATCTATGTGGGGGGGCAAATTTAAGCCCCTTGTTAAGGACACCTTTCTCTTCCTGCGTGAGAACAGTGTTGCTCAAGTTGAATACCCCCTGACACATTACGTTCTTTTTCGTTTTTCTTCTCTGGACCCTCCTCCCTCCTCTGGTCCCTCTCTTGTTTCCGGACCTCTTTTTCTGTTCAAAGGGTCCTCGCGAAAACCCCGAGTAGTACGTGAGTCTGGATACGGTTGTCTATAGGGAGATGAATCGTACCCAGCACTTGGAAACGGATAAACGTTTTCATTATAGTGATCACGTAACGGGGAGTATCTGTTATAAGTAGAAATTGGTGGATGTCTATAATGTGATGAGGAATTAGGGTAGTATGGACGGTGAGGGGAGTCATGGTAGCGAGCCGGGGAATCACGATGATATGAATTCTCCCGTTCGCGATATTGGTAATCATGACCATATTGGTCTCCCCTATTACCTCCTCTACCTCTACCTCTAGACTAATGCCCTCTCCCCCTATGTTGATTTCTGGGGGTATGAGCATTAGACTGTCGTCCCATGTGTGGGGGAGGACCTCCACCATATGGACGCCCTTTCTCAACAGCAAGTTTTGAACGAACCGGAGGGGGTTGCATGGGGGGGACATTAGTAGCCTCATTGGGGGCATTAGTCTCCATTGTGACCTGCGGGGTGGGCGCTACGATGGATTTCTGCCAAACAAACACTTTACCCGCCTTATAGTCCCCAATGTCACGAGAATATTTCTTATGTTTTTTAATTTTTTGTTCCCTGTCTTCCTTTACAAGGTGCGCTTGTAAGTTAGAAGACAGAGTGTTATATTCAACAGAATTTTTATGAGAAAGTAGTTTATCTTTCAATTCCCTTATTTCTTGATCTAAATTAGAGAGGCGGATACGCTTCCTATTAATAAGGAAATCGAGGAACTTGATCCCAGCATCATTAAAGTATTTGAACCAGGAATCAAGTTCGGCCTCCCCCTGTTGGGGTTGGACATCCCATCTAAGGCTGCGTGGGATCATGCCTTCCGTGACATATTGTTCTAGGAAGGCTAGATCCCATTGCAGATGAAGTTCCGAAACCATAACGTTCTTTAGCCTCATAAACAATCCTCCAATTTCTGTGTCATTGTTGGAAGCAACAAAAACACCTTCGGTATTGACTACCCGAGATGCACGATATTCGAAAACATCCATAATGAAGTGGAATAAATGCGCTGCCGCTATATTAAGTGTCTATACCGTGAACAAAATTTTAAGAAAATATGATACAGCGCTGCGCTAAACAAACTAAGGAAGCAGCCAACACACCCGTAGACTCAGGGAAAAAAAAAACAACTAAAAATGCACAGTGTGGCGCTATTATGTGAATACAATATGAAAAAACTAAACATAAAATATCATCAAATCATGAAAATCTCACGTGAGCACTTGTGACAGTGACTGGTGAAAAAAATAATACATATGTGTGTTTAGATGAATTAAACATCAAAAGGCAAAATCAAATATAAAGTCCATAACACCAAGAAGAAAAGTCTGTGATAGCAGTGTATAAATGGTATACAGGTGTTTTTCTTGTACGTGCAGGAAGATCAATTAGACCCGGTAGCCTGGTAGATGAATGGACCATAAACGACCAGAGGTGCACAGAAATTTGAAAACGGTGCCAGGACCATCACCAGAAGATATGGAGGCTTACCAGAAGTAGTGGCCTGAAATAGCGTATGCCAAAACAGGTCAAAAAGGCTTGGTGACCAACTGGTCTAGATGTATTGTCTGGTTAGATGTCATCACCATACCAACGGAGGGTAGGGGGGGAAGTAATCAGCACGATTTCCTCAATAATAATCACACCACCAAGCCAAGCGAAAGATTCGTGTAACATGTGAGGGATGAAAACACTCACATAGTGTAATAACGTATTAACTTGGATTTATTAAAAATAGCAATAAAAAACAAACTCACATTTTATGCAGATCAGACAGGCATGTAAATCGTATAGCGGTAGTTGTGAGGGGTCCACCCGACATGTTTCAACTAAAAAAGTCGTCTTCTGGGGTGTGGAACCCTCTCACCCCACCGCTCTATTTATAGACAAAGAATGACCCCCACTGGAAGTGTCCGAAACCGGAAGTGATTAAGATGACCCCATTTCCGGTCAAGGGGGCATATATAAAAAATTCTAAAAACCACACATTAGTAGATTGGATATCAAAATCATATAATCCAGTGTGAGGTCCGAACTGTAAGGCCAATGTACATTATTGTGTAAATTAGCTTTGGTCCGGATGGTTAGATCCGTAACCAAGCCTCACTTTCAGTCACTATATCCAATAGGTGGAAGCGCCTCATCACAGCTGCGCTCCACCCTCAATATCAAGCCTCGTTCAGGCACGGTGGCGTGATGACATCACGCCCATAATTAACATCCGTGTGCTCCAAAGGTGTAATCCAGGCCTCGTTTTCGATCAGCCGTCGAATGACGCGATGACGTCACGCGCATGATCGAATAACGATGGCGGTGCGCTCCAGGCCTTTAGCCAAGCCTCGTTCTCAATAGGATTAGCTACATCCAGCAAAATAGCCAAAACAGGAAGTGGCACCCAACCTCCTATGAAATGTTTGGTCTGTCAATATAATACCTGCGGTAGAAGGGCGAGCCATGACTTCACCTCTACTGCAACTGGCCGTACATACGCAATCAAGCAATTTTGCACATGTGCTACCACCGGGATTGTCTACCTGCTAACTTGCCCTTGTGGCAAACAATATGTGGGCCGTACTATTAGATCTTTTACTGTACGTGTCTCAGAACATATTAACCTTATTAAGGCAGGTAGCACCAAACACACTGTCCCGAGGCATTATAGGGAGTGTCATGATAGAAACCCTGCTGGCACCCAGTTCCTTGTCATAGATAGATACACGGCCCCATGGTGGGGGGGGGGTCGACTCTTAGGGGTGTCTCCCGTTTGGAGACGTACTGGATTTATGAATTGGGGTCTCATTTTCCGGAGGGTATCAATGTAGAATGGGACATCAATTCCTTTATTAATCGGGCATGAATTTAGACTTGATCTCTCCATGTTTTTTTAATCAAATTAATTTTTTAATATGTATGCCAATTCGATATGAGATGATTTCGGTATTTTTGGGTAGGCATATGGTACTTTTGGATTCTTTCTAATTGCATTCATGCTAATGTATTGTACATGCTAATTCACCACTTTGGTTGTACATAATATTGGTCTGATGCCCCCTACTGGCAGTGTCCGGTAGGTTTTTTATCTGAACCTATTATTTAGATTATGAGATAAAATATCGTTGTTTTACGATCTATAATTTAGATAACTTGTTTTAACTTGTCTGATCTTTTAAGTAATTTTTAAAGATTTAATATGCCCATAAGTTCTTATATTTTCAGCACTATATCCACCCTTGCTGACATTTCTTGTCCCTTCCGCCCCTTCAATAGGAGGTTGGGTGCCACTTCCTGTTTTGGCTATTTTGCTGGATGTAGCTAATCCTATTGAGAACGAGGCTTGGCTAAAGGCCTGGAGCGCACCGCCATCGTTATTCGATCATGCGCGTGACGTCATTGCGTCATTCGACGGCTGATCGAAAACGAGGCCTGGATTACACCTTTGGAGCGCACGGATGTTAATTATGGGCGTGATGTCATCACGCCACCGTGCCTGAACGAGGCTTGATATTGAGGGTGGAGCGCAGCTGTGATGAGGCGCTTCCACCTATTGGATATAGTGACTGAAAGTGAGGCTTGGTTACGGATCTAACCATCCGGACCAAAGCTAATTTACACAATAATGTACATTGGCCTTACAGTTCGGACCTCACACTGGATTATATGATTTTGATATCCAATCTACTAATGTGTGGTTTTTAGAATTTTTTATATATGCCCCCTTGACCGGAAATGGGGTCATCTTAATCACTTCCGGTTTCGGACACTTCCAGTGGGGGTCATTCTTTGTCTATAAATAGAGCGGTGGGGTGAGAGGGTTCCACACCCCAGAAGACGACTTTTTTAGTTGAAACATGTCGGGTGGACCCCTCACAACTACCGCTATACGATTTACATGCCTGTTTGATCTGCATAAAATGTGAGTTTGTTTTTTATTGCTATTTTTAATAAATCCAAGTTAATACGTTATTACACTATGTGAGTGTTTTCATCCCTCACATGTTACACGAATCTTTCGCTTGGCTTGGTGGTGTGATTATTATTGAGGAAATCGTGCTGATTACTTCCCCCCCTTCCCTCCGTTGGTGTGGTGATGACATCTAACCAGACAATACATCTAGACCAGTTGGTCACCAAGCCTTTTTGACCTGTTTTGGCATACGCTATTTCAGGCCACTACTTCTGGTAAGCCTCCATATCTTCTGGTGATGGTCCTGGCACCGTTTTCAAATTTCTGTGCACCTCTGGTCGTTTATGGTCCATTCATCTACCAGGCTACCGGATCTAATTGATCTTCCTGCACGTACAAGAAAAACACCTGTATACCATTTATACACTGCTATCACAGACTTTTCTTCTTGGTGTTATGGACTTTATATTTGATTTTGCCTTTTGATGTTTAATTCATCTAAACACACATATGTATTATTTTTTCACCAGTCACTGTCACAAGTGCTCACGTGAGATTTTCATGATTTGATGATATTTTATGTTTAGTTTTTTCATATTGTATTCACATAATAGTGCCACACTGTGCATTTTTAATGTACTGCGCGCTGCACAGTGAATTCTGCGCTCTGATTGGGCAAAGCTTTGCCCAATCAGGGAGCGGTAAAAGCTAGTTGTTGAGGAGTGGGGCCGGGAAGCTGGCTGCGGCATCCTTAACAACCGATGAGTCATCAGCTGTCAATGGGCTTCCCCACTGACAGCTCAATAAAAAAAATGTCAAAAGGTCAGGTCAAAAAAAAAAAACGGTGTTGGGTCCCCCCCAGGATCCATAACAGACCTTTATCCAAGCATGCAGCCTGGCAGGTCAGGAAAGGCTACTCCTGAACCATACCAGGCCACATGCCCTCAACATGGGAAGGTGCTTTGGGGCGGGGGGGCTCTGCCCCCCCCGCCCCAAAGCTCTTTGGATCCCCATACCCCTTTTATGGCCAATTACTTGCATATAAGCCTTCAAAATAGGCACTTTTGATTTTTCCTGCTCGGCTCCCATAGAGTTCAATAGGGTTCAGGTTAGAACTTTTCCCCTGTTCGGGAGTTCTACTGCAAACTGAACAGGGGGGTGTTCAGCCCATCTCTAGTGACTATATAACCAATGAGGAATGGAAGTCTGGAATTCAGGTTATAAGGTCCCCACAGAGGCTAAACTCAGGGCTGATAATTGACACTCTCTACAGGCTGTTGGCATTGGATGATATTGTAAATGAACAAAGCCTTTAAATTTCTTTTATTACATTTTAATAGTATTTTTGTTATTTGAGAGTTTTATCAGGGTCTGTATTCAGTTATATGCCAAGGCAAGATATAAGACTTCCTCTATGGTGGGTTTTTATCCTGACGCTGAGCCAACACTTCTGTCCTGAGAAAGAAGACAAATATCTATCCAAGAGAGCAAAGGCTTTACAATCATATACTGTACCCCCTTACTGTCCCCTCCTGGCAGCCCTTTAAGTGGGTCCTAACACCAGGAGGTGGGACAGAATCACACGATCCCTGTGATTGGCTGTCACAGCGCTCACATGATCAGTAGCCCATCCCACCAGCTCTCTATCATAGATCCATCCCACCAGCTCTCTATCATAGATAGAGACTGGGAGCTATGTGTGACAGCTCATTCACTGTGCTGGTAGTGCATAGTGAGCACGTTCAAAGCATAAAAACTTCAGCCTCCATGGACACATACGTGCAGCACAGGGTTGTAAAGGGCCGCCATCTCTGTGGGTGCAGTCAGTAGTCAGCAAGAGGTTAAGATTGGAGATAAAGATTATACAAACTGTAGCACTTCCGTGTCCTTACATTTCTTCCATTTTAAAAGATGTTAATAGAATTTAAAAAACAAATTCGTGTACCCCCCTATGTGGTGTTTATCCATTTTCCTTTGTTTTGGAGTGAAGTCTTTAATAAAGAAGTTATCTTCAAACCATAGATCCAGCGTTTCATCTGTCCTGACCCAAATACATATTTTCAGAGATCTTGACAAGCCTGTAATGAGATGCTAGAAAGAGTTAAAGCCCAACTCCGGGCTCCATGCTTCCTCCTTCAGTCTCTTCCCCTCTCCCTGAAGGCCCCCAGCAAGTGTGTTATGCTGGTTTTTTTTTTATTTTTTTACCTTTTTAGAAGTCTTTAGGCCAGTCACGTGATTCCATGGGGTCCTCTTCCTGTTCCCCAGGCTAGGTGGTTCTTAGTGATGCATCATTACACTTTTTTTTAATTCAATAGAAAACAAAGCAAATTAATACAATTAATTAAAGCAGTTTAAAATCCCATTTGACTACCATTTGATCTAAATAAAGTTTACTAGAAAAGATAAAGACATGAATTCTAAAAATGGAATTTGTATATAAATTAGGACTCAACACACCTTAAGAATATTGATAGGTAAAATATGATGTATTTAATAGCATTAACATAACTTATCAAAATGTTACATTAAGGTTGTCATTTGGATGAATACGGTACTTTTATTGGTTGTCATTTGAAAAAAAAAACCCTTACCTTTATGCAGGGCAAAATATTAGGCTCTCTTAGATCCAATCCTTCTTACGTCTTTCATAATTCTCTGTACAGCTTAGACTGGGAGAGGAAGGGGCAGCTCTGTAAACCAATAGGTTCTACAGTGCTGTCAATTTAACACTTGTTGGTATAAGGACAGAACTCAAGAATGACTTTGTCAGTGATTACCTGCCCTTTGACTGTCCAGTTACAGACTTGAGTTGATCTTTGGCCAGACTCTACTGTTTTAAAGTTTAACTTTTGGAGGAATGGTTGACTGTCGGAGTGAATGGCCACACTTCTTTGAGACTTTGAGAATGGCGTCACCAGATCGGCCATTCTCAAAGGAGGAGAGTGGTGTTTCAACAACCTCCCAAATTGCTCTGCACCCAGGAATGTTTGGAGCATAATGGTGAAGCAGAGGACGAGCAATGGGCCCCACAAATTAACAGACTTCTTTGGTCTAGGCAGACTCACTTGGAACACTAGATGGGCGAGTAGCTGCATCACCTCACTCATCTCCCGGCTCATCCCTTAGGAGATACAGCACATAACCAGCAGGAGTGCACTTCTACTATACGGTTTCAACCCAATGTTAGCAACAAGGAGCCCAGCCAAGCACAGAGCGAAAACAGCTACTGATTTCTTACAATTTAGTGGTAGAATTCTCAGTACTGACTCATTAGAAGATACCAGAATGCTTACGAAATAAATTGATGATTTTCCTACCACAGGGAAGGTAGGTATTGATACCATACTTAAAGATATGCTAGTCTCCTTATGGGGATCCCTCCATAGTGACATGATGGCAATCAAGTAGCAAACTAAGTCTGTAATTAACGCCATAGGAGAAAGGGTGAACCCCAAGGAAAACAAAATGGGGAAATCCGTTAAAAAGACCATAACGAGCTTGTGGTTACCCACAATGAGATGGATGATAACCTTCAGAAAATGAAATTGAAATTACCTAGGATACAGGTCACGCTGAAACAATATTAAATTCAGGTGAGTCGTAGAAACAATCCACAGCCGCCGCTGCCACCCCCTATTCAGGCGAATACTGAATTACATCGGCGAGGGGGTGTTTTTGAAGCACCTGATTAAAGCCATAGGCTCTAATAGGCGTCAAAAAATGTGATGTGCGAGCGCCATGCTTGGCGCTTGCAGTTCACCCAGGTATTAGAAAAGCGAGTGCTGGCACAGTGGGAACATTTGATGGGCACAGTGGCAGCATTTGATGGCACAGTGGGAGCATTTGACGGGCACAGTGGAAGCATTTGATGGCACAGTGAAGCATTTGATGGGCACAGTGGCAGCATTTGATGGCACAGTGGCAGCATTTGATTGGCACAGTGGCAGCATTTGATGGCACAGTGGGAGCTTTTGATGGCACAGTGGCAGCATTTGATGGGCACAGTGGCAGCGTTTGATGGCACAGTGGCAGCATTTGATGGGCACAGTGGGAGCTTTTGATGGCACAGTGGCAGCATTTGATGGGCACAGTGGCAGCGTTTGATGGCACAGTGGCAGCATTTGATGGGAACAGGGGCAGCATTTGATTGGCACAGTGGCAGCGTTTGATGGCACAGTGGCAGCGTTTGATGGGCACAGTGGCTGCATTTGATGGGCACAGTGGCAGTGTTTGATGGGCACAGTGGCTGTGTTTGATGGGCACAGTGGCTGCCTTTGATAGGCACAGTGGTGGCAATTAATGGGCACAGTTGCTGCGTTTGATGGCACAGTGACTGCGTTTGATGGCACAGTGGCTGCGTTTGATGGGCACAGTGAGGCTACAATTGATGGCTTTTTTTTTTCAGAATTCTTCAGTTTGTTTGCGCCCCCCCCAAAAAAAAAAATTTTGTGCACCGGCCGCCACTGACTGATTCTTCTTTGGATACTTCCTCACCTAAATCCTCTAAAAGGCCATCGCTTCCCTACTTCTTCTCACAGGTGGACCTACATGAGCCTTGGCATTGTCTACATGCCAATGAAAAATACTTTCTTTCTTTCTACTCTCACTCACACAATTTGTATTCCTGAATAGATTTTTTTCTTCACAGATAAATGACTATTGCAAAAAGTAGTGGAGGCTAACCTTCATAATACCACATGATCAGACTATACTCCTATTACATTGTTCCTGGAGAATAATCATTACTACCCTACATACTACTTATGGGGAAACAACACATATCTAATGAACAATATTCATTACCGTGAAGGAATATCTAATCATCTGAGTGAGTTTTTAAAATCAATGCTTCATCGACCAAACATCTATTCGCTTTGTGATGTGCTCATAAGGCCTACTTGGGAGGTATTTTGATTCAAATTGCAGCAAGGGAGAAAAAGAGAAAGATGCAGCATATTAACATGTTGTTGGCAGATATCTCTAAACTAGAGATGGCGCATAAGGCCTCTCCTTCAGGTCCTGTAGCCAATCAGCTACAGTCTCTCAAAGAGGAACTCAAGGAAACCTTTACTAAGATAAACATTTGAAAAGATTGAAGTTAACTTGCTAATCCCAAAACAATAGAGTGGGCAAGTTGCTTGCTGCACAAGTTAAACATAGATGTATCAAAACTAAATTGTCTAGCCTGACTCACCATTTAACGAACATTAAAGTACATAACCTTCAAACCACAGCCAATACATTTGGAGAATACCATGGGGGAGATTTATTATAACTGATGCATACCACCACTGTAGAAATAAAAAAAAAGTAACACAGTCAATGTCCCTTAATAAATCACGTGGAATTGATGGGTTCTTGGCAGACTATTAACCCTTTCATGACTAAGCCTATTTTTGAAATTTGGTGTTTACAAGTTAAAATCCATATTTTTTGCTAGAAAATTACTTAGAACCCCCAAACATTATATATATATATATATATATATATTTTTTAGCAGAGATTCTAGAAAATAAAATGGAGATTGTTGCAATATTGTATATCACACGGTATTTGTGCAGCAGTGTTTTAAACGCAAATTTTTGGAAAAGGGACACTTTCATGAATTTTAAAAAATCCAAACAGTAAAGTTACCCCAATTTTTTTTTATAATGTGAAAGATGATGTTACGCCGAGTAAATAGATACCAAACATGTCACGCTTTATAATTGTACGCACTCGTGGAATGGCGACAAACTAGGGTACCTAAGAATTTCCATAGGCGACTCTTTAAATTTTTTTTACGGTTACCAGGTTAGAGTTACAGAGGAGGTCTAGTGCTAGAATTATTGCTCTCACTCCTATGATTGCGGCATTACCGCACATGTGTGATTTGAACGCCGTTTACATATGCGGGCGTGACTTCCGTATGCGTTTTCTTTGCTGCGCGAGCTCGCGGAGATGGGGGCGCTTTAAAAAAAAAATTTTCTTATTTATTTTATTTATTTTGATATTTATAAATTGTGTTTAAAAAAATTTTTTTTTGATGACTTTTATTGCTGTCACAAGGGATGTAAACATCCCTTGTGACAGTAATAGGTGGTGACAGGTACTCTTTATGGAGGGATGGGGGGTCTAAAAGTCCCCCGATCCCTCCTTTGCACTTCACAGTATTCAGATCGCCGAAAACGGCGATTCTGAATACTGTGTATTTTTTTAAAACCGGCGCCATTGGTAGCCGAGTAAACGGGAAGTGACGTCATGACGTCGCTTCTGCGTTTACAATGGGAAGGCTGGAACGAAGCCGCCCACAGCTTCGTTCCAGCCCGCCCCCAGCCGCCGGAGGCAGCCCATTGGTCACCGGGCCTCCCGATCGAACGAGAGGCCCGGTAAGAGCGTCGGGGGGCGTCCGGAGCGACGGATGTCAGTGGCCGACTCGGTCCGATCCGCTAAAATCAGATGGATGCCCCTACACCTTCTAGTCCCTTCCTAAAATCCATAAGGATGCCCTCAACCCCTCTGGGAGACCGATCATATCGGGCAGGGGATCGATCGGCGAGAATGCCAGCCATCTTATTGACAAGCATTTAAAACCGCATGTTACATGTCTGCAATCCTACGTAAAGGATACAATTAATTTCCTCCAGATCATTGACAACCTAACAGTTCCAGAGAATGCCTACTTTGTAACGATAGATGTGGAAGCTTTGTATAGCTGCATCCCCCATGACAAGGGTATGGCAGCGATCAAACACATCATCTACCAAAGAGGGGATGAAGATTGGGGTTACAATTAATTTATTTTGTCGTACACACGAGCAGAATTTCCGTTGGAAAAATCTTGGATGGTTTTTCCGACAGAATTCCGCTCAAGCTTGGCTTGCATACACACGGTCACACAAAAGTTCTCTGAACTTTCGACCGTCAAGAACGCGGTGACGTACAACACTACAACGAGCCAAGAAAATGAAGTTCAATGCTTCCAAGCATGTGTAGAATTGTTTCCGAGCACACGTGTTTTTTTGCGTGTCGGAATTGCATACAGACGAACAGAATTTCCGTCAAGAACCCCCACGAAGGATGACTGGATTAGAGCTGTAACTGAAACAGCGTGGAAGGAAAAGGTAGTGTAGGCAAGGAGAAGGAATTTGAGAGAGTTTAAAAATTTTTTGAAGCCTTGGCTAGAGGAATTGGGATACCCTGTGTAATGAGAAAATGAAGGAGGTGATTTTAAGGTCCTAAAAGTAATCTGTGAAGCAGGTGTAAGGAATTTCGGTAAAAGATATGCGGGGAGGGTATAAGTTATCAGAGGGGGGAGGTAAGGGTTAAAAGGGAAAACGGACGGGGAAAATTTTTTTCTTTTTCTACTTTATATACGTTTTGTAATGTATGTGGTATATTTAAGAACTTGGTATTTTGTATTTTTGTATATTCTGAAGAATTGAATAAAGATTATATAATTAAAAAACAAAGAACTTTTTCCATCGAAAAAATAGAGAACCAGCTCTCAATATTTTGCTGGCGGAAATTCAGACAGAAAAAGTTGGATGGAGCATACCCACAGTTGGAAAATATCCGACCAAATGCTCTCATCACACTTTTTTGATGGAAATTCCGATCGTGTGTATGCAGCATAATGTATGAGTATATTTTACATCATAATGTCTTCAGCTTCAATGGCTCCCACTATCTCCAGGTACAGGGGGTGGCGATGGGGACGTGCTGTGCCCCGTCGTATGCCAACCTGTACCTGAGGGAGTGGGAGCATATATTCCACACTGATGAGGCCTTGTCGATATACACTGACCCTTTTCTTTTATGGTTTAGGTATATCAACAACATTTTCGCTGTGTGGTATGGCCCTCTGGAGTTGTCTCATTGTCTGGAGAGAATGAATAGGAACGACTTCAATCTTACATTTACTATGGTATCCAGTGCTGATCATATCTCCTTCCTTGATGTGGAGGTTTCCAGGGGGATTGATGGCACCCTCTGCAACAGTCTGTATCGCAAGGCCACGGCAGGGAATACTATACTGCACGCCTCAAGTTTCCACCCTCAGACTCTGGTGAGGTCTATTCCTTACAGCCAATATCTCAGAGTGAGACGCAATTGTACCAATGATGATACTTTTACAGCTGAGGTCAACAAGTTGCGTGACAGTTTGCTGCAGAGGGATTACTCCCATACCTATCTGAAAAAGGCTTTTAGACGTGCCACATCACACACCCAACAGGATCTCCTGTACTCTCACAAATCTCCGAGTCAGGAGAACCCCTTAAGAATCATCACCAAATATTGTAATCAATATGTCGAGATTAGGAAAATTGTTTCCAAGTTTTGGCACATTTTAACAATGGATTCATCTCTGGGTCGGTTGATCCCAGAAATGCCTATGTTTACTTTTAAGAGAGCTACTTCCATTGCCACCAAATTAGTGAGAAGTGAGTTCAAAGGTGATTCGGGCACTGAACATTGTAAGTACAGAAGTACTTTCATGTACGGTTCGTGTGGGTATTGTAGGTACATGTATACCAACAAGAAGCCAATTTTACCAGATGGTAGGATCTTTCGACCCAAACATTTTGCGAACTGTAGGACTTTCGGAGAGGTCTATATGTTGATATGTGACTGCGGTTGCCTTTCTGTCGGTAAGACCAAGCTCGAGCTTTGGAAACAAGCTTACTGACATATCAGAAGGATGCAGACCTGTAATCCTGACCTGCCTTTGGGTAGACACACCATGATTGTCCATCAGGGAAAGTTCCCCAGGATTAAGTTCCTAATTTTGGATCATGTCCACCCTAGCTCCAGGGGAGGAGACTGGAACAAAGATCTCCTTTAGCTGGAGCTACGCTGGATACACACTTTAAGGGCTACACAACCCCCGGGACTCAACGAGGGGTTCTGCTACAAGCCCTTCCTTGAGGGGTTCACTTCTGGGCGATGGAGAAATAACCTATTTTCTTTGATGGTGGATCTCATCTCTTGCTTGTGACCTCACTACGTTGCGCATGCGCTTGACAATACATCGAGCATGCGCGGTGTAGAGGCGCAGTGCAGGAATGACTCAGGGGGCCTTTGAGGAGCCCTGGGTCTTTTCCGGCTGCACACAGCTGCCACCTATTAGGTGGGAGGTGCAGCGGAAATCAGCTGGTCTTTATATATCCTGGCTTTGCTTCAATGGCAATATGACCACTGACCAGTAGTGTATTTAGGTTTTGTGCTGCCCTAGGCCTGACTAAACTCGTGTACCCCCTAATTTAAATATGACCCACCCCTTCCTGTCAAGGCCACACCTCTTGCTGTTTAAGACCTGCCCTGAAATTTTTGAGTGGGGACACGAGTTCTGAGGGCCTGGGGGGGGGGGGGGGCAATGGATTCCCTTAATTTGCATAGATTCTCACTTCCTGTTTGGCTATGGGGCAGGAAGTGAAGGGAAATCTCTGCAATAGGACAGGGATGGTAAAAAATAAACTGACAGGGGCTATAACCCTCCCTTACTCTATCCAAAATGAAAAAAAAAGTGTTGCACATAGTTCTACTTTAAGCACAAATTTCTGATAATTTTATGGAGAGGACTAAGAAGATATAACCATGCCAATGGTGCAGCAGAAAACATAGCACAGTGAGGGAGGTTTGTGGTCCAGGATGATAGGACAGTCAAAATTAGAAGCGGCACCCCCCCCATAGTTGCTGAATGCCGGCTACCCGCATACTGGAAGCAGTGAGGCTGCTTTATGGGGGGCGCTAGACTAATTTGCCTCTCAGCCCAGTCCACCCCATAAAACTGGTGCTGCACTAACAGTGTAGCGCAAGCCAGCGGGGACTCTTTCCGTGCTGCCCCTGTCACGTACCTGGTGGTGGAGCCCAGAATGCAAGGAGTAGCCTCTCGCGTGCCTCTGGTTCGAGAGCCCCTGATAGAGCAGACAGGGACTCAAGAGCGCAGGGGGCCACAAGTGCTTGGTAAGTGGCAGGTGTAGGGTAGATCCGGACCTCTGGTGCAGCAGCAGGAGAACTATCAGGAACACTGGATCCACTGGCAGGAACTCAGGAACAACAGGCAACTGGGAGGTGTTCTGTAGTACCACTGGAAGCACTTTACAAAGTCAGACAGGCCGGGTCAGAACACAGGTAAGCAGAGCAGGTACAAAACGGAACCAGGAGAGTAGTCAGGGCACGGACCGGGTCGGCAACAGACAGGCAGGTAATAACTGAAGGATGAGGCAGGAGAATCGTCAGACAAGCCGAGGTCAGGGACTGGCAGCAAACAGGAGAAGTCAGGAACAAGCCGGGTAACAGGAATCAGGTAAACAGGTATACTGGAAGCTTAGGGTCACAAGGAACGCTGTAGACCAGACAGCAAGGAAGCATGCTGACAGGCACCTTTAAATAGGCCTAATGGCGCCAAAAGCTGTCACACCGCACGTCTGCACGCCGCCGCGTGCACACGTGCACGCCCGAGTACCGATCGTACGTGCCCGTTCGTCTCATCGTGTACCCGCGTACACCCGCTCGTATTAGTGCGCACCGTTCGTGTCAACGCGTCTCCGAACGCGTCCTCTGGTTTTACTGACAATAGTTCTGTTAACCGATCTTCCGCCGACGGCTGAACTAACAGGACGTCTTTCATGACATTGCCCCCCCCCAAGGGGCAGCCTCCGGATGCCCAACTGTGCCATCTTACTTGGATGAGATCTTTTAAAGGCAAGTATCAATCTCCTAGCATGGATGTTGGACTCCGGCTCCCAGGAGTTTTCCTCAGGCCCATACCCCTTGCACTTTACCAAGAACTGGACTTGATTACGTCTCTTCCTACAGTCCAGAATGGACTCGACCTCATATTCGGTTTCTCCGTCAATGATCACGGGTTCAGGGGGATTGACCCTCCGGTTGACAAAAGGATCAGGAACTGCAGGTTTGAGTAGGGCAACATGAAAGACCGGGTGAATCCGGAATGATTCTGGTAGCTTTAGTTCGTAGGCCACATTATTAATTTTTCTTGTCACTGGAAAAGGACCCACGAACTTGGGACCCAATTTTTTGGAAGGACAAGCCAACCTTAGATTCAAAGTAGATAGCCAAACCAAATCTCCAGGTTTAAGATCAAGCTCCCCCCTTCTCTTCTTATCAAAAACCTCTTTGTTGTAGTTCTGGGTCCTTGCCATAGTCTCTTGCAGAAGCTTATTATTTGATTCAAAGAAGTTTAGGTTTTCTTGAACAGCTGGTACTGGACACTCCGGGATGTTAGTGGACAAGAACAGAGGATGGAACCCATAATTTGCAAAAAATGGTGTTTGTTTTGTAGCGGAATGAACAGAGTTATTGTATGCAAATTCGGCAAGGGGAAGAAGCGGAGCCCAATCATCCTGGGAGAACGAGGAAAAGCAGCGCAGATACTGCTCCAGCGTCTGATTCGTTCTCTCCGTCTGGCCATTTGTTTGGGGGTGATAGGCAGAAGAGAAGGCAAGATCAATTTTCAGGGATTCACAGAGTGCTCTCCAAAACCTCGAGGTGAATTGTACCCCCCGATCGGAAGTAATATTGGCAGGGATGCCATGAAGCCTCACCACCTCCTTAATAAATGTCCTGGCAGTTTCAGCAGCAGTAGGGGTACCTTTCATTGGTAAGAAGTGTGCCATCTTGGATAATCTATCCATTATTACGAAGATCGTAGTGTAGCTTTCAGAAGGTGGCAACTCGACAATAAAATCCATGGAGATCATCCTCCATGGCTTCTCCGGGACAGATAGTGGTTTTAACAGGCCCCAGGCCTTAGACTTGCTACCTTTATTTTGGATACAGGTGGCACATGCTTCCACGTAGTCCTTGCAGTCCTTTCTTAATGATGGCCACCAGAACGTGCGCTGAAGAAGTTCAGATGTTTTATGTACTCCAAAGTGGCCGGCTAACATATGGTCATGGCAAGTACTAAGGGCTGCCGTTCGCACCTCCTGAGGTACGAAGATCCTATCCTTAAACCACAGAAGATCATCTCTGGCCTGTAGGGTTGTATCAGGTGGAGCGGAAACGTTCCTGGAGGCTTGCTTGATCTGTGACAGTAGATCCCCTTGGAGTAACAGAAAGTTCCCTGCGGACAAGATGGTATCTGGTGGGGAAGGTGCTTCCGAATCGCTGTACATCCGTGACAGAGCGTCCGGCTTGATATTTTTTGACCCGGGGCGGTAGGTAATATGGAAAGAAAATCTAGTAAAGAACAGTGCCCATCTGGCCTGTCGTGGTTTCAACCTCTTGGCAGTCTTTAAATATTCTAGATTCTTGTGATCTGTATAAACAAGAATCGGGTGGGCTGCTCCCTCTAACAGGTATCGCCATTCCTCCAACGCAGCTTTGATCGCTAACAATTCTCGATCACCCACGTCATAGTTCTTTTCTGCTTCTGATAATTTACGGGAAAAAAAAGCGACTGGGTGCAGAAGAGCCCTAGGCCCCTGTCTTTGGGAGAGTACTGCACCGACCGCTATCTCCGAAGCGTCCACCTCCAGGATGTAGGGTAACGTGGAATCAGGATGTTTTAAAACTGAGGCTGAGACAAACAGATCCTTTAGTGTAGTAAAGGCCATCTGAGCTTCCGTAGACCAGTGGAACTTGAGGCCCTGTTGGGTCAATCTTCTAATGGGGGCGATGATGGTGGAGAATCCCTTGATGAATTTTCTATAAAAATTCGCAAATCCCACGAAACGTTGAATCCCTTTTTTGTCAGTGGGAGCGGGCCAGTCCAGAATGGCGGAGACCTTCTGAGGGTCCATTTTGATGCCTTCCACAGAGATAATAAGGCCAAGGAACTGAATACTCTCCTGCTCGAAGACACATTTCTCAGGCTTGGCGTAAAGGCCGTGCAGGTGAAGTCGGGTCAAAACGTTTCTGACATGTTCACGGTGTTCAACTAGGGAAGAAGAGAAGATTAGAATGTCATCTAGATAAATAACAACAAACAGGTCAAGGTAGTCTCTGAAAATGTTATTTACAAAATGCTGAAATGTGGCAGGAGCATTACAGAGTCCGAAAGGCATAACTAAATATTCGAAGTGCCCAAACCGGGTACGGAAAGCAGTCTTCCATTCGTCTCCCTTGCGAATGCGGACAAGGTTGTAGGCACCACGAAGATCCAACTTTGAAAACACTACTGCAGACCCCAGCCTCTGAAAAAGTTCTGGCACTAATGGTAAGGGATAACGGTTCTTGATTGTAATCTTATTGAGTGCCCGATAATCCACACAAGGGCGCAAAGAATGGTCTTTCTTTTCCACAAAAAAGATTCCTGCTCCTGCCGGGGATGTGGAGGGTTGGATGAAGCCTTTCTTAAGATTATCGTCAATGTAAGTTTTTAATACTCCTAGTTCTAACTCTGATAAAGGAAATATTCTCCCAAAAGGAATCTCTGCCCCTGGGAGAAGCTCAATCGGACAGTCATATGGCCGGTGGGGAGGAAGGGTCTCGGCCCCTTTTTGACTGAAAACGTCCAGAAAGCTATGGTAGACTTCAGGTACTACTTGACGGGTCTCGGCATCAGTTTCCATGCACAACAGGGCAGAGGGAGCTTGAGTAACTTCTGGTAGACAGTGTTGGTGGCAATAAGAGGAAGGAAATTCAATTTCCCCTGAGGCCCAATCAACGTGTGGATTATGGGCCTTGAGCCAAGGCATGCCCAATATGATGGGGAATAGAGGAGATTCAATGACGTCCAGACAAAGTAGCTCTTGATGAGTGCCAGCAATGGTGGTGAGCATGGGTACTGTTTCCTGGGTTACTGGTCCTGATCTGAGGGTAGAACCATCGGCCAGATATACTGAAAGTCCTTTCGCCCTGGGCCGGATGGGAATATGATGTCTGGAAGCGAAGGACAAGTCTATAAAGCCACTGCAGGCCCCGGAATCAATGATAGCGCTGGTTGGTATATTCCCTCCTGGGAGCTGTAAGAGAAGCGGGACAGCCAGGTGAGACATATTATTCAGTGAAGCTGGGGTAAGAGCAGGAGAAACAAAGAGGCACTTACGAAGCTTGGCCGGGCATGTCCGTACAAAGTGCCCGGGTTCCCCGCAATATAGGCACAGGTTACCAGCCCGACGGCGTTGACGCTCTTCAGGAGTGAGGGATGGCCGTAAGAGTCCCAGCTGCATTGGTTCTGGTGTATCTGAAGTCATGGTAGTAGAAGCTGGAGGAGCGGAGTGGGGAGAACTAGGCACCCGGGGCAGCATCCAGACAGGGCGAGCAGGGCCAGAAGATCGCTCTGTACGTCGTTCTCTTAGGCGTCTGTCTATTTGGATGGAAAGGTCTATGAGGTCCTCTAGAGTCTCAGGAAGGCCCACTCGGGCTAGTTCATCCTTCAAGGATTCTGAAAGGCCCATACGGAACTGATACCGTAGGGCGGCATTGTTCCAATTTGTATCGGAACTCCAGCGTCTGAATTCTGATGCATAGTCCTCAACAGGTCTGCGGCCTTGCTGTAGGGTGTGCAAGGCTGTCTCTGCCGTGGCAGTCAGCTGTGGGTCTTCATATAGGGATGACATAGACCGAAAGAAGGTATCCAGAGTATCAAGTGAGGTGTCTTTCTTTTCTAACAAGCGATGGGCCCAGGACTGGGGCTCGCCGGTCAGCAGCGAGATCACGAACCCCACCTTGGTGGCTTCCAGGGAGAAAGTCCTTGGTTGAAGGGCAAAAAAGAGCTCACATGAGTTGCGGAAGGACCTGAATTTGCTCCGGTTACCCGAAAATCTTTCAGGCGTGGGGACCCTGGGTTCAGGCGGCAACATGACCACTGATGGTGAAGCAGAAGTCCCGGATACTGGAGGTGTAGAAGCTGCTAGGGCCTGGACTTGGCCTTCCAGCTGGGTGTAGCCTTCTTGTAGGCTCTTTACTGCCTGGGTAAGTCCAGCAAGATGGCGGCAGAGTTCATCCATAGGAGAGGCTCCCTGCGTGGGCTCAGACATGGCTGTCTGGTACTGTCACGTACCTGGTGGTGGAGCCCAGAATTCAAGGAGTAGCCTATCGTGTGCCTCTGGTTCGAGAGCCCCTGATAGAGCAGACAGGGACTCAAGAGCGCAGGGGGCCACAAGTGCTTGGTAAGTGGCAGGTGTAGGGTAGATCCGGACCTCTGGTGCAGCAGCAGGAGAACTATCAGGAACACTGGATCCACTGGCAGGAACTCAGGAACAACAGGCAACTGGGAGGTGTTCTGTAGTACCACTGGAAGCACTTTACAAAGTCAGACAGGCCGGGTCAGAACACAGGTAAGCAGAGCAGGTACAAAACGGAACCAGGAGAGTAGTCAGGGCACGGACCGGGTTGGCAACAGACAGGCAGGTAATAACTGAAGGATGAGGCAGGAGAATCGTCAGACAAGCCGAGGTCAGGGACTGGCAGCAAACAGGAGAAGTCAGGAACAAGCCGGGTAACAGGAATCAGGTAAACAGGTATACTGGAAGCTTAGGGTCACAAGGAACGCTGTAGACCAGACAGCAAAGAAGCATGCTGACAGGCACCTTTAAATAGGCCTAATGGCGCCAAAAGCTGTCACACCGCACGTCTGCACGCCGCCGCGTGCACACGTGCACGCCCGAGTACCGATCATACGTGCCCGTTCGTCTCATCGTGTACCCGCGTACACCCGCTCATATTAGCGCGCACCCGCATGCGTCCGTTCGTGTCAACGCGTCTCCGAACGCGTCCTCTGGTTTTACTGACAATAGTTCTGTTAACCGATCTTCCGCCGACGGCTGAACTAACAGGACGTCTTTCATGACAGCCCCCCTGCAAAGTGCTGCCCTAGGCCTGGGCCTTGTTGGCCTAGGCCAGGATACAGCGTTGCCACTGACAGGACGAGCCAGTGATGTCTTTCTATGTCTGGAGTTTAAGTGCTATTTATCTAGTTTTATTCCCTGTTTCAAGGGGTCAATGCTCTTTTTGAGCATTATATATATCAAACTCAGGGATGTGTACTGTGTGTCTTTCCACAGCAGCAATACTTACTTCAAATTTTTGGGTTCCTTTTCAGCAGTTGCTGATTTTCAATCTTCCCAGGCTTTGACATCACGGTCCCGTAGTGATTCTATATTCTAGGTATGGTATCACTAGTATTTTTTCTATTGTTCACTTAGCGTTTTTTCTATTTTGTTGTACTTATATATCTTTTTGTCCATCTGCTTTTTTTCCCAGGTCTCCCCTCTCTCAGGCACCAGTGTTCGTCTGCTTTTGTCTTTACAAGGACTCGCCCAGACCCTTTTCTAAATTTTTGGTTTGGGTTGGGCAGAGTCCCCTCATTTTTTCATGATCGTATATATTTTCAGAAACAACTGTTTTCTTACAATAGGGCATTTCTATTGCAAATATTTATCTTAAAGCAGACACAAAGAGGGCAGAGTCGCTGGAGACCTCATGTGACAGTGTTTTTAATGTGAACATAGATTTTTCATGCATATACAACTGAGCCAGATGTGAGTTGTTGAACATCTATGTTTCTCTCATATTTGTATGTGACGAGATAAATGTTTAAACTCACTGTTGACTGTATGTATTTTAACTTCATAGATTATATACATTATATATAGATTATATACATCTTGTTAACCCCCGATGAAAGAGACGACAATCAGCCCTGAAACGCGTCGGGTACAGGATATTGTATCTACAGTTATTGTATATTATTCTCTTCTAGTATTCATGACCATGTTCAGTATTTTTGTCTATGACATATTTTTTCAATAAATTATATTTTTTATTTATATCATTGATTTCTTTGGTAGTGCCCTTAAAGTCCCACTCCTAGGGGTTTTCTTCTTTTTCCTTTTTTTGTCTGTCAGAAGCCTTAAATCCTTAAACTAGTTATGCTTATCAATCATATCTTATTGTAACACTTTCCTCTGTCTTCCATTTTTCTTCGAAGCATGGTTGAAGCACACCATCATGAGATCAGAGATCCACCAAGGTCAAGGAGAACTCCTGGCAAGGGCAAAGAATTGATCTTAAACCTCTTAAGCCCTCTGGGCTGACATAGCTCTGTCAGTATTGCTGCTTCCCTATAGATCACACTGATACTTCCACATCATCTCACACTACAAGATTTTAAACACAACAAGAGTGACATCAAAGCCAAAAGGACAGGACAGAAGGTCTGTCCTAAGTCCTTGGTTTATTCCATTGCTGTTGCTATTGATTTATGTGTCCTCATAATAGTTTCTTTATTCTCGTATTTGGTGTGTCTCATCCTTAAACCCAATCTGTCTTTTTATTTATTATTAAGTCCTTAAGTCTTTTGGATCTATCAGTTTCTGGAGAATTGAGCTTCATATTACATGTGCTATTCTGGTATAAGATAAAACAGTGTCTATTTTTATACCCTTGTGTAAACTGATGCATTGATCTGAGTATAGGCTTATGTGTTGGAAATGTGACTGTGTTCGGGAATACAGGCTGGGATAATCTGTTCTATAGATGTAGAGTTATTCACTCTGGGTAAAGCTTAAAGTGAACATGTGTTTTGTCCATGCATTGAAGTATCAAATATTTCTCTTCACTCCGTGGGGGTAAATGGAAGGGGTGGGGTGTGGGGGGGGGGGGGTATTTAAGTGTATCTGATGCATGGACAAAAAACATATTCACCCAAAGGCTTCTGATTTTCAAATACAGACTAGGGATGTGAGCCTTGGATCCCTTAACATCTACAAGGCCCATGCATATTTTATTAAAGTGCTCCTGTAAAATAATTATTATAGTATATGTAAACTCAATCATTAAAATCTCATAAAACTTTTAAAACCCTATGTGATTTTACATGTGATTTTTAGTATTTTTAAATCTGTTTCTTTCAATAAAAAATACTGGGTCATTGTTCAGTAACTTCCTGATATAAAGTGACAATGCTCTGTCCTTCTCTGTTACTTCTCATATGAGCTTCTAGTGGAGAAAACTGTTCCAAACACATTACACAGGTGTAGTCCATCATTGTCATTTTTAGGAAACCCTCCCTGAAAAATTCAATGCAGTCATCACTGGAGTACATATATACACAGAAGTATCTTTGAACAGGCTGCAACAGATCAGCAGTACTGAGATGTAACAAAGGTAAAATGGGTGAAAATGATTATTCTTTTTTTTTAATTAAAGGAAAAAAATGTCAAGTGTTTATTATACATGGTACTTTAGCAAACAAAAGGGTACACTAGGGTTTACATCTACAGTAAAACATTTCAAAGGATCAGTCTACTCAAAACTGATATTTTATACCGGGGTACAATCCAGTAGGTGTCCTTTATCTACATGTTGAGAAACTGCATACATTAGATCTGTGCACCTGTGTTCCCAGCCCTGTCAAACCTTTAAAGGCTCTAAAATCGGGTGTCAGTCTCTGTGTTATATTTAACTTGAGCAAACCCAATTTATATTTTATAAAAGCTGTCATCATCATCATTCCTGTTACATACAGCACGTTTGATAATATCGAATACAGTTCAATCTGTCAGACCAGTTGCATAGGCAGTCAGTTACTTAAAAGGGATATACTGTATAGCAGTTACCTTCAATGTGTATGACTTGAAACATCCACAGCTTTTATAGCTCAATGCACCAGAAGGGAGCTGGAGTTGTTCTGCTTCACAAAATCTTGACTAGTTATTCTTTACAAAGTACCAAACACTCAGAGCACAAGAGGAGAGCCTTTATTAAAACAGGCAGATGATGCAGATATTCTGGCATATTTCACCATTAACAAGCTTAAGCATAGACATCTGAATTCAAATATTCCACACCAGATTGGATTTTTTTATTAATAAAATGGGTTCAGCCTATGAAGATCTAAATCTATATAATACATAATTAAAATTTTTGTTGACACATAATAAATTTGTGTTTAAGGTTCCTTTCATACAGGTTCTGAAATTTTCCACATTTTGTCATGTTACAACCAAAAACGTAAATGTATTTATTGGGATTTTATGTGATAGACCAACACAAAGTGGCACATAAATGTGAAGTGGAAGGAAAATTATAAATGTGAAAAATCAGAAACATCAGAAAAGTGTGGGGTGCATTTATATTCAGCCCCCCTGTGTCAATACTTTGTAGAACCACCTTTCGCTGCAATTACAGCTGCAAGTCTTTTTGGGGATGTCTCTACCAGCTTTGAACATCTAGAGAGTGAAATTTTTGTCCATTCTTCTTTGCAAAATAGCTCAAGCTCTGTCAGATTGGATAGAGAGCGTCTGTGAACAGCTATTTTCAAGTCTTGCCACAGAATCTCAATTGGATTTAGGTCTGGACTTTGACTGGGCCATTCTAACACATGAATATACTTTGATCTAAACCATTCTATTGTAGCTCTGGCTGTATTTTTAGGGCCGTTGTCCTGCTGGAAGGTGAACCTCCACCCAAGTCTCAAGTCTTTTGCAGACTCTAACAGGTTTTCTTCTAAGATTGCCCTGTATTTGGCTCCATCTATCTTCCCATCAACTCTGACCAGCTTCCCTATCCCTGCTGAACAAAAGCATCCCCACAACATGATGCTGCCACCACCATATTTCACGGTTGGGATGGTGTGTCAGGGTGATGTGCAGTGTTAGTTTTCCACCACACATAGCGGTTTGCTTTTAGGCCAAAAACTTTAATTTTGGTCTCATCTAACCAGAGCACCTTCTTCCACATGTTTGCTGTGCCCCCCACATGGCTTCTCGCAAACTGCAAATGGGACTTCTTATGGCTTTATTTCAACAATGGCTTCTTGCCACTCTTCCATAAAGGCCAGATTTGTGTAGTATACCACTAATAGTTGTCCTGTGGACAGATTCTCCCACCTGAGCTGTGGATCTCTGCAGGTCCTCCAGAGTTACCATGGGCCTCTTGGCTGCTTTTCTGATTAATGTTCTCCTTGCCCGGCCTGTCAGTTTAGGTGGACGGCCATGTCTTGGTTGGTTTGCAGTTGCACCATACTCTTTCCATTTTCGGATGATGGATTAAACAGTGCTCTGTGAGATGTTCAAAGCTTGGGATATTTTTTTTTATAACCTAACCTTGCTTTAAACTTCTCCACAACTTTATACCTGACCTGTCTGGTGTGTTCCTTGGCCTTCATGATGCTGTTTGTTCACTAAGATTCTCTAACAAACCCCTGAGGGCTTCACAGAACAGCTGTATTTATACTGAGATTAAATTACACATAGGTGGACTCTATTTACTAATTAGGTGCCTTCTGAAGGCAATTGGTTCCACTAGATTTTAGTTAGGGGTATCAGAGTAAAGGGGGCTGAATACAAATGCACGCCACACCTTTTTCATTTACTTTGTTATGAAAAAGATTGAAAACCATTAATCATTTTCCTTTCACTTCACAATTATGTGCCACTTTGTGTTGGTCTATCACTTAAAATCCCAATAAAATACATTTATGTTTTTGGTTGTAACATGACAAAATGTGAAAAATGTCAAGGGGTGTGAATACTTTTTCAAGGCACTGTATACCGTATACTGTAGATATATTTAATACATGGGAGGCCAGTATATATAAACCTCATCGGGAAAAGGATGCTCCTACAGAAATGGAACAAAGCTAAGTTTCTCATTTAATCCAGGGTTGAAGGTAACTTTTAATTAGTAAATCTATTTTGTTTCAACCTGAGGTACTGTTTTATCAAAATCCCTTGGGGATGTGAACGTGAATGAACTCTATATAAGGTTGCATAAGATTAATCCTCTGTTTAGTATTTATGTTTTTTCAGCAAAATGTCTGCCTACAGGGGTTTGAAGATTAGAATTCATAATTTGTGTAAACACTGTCATTGATTCTTTTCCAAAAGGGTCTTTTGGTTTTTCCCAACATAGAATGCAACACATTCACAATGTAGAAAATAAATCACCCCGTTAGTTTAGCAAGTCACAAAATGTCCTTACATGTTGATGGCCATCAGATAAAATTTATGGTTTTTGTGTATTAATGTTTTTCCAGTAGGTGTGTCCACTACACTTTAAGGTACCCTTCAGTAATTAATTACATGCATCACCTTTCTTAGACACATAAAAATGACTAGGGACCAATTATGTAAAAGGTGTTGTGTAAACATGTGCATCTAAACATGATACTTGGATGATCAGCAACAAACATTTTGATTAACCTGTGATTTGCTAGATTACTTGTCATTGTCATTTGCCAATGTTTCAGACATTTTTTTTATTTATTTTTTATTTTAGGAAATTAACATGGTTATTGAACTTGATAATCAATTAAACAATATTAAATTTGCATTGAACACCATCTTGATATAAAAAGCAAATCTGTCAGTATTTTTTATGGGCAAAAACTTAATTCCAAATGTAGAACTTATTTCTCATTTGAAGATAAGATAAGATAATGATTTCCAATCCCTTTGCAACATCTACTGTATGTCTTTTTGATCACAGATCGGTCCATGTTTGACACTCATTTACAGGATTTCCTGCAATTTTGCCATCTTTTACTATTTAATAGACATTTTTACCTAAAAAAAAAAGCAGGAGTGAACTAGGAATGGCTCCTGAAGCCACAAACGTGACTGACCTAAGGACTAAGTGTTCTGTACAATAGCCCTCTGTGTAGATTTGATATGATGTGTTTTTATCCATAAAATTATCCATGTTAGATGACATATTTTTTCCTTTTTTTATTATGTGTGCTGTGAGAATTATTATAGTTACCACCTTAAACCATTGGGCAAATATCTGATTGTTTGCTGACCCATTTGTATTCATCTGAAATCCAAGTGAGAAAAAAATTATAGAATATAGATGATGTGTCAGAATTGTTGCCATTATCATTTCTAACATGAGAAACTGGTTTAGTCAATTTTTTATTAAGTATTTTTAAAATATTTATAGGCCATTCCATTAAGTTTTCCCATTCAATTAATTATATGTTTATTATGTTGCTTTAAATGTATTTGTAAAGGAGTCACAGAAAAAGTCATCATCTTCACCAGTAATTCATAAAATTTCTTTATTCAATTTATTAGTTTCTGGTTCGTAATGATCCTTCACTAGTGTCATCATATTCAATGAGCATTGGTTATGGTTGTACTCTTTTCTTTTTTGAACATTATGACAAAGAATTAAAATAATCTAAAATCAATTTGTATTATCTATGTCCACCCAGGTGGTGTCTATCACCAAATTTATATCAAAAGAAAATACTGATTGGGTGGACACAGGTATACAATTTACATTGCTTAAAATGCTATCATCCCAAAAAATAATGATTGTTTAAAAATGGAACTTTCAATATAACAGACAACTACTTATAAAAGGTACAACATTTAATTACAAATGCAATAGAAACTCAATAGACAATTTTACATTGATAAAATTTGCCGCAGGTGCAACATTTTAACCACCCCGATTCTAATAGTGCATACTTGCTTTTTTTTTTTTTTTTTACATTTTACACCATTTCACAGATACAGATTGATGGGTTACACAGAATAAATCTACTTCACTGGGACCATTGTGAAAGGATCTCCTCTGAGTGAAGGCTAATATTAAGCCAAATTCAGATATGATTTTATATCTATTTTTGTTTGTAATGACTCAATTTTGCTATTGTTCACTTTTGAGGAGCCTCTGAACCTCATATTTCAGGAAATACATTTTACAATGGGGTGTCCAAACTTTTTTCAAAGAGGGTCAGATTTGATAAAGTGAACATACGTGAGGGCTGACCATTTTGCCTGACATTATTTGAACCATTAAAATTCAGTCTAAGTGTATTCGTCTGAGCACTAATACACTGCCCAACAAGAATTCTCTTGCCTTTGTGGCTGTGTGTGGTGAAGAGATGAGCTCGGGTGTGTTATTTGTATATATATATATCTATATATATCTATAAATATATAGATATATAGGATATATATATATCCAGTATCTCACAAAAGTGAGTACATCCCTCACATTTTTGTAAATATTTATTGCCGTGTATATACTCGAGTATAAGTCGAATTTTTCAGCCCCTTGCATCAGCCCCTTGATCAGCGTGTCATGCAGGCAGACGGCGGTCAGCGTGTGCTACATAGCACTCGGCAGCGGCTCTCACTGTTCAAAAGCCGCGCCTCCTCATCTGTGATAGGCAGTCAGTGTACAGCCTATCACGGACATTCTCTCATCCTTTTTTTTGGGGCTGAAAGTGCCCCCCTCGTCTTATACTCGAATCATCGCTGTCTGCCTACATTATCAGCGTGTCATGCAGGCAGACGGCGGCCAGCGTGTGCTACATAGCACTCGGCAGCGGCTCTCACTGTTCAAAAGCCGCGCCTCCTCGTCTGTGATAGGCAGTCAGTGTACAGCCTATCACGGACATTCTTTCATCCTCGTCCGTGGTATGAGGATGAGAGAACGTCCGTGATAGACTGACCGCTGACTGCTGGGAAATGGAGTTTTCTGCTTATCATGGACGAGGAGGAGGCACGGCTTTTGAACAGTGAATGGCCGCCGCACACGCTGATCGGTGCAGAGCGGCACACGAAGGATGCACAGGACACAGGATGCACACACACACATGCACACGCACACAGGTACATATACACAAGACACAGGACACAGATACATATACACATGCACATATACACAGGTACATGACACAGGTACATATACACATGACACATGCACATATACACAGGACACAGATACATGACACATGCACATATACACAGGACACAGGTACATGGCACATGCACATTTACACAGGACACAGGTACATGACACATGCACATATACACAGGACACAGGTACATGACACATGCACATATACACAGGACACAGGTACATGACACATGCACATATACACAGGACACATGACACATATACACAGGACACATGACACATGCACATATACACAGGACACATGACACATGCACATATACACAGGACACATGCACATATGCACAAGACACATAACACATACACAGGACACATGCACAGGACACAGGGAGGCATGCAGCTGCAGATGGGCATTGTTGACCCTCTTTTTCCACTTACAGTAGCTGCTGCATTTCTCTCCCTTGTCTTATACTCGGGTCAATAAGTTTTTCCCATTTTTTTGTGGTAAATTAGGGCCTCGACTTATACTCGGATCGACTTATACTCGAGTATATATGGTATATCTTTTCATGTGACAACACTAAAGAAATGACACTTTGCTACAATGTAAAGTAGTGAGTGTACAGCTTGTATAACAGTGTAAATTTGCTTCCTCCTCAAAATAACTCAACACACAGCCATTAATGTCTAAACCCCTGGCAACAAAAGTGAGTAAATCCCTAAGTTAAAATGTCCAAATTGGGCCCAATTAGCCATTTTCCCTCCCTGGTGTCATGTGACTCGTTAGTGTTATAAGGTCTCAGGTGTGAATGGGGAGCAGGTGTGTTAAATTTGGTGTTATCACTCTCACTCTGGTCACTGGAAGTTCAACTCTCTGAGGATCTGAAAAAAAAGAATTGTTGCTCTACATAAAGATGGCCTAGGTTATAAGAAGATTGCCAAGACCCTGAAACTGAGCTGCAGCACGGTGGCCAAGACCATACAGCGGTTTAACAGGACAGTATCCACTCAGAACAGGCCTTGCCATGGTCGACCAAAGAAGTTGAGTGTACATGCTCACGTCATATCCAGAGATTGTCTTTTGGAAATCGACATATGAGTGCTGCCAGCATTGCCACAGAGGTTGAAGGGGTGGGAGGTCAGCCTGTCAGTGCTCAGACCCTACGCCGCACACTGCATCAAATTGGTCTGCATGGTTGCCGTCCCAGAAGGAAGCCTCTTCTAAAGATAATGCACAAGAAAGCCCGCAAACAGTTTGCTGAAGACAAGCAGACTAAGGACATGGATTACTGGAACCATGTCCTGTGGTCTGATGAGACCAAGATAAACCTATTTGGTTCAGATGGTGTCAAGCGTGTGTGGCGGCAACCAAGTGAGAAGTAGAAAGACAAGTGTGTCTTGCCTACAGTCAAGCATGGTGGTGGTAGTGTCATGGTCTGGGGCTGCATGAGTGCTGCCACCACTGGGGAGCTACAGTTCATTGAGGGAACCATGAATGCCAATATGTATTGTGACATACTGAAGCAGAGAATGGTCCCCTCCCTTCGGAGACTGGGCTGCAGGCCAGTATTCCAACATGATAATAACCCCAAACATGCATCCAAGACGACCACTACCTTGCTAAAGAAGCTGAGGGTAAAGGTGATTGGCTGGCCAAGCATGTCTCCAGATCTAAACCCTATTGAGCCTCTGTGGGGCATCCTCAAATGCAAGGTGGAGGAACGCAAGGTCTCTAACATCCACCAGCTCCGTGATGTTGTCATGGAGGAGTAGAAGAGGACTCCAGTGGGCAACCTGTGAAGCTCTGGTGAACTCCATGCCCAAGAAGGTTAAGGCAGTGCTGGAAAATAATGGTGGCCACACTAAATATTGACACTTTGGGCCCAATTTAGATATTTTTAATTAGGGGTGTACTCACTTTTGTTGCCAGCGGTTTAGACATTAATGGCTGTGTGTTGAGTTATTTTGAGGAGACAGCAAATTTACACTGTTCTACAAGCTGTGCACTCACTCCTTTACATTGTAGAAAAGTTTAATTTCTTAAGTGTTGTCACATGAAAAGATATAATAAAATATTTACAAAAATGCGAGGGGTACTCACTTTTTTGAGATGCTGTATGTGTTATGGCTTCAGTGGGGTGTTTGTATACCATATAGTATGTACACGTTTATATTTTAGCACTTTTTTTTGGTGTGTTTTTGTTGCTTTTGTTGGTATGTATATACCAATTTTGTATTAACATTTTGTATGTTAAAATATCTCAATAAACTTAGATTAAAATAAGAAATGTAAGGTGTATGACTTTTTCCACCCATTTAGTATTTTATTTCAATATAACTACATACCTCAGATGCAGCCTTCATTGGCTTTAAACTTCCTGTTATGTCTAGGACCAGGCAGGGTTTACATTCTCCCGCAATAGGGCAGAAATACCATTGCCGACCTTAGAGAATACTGTTCTGATTGACAGGCACAGCCATAATCGTCTATGTTTGGTACTGGCACATGTATGGTGCTACAGAGGTCTTTGGCTCCCTGCATGATATAATTTCTGCCTGATCATGCCAAGGTAGGATGAAAGCCACATAAGTCCGATTTGTAGAATCGTATATTTATTTATTTGAAGAATAAGTTGAGTAAGTCCTGTGGTATTTTTTAAATTAGAAAAGGTAGTTATCTCCTTTGCTTTAAAAAAATATAAGCATGTACTGTCCAAGGTGCTGAAAGTCATTGCTAGTAGAAATTGAACGGAAGCCACAGTTTGGTATTTTGATATCAAAGGCTCTATGCTATAGAATTGTGTACAGACTTCACAGTAAGGGAGCCGTGTCACAGAGAGGTACTGATGAGAGCTGGCTCCAGAAAAGAGGAAAATATTGTTCAGATAGACAGTATCCTTTATAACTGGTTAAAAACAGTTTTACTAACTGAAATGTTTACTAAAAGATTTAAAAAACACAATATAATCCATACAAATATTACCGGTAATTAGAATTCAAAGAAGGTATGGTATTTTTTCTTACACAGATTATTCCAACTTGGACCAATGCAACTATGTATATACACCATACCTGTGGAATCCCTCTAGAACACCCTTCAACCAGGGTTCTGTGGAATCCTAGTTTTCCTCTAAGAGATTCCTAGGAGTTGCTTGAGCAATGGGCAATTTTTGCCTTTCAGATAAGGTACCACTGACAACAATGGTCTTTCTTTTTTTTTTTTTTATTTCTTTTTATTGCAGATTTTAAACAAACAGTACATAAACACTTGGTTGCATACAGGTCATCTATACCACGACAGTATTATAAATGTGGCTATCAGTGAGATTACCCAAACATATCATATCTTAACATTCATTAATCAGTCCTCCTCTGAGTGTGTTATACATTTAAATCCAATAACTGCTAGAGGCCTAGAATAACAATTGTGTGGACTGCATTGGGAGCATCTTTATTTATTCAGCAAAACCTGAGTCCCATTCGAGCAATGTATCACTGTGCAATTTTCATTGTTTTCAACCATTTACTCCAGACCTTGTCAAATTTCAAGGGGCAACCTCTATTTGCGTATGTATCTTTGTATAGTGGAAGGCTGCTGTTGACCAGGTCTTTCCACTGTTTACTGGAAGGAGGGTTGGGTTTTTTCCACTGCATTGCAATATTTTTCCTAGCATAAAATAACAGAAGCCCAATCATAGTGCGTTTGGCTATTGGTGGAACAACATTTTCTATCAATCCTAGTATACATATTTCCATTGACATTGGTAAATTGGTGGAAGCGACCTTGTTCGTTATACTAAGCACCTCCTTCCAGTACTGTTGAACCCCCGGACAGTGCCAGAAAATGTGTGAAAAGTCTCCTGGTGAGGCTCCACATCTCCAACAATCTGAGGTAAGGTTAGGGTTCATCATATGTAGCCTGTGCGGGGTAAAATACACCCGATGTACGATTTTGAATTGTACTAATTTGTCTCGCATGGAAACCAGTGATCTGAAAGGAAAGTCCCAGACGTCGTCCCAGTCATCGTTATCTAACACCGGGATGTCACGCTGCCAACGGGACCAGAGCTTATCCAGGGGTGGTAAAGATACAAAGATCAGATGCGCGTAAAGGCGTGAAGTAGGTTTCTCAGCGCAGCCCGACCTAAGCATCTTCTCCAGCTCGGATTGAATCAGGATGCAAGAAGAGTGTGGAAATTGGGCCGAGAATGCATGTGCTAGTTGGAAATAACGGAACTGATAATGTTTCGGTAAATTATATAGTGAGGAGAGCTGGGGGAATGAGAGCAGAGAAGACTGTGATACAATTTGTGAGACCAATTTAATCCCGTAGTTGGTCCATGCCCGGGGGTCTGTGAGTTTGTTAAAATGTGATAGATATGGATTTAGCCATAAAGGGGCATTAGGAGAAATTTCTGCTTGTTTATGTTTACCTATAATTAGACCCATGCGCCAAGCTCGCAAGGTAGTAAGCATGGAGGGGGTTAGAGGGTGTGTGGCGCGTGGGCCCCTATAAATCAGAAATTGAAGGGTTTCCCAGGAGCCTACCACCGTAGCTTCCAATGCTGAAGCTGCATTCGTTTTATCGGGGTTTAACCACCAAACCACCGTTACTAGCTGAGTGGCGAGAAAATATTTGTGGCAGTCTGGGAATGCCATGCCACCCTGAGACGTTGGCCTCATCAGGGTCGACAGTTTATATCTAGGCGGGGCGGGGCCCCATAAAAAATCTGAGAATTTTTGGTTAAGTTTGATGAAAAATGATTTGGGAATCCACTGCGGAGAGTGGCGGAAAAGGTAAGTGAATTTGGGAATAATTTTCATCTTGAGGAGATTGACTCTACCCCAAACTGATAGGGGCAGATTGCTCCATGCTTTTAGTTTAACTTTCATGTCTACTACCACTGGATCAAGATTTTGTTTGAGGAAATCCTGGGCCTGGGCAGAGACCTGTATCCCTAGGTATTTGAACGTATCAACCCATTGTAGCGGGGTGTCAGGGGGGGAAGTGGTTTTTGCCGCCTGATCTATTGGGAATAATGTGGATTTGGACCAGTTGACCCGAAGGCCTGTAACCTCCGAGAACGTGTTTAGGACTGACAGAGCACCCTGTAATGATGGGCCGGCATCACCCAGAAAGAGGACCATATCATCTGCGTACAGGGCTACCCTCTCCTCCAGCAGGCCAATACGGAGCCCCTTAATATGGGGCGAAATATGTAGGGCCTCGGCAACTGGCTCAATGGCGATAGCGAATAAGGCCGGGGAGAGAGGGCAGCCCTGCCTGGTTCCCCTGGACAGTCTGAAGGGGGATGACAACCCAGAACCCAGGCGTATCGATGAAGTGGGACATTTGTATATGATTTGCAACCATGAAATAAATTTTAGTGGGAAGCCCATCCTACGCAGTGTCTCCCATAAGAAGGGCCATTCAACTGTATCAAAAGCCTTTTCTATATCAAGCAAGGCTATGGCCCTTGTCCCGGAATTAAGATGTTGAGCGTGAATATTAGTGAAGAGTCTTCTAAGATTGACATCCGTGGACCTCTTGGGCATGAATCCTGTCTGGTCGGGATCTATCACCGAGGGTAGTAGGGGGTATAGGCGGGAAGCTAGCAGTTTGGTTAGAATTTTAAGATCGTTATTTAATAAGGCAATTGGTCTATAGGATGCACATAGTTCTGGGTCCTTGGGGGCTTTATGTATTAAGGTCAGGTAGGCCTGGTGCATAGATGGGGGCAGATCGCCTTTGGACAAGCAAACAGTGTACAGTTGGGCCAATATGGGTGCCAAAAATTCACTGTGAGTGCGGTAAAAATCTATTGGTAATCCATCCGGTCCCGTAGCCTTGCCGGTGGGGAAGGACCGGATGACATTTAGAACCTCCAATGCCGTGAATGGTTGGACTAGCGATTCCCTCTCCCTGTCTGATAGCCAACCCAGTGCCAGAGGATCCAACAGATCCTGCAATGTCTCAGGCTGAAAATCGGAGGGGAGAGTGGAGGTGTATAGCTTGTCATAAAAGGCCTTGAACATATCTAATATTTCAGATTGGGATGTCACTGTGTCTCCATCTGTGGAACGCAGACTAGAAACTACTGTGAGGGGGTGTTCATGTTGTGCCAGCATGGCCAAGAAGCGCCCATTTTTGTCCCCTTGCTCAAAAAAACGTTGTCTCCCTCTGTGCATGTCAAGCCTAGTGACCTCTGATAGATGTAGATTTAAAGAGTGTTGAGCTGCATTAAGCGAGTCAAATTGGGTCGGTGTGGGGTCAGCGCTGTATATCGCGGCCTGGTCTACCACTGACTGCTGTAGTGCCTGAGTTTGTTGGCCCTGCTGTTTCTTGATACTAGCTATTGTGGATATGTATTGCCCTCTCGTATAGGCCTTAAAGGCGTCCCACACCACTTGTGGGGATGAAGAGCTCTCATTATGTTCCCAAAATTCTGACAGTCTGGGTGGAATAATGTCTGCTACCTCAGGGTGGGAAATCCACTGAGCTCCCAGTCTCCATAAAGCCGCGTCACGGTATGCAGGAGAACGAAGCTCTATAACCAACGGGCAATGGTCGGATAACCCACTAGGTAAGTATGTAGCCTCCACCACATCCGCCAACAATGAGGGGTTGGAGAAGGCTAGATCAATTCTTGAGGCTGTCTTATGTGAGGCTGAGAAGCATGAATATGCCCTAACAGCGGGGTGTCTCCATCTCCATATCTCCTCTAGCCCCATGGCCTGAGCCCAGGTAGATAAATCGGTATTGTGATTCTTAGGAGGGGCAGGCCTGTCCAGATCTGGGGAGATGATGGCATTAAAGTCTCCAATTATTAATAGTTTCCCAGGGCAAAAGGGAGCAGCTTTTTCTAGGGTCTTATACAATATATCTGATGAAAAAGGTGGGGGCACATATATATTAATAATAATATATCTTTGAGACCAGTGTGTAAACACCACTATAGCAAATTTTCCCTGGGGGTCCGTGCAAACCTCCTCAATTATACATGGAAATTTCTTAGATATTAAGATTGAAACCCCCCTTGCATATGAGGAGTATGTGGCGTGTATGGACCTCTGTATCCAGGGTTTTTTCAGGGTCAGAATTTTGCTGCCTGTGAGGTGAGTTTCTTGGAGAAGAATAAGATGAGGGGAGTGTAGTTTCAGGTATCTGGTCAACAGTGCTCGTTTAAATTTGGAATTCAGACCTCTAACATTCCAGGAGAGGACAGTAAACGTCTCAGCTAGGGAGGTAGCCATGTGGATTTAGAAAACTGTATCAAAATGGATAAGTATATATGGCGTGTTAAGGGGCAACTCACAGACAGCAGAATCACTGAGCCATACCATCGTGTAACAGCAGCGATTAACCATTGCAGCAACCTAGTACAATCTAAAATTAAAAACAACAAACTTAAACATAATAAACCCAAGCACTGAGTGCTTATCCTACTAGTTCCCATCTCCTCGCCGAAAAGAAAAACAAAAAACAAAAAGGAAAAACCCGGGGAGGAGAGAAGGGAATCGTTTTACCCAAAAACCAAACTAGTAACTGAAGATAAGCCCCTATATGGGGATATCACGTTGTTAACCCACTCCACACCTTACTGGGGACCAGTCTGTGTCCTTTTGCTATATGAAGCAGGGTCCCCTATGGGTGGCTGTTGATAACTTGATCACCTACTTATGGGGTAGGGGATCGCCCCCAAGTGGGGAGCAAAGTGGAGGGGATAGCAGGGGGTGGTGAAGCTGTTGTCTCGTAGGGCTCCTGCGGACTTTAACAGTGTTGTGCACTCAACCAGGGGTGAGCAGTCCTGCTCTCTATATAGTGCTCATAGTCTCATACGGGGTGCTCCGTAAAGCCTTGAAACTGTAAGGGAGAAGGCAAATGGGGCAGAAAAATATAAAATTGAGGGGACTGCTGGTAGTACTTTTATACTCCGGTTCTGTGTCAGCATACGTTGATTGGATAGCATAGGTTTGCCATGCAGCAAATAGTGTGACACAGACAAATAAAATATATGTATAAAAGTATGACAAGGAAAAGAAAAGAGGGGGAAAACAAAAATAAAAGCTTGAGCCTGTAGAAGTGAAAAAACTCCTCAAAGTCTCAGTACCTGTAGACACAAAGCTGCAGATTAGCCACGACCGTCCAGCCAGGAGAGTGCTGCCTCAGGATCCAGGAAAAAATGTGCCCGTTCCCCATCTGTCACACGAAGCTTGCTAGGGTACAATAGACTGAATTTCAATCCCTTTTCTCTTAGGCGACGTCTTGCCTCTGTAAACGATCTTCGTCTTTGCTGTATCTCCGGGGAATAGTCGGGAAAAAGCATTATTTTGGCATTATTGAAGCGTAGATCTTGTTGTTCTCTGGCTGCTGCAAGTAACTTGTCACGGTCTCTGTAGTTCAGAAGTCTGAGGAGAAAGGGTCTCGGAGGGGCTCCAGGAACCGGGGGAGTGGGGGGGACCCTGTGTGCCCTCTCCACTACATATGTGGGAGGCATGGCAGGAATGTTCAACAGGGACAGAAGGAAGGATTCTGCAAACTCTGCTGGCTTGGAGCCCTCTGCACGCTCAGGGAGGCCTATGACCCGGATATTATTCCTCCTCAGTCTATTTTCTGTGTCAATGGATTTTTCTTGCAGGGCTTTTACCTGTAGCTGCAATGCCCGAAGGTCCCGGGAGTCAGCTCTGGTGTCGTCTTCAAGCTGAGAGATGCGGCCTTCCGCCTCCGCAAACCGGGACCTAAATTTGTCCATATCATGTCTTATCAGGCTGACGTCAGTCACTAGGTGATCTATTTTAACCATGACAGAATCGTTTCCTGTTTTTATGGCCGCCAGTAGTTCCGCATGAGATGCTGCCTGGGCTGCTGATAACTCAGACAGGGTTTGAGTCTGAGGCTGTGTCTGTGTGCCGGCCGACATGATAGGAGTATGGGGCCTCGTGGGCAAGATGGCGGCTGAAGAGGAGTGTGTACAGGCCGCAGAAGACGAACGGGTCTTACCCGGTGACGGCGGAGCGGTCCGCTTGGTGCCGTGAGTCTTCTTGGACCCCAGGATGCCGGATTAGAGCGAAAAAGTGGGTTTTTAGAGCTAGGATTAGCTGACAGGATCAGTGTGAGAGCGGAGCTCAGCCTCAGCACGTCTTCTCCTCTTCACATCCGGCCACGCCCCCCAACACTGATCTTTCTACCTATCTGTAAGGGGACATTCTTTCCAATGACTACAAATTTAAGGAACATTTTTCACCAATGACCATCATGCTTATGTTCTGATAGCTGTAGATATAGTGTTCCCTGAGACCCAAAAAGTTTTTTCAATGTTTCCTCAAGGTTTCAAAGGCTTAGAAAGGCTGCTCTAGAACATGGCTGGATCTAGGGGGCTTCTGGGGTGTGCTGCGCCCCCCTCCCCCAGATTTCAGCTGTGCCCCCCCAGGCCAGCACCCACCATAGACATTGTGCCTAGCCCACTTAGCTCCTACCCCCATTCCTGCACTCAGGGCCATGATGGGGAAGGGGGGGGGGGCAGCCAGGCCCAGTGAACTAAAATGAACAGTAAAGCCCCAACAGAAGTGACAGCGACAGAGAGGAATGAGCTGGGAGGAGGTGCAGGCTGTGCTGTGCTCTGCTCTCCCCTCATGTCACAACAGCGATCCTCCATACAGCCATTTTTAGAGGATCACTCTTAGATCAGACTGTACACGGTTTGATTACCTGTCCCCTATGAACTTGAAGGACTGCTCATCTACCAGCAGCAGGAAATGTGGGGGGTAATCAAACTGTGTACAGACCAATCCAAGAACAATTTTGTGTCATCTACCGTATGGACGAGCACTGTTCTGAAAGGAGAGGGAGAGCACAGCACAATTCACACTTCCTTCTGCTGTCACTACTTTGGTAGCATTCCTCCTGTAGGTTTGGGGGGGGGGGTTGTACTGGGAACACAATAGGGGGGATTCATTTGTGCTGGGGAGAGGTTTGGGAAGGAGGGGGGCTGCAGATGAATTGAATTTGCACTGTGGTGGAGGATCTTCAAGGAGGAAGAATGGGGGGGGGGGGGTGTTAGTAAGAGGGACTGGGGGGAATTTGTGTTAGGAGGGTGATTGGGAGTGGAGAATTTGTGCTAGGAGGATGAAAGGAGAGGCTTTGTGCTGGGAGGGGAGATTGGTTGGAAAGGATTTGTGGTAGAAGTGGGTATTGGGGGTGAATTTGTGCTAGGAGGGGGTATTTATAAGGAGGAAAGGATTTGTGCTAGCAGGGGTGATTAGAGGGTTTTGTGCTAGGAGGGTGTGGGAAGATTCGGGTTAAGAGGGGGTATTGGAGGAATTTGTGCTAGGAGGAGGAATAAAGGGGGGGAGGCTTTGTGCTAGGAGGGGAGATTGTGTGGAGGGGATTGGTGGTAGAATAGGGATTGGAGGGGGGGGGAATTTGTGCTGGGAGGGAGTGTTTAAGAGGGGGAAAGGATTTGTGCTAGGAGGGGGGATTGAAGGGTTTAGTGCTAGGAGGGGGGATTGGGGGAGAGGATTTGTGCTAGCAGAGGAGGTGGGATGGAGGAAAATTGTGTTAGGAGAGTGTGGGAGGATTGTTCTATAAGGGGGGATTGGGATGATTTGTGCTAGGAGGGGGAACAGGGGGATATTTATACAAGGAAGGGGGATTTGTGCTAAGGGGGGGGGGAGAATGAATTTGTGCTAGGAAAAGGGGGTTTGGGTATGGGAGGGTATTTGTGCTGGGAAGAGTAACTTGGAGGGGGATGTGCTAAGAGGAAGGATTGGGGAGGAATTTATGCTAGGATGGGGATTTGGGAAAGGGGATTTGTGCTGGGAGGGGGGATTTGGGGGGGGGGGGGGTTGTGCTAGGAGATTTGTGCCAGGGGGGAATTGAGGGAATTTGAGCTGGGAGGCATTATTGGGGGCAAAGATTTGGGCTGGAAGAGGGATTTGAACTGGAAGGAGGGGGAATTTTTGCATTATTACTGTAGTTGGGAAGAATTTTGGTTTGCAAAGGCAATTTATGCTTAGGACTGAGCGTGCTCATTAGTGCTGTTTTCTTTTGGGGAGTGAGGATTTCTGCTGAGATATGATGCTTACACATGGGGGGTTTGTTATCTTCACCCTGGGCACTAGATGACCATGTCCCTGTCCGCACTGCAAACCGAGCATTCAAAAGATCTCCTCTTCCCCACACAGCACATAGCTGAGATTGGATTACCTTAGAGACACAGCCTAGATCTGCACAGTGTATAGCTGGCTGCTATGTTACAGTTATGAAATGTGAAATTTCAGACCAGAATGGCAGCTGCAGTAGCCTGCTACACAGATTGCAGTGTGCAGATTGAGGCTGTGTCTGTAAGGGAATTCATTCTCAGCTATGTGTTGTGTGGGGAGAAGGAGATCTGCTAAGTGCCCTGCCAGCAGTGACCCTGTACTGCTGACCCCATGTAACCTTTCTCTGCTGACCCCTATCCTCCATCCTATTGACCCCTGTACACTGCCCTTCTGACCACTGTACAGTGCCCTGATTACCACTGTCCTCCTCCCTGCAAACCCCCTGTTTTCTGCCCTACTGACCCTTTTTCCTCTGTTCTACTCATACCTATCCTCTGCCCTTGCCACCTCTGTTCTCTGCCATACTGAGCCCTGTTAACTGCCCTGCTGACCCCTGTACTCTGCCCTGCTAACCCTCGTTCCTCTGCCCTGTTGATCCCTGTCCTCCACCCTGGTGACCCCTGTTCTTTGCTTTGCCGACCCCTGCTCATGGTCCTGCTGACCCCTATACATAGTCCTGCTGACCCCTGTCCTTTGCCCTAATAATTCTTGTTCTCTTCCCTGCTAACCCCAGTCATCCACTCTGCTGACCCCTGTCCTCTGCCCTGTTGACCCCTTCAACCTGTCCTACTGACCCACTTCACACTGCCCTACTGACTTTTGTACACTCCCCTGCTGACCTCCCATCCTTTGCCCTCCTGACCCCTATCGTCTGCCTTACTGACCCCCTATACACTGCCTTGCTGACCCACTGCACACTGCCCTGCTGCTCCCTGCCCTTTGTCCTGCTAACCCTAACACTACCCTGATAATCCTCTGTACACAGCCCTAAATTTGTCAAATATTTCACGGCTGCATAAATCAACTCACTTGTCTTTTTGTTCATTTCACAAGAAGCCCCTTTATGGGTAGACCTGGAGGTACTTTGTTGTTTACCAGTATCCCCGGTTTTGTTTTTGTGGCTTCCACCCAAATCTAGGCCCACTATCATGAGCCTTTTAACTTATCTTACCACATTAATCTTTACTACCCCTTTCGGGCCACCCTTTATTCCCTTCAGGACAAAAATCACCCAACACCTTTCATTTGTGGCACTTCCATAAACTTCATTATGCTTGTTCATTTATTCATTCATTTTTTCTGTTTCTGAAAATATCTGCTATTTATGACTCTCTCCCCCAAGCTAAAATTAAATTTCTACTTGCAATTAAACAGTAATAACCAGTGCTGGGACAAGGTCATCTGATGCCCATGGAAAACTGCACCCCCCCCCCCCCCCTCCATGTGAAGGAAGAGTCTGTGTCATTCCAATAATGACAAAAATAATACAAATTAAATTAGGTTTAATTCAATAATTTAATATGCAATAATAAAACACAGCATTTGCATCAGTTTCTGCAACAATAATCCCCAGCATGGTGTATCCTGCACTACTTGGGGACAACTCTAGAGCAGCTTGCATTGACTTTAAATTAAGGAGTTGTTTGCAAGCTGCGCTGATGTCGTGCTGTACAGGGCGGCTTCAAAGTTGGCTTCAAAGTCGGGTGACACTGGCTGGGAAGGGGTTAACTCCTAGGGGCAATCAAGGGGTTAACTGTGTGTCTAGCAATGTGTAATGTGTGCTGCTTTTTACTACTGATTGATTTGTTTCTTTTCCCTTCTTTGCACAGAAAAGAAAAAAAAAAACAATCATTCCCTCTGCACAAAGCTCTGTGTTGATTGTCAACACAGAGCTCTGGGCTGTGATTGGAAACAGCCAGTCAGCAGGTCCCAGCCATGAACCATTGGCCGGGACTTACGCCCGCTGTGTACAATCACAGGGGAGTAGGCGGGTGGAGCATGCCCCCGAAACAGGCAGCAACATGTGGGTACATCCCGGTGCCTGTAGCTGCCACCTGCGGTGGGTTGGCAAGTGGTTAATTAGCAATGGTATTGGTAATATGCAGCAGGAAAGGGGGTTAATGTACTATCACTGATGCATTAGTGACCAGTGGCAGTTAATTAACCCCTTTGTGCTGCATTAGTGACACCACTGTCAGTGTTAATCAACCCACTGGTGCCACTAATGCAGCACAAACTACACACTCTACTGTGCCCCCCTTCCTCCAGTAAATGGTCCCGCCCAGGGCATCCGACCCCCCCTTGTACCGGTCCTGGTAATAACCACCACTCAGGCCACACTTACACTTTTAAATGGTGAAAGAACCTTAAGTGCACTAAGTCCAAGGCTGACAAACCTGGTCATCTATCATCCTCTACCAATATAATCATAACTGAATTGGCATTTAAGACAGTAACAAGATTGGACATGGTCCCATCTCACCCAAATGTCTGTTTCAAGGCTGTACGGCATTGGGAAATGCACTACATATCTAGTGGACCTCATGCTCACCAGGCACGTACAAAACCTTTCCAATCGCCCCTCTCTGAGAGACCCATGGATTATTTAGCTCCATCCTAAACTCCCAGATCTCATCAAAATCCAATTAGCCTCCTACATTTTATTGGCTGTGAAACAGACTATAGCAAAAGCTTGGAAAAAGCAGGTTGTCAGTTTTATAGAAGTTCGTCATCGACTTGATGTGTTTTTTATTCATGAAAACACTCACTAGTACTCTTTTATACACCAATGAGAAATTCCTTGCAGTATGGTCTCCTTGGATACAATACACCCATCCCTCGCTGCCAGTAGAAAACCACCTTTCCCGATAGTTCTGGAGCCCCAGGGACTCCACTTGGATACCCCTGATGTCCGACCCCCCCCCACCACCACCACCACCACCCTACGTCCTTGACTTTGGTTCCTACTTATCCATTCATTTCTTCTTCTTTTACTTCTTCAACCAACGCCTATGATTTAATTCTGTCATTACCCCTTTCAGCTTTCTACAAAGGGTATTTCTCACAAACTCAACATCTCCCCCTCCCGTTCCTGAAATGAACATTATCCCCTAATCAGATCTAGCATATTCTGGCCAGTTCTTTACCAGATGTCTAAGTCAGTATCTAATATTTGTAGGCCATTTCTATATCATTGTTTCATTGACCGGCTTATCTGTAAGTTTCTGCTGTGTTTTACATGATCCTTTGCTACTGGCTGCTACAATCCAGGCGACTAATTGTACACTGCTAGCATCTGCACCTTATTCTAAACAACCGCCTGTATCTTGTTATTCTCAAACAAAAATGTATTGAAAGTGAAAAATATTACCCTCTAGAATTGCGTTTATACATTTTTAAATTGTAGGGACAGCAAACGACTAATTTGACATTGTCAGATATTTAGTATACATGTCTCCAGTTATCTATTACAGTATGAAGGATTGACATGCATCTTACGCCCACTTTACTGCTGGCTCCCGGACTCTGGGATATTTTTCATAAACAGCTAAATGTGTCAGAAAATGCAGGAGGAATGGATTCTTTTTTTCCTGTCCTCATCCTGTGCCAGAAAGTGTGTTCTCTATAAAATGTCCTGTCTTGTCAGCGGCTTCCGTATGTGTGGATGTTACACAATAACATGTTACCATGGCAGTACAGGATCCCATCTCTAAATATCGCTAACTGATTCTGGCAACTACATGTGCACAATCTGCTATCTAGTCTGCCTGGAATTTAGTCATCCAGTGATAAGTGCCTGAACCACCTCAATGCTGCTCCAGTTCTCACATTACAGGAGATCAGAATAGGCTGTCGCAGAGATGTGTGGTTTATTATATGTGCCATGTTTACTGTAGCAGGAAATCAGAGCATTTTCCTACCGACATCAGAGAACGCTCTTCTGATTTGGCCATTGACGGTCAGATTGAGGAAGGTTCATTATCTCTGTAGGCCTTCCTTCCCCATAGCTATAATCCATTTTCTTTTGATAGAGAGTCAATTGTCCATGTTTGATTCTTACCAGCCAATTTTTACTGATTTTCCCCAAAGATGTCTGGTTCCAGAGATACACTATATTACCAAAAGTATTGGAATGCCTGTCTTTACACGCACATGAACTTTAAGGGCATCCCAGTCGGATGCCCCGTACACACGGTCGGACTTTGTTCGTACATTCCGACAACAAAATCCTAGGATTTTTTCCGACGGATGTTGGCTCAAACATGTCTTGCATACACACGGTCACACAAAGTTGTCGGAAAATCCGATCGTTCTAAACGCGGTGACGTAAAACACGTACGTCGGGACTATAAACGGGGCAGTGGCCAATAGCTTTCTTCCCTTTATTTATTCTGAGCATGCGTGGCACTTTGTCCGTCGGATTTGTGTACACACGATCGGAATTTCCGACAATGGATTTTGTTGTCGGAAAATTTTATATCCTGCTCTCAAACTTTGTGGGTCGGAAAATCCGATGGAAAATGTGTGATGGTGTGATGGAGCCTACACACGGTCGGAATTTCCGACAACAAGGTCCTATCACACATTTTCCGTCGGAAAATCCCACCGTGTGTACGGGGCATTAGTCCGTAGGGTTCAATATTGAGTTGGCCCACCGTTTGCAGCTATAACAGCTTCAACTCTTCTGGGAAGGCTGTCCACAAGCTTTAGGAGTGGGTCTATGGGAGTGTTTGCTCATTCTTCCAGAAGCGCATTTGTGTGTTTAGTCACTAATGTTGGATGAGAAGGCCTGGCTCGCAGTCTCCACTCTTAGTCATCTCAAAAATGTTCTATCAGGTTGAGGTCAGAACTCTGTGCAGGCCAGTCAAGTTCCTTCACCCCAAACTCGCTCATCCACACTATATTGCCAAAAGTATTGGGCCACCCCTCCAAATCATTTGGTGGAGGGGGGATTATGGTGTGGGGTTGTTTTTCCAGGGGTTGGGCTTGGCCCCTTAGTTCCAGTGAAGGTAACTCTAAAGGTGTCAGCATACCAAGACATTTTGGACAATTTCATGCTCCCAAAATTTGTGCAAATGGTTTGGGGACGGTCCCTTTCTGTTCCAACATGACTGCGTATCAGTGCACAAAGCAAGGTCCATAAAGACATGGATGAGCGAGTTTGGGGTGGAGGAACTTTCCTGGCCTGCACAGAGTCCCGAACTCTACCCAATAGAACACCTTTGGGATGAATTAGAGTGGAGAATGCAAGCCAGGCCTTCTCATCCAACATTACTGTCTGACCTGACAAATGCGCTTCTGGAAGAATGGGCAAACACTCAGATAGACACACTCCTAAACCTTGTGGACAGCCTTCCCAGAAGGGTTTGATGTTGTTATAGCTGCAAAGGGTGGGCCAACTCAATATTGAACCCTACGGACTAAGACTGGGATGCCATTAAAGTTCATGTGCATGTAAAGGCAGGCGTCCCAATACTTTTGGTAATATAGTATATCTTCTTAGCGGTTCCCCCTCTCCCCCTACCCCCAAATAGGCACAAGCTTGAACATTCTCAGTTGAAAATGCACACATTTGTGCCATATACTTTAGTTAGAAGACTGTCAGTTGAAATGTGATCAAAGTAATGATTGACTTATCGATTTCTGTAGGTAGCCAATAGAAGACCTGTTAGTGACCCTTTGAAACAAACATCAGTAATAAAGAAAAAAAACCCCAAAAAACAATAACATTTATCACCTTTTTTCACAATACTTACATTTACAGGTGCTCATTCACCACAGTCTAGCTATTCTGACACTTGTTGGTATAGGGCAGGGGTCTCCAAACTTTCTAAACGAAGGGCCAGTTTACTGTTCTTCAGACTATAGGGGGGGGGGGGCGGATTGATTGATGCTAGTGGGACTAAAACATGCCCTAGTGTCAGTAGGAGTCAACAATGCCTCTGGCTTGGGAGTAAAAAATTATTAATTGTGCCCCATCATTGGTGTCAGTGGAAGGAACAGTTCCCTTTCGTTAGTGTCAGTGGAGGGATCCAGTGCTCTATTGTTGGTAACAGTGGGAGGAATAGTGTATCAGCATTTAGATCAGTAGGAAGAATAATATTCCATTATTGGGTGTCAGTGGAAGGAATTATGCCCCATTGCTGGCATCAGTGGAAGAAATGGTGCCAGTAGGAGGAATTGTACTTTGTAACACTAGGAGGAATAGTGCCCCAAGGGCCAGATAAATGCAAGCAAATGGGCGTATTTGGCTGCAGTTTGGAGACCACTGGTATAGGTGAATATACCGCCTTGTGGGTATAGGTCACAGACCTTCCAATGATGCAGCACTTGTGCCCTGAGTAACTAATTGCCAACACCCAGTGCTGTCACATACAATGGTGTCACTATGGGGGCGCGGAACGCACCCAGATAACACCCACCAGAGGGGTGACACCAGGCCCATCTGTCCTAACACGCAGGCACCAGCTTTCAGCAGCTGCTGCTCAATCACACATTTCCCATTGGCGTCCTCAGCCTGCCCATCTCTCCTGCCCCATAAAAATGCCACTCAGTCCAGTTTTCTTCCCAGCCAGAGTCCTGGGACCCCCCCCCCCCCCCGAATCTCCTCCATTCCGTTCTGTGCACAGAGCCCTCTATTGCTGGACAAACAAGCTTCTAGCACACTGGTGTGGCCCAATGAGAGCAGGCTTCCCGCAAGACACCACAGGCTTACCTCCCACCTCACGCCCCTTCATGCAGAGATCTCTCTCAGAAAGCCCATGGAGTGGAGATGTGGCCTCCCATGCTGATTGTTAGTGGAGCTGCCAGCCTCAGCGGACACAGTCAGACCATCCTGGCTGAGATCTAGTACCGCACTACATTAACCTGACACTGCACCATGGTCACAGTGAGTGAGTGAGACAACCCCATCACCCTCTCACACCAACCCATACCCCACCCCATCTCCCCTGAGGACAGGGACCCCCATCTCCCCTGGGGATAGGCACCCCATCTCCCCTAGGAACAGAAACCCCAGCTAACCTGATATCTGACCGCGATGGTGTCACCCCTATCTGTGACAGCATGCAGATTTGGGTTGCGCACTGTGACCAAGCGATGCCGGCCCTAAACTAGCCTAAACTAGGGCCCTGCAAGGCACGGTGGCAGGCTAGACAGGAGAGAGCCCGATGCACTAGCCTACCCGCTGTCTGCTGCTCTGTCCTGCTGTCAATCCACAGCGGCAGGTCAGAGCACTCTCGCTGGCCAGAGGGAGCGATTATTTAATTATTAAGCTGGGGGGGGGGGTAACACCATGTTTTACCACGCCAGGTGACACCAACCCTAGTGACGCCACTGGTCACTTGTGAGTGGGGGTTTGTCACAAATTGTACACATTTCCAAAATATTTTTAATGGCTCCTCTATGAATTTCTGACTGCATTGCCATTCAGCTTGACTATATAATACATACACTGAAAATATGTTTAGTGTCTTTCATTGTAGTGTTACCTGTACTCGAATACTTCAATCTCTCTTCCATCATGACTAGTGTAACTTCCACATAAAGGCTCCTCTTTCAGTTGTGTGTCTTTCTTTAATGAAACTCAAACTATGAAAAAATATATATAACCCCAATTCTTCAGTTTCTGTATCTCACTTGAGTTAAATTTCTACTATCTCATTATTACAGAGCAATTCCAGGCAAGAACTAAAACCAATAAGTGTATTGCTTTTATTACAGCACACTGCAGCTGTGCTAAACTCACTTAATTTACTTATATCTGTGTTCTCTGCAATTTACTGCAGCAACACCACACACAGGCCACCCCATAGGGTCAGTAAAAGGACAGTATTAGTTCCTAAAGACCATACTGAGTAAACTGTGTGAAGACTCTTTCACACAAAACTGAACCTGCTCTAATCAGCAGGAGATCCGTGAGCAGATCCCATGTTGAATCAGAGCTGAATGGGATGAATGTTAGTTTTTTTTTACATCTGTGCATGTTCAGTTTGTGTCTGGCAAACATAAATGGACCTGTGATGGGTGGCAGGATATAAATGGACTCCAGTACCCACTTACATCAAGCCATCTCTGATCTATCACATTTTAGTTGTCTTTATTTTCTGGACCTTTATGGACTTAAGCTGGCCATACATTGTACAATATTCTTGTTCAATTTCCTTCAACTATGTAGTGCAAGGGCCTGCCTGATTGCATACAAATTGAAAGTGTTTAGGTTTGAGCTCATATTATATGGTTTTGGTAAAGCTAAAGGAAAATTGTGCAAGAAAATTGTATAATGTATGTCCGGCCTTAGAGGTAGGTAGTGGGTGTAAACAGACACATATCCATTTACATCAATCTGTCCATGCAGCTGCATGGAGTTTCCAACCAGGTCTGCCTAAAAACTGACAGGTGGGCCTGATTGGAAAGCCATGTGAAAGGGCCCTTGTTAGCTCTGCCCTGCTTTTCCCATCACCAACAACATTCAGATTTTAAAGTTAGGTTTGATTCTAAAAAAGAAAAAACTGTGCTATAATATAATCCAACACACATTACAATATAATCCAATACACATACATTGACACCGGACGGCGTCAACGTATGACGAAACGTGTAGGGTGGAGCGATGTGCTGACCTCACTGCGATTTTCGAGTCTGAAACTGATGTGTGTTGTTGTATTTGCCGGCTGGCATACCTGATTATAAACGTGATTATTGGACTTCTTTGATGTAAGTGCATTGTATAGTAGGTGAAATAAAGTGTTTTAAGTATTTTATGCTATGTGGAGCTTTCTATACTTTGGGTTTTACCTATGACCATACTCCTTGGATGATTGGTTTGCATGTTGCAAGAGGACTCTCAGATGACCTTTAACCTCTTCCTGCCCACGCTATAGCCTGAAAGAGGGCTACAGCACAGACCTATATTGCAGGGAAAGCGTCCATGTACGTCCTCCCGTGCATGAGCTGCCTGCGGACCCCCTGTGGGTCTACGAAACTCGGCTGATCATAAATCAGAGTAAGGGGCTGATCCCGACACCTTACAATGTGATCAGCTTTCAGCCAATGACAGCTGATCACTTGATGTAAACAGAGCCGGTAATTGTAATTTTTTTTCCATACGTTAACAGCGGCATCTGTCAGAATCACATTGATCCCGATCACAGAAAGCCACTGCTGCCTCATCTGCGCCCACCAGTGTCACCTGCCAGTGCCCACCAGTGCCACCTACCAGTGCAAATCAGTGCTGCCTATCAGTACCCACCAGTGCCACCTATCAATTCCCACCAGTGCCACCTCTCAGTGCTGATCAGTGCTGCCAATCAGTGCCCATCAGTGCCTCATTGTCAGTGCTGCCTATTAGTGCCCTTGCCCATCAGTGCTACCCATCAGTGCTACCCATCAGTGCCACCTATCAATGCCACCTATCAGTGCCCACCAGTGCCGCCTCATCAGTGCTGATCAGTGCTGCCAATCAGTGACCATCAGTGCCTCATCGTCAGTGCTGCCTATTAGTGTCACCTACCAGTGCCTATCAGTGCCCATCAGTGCCACCTATCAGTGCCACCTATTAGTGCCCTTGCCCATCAGTGCTACCCATCAGTGCCACCTATCAATGCCACCTATCAGTGCCCACCAGTGCCGCCTCATCAGTGCCCATCAGTGCCGCCTTATTAGTGCCTATCAGTGCATCCTATCAGTGCCCATCAGTGCAGCCTATCAGTGCCTATCGGTGCCCGTCAGTGCAGCCTCATCAGCGCACATCAATAAAGGAGAAAGATTATCTGTTTGCAAAATTTTATAACAAACTATGAAAACTTTTTTTTTTTTTCAAAAAATGTTTTTTTGTTTGTTTAGCAAAAAAGAAAAACCCCAGTAGTGATTAAATACCACCAAAAGAAAGCTCTTTTTGTGGGAAAAAATAATTAATTTGGGTACAGTGTAGCATGACCGCACAATTGTCATTCAAAGTGCTGAAAGATGAAAATTGGCCTGGGCAGGAAGAGGGTTTAAGTGCCCAGTAGGCAAGTAGTTAAAGCCCCTCGCTGGGTATTTAGCCACAAGTGAGATTGACCTTCTGTGATAGGAGGTCTGTATGAGCTGGTAAGCAGGCATTTCATTTATTTTTGGTGGCGGTTCTTTTAAAGGATTATACACTTCAAGGTGGTGGATGCTGGAGATATGGACTAAGGACATTTTTCACTATATTAATTGTGGACTGCATTGGATCATGCTTAGGTTTGATTTTGACTGGTAAATGCGAGCAACATCTCAGCACTGAAAAGTTCACAAGTTTTCTGTAAGAAACAGTCAGTAAGAAGGGTGTTCCATTAAGAACTTGGAAGGCACATTCTACGATCCCTATACTATTGACAAAAGGGAGTGGGGTGGACTATGGCTTGGATGAAAAACTGAAGCGATGCATAGGCTGTGTTCCCTGTATGCATCTTAAAGTATAATTTTTAAGTTTGGCTGCAGTGTACTTGTCTTACCATCTCTTTCCACTTAGAACATTTATTCTCATTGTTAGATATCCTGGTGAAATATGTCAGATGTGAGCGTTTTTAAGACATTTTATCAGTGTACTGTTGAAGTGTATGCAAAAATTAGATTTAATCATTTGTTTTTAACCAAAAAATCACATCACACATGGGGTGGAGCATGTACAAAAGGGTGTCATCATTCAGGTCAGCTTACAGTACATAGATGTGCATAGCCTATTGCATTATGGTGTGCACGCCAAAGCTCACACACATTTAGGTAGGACAGTGGATGGTGTCAGTCAGTAGAGCAGTGGACTTTGTCAGTTGGGCAGAGAAAGGTGTCAGTAGTTTTTTATTTGTATTATTATATATCTCAGAATTTTTTACAATTTACATTTTTACATTTTTTTTTAGGAGCCCCATTGGTGGACTTATATATCAGGGGTTTAAACAGAGCCCTGATGTCTCACTTTTGAGACAGAGATTCCCCAGTTCCTTTCTTTGTAAGTAACCTCAGCTGCACCAGACAGTTGATGAATAGGAAGTGCCCTGTGTTGAGAGGCGTCCTGTTCATTCACAAACTGAAGTATAGTAAACACACTGTCACGGCTGGCTCAGCCCTTCCTTCTCTGAGCTGGCTGCTCAGCTGTCGGCTAATTGCCAGCTCTCATCTCTCTCCACAGTTAACCAGCTGTTGTGGATCTGCTCGTCAGTCCTGCCTACTTAAAGATCTCCAGCTCACTTCATTCCTGCCTTCGCCTTGGTCACATCACAAGAAACCATATCCTGCGTTCCTGTTTAAAGACTGGCTTTGCTGACATCCCTTCTGGCTCCTTATCCTGCTTGCTGTTCCTCTACTTGGATCCCTGACTTCTGGCTTGGCTGATTACCCGATCTGATTACTGAACTCTGGCTTGGCTGACTACCCGATTCGGTTACTGGACTCTGGCTATGCTTTGACTACGCTTACTCTATTTACCTTTTTATTTTTATTAATAAACAAGTGTTATTTTACTGTACTTCTGTCTCGGTCTGGTTCATGGTTTCTGACTGTGCCTTAGTTATGAATGAACACGTGAGCGACTGGTACTGATCACTCACTGTGTTTATTCAGAAAAGGAAGAAACTGGTAAATTACATATTTACCAGCCCCTTCACCTGCTCTCCATCCCGAAACACTCCCTGCAGCAGCTGGCCGGAAAGGAGAGGAGGGAAGCTGTAAGCGCTGCAGATGGGGGTTGAGAGGGACACAGGGGTAGCAGGGGGAATTGGCGCCACTGATGGGCACAGGTCACACTGTATTGATGGGCCCAGGTTATGCTGCATTGATGGGCACTGGTCATCCTGCATTGATGGGCACTGGTCATCCTGCATTGATGGGCACAGGTCACGCTGCATTGATGGGCACAGGTCACGCTGCATTGATGGGCACTGGTTACACTGCACTGACGGGGACAGGTTAGGCTGCATTGATGGGCACAGGTCAGGCTGCATCGATAGGCACAGGTCACGCTGAATTGATGGGCACTGGTCACCCTGCATTAATAGGCACAGGTCACGCTGCATTGATGGGCACAGGTCAGGCTGCATTGATGGGCACAGGTCAGGCTGCATTGATGGGCACAGGTCAGGCTGCATTGATAGGCACAGGTCACGCTGAATTGATGGGCACTGGTGAGACTGCATTGATGGGCACTGCTGAGACTGCACTGATGGGCACTGGTGAGACTGCACTGATGGGCACAAGTAAAGTTATTGTTAATATTTATTTTTGTAACTTAATTCTGCATAAAACATTTAAGTGTCATTTCATAAGATAATTTATGAGGGTGTGTTTAGAGGTGGGGTATTGTAAGGGTTGGGTGGGGCAACCCTTAAGGCCTGGCTAGTAGCTTAAGGACTTATAATTTTGAGCCCTGATGTACGGTACCTTCATAATCCTTTTCTCGGGTGCCGCTAGAAGAACAAAATCCAGATGATGGGTGATGAAAGAACTCCCTCATAGGAAAAAAAATTCTACAAAACTAGAGAAATCACCTTGACTGCAAACTATAGTAGTGAGAGCAACAATGCAAAAAAAGCTTTAGGTGTCTCTCGGTACAAAAACTACCAAGCAGCAAAATACAAAATCAATACATATGCCAAAAAACAAACAAAAAAACGATACATTTTGTGAATTAGGTTATATATTTTTTTCTCTCGTTATACATATTTCACACTATATTATATCATTATAATTTTTGTTTGACTGCTAGGTTTATTATTTCTACTCATCAGTTCCTCAGTGCAGTTATGTGAGTTAAGATATACAGTACAGTTAAAAAATATATAAGTACAGTACTTTTTTCCCCTTTATTGTATATGTATGGATTTTGCCTTATGGTGCATGATAGTTTTTGAGGGACACCTAAATCTCTTTATACATTGTTGCTCTCACAGCTATAACATTAAACTTATGCAGTACATACTTAAAGAGTAACAGCACTCTGTTGAGAAAAACACAATACCCTCTAGGTGATCAATGTACATTGCAGGTACTTTAATAAACTTTGTAGCAGATTCAGTGGCGGCTGGTGCTTCACTATTTTGGGGTTCCGCACTTACCCCATCCAAGTCACAGGCAGCTTCCCCGGCTTCTCCTCCAGGCCAATCCGGTCTTAAGACCCCACTTCCTGTCCTGATTGGCCGGGAGGAGAAGCAGGAAGACAATAGTGAATGTTGATTTGCTACAGTGGCGTCTCCAGCTTTCATATTTAGGGGGGGCACATGGGGGGACAGGGACAAAAATAGGGGGGCAATATAAAATGCAAATATATATATCTATATATATATATAGATATATATATATCTATCTATCTATCTATATATATATCTATATATATTTTATCTATCCTGGGGCCCTTTACCCCTTTACTACGATCCCACAACGGCCCTTTCACATGTTCTGCAGTGAGCTCCCTTCCTACTGTATTGGCCCCCCCCCAGGGTGACAGAAAACAAGAGATATATATGTCACCAGCATACCAAGAAAATATAAGGATCCAAAGCAGTGGGAGAACTATCAGGGTTGCAAAGGTTGTCTTGCCCCCGGGCCCTGGTGTTCTGTCACTGTGGGGTTCCCCAGCCTCCTCTTGCTGTCCTGCCCCTGCTATTGACAGCGCTGGTCTGGCATTTCTTGGAATTTACAGGCTGGTTCTCCTGTCCTAAGGACGGGAGAAATCAGTCTGTTTTTTCAGTAACTGAGAGTCCTGGTGGAGTCTTTCCTGCAACTCACTCTTCTCCCTGCCAATGAGGATGCAGGGGAAGGAGCAGATCGTGCGGCCGTGGTTGTGTGAGAGCGCTCGCATTATGCAGTGTCAGCGAGCAGAGGGAGGGGGGAGGAATCACCCGCAGGAGCTGACTGGGGACGTTCTCCCTCTCAATAGAGACTGTGTTACCCCAGCGGTGGCCCGAGTAGGATGCGGCACATCCGATATGAATACAAACAAAAAGAAATTGCCTTTTTGTCAAAAAAGGGGGGCACATGGTGGGGCCCAGCATAATGTTGGGGGGGTCAGGGCCCCCTCTGGCCCCCCCTAGGGTCGCCATTGATTTGCTAATGTCACAAGTGGGTGGGCTCGGAGCACAATGCCTCAGGCTCTAATCATGTGCTTCAAAAAAACAAAACAAAAAAAACTTGTAGAAACCTATGCATCTGGCATCCCGCATGGACTAGGGATCGGTGCATGGAGATTAGGGGGGTGGCGCCCCTGCGCTCATTATGGACCAGCCGCCACTGAGCAGTTTCCTATCTTTTGTTGTCGTGAAGAATAAGTTATTTGTTTCACCAGACTGATCACAGGCTAATCTGAATGGGAGGATCTGGTGCAATATTAATCAGGTGATACACTTTCTGTGTTCTAATGGGGAAAGCTGCAGTGTCTGCACACTTTTACAAGTGATGAACCCTTGGGGAGTATCTCACCAAAACGTACAATTTCATTGCAGAGGATGCCTGAAATTTAACTTATATCTTATTGCAGACTTCTGGGAAAATTAGTGAGTCAATCACACAAGCAGGAAATTACATGTTTGACGTGTCTTGTACACAAACTGTGTGCAGAAAGCCTTCAGGTTGTCATATTGCATTTGATTTTACAGAAAATGACAGTGCTACAGATTGAAATGAAAAGGTATTTTTTTAATAACATTAAATTGCAATATAGCTTGTGTAGCAAGAACCCCATTCACAGATGTAATTTCCTGCTTGTGTGATTGACTCACTAATTTTCCCAGAAGTCTGCACTAAAATTCAGAGGGGCCCAAAAAATGCATACCAACTTCAACATGAAAAATATATGAAAAGGATTTAGGGTACTGAAAAGCCGAAGCAGGCACCACATCCCTAAAAATATGAAATTTTAAGGATACAGAAAGTGGGACTTTTAAGGTGCCAATAGAAAAAAACAATATATATATTTTTAAATATAATTTTTATTTGATAGACAATATATTTATATATTTAAAAAGAATGTATTCTTCTCCTCAGTCTTCACGAGTGAATCGGGGGACTTCAGTAACCAAAACTGCAGTGTTTATCCTCATGACACAACACAGGAAGCACCTCCATGGTTAACAGAGGACAGAATTAAAATTAGACTTGAGAAACTTAACATTAATAAATCACCGGGACCAGATGGCTTGCATCCAAGGGTACTTAGGGAACTCAGTCAAGTGATTGCCAGACCGTTGTTCCTAATTTTTACAGATAGTCTACTGACTGGAATGGTACCAGCTGATTGGAGAAAAGCCAATGTAGCACCAATATTTAAAAAGGGCCCAAAATACATCCCTGGGAATTACAGACCAGTTAGCCTAACATCAATAGTATGTAAACTCTTGGAGGGGATGATAAGGGACTATAAACAAGATTTTAGTAATAAGAACGGTATCATTAGCAGTAATCAGCATGGATTCATGAAGAATCGTTCTTGCCAAACCAATCTATTAACCTTCTATGAGGAGGTGAGTTGCCATCTAGATAAAGGAAGGCCCGTAGACGTGGTGTATCTGGATTTTGCAAAAGCATTTGACACAGTTCCCCATAAACGTTTACTGTACAAAATAAGGTCCCTTGGCATGGACCATAGGGTGAGTACATGGATTGAAAACTGGCTACAAGGGCGAGTTCAGAGCGTGGTGATAAATGGGGAGTACTCAGAATGGTCAGGGGTGGGTAGTGGGGTTCCCCAGGGTTCTGTGCTCCTATTTAATTTGTTCATAAACGATCTGGAGGATGGGATAAACAGTTCAATCTCTGTATTTGCAGATGATACTAAGCTAAGCAGGGCAATAACTTCTCCGCAGGATGTGGAAACCTTGCAAAAAGACCTGAACAAATTAATGGGGTGGGCGACTACATGGCAAATGAGGTTCAATGTAGAAAAATGTAAAATAATGCATTTGGGTGGCAAAAAATATGAATGCAATCTATACACTGGGGGGAGAACCTCTGGGGGAATCTAGGATGGAAAAGGACCTGGGGGTCCTAGTAGATGATAGGCTCAGCAATGGCATGCAATGCCAAGCTGCTGCTAACAAAGCAAACAGAATATTGGCATGCATTAAAAGGGGGATCAACTCCAGAGATAAAACGATAATTCTCCCGCTCTACAAGACTCTGGTCCGGCCGCACCTAGAGTATGCTGTCCAGTTCTGGGCACCAGTCCTCAGGAAGGATGTACTGGAAATGGAGCGAGTACAAAGAAGGGCAACAAAGCTAATAAAGGGTCTAGAGGATCTTAGTTATGAGGAAAGGTTGCGAGCACTGAACTTATTCTCTCTGGAGAAGAGACGCTTGAGAGGGGATATGATTTCAATTTACAAATACCGTACTGGTGACCCCACAATAGGGATAAAACTTTTTTTCGCAGAAGAGAGTTTAACAAGACTCGTGGCCACTCATTAAAATTAGAAGAAAAGAGGTTTAACCTTAAACTACGTAGAGGGTTCTTTACTGTAAGAGCGGCAAGGATGTGGAATTCCCTTCCACAGACGGTGGTCTCAGCGGGGAGCATTGATAGCTTCAAGAAACTATTAGATAAGCGCCTGAATGACCGCAACATACAGGGATATATAATGTAATACTGACACATAATCACACACATAGGTTGGACTTGATGGACTTGTGTCTTTTTTCAACCTCACCTACTATGTAACTACTATGTAACTATAATACATTTAATATTCAGTTACAAATTTCATACACTAATACAGCAACTTTTACTCAACATGTTTCGCTCTGCAAGAGCTTCTTCAGGAATTTTATGGTGCTGCATGAAGTTTAATACTGTAAAAAGAGTACATAATATTACCAATCATGGATAACATTATAACATCATTACAAATCAATTCAATAATAATAATAATCAATTTTAAATTTCAAAAAATCATCAAATTATTATCAGAGCAAGAGAAAAACCTACCTATTAATCTAAAATCAATTCTTGTAATGAATGAACCAATCTTCCAAGATCTAGGTCAAGACACTATGTTGCAACCATAGGGAGAGAAGACTTCCTTTATGCTGTATAAAAAAAAATGTTTGAAATAAATTGAATTAAATAGGGATTTCCCAATATCCAATATTAGGCTGCCTATTCAATATACTTTATGAGGAATTACCTTATTTTTAGGAATAGATAGAAATATAATATAGATTTTCAGATAATCTGTGAGAGAGAGGTTGTCAGCCTCCTCTCTCCCTCCTTATTGGCATTACCTTGCTTCCTGTTTAGGACTTGTAAGTATTATGAACATTAACAATTGAATATATTTGGATTATGCATGTGCTGGTGAACTGCTATTACCATTTAAATGGGGCTGGTAATGCCATTACCAGCAGGCTATTAGCATCTTCTGCATGGGACGGATTGTTTGCCAGGCCCGTCTTTTATGCCGAATTGGCGGCAAGCCTGCACATAGCATTAGATGACCTTTTATTTATTCTATTTAGTTTAAACAAATAGCCATTTTTTGTTTTTCCTTTGTAGGATTTTTTGCTGGAACATTGTTTTTTGAGCTCATAAATTTATGCAATAGCGGGAAATCCCGCTGCTGGATATGTTTTCCTCATTCTGAGGATGGCCCCCTGAGAATCAGGTGAATCCAACTGCTGATTGGCTCTCACAATTTTCCATTAGGATGGTTTACTGTACCATTTAGTCTAACTGCTTAGCGACCGCCCCATGCAGATATACTGCAGCCGCTCTGTGCCAGATAACGTACCTAGTACATGATCTGACACTTTCAGGTCTGGGGCGTGCGCGTGCACCACTGGCGATCTTCTCCCGCTGTGATTGGACACAGCGGTAGCAATTCAGTCGGTCCAGTGGATCCGATGTCCACCGGGACCTGCCGATCATTCCCGAGATCAGCAGAAAGGCGGTCTGCCTGTGTAAACAAGGCAGATCGCCATTCTTTGAGAAGGGAAGACAGAGATGCTGTGTTTCTGCTATGCAAAAACACAGATCTCTGTCTTCCCACAGTACAAGCACCCCCACACAGTTAGAAAATACTCCTAGGGAACAGTTAACCCTTTGATTGCCTCTGATGTTAACCCCTTCCCTGCCAGTGTCATTAGTACAGTGAAAGTGCATTTCTTTTAGCACTGATCACTGTATTGGTGTCACTGGTCCCCAAAAAGTGTCACTTAGTGTCAAATTTGTCTGCCGCAATGTCGCAGTCCCACTAAAAATCGCTTATTGCCGCCATTACTGGTAAAAAATAAATAAAAATTCCATAAATCTATGCCATAGTTTGTAGACACTATAACTTTTGCACAAACCAATCAATATACGCTTATTGGAATTTTTTTTACCAAAAGCATGTAGCAGAATACATATTGACCTAAATTTGTGAAGAAATTAGATTTTTTTTAAATCAAAAAGGTTTTTATTGCTCAAGAAACACATAACATCACCATACATGTAAGGCATTGCATTTTGTAACGTCAATTACGAGTTAGCTTTACATCCATTAGCCACATCTCGCTGTACTCATGTAAATGTATATATACAGTTTATGATAAACAAATATAGTGTTAATAAATCTCTTTTAACCAGTGTGTCTGTTCAATTTCTAGTCAATTATTCAATAATCCCAACAACTCCACCTCTGCTCTAGGGTTTGTATTTTTGTCTGTTCACGTGTGTCTCCAGATATCTCTATATACTTCTAAGCAACCTCATCTGTACCAATTCTTCGGGACTCATACCTGGCATCCCATAATTTTTCAAATTTCCCAGGGTTCCCCCTATGCTGATATACCGGTATATACTTTTCCATGACAAGAGTGTTACCCATCTGTTGAATCCATGTTTTAACCATCGGTGGTATGGCCTATTTCCAGCTCATAAGTATTGTTTTCCTTGCCTGAAACAGTGATCTGGCAAAGGCCATCCTTGTCATCTCCTCCCTGTCCAATACCTATGAAGTTTGGGGCATCGGCAGAGGAGATGTATCATGTCACCTGGCACAGTTCTGCACCTGCCACACAGTGGATCCTGCATTTTCCCCATCTTGTGGAGTTTTACTGGAGTGTAATGCGCTCTTAATAGGATATATAAATGGGAGACTTTTTGTGATACATTTAGTGAACAGGTGTTAACAGCCTGAAGGGCCTCTTCCCATTGTTCCCCTGTGATGGGACCCAAGTCTGCCTCCCATTGTGACGCTGCCTTCATGGGATGCGCTTCCAGGAATGAAGAAAGAAGCATAAGATAACATTGGGATATTATACCCTTTGAGTCTGTTGCATTTTATAACATATGAAAGATAGGGGTGGGCGACTGCACCCAGTCCACTGCAACACCCTGCGCACGCACTGCGTGTTTTAATTGTAATTATATGAGTAATTGTGTCTGCGCTAAAAAATAAAAATATAAAACAATTGCTAAAAAATATATAACAATTGCTAAAAAAATACAAAACAGAACTGTGCTGAAAAAATTCAATATAGTAAAACCAAAAAAGTGCCAATACAACACAAATCCGTATAATAAATGCAGTCCTTTTGTGAAAGTATACCATAAAGTGCAACATGCAAAAAGGAAAATAATATATGCATATGACTATAAATATAAAATCCAGGTGCTAATTGTGTAGCAATTAGGGATGAGCTTCGTGTTCGAGTCGAACCCATGTTCGACTCGAACATCGGCTGTTCGACCGTCCGTCGAATTGCGAACGATATGGGCCGTTCGCGCCAAATTCGTGTGGCGCGTCACGGCCCATAATTCACTGCGGCATCGCAGTGCATTGCTGGCTGATGATTGGCCAAGCATGCACTATGACCCGCATGCTTGGCCAATCACAGCGCCGTCAGTAGAGAGAGCTGTAATTGGCCAAAGCCAGGGTGGCTTTGGCCAATTATGGCTCAGGAGATTTAGTACACGCCCCACACTATATAAGGCCGCCTGCACGGCGGCCCTGTGTAGTGTGTGTTCCGGTGTGCTGAGAGATAGAGAGAGAGAGAGACAGTGTCATTTGATTTGAGTTAGATAGATTAGGCAGAACAGTCAGTCAGTTAGCTGCACTTACAGTGTATTGTGTATATATATGCATCCCAGGTGTTGCATATATATATATACACTGTATTTAGTTTAGCTAGATCCGTTCCTGTTATCTTCTATCTAGACTATTTACATTTAGTGCAGTGCGTCCTGCTCACAGTGTTCAGCTAGATCCGTTCCTGTTATCTTCTAGACTATTTACATTTAGTGCAGTGCGTCCTGCTCACAGTGTTCAGCTAGATCCGTTCCTGCTATTTACATTTAGTGCAGTGCGTCCTGCTCACAGTGTTCAGCTAGATCCGTTCCTGCTATTTACATTTAGTGCAGTGCGTCCTGCTCACAGTGTTCAGCCAGATCCGTTCCTGCTATTTACATTTAGTGCAGTGCGTCCTGCTCACAGTGTTCAGCTAGATCCGTTCCTGTTATCTTCTAGACTATTTACATTTAGTGCAGTGCGTCCTGCTCACAGTGTTCAGCTAGATCCGTTCCTGTTATCTTCTAGACTATTTACATTTAGTGCAGTGCGTCCTGCTCACAGTGTTCAGCTAGATCCGTTCCTGTTATCTTCTAGACTATTTACATTTAGTGCAGTGCGTCCTGCTCACAGTGTTCAGCTAGATCCGTTCCTGTTATCTTCTAGACTATTTACATTGAGTGCAGTGCGTCCTGCTCACAGTGTTCAGCTAGATCCGTTCCTGTTATCTTCCTACTGACAGGCAGGCTTGTCTGGTTACAGTATATAAAGCTACCTGAAGAAAATTACAGGTGTTCTATTTGATCCTATTAGTACCACGGTCAGGCAGCTAGACTATTTACATTTAGTGCAGTGCGTCCTGCTCACAGTGTTCAGCTAGATCCGTTCCTGTTATCTTCCTACTGACAGGCAGGCTTGTCTGGTTACAGTATATAAAGCTACCTGAAGAAAATTACAGGTGTTCTATTTGATCCTATTAGTACCACGGTCAGGCAGCTAGACTATTTACATTTAGTACAGTGCGTCCTGCTCACAGTGTTCAGCTAGATCCGTTCCTGTTATCTTCCTACTGACAGGCAGGCTTGTCTGGTTACAGTATATAAAGCTACCTGAAGAAAATTACAGGTGTTCTATTTGATCCTATTAGTACCACGGTCAGGCAGCTAGACTATTTACATTTAGTACAGTGCGTCCTGCTCACAGTGTTCAGCTAGATCCGTTCCTGTTATCTTCCTACTGACAGGCAGGCTTCTCTGGTTACAGTATATAAAGCTACCTGAAGAAAATTACAGGTGTTCTATTTGATCCTATTAGTACCACGGTCAGGCAGCTAGACTATTTACATTTAGTGCAGTGCGTCCTGCTCACAGTGTTCAGCTAGATCCGTTCCTGTTATCTTCCTACTGACAGGCAGGCTTGTCTGGTTACAGTATATAAAGCTACCTGAAGAAAATTACAGGTGTTCTATTTGATCCTATTAGTACCACGGTCAGGCAGCTAGACTATTTACATTTAGTACAGTGCGAATTACAGGTGTTCTATCCCAGCTTAGTGCAGCTACAGGCCATTAGTATGTCTGGAAGGCCAAGAAGGAGAGGCAGACAGTCACAAGCCAATAAGAGAGGGCAAGCAGGCTCTGTGTCTAGTGCTGGTCGTGGAGACGGTGCATCCTCATCAGCACGTGGCCATGGGACACGCTTGGCCTTTTTTTCGGCAGCTGGCCGTGTTGAGCCGCAACATGTGGAAGACTTGGTCGAGTGGATGACCAAGCCGTCCTCATCCTCCTCATCCTCTCTCACCCATGCCCAGGGTGCTTTGTCTGGCAAAGCAGCGGCCTCTTCCCTCAGCTCAATGTCATCAGTGACTCCTTCCCTAGCTCCACCATGTCCTCCTGAGGATTCCCTCGAACTGTTTGACCACAGTGTTGGGTACATGCTCCAGGAGGATGCCCAGCGTTTGGAAGGCTCTGATGATGATACTGAGCTCGATGAAGGCAGTAACATGAGCACGGACAGAGGGGGTGCCCAAGAAGGACAGCAATCTGGCAGTCATGCTCCCCCTGCTGCAGCATACTGCCAGGTTTGCTCCAGTGATGAGGAGGGAGGGGATGATGAGGTCACTGACTTAACGTGGGTGCCTGATAGGAGAGAGGAGGAGGAGGAGGAGGAGGAGGCGGCACATCACCAACGAGGCAGGATGCCCTCCAGGGGCCAGCCTAAGGGCAGCACATTGACTGCATCACACCCCAAAGCTCCACATGTGCAGGGCGCTGCAGTCTCTGCGCGTTATTCAAAAAGTTCTTTGGTGTGGGCCTTTTTTGAGACGAGTGCATCAGATCGCACCGCTGCTATTTGCAACATATGTCTCAAGCGTATCTCGCGTGGCCAAAACATCTCCCACTTGGGTACCACATGCTTGACCAGACATATGTTGACCTGCCATGCAGTTCGTTGGCAAGCGTATCTAAAAGACCCACACCAAAGAACAAAGAGGATCTCTCCTTGCTCCTCATCAGCTGAGATTTCCAACCCCACTAGACCTTCAGTCCTCTCTGAGACCTGCAGTGAGAGGAATGAAGGTGTAGAATTAGGTGTGTCACAGCCAAGTACTTGTGGGCAATCTGCTTTTGGTACACCGACGTCAGATTGTACCAGGCAAATTTCCCTGCCCCAGCTGCTGCACCGCCGAAAGAAGTTTGCTCCCAGCCATCCACATGCCCAGCGGTTGAATGCTAGCTTGGCAAAATTGCTAGCACTTCAACTGCTGCCTTTTCAGTTGGTAGACTCTGCCCCCTTCCGTGAGTTTGTGGAATGTGCGGTTCCTCAGTGGCAGGTACCCAAACGCCACTTTTTCTCACGGAAGGCGATTCCGGCTCTCTACCGGCATGTGGAAGGCAATGTCCATGCCTCGCTGGACAGGGCGGTCAGCGGTAAGGTGCATATTACCGCTGACTCATGGTCCAGCAGGCATGGACAGGGACGTTACCTAAGTTTCACGGCGCATTGGGTGACTCTGCTGGCAGCTGGGAAGGATGCAGGACAAGGTGCAGTAGTGTTGGAGGTTGTTCCGCCACCACGCCTCCAAAATGCTGATTGTGACACACCTCTCTCCTCCACCCCCTCCTCTTCTTCTTCCTCCATGGCCTCTTCCTCGGAACCAGCGGTGCTCCGTAGGCGTTCAAGGGGCTACGCAAGTACGCAGGCCAAAAGATGCCATGCGGTGCTTGAGCTGGTGTGCTTGGGGGACAGGAGCCACACTGGGGCAGAGGTTCTGTCAGCTCTGCAGGGGCAGGTTCAGAGGTGGTTGATGCCACGCCAACTTAAGGCAGGAATGGTGGTTTGCGACAATGGCACCAACCTCCTCTCTGCCCTCCGACAGGGACAAATGACCCATGTGCCCTGTTTGGCTCACGTCCTTAACTTGGTGGTGCAGCGGTTCTTGGGCAGGTACCCGGGCTTACAGGATGTCCTGAGGCAGGCCAGGAAAGTCTGTGTGCATTTCCGCCGGTCATATAATGCCAGTGCTCGGCTGACGGACCTCCAAAAGGAGTTTAACCTGCCCAAGAACCGCCTAATCTGTGACATGCCCACCAGGTGGAACTCAACGTTGGCCATGCTGCAGCGGCTGCACACGCAGCAGAGGGCCATCAATGAGTACCTGTGCGACTATGGCACCAGGACAGGGTCAGGGGAGCTTGGTTTTTTTTCCCCACGCCAGTGGGCCATGATCAGGGATGCATGCACTGTCCTGTCACCATTCGAGGAGGCCACGAGGATGGTGAGCACTGACAGTGCATGCATCAGTGACACTGTCCCCCTTGTCCACCTGTTGGAGCACACGCTGCGTGGAATAATGGACAGGGCACTTGAGGCAGAACAGAGGCAGGAAGAGGAGGACTTCCTTAGCTCTCAAGGCCCCCTTTATCCAGACAGTGTTCCTGCGTGCCCGCCGATCACACAGGAAGAGGACGAGGAGGAGGAGGAGGAGGAGGAAGATTGTGTCAGTATGGAGGTGGAGCCTGGCACTCAGCATCAGCAGCAGTCTTTAAGGGATCAGTCCCAAGGAACACATGGACTTGTACGTGGCTGGGAGGAGGTGGCTGCGGACGTTGTTGTCCTTAGTGACCCAGAGGACTCCGGACCGAATGCCTCAGCAAACCTACGCTGCATGGCCTCCCTGATCCTGCAAAGCCTGTGTAAGGATCCTCGTATTCGTGGTATCAAGGAGAAGGACCAATACTGGCTGGCAACCCTCCTTGATCCACGTTACAAGGGTAAGGTTGCGGACCTTATCTTGCCATCGCAGAGGGAACAGAGGATGAAACATCTTCGGGAGGCCTTGCAGAAAGGTCTGTGCAACGCGTTCCCAGAGACTGGGAGGTTACAAACTCCTGTTTCTGGACAACGTGTTGCTGAGGCTTCGGTCAGTCAAAGAAGGAGCGGTGGAGAAGGTGGCCGTCTGACCGATGCGTTCAGACAATTTTTTGGTCCGCAGCCCCAAGGTATGATCGGTTCCAGCAACCATCGCCAGCGTCTGTTTTACATGGTGCAGGAATACCTAGGGGCAAGATCAGACTTGGACACCTTTCCCACCGAAAATCCTCTGGGTTACTGGGTCTTGAGGATGGATCACTGGCCAGAGCTTGCACAGTATGCAATTGAGCTACTGGCCTGTCCTGCATCCAGCGTTCTTTCGGAACGCACATTCAGTGCTGCTGGAGGCGTGGTAACCGATCACAGGGTGCGTCTGTCCACCGACTCGGTCGATCGGCTGACCTTCATAAAAATGAATCAGTCTTGGATCACCACCAGCTACCAAGCACCTGATGCTGATGTAACCGAATAATTTTTTTTGAAATCTCAGATCCCTTCAAAGACTGCCTATGCTGATGCTGAGTGACTATCCCTGAGTAATTATCCTCTTCCTCCTCAATCATCACGCTGATAGCTTGTAAGAACATTTTTGGTTCTGGGCGCCACCACCAGTGCCTAAGGCACAATTTTTCAGCCCCTGTTTAACAGGGGCGTGTAATTACAATTTTTGATGTAATACTTTGCAGCAGGGCTCGTTTCTGCATTCCAACTAGAGTGTCTGTGAGGGGTTGCAGTGTTGTGGCACCAGCACCAGTGCCTAAGGCCCAATTTTTCTGCCCCTGTCTAACAGGGGCGTGTAATTACAATTTTTGATGCAATACTTTGCAGCAGGGCTCGTTCCTGCGTTCCAACTAGAGTGTCTGTGAGGGGTTGCAGTGTTGTGGCACCAGCACCAGTGCCTAAAGCCCAATTTTTCTGCCCCTGTCTAACAGGGGCGTGTAATTACAATTTTTGAAGCAATACTTTGCAGCAGGGCTCGTTCCTGCGTTCCAACTAGAGTGTCTGTGAGGGGTTTCAGTGTTGTGGCACCAGCACCAGTGCCTAAGGCCTAATTTTTCAGCTCCTGTTCAACAGGGGCATGTAATTACAATTCTTGATCTAATATTTCACAGCAGGGCCCTGTGAGGGCTTACAGTGTTGTGGCCACAGCAACACCTAAGGCCCAAATTTCTGCTGAGTATATAGGGCAGGACCCTACTTTCAAACATCTAACTTACAAATGACTCCTACTTGCAAACGGAAGGAGACAACAGGAAGTGAGATGAAATCTACCCCTAGGAAGGGAAATTCTCTCCTGTAAGAGTTAATATGGAAAAACAATTTCTCCTTTCCACTGATGCTTTCCAATCCTTGTTCCACAAAAAAACCCAAATTTTCAAAAAACATTTTTCATTGGGACAAAAAAGTGAGGTGAAATCTTCTGAAGAGGAGGAAAGACAGCAAAACAAATGTCACAGGGGTGATAACCCTTCCCTATGTTTTCCAAAAAGCTTAAAAAAGATTTTTTGGCTGGAGCTAAACACGTTAAAAATGTTCAAAATTACAAACAGATTCTACTTAACAACAAACCTACAGTCCCTGTCTTGTTTGCACCGCCTGTATACTGCTGTTCAGAGTATATAGGGCCTGGTGGCCCCACACCTTTCCTTATTTTAATTTGGGTGCGGGGTTCCCCTTAATATCCATACAAGACCCAAAGGGCCTGGTAATGGACTGGGGGGTACCCATGCCGTTTGTCTCACTGATTTTCATCCATATTGCCATGACCCGACATGACATTAAACCCGCAAGCAGTTTTAAATGAGATTTTTTCCTTTAAAAATGACATTTGGTGCAGGGACTGTTCTAAACATGGGAAACACACGTCACTTTACAGGCATACTATAGACACCCCCCAGGTACGATATTTAAAGGAATATTTCACTTTTTTTTTTTTACTTTAAGCATCATTAAAATCACTGCTCCCGAAAAAACGGCCGTTTTTAAAAGTTTTTTTTGCATTGATACATGTCCCCTGGGGTAGGACCCGGGTCCCCAAACCCTTTTTAGGACAATACCATGCAAATTAGCCTTTAAAATGAGCACTTTTGATTTCGAACGTTCGAGTCCCATAGACGTCAATGGGGTTCTAACGTTCGTGCGAACTTTTGGTCCGTTCGCGGGTTCTGGTGCGAACCGAACCGGGGGGTGTTCGGCTCATCCCTAGTAGCAATCAAGTGTCCACATCCAAATAAAAATCAGCTCATTGATAACAAAACGTAAAGTGCAAATATATAGTGTCCATAAAAATTTGTGTCCATCATGCTCCTCCTTAATGGTGTTCACAATAAAGCATGCTTCAGTGCTCTCCTGTGACCCCCCAATCGTGCTTGCGCTCACCTCTAAGCGTGTGACACGGTAATTAAACGGTGTCTAAACACGCATTGGGGCCACTCCTTTGCTCATACAGGGTATGCTGATGTAAACTCCAACCCTCTCAGATGACATCAATGGTTTCACATAAAAGAAAGAAAAAGCTCCACAGTGTGATATAGCCAAGGATTTATTAAAAGTAAATTAAAAATTCCCACCAGGAGGGTACTCACAATATACCGGTGCGTGAGTGCACCAGCCTTTCCAGAGTGTAGTATACAAAACAAAAGCTTGTATGGCGTGCGGTGTGGTGTGCTTCCTCTTCTCCTTTGCTGACAGCTCTGTCCTACCCCTCCCCGACGCGTATTCGGCACAGGGATCACGTGCCTTCCTCTGGGGGATCATCGAGATCCCCCAGAGGAAGGCACGTGATCCCAGTGCCTGCGCCCGCATGTTTTCCAGGAGCCGGCACTGCAATTCCCTATTATTGTGACAGGCAGGCGGGGAGAGATGCCGGCTGCCTATCACAATTACACTCCTCACAGCGATGGAGTCTAGGCTCCTCCTCCACACTGACAGTACATCCACAACAGGAGAAGGAACCTAGGAGGAGGGACATCCATGTGGACAAAGCCACGCTGTTCTAAGGTCTGTAAATGTCAGGAGGGGAGAGATATTATACACTATATAGTCACAATGGGGATATATACACAGGGGGGTTTAAAGGGGGGGTTACATTAGGGGGATTACACAGGGGGGTTACATTAAGGGGATTACACAGGGGGAGGGGAATTACACAGGGGGGGGTTACATTAGGGGATTACACAGGGGGGTTGTTACATTAGGAGGATTACACGGGGTTGGAGTTACATTAGGGGGATTACACAGGGGGGGGCTACATTGGGGGCATTACACGGGGGTTTACATTGAGGGGATTACACTGGAGAGTATTTACACAGGGGGGAATACACTGCGGGGGTTTTACACTATGGGGATTTACACTGGGAAGTACAATGGTGTGGGGATTTACGCGGGGTAGTACAATGGTGGGGGGATTTATACTGGGGTAATTTACACTATAGGAGATTAAACTGGGCGGATTTACATGGGGGAGGGGGGCTGTTCTCTGGGAGTATTACAGTGGTGGGGGAATTTACACTGGGGGGGGATTTACACTGAGGGGGATTTACACTTGGGGGGGGGGATTCCACTGGGCTTCCCAGTCTAAAATGCCTGGGTCTATTTTTTGTCCCATTCCAGGCCTGGGTGACACCATTAACAAGGAAGTGATATCCGACCGTGATGGTGTCACCCCCCCATCCGTGACAGTGCATGGATTGACGCACTGGCATAAACCACAACATTTACAGTGTGAATCGTGATCGTGCTCTGCCGTCCCGAAACAAGCCTGCCCAGCGCCCTGCAGAGCACTGTGGCAGTCTAGACAGAAGAGAGCCCGATGCACTAGCCTGCCCAGCGTCTACTGCTCTGTTCTGCTCCTGCTGTCACTCCGCAGCGGCAGGACAGAGCATTGTGGCAGGCTAGGGGGGGAGAGCTATGCTAATGTGTATAGCCTTCTCAGTGCCCCGGATTGCTCAGTGACCGGGGGGGGGGGGCCATATTTAACAGCACCAGGTGACACCAACCCTAGTGACGCCACTGGATCTGTGATCAGCCGAGTCCCAAGGATCACACAGCAGTGATCACACAGCACGCCGCCCGCACCCCGCGGGGCAGAGCGAGCATGGGAGGATGTACATGGACACCCTGCCAGACGTCTTTCAGGTATAACGCAGGCGTGAAATGGTTAAAAAGGCTATTAATAACAACTATTGAAGTGTGTGTATCATGTTTTGGGCCCCTCTGTATAAGTCAGATTTTAGGCATCCTCTGTATATGCTATATCATTTTTTTATTTGCTATATTTTTTTCTACAAAAGTGGGGTTATCCTTTAAACTGTGTATTTAGCTGTCAGTCTGGAATTAAGCTTTCCACAGCTCTGTAGGAAGAAGACCTCCATACATGTCAGTAAAACTAATTCCTAGTTCATTTAAGGCCACCACTATTTGATTTCACTACAGAGGTTCAATGTTACTGTCAGGCTAGCAAATGCAGATAGTGCAGGGATTACAATTCCCAAATCTGCCAACGTCACCACAAGAGCTGAACCTGCTTCGAATGGGCAATAATACAGCTCGCTAACAGGTTTGCATCTGCCCACATCTGCTGTTTTCCATCCACACAAGACGCTGAATCAGGGATACTAATGCATGCCTTAGTGTGCTGGTACAGCCGCTCCCCCCTGAGCTGATTGGGCATTTTCTCAGCAAGATGCCACAATTTATTCAATGTTCCTTCCCTTATTGCATGCGCCATACTGCTGTAACTCAGAAATTGAAGCTCAGATGAAGCGGGAGAGACAGTAATACTTCTTCTTCACTCTTTCCATGCCAACGCTACAATATCTATCATCAATTTTTACGTAAAGACCATCTGTTCTTATAATTAAGATTTAAATTAAAACTACTTTTCTTAAGGGAAAAAAAAAGACTTCTTCAAATGATCTTCATACAGGAAAAGGACTGTAGCAAAGCTAATAGAAAATGTTTCGTTGCTTCTGCTCTCGAGATACTGAGACATGCAATTTCTGTAACTTTGTGCAACAAAAGTGCTAACTTGCCCGCCATCACCATATGATCAGTCTCAGTTACATATAGTTACATAGTTAGTCAGGTTGATAAAAGACACAGGTAGAAAACCATCATATTCAGAACCCTTTACCCCTGGCCAGGACAAGGGGTGGGCAGGAGGGGTGGCTGCCCTGAGCACTGTAGTATCATGAGAGGTGGTGTGTGTGTGTGGGGGAGATTGGGGTGAGGTGATTTGTGTTGGGAGGGGGAATTTGGGGGCAGCAGGTGGTGTGAATTGTTCTAGAAGGGGAAATTTGGGGTGAATGCTGGGAGTTGTGATTTGACGGTATTTGTGTTGGGAGGGGGAGTGTGGGAAGAGGATTTGTGCTAGAATGGGGTATTAAGGGGGGGGATTTGTGCAGGAAGGGGGTATTTGGAGTGTGGGGGGGTGTATACTGGGTACTGGGTAGAGAAATTTGAGTGGTAGAGGATTTGTGCTAGGAGGAGTGATTTTTTTGTGCAGAGGGAATTTTTGGACAGGGAGGATTTCAGGTGGGGGGGGGGTCAAAGATTTGTTCTGGGAGGGGGGATTTCAGCAGGGGGGTGGATTTGTCCTGGGAGGATGCTGAATTTATGCTTATGCCGCGTACACACGAGCGGACTTTACGGCGGACTTTGCCCGGCGGACTGGATTCCGTCGGACAATTCGATGTGTGTGGGCTCCAGCGGACTTTGTTTTCTCAAAAGTTGGACGGACTTAGATTTGAAACTTGTTTAAAATGTATCCGTTGAAATCGAGTCCGGTCGAAAAGTCCGCCGTCTGTATGCTAGTTCGACGGACTAAAAAGCCACGCTAGGGCAGCTATTGGCTACTGGCTATGAACTTCCTTGTTTTAGTCCGGTCGTACGTCATCACGTACGAATTCGACGGACTTTGGTGGATTGTGTGTAGGCAAGTCCGTTCATTCAGAAAGTCCGTCGTAAAGTACGGCGAAAAATCCGCCGGGCAAAGTCCGCCGTAAAGTCCGCTCGTGTGTACGCGGCATGAGGGGGTAAGCATGCAGATTAGTGCTCAATTTGTTGGGGGGGATTTTTCCTGACACATAATGCTCATACATCTGGGGCGCGCATATTCATATTCATTGGCATATTCATCCTGGGCTCTAGATGACCTTGTCCTCGCACTGTCTTTACCTATAGTTGATCCAAAGGAACTTAAAAAAACAACCCTATAAAGCATGGTCCAATTTGTTTCAATGGGAGAAAGAAAATCTTTCCTGATGCCCCATGGCCAATCAGATATTCCCTGGATCACCAATCTCTAGAATGCCAGGCACTTTTGTCCCCTTCCTGCCCAGGCTGATTTTCAGCGATGTCGCACTTTAAATGACCATTGCGTGGTCATTCAACACTGTACCCAAACTAATTTTTATTATTTTGTTTTGAGACAGATAGAGCTTTCTATTGGTGGTATTTAATCACCACTGGGTAAGCAAAAAAAAAAAGTTTTTCTTCTGTTATATATACATTTTTCTGTTATAAAATTTTGTAAATAAGTAATTTTTCTCCCTCACTGATGTGCGGTGATGAGGCTGCACTGGCAGGCACTGACAGGCTGCACTGATAAGGAGGCACTGATGGTCACTGATGAGGCAATACCAATGGGCATTGATGAGGAGGCACTGATAAGCAGTACTGTTAGGCACTGATAGGCGGTACTAATATGCAGCACTGATGGGCACTTATAGGCAGCACTGATGGGAACTGATAGGCAACACTGATGGGCACTGATTGGCAGCACTGATGAGCACTGATAAAGAGGCACTGACAGGCATCACTGATGGGCACTGAAAGGAGGCACTGATGGGCGCTGGTGGGCATCACTAATGGGGCTTGAAATAAAATCTGGGGTGCACATTGAAATAACTAGCTAATTGAAATAAATTCTAAAATAAATATTATTATCCGAGGGTGGTTACAGATTCCCTCTATTTATTCCATATATGTATAAATTTGTCTATTCCTATAGTTAGCTAGTCTATTAAAACTCTGATAATGTTACTGTTGACAGCACAATGATATAAGGTTAGCTATGAAAACAAACACACTGCTTAGTAAAACAACGTCTTATTTATTTCCCAAGAAAATAGGAAAATGCTTACGTCAAAACACTAAAGGACAATAATATAGAGCTTATAACAAAAAACATCAAATATACTTATCACAAGGCTGTCCTCTTGTCTCGTTAGCTGGGCTCAAAAATGGTAACAGAGAGCCATGAGGCTCAGAGAACCATCAGGCAAGAGCCAAGAGCGAAAAGGGACGATTTCCCTTCTGTGTGTACTTTTTACACATTCATTCAGACCCATTCGTAACCACCCCCACTAGCCTCCTGTCCAATGAGATTATGCCAAGAGGTAGTCCTTTTAATATATTATATTTCTGTCCGTCCTTCTGTATTGGCCTCCAGGGGCAGTTCCTAGCTTGCCCTTTGATCTTCTGTAGCAGGACATTCATCAATCATTTTGTTAACCATGGTCCTTTTTGAAGCTTGCTTGCAGAGCTAATCAAGGATTTCCATCACACCAGTTGGTCAGGAGCCAAGCTTTTGCTCTACAAAGCTTTGATGTGCAACTTGTTACATTCCAGTCACCTGGTATCAACCAGAAAGAGAAACTCCAGAAATATGATATTAACCTATGTTGCCTTCCAACAGGGCTGCACTCATAATCAGGGCACAGATTATAAGTGCAGATGTCCCCACTGAGGAAAGCTTCTTATCGGCTCTCCTCTCCTCACGCGCTGTCAGTGTGAGGAGAGGAATGCCAATAACCAGCCTTTCCTATTTACATTGTGATCAGCTGTGATTGGACACAGCTGATCACAAGCTAAAGAGCCTATGTCATGGGCACTTTACCATGATCAGTGATACGGTGTGTCCGAGGGACATACAGCACCACCGATCGCTGCGCTGCACTCCCACAGGAGTGCGCACGAGTGGCCTGTTCTGAAGGACATCATATGACACCCAGTCAGGATGGTAAAGCCATCGCCCCACCATAAATCAGCTATAGGCCGGGCGGGAAGGTGTTAAAGTGTTACTAAACATGCAACAGTAAAATCGGTCTGTATATGCGGTACAGTATGCTTGTTATACTCACTATGGAACCTAAGGGGTTAATACTCCACATTGCATAAAAAGGCTGTTTGATCCTGTCTTCTCTGATCCTCTCGTTCTTCCACTGTCCTCAATCCATCTACTGACAGTACAGAGCCTTGGGGCACTCTGCACATGCTCAGTTTGGTGTGTATTGCTAGAGAGTTTTTTGGGGGGAGGGTGCATGTGATTGGCACAGGGCCAATCAGCACTGTCCAGACAGAGAGCCAGGGGTCATGCCACCTTATAGGACAGTCAAAGGAGAATGAAAACTCCTCCTACAAGATTTAACTAGCGCTCGGCTGGATACTGATAGAAGTCACAAGACCGCTATATGCTGCTGATGAGAAAAGGTATTTAGCAGTTTATATTTACTAAAATAATTGCATTTCCATGTGCTGTGTACTGTGGGAGACCAGATATAAAAAATACAGGGTCCTGGGTTTAGTAACACTTTATTGTAATAAGAGAAAAACAACTCAGAAGAGTAGCAAGTCAATAACAAGAAATTTTACGGCATGTGTGCATCTCCCTCTGCTGCCTTTGCAGCTTTGAGGGGAGTGAATAGGGGAGGTAAAAATACAGCTCATATACGTTTTTACCCCCTCCACAACTGCAAGTGTAAACATAGCCTTATGCCGCGTACACACGGTCGGACTTTTCGTCTACAAAAGTCCGACAGCCTGTCTGACAGACTTCCGGCGGACTTGCGGCAGACTTTCTAACGAACGGACTTGCCTACACACGACCACACAAAAGTCCAACGGATTCGTACGTGATGACGTACACCGGACTAAAATAAGGAAGTTGATAGCCAGTAGCCAATAGCTGCCCTAGCGTGGGTTTTTGTCCGTCGGACTAGCACACAGACGAGCGGATTTCGGGGTCCGGCGTAGTTACGACGTAAAGATTTGAAGCATGTTTCAAATCTAAAGTACGTCGGATTTGAGGCTAAAAAAGTACGTTGAAAGTCCGGAGAAGCCCACACACGATCGGATTACCAGCCAGCTTTAGTCCGTCAGCGTCCGTTGGACTTTTGTAGACGAAAGTCCGACCGTGTGTACGTGGCATTAGAGTTACAGGAAGGGTTAGTGTTAGCCTTACAGATGTTTCTAGTGTAAGGCTAAGTGTAATGCCCCGTACACACGGTCGGATTTTCCGACGGAAAATGTGTGATAGGACCTTGTTGTCGGAAATTCCGACCGTGTGTAGGCTCCATCACACATTTTCCATCTGATTTTCCAACCCACAAAGTTTGAGAGCAGGATATAAAATTTTCCGACAACAAAATCCGCTGTCGGAAATTCCGATCGTGTGTACACAAATCCGACGCACAAAGTGCCACGCATGCTCAGAATAAATAAAGGGATGAAAGCTATTGGCCACTGCCCCGTTTATAGTCCCGACGTACGTGTTTTACGTCACCGTGTTTAGAACGATCGGATTTTCCGACAACTTTGTGTGACCATGTGTATGCAAGACAAGTTTGAGCCAACATTCGTCGGAAAAAATCCTAGGATTTTGTTGTCGGAATGTCCGAACAAAGTCCGACCGTGTGTACGGGGCATTAAGGTTACATGGAGGATTAGTGCTAGAATTATGGAAAGGGTTAGTATTAGGGCTTACAGTGCCTTGAAAAAGTATTCATACCCACTGAAATGGCGCACCATGTCTTTTCTTCATTTATCTTCCGGAGTATTTGCTTCTACTTCCAAGGGAGCGGCCGCTGGTGCAAACTATTTTATTTCATTAATCTCCCCCTATTTCTTATTGCCGGGACTATATATATATATATATATATATATATATATATATATATATATATATATATATTTTATATATATATATATATATATATATATATATATATATATATATATATATATATTTATTTATTTATTTTTCTGATATGTACATTATATATTATCATTTATTTTATTTTACTTTGATTGCTGCTATAATGTATGGTTAGTCATCGCGCCATTATTTCCCTTTTCTGATACCCACTGAAATTTACTACAATTTTGTCATGTTACAACCAAAAACATAAATGTATTTTATTGGGATTTTATGTGATAGACCAACACAAAGTGGCACATAATTGTGAAGTGGAAGGAAAATGATAAATGTTTTTTTAAATGTTTTTACAAATAAATATGTAAAAAGTGTGACGTACATTTGTATTCAGCCCCCCTGAGTCAATACTTTGTAGAACCACGTTTTGCTGCAATTACAGCTGCAAGTCTTTTTGGGGATGTCTCTAACAGATTTGCACATCTAGAGAGTGACATTTTCCCCCATTCTTCTTTGCAAAATAGCTCAAGCTCTGTCAGATTGGATGGGGGGCTTCTGTGAACAGCAATTTTCAAGTCTTGCCACAGATTCTCAATTGGATTTTGGTCTGGACATTGACTGGGCCATTCTAACACATGAATAGGCTTTGATCTAAATCATTCCATTGTAGCTCTGGTTGTATGTTTGGGTCGTTTCCCTGCTGGAAAGTGAATCTCCGCCCTATTCTCAAGTCTTTTGCAAACTCGAACAGATTTTCTTCTAAGATTGCCCTGTATTTGGCTCCATCCAACTTCCTATCAACTCTGACCAGCTTCCCTGTCCCTGCTGAAGAAAAGCATCCCCACAACATGATGCTGCCACCACCATGTTTCACAGTGGGGATTGTGTGTTCAGAGTGATGTGCAGTGTTAGTTTTCCGCCACACATATCGTTTTGCTTTTAGGCCCAAAAGTTTAAAGTTTAATCTGACCAGAGCACCTACTTCCTAATGTTTGCTGTGTCCTCCACATGGCTTCTCGCAAACTGCAAATGGGACTTCTTATGGCTTTCTTTCAACAATGGCTTTCTTCTTGCCACTCTTCCATAAAGGCCAGATTTGTGTAGTGCACGACTAATGCCCCGTACACACGGTCAGATTTTCCGATGGTAAATGTCCGATCGGAGCGTGTTGTCGGTCATTCCGACCGTGTGTGGGCTCCATCGGACATTTTCCATTGGATTTTCTGACACACAAAGTTTGAGAGCAGGCTATAAAATTTTCCGACAACAAAATTCGATCGCGTCAATTCCGACCGTGTGTGGCCTGTTCCGACACACAACGTGCCACGCATGCTCAGAAGAAATTCCGAGACGGAACAGCTCGGTGGGGTAAAATTAGCGTTCGGAATGGATACAGCACTTTCGTCAAAAATAGTTAAATACAGCGCACTCTCTTCTTCTTTATAATGTGAGAAGAATTAAGTAGTTTTGCTGCTCATATTCACACAGACTTCTCACAAACGTATTTCTTTATTATTTATCGGGACTCCCTCAGTATATTTTGATTTGTCACATCAGACCAAATTAATTTTGGGTTGTTTTTTTTTTTTAAAGGCTGTATTTTTTTTTTTAGGTTTGTATTTTTTTCAAGGCTGATCTTTGTTCTCTTTTATTTTTATTTTTACTCCATAATATTTTTGTGTGTGTTTTGTGTGTCAAGTTACCACAACACCATTGATATCTTGTATTATTTAATCTCAAGGAGATTGCTTGGTGTTGGTGTCTCTTGTTAATTTCACATTGTATTTTTGAAATGTACCTGCCTCCTCACAAACAAACTGTCCTTTTTGAAGTAAAAAACACATAGGAGAGTATAATTGAATCAAAAAATCCTTTATTAAGGGCTCAGAACCAAACAAAGAGGGAGGCAACACTGGATAAACAGCTGAAATTAGCGAAGCCTTGGACCCCCAGGGCAGACATCAATTCTTTAACATCAAAATTGGTGGCCTGAGGAGTCCATATGTAAGGGAGTGCAGTCTGGTCCAGAAGTCCCCGAGAACCGGAAAGCAACAGATGACATCTGTGTCTGTGTCCCCAGGCTGTGGTACCACAAGAGGCTGCATCTTTTGCCAGACCAGACTGGACCCAGGGCCATCACTTTCTGGTCTTCTTTCCACGCTTCCTTCCTGGCTGTGTCTCAGTTGTTGGAGATGTGGCAGGAGGAGGAGTAGGACCTGGAGGAGGAGGAGGACTAGTAGGACCTGGAGGAGGAGGAGTAGTAGGACCTGGAGGAGGAGGAGCACCATGTGTGAGGTCACAAATGTGGGTAGCAGATGTTATTTGGCCCCTCAACCCCTTATTGAGAGCTTCCAACATTAAGGACTCACACGAGTTGTTGGCCCTCCTCCATGTGCCTCATTTTGCAGGCAGTTAAGCAACCAAAGTCCTCCTCCCTAGTGTGGGGGCTTCTCAGGGCCTCTATAGCTTTCCAAAAGAGGCCTATGGCAGCCTCCTCCAGGGTACTCCCCTTCATGCCACTTTGTTTTTGCAAGTGTAGGGGAGGGACCTGCATATCAGGCAGCCTGCTTGGCCCGGCCTCCTCCTGGCTGAGACTTCCCTGTGTATGAAAAAGGGACATGGTTGTAGTTTTTGCATCATCAATCACAATCAGAAATTAGTACTCCAAACTAACATCTAGTTAACAACATTGATTGGACAACCAGCAATATTTAGAGGAATGCTATACTTGGCTCAATCTGGGCTCCTCCACATGTTGCTGCCTGGAAGGCCCAGGTTGGGCGTCAGAAGCATCAGCTGGGGTGTAAGGAAGCGTGGAAGGAAGCGTGGAAGGAAGACTGGAGAGTGATGACCTGGGTTCGGTCTGGCCTGCCAGAAAATGCAGCCTGTCATGGTACCACATCCTGGGGACATAGATGTCATCTACTGCTCCGGATCTCTGGGAATCCTGGACCTTCTTGTGCTCCCTTAGATATGTGCTCCTCAGGCCACCAATTAGGATCTTCAAATAGGTGATGTCTGCCGTGGGGATCACCGTCTTCACAAATTCCAGCAATTGATCCAGTGCTGCTTTCCTCTTTGTTTGGTTCTTATAATGTGGGTGGTTTATCTGCCACAGGCAGCTCCCTGAACATGTCAATGAATTGTCTCAACGCTACAACACTTTTGTGGTGCTCTAATTGCTGTTTTCTGTGACAATGGGTGTTATTTCATCATGGCAAATCCACTTTACACTACAAGTGCAGTTTCAGTGCAGTTTCAAGTGCACTTGTAGTGCAAAGTATCTTTGCCTTTAGTAAAAAACACCCAACAGTGCTTTGTAAGGTTACACAATCACGCCATTTTCACGACTCACCACATTTCTGACAGGGTCAGCTAAACAAAACACAAGCAGTAAATGTCACCCAAGATTTGCAGATTTTTTTTTGTATTTGATAAAGGTTTCTCACATTGTCTGGCATATTGATGGCCCCCCTACCTGCAAAGAACTCAAGGTATCTTAACCGGACATCACGGGCACTGAGGGAGGGCAAGCCAGGACGGCCACTTTCAAGCGCCGTCAGGGTTGTTTCATTTATCATTCCGGCCTCAGGCCCAACTGAGCCAGCATAGTTGGCAGAATGTTGACGTAAAAAGTTATGTAGAACACAGCACGCCAGGATATATGATTCAGTTTATACTCCGCCATATGTATGGATGTCAGAAATAGGTGGAACTGGCTGGCCATGATTCCAAATGTGTTCTCCACCACTCTTCTGGCTCTGGCCAGCCAGTAATTAAAAACCCTCTGGTCCGGGGTGAGGGTCCTCATCGGGAATGGCCGCATAAGATGGTCCCCCAGCGCAAATGCTTTATCCGCAATGAAGACGAATGGGAGTCCTTCCACATTCTCTTCTGGAGGTGGAAAGTCCAAGCTGCCATTCTGGAGACGCCTGTAAAACTCTGACTGAGCGATGACTCCACCATCGGACATCCGGCCATTCTTCCCCACGTCCACATACAGGAACTCATAATTTGCCGACACCACCGCCAACATCACAATACTATTGAACCCCTTGTAATTATAATAGTATGACCCCGAGTTGGGTGGTGGGACGATGTGGATGTGTTTCCCATCAATTGCCCCTCCGCAGTTAGGAAAGTCCCACCGCTGGGCAAAGTGGGAGGCCACAGTCTGCCATTCCTGTGGCGTGGAAGGAAACTGTGGAGGAAAACAAAAAAAAATTACTCTTTTTGAACATTAAAACATGGAAAGCAGATTAGACACAAACATTCTTGACCAACATCAAGATAACATTTATTAATGGGAATTTTTAAACACAAAAGTATAAGGTACACCTATCATATCCCCCCCCCCTCTCATGGGCCATTTCTAACATTATAGGGGGGGACTCTTGGACAGGTAACCCTCTCCACTTCATTGAGAGATGAATACCTAAATAATGTGTATTACTTTGAACAGCCCCTCCTTAGTTACACTATTGACAGCCCACTGGACAGGTAAGATGTTTCATAATACAAAGATATAAATACACATTGTACACATTTTAGCACATTTGGACATTCTGCTATTACCTATCAAGATAATAATAGGATACAAAAACTTTAAACAGTACCATTTGAAAGTATACAGGCAGGCCCTTGCACTACATGCTTTGGGGAATTTATCCATAAATCTGACCACAAAAGAGATGGCTATAGTGTGTATGGGTTTGGCAAAGTCAGCAGATAGATGATTGAGGATAGACAGAGAATTGGTATCAGCTGACTTAGCAGTTGGGGGGGAGGGAGGGTTCAAAATGATTTGGGGACCCATAAAAAAGCCTCTGGCACTCTGCCTGAATTTAAAACACAAATCACATTTAAAAACATTTTAGGGGGTGTTTGGGGTAAAGCACTACTATGGAGCTGATAAAATACATTCTTAAGTGACTACATGAGGTGAATATAGGGCCAGGAGAGCATGCTGGGGAGGTAAGTGAAGGCAAATATGTATGAAGGACAAAAATAAATAATGACATAAAAATCCAGCATGAATGAGGACAAAGGGGACATTCACAGCATATTCCAATCATGGTAATTAGGGAATGAGGAAAGAAATACAACATATTATCAAACATTATATACAATAAAATGTGATATAAAAGGATAAAAATCTTACCTTCATATACTCCTTCTGCAGGACCTGAATGATGGCAGAACAGGTCTCTCGGATATTGATCCCCAGAGCCTGGGGGGAGATGCCTGTCGAGAACTTCAAGTCCTGCAGGCTTCTCCCCGTCGTCAAGTACCGCAGGGTAGTGACGAGCCTCTGCTCCGGAGTGATGGCTTGCCTCATGCAGGTATCCTGCCTGCTGATAAAGGGGGTCAGCGAAGCCAACAAACGGTGAAATATGGGGTCCCTCATCCGGAGAAAGTTCCTGAAATCATCAGGATTATTCTCACGGTGCTCACGGAGCAAAGGCATATGACAGAACTGGTCACGCTGAAGCAACCAATTCTTGGTCCATGAACTCCTCCCCACCCTGTTCATGGACTGGACTTGTGTCAAGGTAAGGACCCCAACACCAAGCCCCCGCACAGCACGAACTCTACGAGGAGTACGTATACGCAACATGGCTAGAAAACGGTCGGCTGCTCAGAACGAAGTAACAGAACGCACTGAAGAACAGCAAGGCCTGTGAAGAGCGACCTGAAAAACAGCAACGAACGAACAAGAACACAATGACTAATCAAAGTCACGCGAAACTTGCTGCACGCACTGAAGAGCAGATACAAACCCACAAGCACAAACTGAACGGCAGAAAACTATCTGAAAGCCACGAGTCTGAAAAAGCGCGAATCGTCTCTCACCAAACTTTTACTAACACAAGATTAGAAAAAGGAGCCCAAAGGGTGCCGCGCTTGGTTCTGAAATGGCCTTTTCTAGTCTCGTCGTACACGTCACCGCGTTCTTGGTGATCGGAAATTCCGACAACTTTGTGCGACTGTGTGTACACAAAACAAGTTTGAGCCAACATGTGTACGGGGCATTATAGTTCTCCCGTGGACAGATTCTCCCACCTGAGCTGTGGATCTCTGCAGCTCCTCCAGAGTTACTATGTCTTGGTAAGTTTGCAGTTGTGCCATAATCTTTCCATTTATAGATAATGGACTGAACAGTGCTCCGTGAGATGTTCAAAGCTTGGGATATTTTTTTATAACCTAACCCTGCTTTAAACTTCACAACTTAATCCTGACCTGTCTGGTGTGTTCCTTGGCCTTCATGATGCTGTTTCTTCACTAAGGTTCTATTAAAAACCTCTGAGAGCTTCACAGAACAGCTGTATTTATACTGAGATTAAATTACACACAGATGGACTCTATTTACTAATTAGGTGACTTCTGAAGGCAATTGGTTTCACTAGATTTTAGCTAGGGGTATCAGAGTAAAGGGGGCTGAATAGAAATGCACACCACACTTTTCAGAGATTTATTTGTAAAAAACGTTGAAAACCATTTATCATTTTCCTTCCACTTCAGAATTATGTGCCACTTTGTGTTGGTCTATCACATAAAATCCCAATAAAATACATTTACGTTTTTGGTTGTAACATGACAAAATGTGGAGGATTTCAAGGGGTATGAATACTTTTTCAAGGCACTGTACATGAATGGTTAGTGTGAAGGTTACAGGGAGGGTTAGCGTGAGCAGGGCATTTCTCTCTACACCAGAATCTCTTTTTTTCCCGAAAACTAACAGCAACAACATTCCAGCACTGAATGTTTACTTAATTTCTATAGTTAACAATGGAATCTTCATATAATACATTGTTTATGAGTTCAAGGCGTTTTAATTGGCACAGTAGAAACTTGGAGGCCTTGTACAAGCATAATGCATGAAGATTCGTGTACAAGCATAACAGAGCAAAACATGTAATGAGTAATATTTCTGCAGTTGATTGTTTTGTTGTCCTGACCCTGATTACCAATTTTGATTACCTGTGGCTTGTGTACTTGTTCAAATGTTACTTTTCTGTAGGAACTAAATTCTATCAAAGCTATTCTATTCTTCTTTACTTTAGTTCAGCTAATGAACTTTTCCTTGGCACTCACTTTGGTACTTCACACATGATGTTAGACACACATCATTTTTATATTTATGAAGGCCAGAATTATACAAAATGGTTATTGATAACCTTTAGTACCAACGTCCCAATATGGATCAGTATACAGAAATGGTTGAGTAAGTGGGACTTTGAGGCTGGGTGCAGACTTGAAATGGATGCGGCTGATGGCAGAGGACCTGTGCGTCCCTCTTCTCCGTTTCTGGGACGAATCAGGCCCGAAGTTTTGCTTGAATTCAGACCTGAATCGGAGCCAAAGACGCACAGGACCCCTGTGCAATTTGCTCTGGAGATGTGTGAACCGGCTTTATTGAAAGACGGGCACAATCTCCTGACATGCAAATTGGATGCGGTGAAATCCGCATCCAATTCGCACTAGTGTGAACCCAGCCTTAAGGTGAATACATACCGCCCTCAGGAAAAAGCACATAGACAACATATATACCGTATTTATCGACGTATAACACGCGCCTTTTCCCCCTGAAAATAGGGGGAAAATCACGGGTGCGTGTTATACGCCGATAGTGTACCTCGGAGGGGAAGGAGGGGGGCTAGCGCCACCGAGCGCCGCCGGAATTCACCGAGCCTTCATCTCCTGTATAATCGTCTCTCACTCGGCTCTGACGTCACACACACAGTCCTCTGCCACCGGCATTGGACCAGTGTTCTGTCAATCACAGGAGCTGGTCCAATGCCGATGGTGGAGGCGGGACTGTGTGTGTGACTTCCGACTGAGAGCCGAGTAAACAGGAGATGACGGCTCGGTGATTTCCTGCATGAGAGATGGTGAGGCTGCAGATGGGCATCAGGCTCCATTGATGGGAGTTAGGCGCAGATCAGGCTGCAGATGGGCACCTATCAGGCTGCATTAGGGCTGCAGATGGGCACATATCAGGCTGCATTGAGGCTGCAGATGGGCGCATATCAGACTGCATTAAGGCTGCAGATGGGCACAGATCAGGCTGCATTGAGTCTGCAGATGGGCACAGATCAGGCTGCATTGAGGCTGCAGATGGGCGCATATCAGGCTGCATTAAGGCTGCAGATGGGCACAGATCAGGCTGCATTGAGGCTGCAGATGGGCACAGATCAGGCTGCATTGAGTCTGCAGATGGGCACAGATCAGGCTGCATTGAGGCTGCAGATGGGCACAGATCAGGCTGCATTGAGTCTGCAGATGGGCACAGATCAGGCTGCATTGAGGCTGCAGATGGGCGCATATCAGGCTGCATTAAGGCTGCAGATGGGCACAGATCAGGCTGCATTGAGGCTGCAGATGGGCACAGATCAGGCTGCATTGAGTCTGCAGATGGGCACAGATCAGGCTGCATTGAGGCTGCAGATGGGCACAGATCAGGCTGCATTGAGTCTGCAGATGGGCACAGATCAGGCTGCATTGAGGCTGCAGATGGGCACTAATCAAGCTGCATTGATGGGCACTGACCATTATTTTGCTTCAAAGTGGTTTATTTTGAAATAAAAAGTTTTTTTCCTGAAACTTCCCTCTTAAATTGAAGGTGCATGCTATACTCTTGTGCGTGTTATACGCCGATAAATACGGTATATAAAACCATAAATTTTATTGCGTGAAACATTAAAAATGGGTTAAAAAACCCAGGATAAATATCAATTATAATTGAATCCTACAAAGTTCAGCAAACACCCCATACAGCTTCCCTTAATGTAATATTACAAGTAGAACCAATATTCATATTGCTGAATCAACATATCATGTCATGTAAGTTGTGGGGAAGTGTATCATTATCATATCATATTGATCCCAACGCGTTTCCAAATTGAGCTTCTTCAGGGCTTCAGGGGGGTGCAGAAACAGATGCATATGCGAAGCCAAGAGTAGAGATAGGCCAAGTGGTAACCTACCTGTTGTTCCCATGTTACACAAAAAAAAACACTGCAAGGATGGAAAGGACACATCCAAACTTTTCCCCTTATACACTATTTTGTCAAAAGTATTGGGACGCCATCCCCAAACTGTTCCCACAAAGTTGGGAGCATGAAATTGTCCAAAATGTCTTGGTATGCAGATGCCTTAAGAGTTCCCTTCACTGGAACTAAGGCGCCAAGCCCAACCCCTGATATACAACCCCACACTATATTCCCCCTCCACCAAATGATTAAGAGGGGTGGCCCAATACTTTTGGCAATATAGTGTGGATGAGCGAGTTTGGGGTGGGGAAACTTGACTGGCCTGCATAGAATCCATCCTGACTTCAACCCGATAGAACACCTTTGGGATAAATTAGAGCCGAGACTGCGAGCCAGGCCCTCTCATCCAACACCAGTGCCTGACCTCAGAAATGCGCTTCTGGAAAAGTGGTCAAACATTCCCATAGACACACTCCTAAACCTTGTGGACAGCCTTCCCAGAAGAGTTGAAGCTGTTATAGCTGCAAAGGGTGGGCCAACTTAATATTGAACCCTACAAACTAAGATTAGGATGCCATGAAAGTTCATGTGTTCCAATACTTTTGACAATAAAGTCTATATGAAAAGTGGATTGTGTTCTCACAGAACACATGACAGTAGTGGGAGCCATTGGATCCAGCTGCTGTCAGTCAAATCCTGTGAGGAGGGAGTGGGGAGGCAGGGCCAAGTCACTCTGTGTGTCTATAGACGCACATAGACCCGGCTCGGGATCAACCTCACATGAGTGCCCCCATAGGAAGTGGCTTGCTATGGAGGCACTCAGAGAAGAGCAAGAGCCAAGATTGTCAGCAGGGACCCCAAAAGATGTTCGGGGCCACTCTGTGCAAAATCATTGCACAGAGCAGATAATGACAGGTTAATCACTTTAAGTGCTGCAAGTAGGACATGGGTGTTGTGGGAGGGCAGAGCTAGGAGCTCCAAGTAGAAAACCTTGCCAATGAATTACCCAAAAAGTATAAAAGCCAGAGGTTCTTTAACAACTAATGTATCCATTTTGGATGGACTGACCCTGTAAATGAGAGGTCTTTATTCTTTTTAAACAATGGGCCACTTTATAGTACTTCAGACTTTAGGGGGGTGGAAAAATGCCTCATTGTCAGTGGGAGTAAACAATGTCTCAGGCTTTGTGGCCAGTGAGAGCAAAAAAATGACATAGACCCTTTGGTCAGTAGGAGGAGGATTAGTGCCCCGTCATTGGTTTAACTACTTCAGCCCTGGGAGATTTGGCTGCTCAATGACCAGACCATTTTTTACAATTTGGCACTGCGTCGATTTAACTGACAATTGCACAGGCGTGCGACGCTGTACCCAAACAAAATTGACGTCCTTTTTTCCCCACAAATAGAGCTTTCTTTTGGTGGGATTTGATCACCTCTGCGTTTTTTATTTTTTGCGCTATAAACAAAAAAGGAGTAACAATTTTGAAAAAAACACAATATTTTGTACTTTTTGCTATACTAAATATCCCCATTTGTTTTTAAAAAAAGCACATTTTTTCCTCAGTTTAGGCTGATATGTATTCTTCCACATATTTTTGGTAATAAAAATCGCAATAAGCGTATATTTATTGGTTTGTGCAAAAGTTATACAAAATAGGGGATAGATTTATGGCATTTTTATTATTATTATTTTTTTTTTTTACTAGTAATGGCGGCGATCTGTGATTTTTCTTGGGACTGTGACATTATGGCGGACACATCGGACACTTTTGACACATTTTTGGGACCATTGGCATTTATACAGCGATCAGTGCTATAAAAATGCACTGATTACTGTGTAAATGTCACTGGCAGGGAAGGGGTTAACACTAGGGGGTAAACAAGGGGTTAACTGTGTTCCCCAGTTTGTGTTCCAACTGGGGGGGGGGGACTTACTATAGGAGAGGACAGATCGTGGTCCCTAGCTATTAGAAACTTACAATCTGCCTCTCCTCACAGAGCAGGGATTTGTGTGTTTACACACATATGTCCCTGTTCTGCTTCTCGTGCCCGCGATCACTCGTAGCAGGCGGTCATCGCGGCCGCTGGCCACGAGCATCGGCACCCCCGCAGTGCGCGCCTCTTATGCCGCTTAAAGGAGACGACGTACTGCTACGACACCTCACGGGATAATGCCGACCTGCCGCAGTATAATGACGGCGGCTGGTCGGCAAGTGGTTACGTTGGAAGAATAGTGCCCCATTGTTGATGTCAGTGGAAGGAATAGCGACCCATTGTTGGTGTTGGTGGGTAGAATAGTGCCTAATCATTGGTTTCAGCGGAAGGGGCACTATTCTTCCCACTGACATCAAAGATGGGCATTGGTGTAGATATGAAGAATAGTGCCCCATTACCAGTGTCAGTGGGAGGAATAGCACCTCATCTTTGGTAACAGTGGGGGGAATTTTGCCCCTTTGCTGGCATCAGTGGGAGGAAGAACGGAGAAAGAACGGTGCCTCATCGTTGGTGTCAGTAGGAGGAATAATGCCTTATTTCAGAGGGAGAAATGCGCAAAGGGCTGGTTAAAGGCAAGCAAAGGGCCACAGCTTTAAGAACACTGCTGTAAATTAAAGACCTCTATCATATCTTACCAATTTGATGCATTTGGTAGATTGCCATGTCGATAAAGCACCTGGACCATAGTGCATCCAGCCACAGATCCTAAAAGAATTAAGCTCTGTCATTTCAAAGCCATTGTTTCTGATTTTTAGGGACTCTTAAATAACTGGAATAGTACCACTGGATTGGCGTAAGGCCAACATGGTGCCCATATTGGTGGAATGTCAGGACTTGACTCAGCCCTTCCTTCTCAGAGCTGGCCGCTCACCTGTCGGCTAATTGCCAGCCCCTATTTCTCCACAGTTACTGAGCTGTTGATGATATCCTGCTCATCAGTCCTGCTTACTTAAGCCGTCCAGCCCAAAGGATCTCTGCCAACATCACAGAGCCTACCTCCTGCATTCCTGTTTAAAGACTTGCTTTGCTGACATCCCTTCTGGCTCCAGATCCTGCTTGCTGTTCCACTACATTGATCCCTGACTTCTGGCTTGGCTGACTATCCGTTCCGGTTACTGAACTTTGGCTATGTTTTGACTGCGTTTGTTCTTTTTACTTTTATTATTAAACAAGTGTGATTTAACTGTACTTCTGTCTCGGTCTTATTTCATGGTTTCTGCCAGTAGTGGAAGGCCATGAATTCAGAAGATGCAGTCAATCCACTTATTGGTAATATTTTTTCCAGATTAGATGAACTGGATCACCGCATGGGTCAGTTTGCCATGGCGTTACAAACGCTCCTGAGTCACACGGCTCACCTGGAATCTCTCACTGTGGCCGCCCCAGTACAACCTACGTTGCAGGCCTTTCTCGCTGATGTTCCAGTCTCTGTGCAGACACCCGCCTCGAGTATTACCTCTATACGAGGTATGTCTGGTTCTGCTCCGCTTCCCCAGCGATTTGGGGGCGATCCAGTCCAATGCAGAGGGTTTCTCAACCAGGTTGAGTGTCAGGACCTTGGTAGGAGACCGAGTTGCTGAGAGGGCTCCCCTTGCGGCCGAGTGCAGCACAACCCTGAATATGGTACAGGGATGTGGTGCTCACAGAAGCACGGGTTGCCTGGAAGTAGGAGCCGGTGTTGGTGGCTTGATAGAGAAAGTCCGTAGAGGCAACGTGCTTAGGATCCAAGGAGGGGACCAATGGAAGTCCAATAGGAAAATCAGAAGCCAGGCCAGGGGGTCAAACACAGTAAGCAGTCCGAGAATCAAAGCGACAAGTCCAGGTACAGGAGACAGAGGAATGCGGAGTCCGTTTAGCCAAGCCGGGGTCAGATGCAGGAAGCAGGCAGGGAGAGTCAGAAGCAAGCCGGTTGAATAAGCCAGGAGGTCCAGAGGAGTCGATAACAAGCCGGGTCGGTACACAGGAAGTCAGGACAACAGGAAGTCAGGAAAACAGGAAACACAATCACAGGAACACAGGAAGAGCTGACGATAATCCAGCAATGTGGCACCATCAGTGGGACGTTTAAATAGACAAGGTGTAGTATCACGTCGTACGCACACCGTTCCGTTCGTGCGTTCGTAACATCGCGACGTTGCTACGCACGTGCATTCGTCCGAATGTGGTGCCAGACGTCCGCCTAGTAGAAACATTGCACACCCGTGTGCGTTGATGCGCGTTAGCGCGGCCTTGCCTGTGCTGGTTTGCTAGCCTATTTCCCTGACAGTTCCCCCCCCCAAGGGGCAGCCTCCGGATGCCTAAACGTGCCCATTTTTCGGGGTACCTACTGCGAAATCTCTGAATTAGCCTAGGAGCGTGTACATAACTTGCGGGCTCCCAAGAGTTTTCTTCTGCAGAATACCCCTTCCACTTGACTAGAAATTGAATTGTCCTACCTCTCCGACGACAGTCAAGGATAGATTCAACTTCAAATTCTGCTTCATCTCCAACCTGGACCGGAGGTGGGGGCACTTCTTCTCTCCCTGGAAAAGGACTAGAAACAACATGTTTAAGAAGTGACACATGAAAAACAGGATGGATCTTGAAAGATTCGGGTAAAGTGAGTTCAAAGGCTACAGGGTTGATTTCGCGTTTGATCTCGAAAGGACCCAGGAACTTGGGTCCCAATTTCCGAGATGGGCATGGTAGCTTGAGATTTATAGATGAGAGCCAGACCTTGTCCCCTATCTTAAAGGTAGGGCTCGCTCTTCTCTTCCTATCGTACTGCTTCTTATATTCTTCTTGGGCCTTCTTCATGGTATCCTGGAGTGTCTGATAATTATTATGGATGAAATCCACTCTGTCCTGAACCGCCGGTACTGAAGATTCCGGAATGACGTTGGGTAGGAATGAGGGGTGGAAGCCGTAATTCGCCCAGAAGGGTGATTGGTTGGTAGAAGTGTGTATTGAGTTATTATAAGCAAATTCTGCACAAGGTAATAGTTGAATCCAGTCGTCTTGAGAAAAGGAACAGAAGCACCGCAGATACTGTTCCAGCGTTTGGTTGGTCCTTTCGGTCTGACCGTTACTCTGTGGGTGGTAAGCTGTGGACAAACACATTTCAATAGAAAGTAATTTGCAGAGGTTTCTCCAAAACCTAGAAGTAAATTGTACCCCTCTATCTGATACAATGTTATTTGGTAATCCGTGTAGTCGAACAATTTCCTTAATAAAGATTTTTGCTGTATCTAAGGCAGAGGGGGTACCTTTCATAGGTAAAAAATGCGCCATTTTGGACAGGCGGTCTACTACCACCAAGATGGTAGTAAATCCTTCTGAGGGGGGTAAATCCACGATAAAGTCCATGGAAATCTTCCTCCATGGTTGTTCTGGGACTGGCAATGGTCTTAACAAGCCCCAAGACCTGGCGTTGGATCCTTTGTTCCGTTGGCAGATGATGCAGGAGCCGACATAGGTTTTACAATCAAGTTTCAAAGTGGGCCACCATAGGGACCGCTGAACTAGCTCAGTTGTTTTTCGAACCCCAAAATGACCAGCTAGCTGATGGTCATGAAAGGTCTTCAATACTTGTAATCTGGCTTGCTGGGGAACGAAAATCTTATCTTGGTGCCATAGGAGTCCCTCTTGGCTTCTCAGGGAGGAGACTTCCGCTTCAGTACACTGACTAGAGGCCTGCTCAATAGAGGATCTTAGGTCGGGTTGGATCAGTAGGAAGTTTTGGGGAGACAAAATTGTACTAGGTGCAATTTCTTCAGGAGTGTCCGGAAACATCCGGGATAAGGCGTCTGCCTTTCCATTCTTCGACCCTGGGCGATAGGTTAAGTGAAAATTAAACCGAGAGAAAAATAGTGCCCATCGAGCCTGTCGGGGTCTTAGGCGTTTGGCCGTACGGAGATATTCTAAGTTCTTGTGGTCCGTAAAAATCAGGATGGGATGAGTGGCACCTTCCAGGAGATACCTCCATTCCTCGAGAGCTGTCTTGATTGCCAAAAGTTCCCGATCCCCCACATCGTAATTCCTCTCAGGAGGGCTCATTTTCCGTGAGGAAAAGGCCACGGGATGCAGCAGTGCTTTGGGACCCTGACGCTGAGATAGAATCGCCCCTGTGGCGACTTCTGAGGCGTCGACTTCCAGGACATAGGGTAGAGCAGGGTCAGGGTGTTGCAGGATTGGGGCAGAAGTGAAGAAGGTCTTAAGCTGATCGAAGGCGGACTGTGCTGCTGCTGACCACTTAAACTTGGTATGTTGGCGGGTTGTCTGAGTAATAGGTGCTACAATGGTGGAGAAATTCTTTATAAACCTTCTGTAGAAGTTGGCGAAGCCAATGAATCTCTGTACACCCTTCTTGTCAGAAGGGGCCGGCCAATCAAGGATGGACTTTACTTTTTGAGGATCCATGGCGATTCCACCTGTGGTGATGATAAGACCCAGGAATTGAATTGAAGTTTTTTCGAAATCGCACTTTTCAGATTTGACGAATAACCCATGGGTTCTGAGGATGCTCAGTACCTTCTTCACGTGTATTCTATGGAGTTCCAGAGTGGCAGAAAAAATAAGAATGTCGTCAAGGTAGACAACAACAAAATGATCTAAATGTTCCCGGAAGATGTCATTTATGAAATGCTGAAAGGTCGCCGGGGCATTGCACAACCCAAACGGCATGACTAGGTACTCAAAATGTCCAAATCTTGTTCTGAAAGCCGTTTTCCACTCGTCCCCCTCTCGGATGCGGACGAGATTATAGGCACCACGGAGGTCGAGTTTGGTAAAGATGTGTGCTGTGCGGAACCTTTGAAAAAGCTCAGGGATTAGCGGGAGTGGGTAGCGGTTCTTAAGGGTAATTTTGTTTAACTCCCTGTAGTCCACACATGGTCTCAGTGTCTTGTCCTTCTTCTCAACAAAGAAGATTCCGGCACCAGCAGGGGAAGAAGAAGGACGGATAAAACCTTTTTCAAGATTCTCATCAATATATTGTCTCAAGGTCTCAAGCTCAGTCTCGGAGAGGGGGAATATACGACCAAAAGGAATAGTAGCTCCTGGTAGTAACTCGATGGGGCAGTCGTAAGGACGGTGTGGCGGTAAGGTGTCTGCTTTCTTTTTATCGAAGACATCAAGAAATTCCAGGTAAGCTGCTGGTACATTAGGATCCGGACTCGGTGTGGATTGTACAGTCAGGCAACTGGAAAAGTCCTGGAATTTGGGGGTCAAACAATGTTGTTGGCAATAGGGAGATGTAAGGAGTACCTCCTTCTTGGACCAGTCAATCTGAGGATTGTGTGCTTGTAGCCATGGGATTCCCAGGATGACCGGGAACATAGGGGAACTTAAGACATCAAATCTGAGAAACTCCTGATGACCAGAATTGGTAGTGGTAAGAATAGGTATGGTTTCCTGGGTGACATGACCCGAGCTTGGCAAGGAGCCGTCAGCCAGATGAACTGTTAGCCTCTGTTCCTTATAGTTTAACGGAATAGCTAGATCTTTAGCCAAGGCCAAGTCCAAGAAGCAACTACACGCCCCGGAATCCAGTATTGCTTGGAGGTGGATCTCCTTACCTGCCACTAGCAATGTAACAGGAAGTGAGATATGGGCAGAGGAAGACCTGGATACTTGAAGGTGAGTACGGAGGGTCGATTTTCTTGGTCTTATGGGGCAGTAATCTATGAAATGTCCTGATTCCCCGCAGTAGAAGCAAAGTCTCGCTTGCCGGCGATAAAGTCTCACCCCAGGAGTTAATGCTGGATGGAACATGCCGACTTGTAAGGGAGCTGATGCAGACTGAACTTGGGGCAGGTTCCGAGTGGAGCAAGAGGCCTGGTCACGTTCACCCTGACGTTCCCGTAAACGTCTGTCAAGCTGAATAGTTAACTGGATGAGATCTTCAAGTGTGACCGGACCCTGTAACCTGGCTAACTCATCCTTGAGGGCCTCTGATAACCCCATTCGATATTGGTATTTTAATGCTGCCTCATTCCAACCAGAATCCATGGACCATGTGCGGAACTCCACTGTATAGTCCTCCGCAGGGCGCTGACCCTGACGGAGGGAATGTAGATTTGCTTCGGCAGTGGCTACCCGTAGGGGATCATCATATAACCGAGCCATGACTTCAAAGAACTGATCCATAGTGTTGATGGAGGGGCTGCTTTGTTCCAACAGGCCATGGGCCCAGGTCTGTGGCTCACCACGTAATAGGGAGATAGTGAACCCCACCTTGACTGTTTCACTGAAAAAAGTCTGTGGTTGCAAGTCGAAGTATAAGTAGCAGGAGTTTTTAAAAGACCTAAATTTTCTTCGATCGCCACAGAAACATTCTGGCGTTGGGACACGTGGTTCTGGATGGACCATGATCCCAGCAGCTGCCGCTGGAGGTGGACCTTGAACCGAGGAGGAGGATGACTCAGGTAGGTGCTGCAGACGTTCCTCCAACCGGAAGTATTCCTCCTGAAGCTTCTGAATGACTGGGGTAAAGGCCGTGATTTGCTGGAGAATGGCCTTCATCGGGGAGTCACCTCCGTCGGTCTCTGACATGGCTGGATTATACTGTCAGGACCTTGGTAGGAGACCGAGTTGCTGAGAGGGCTCCCCTTGCGGCCGAGTGCAGCACAACCCTGAATATGGTACAGGGATGTGGTGCTCACAGAAGCACGGGTTGCCTGGAAGTAGGAGCCGGTGTTGGTGGCTTGATAGAGAAAGTCCGTAGAGGCAACGTGCTTAGGATCCAAGGAGGGGACCAATGGAAGTCCAATAGGAAAATCAGAAGCCAGGCCAGGGGGTCAAACACAGTAAGCAGTCCGAGAATCAAAGCGACAAGTCCAGGTACAGGAGACAGAGGAATGCGGAGTCCGTTTAGCCAAGCCGGGGTCAGATGCAGGAAGCAGGCAGGGAGAGTCAGAAGCAAGCCGGTTGAATAAGCCAGGAGGTCCAGAGGAGTCGATAACAAGCCGGGTCGGTACACAGGAAGTCAGGACAACAGGAAGTCAGGAAAACAGGAAACACAATCACAGGAACACAGGAAGAGCTGACGATAATCCAGCAATGTGGCACCATCAGTGGGACGTTTAAATAGACAAGGTGTAGTATCACGTCGTACGCACACCGTTCCGTTCGTGCGTTCGTAACATCGCGACGTTGCTACGCACGTGCATTCGTCCGAATGTGGTGCCAGACGTCCGCCTAGTAGAAACATTGCACACCCGTGTGCGTTGATGCGCGTTAGCGCGGCCTTGCCTGTGCTGGTTTGCTAGCCTATTTCCCTGACATTGAGATATACTTTGAGAAGCAAAGTAGGTTTTGTGATAACTTTGCTTTCTGAGAGAGCCTTGGCCTGGGCAAACCCTCTATGGGAGATGCAAAAACCTGTTGTCTTGAGTTACCCTGAGTTTGTGGCTTTATTTAAAAGGATAATTGACGTTCCCACACACTTCGCTTCTGCTGCCAAGTGCCTCATGTCCATCAAACAGAGTACAAGAACTGTTGCCGACTACAGCATTGAATTCCGTACTCTGGCAGCAGAGGTTGCGTGGAAAAATGAGGCCCTCGTGGCTGCTTTTTCTCATGGTCTCTCGGATACCATCAATGATCAGATAGCAGCCTGAGATATAGCCACTGAGCTGGAGAAGTTGATCACGTTTGCCATCCTCATTGACTCCAGACTCAGAGAAAGACTCTCTTTTAAGGAGCGCTTGCTGAAGCCTCCTGTACGTTTGTCTCCGAGCTTTGCAGTCCCACCCGTGCCTCCCTCACCTCCCATGCTTCCTGGTACCGAGTCGGTCAGTGAAGGTGAACCCATGCATTTGGGTTTTACGCGTCTCTCTGTGGATGAGAGAACCTTTAGGAGGAGGGAGAGATTGTGCCTTTATTGTGGACAGGCAGGCCACTTTTTGAAGTCTCGTCCTACCTCTGAGAGCGCTTTGCATCCTTGTGGCTACTTTTCCAAGAAATTGTCACCTGCGGAGTGCAATTACGAGATTGGTGACAGAGAGCTGTTGGCGATCATTTTAGCCCTGAAAGAATGGAGGCATCTTCTTGAAGATACCACTGTACCAGTTATCATTCTTATGGACCATAAGAATCTCACATTCTTGTCTGAGGCTAAACGCCTCTCTCCCAGAAGGGCGCGATGGGCTCTTTTCTTGTCAAGTTTCAATTACATTGTCTCATTCTTACCCGGTACTAATAATGGAAGGGCTGACGCTTTGTCACGACAATTTTCCTCCACTTCCAAGATGGAGTCGGTTCCGGTTCCTGTGATCCCTCCTGATCATATTCTGGCTACGGTTTTCACCAGTCTCACTTCTCCTTTGGGTGACAAAATTCTTGCTGCTCAGGTCCATGCTCCTCCTGAGAAACCTTGTGACCGCTGCTTTGTCCCAGAGAGTCTCTGCACTGCCGTGCTCCAGACTTACCATTCTCCCAAGGCTGCTGGCCACCCTGGGAAGAATCAACTCTTTTGGGCCATTTCCCAACAATTCTGGTGGCCTAGTCTACGTGCTGATGTAACCACCTTCGTAGCTGCCTGTTCCGTGTGTGCTCAGAGTAAGACTCCATGACACCTTTCAATGGGCCTCCTACAACCCATACCCAATGGAGAGAGGCCCTGGACCCACCTGTCTATGGTTTTAATTGTGGAGTTACCCAACTCCTAGGGCAATACAGTTATCCTTATGGTGATTGACCAGTTCTCAAAAATGTCTCATTGTATTCCACTTAAGAAGTTGCCCACTTCTAAGGAACTGGCTTCCATTTTTGCTCTGGAGGTCTTTACACGGGCTACCCAAGGTGATCGTCTCGGACAGGGGTAGTCAGTTTGTGTCCCGGTTCTGGCAAGCCTTTTGTGCACAGTTGGGAATTCAGCTTGCTTTTTCCTTTGCATGTCACCCGCAGTCTAATGTGGCCGCAGAACGAGCCAATCAGTCCTTGGAGCAATTCCTACATTGCTATATTTCTGACCATCATAACAACTGGTCAGACCTATTACCGTGGGCAGAGTTTGCTCACAATAGTGCCTTGAATTCTGCTTCCCGATTGTCCCTGTTTATGGGGAACTATGGTTTCCAACCTTCCATGTTGCCTGACTCATTTGTTCCACAGAGTATTCCTGCGTTAGAGGAGCATCTCTGTGGTCTTTGTTCCACTTGGGCACAAGTCCAGGAGGTATTGTGACATGCTAATGATAGGTTCAGACTCCATGCTGACCGCAGATGCCCGCCCGCGCCTTCGTACCAGGTTGGGGACAGGCTCTGGCTGTCATCTCGCAACCTCCAACTTTGTGTTTCCTCACAAGTTCGCACCTCGGTTTATTGGGTCTTTCCGTATTCTTCGCAGGATTAACCCAGCGGCTTACGCATTAGACCTTCCTTCTAACATGCGTATTTCAAATTTATTTCATGTCTCCTTATTAAAACCTGTGGTCTGCAACCGCTTTACCACCTCGGTGCCACGTTCTCACCTTGTACAGGTTGAGAACCATGAGGAGTATGAAGTACAGTCCATTGTTGACTGCCATAGATTCCGTGGGCGCATACGGTACCTGGTGCATTGGAAGGGGTACGGTCCGGAGGAACGCTCTTGGGTCTAGTCCTCCTCTGTGATTTCCATGGACATTTTCCCCTCAAGCCTGGTGGCCCTTCCTTCTCAGAGCTGGCTGCTCACTACATTGATTACTGACCTCTGGCTTGGCTGACTATCTGTTACAGTTACTGAACTTTGGCTATGTTTTGACTGCTTTTGTTCTTTTTACTTGTATTATTAAACAAGTGTGATTTAACTGTACTTCTGTCTCAGTCTGATTTCATGGTTTCTGACATGGAACTCCAATGTTCCACCAATGAAAACATATTTTCAGTTCTAAAGACATAAATGTCACAGGGTCTTGTTTTAGAAGTGGGCTACACTTCATTGTTGAATTAAATGTCATCTAATCTGCTTAGAGATTAATAGTAGCTTTGTAGTGAACGGAATGTAAACTATCTCAGTTCCTTGGTATTATGGGAGACGCAGCTGGGAAGCTCCAGAGACTACAGAATCTCTACAACTAGAGTATTATGGGAGACATCACTTATCTGGAATGTTGATGTGTTCAATGACTGTGGAATGTTCACACATTCATTTAGAATATTGATGTTTGTAGCGTATAGCACACACCCAGTAATATCATAGTGGGCATGGTAATGGGGAATGAGATTTTTGGCAGGTTTAGAAAATCACAGTAGCGGAAGACTGACACAGACAGGTACTTTATAATAACCTTAAATCACAAACTGTAGCAATTCATCGAAAAAAAATTAATAATTGAATTTTTTTTAAAAAACATGACTGATATTAAAACCCAGTTCCAACATTTTATTTTGTTTTGGATAACATAAGGGTAGGGTTAGAACTTCTGTAAGGTTTTATTGCTGTCTGGGCCATCCAGTTCCAGTGACAACGTTCTTTCCTATACTGGTGTCTGAGAGGCAGGATTTTTTTTTTGTTATTTTTTTTCCCACTCTATCCAAAAGTTTAAAAAAAAATGGATGGGGTCAGGCTTAAAAGTGTCTACATCTCAGAACAAAAATTTGATTCATTGCAGCCTTTGATATATATATATGTATATATAAGGAACACTATCATTGTTTAAATGTTACAAAAAATATAACAGAAATTGCAAAAAGAAAATCAAGGGCGCAAAAATGAATGACAGATTGCAAAAGATAGTAGGACAAACCCCAACAAATTATTCAAATATATTAATAGTAAAAAGGTCAGGTCTGAGCATGTAGACCCTTTACAAAATAATCTAGAGTCGGTGACTGGGGACAAAGAGAAGGCACATTTTTTAAATACCCTCTTCAGCTCTGTGTATACAAAGGAGCATGGGGGAGCTCATGTCCATAATGGGGGTGGTAGTGACACAGCCCCAAATGATCCACAATGGCTCAAAATTGATATGGTCCAGAAATATTTAGACAGAATAAATGTGGATAAAGCACCTGGACCAAATGGCATTCAGCCACGGATCCTAAAAGAATTAAGCTCTGTCATTTCAAAGCCATTGTTTCTAATTTTTAGGGACTCTTTAATAACTGTAATAGTACCACTGGATTGGCGTAAGGCCAACGTGGTGCCCATATTTAAAAAGTAACGAAAGTGTTTACCAAGTAGCTATAGACCTGTTCCACCCAAAAAAACAAACATACATAAAAAATCCTAAAAAAAAAAACAAAAAAAATTGGGATATTTTTTTTTTTTTAACTTACCTCTAAATGCCTGTTGCTAGGTGGTCCCTCGTAGTCTGCCCCTTCCTTTGCCTGGGCTGGTGACATCACTTCCCCCTCGGCACAGGAAGGGCTCCGCTCTGCTCCCTCCCTCCTGTCAATCATCTGGGACCCATTACAGGTCCCAGGTGACTGAGCGGCCAATCACGGCGAGCGGTGCCGCTCGCGCATGCGCAGTGGGTGCCAGGCTGTGAACGGAGGGGGAGACGAGCGGGGCTTCGATCCCCCGCTTCGCTGGACTCCAGGACAGGTAAGTGTCCAATTAAAAGTCAGCAGCTGCAGTATTTGTAGCTGCTGACTTTTAATTTTTTTTTTTTTTTTTTTTTTATGGCCCCCCTGGGTGGAACTCCTCTTTAACTTCTATAGTTGGGAAGATACCGGAGAGTTTAATAAAAGACCACATAGATGAGTTCTTGCTGGAAAAAAATATTTTAAGCAACAGACAGCATGGATTCATGAAAGACAGAAGTTGTCAAACAAATCTGATTTCTTTTTATGAGGAGGTAAGTAAAGCCTTGGACAGAGGGGTGGCCGTGGACGTAGTATACTTGGATTTTGTAAAAGCATTTGACACAGTTCCCAACACATGGCTAATGTGTAAGGTAAAGTCTACAGGTCTGGAAAAATCAGTTTGTAAATGGCTAGAAAACTGGCTAAAAGAACAAATTCAGAGAGTGGTGATTAATGATTCTTACTCTGAATGGTCTAAGGTTATTAGTGGTGTACCCCAAGGTTCGGTGTTGGGACCCTTACTTTTTAATATCTTTATAAATGATATAGGGTCTAGGATTAAAAGTACCATTTCAGTGTTTGCAGATGACATCAAGTTAGGCAGTGGAATAACGTCCTTACAGGATGTCTCCAACTTACAAGCCGACCTCAATGCACTGTTTAATTGGGCAACTATGTGGCAGATGAGGTTTAAAGCGGAGCTCCACCCAAAAGGGGAAGGTCCCCTTTAGGGCCTCCTCCCCGGCTCCTGCTTGTAAAATGGATCTTTTAGGGAGGATGGGGGGAGTAGATACCTGATTTTGACAGTTACCCACTCCCACTCCTGTCCCGGTCACCTTGGGTGATCCGAAACCGGAAGTTCTCCTTCTGGAAGTCTTCTGGGCCACGTGACAGGTCCCAGAAGACTTCAGGACCAGTCACAGAGTGCAGCGCCACTCGTGCATGGGCAGTGGCCACTTGGCTGTGAAGCCGCAAGCTGTCACAGCTGGGTGCCCATAGTAAAGATGCCGACACTGCCGAGGGAGGACAGGGTCAAAATGGCTGGGGTGAGTGCACCGCTGGGACGTGGAACAGGTGAGTGTGTGTTTATTATAAGTCAGCAGCTACCCTTTTTGTAGCTGCAGACTCTTAATAAACAAACGAATGGCTGGAACTCCGCTTTAATGTTGATAAATGTAATGTCCTGCACTTGGGGGCTAAGAATTTGCATGCATCATACATACTAGGGGGAGTACAACTGGGGGAATCCATAGTGGAGAAGGATCTGGGGGTTTTGGTAGATCATAAGCTCAAAAATAGCATGCAATGCCAAGCTGCGGTTTCCAAAGCGAGCAAAGTCCTATCCTGTATTAAGAGAGGTATGGACTCTAGAGAGAGAGATATCATTTTGCCCCTGTACAAATCATTAGTAAGACCTCATCTGGAATATGCAGTTGAGTTTTGGTGGGAACTACTGCCTGCTGAACGCGGCTCATTCAAGTGAATCTGGTCACACTGAAACCACCCCGCACTGTGTGCAATGCACGTGTTTGTGGTGCGGCATTTACAGGGTTAAGGAGGTGGTGAGGAGGCGACATATCACCCCCTCGCTGCCTGTCAAACACCCCAGACCTGACCATGGATCAATTTTCAGAGACGCGGTAGTCTTTGCCACATACGTAAACGAGCCCTAAAAGCAGGAACAACCCCTCCTATGTTATTACATCTCATGATTTCATCAAGAACCTTGCTTTACCAGAGGGAGCTGGCTTGTTTATTAGAGAATTACCGTATGTAAACTTTAATTTAGTAGGCCAACATCACGCCTAAGCTTCTATTCCGCATAGGAACAAGGATAATGTGTCACCGAACAGCATGGAAAAGCTGTCATTTAGTAGGGGAGCATGTGTAAAGTGGTATTTATTACAGAAACAGCATGCTGGGCCTCTTATTTACTGCAGAAACATGTAGAATCTGTCATTTAGGAGATAAATAGCGTGTTAGCCCTGCCATTTGTCATTGGAAAATACAGCAGCATTACCATATAGTGAAAACATATCAGCAGAATGACAACTGTCCCGATTGCTGCAATACAAGCTGCCCGCCGCAACCTCCTCTTGTAAATCAATGAATTTCATGCATGCTCAATAGAGGAGACGTCATTTTGTGTTACCGACGAAGAGAGATGTATGAGACATGTAATGCGGGCGGCTACTGTCAGCAGATGTTTAATGGAAGGCTTGCTTAAAGGGGAACTCCTGATAAATGCAAAGGTATCCTAAATATGATTAATCAGTGTGTAAATTTAATGTAACAATGCTCTCCATGGGGGATGTAATAAAGGAAAGAGATGAAAATACAAGGCAATTTCCTTCCTTCTATCAGAATCGCCTAGCTTTTGACAAAGTGGGTCAGCGTTAAGGAGATACATCATTACAACAAGTAAAGCTAAATTCCAGCTATTTTTTACAGTTACAACTTGGACCAGTGTAAGTATGTATGTGTATAATCCCTAAAAAATGTGCCACAAATGCTTTACATATGCATGTTAACTTGCACGCTTTACATATGCATGATATACGCATGTGGACTACACATTGAACGTGGGGATTGCGGTGTAAATGAGCCCTAGAGCTAGGGTTGCCACCTTTTCTTCAAGTCAAACCCGAACACTTTAGCAGTACACAGCAATCTTTTTTTATAGTATGAACTATACATATATTTTGCAATTAAATAACATTTCTAATCATAGTAAGTTAATCACAAGAGTCCCCCTTTACATCAGAGTCCACAGAGTTCCCCTTTTACATCTGAACTCGCAGAGTTCCCTTACACTGTAAGGGGGGACTCTGCAGACTCTGATGTAAGAGAGAACTCTGGGGACTCTAAGGAGCCCTGATCTAAGGGGGAACATTGGGATCTCTGATGTACGGAGAGGACTCTGATGTAAGGGGTGATCTAAGAACCCTGATTTACCTTAGTGTACTCACTCAGAGGCAGGAGAGAGAAGGGGGTAGACTTCAGTCACAGACAGGGATGGATGGTGAGCTCACTCACCCCTTGGTGATGTAGCTGAGGCTGTTGGAGTGTGGGTAGACGCAGAGCGGTAGGGGCAGGAGGAAGAAGAGCAGATCAAGCCCTTTCTCTAGTGCTGGCTTTGGGCAGTGTGAAAGAAAGTGGAACAGACACTCTCGGCTTACACAACTGCAACCCCATAGTCTGGTCTGAATAATATGTCCGGGTTTCAGGAGGTCTGAAAGCCGAATGCATGATTCCAAACCCGAACTGTCCGGGTGAATCCCGGACAGGTGGCAACCCTACCTAGAGCAGAATGCAGAGCACAAGTTTGTAAAGAACAAATATGGCTGCCCCCATATAGTTATATAAATACAGCTGTGGCCAAACATTTTGAGTATGACACAAATATTAATTTTGACAAAGTCTGCTGTTTTTAGATCTTTTTGTCAGATGTTACCATAGTATGCTGAAGTATAATTGCAAGCATTTCATAAGTGTCAAAAACCTCCGAAAAAACTACGGTAAACCGATGCTAAAAATAGCAGCGCTTTACCGCCGACGCCCCCGATGCCCCAGTGTGAAAGTAGCATTCCAATTCGCCCTGGCATGCTGTCAATCAATTTCTGGGCCACATCCTGACTGATGGCAGCCCATTCTTGCATATTCAATGCTTGGAGTTTGTCAGAATTTGTTGGGTTTTTTTTGTTTACCCGCCTCTTGGGGATTGACCACAAATTCTCAATGGGATAAAGGTCTTGGGAGTTTCCTGGCCAGAGACCCAAAATTTTGATGTTTTGTTCCACAAGCCACTCATTATGGCAAGGTGCTCCATCATGCTGGAAAAGGCATTGTTCCTCACCAAACTGGTCTTGGATGGTTGAGAGAAGTTGCTCACAGAGGATGTTTTTGTACCATTGTTTATTCATATAACAAGTGTGTGATAATGATTAGATTTCGGCTGCAGGTACAGCCACACAGGGGCTACGTTCCTCCGCATAGATAACGCTTTTACAGGACGTAGGGAATCTGGGACCACTAGCTAGCACAGCTAACCGGGTAGGCCTATTCAAGGCTCTGGTCTGTCTCCGTCTTATCTGCCCTTAAAAAGTACACATTGTTTACAGCCAAAATCTAATCATTATCACACACTCGTTATCACACCATTGTGGGAATACATTTCTTCATGCCAACAACTTTTCTAAAAGACGTCCGGTGCCTCTCTTGACATTTGACTTTTTTCAAGCTCCTGATATGGAATCGCTTTAATTAAGCTAATACATCCATTCTCCATACTGTACCCCTGACGAAGGTGTAAAAAAACAGAAACGCGTTGGGTATTAGAGCATTCACCCATTGGAGAGTACCAGTGTCATTTTTGTATTTTGTATGTTGTTTTTGTGTTTTGCTTTGTTACATGCACTACTAGACATTATACGTCTTTTTATATTCATATTTGCTCACCTGCCTAATTGTTCAACATTTGTGCAATAAACTTTTTTATACTTATCCATTGTTGGTGGTCTATTAAAGTCCCATCTAGGGGGTACTTTTTCTTGGTCTGAAGGCATGAAGGATGTCAAAAGTGGTTTATGGCACAAACGTTTGAATTAAAGGAGAAGTTTGGGGTTTCTAAGAAAACAAACTGTATTCTCAGCTCTTTGCTGCAGCATTGGTGTGATGCTGCAGCTATCTCACCTGGGCTCTAAGCCCGAGAACTGAGAGATCATATGACCGCTAACCGCTCAGCTCTAGGTCTTCCCAAAGCAGAGAGTGGGGACAGTCACTGCTCTCTGCTCTGCTCTTCCAGGACTCTGGAGCACTAGGCAGAGTAAGGAATGGACACAGCTGGATCTGTCCCTCAGCCGTGCACTGAGAGGCAGAGCCAGCTGTCAGTCAGGCAGCTGGGTGGATCCCAACAATATTGTCGGGATCCTTCCAGAGCCTGAAGCAGCTCTGCCACATCAGCTGTTAGTGGACTATAGCCCACTGTCAGCCGACCCTGTGTCACAGGAGTACAAAAGTAAGTGCACTCCTGTGACCCACAAGAGAAGTATAGCCAAAAAAGCGTTGGCCATACTTCTCTTTTAAGGGACTGTGTGTTTTGTCTTTAGAAAAAGGTACGCGGATGAAGCACGTGCACTTTTATGGAGCAAAGTATTGTTTGGGCACAGAGCACTTTATATATGCAGTTATTATGCACTTGATTTTCATAGATTATATATGGTTTTGATATAAATCCATAACAGCATATCAATAATTCTATGATAAAGGGAGGGAAGAGAGATGTGAATGATAGTAGCTGTTATTTGCTTGAATTTGGCACCTTTGGCAATGTCAATTTTTAAAATACTAACCCATATTGATAAGATTATTCATATCATGCCGATCTCTCCTACATGATTATCTAAGTAAACTTTGAAAATCTTCTACATATTCCCTAACACACAAATTTGTAGATTATCAATGCAGTGGCTGTCTATATGTTAGACAGTTACTATTCTTGTAATATGGCTGCTGAGATAAAATCACTTATATGGTAAGCCATACAATGTAGACTCTCCTTCTTTAAAAGACTAATAACAAGTCTAAGCTGGTGTTGCTCAATGCCAGTCATGCAGTGCTTGTTTTTCATCTCTCTTTAGAGACGGACAAATGACAAGATTAGTGTTGTTCTCTAATGCTGCCTATACACTTGGCAGTTTTGGAGCTTTTCATTAGCTTTCATCCGTAGCAATCTGTCACCCACGGTTTCATTTGCTTCCAAGTTTTAAGCAACCAATCAAAATTGTGTGGAAATTGATCAAAACAATTGCAGTGTGAGGGGAAGGGCATTTTTGATCGATTTCTGTGCCAGTTTCTATGCACTGGTCATTCTAAACTGGGGAAAAGTTGTAAAAACTGGCAGATTGCTGAGGGTGCCAAGCTTATGGGTAGTAGTGTACAAATTGATAAAAAAGACCAACTCCAATTTACAAGTACCCTTTCCCCGCAGGCCCGCACCTAAATTACAAAACAATCCTGTACACATATCTTAAAGTGATTGTAAAGGGCCGTTTAAAAAAAAAAATAGCAAACTGGTTATACTTACCTCCTCTGTGCAGTTGGTTTTGCGCAGAGCAGACCGGAGTCTCCTCTTCTTGGGTCCCTCTTTGCTGTTCCTGGCCCCTCCCTCCTATTGAGTGCCCCCATAGCCAATAGCTTCCTATGGGGGCACTGGAGCCCAGTAACAGCTTCATGTGTCCATTCACACACAGACCCCCGACCCGGCCCGGCCCTGCCCCCTCTCTCCTCTGATTGGGTGACTGACTTTGAATGACAGCCACAGAAGCCAATAGCTCCAACTGCTGTGTCTCAGCCAATCAGGAGGAGTGTCCCGGACGGCTAAGACACCCGTGGACTTCGATGGAGAGAGATGGGGCTCAGGTACGTATTAGGGGTGCTGGGGTGGCTGCTACACACACATTTTTTTTTATCTTAATGCATAGAATGCATTAAGATGAAAAACCTTCTGCCTTTACAACTCCTTTAACTCCTTCCCGCCCAGCCCTGGTGACCCTTTAATAGGGTCTGTATGCCCAAGAGGCTGAAAAGATTGGCTGTTAATGTGACCACTGTGATTGACTGTTACAGTGATCACATGACCAGGTGATGGTGCCGCCTACTCCTTATCATTAGTATGGCCCAAGCGTTGTCTTTGACAGCTCGGTCACTGTGCTTAGAGTACGTAGTAATTACTTAATCCTGACCCCTAAACTATGTGCATTATCTAATCCTGAGACCTGCACTATGTACATTATGTAATCCTGGCCCCTGAACTCCCCTGTGCATTTGTAAGCTGGTGTTTTTAAGGGGGGGGGGGGCATTGAATTTATTCCTACAGACAGTTACAGGATGGGAAGGGGTTAAAGTGTTACTAAACCCACAACAGTAAAATCAGTCTGTATATGCAGTAAAGCATGCTTGTTATACTCACTGTGGAACCTAAGGGGTTAATCCTCTGCATTGTGTAAAAAGGCTGTTTGATCCTGTTTTCTCTGATCCTCCCTTCTTTTACTGTCCCCAATCCATCTGCTGATAGTACAGAGTCTTGGGGGCAAGCTACACATGCTCAGTTTGGTGTGTATTGCTAGAGATTTTTTTTTTCTTGGAGGGTGCATGTGATCAGCACAGGGCCAATCAACACTGTCCAGACAGTCAGTAGTTCCTGTAGCCTCATAGGACAATCAAGGGAGAATGAAAACTCCTCCTACAAACTTTAACCTGACACTGATAGAAGTCACAAGACTGCTCTAACTGCTGATGAGAAAAGGTATTTAGCAGTTTATATTTACTAAAACAAATGCATTTCCATGTTTTGTGTACTATGGGAGACCACATATAGTGAATGCAGGGTCCTGGGTTCAGTAACACTTTAACTGCATCTAGACTCTTATCCAGAATTTCTGAGTCCTGGCCCCTGCTGTTAGCCTCATAAATACAGGGGATGGCTCCAGGGCTGCTGATTGAAATAACGGGGCCCCGGACAGCCTACCTGCCAGGGCCCCCTCTCCTCCAAAAATATAAAATGATATTTTTGCTAAAATGCAACGCCCATGATGCTATGCTTTGCAGCCATGGCAGAAATTATACCCCTGTGGAAAAAGACCTATTCAAGTGAATAGCAGCACAGGGGCTATTCAGTGAATAGCAGCACAGGGGCAATATCTGCACCCTTACAGCAAGTGATCAGTACTGATCGCTCACTGTGTTCATTCAGGGTGGTGTGTTCATTCAGGATGGTGCGACCCCCCACTCACCAACCTGAAATAAGCCACCTATGTTCCCTCAGCAGCTGCCGGTGGGAGAGGAGGGAAAACAGCAGCAGTGTGGGGAAAAGAGGCACACAGGGGTTCCAGACAGCAGGGGGAAGGGGGCACAGATACTAGAGCTGATCCTCCTGCAGTGCAGTCAGAGGAAGAAAAGAAAAGTAGAAGCTGGCAGCACTGCACATGAGTCAAAAGTGTCAGCAATAAGTACTGCTGGCCCTGCTGCTTGGCAGGTGCCCTGGCCCCCCTTTTGAACTGATGAGGCCTGGGTCCGGTACAGGAGGGCTGGTTGTACTGCCTTATCAGTGGCCCTGGGTGTCTCTCTCTCTCTCTCTTCAAAATGGGATTCACAGAGGAAGATCTGCTGCACCTTGTAGACCTACTTGACTAGGAACCTACCATTACACCCCTGCTTCCCTGCTGGGTCCCTGGCTTGGCACTCCAGATACTCCACAAGCATCACCCCACTGGCTGAGTCCCTGGCTTGGCACCTGCTGAAGTTTCCCGATTCTTCACCATCCCCAGTTAGTGAGAATACTGCTCCGGTACTTGCTTGAGCTACTCACTGTGGTCCCTGTTAACATGGTGGTTGGTCCCTTAGTAGCGACAGCTTCCCCTCTACCTCCGACCACGACAGGTTCTCTAGGTGGCAGAACCTGCAATCCCAACCCTATGCTGCTCTCTTGCTTTTGGATAGGCCCTCAGACAGCCTAGCAGCAAGATGTGCCGGGAATAGGCCCAAACTCTGGCCTAGCAGCACAACACACGTCCACCCAGACAACCGTCCAGGTGGCACAGAATCCCAATCACCTGACCTCACCCAAATAAATAGGCTCTCCCAGCAGGCCAAGGGACCCAAGAAAATGCCTGCCCATTGGCTGAGATACCCTAGCTATTCCTAATCTGTCCTTGCAATGCCCTTTTCTTATCTATTGTCACCAGATACCCGGCCATCTAGTGACAGAAGAGAGAAGTGCAGCAATTCCAGACTTAGGGTAAAATCAATTGATCCCTTACAATTGGCCAAGGCAAATACACCTGGCAGGTAAACTTAGGAGCAACCCTACCTAAACATTAGGGTGCTACAATTGCAAAGTCCCTCTTTGCCATGAAAATGAACTTATTCCAATAAAAATAATTTCCACCGCATTTGTGAAGAAGGTTTCAGGCCACTCAAGAAAGTCCAGCAAGTGCCAGGACCATCTCCTACAGTTATTTCAGCGGTGGGATCAGGGCACCACCAATGCAGAGCTTGCTCAGAAATAGCAGCAGGCAGGTGTGAGGGCATCTGCATGCACAGTGAGGAGAAGACTTTTGGAGGATGGCCTGGTGTCAGGAAGGTAGCAAAGAAGCCACTTCTCTCCAAGAAAAACATCAGGGACAGACTGATATTCTGCAAAAGGTACAGGGATTGGACTGCTGAGGACTGAGTACTTTTCTCTGATGAAACTCCTTTCCGATTGTTTGGGGCATCCGGAAAAAACCTTTCTGTCACTGAGAGTGAGGTGGCAGAGGTACGCTGGGCTGGTGGAGAGGGCATGGGCTCAGCAGTGTCCCTCCTTATGTAATATACAGAAGGGAAGTGTGTGTAGCGACATGGGACAGCATTCTTCAGAGGAACGATGCACTTGTATTACTGCACACAGTGACAGGATCATCTCTAAGCCAGAGTACTCGGAACGGTCAGGGGTGGGTGGTGGGGTCCCCCAGGGTTCTGTGCTGGGACCAAACCTATTTATTTTGTTCATAAACGACCTGGAGGATGGAGTAAACAGTTCAATCTCTGTATTTGCAGACAATACTAAGCTAAGCAGGGCAATAACTTCTCTGCAGGATGTGGAAACCTTGCAAAAAGATCTGAAAAAAATAATGGGGTGGGCAACTACATAGTAAATGAGGTTCAATGTAGAAAAATGTAAAATAATGCATTTGGGTGGCAAGTCCGTCGGTCAAAATTCCACACATGCTCGGAATCAAGTACGAGACGGAAGCACTCGGTCTTGTAAAACTAGCATTCGTAATGGAGATATCACGTACATCTTGTATGTCACTACGTTTGTAATTGTTGGCCAACATTTGTGTGACCGTGTGTATGCAAGACAAGTTGGAGCCAACATCCTTCGAACAAAAATCCACGGTTTTGTTGTCGGAAACTCCGATCGTGTGTATGTGGCATTAGAGCGGCAAGGATGTGGAATTCCCTTCCACAGGTGGTGGTCTCAGCAGGGGGCATGGATAGTTTCAAAAAACTATTAAATAAGCACCTGAACAACCGCAACATACAGGGGATATACAATGTAATACTGACATATAATCACACACATAGGTTGGACTTGATGGACTTTTATTTTCAACCTCACCTACTATGTACAGTGCCTTGCGAAAGTATTCGGCCCCCTTGAACTTTTCAACCTTTTGCCACATTTCAGGCTTCAAACATAAAGATATAAAATTTTTATTTTTTGTGAAGAATCACCAACAAGTGGGACACAATTGTGAAGTGGAACGAAATCTTTTGGATTGTTGAAACTTTTTTAACTAATAAAAAAATGAAAAGTGGGGCGTGCAAAATTATTCGGCCCCCTTGCGTTAATACTTTGTAGAGCCACCTTTTGCTGCGATTACAGCTGCAAGTCGCTTGGGGTATGTCTCTATCAGTTTTGCACATCGAGAGACTGAAATTCTTGCCCATTCTTCCTTGCAAAACAGCTCGAGCTCAGTGAGGTTGGATGGAGAGCGTTTGTGAACAGCAGTTTTCAGCTCTTTCCACAGATTCTCGATTGGATTCAGGTCTGGACTTTGACTTGGCCATTCTAACACCTGGATACGTTTATTTGTGAACCATTCCTTTGTAGATTTTGCTGTATGTTTGGGATCATTGTCTTGTTGGAAGATAAATCTCTGTCCCAGTTTCAGGTCTTTTGCAGACTCCAACAGGTTTTCATCCAGAATGGTCCTGTATTTGGCTGCATCCATCTTCCCCTCAATTTTGACCATCTTCCCGGTCCCTGCTGAAGAAAAGCAGGCCCAAACCATGATGCTGCCACCACCATGTTTCACAGTGGGGATGGTGTGTTGAGTGTGATGAGCTGTGTTGCTTTTACGCCAAACATATCGTTTTGCATTGTGGCCAAAAAGTTTGATTTTGGTTTTTATCGGACCAGAGCACCTTCTTCCACATGTTTGGTGTGTCTCCCAGGTGGCTTGTGGCAAACTTTAGACGAGACTTTTTATGGATATCTTTGAGAAATGACTTTCTTCTTGCCACTCTTCCATAAAGGCCAGATTTGTGCAGTGTACGACTGATTGTTGTCCTATGGACAGACTCTCCCACCTCCGCTGTAGTTCTCTGAAGTTCATCCAGAGTGATCATGGGCCTCTTGGCTGCATCTCTGATCAGTCTTCTCCTTGTCTGAGCTGAAAGTTTAGAGGGACAGCCAGGTCTTGGTAGATTTGCAGTGGTTTGATACTCCTTCCATTTCAAAATGATCGCTTGCACAGTGCTCCTTGGGATGTTTAAAGCTTGGGAAATGTTTTTGTATCCAAATCCGGCTTTAAACTTCTCCACAACAGTATGACTGACCTGCCTGGTGTGTTCCTTGGTCTTCATGATGCTCTCTGCGCTTTCAACAGAACCCTGAGACTATCACAGAGCAGGTGCATTTATACAGAGATTTGATTACACACAGGTGGATTCTATTTATCACCATCAGTCATTTAGGACAACATTGGATCATTCAGAGATCCCCGCTGAACTTCTGGAGTGAGTTTTCTGCACTGAAAGTAAAGGGGCCGAATAATTTTGCACGCACCACTTTTCAGTTTTTTATTTGCTAAAAAAGTTTAAAATATCCAATAGATTTCGTTCCACTTCACAATTGTGTCCCACTTGTTGGTGATTCTTCACAAAAAATTAAAATTTTATATCTTTATGTTTGAAGCCTGAAATGTGGCAAAAGGTTGAAAAGTTCAAGGGGGCCGAATACTTTTGCAAGGCACTGTAACTATGTATATAGATTAGGGGGCCGGACGCATGGATGGGGGGGGCGCCCGTGTGCCCCTAATGGGCCGCCATTGCTTAATCCTGACCCATGAACTCTGTGCTTTACTTAATCCTGAGACCTGCACTATGTGCTTTACTTAATCCTGACCCCTAAACTCTACATTACTTAATTTTGACCTCTGAATTATGTGCATTACTTAATCCTGAGACCTGCGCTATGTGCGTTATTTAATCCTGGCCCTGAACTCTACCTGTTCTTAAAAACCTCCCCTCCCCTCTCCTCCTACCTATGCTGCTTAACCTATGTAAAAAGATGTGTGTACTTCAGGGCCAGGACTAGGGGAAGGGGGGGCAGCAGGGTCACTTGCCCTGGGAGCAGGCTTTTAAGGTTGGAGGCAGGGGTGCCAGATTTCCTGCTGCACTTACATGCTGGAAACTCCTCACCACATAAACTCGCTGTCACAGCATCCAGTGCCCTGACTCTGCCTCTGCTACCAGAGACGTAGATAATGGACCACCCCCAGAGCCTCCTGCATAAATGCCGGGTAATGTCCCTGCTTCTGCGGCCATGTGATCAGCCTCATCAACAGTGCAGACTGCAAAGCGAACAGAGGTGACAGTGAAAATATGCGAGCTGACAGCATCCACCCACCGCCGCCGCCCACTGCCTGTCGGTACTAGTGGTTGGTTGCTAGGACCACCAGCATTCTAGCAACCAATCATGTACTTGCCCCGCCCCCAGGCTCTGACATTCAGAGGAGGAGAACGGAACTTCCTCCTCCAGACCTGCTGGGTCCCAGTGCCTCAGTTTCCACCTATCTGTCATGTAGCTGCCTGCTGCACTGATGTAAGTGGGATCTCTGGGGACCATTATCTAAGGGAGGACTTTGGGGATCCTGATATAAGGAGGGGGGACTTTGGGGACCCTGATGTGAGGTGGGGAATCTGGGAACCCTGATGTAGAGAGGGGGGATTCTGGGAACCCTGATGTAAGGAGAGGAGACTCTGGGAACCCTGATGTAAGGGATGGTGGCACTGGGCACCCTTATGTACGAAGGAGAGACTCTGGGGATCCTGATTTATAAGGGGAGGACTCTAGGGACCCTGATGTAAGGAGGGGGGCTATGGAGACCCTAATGAAAGGGGGGACAATGATGCAAGAGAGTGGAACTCTAAGAACCCTATTGTAAGGGGGGCATTTGAGACCCGTTTGGCATCTTTGCCTTGGGCACTGGATGACCTTGTCCTGGGACTGGTGTACATACCTATTTGGATGATTCTCTAATATATTTTCTATTCATATAAGAAAAACGATAAGTACATAGAACCTGGAAAAGAGAAAAGTTACCAGGGCTATATTCATATCACACTGCTCTAGACCATTTAGAATCAAGGTGTCCTTTTGTACAAGCCACATCCCATATGTTATTGTGATTATTTTAGTAAAAATGAAGGCAGCATGGAGCAGAAGTAAAGCTAAAAAACAAACTTTTAACAGCAGGTAGGGTCTGTTGGTAGAAATGAATTTATAAATTTCTTCTGCCAAAATACTTTTTTACTTTCCTCCTAACAAATCTTTAAAATCTCTATACTTACTGCGGAGCATGCACAGTACAGTGGACAGGCCTGCCATCTTATACATGCCAACAATAGAGCCAGGTGGCAAGATAATGTACCTCCAGCATGCATCTGCAGCACTTACTTCATCAGTGCCTGCCCAATGGGTGAAGCAATAAGACAGCAGACTGGGAAAAGGAGGTGCAAGACATGGCACTGCTGGGGATGGAATGGATGGTTGGCCAATTGCACTGTAGAAATCAATTAACATTCATGAAGTGTGTGCAATGTGCTGCTTATTATTTAAATCTGGCTATACTGTACATTGATCTTTTTTTTTTTGTTCAACCAGTGAGGTGGATGTGAGGATCACTCCCACTGTAGCTTTGTAGTCTGACAGCGAGGGGCTTTTCCCACTTGTCAAATGCACTGATCAGTGTAGCCGGCAGCACTAATCGTTCGTGGAAAACCAGACAGGCTGGTTGTACAGAAGTTGATCGGTAGATCGACTTCTGTACAACCAGCCTGCCCATACATGGATTGAAAATTTGGCTGGTTCAGCAGGGACCAGCTAAGTTTCGATCCATCTATGGCCGCCTTAATACTGTTATTTTCATTTCCCGCCTGGTATAGTACAAGCAGTGCTGAATCTAATGCCCCATACACACGATCAGACATTGATCGGACATTCCGACATCAAAATCCATGGATTTTTTCTGACGGATGTTGGCTCAAACTTGTCTTGCATACACACGGTCACACAAATTTTCTTGGAAATTGCGAACGTCAAGAACGCGGTGACGTACAACACTTACGACGAGCCGAGAAAAATAAAGTTCAATAGCCAGTGCGGCTCTTCTGCTTGATTCTGAGCATGCGTGGCACTTAGTGCGTTGGAATTGTGTACACACGATTGGAATTTACGACAACGAATTTTGTTGTCGGAAAATTTGAGACCCAGATCTCAAATTTTGTGCGACGGAAATTCCGATGGAAACTGTCCGATGGAGCCTACACACGGTCGGAATTTCCGACAACAAGCTCCGATCGCACATTTTACGTCAGAAAGTCTGACCGTGTGTACGCGGCATTACAGTTCTGGCTAGACTACACAGATCACAGCAGGTCGCTCATGTACTTCTTTCAATGATTGCAGGGTACTTTGTGATTGGAGGAGGGAGATTGTGACATTCATCCGCACCTCCTCCAATCACAGAACACCTTGCATTCATTGAAAAGATTGTAAAACGTTTTTAGAATGGATGAGCTGCAGAGTGAGCGACCCGCTGTGATCTGCGTACTCCAGACAGAACTGTTATGCCCCGTACACACGGTCGGACATTGATCGGACATTCCGACAACAAAATCCATGGATTTTTTCTGACGGATGTTGGCTCAAACTTGTCTTGCATACACACGATCACACAAAGTTGTCGGAAAATCCGATCGTTCTGAACGCGGTGACGTAAAACACGTACGTCGGGACTATAAACGGGGCAGTAGCCAATAGCTTTCATCTCTTCATTTATTCTGAGCATGGGTGGCACTTTGTGCTTCGGATTTGTGTACACACGATCGGAAATTCCGAAAACGGATTTTGTTGTCAGAAAATTTTATATCCTGCTCTCAAACTTTGTGTGTCGGAAAATCCGATGGAAAATGTGTGATGGAGCCTACACACGGTCGGAAATTCCGACAACAAGGTCCTATCACACATTTTCCTTTCCGGCCGTGTTTACAGGGCATAAGATTCAGCACTGGACGTTTGCCACTGACTGTACTGTATGGAGGGAATAAAAGTAAAAGTATTAGATAATGCAGCAATGGTTGCACATTGCACCCCATTTGTTAGTCTTTTTTTATTGTTACAGAGCAATCGTCCAGAGTTCAGCTTTAATTGCCGAGCTACCAAACTGTACAAGCCACTGAGCCAGAGAAGGAGAGATGTTTTTTTAAAATTGTTGAACAAGTGAGTTTATTATTCTCTTCAAATCCCTTGCATCGCTTTCCCCTACAGGTTCTCCTGATTTTAGCTGCAGTGTCCAGAAGAGACCGGTAGAGTGAAATAAAATAAGCAGAAAATGAATTACATTGGGGTGTATTTAAAAAAAAAAGTGCATATTTCATTCATTGGAACTGCATGTAAATTCATTCTGTGCAAATGAGAGAAAATCAAACATTCCTAGGCTATATTCTCTGCAGATTAAAGCGCATCTATGGTCAAAATATACAATTATGTATTCATTTCCACATTGTATTTCAATTATTTCTAGCCTACTCCTATTACTCTGAACGATCTTGAAGTTTATAATCACGAATCACTGCAGGAAGGCAGCAAGGTACCATGCGATATCTAGTCTTTAGAAATGGAGGAGAAGCTGCAAAGCATGCAGGGATCCAGGAAATTGTGAAAGGAGACAGGCAGCAGACAGGCAGAACTCAAAAGAAAGGAGATTTTTCAAGTAAGAACATACTGGATTGTAAAAATAACTATTGTTTGTAGTGTTATTACAGTGCTGGTGTTATAAAAGGGTATGCTCGCCACCACGAAGGTGTGTCGGGTAGACCGCAGGCAGGGGGGGCAGAGTGGCTGCATATTATTGGCACAGAGGCTGCAATTGATGGGGCACATTTGGCTCCATTTGCTGGGCATAGTGACTGCATATTATGGGCACAGAGGCTGCAATTGATGGACACAGTTGGCTGCATTTGCACGTCACGGTGTACATTTTGAGGCATGCAACTCCCCCATGCTCCCCAACTCTGCTACCCTAGACACTGGTCCAAAACTACCTTATGAAGCTTTGAAGGTTGTCGCTGATGGTAACTACCCTGTTTCCCCGAAAGTAAGACCTAGCGTGATTGTCGGTGATGGCTGCAATATAAGCCCTACCCCCCAAATAAGCCCTAATTAAAGTCCTTGTAGGTCTTATTTTCAGGGTAGGGCTTATTTTCGGGGAAACAGGGTAGGGCTTATTTTGGGGGTAGGGCTTATATTGCAGCCATCACCGACAATCACGCTAGGTCTTATTTTCAGGGAAACAGGGTAGATTTCAGCTGTCAGTTTTCTGGGAAAGATGACAACTTTAGAAACTCAAGAAAGCAGCAGATTGGTTGGTTGTTATAAGAAATGTCTCTTTTTCTTTACAGGAAATGTCTTCCATTTTTTTACAAGGAAATTTTACACATCAAAAAATACAGAACTGCACTGCGAACAAACAAAACTCATGCTGCAGAGACTGCTGGAGAAAGACTCGGTGACATCTATGTATTTATTTATGTATTTATTTATTTATCTTGGTTGTAATTGGCAATTGCTTAGCTGGGGTTGTTGTTTGACTTCCTGCAGATCGATAGAAATAAAATTGCAGGATGAGAATAACACAAGAAGCTATGCAGGTGGTTGATGGACCTCTGCCTGCGTTAAAAACCATCAATTATATTTAAACCCGGTGAGGGTCAGAACATGATTATTGGATTATTAAATATTTGAAAGTACTTCGCAAAAGACTTTTTATGTCTCTCTGAAGATGAAAAAGCCGGACGCACAGACCATTCTGCCCCCAATAAAAATTCACTCTTATGTGTCTGAAAAGAACTTGCTAGAGAAACATACTAAACTCAAGCTAAAAGAAACCCGGTTCACCATTGTTGACTGTCTTTTGGAATTACTAACTGCCTGGCTGCCAATGAGATCCAGTTGCAGTCTTGCACTGAGCTACCAAATCCTAACAAGTATGCAGATGGGGTGGTCTGACTTCAGGCTGATATCAGCCACGTGTGTGAGCTGTGCCACAGAGCTTTCTTGGGACCCAAAGCCCTGTGGCAGATCTTTGCACGTTCAGGGGACGGGGAAAAAAGCATATTTCTTACCTAGGTGCTATAACAGCTTCAGCTCTTCTGGGAAGGCTGTCCACAAGGTTTAGGAGTGTGTCTATGGGAATGTTTGACCATTCTTCCATAAGCACATTTGTGAGGTCAGGCACTGATGTGGACGAGAAGGACTGGCTTGCAGTCTCTGGTCTAATCCATCCCAAAGGTGTTCGGTGTGAGGTCAGGACAGGCCAGTCAAGTTCCTCCACCCCAAACTTGCTCATCCATGTCTTTATGGACCTTTCTTTTTGCACTGGTGCGCAGTCATGTTGGAACAGGAAGGGGCCATCCCCAAACTGTTCCCACATAGTTGGGAGCATGAAATTGTTCAAATTGTCTTGGTATACGGATGCCTTAAATCAGGGGTCTCAAACTGGCGGCCCTCCAGCTGTTGCAAAACTACAAGTCCCATGAGGCATTGCAAGGCTGATAGTTACAGCCACAGGCAGAGGCATGATGGGCCTTGTAGTTTTGCAACAGCTGGAGGGCCGCAAGTTTGAGACCGCTGCCTTAAATGTTCTTTTCAGTGGCACTAAGGGGCAAGGCCCAACCCCTGAAAAACAACCTCACACCATAGTCCCCCCTCCACCAAATGATTTGGAACAGTGCTCAAAGCAAGGTCCATAAAGACATGGATGAGCGCCCCTTAGTTCCATTGAAGGGAACTCTTCAGGCGTCGGCATACTAAGACATTTTGGACAATTTCATGCTCCCAACTTTGTAGGAAGAGTTTGGGGGTGGCCCCTTCCTGTTCCAACATGACTATGCACAAAGCAAGGTCCATAAAAACATGGATGAGCAAGTTTGGGGTGGAGGAACTTGACTGGTGTCCCGATAGAACACCTTTGGGATGAATTATAGCGGAGACTACGAGCCAGGTCTTCTTGTCCATCATCAGTGCCTGACCTCACAAATGCGTTTTCGGAAGAACGGTTAAAAACTCCCATAGACACACTCCTAAACCTTGTGGACAGCCTTCCTAGAAGAGCTGAAGCTGTTATAGCTGCAAAGAGTGGGCCAACTCAACATTGAACCCTACAGACTAAGACTGGGATGCCGTTAAAGTTCATCTGCATGTAAAGGCAGGCGTCCCAATACTTTTGACAATATTGTGTATTTTGTTCCAGGTTATTACAAGTTTATGTCTCTGGATACCTTTCGACAATACAGCGCTAATAAAGCCTGAAAAGTTTTTTTATTATCCCCTTATGCAGAGTCTCATTAAACTGCCAGACAAAGATATTGCCTGCTATCTGCCCCATTGTCCTAAGAAGCGCAGACCTTGTGACCCCCTTGGAACCTATTTCAAAGGCTGCGTTACGGTCTTAGATTTGTTTCTCTACAGCAGAAACTCTAATTATCCCTGTGACTCTATGAACTGTGTATCAGCCAGCAAATGAGGCTCTTGTACAGCACAGAAGCTGAAAACAGGTGCAAAGCTGGGTTACTTCAGGTTACAACAAGAGGAAGGAATAATGCTGAATAACGAAGCAACCAAATCCAATAAGAAGGCAGAAATGAGCCTTGATTCACGGCTTTCAGCTTAACACACTGAGTAGTTAATTTACAAGGGAGCCTTGCTGTGCTGATGCAGAGCAGATCCTGTTGTAGCTTACAGAGTTAATTCTGTACAATGAAGGAGAGCGGTACCTCTGCAGAACGCATCACATTTCACAAACAGCCCTATCAATCAAATGCTGCAAGAGAGAAAATACTTTGTGTATTAAGACTTCATCCATATGATCAATTCAGCTCAATTAAGGTCAAAAGAAAAATCTTTGTGTTCCCACGCACCTTTGCAGTGCAGCTGTTACCATTACAGTGTAGTGCGGTTTGCATGGCAATTGTAAGCGAAGGCATTAGCTTGGGCCCCAAGGGACCGCTGGCCCCGGGTTTATTCTATAAGATCAATCCTGTTATAATGGTATTCTTACTTATTTTTTACTTGCATTGCGCTTTACTTTATTTGCAGTCCATATTTCTTTTCATTTAAAGCAGACGTGCATAAAAATGCGAACTCCACTTATCTAAAAAGCCCCCAACCCCATGAAAAAAAACACTTGGGGAAAAGCGTAAAAGAAATAAAAATGTAACAAATGTTCAAACTGCACCCAGCTTCCAGTTGCTTCCTGTAAATGCTGCTGAGATCACTGCGCCTCAATATGGAAATTGAGCATCGCAAATCTTTTCAGAAGATGCCCTAGCGCTGTGCAGGAGCATATTGTTACATGAGGTTTGGGATCCCCAGCTTTCCCAGGTTTCCATGAGAAGGCCTAGTAATGTCACCCTCTCTTGGGAGATCCCAGTAGGAGTTGGAACAGTGCTTATCACATTGTGTCATTCAGTTATTTTCTAGGTCTTTCACCAAAGACCGTCGGACCTTTGATGCCGAAAAGTCCCCCCCGTGTGTACACGGCATAAGTTCTTCATGCTGGAACACCCAGCATTCTAGCACCCTGCAGTGCTCTTTTAGTCTCACAAGGGGACAATGTAGATCAATGCCTACCATGATGCAGAGCAGCAGCAGACCCACCATTAGTATAGATGCCCACCAGCGAGTGAGGTCCCATCTTTACCCTCCCTGGTCATGTGACCGGTTACATGACTGAGATTGGAGGAAACTTTGATGGGGTGGGGTTGGAATATTTGCCTAATGCAGCCTCAACTGTGCCCTCCTGGCCTCATGAGAGCCTCCAGTCATCTGAAGTTCCCCTACCACAGTGCCCACCAGCTCAGATAGTAACTCATAAACCCCCAATAGCGCCCCCTAGCTTTCTCAGCCTCTGGTAGTGGACTGAAATGTCCCGCAACCTCCCACAGAGCCTCTGCAAAGTGCCTGGCCCCCTACAGTTCCTCCTGGAGAGACCTACAGGCAGTCCAGAGCCCCATCCCTCATAGTTCGCTCCAGCCCTCTCCCGAACCCTTTTTCTTCACATGGCCACCCAGTCTGCTGACCCCTAACTTTTTTAACCCCCCCCCCCCCACAATAACACCCAGCCCAAGCCAAAACCTTCCAACCCCACACAGAGCCCTCCATCTCAGTCTGGAGCCCCTTGTGCTCCATATGAACCCCATATAAATTTCCTCCCACTGACCCCAATATCAGGAAATGTTTTCCTCCTACCAACCACTTATTTAAGAGTGTTATTCCTCCCACTGACCACCAAATACCTGGAGAATTTTCACTCCTACTGACCACTGGCACTGGGGTGTTCTTCTTTCTCCTCACCAATGACACTGGGTCAATTTTTTTCTCCTATAAACCATTAACACCAGGGCATTTTTTCATGCCATTGACCATCAATGTGGGGATATTTTGCTTCTTACTGGCCACTGATGCCAAGGAATTTTTTTCGTCTGTTTGCACTGATCACCAATGTATGACAATTGAGTGTTTGTACTAATTATCAATGTATAACATGGCTATGATTGCACTGTCCATCAAAGCATAACAGGGGCCTTTGCAGTAACCATCAGTATATAACGTGGGGCACATTTTATTGACCACCATAGGGTGGCACAGTGGTGTAATGGGTAGCACTCTCGCCTAGCAGTAAAAAGGGTTGCTGGTTCAAATCCCAACCACAACACTACCTGCCTGGAGTTTGCATGTTCTCCCTGTGCCTGCGTGGGTTTCCTCCGGGTACTCCGGTTTCCTCCCACACTCCAAAGACATGCTGGTAGGTTAATTGGCTTCTGTCCAAAATTGGCCCTAGTTAATGAATGTGAGTTGGGGACCTTGGATTGTGGCCTCCTTGAGGGTAGGGACCGATGTGAGTGTGCGATGTATGTCTGGAGTGCTGCGGAAATTGACGACACTATATGGGTACCTTAAATAAATAGGGATAATTGTAGACATGCACCCACACTCACTCAGGTTGAACTGGATGGACTGGTGTCTTTGTTCAAACTTACTAACTATGTAACCAATGCACTTAAATGAAAATTTCGGTGCTAATTTAATAAAAGGGCCAGGGGCTGACTGACAACTCATGGGGCCCCCGGGCAATGGGAGATTATGGGGCCCCCAGGCAATAGGAGATTATGGGGCCCCCAGGCAATAGATTATGGGGCCACACAGTATACACAAACACATAATATACACACACAGAATACACATATACACACTGAAAAGGTACGGGAGAGGCGGGGCAGCTATAATCTTGGGATTTTTCAAAAAACACAGATTTTTACATACTGTCCCTTGTGGCATGGGGCCCTCGGGCAGTGCCTGAGTGCCCGAATGGTCAGTCCGCCCCTGAAAAGGGCCCTTTTTACTGCCCTCCAATTATAAGAGAATTGTCATCAGAGGTGTAGCATTGCAGCGGTGAGAGGTGCGCCCTTACTTGCAGCATCTAGTATGAATGGCACAATGTTCTTATAGAATCAATTGGCCATCTGTCTGTGTGTCTGTCTGTCTGGTGTGTGCTGCCTTCTTGGAGCTGTATATTCATTGGGCCTCCTAAAAGGCACTTTTTTTTATCGTTATTTTTTGCCCTAGACATGCCCTTAACATGGTACGGCGGCTATACTCTCTAACAATCATCAGTAATATTGCTGCATAAAGTGCTCACTCTGCACAAAGCATGAGTGTTGATTGTGCTCCCAAACACACCGAGAACGCAGAGCCTCAATATCTGTTCACACACAATGAATGCACACATTTGTCAGCCCCTGTCCTTGAGCTCGAAGTGTGATATATTATTACTAATTCATTTATCCTCTTACTCTGTTCTTGTAATCTGCTCAGGGACGAGCCTGGGATTCTCACATGGGAGCTCCGACCTTCTACCCTATAGCAAATTTTCATATTCTCCCTATATATATATACTCGTCAAATCTGACATTTATATAACAATCCTATTTTCCTTGCATGGAAAAATTCTTCTCAGCAGACGGAACTGTTGTTCTTAAGTTGCTACTGCTAGATGCAATCATAAAACAGCTCTGGGTCTATGATTTAAAGAGCCAGTCCACCTAAAAGCAATGTTTTATTTACAAGAGAAACCTGTAAATAAGTCAGCCCTCATTTTCTTGTATGTCTTGAATAGCCCAACAGCGATATCTACCTGCCATGGTTCCTGGCTCACCTGTCCACTTGGGAGTTTTGGGTGTTCCTGTCCACCTTTTTCTGCTCCAGCTATTACTGTTAAATTCTCCATGCTATAAAAAAGAAAAATTCAATAGGGAGAGTAGAAACCCCTCCTAAGGGACACAGTAGGAGTGAAGACCCTTTAAAGAAGAAGTATGGTTGAAATTTTTTGGCTAAACTTCCCCTATGGATCACAAGAGTGCAGTTTGTCCTGTACCTCTGTGACGAGTTTTCTGCCCATAGTAGGCTAAAGTCCACTGTCGGCTGACGTCACAGAGTGCAGGCTCTGAAAAGATCCCAACCATATGGTCGGAATCTGCCCAGAAGCCTGGACCGGCACCTGGCTCAGCCTCTCAGCGAGCCGCGGAGAGCCTGAGCCATCACCTCCCGCCCCTTCCACAGCCCAGCGCTCCAGTGAGCGCTGGAGGGGAGAGCAGAGAGCCGGTGACTGACAGTCGTGGCTCAGCTCAGTGTCACGTACCTTATCGGAGTCTGAAGTGACGAGGTCGGCCTCCCTTGTATCTCCACCCCGGGCCCCGCTGAGAGTGGGAACAGAAGGACCCCAAGGAAAGGAGGAACACGAGTGCCTGCAGAAATAGCCCAGGAAGCTTGAGGCAGATGATGCGACTTTAGGTATGCAGGAAGTCGCAGCTGATCGCAGGAGCGGAGATGCAGCAACTTGGCAGGCAGCTTGGAGCCAAACAGGAGACAAGAGCGGAGTCACAGGAATAGCCAGGTTCAGAAGCAGGCGGACAGCAAGGTACCAAATCATCAGGCAGGAGCAGAGTCAATAGGAAGCCGAAATCAGGAACCAGTAATTCAAGATGAGGGAGTGTCCAGAAACAAGGTCAGGGGAGCCAAGGGTTCAGCAACGGATATCAGGCAGGCTAGCAAACACAGGGTACTGGTACAGGAACAGCTGAAGATCAGTCAGCATCTGTTACAGTCAGTGTGCCCTTTAAATAGGCCGTCTGGCGCCAAAGGGCCGCGTGGACGCGCTCCAGCGGGCGCGCACATTCCTTCGCGCACGCGCATTGGCACGTCTGCGATCCGAAGAGTTCTTTACGAACGTATGCGAGCGTGAGTGAACCCGGAACGCAACAGTTCTCTTACACTCAGAGAGGAGAGGGAGAACTGAGCGATCAGCGGTGTTCGATCACTTAGTTCTCACTGCAGAGCCAGCAGGGAAAGATGCAGCAATGGCTCCATGCTGTTTCCACCTAGGTGAGTATAATTTTTTTTTTAATTCCAAGCTTCTCTTTTAACCACCTCAATACAGTGCATTTTCGCCCCCTTCCTGTCCAAGCCATTTTTCAGCTTTCAGCGCTGTCGCACTTTGAATGACAATTGCGCGGTCATACAACACTGTACCCAAATGAAATTGTTATCATTTTTTCCCCACAAATAGAGCTTTCTTTTAGTGGTATTTGATCACCTCTGCGGTTTTTATTTTTTGCGCTATAAACAAAAGAAGAGTGAGAAGTTTAAAAAAAAACACAATAATTTTTATCTTTTGCGATAATAAATATCCAATTTTTTTTTCTTTAAAACAAATTTTTTCTCAGTTTAGGCCGATATGTATTCTTGTACATATTTTTGGTAAAAAAAATCGCAATAAGCGTATATAGATTGGTTTGCGCAAAAGTTATAGCGTCTACAAAATAGGGGATAGATTTATAACATTTTTATTTTTTTTATTTTTTTACTAGTAATGGCAGCGATCTGCGATTTTTATTGTGACTGCGACACCTCTACCTTCAATCAATGTCAAGTTTTTTTCCCTCACTGACCAGTGTCATCTTCTCTACAGGCAACTTCTGGGTGTAGGGTTTTCAGCCTCTTGTTTGGCTTGCAGGGATGATATCACCCCACGCATATGCATGGGAGTCAGCTATTCGGGCACAGCAGAATGCAAGATTGCATGCTGAGCTGCACATGCATGGCTCAGTGTACGTTCAATAGAAGACTGCGAGCTGGGAGGTAAGAGTGTGTTTGCTGACCAGGTCTTTTTCTGACACTCTTTGTTTACAAGTAAAAATCTGTATTTCTTTGCTGGAAAATTACTTAGAACCCCCCAAACATACATATTTTTTTTCAGCAGAGGCCCTAGAGAATAAAATGGCGTGGTTGAAATTTTTTAATGAGTTTAAAAAAAACAAAACAATATATACCCCAATTCTTTTTTGTAAAATAGGAAAGATGATGGTACGCCGAGTAAATAGACACTACTAAAATTGCGCACGCTCGTGAAATAGTGCCAAACTACGGTACTTAAAAATCTCCCAAAAAAAAAGTTCTACAGGTTACCAGTTTAGAGTTACAGAGCAGGTCTAGTGCTAGAATTATTGCTCTCCCTCTGACATTCTCGGCGATACCTCACATGCGTGGTGCGAACACTGTTTATATATATATATGTGGGTGTGACCTACGTATGCGTTCCCCACTGTGCGCAAGCACGGGGGGACCGGGGGTGCTTTATTTATTTATTTATTTTAATTACATATTTTCAACTTTACACTGTCCCTTTGTTTTTTATTTATTTATTGGATCACTTTTATTGCTATCGCAAGAAATGTAAACATTTCTTGCGGTAAAAATACCTCTTTAAGGAGAGATCTGGGGTCTATAGGACCTCAAATCTCTCCTTTACCTTTAAAAGGAAAAATATAAAAAATAAATTAATTAATTAAAAAAAATAAATGTTGATCTTTTTCTAATGGCTTTGTTTACATGGGGCCGGAACCAGAAGTGACATCATGTAGGCCATAGAGATGAGAGGCCATCTTTCTTTCGCTCATCTCTGTTACCAGCCGTCACCAGTGCCGGTGTCTTGCCGAATAAGTTCCTTCGGCGGATAGGTTCCCCCCCTGTACTGCGCAGGCGCAGCGCCTGCGCAGTACGTACTACTGTCGGCCGCCGGAGATAGCCGAAGCTCAAACGCTTCGATCAGCTGTACACGGCGCCTGCGCTCTGGGTCCAGGTTCCTTCCCCTCTATCCAAGTGGACCTAGAGGGGGAATCTAAAAGTGCCGAGCGCAGCGAGGCCGTGCCCGAAGCGTGGCGAGCGAAGCGAGCCCGCGAGGGGCCCTCTTACAGGCTCCGTGTACAGCTGATTTTCAGCTGTTCCGCTTCGGCTATTTCCGCCGGCTTCTACTGCGCATGCGCAGTAGAGGGGGAACTAATCCGCCGAGCGGAACTTTCTCGGCAGAACACCGGATCGGTTCCCGGAGCTACTGATCATCCAGGTAAGCCCAGGAACCACTGAAAAAGCCACCAGCCCCTTCTAAAGTGATCCAGCGGCAAATCCGATCACTTTTAGCAGAAAGTCCGGCGCCTAAGGGAAAAAATAATACCTGGATTATGGCAAAACCCCGATATTAAACATCAAAGTAATGATGTGTTTTCCTAGTTAGGCGGTCGGCAAGTGGATATGTAGAAGAGACTTTGCATGTCTTTTCTGCAATAAACAGCTGCCTGCTTGCAGTTTTTACATGTTAGGTTTACTTCCAATTTAAGTGAGATGAACATTTGCATCAGGTGCTCCTCCTTACACATCCAAGAATTTACCATTTGACAAGCGCTCATTTGTTGCTATCAGAGAAATAGCAGCTAGGACCAGAACAGGGTCCACCCACACTATATTTTCATCATGAATCTGCTTCTTTGAAGGAAAATGCACCTTACGGTATATCCGTCAGAACCTATTTTCACTAAGCTCAGCGCTATCATGCACACATCAGGCATTGGTAAATGGGAGTCTATAGCTGAAATATTCTGGGTGGATCAAGCCTTTAAAACAGTAACAAATTTAAAGAATATAGTGCCTTGAAAAAGTATTCATACCCCTTGAAATTTTCCACATTTTGTCATGTTGCAACCAAAAACATAAATGTATTTTATTGGGATTTTTTGTGATAAACCAATACAAAGTGGCACATAATTGTGAAGTGGAAGAAAAATGATAAATAGTTTTCAACATTTTTTTACAAATAAATATCTGAAAAGTGTGGCGTGCATTTGTATTCAGCCCCCTTTGCAAGAAGCCATGTGGGGGACACAGTAAACACGTGGAAGAAGGTGCTCTGGTCAGATGAGACCAAAATTGAACTTTTTGGCCTAAAAGCAAAATGTTATTTTTGGCGGAAAACTAACACTGCACATCACTCTGAACACACCATCCCCACTGTGAAACATGGTGGTGGCTGCATCGTGTTTGTGGGGATGCTTTTCTTCAGCAGGGACAGGGAAGCTGGTCAGAGTTGATGGGAAGATGGATGGAGCCAAATACAGGGAGGGCAATCTTAGAAGAAAACCTGTTAGAATCGGCAAAAGACTTGGGACTGGGTGGAGGTTCACCTTCCAGCAGGACAAAAACCCTAAACATACAGCCAGAGCTACAATAGAATGGTTTAGATCAAAGAATATTCATGTGTTAGAATGACCCAGTCCAAGTCCAGACCTAAATCCAATTGAGAACCTGTAGCAGGACTTGAAAATTGCTGTTTACAGACGCTCTCCATCCAATCTGACAGAGCTTGAGCTATTTTGTAAAGAAGAATGGGCAAAAATGTCACTCTCTAGATGTGTAAAGCTGGTAGAGACATCCCCAAAAAGACTTGCAGCTGTAATTGCAGAGAAAAGGTGGTTCTACAAAGTACTGACTCAGGGGGGCTGAATACAAATGTACACCACACTTTTCACATATTTATTTGTAAAAAAAACTATTTATCATTTTCCTTCCACTTCACAATTATGTGCCACTTTGTGTTGGTCTATCACATAAAATCCCAATAAAATACATTTATGTGTTTGGTTATAACATGACAAAATGTGGAAAATGTTAAGGTGTATGAATACTTTTTCAAGACACTGTATTTCTAAGAAACACGTATACCCTTCATGGTATGTGACTACTGCAAAGCTCCTGGGTTTTTAGAGAAACCTTGAGCTGCAATTCCAGTTACCACCTGCGCTGCCACCTGCTGTTGAAAATTTGGTGCTGCAGCACAATCATACAAAACATGGTTCTCAATGAAAGTATTTCTATACAATCCACCAAGCACTTTTTTCTCCTGCAATTCATCAAGGGGCTGATGATAATTTTACAAAATTAAAATTGCTGTAAAACTGTGGAAGATTGGTGTTCCTTTCTGTAAAATTCCAATTTCCCCGAAAATCCCTTAAATTCCCGCTCAACCCAAAATTAAAGAAAAATGTTTTGACTGGAGTTCTACTTTAAGTATTTATAGATCATTAGAACATGGTTGTGCACTTGGATAGTGACAACACAGAAGGTGTGTTACGATAACAGAAATGATAAGACTGTGATTCATATCTGCTTGGTATTTTGTGCTATAGTCACACTTCTGAGTGGGCCATTCATAATGTTTTCTGTGACCAGCATTATGCTTAATGTTAAATTATTCAATGTTATTGTCACAGCTTTATACACAAGTCTCTGGTGGCACAAGGATGTCGTCACAGGGAGACGGTAGATGGGTCTGATCATCTTCGCTTATCAAAACTGATATGGAAAGATACATAATTTATTAAGGAAATACAGATTGCATCATTGAACAGTCATGCTTCCCTGTCACTAACAGCAGGTTCATAATTATCCCTATCAGTCCCATGGTTGCCTACTGTCCTAATGTTACAAGGAATGTCCCATAATGTAGAACGTTGTCTCTGGATATCCTCCTAGCTTTAGGCCTGGTTCACACTGATGCACCAGATTTTCTGCATTTTCCCAACATCGAACTGCATGGCAATTGCACGGCATGCATGCGATCTGCTGCAGGTGTCAATGTTAGATTAACAACACCCCGAAACAGATTGCAAAATGCAGTTCGATTGCCAGATTCAGGTGCGGGGGAAAAAAGGGTCCTGCACCATTTTGTGCAGATGCGATTTGAGCCGCACAGACATCGCTTGTGATGTGCACAGGAATGCGGTGCGATCAGTGTGAACCTAGACTCAAAGTGTAAATCCAGCCAAAACTTTTTATTAAAGGGCAGGGATGGGTTAGGTTTACATTGTTGTCTTTATTTGTGTTGGGTAAATTTCTGCTCATTTGCTTGCCAAGTGACACGATAGGATGTGAGGGGAAATCTGCCCAGTGGAGACACAGAGAGCAGTAAAACCTGCCAGAGGTCCTAACCCTTACCTATAAGCGGAAGGTTGCCAAACTGTAAGGACTGATACAGAGGAAAACTATAAAGTGATGAAAGCAAACATAACCGCGCTACTAAATGTAGTTTCAATTAAACATCACCACAGTGAATATACAAATACATACAGTGGATATAAAAAGTCTACACACCCCTGTTAAAATGTCAGGTTTCTGTGATGTAAAAAAATGAGATTAAGATAAATCATTTCAGAACTTTTTCCAACTTTAGTCTAGGTTCACATTGACGCGGGATTGAAATCAGCTGAACTTGCACGATTTCATACCCGCATGTCAATCTGACTTCGGGGGCGATTTCAGAGACATCTGTGTGGGTTCCTGCACAGATGTCTATTGAAATCGCACCCGAAGTCGCCAAAAGTAGTACAGAAACGGTGCGGTGGTGGGAATCGGTGCAGCGCTGCAAAGTCGGCATTGCACCGATTCAGGCGGTGCCATTTCCAGCAATAGCCGCTGGTTTGGCATGCGATTTGACATGTCAAATCGCATTAATGTGAACCTAGGCTCAACGTCACCTATAAATGGTACAACTCAATTTAAAAACAAACTGAAATCTTTTAGGGGGGGGGGTAAGAATTAAAAACTGAAATAATGTGGTTGCATAAGTGTGCACACCCTCTTATAACTGGGGGTGTAGCTGTGTTCAGAATAAGGCAATCACATTCAAACTCATGTTAAATAGGAGTCAGTATACGCCTGCCATCATTTTTAAAGTGCCTCTGATTAACCCCAAATAAAGTTCAGCTGTTCTAGTAGGTTTTTCCTGACATTTTCTTAGTCGCATCTTACAGCAAAAGCCATGGTCTGAAGAGAGCTTCCAAAGCATCAAAGGGATCTCATTGTTAAAAAGTATCAGTCAGGAGAGGGGTACAAAAGAATTTCCAAGGCATTAGATATACCATGGAACACAGTGAAGACAGTCTTAATCAAGTGGAGAAAATATGGCACAACATTGACATTAGTATAAACAGAAAAGTCAGTGCTACTACCCATACATCACATAGATAGCAGAGCTCCCAGGTGCTCGATCCACAGTCGCTGGCTGAGTAGAGTATTGTAGAAAAAATGATCCGCACTCCAGTTGTTGCTCTTAAGATTTCTTCATTTTATTGAATAGCCACAGTGAACAAACGCAGATTAAGTCAGTTACAACAGTGACATTACCAAGAACTGGACGTCCCCTCCAAAGTTGATGAAAAGAAAATGGTCAGGGAGGCTGCCAAGAGGCCTACAGCAACATTAAAGGAGCTGCAGGAATATCTGTCAAGTACTGGCTGGGTGGTACATGTGACAACAATCTCCCGTATTCTTCATATGTCTGGGCTATGGGGTAGAGTGGCAAGACAGAAGCCTTTTCTTATGAAGGAAAACATCCAAGCCTGACTAAATTTTGCAAAAACACATCTGAAGTCTCCCAAAAGCATGTGGGAAAATGTGTTCTGGTCTGATAAAACCAAGGTTGAACTTTTTCGCCATAATTCCAAAAGATATGTTTGGCGCAAAAAAACAATACTGCATATCACCAAAAGAACACCATACCCACAGTGAAGCATGGTGGTGGCAGCATCATGCTTTGGGGCTCTTTTTCTTCCGCTGGAACAGGAGGCCTTAGTCAAGGTAAAGGGAATTATGAACAGTTCCAAATACCAGTCAATATTGGCACAAAACATTCAGGCTTCTGCTAGAAAGCTGAACATGAAGAGGAACGTCATCTTTCAGCATGACAACGACCCAAATCATACATCCAAATCAACAAAGGAATGGCTTCACCAGAAGAAGATTGAGTCTGGGTTCACACCATTGCGAATTGGATGCGGGTTCCCCAATAGCAGGAGATTTTGACCTGCTCTCTATGGAGCCGGTTCACATATCTCCGCTGCAGCTCCGGTGCGAATTTGCACAAGAGCCCTATGCGTCTTTTTGGGCTGTTTCAGGTTCAAATTCAGCCGAAAATTCTGGCTAATATCGGACCTGAAACGGTGAACCAGGACGCACCGGACCCCTGCTGGGAGCCACATTCGGCGATGGTGTGAACCCAGCCTAAGGTTTTGGAATGGCCCAGCCAGAACCCAGACCTGAATCCGTTTGAAAATCTATGGGGTGATCTGAAGAGGGCTGTGCAAAAAAGAGTGAGCAAATATTGCCAAGTCAAGATACCCAATGCTGATAGACTCATACCCAGGCTGATATGTTAAACCCATATAAGACCTTTATTTTATCTCTGCAATAATTTAGAGGGTGGATGAAAAATATATTATATTGTTAAATAGTACACTTATTTATAAAGGTCTGCATGGCAAACTAGAAAGAGGGACACAGGCATTTGCTTCCAAAAAGCAACTGTCTCTTTAAATAAAGGACAGCCCCTTCATGTGCTATGGCTATCGGTGCAGATCTCCTTCTGAAAATGTGTGTTGTAATAAAATGCGTGTTGTAATAAAATGACTGTTGTAATAAAATAAAAAGGTGCTTCAACAAAGTATTCGTTTAAGGGTGTGCAAACTTATACCATATTATTTTTTTTATTTATTTTTACTTCCCTCCACCTAAAAGATTTCAGTTTGTTGTTCAACTGAGTTGTACAGTTTATAGGTCACATTAAGGGTGGAAAAAGTTCTGAAATTATTTATCTTTGTCTCATTTTTTTACATCACAGAAACCAGACATTTTACCAGGGGTGTGTAGACTTTTTATATCCATTGTAAAATACTTCAAATATGCACATAATAAAATAAAAGACAATTGTCATTCCATATACAGTATATCCCAAAATTGTGAATGGCGTCCTTAGTGAGTATAGGAAAGATTCCTCTCCACCAGCATGCAGTCACATTATGCGCTCACCGAACTTAATGGCCCTCTATTACAGGGAGTCAATTTCCGCATATAGGAAAAGCCCAAGATGTCACACATGAAGTCACAGATCGCTATTGCCTTCCATTCAAAACTCCAGTATTGCCATATCGATGTAGAGAGGGAGAGGATAGAGCACTCTCATAGTGTCGTATTTTGAGTAGCTTATTAAAAAAAAAAGGTTATATTTCACTTACATATAATAGAATGAAAATCAGCATATAAAATGTAGGAATTGCCAGTTTGTGCTCCACCTGCATTCCAGCTGATCGGAAATTACGTATCTCGAGAACACCACCCACCACCACACAACCTAGGCTGGTGTTCTTGAGATACGTAGTGTACAGTGCAGCATTGATAGCATCATTTATGGATTTATGGCTCTGACAGTGATGTTACTGAATCAATCAGGTACTGTACATAGAGTTGATACCTTGCATGTTCTCACTCCTTGCTTGCAGATATTGAGCAGACTGCATGTAAGGGGGCTTCTGATTGTCTTGGTGTTTCTGCCAACAGGTGCAAGCCTCCACCTGCTTCTTCTAAGATAGAACAACTGACTACATCTGCATAGGTATGGGGTAACTGCCTCCTATGCCCTATCAGCAACTAGGCTTCTCCCAATGCCAATGTGGCTTTTATATGGACACGGACTACGCCCATAACATCACTACAGACAGACTTTGTTTAAAAAGGACCTAACACCCAATTACATTATTCACTGTTACCTTACACTATTTTGGAACAGAGCCACCAAGTGGCAAACTAGCTAACTACACCTGCTTGCAAGCAGACTGGTTAAATATATACAGGGCAATGGTTACTCTAGCCTGCACCTTTGATAGCAACTCTCAAAACACAGGGAAAATGGGCAAAAGAAATGTGCAATTTTAGTAAAGTTACTTGGTATCCCTTGATATAAAATGATGTTCTGATTTAAATCTCTCTTTATCTTGACTTCTTGCATTGATTCCAATGGCGGGATCTTTGGCAAGTGACTAGCTGGGAAAAAGGGTCCCCCTCTTAATTTCCATTGTGGTTGAGGTTGTGAATAGAAAGAGTGGCCCAGTGATCTTGGCACTAGAGTTCTATCTCTCTGAGACTCCGGGAGTAAGACCTTTCTGCCAACCCAGAGTCTCAGTTCCCTTTACGAATTCACCATACAGGAAAACTGTACAGTGTTAGGCCAGCCATACATGGTTTGAATCTCGGCCGGTTCAGAAGGAACCGGCAAAGATTCAAACCGTTAAAAGGCAGGCTGACTGTACCAAGTTGATCGATTGATGAACTTGGGTACATCCAGCCTGCCGGATTCTCTTGTGATTATCGCTAGCGGTTGCTATAGCTGCTAGCGATAATCACTGTCTTCTACCGGTGGGGACGGCTTCCCCTGCCCCCCCGCCAGGAGCAGACAATTGCTCGGCAGGAGGTATTCCCCTGTCAGCACTGTCTGTGTTGATGGGGGAATCACCCAACCCATGGTTGCAGGAAAGAAATTTGCACCGTGTATGGCCTGTCTAAGACAACCTTGGTAGATTGGAGGAGCAGAGAACTCAGGTACAGTGCTCTCATTGATGGAGTCTTAAAGCATTATTAAACTCAAAAGCAAACATTTATTATATTGCAGCTTACCAATTCTTAGATGTAATGGCTGAATTTGTTTACTTTTTTTACGCTTTTTTTCTTTTATTTTTATCTGGTGAACCAGCCAGCAAGTCTGTTGTTTTTCAAAATGACAAGCTCTCCAGCAGAATGTATCCGTTTACATGGATGAGACAAACCACTTAACACTGGCAGGGGTGGTTAAAATGATTGGCTTTTATTTATTCATGAAAAACCTTTATTCCAAAAGGAAAAAACTGGTTGCTGTAACTGATTATAAAGTATGAGCTGGAGTTTGGCTTCAATTTTTTAGTGTCTAAATCTGCCAAAACATTTAAGACTACACTCCCCCTCTGTCTACTGTGCCTACTATGCTCATTCCTCCATTACTGAGTTGTGTCTCACTAAGACCCCTTTCACATTGGCAGCGCCCGGCCATTAGTGCTAAAGCACCACTCGTTTTTGCGGCGCTTTATTGCTGTTTTAACTGCACTTTTACAGCGCTTTTCGGCTACTAGCAGGGCGCTTTTTACCCCCAAAAAATGGGAAAAGTCCCGTTTTGCGGCACTTTCAAAACGCTTTTCAGGTGCTTTGGAAGCGCTGCCCATTCATTGCAATGGGCAGGGTGTTTTGGGAGCACTATTTACAGCGCTCCCAAACCACCCCAAAGATGCTGCTTGCAGGACTTTTCATAACATCCCACCAGCGCACTGCCCCAGTGTGAAAAGACACACTGTAATGAATGGGAGGAGGTTTTCAGGTGCTTTTCAGAGGCCATTACTAGCGCTAAAGTGCCTGAAAACCACCTCAGTGTGAAAGTAGCCTTATACAGGAGGTGTGTTGCTGGCCAGATCACTGAGTGAAAACAGAGGGAAAAAGGCCAAAGAAAAGAAAACTGAGGCAGCCACCACATCTAATGATTTGTAAGCCTCAATATAATACGCTTTTGGTTTGGGGTTTAATACAGCTTCAAGCTTGCCAGGCACTAGTAGATTTTCAAATGATGATTTGATGAATACTGTTCGAAAGTAATTCAATTATTTGTTTGCTTTTATAATTTGATTTTGGTATGTAATTTTCCAAATGCTACCTCACCACATACACTGTTAGAAATGTGTTCTTCTGAGAAAGAAATTCCATTTTGCTCCTACAAACTTTCCTGTCACTGTGGTCGAAAACAAACGTGGATTTGACCCTGCTAATGATCAGAAAATCAAACAAACAAAAAATTTGGGACAAACTTCCAGTAGTGTAGGCCAGCTTTAGATGCCAGGTACCAGTGGTCAATTCAGTCCTCCAACATTGGGGGTAATTTGATCACGATGCCAGGACCTGGTTTGGATGGTGTCATCCTCATTTAGTGAGCCGACCTTCCGTCTCTGGCCACCAGCTCCTGATTGTTGGGTTTTCAGCTGTCGATCCACCAAGATGGCCTTGTGATCCTGAACTCATCCCAAAGCAGCATCACACACTAAGAAAAGACACACCTCTGGCTTCTTTATTGGACAACGAAGTAGCTGTAGCACACTCATGAGGACCTGATTTGGATGATGTTATCCTTATTTAGCGAGCCGACCTTCCTTCTCCGGCCACCAGCTCCTGATTGTTGGGTTCTCTGCTGCCATTTCTACCAGGATGGCCTCGTGATCCTGAACCCAGCCCAAACCAGCAGCACACACTGAGGAAAAACACGCTTCTGGTTTCTTGATTGGCCAATAAAGTAGCAGTAGCACACCCATGAGGACCTGGTTTGGATGGTGTCATCCTTATTTAGTGAGCCGACCTTCCGTCTCCAGCCACCAGCTCCTGATTGTTGGGTTCTCTGCTGCCATTTCTACCAGGATGGCCTTGGGATCCTGCACCCAGCCCAAAGCAGCCGCACACACTCAAGACACCCCCCTGGCTTAATTGGACAATAAAGTAGCAGTAGCATACCCATGAGGAGTTCCAGAACTTTAATGCCTAGGACTGACGAGTGGAGACACCAACCTCCTTGGGATTGGCGCTACTCGTGTGTTTGCTGCACTTGATTTAGCAGCCAGGATCTCTGGTGAGTCTTGAATTCAGCTGACTGGAGCATAAAAACTTTTTATTTAATGATCTGGATCACTGGAAGACACAACTTACTTTGATAGTTAGTTTGTAGCACACATGTGGACTTTTTTGGATTGCACTTTATTTGTATTATTGTCAGTTTTTGAACTGCACCATATCACTTATATTTTTTCACTATATAGCTTTGCATATTATGTTTATTTAATATGTATATAGACATCTCAATTTTTGGTATACCAATGATTTGAATTTTTTAGCCTCTGGCTATACAAAAGCACAACAAAAATGTTATAGAATAACAAGTGTGTTATCAGTCAAAGAATCTTGTCTATTTAATTTTCCGCACCTTCATAAAAACATTCAAAATAAAAAAGATATTGAAGCACAGGCAATATATAGTGTATTATATGAAAAGAACTTAGCAGCAAGCAAAAAAACAACAATCCATGGAGCCTGTCACTGAGCTGTCACTCTGCAGGGCTGCAGATTGTGCACAGCTGCAACACACTGATCCAGATTTGCATATTCACTGCAGTACGGCTTCAGGGGGCTGCGATCTGACAGCAGACACTGTCATCAAAGAAGCCTGTCACTCCTAAGTCTCATCATAATGATGTCAAACTGAGCTGTCGGTGTCAAAAACATCCAATGAGAAAAAAGGGAGCCAGGATACTAGGATCCCCCTGTGTCAGGTTACACAAGGTGGCAATCCACCCCCTCCCTATGAGGAAGATGTGTGCTCTTCTGTGTGCATATGATTTAATTTTCATTTAAAAATTTTCATCACTCTTATTTTTTTTTTTTTTATATAGCTCCAACATCTGAACTGGCGCTTTAACCAGTCAGGCTGAATCAGCCCTCTTGTTATTTTAGTAAAGTAAAAAAAAAAAAAAGAAAAAAAAAAAAAGAAAGAACTGTACAAAAATAAAAATATAATAAACAAATATAACAAATTAAAATGTTCCCCGATCCCCATGTAACCAACACACACACACATACAGTTGAGACGGAAAGTATTCAGACCCCCTTAAATTTTTCACTCTTTGTTATATTGCAGTCATTTGCTAAAATCATTTAAGTTCTTTTTTTTTCCTCATTAATGTACACACAGCACCCCATATTGACAGAAAAACACAGAATTGTTGACATGTTTGTTGCAGATTTATTAAAAAAGAAAAACTGAAATATCACATGGTCCTAAGTATTCAGGACCTTTGCTGTGACACGCATATATTTAACTCAGGTGCTGTCCATTTCTTCTGATCGTTCTTTAGATGGTTCTACACCTTCATTTGAGTCCAGCTGTGTTTGATTATACTGATTGAACTTGATTAGGAAAGCCACACACCTGTCTATATAAGACCTTACAGCTCACAGTGCATGTTAGAGCAAATAAGAATCATGAGGTCAAAGGAACTGCCTGAGGAGCTCAGAGACAGAATTGTGGCAAGGCACAGATCTGGCCAAAGTTACAAAAAAAATTTCTGCTGCACTTGAGGTTCCTAAGAGCACAGTGGCCTCCATAATCCTTAAATGGAAGATGTTTGGGGCGACTAGAACACTTCCTAGAGCTGGCGGTTCAGGCCAAACTGAGCTATCAAGGGAGAAGAGCCTTGGTGAGAGAGGTAAAGAAGAACCCAAAGATCACTGTGGCTGAGCTCCAGAGATGCAGTTGAGAGATGGGAGAAATCTGGTAAGCAGCCCCCTTTTCCTATTTCGGCACTGTCTTAGAAGATCCATAGAAGATTTACTGAAGACTTAAAGAGGAATCACACCTCCAGTTTATGATACCATCATTTTCCATATGAACTATCATTTTTTCATTTCTTTATATTCACATTATTATTTGGTTTTAATTTGAGTAGCGCACTGAACTTTTTTCTTTATACTGTACAAAACCTCATGTTCAAGGTTTTTTAGTTGCAGCACTCAGGATTATTTATGTTTCATATATTTGCGATTTTGTGTGTTTTTTATGCACTTTAAAATAGATTTTCACCAATTTAAATTTCACATTGGTTTATCACAGCTGGGGGTAGCGCGGAACGTTTACCATATATTATCAAGGGAGAAGAGCCTTGGTGAGAGAGGTAAAGAAGAACCCAAAGATCACTGTGGCTGAGCTCCAGAGATGCAGTTGAGAGATGGGAGAAAGTTGTAGAAAGTCAACCATCACTGCAGCCCTCCACCAGTCGGGGCTTTATGGCAGAGTGGCCCGATGGAAGCTTCTCCTTAGTGCAAGACACATGAAAGCCTGCATAGAGTTTGCTAAAAAACACCTGAAGGACTCTAAGATGGTGAGAAATAAAATTCTCTGGTCTGATGAGACAAAGATAGAACTTTTTGGCCTTAATTCTAAGCGGTATGTGTGGAGAAAACCAGGCAATGCTCATCACCTGTCCAATACAGTCCCAACAGTGAAGCATGGTGGTGGCAGCATCATGCTGTTGGGGTGTTTTTCAGCTGCAGGGACAGGACGACTGGTTGCAATCGAGGGAAAGATGAATGTGGCCAAGTACAGGGATATCCTGGACGAAAACCTTCTCCAGAGTGCTCAGGACCTCAGACTGGGCCGAAGGTTTACCTTCCAACAAGACAATGACCCTAAGCACACAGCTAAAATAACGAAGGGGTGGCTTCACAACAACCCTGTGACAGTTCTTGAATGGCCCAGCCAGAGCCCTGACTTAAACTCAATTGAGCATCTCTGGAGAGACCTAAAAATGGCTGTTCACCAACGTTTACCATCCAACCTGACAGAACTGGAGAGGATCTGCAAGGAGGAATGGCAGAGGATCCCCAAATCCAGGTGTGAAAAACTTGTTGCATCTTTCCCAAAAAGACTCATGGCTTATTAGATCAAAAGGGTGCTTCTACTAAATACTGAGCAAAGGGTCTGAATACTTAGGACCATGAGATATTTCAGTTTTTCTTTTTAATAAATATGCAAAAATGTCAACAATTCTGTGTTTTTCTGTCAATATGGGGTGCTGTGTGTACATATAATAATAATAATGAATAATGAAAAAAACTGAACCTAAATGATTTTAGCAAATGGCTGCAATATAACAAAGAGTGAAAAATTTAAGTGGGTCTGATTACTTTCCGTCCCCACTGTACTTCCACAATGTTAAGAAATATGCATGTACATAAATGCCTATTGTATCCTAGATATCCTCACACATACCAGTGGTAGAATAATAATTGTATGGCCATCATTTTAGTTTAAAACGAGACTAAACTCTGGTTTAAAAATATTAAAATTCAATTCAAGTAGGTATTCTTAACTCAGAAAAGTCCTTTCTATTGGTCCCAATAGCCAATATTGGTCTATTGGCTACGTTCATTTTCCATGGAACTTATGCACGTAGGAACCATCTTCTTGTTCATTCCTGAGATAGGCTATGGACCATGGGATGTGTAGTGTGCATAAAGCAGTGTACATGACTGCAACTAATGTGCACTGCGTGTTCCAAACAAATGCAAGTGAGGGGGAAAGTAGAGGATCACCCCAATACCATCAGAGATGAAGGCTTTTAAACAGATAACAAGCCAGAAGGTTCTTATCCTCTTTAGTCTGAAGGACGCGGAGCCCATGGTTGCCAAAAAAGCATGTCAAATTTTCATTTATCTGACCACAGAACAGTTTTCCACTTTGCAACAGGCCATTTTAAATGGGTTTTGGCCCAGAGAAGATGGTGGTGGCTGGATCATGTTTACATATGGCTTCTTCTTTGCATGATAGAGCTTTGCCTTGCATTTTTGGATGGCACGGCAAACTGTGTTCACAGACAGTGATTTTTGGAAGTATTAGCCTCCCATGGCTTCCAATACCATCTCTATGTTGAACAACACACAAATATTTTCACACATATATTTTCATATATCTGCACATACACATGGCATAAACGTAATAGATACATATATGTCAACTTGGCAGCACATAAGAGATAGTAAATATTAATAAAGTATAATACAAGGTATTCCCTATTAGCAGGCATTGGTAACCCATATGCAAAAGAGCTGCTGTAAGATAGATGCACATACACATGAGTGGTTACATACTACTCAATGAATTTTAAATGTATAAAAGATATATATGGGCCAGTGAATAGGTAGTGAGCCAGGCTTGACTGAGCACCCCATGGAAACTCAACACGCGTTTCTGCCATTCATCAGTAGTTTTGTACAGAAGTAAACTGTAAATACAAATGGATATGTAGTATTAATTAATATGTCCTACCCCTTTAAGGGGAGAAAAGACCTCATGGGGAGAAAGAAATCTATACTCACAGATCGGCTACAATACTGTACTTGGCTGGCAGCGAGGAAGATGGGACCCCAAATGGTTGTCTGTTCCGGAGCTGAGGCAAGAGACCCCACCTCAGCCAGGAAAACACCCACATGACATGCCCGACTGCCACAGCACATTCCACATGTGTGGGAAGGATTGCAAGTATGCTGTATGTCTATTTTCTCCATCAGCTCATCCCCCACAGTTATTACCTTTTGTTTCATTTGACCCTCCCTTCTAGATTGTAAGCTCTAACGATTAGAGCCCTCTGATTCCTCCTGTTTTGAATTGTATTATAACTGTACTGTCTACCCTCATGTTGTAAAGCGATGCGTAAACTGTTGGCGCTATATAAATCCTGTATAATAAATAAATAATAATGATTCCTGAGCCCATGCAGTGATGTCCATCACAAAATCATGCCTGTTTTTAATGCAATGTCGCCTCAGGGCCCAAAGATCATTGGAATCAAATATTGCGTTTCGGCCTTGTCCCTTGTGTACAGAGATTTCTCCAGATTCTCAGAATCTTTTCATGATATATGATGTACTGTAAATGATGAAATATATAGTCTTTGCAATTTTATGTTGAGGAACATTATTATGAAATTGTTTAACAATTTTTAGACACAGCTTATCACAGATTGGTGAACCTCTGTCCACCTTCACTTCTGAGACACTCTGACTCTCCCTAAGATGCTCTTTTTATACCAAACCATGTTACTGACCTGTTAGCTGACCTAAAATATTCTTCCAGCTTTTCCTTGTTACTACCACTTACTTTGTCAGCTTTTTATTGTCCTGTCCCAACTTTTTTAGACATGTTGCTGTCATCAATTTCAAAATCACCTTATTTTTATTTTATTTTTTAATGGTACATTTTCTCAGTTTAAACCAGGCTTTCTCAACCTTTTTAACCCTAGAGGAACCCCAGAAATTATTTTCAGGTCTCGAGGAACCCTTACTAAAACCAATTCATTAGGGGTCAATAGGAACAATGCTCCTTATACTAGTGGTCAATAGGAAGAATGTTCCCCTAAAAGTGGTGCTCAGAATGCCACCCTTAACCACTTCCCTACCAAGCCATAGTCAAATGACGTCCACAGATGGGATCTCCCATCCTGGGTGGACGTCATTTGACGTCCTGGGACCCCCGGCCGTCTAGGGAGCGTGCGCGCGCGCCCGCTGCGCTGCTCGGGACCCGGTGCATGTGCCCGGCGGCCTCGATGTAAACACACAGATCCACGTCCTGTCAGTTGTGAGGAGAGCGATCTGTGTTCCCAGAACGGAGGAAAACTGATCGGTCTCCTCCCCTTGTGCGTCCCCTCCCCCTACAGTTAGAATCATTCCCTAGGAAACATATTAACCCCTCCCCGCCCCCTAGTGGTTAACCCCTTCACTGCCTGTCACATTTACACAGTAATCAACGCAATTTTATAGCATTGATCGCTGTATAAATGTGAATGGTCCCAAAAATGTGTCAAAAGTGTCCGATGTGTCCGCCATAATGTCGCAGTCACGAAAAAAAAAATCGCGATCGTCGCTAAAAAAAATAAATAAATATTTTTTTTTAAAAAAATGCCATAAATCTATCCCGTATTTTGTAGACGCTATAACTTTTGCGCAAACCAATCAATATACGCTTATTGCGATTTTTTTTTACCAAAAATATGTAGAAGAATACTTATCGGCCGAAACTGAGAAAAAAATTTGTTTTTTAAAAAAAAATTGGGATATTTATTATAGCAAAAAGTAAAAAATATTGTGTTTTTTCAAAATTGTCGCTCTTCTTTTGTTTATAGCGCAAAAAATAAAAACCACAGAGGCGATCAAATACCACCAAAAGAAAGCTCTATTTGTGGGAAAAAAAGGACGTCAATTATTTTTTGGGGTACAACGTTGCACGACCGCGCAATTGTAGTTTAAAGTGCGACAGCGCTGAAAACTAAAAATTGGCCTGGGAAGGAAGGGGGTGAAAATGCCCTGTATTGAACCGGTTAAAGACAGCTAAAAAGATATTTTGTGTCATGCTGCTGGCTTTGCTAAGGTATGTTGAACCTTGAACTCTGTAGGCACCATCAAAAAAGGTGGTTCATCACACAGCTTAAGGAACCCCTGGAGGAAACCCAGGGTTCCACGGAACCCTGGTTGAGAATGTCTGGTTTAAATATTTGATATGTTTTCTATTCTCTATTGTGAATAAAATATGGGTTTATGAGATTTGCAAATTATTGCATTCTGTTTTTTATGTAGATTTTATGCAACGACCCAACATTTTTGGAAATGGGTTTTATTATTTTTTTGTCTTCCTCATGTCTTGATTATACATTATAATGAATATTTCTGTGAGACAAAATTATTTCTTTATGTTTGTATTTCTCTTTTTTTAAATAACTTTATTAAAAACGTATTGTAACAGAAAATGCACAAGATTGCCATGTGTTTTTATTGAATTTGATGAACAACTCATCGGGGGAAAATGCATATGTGTAAAGCTAGTCTAAAATTCAGTCTAGTTCTGAAGGTTTTGAATACATCTGGACATGACAAGGTTAAGCTAAGCTAAGACATGACCAAATACAAAGCATGAAAGAATTATCTTTACTCAGTGGAAATACACTATGTTACCAAAAGTATTGGGACACCTGCCTTTACACCCACATGAACTTTAATGGCATCCCAGTCTTAGTCCGTAGGGCTCAATATTGAGTTGGCCCACCATTTGCAGCTATAACAGCTTCCACTCTTCTGGGTGTGTCTATGGGAATGTTTGACCATTCTTCCAGAAGCGCATTTGTGAGGTCAGGCACTGATTTGAACGAGAAGGCCTGTCTCGCAGTCTCCGCCTTATATTCATCCCAAAGATGTTCTATCGGGTTGAGGTCAGGACTCTGTGCAGGACAGTCAAGTTCCTCCACCCTAAAATCGCTCATCCATATCTTTATGGACCTTGCTTTGTGCACTGGTCCAAATCATTTGGTGGAGGGGGGATTATGGTGTGGGGTTGTTTTTCAGGGGTTGGGTTTGGCCCCTTAGTTCCAGTGAAGGGAACTTTTAAGGTGTCAGCATTAACCAAGACATTTTGGACAGATGGCCCCTTCCTGTTTCAACATGACTGCACTCCAGTGCACAAACAAGGTCTATAAAGACATGGATGAGCAAGTTTGGGGTAAAGGAACTTGACTGACCTGCACAGAGTTCTGACCTCAACCCGATAGAACACCTCTGGGATGAACTAGAGCAGAGACTGCGAGCCAGGCCTTCTCGTCCATCATCATTGCCTGACCTCACAAATGCGCTTCTGGAAGAATGGTCAAACATTCCCATTGACACACTCCTAAACCTTGTGGACAGCCTTCCCAGAAGAGTTGAAGCTGTTATAGCTGCAAAGGGTGGGCAAACTCAATATTGAACCCTACAGGCTAAGACTGGGATACCATTAAAGTTCATGTGCGTGTAAAGGCAGGCGTCCCAATACTTGTGGTAATATAGTGCATAATGAGTAGTCATTTGAAGCTGATTTTAGGTGTCTATTGGTTATAACTATTAATATATAAATTACTACACCACCATGAAGTATCAGTATCACATATTTAAAAATTCCAATTTTGATTCCAACACTCTGCACTAACTGCTCTCCTCTGAGATTTCCACCTTCCTCCCGACATATACTTTTGTGCTGTAAGCAATAAAGCTCCTGTATGCTCTATCCAGTCATAGCAGGCGTAGTGGGTTCTTAAAGGGAATGTATAGTGGTTTTCTGAATGTTTACTTTTTTATTGGTCAGGATTGAAAAACAATATTCGATAGTAATATTTAAAATTTTCATATGCAGTAAACAGGTGGAGCTCTTGGTTCCCCTTCACATGTTTTCTAGGCTTCCCATAGATTGTAAGCTGTAAGCTCTGATTCCCCCTGTATTGAATTGTATTGTAATTGTACTGTCTGCCTAATGTTGTAAAGCGCTGCACAAACAGTCGGCGCTATATAAATCCTGTATATTAATAATAATAATACCTCTTCTATTACAAATAGCTGTTGTTTACAAAGCTCAATAACAAAAGCTGAAATTTGTATGCACATGTAAATGAGTCAGAGTAAATGACTTCTTCACCATGCTCCCTACAACCAAACAAAAGTACACATTTGATACACACTTTGTATTTAATGTTTATTTATTATTATTCCTTTAAAACAAATAGCGCCTGTGCATTCAGGGCTGTGCACCCGTCCCTGCGTATTTGTCAAACTTAGCTAAGCAAATGAGTCTGCACAGCTGGTGCATATCTATTCACATATATAGACTGCCTGCAGCTAGGACAAAAAGCTAGATAAATAGTAAACTTCACGCTGTACAGGGTCAAGCTCCCGTGTGACTAAGCCCTTAGTATAATTAATATTTCAATTTAAAGGGCCATTCCCTAATTTGTCTAATCACTGAACATACACATTCCTTGTCAAAACAGGATTTTTCATTAGTATAATGAGTTTCTATTTTTCAAATAGCAGAAACGTGCACATCAATTTTAATTGTCAGTTGCAAGGACACATGGTGGATGAGGGTTATAGGGAGTGTCAGTGATGAGGTTCTAATCCAAGGCTAACCAAATACAATATTGGCACAACTAGTGTCTGTACAAAAAAATAGGTAAAAAATATGTTGCCAGTACACCAATTTCTTCATGAAAGTGTATTTTATTTATATGTGCATAATTATTAAATTCACATATTTTGCAGCTCCTGCAGACAACTGATGCCTCTGCAAGTACAGCTTTATGTACATCCATGTGGGGCCAGGAGGCCGGCAAGCGCTATTCTGATCCATGCATCGGTCCTGCATAGATGTACACTCCGGGATGCACTTGGAGATCCTTGCAGATCCATGCAGCTGCCCGCCTGTCATTGATTTTACCAGGCTGCTTGCACACAGCTGTATGGAACACCTGAACTTTCTGTTAGGCTCCATTCAGACCTGAGAGTTTTTTTGCACATTTTTATGCGCAATTGTAGCGTGTTTTTGCATATTTTTATACAGCGCTTTTAGCTCTGATTTTTTTTTATTAGCCAATAGAAAAAACTATCATCTGTTGCATCATTTGTTGCTAGTTTTTTCAGCTTTTTCCATCAGCTTTTATTTTATTTTTTTAATTATTATTATTAATTTATAATTATTTTTTAGGGTAAGGGGTTAGAGTTAAGGTTAGGGTTAGGATTAGGGGGTGAGATTAGGGTTAGGATTAGGGTTTGGGTTAAGGTTAATATTTTATTTATTGTCTTATTATTACTTATTTATTGTTTTTATTTGTTTCAATTGTTAGGGTTAGGGTGTTAATACTACTACTATTACTACTAATAATAATAATTAAAATAAATGAACAAATGTAAAATAAATTTAAAAAATAATAAATAAATAATAAATAAATACAATAAATGAATACTATGTAATAATAAATAAATACATAATTATCCCTTAATCATAACCCCTAACCCTTAAAAAAATGTAATATTAATAATAAAATAATAATAAATAAACACCCTAAACCTAACACAAAATAGATAAATAAATGATTATTTATTATTATTATTATTATTATTATTATTATTAATAATGATACTGATGATGATAATGATTATTATATAATATATGTATAATATACAATAATATATAATAATAATTATTATTAATGTATTTTTTTTTTGTTCAAGGGTTTATTATTATTAATACAGTAAAACCGTGGATTGAGAGTAACTTGGTCTGCAAGTGTTTTGTAAGACGAGCAACGTTTTTTTAAATAAATTTTGACTTGATAAACGAGCGATGTCTTGATATAAAAGTAGCGTAATTTCACAACAAAAGTATAGAGTATAAAAGAGATTAGAGGCGTCTCTAAGTGTAGTAGCATTATTACATTTAATGACGGTATAACATTTAGCAACTCACATTGTCGGTGATTAAAACAGGCATATCTAAGTATGCAGGCATCCGGGGTAAAGCTGTCTACATAGACCGCTCTCCGCACCGCCATCAATGTCATCCCTTCCACGCTGCGCTCCATGAGCGCTTCAAGTCTCGCTTTCAGATCGCTCTACTGCAGGGTAGTCTTCCCGATCACCCTTGCAGACTGACAGCGGTGAGAGCCGGTGGTGCAGAGGTCGGTCTATGTGGACAGCTTTACCCCAGATGTTTGCATACTTATGCCCTGTACACACGGTCGGATTTTCCAATGGAAAAAGTGCGATCGGATTGTGTTGTTGGAAATTCCGATCGTATGTGGGCTCCATCGGACTTTTTCCATCGGAATTTTCGACACACAAAGTTTGAGAGCAGGATATAAAATTTTCCAACAACAAAATCCGATTGTTTAAATTCCGATCGTGTGTACACAAATCCAACACACAAAGTGCCACGCATACTCAGAATAAATTAAGAGACGAGAGCTATTGGCCACTACCCCGTTTATAGTCCCGACGTATGTGTTTTACGTCACCACGTTCAGAACGATCGGATTTTCCGACAACTTTGTACGACCGTGTGTATGCAAGACAAGTTTGGCCCAAAATCTGTTGGAAAAAATCCAATAGATTTTGTTGTCGGAATGTCCGATCAATGTCCGATCGTGTGTACAGGGCATTAGATGTGCCTCTTTTAATCATCAACCATGTGAGTTGCTAAATGTTGTACCTTCATAAATGTAATCATATTGCTACACTTAGAGGCGCCTCTCTTCTCTTTTATACTCTGCAGTTCCTGCTGGATTTTGCTTCTAATCCCCTTTGGAGGCTGCCATTTGTGGATGGACATTTTATGGTTACACAACCTATCACTTTGCTATAATCTTTTTATATGGACTATAAACTGAAGGACTTATGAATAAATGGTTGTGGAACAAATCATCTGAGTTTCCATTACATCTTATGGGGAAATTGGATTTGATATACGTGTGGTTTGGATTAAAAGCATATTTCCAAAACAAATTATGCTCGCAATCCAAGGTTTTACTGTAATAAAAATAATAATTTATTTAATATAATTTTTTAAGGTTAGGGGTTAATTATTATTTATTTATTTATTATCACATATTAATATATTTTATTTATTTAATATTTATGAAGGTTTTTAAATATTTGTGTATTTATTTTACATTTATTTCTTCATATATTATTACTATTTTTTTTTTTTATTTGAGCATAAAATCGCATGGAGACGCGTGACAAATCCTGCGAAAGCACACAAAAACACCCAAATTGTGCATTTCTATTAATTTCTATGGGAATAGAAAAGCGCAAATCTGCCCAATTTGAGGTACAAAAAAGGGTCTATAACTTTTTTGAGCTTCAGGCATTTGGCTTCAGGTGACTTGGAGTGGAGATGTGAACCAACTCCATAGAGAATAATTGATTTTTTTTTCTCTTCCAGTGTTTTGGAGCTTCGAGCTTCAAGCTACAAAATGCTGAGGTGTGAATTGGGCCTCAGGGTAAAGAAGACTTTTGCATGGGTGTACGAAACCGTGAACCTGAGTTAAAGAGCCTTGTAGTCAGAAAATTAAATATGATGTAGCACCCTGTAGATTAGGCAGGGTTGCTCTTCATAAATTTACTTGCCAGGAGTAGTTATCCTGGTTAATTGATAGAGATCTATTGATTTCTCCCTAAGTTTGGCCTTGTGGCACTTTTCTCTTCTACCGCTAGGTGGCTGGACTTAGTGGTACTAGATATGAGAAGGGCAACCCAAGGTCAAGTTATGGGAATGTGGGGTGTCTCAGCCAATGAGCAGGAGTTTTCTTGAGTCCCTTGGTCTGCTGGGAGAACCTATATATTCGGGTGGAGTCAGGTGATCTATGTTCTGTGTCACCTAGACGGCTGTCTGGGTGGATGTGTGTCATGTGCCCCGGGGTGCTAGGCCGGAGTTTGGGCCTATCCCAGGGGCATCTGGCTGCTAGACTGTGTGAGGGCCTATTCAGAAATAAGAGAGCAGTGCAGGGTTGGGATTGCAGTAGGGTGACCACATTTCCAAACTGACATTCAGGGACACCCCCCCCCCCAAAAAAAAGATGATTTTTGACAAATTTTTTTAGCCGATTTTTGGGGTAGGGCATACGAAATCAGCGGGCCCGTGTGCAAGATCAAAAGTGGGCCCTAGGCATCAAGAACAACAACAATATGGTGCGCAAAGCGCGTCGTAATGAACTGTGGACATGTCTTAAATTGCACTAAATATTGGCTTAAAGGGGGTGTTCTTATAGAGAGTCTGAGATGACTTGTATAGTGCAGAATGTGGTAATGTTAAATAGGGAATGCAGAGTGTATGGAGGGGGGTAATATGTACAGGAGAGGAGTGTGGAATGTATGGCGGTGGGTAATATGTACAGGAGAGGAGTGCGGAATGTATGGCGGTGGGTAATATGTACAGGAGAGGAGTGCGGAATGTATGGCGGTGGGTAATATGTACAGGAGAGGAGTGCGGAATGTATGGCGGTGGGTAATATGTACAGGAGAGGAGTGCGGAATGTATGGCGGTGGGTAATATGTACAGGAGAGGAGTGCGGAATGTATGGCGGTGGGTAATATGTACAGGAGAGGAGTGCGGAATGTATGGCGGTGGGTAATATGTACAGGAGAGGAGTGCGGAATGTATGGCGGTGGGTAATATGTACAGGAGAGGAGTGCGGAATGTATGGCGGTGGGTAATATGTACAGGAGAGGAGTGCGGAATGTATGGCGGTGGGTAATATGTACAGGAGAGGAGTGCGGAATGTATGGCGGTGGGTAATATGTACAGGAGAGGAGTGCGGAATGTATGGCGGTGGGTAATATGTACAGGAGAGGAGTGCGGAATGTATGGCGGTGGGTAATATGTACAGGAGAGGAGTGCGGAATGTATGGCGGTGGGTAATATGTACAGGAGAGGAGTGCGGAATGTATGGCGGTGGGTAATATGTACAGGAGAGGAGTGCGGAATGTATGGCGGTGGGTAATAAGTACAGGAGAGGAGTGCGGAATGTATGGCGGTGGGTAATAAGTACAGGAGAGGAGTGCGGAATGTATGGCGGTGGGTAATATGTACAGGAGAGGAGTGCGGAATGTATGGCGGTGGGTAATATGTACAGGAGAGGAGTGCGGAATGTATGGCGGTGGGTAATATGTACAGGAGAGGAGTGCGGAATGTATGGCGGGGGATAATATGTACAGGAGAGGAGTGCGGAGTGTATGGCGGTGGGTAATATGTACAGGAGAGGAGTGCGGAATGTATGGCGGGGGATAATATGTACAGGAGAGGAGTGCGGAGTGTATGGCGGGGGGTAATATGTACAGGAGAGGAGTGCGGAATGTATGGCGGGGGATAATATGTACAGGAGAGGAGTATGGAGTGTATGGCGGGGGGTAGTTAGCGGAGAGAGGAGGAAGAGGAGTGCAATATCACCTCCTGATAGTCTGTCAGCCACTGCTAATCCACTTTGGTGGTGGGGCACTCTGAAGGATGTAAGGGGGCACTCCGAAGGATGTAAGGGGGAACTCCGAAGGATGTAAGGGGGAACTCCGAAGGATGTAAGGGGGAACTCCGAAGGATGTAAGGGGGCACTCCGAAGGATGTAAGGGGGCACCCTGGAGGTTGTAAGGGGGGATGTAATGGGGCACTCTGGCAGTACTAACTTAGTCAGAGCCCCCTTACGTCCTCCGGGGTGCCCCCTTAGTGCCTCCTTACATCCTCCTCCAGAATTTCCCTGAATCTCTAGCAAAGTTCCCAGGATTCCAGACGGTACAATTGTCCCCTCAATAGCAGCCAGTTTGTCTTTGAAGATGGGGAAGGGTGAAAGTTGTCAAAAAAGAATACTTGCGGTGATTTTGGGGGATAAGAGCATGCTGTATGTGCTAGGGGGCACACTTTGGGAGGGGAGAGAAATTGTGCTGGAAGGGGGGTTATATAAAAAATCTGACCCCCCCAGCACATATCTCCCCTCCTAAAGTGCCCCCCAGCACATACAGCATGCTCTCATCCCCCAAAATCACTGCAAGTATTATTTTTTGACAACTTGCCCCCTGTCTCTGTGTCTTTTCTCCTGCAAGTGCCAAGTATTAATATTGTGTACTAACCTCAGATCAGCACATCCCGTCCTGTTGAGTCCTGTGTCCATTCTCCTCCCCCTCCTTCTCCTGTCCGTGACATCCGAGCCGAGGAAAAGGGGGAGGGGACTTCAGTCGGTGTGTTAGTGAGAGGAGGGCAGGAGGGGGGAGGAAGAGAGAGATGCCGTACACACTGTAATCGCAGGCAGCCTGTGGGAACAGAAACACCCCACACAAGCTCCAGGCCAGTCACTGGTGCCAAGTGCGGAGCTGAAAGAACCAGCAGTGACTCCCAGCAGCACTAGCGCGGAGGAGGAAGTGAAATCTTCCTCCGCTTTCAACGCTGGGCAGTGACGTCACTGGTTGCCTGATGCCAGGCGGCTATAGCAACCAGTGATCAGGAGGAGGTGGAGGAGGTGGAAGCGGAGCCAGAGCCAGCGCTATGGCGGCTCGGTCCACCCCTGTTCCCAGATTGTCAGTTTCATTCCGGGACACTGTATTGTCCCGGAATGAAGCTGCCCGGGACCGGGGACAAAGATGTCAATTACGGGATAATCCCGGGCAATCCGGGACACGTGGGCACCCTAGATTGCAGTCCAACAGGAAGTGACGGTTCTGCCAGTCGGAGAACCTGTCAGTAGTCGGAGGTAGAAAGGAAGCTGTCGCCACAAAAGAACCAACCACCTTATTACCAGGGACCACTGTGAGTAACTGAAGCAAGTATCAGAGCAGCATTCTCACCGAACAGGCACGGTGGAGAATCAAGTCAGGGATCCAACCAGCGGAGGTGACGCTTGCAGAGCAGCCTTGTGTGTCAAGCTAGGGACTGAGCCGGACAGCAGGGGTGAAGCTTGAGAAGTATCTGGAGTGCCAAGCTAGGGACCCAGCAGGGAAGCGGGGGTGACGCTTGAGGGAGATACCACCGCAAAGCTTGGAGGAGCTCAAGAGATTCAGAGTCATTGAATCAGAGGGTCTAGTGAGAGACCAGGAGCTCAGTGTTGAAAAGCTACAAGGAGAAATTGTAGTGAAGTTGAAGGAACTGTTATGTTTGAGTAAAGGATAACAGTTCCCATAGACTAATGCCATAGGAGACAGCATTCCTGCATGTGCAGATGTGGTACCTTGCTTGGGCCTTTCCCTGCACAGCTGTCCTCCTATTGAAGTCTCGGAGTCTGCCAATTTAATTTACAGCTACTTAAAGAGGGAGTCCACCTGCAGCTGCTGACTTTTAATAAACGGACACTTACCTGTCCAGGAGTCCAGCGATGTCGGCAGCCGAAGCCGAGCAATAGCTCGGCTCTCAGCTGCTGTCGCCACCATTCTCGGTGAGGGAATAAGGAAGTAAAGCTTTGCTGCTTCACTTCCCGGTTCCCTACTGCGCTATCTCCTGGGACCTGTGTGTTTCCCAGGAGACAGCGGGGGGGGGGGGTGCGGGAGGGGGCGTGACTCCCGCGGGAGTCTATTCCCGGAAGTGGGTGCAGATACCTGTCTGTAGATTCTGCATCTTTGCATGTCTCTATATTTCTCCAGAAATCTGTACAGAATTGAGGTTTTATTTTAAGTTATAGCCGGAGAACAGATTGCAAAAGTTCCCTACTTTATAACACTGCAATGTTTAATCTAATTTTTAATACTATGCTAAAACATGGAATAGGCTGCTTTGGCAGCACTATGAATATATATTACAAAAGACAGACATTTATCCAAGAGTTCTGACTCTAGCAACTTGTTCTGCAATTATAGCCTACAGATCTCTTTTAAATACTGCACATACACCAGACCTGCTTAAAGTATAGCTGAGTGCTGGGTTTCAAAATAACAAACATACATAGAGCTGATGGGGAAACCTGTGCTATTGGAATTTCCAGGTGCCTGCAACCTATTAAGGCTTTTTTTTAGCTACCTCTGGTACTTAGCAAGTTACATTTTAAGTGGAGGTGAAAGGGATGCTTTTTTGTCTCTGTGGCTCTTTTGAAGGTTGACTCTACTCATGACACTCAGATCTGAACCGATGAGTTTAGGCCACTTACTCCCCAGTCGCTACCTTCATCTCTAGTTTACCCTCACCACTATACCTTAAATAGATAAATATCTTTGTCCCAGTTACCAGAGAGGGCAGAACCCACCAAATTTGGGGGTCCTATATGGGCTTGCATTTGTTGATTGCCCCTGGATTTCAACCTGTTGAAGGAATGTTTTAAGTCTTTTAGTCCATCCTGTGTGGCGACATCCATCACCTGATGTTCAGGGCCAATCAGCGCCTATCCATTTCTGTCCTGAGGAAGCAATTTAATGTGAAACGTGTTGATTATCAAGCTTGGAGGAATTCATGGACTCCAATTCTTGATACACATATATTCTTTCCTTAAATTGACTGTTTCACAACCTTTTGAAAGAACCCATGCCTCCTTGTTTGGTATCTGGGTATCCATTGACCTTGTCCAGTTGAGGGTGTTGTTGTTTCTATATGTATTTTTGCAATAAAGATATATACTTTTTAGCTATTCATTCCACCTCATGTTGTGCCCACAAATCCTTTTTTCTTTGAGAAAGTGAATACTGCCTCAATCTATTTTTGTACTATTATGGATGTTGGCATAGTGGGGGGTCCTCCCTTTTTAAACAAACATACATACTCACCAAGGTGGATGGAGCATCGCTCCAATGCTGCATCGGTCCCCCACCACCTCTAAGACCGCTGATCCATCTTCAGTAAGAGCCAGCGACTGTGAGTTTGGATAGAGTGGATAGAGTAGAGGGGGATTAAAACTTCCATCACATGTCTATTGCTGTCTGTGTCCCGGTTAGTAAGATTCACCCTATTTGTATGTTCTGGTGTCCATTATCACCAAGAGTGAAAGTGAAAAGAAATACAAAATTTTGGGTTGTCACCGGAACAGGAATAAAAGGGAAATCTTCCAATGGGGGACACTAGTTCTGGTGACAACCAGGGATTTCCTCACTTGGATGGGACAGGAAGTGAAGAGAAATCTCCCGATTGAGGCACAGGGGGAGATTTACTAAAACTGGTACACACAGAATCTGGTACAGCTGTGCACAGTAAACAATCAGCTTCTAACTTCAGCTTGTTCAATTAAGCTTTAAGCTTCCATTCACATTGGCGCGATCTGACATGCGATTTAACAGGTCAAATCGCATGTCAAATCGAGCCTATTACCGGCAATAGGAGCATCCCAATCGATGTAACGCTGACTTTGCGGCGCCGCACTGATTTCCAAAAATACTTCCTGCACTACTTTTGGTGACTTCGGGGGCAATTTCAATAGACATCTCTGCATGAACACACGCAGATGTCTTTCAAGTCACCCCCAAAGTCATACTGAAATGCGGCTTTGAAATGGTGCAAGTTCAAATGAACTTGCACAATTTTAAAGCTGTGTTCAGTGTGAATGAGGGCTGAAAAGAAAACCTAGAAGCTGATTGGTTACCATGCACAGCTGCACCAGATTCTATGTGCACCAGCTTTAGTAAATCTCCCCCTAGAGATAGCAAAATTAAAACTGAGAGGGGTATAACTTTCCCTCACTCTGTCTAGATTGAAAAAATATATTTTGCTTTTCGTTCTCCTTTAAAATAAGCCCTAAATGACCTCTGTAGCTGCAGGTACTATGGAGCTATTCACATTGAAATTTTAGAGTGAAAGCCCAGCTCACCCTGATCCCCCCTCTCTAAATGGGACACAGATGGCAAAACAATCTGACAGAGATTCTAACCCTCCTTTCCCTTATCCAAAAAAAAAAGGTTTTTCCTTTAGTTCTATTTTAACTTGCCAGAGGATTGTCCATTGTGTTCAGTCATTCAAAGTTTTTTTTATTTTCAGCATTAGTGAAAAGTGGCCTGCCCAGCTACATAGGGTGATAGTGGTATACAGTGGTATACAGTATATAAGACTGACCTGCAGTTTGCATAGATATTTTTCAGCTGCATATGATTTGCGGTTTCTCCCGAAGTTTAAATATTAGATATTCTTGTAGGTATTCAATGCAGATAAGAAAGGAAGCTGAGAGAAGCTATATTTTTCTATGATTTCCTTGGTACCTTTGGTTAGTTATCTGATTGGATGCACATACCACATGTGACCCTGGTGGCCATCTTGGGTCAGGCAGAGTCTGTTTAAGACTCTGACCCCTGGGGGCGTGACCGGATGTGATCAGGGTAAGACGTGTCTCTTCTGAGCTCCGGCTTTCCTCCTGAAAATTACCCCTTTGGATCCCTTCAAACCGACCCTTGCCCGGACAACTGCACAAATCCAGGTAGTGGGGACTGCGGAGCGCATAAAATGCCATACTAAACCTCAAAAAAACACAAGGAGACCCGTCCGCCGCCACCATGGTATCAAAAGCAGCACCGCTCCCAGTGTGGTGGAGACGTTGGCCCCGCCCCTGCCATCTTGGCTCCTGTGTCATCCTCACAGCATGCCAGGCAGCAGAGCGCGAGGATGGAGCAGGGATCAAGAGCAGGCATTGCACACTGTGCACCAGAGCTATCAACACCACCACCCCCCCCCCCCCCCGAGTTAGAGGTGGATACTGCGGCAATCACGGGTCCAAGCCTGGAGGCAATAGCAGCGTTCAAGACTGAGCTTATGGGTCGTATTGACTACCTGGCATCTGAGTGTAATCTCATCAGACACAAAAAGGAGAGAAGGTTTTCCCCGCAGCGGGGTTTTTAGGCAGCACAGTAATGGATGTAGTCAATATTGTATGAAAAAATATAACAATTTTATTGAAAGCTGTACCATAAAAGTTAAAAACGATGAGCTCCAGTGGGGAGTGTTAAAAAGCTAAGTGGCTGAACATACATTGGCAGACATATATTCATAACAATATTTCTATCATGAACATAAGACCTGACGCGTTTCAACCCTTATAGTTGGGGTCTTCTTCAGAGGCTCGGTCTGCTAAAGAGAACATATAAATAGCATTGGTATATGCATACATAACTCTCCATTATATAACAGTAACTGCATTCATCATGTAATGCACCAATACAGTATAGTTACCAAGTAATGTATGTCCAACAGGAAAAAGAAACTTCCCACATGGAGATCCCTTAAAAAGATATGTTGTCCTTCCTTCTTTCCCCGAGGGAGAGTTTCAGGTGCCTCCACCGCCGTCGGGGAAAGAAGGAAGGACAACATATCTTTTTAAGGGATCTCCATGTGGGAAGTTTCTTTTTCCTGTTGGACATACATTACTTGGTAACTATACTGTATTGGTGCATTACATGATGAATGCAGTTACTGTTATATAATGGAGAGTTATGTATGCATATACCAATGCTATTTATATGTTCTCTTTAGCAGACCGAGCCTCTGAAGAAGACCCCAACTATAAGGGTTGAAACGCGTCAGGTCTTATGTTCATGATAGAAATATTGTTATGAATATATGTCTGCCAATGTATGTTCAGCCACTTAGCTTTTTAACACTCCCCACTGGAGCTCATCGTTTTTAACTTTTATGGTACAGCTTTCAATAAAATTGTTATATTTTTTCATACAATATTGACTACATCCATTACTGTGCTGCCTAAAAACCCCGCTGCGGGGAAAACCTTCTCTCCTTTCTGTTTCAATGTTTTAAGGGGTGAGCAGCAATTCCTTTCTTTCTCTCTGTGTCTCCTCCATTTCTTCGAATCTCATCAGACACAGCCTGGACAAGATCAGAGGTAGGCTCACATCGGCAGAAGACCGCATCTCTGAGGTGGAAGATTCCTCCCACTCCCAGGGCTCCCCAACTGTCTGAACTCAGAGACATGGTAAGATCACTCCAACATTGCGCTGATGACGCTGAGGACAGGCAGAGGAGAAATAATGTGAGGGTGGTGGGATTGCTTGAAGGTGCAAAAGGAACCAGACCGGTCCTGTTTGCTGAACAGTTTTTTAAAACCCTGCTTTCCCTGGAGGATCTCCCGCCCACATTTGTGGTGGAGAGAGCACACCGGGTTCCCACCGGTGCTAGACCCCCTGGTTCTCTGCCTCGGCCCTTCCTAGTCAGGTTTCCAAACTATAGAGACCGTAATATGCTCCTGGCTGAAGCAAGAAAGCATCAATATTTGAAGTTTGAAAATGCTCGCGTCATGCTCTTTGCAGACTTTTCTGCTGAAACACAGAGGAAACGTCGCTCCTTCACAGATGTGAGGAGACGCTTCTGAGAAAAAGAAATAAAGTACAGCATGTTGTAGCCTAGCCATCTTCGGGTTCAATACAAAGGCTCGGTCAAATTCTTTGACACTCCGCAAGATGCATGTGATTGGCTGGATTGTAACCCCTAATGCCACCTGGGTGCCCAATTCTCCTCGGATGAGGCCGGTTCTATTTCCATGTTTTTCTGCTACACATGGGAGGTTTTTCACTATCACGTTTGCAACACCACCATTTACCATGCTGGCTAGCACTGTATGTTGCTGATAAGTGCTCTTTTCTCAGTGATGACACTCTAACCTGAGGTTTGAAGGATGCATTGCACTTATAATTGGTTGGCAAGGAGCTCTGCGTGGAGATGCAAGTTTTTCATATAGCAATGCCAAACTTTCGATGCCAACGGTTGGACCTTTTCAGTTTTTTGGGTTTTCGGGAGCAAGCTGCATACTGGACAATTTTTGTTCTCTATTTTTTAGTTGCAAGTTTATGGTATAACAGCAGGGGGTTTTTTTTACCATTCAGCATGTTTCTTTTTTATTTTTTTAGATGTTTTGCACCAATTATTGCTTAAGTTCTGAAATTATGTTACAGGATCTGGATAGCAACAGGTATATCTGTAATATCCTTTCCCTTGAATTTTACTGATGGATAGCAGACTCAAGGTAGTGTCTTGGAATGTAAGGGGTTTGAACAGTAAATTTAAAAGAGCAGCTGTTTTTCAGTACCTTAAACAAGTAAAGCCACATGTCGTCCTCCTGCAGGAGACATACCTGGAGGGAAGTAAAATCTTATCCCTGCGCAAATTCTGGATTCAACGGGTATTACACTCCACATACTCCACTTACACAAGAGCGGTTTCCATCCTAATTAGCAAGGCTGTCCCTTGCACTATTCACCAGGTGTTCTCTGACCCAGAGGGTCGATATGTAACTGTGGTGGTGGATTTATACCACCAGAAAATGTTGATCGTGAATATATACTTGCCCCCTCCTATTCAAATGCAAGTGCTTTATGATCTAATGGTAAAACTGGCTCCCTTTATTAGCCTGCCTACCCTATTCATGGGAGATTTCAATGCCATTTTAGACCCCACACTGGACTCTTCCAATACCAATAGGCCTGCCTACGCTGACCTATGCTCTTGGATGTCTGTGACTGGTCTCGCTGAGTTATGGCACTGGAAACACTCCAATGTCAAATCCTATTCACACTTATTTGCTACCCATAGATCCTCTGCCAGAATTGATTTGGCGTTTGGCAATCCTCCACTGTTAATGTATGTTCATGATGCTGAATACTTGGCCGGGGGAACGTCAGACCACTGCCCACTTTCGGTCACTCTGACTCTCCCGGTTGGGAGAGGCGAGGAGGCTGGAGGTTGTAGCCAGACTAGTTGCAGGAGGATCAAGTGGCTTCCCAGATACAGGGCTCAATTTCAGCTTACTGGTCAACCAATGTTGATACGGCTGAACCAACCTTGGTATTGGATGCATTTAAAGCTGTGGCGAGGGGGGAATGTATCTCTGCGATAAAAGCGGCCAGGAAAGATCACAATGCACAGGGAGAGCTTCTCCTAGCCAGTAGTGTATTTAGGTTTTGTGCTGCCCTAGGCCTGACTAAACTCGTGCACCCCCTAATTTAAATATGACCCACCCCTACCTGTCAAGGTTACACCCTTTGCTGTTTAAGACCAGCCCTGAAATTTTCGAGTGGGGACACTAGTTCTGAGTGCCTTGGGGGGCAATGGATTCCCTTAATTTGCATAGATTTCCTCTCACTTCCTGTTTGGCTATGGGGCAGGAAGTGAAGGGAAATCTCTGCAATGGGACAGGGATGGTAAAAAAAATAAACAGTGCAAGCCGGCAGGGACTCTTTCCGTGCTGCCCCCCTGCACAGTACTGCCCTAGGCCTGGGCCTTGTCGGCCTAGGCCAGGATACAGCGTTGCTCCTATCTAATGAATGAGAATGTGCGAGTGCTTAAGCCGACTCTCCATCAGAGACCAATTTTACATCTCTGCTAGAGACACGGCGAGTTTTGTCAGTGCACTTCCCTGAACTGGGCCGCACTGAAATAGGGAAGAGGGCGGAATCGATATTTGCTCAAGGGGACAAAAGTGGCAAGCTTTTGGCCCTCTTGGCGGCAGATCAAACAATACCTGTCAGTATCCCTGTTTTTAAAACCGCTGGGGGGAACATGGTCACTGACCCTTCCGGTATCTTGGAAGAATTTGTGTGGTATTATACTACGCTTTACTCCCCTATACGAGCATACGACACCGGTGAGCTAGATGGGTTATTAAATGAACTCTCCCTCCCCATATTATCAGACTCAGATGTTACCCTTCTGGATGCTGATACTTCAGCTCTGGAAATAGAAGCGGCGATACTAGCTTTTCCGCCTCAAAAATACCTGGGCCCAGATGGCTTCCCGGCAGACTTCTAGAAACAATATATGGCACAACTAGCCCCAAGACTCAGTGTCCTTTTTGGCCACTGCCTTAAAAGTGGAGTCCTCCCACCTTCAATGATGGAAGCATACATGGTTCTTCTATTGAAACCGGGTAAGGACCCACAGGAGTGTTCATCCTACCGCCCCATAGCATTAGTGAATGCGGATCTAAAGATCCTAACCAAGGTGTTGGCATCACGACTGGCCAAGGTCATCCCTTCACTGGTGGACATTGACCAGACGGGATTTATGCCCAGGAAATCCACGGACACTAACCTACGGAGATTATTCACTCATTTACAATTAAACACTACAGAAGTCCCAGAAAAAGTTATAGTATCTATTGACATTGAAAAAGCCTTTGATTCAGTTGACTGGCTATATATGCATAGAGTATTAGAGAGTATGGGATTTGGGCCTAATTTCCGGCGATGGGTCACTTTACTGTACAGCGACCCTCGGACGGCAATTCGGTTGGGGCTTTTAACCTTTGATCCTTTTGCTATTGGAAGGGGCCCTAGACAGGGATGCCCTCTTTCCCCCTTCCTCTTTGCCTTAATGATGGAGCCTATGGCGAGAGCGCTATGTCAATCTAAGGAGGTGGGTGCAATCCAGGTAGGATCTATGAAGGAAAGCCTTGCGCTCTATGCTGATGACCTGCTCCTGTTCCTCAGGGACCCAGGACCATCCCTTCAGGCGGCATTGCAAATACTCAATACGTTTTCGGGTCTTCGGGTGAATTGGGGCAAGTCATCGATATTGCCGCTGGATCTGGGGGTACAGAGAGCAGAGGGTGACAATCTTCCGCTGCAATGGGTTTCAGCTATCACTTACTTGGGGGTAAAAGTTACAGCTAACATCCGGGATTATATACCACTGAACCTTTTGCAATTAGTCTCCCAACTTAACCAAAAAACACAGGCGTGGAAACGGTTGCCCCTGTCTCTACTAGGACATATAAATCTCCTGAAAATGAAGTCCTTCCCAGTCATTTTGTATTTTTTAAGGCACTCTCCAGTGTGGGTTCCCAAGTCATTTTTCCACAAATTGAACAGTATTAGCGGATCCTTTCTGTGGTCTCCCCAATCACCCTGTACTCCAAGAACCATGGGTGCAGGGGGGGGGGGGGGTTAGCACTACCAGATTGGCAGAAGTACTACCTGGCTGGCCAGATGGTTTTTGCAGGATGCTGGCTGTTGGCAGATGATGGAGACTCTGCCACAGTTCTTGAGGCAGCTCAGTTAGGCTCCTATGAGAGTTTAAGACTAGCACTGTATAGAGGCCCAAAATCCAATCTACCTTTGACTGTGTCAATGAAAGCAACCATAAAAGCCTGGGAAGTAGCTAGGAATCTAATGTCCCCCAGTTACATTGGAACTACGCTCTCTGCTCCCCTATGGATGAATCCTAACCTGCCTTATTTCTACTCCCTACTAGACCCAATGGTTTGGGCTAGTAGGGGTGTTAAGGTACTAGGGGACATTACAAGCGAGGGAGAACTCATAACATTTGACCAATTGAAAACACGCCATAACCTACCTAATCCATACCTTTTCCGGTATTTACAACTGTGCCATGCGTTTCATACACAATTTTCCACCCGAAGGGTAGAGGCTACCCTCTGCCCTTGAGGATCTTTTAATGGATGAAGAATTGTCCAAATATCTATCAGCTATGTACAAATCCTTCTTCAAAAAAATGCCACCGGCGGTAACTAGATGTCGGGAATGGTGGATGGCAGAAATCCCTGAAATCCAAGGAGAGGACTGGGAAGATATGTGGGACCACCCTTTTAAACAGTTGGTATGCACTAGGGACCGCCTTATACAGTTTAAGTTTTTACATAGGATTTATTACACTCTGGCCAGGCTGGCACGCGTTTATCCCTCTGGTATGGATGAATGCTGGAGGTGTTCCTCCTTGCCTGCGAATGCAGGACTTATTTTCTGGAGCTGTTTGCAGATCCGGAGCTTCTGGTCTGTAATCACTTCCTGCTTGTCAGAGGTTCTCAGTATTCCAATCCCCACGACACAAAGAGTATGTCTCATAGGTTTGGTGGAAGAGGTGCATCTTACTCAATATAGGGTTGTTCTATGGTAGGAAGGCCATCTTAATGCATTGGAAGAAGCCAAATGCTCCTACAATATCATACTGGTAGGGTCTGATAAACTCCGTAATCCAAGGTCTGGCAGGCATGGTTGGACTCTTCTGCAACAGTGGGCTGATTTATCCCTTTTCACCTATTGGGATGTATAGTCTTATGGGATAGGAGATAGGCACTATGAATTCTTGCCAATGATGTGAATAAATTGCTCTAAATCTATACACAATCATCCTGAAAATTCTACCCCGAATCCAGATGGACAAGTGACATAACCAAACTCTGATTGTAACTTACTGGTGCTCTATATCTCCTGGACTGGTGCTGATGGTTGAGTTTAAGGAGGGTGGGGGGGACATTTTGAGTTTTTTGATTAGTTGAACTATGTTAGTTCGAATTTTTGGCCCTGCGAGGCCAAGGGGAGAGTGGGTATGTTGCCTTCTCTGTGTTTTGAATGTATAACATGTGTGAAAAAACTGAATAAAAGAAAAAAAAATAGACTCTGACCCCTGAGTTTGGCACGTTTTATGCGAGTGGACATATTAGGGAGAGGTTCCCCGCCTGGCAACAACAGTGGCAGCGATAGGGAAAGCCCATAAATGTTTGAGAGGATGACCGCTTCTGTAGCAGGTTGGGGCTGAATGGTGCAGACTGCTTGCATTCTGAGCATTTGTCCCTGGGCACATATTATCCTAAATGTAAATACCACTTGATGCACTGTCCAGCCACAGCAGCTGACAACTTCATAGACTTTTACAGGCTGACGGCAGTGGCCCTGAACAGTGCACCTGAAGCTTCCACATGCACCTAAAAGCGGTATTAAGCCCAAATTCAAAAATGTAATATATCGCAGCTTACCGATCATGGGGCTATTATGACCTATTGCCCAGTGTAAGTGGGGTTAATTGCGTGCAGTGGTGCGTGGGCCAGAGGCAAGGTCACTTCCTGTTGCAAGGTTATAAAGGGGAGTGTTCCCCAGGGTGTAGAGCTTTTTTTTTTTTTGACCTATGGGAAAGCAGGAGAAGCCACACACTGTGATGTGATTGTTAGTGGAGAAGGGAGTTCACCCGTAACAGGATCCGGACTCAGGAAGCGTAAAGTTGCCAGCCATTTGTGTGGGAAATGGTTAAGCCAAAGGTATGCACACCATTCTACAGCCTAAACCCTTCACTGTTGCCTCCGTCTAAGCTATCTCTAGGGCAGTGGTCATCAACCCTGTCCTTAGGGCCCACTAACAGGCCAGGTTTGCAAGATAACTGAAATACATCACAGGTGATATCATTTTCTGCTCAGTGATTGCAGTATTCTAGCCTGCATCTCCCCAAGGTAATACATAAAACCTGGCCTGTTAGTGGGCCCTGAGGACAGGGTTGATGAGCACTGTTCTAGGGGACTGTCATTATTAATACTGTGTTTACCACAGAGAAGTTGAGTGACTTGTATACAAAGAATGGGTTTGTTGCTGAATAATGGAAATGAAACCTTGAAATCATTTTCAGGTCCTGGGTAACCCCTGCTAAAACAAATTCAGTGAGGAAATGCCCCTTACATTGGTGGCCAGACAGAAGAATGCCCGCTTTGCAGTCGTAGTCAGACTGCCACCCTTACAGACAGCTAAAAAAGATGATTGATGTAATGTTCTCCTAGGTGATATTGCCCCTAAAACAATGTAGGTGAGAGGCCAATCAACCCCAGCTCAAGGAACCCCTTGTGACCTCTAGAGGAATCCTAGGCTTCCACAAAACCCTTGTTCATAATGGGTGGGGTAAACAATATCTCTTATGCAGAGCAATAAAACATTTTTGTCCCAACATTGTGAACTAAACTCAGTAACTCAGTGAACAAACTCAGTGTTTGTTTTACAAAGTCTTGTTTGGTCACATAGGGGTCAATTCACTAAACTTTACTGCATGCGATAAGGGTATCATATTACTCATTTGCATAAATTATCGCATGCGGTAAATTAAGTCCAATTAAAAGAATAAAAAAAATGATTATGCGGTATTTACCAGAAAAAAAAATGCCAGTAAATATCGCTTGAAGCGCTTCAGCCCCGGAAGATTTTACCCCCTTCCTGACCAAAGCACTGTTTTCGATTCGGCACTGCGTCGCTTTAACTGACAATTGCGCGGTCGTGCGACGTTGCACTCAAACAAAATTTACGTAATTTTTTTCCCACAAATAGAGCTTTCTTTTGGTTTTATTTGATCGCCTCTGCAATTTTTATTTTTTGCGCTATCAACAAAAAAAAAGCGTCAATTTTGAAAAAGAAACGCAATATTTTTTACTTTTTGCCATAATAAATATCCCCCAAAAATATATAAAAAAAAAATTTTTTCCTCAGTTTAGGCCGATATGTATTCTTCTACATATTTTTGGTAAAAAAAATCACAATAAGTGTATATTGATCGGTTTGCGCAACAGTTAACTACAAAATAGGGGATAGTTTTATGACTTTTTTAATATAAATTTTTTTTATACTAGTAATAGCGGCGATCTGCGATTTTTATCCGAACTGCGACATTATGGCAGACACGTCGGACAATTTTGACACATTTTTGGAATTGCATTGATTACTGTAAAAATGTCACTGCCTGTGAAGGGGTTAACCACTAGGGGGCAATGAAGGGGTTAAGTGTGTCCTCGTGTGTGTTCTAACTGAAGGGGCGATGGGACTAAGCAGGGGAGATGAGAGATCGCTGTTCATACTCTGTATGAACAGACGATCTGTCTGTTCTCCCCTCAGAGAACCGGAAACAGTGTGTTTACACACACAGATCCTGGTTCTCCATGTGCCCCGAGCGATCGCGGGAGCCCAGCGGTGATCGCATCCCTCTGGGCACTCGCATTGGCTCCATGGCTGAGCAGGGGATGCACGAGCTCGCCCCCTAGTGGCCGTCTATATTACCGACGTAACATGACGGCGATTTGCGCAGCCGAGCCATGTTGCCACAGTACAACTGCGGCGGCTGGTCGGCAAGTGGTTAAAAACTCTTAAGTCCAATTCACAAACAGACCATAGAGTAAAAAAGAATGCGATATTTACCACCAGGGTTTTGCTGGCAGTATCACATATGCTAAATTTGTCAAATAACAGCATGGGGGTCGAAGGGACCCCCATGCTGTTTTTTTGACAAATGACTGGTTGCTAAGGAGCGGGCCGGGAAGCTGGCTGCCGTGTCCTTAACAATGGATGACTTATCAGCTGTCAGCGGATTCCCCGCTGACAGCTGAATGTAAAAAAAAAAGAAAAAGTAGACAATTATAAATGATGAAAAAAACCCTGCAGGCTCTGCCATTTGACTTATTTTTATATAGGTATAGAGCGGGGCCACCTGGCTACGTCACCTGGTGGCCCCGTTCCCTTGTGACGTCACTGACCCAGCATGCACCGGTCAGGGACATCACCAGCGGGGAAGCCTTCATCGACGGCGAGAGTGTTTTTTTTTTTTTTTCGGGTGAGGCGGGCGGCGTGATTGATGATGGATTTACATCGGGGGACACAGTTTTTTTTTTATATTTTAATAAAGGAATTGTCAAAAACAGTCTCTGTGTTTTTATTACTTTTTGACACTTTTTTGGTGAATGGGTTGGGGTACTATGTACCTGATACTCATTCACATGGGGGGGGGGCGGGATCTGAGGACCCTCTTCTTTGAGGGGGCTTCCAGATTCCTATAAGTCCACTGCCCGCAGACCCCTACAACCACTGGCCACAGGACAACATGATTCTTGCAGCTGCTTTTGCTACCTGAAGGTGGCTACCTGTGACTCCCAAGCCTGTGCATTTTAATGACTGCAGCTATCCATGGCTATCTGCTCTGCCAGTGATTACCTGCATATTGCACACAAAGTGCATCCAGCAGCAATCCTCGCAGGTAATCACTGGCTGGGCCACCACTGACCTGTCATTAAAGAGTACAGGGCTTACAGTGACTAAAGCAGGCTAAATATATTACTAAAAGACATTGAGTAGTTGTCATTACTTGTAATTTGGGCTGTAAAATGGGCTGCTTAGTCTAAAATGCCCAGGCCTATTTTTTGTCCCAGTCCAGGCCTACCAGTGATGGAGGGTTCCATTCAGAAGAGTGATATATGTCTAAACATGCCCTTCTCAGTGGTGGGTCCCTATTCTAGGGCCACTGCCTTAGGAAACATTCCTAGAGACAGAGCCTAGACCAGGGAAGAGGGGCAGCCTCGCGTGTAGTGTTCCCCTTCCATACCTATGGGCTGGAGCAAGACAAGTATGCTGTGCTGGAGAACCAGTGGAAGGTATTTAGTGTTCTGCACTGTTAGCTTTAAAATGGCTCTGTAGTCTGGTGCTGGGACAGGTAGGAACCAACCAATGTCACTGGCTGAGGAAGATATGCGTTCATTCTGGTGTGGGGCCTGGCAGAATGATCTAACAAATGGCCATTTGTGGGTGGTAAATTATGCATTTATTTAATGTACATTTATTTAATGTAGTGGGGCAGGCAGCATGTACAGCACATGTAGTACCCTTCTCTAGTTAGGCTTCGAGGTTAAGTGATTGATTGTTTTGTACCCCTGAAGGAGTCGCTTAATTAGATGGGTCTTCTGTTCTTGTCTTTGACCTCCTCAAAGACCTCAACCCTTTTAAAACACCTGCCTGAGTGTTCAAAACCCACAATATTGCAAAGAATCACCAATATCAGTATTAGATGTTCAACAACAATACTGTTTCAGAAGAAGAAAAAGGGAGAACTGGTTGTATTATAATTAGCAGGAATACAAGGATAAAGATAATAATAACAGTTGGGATAAACCTTGGTATGCAAAATAATAAGCATCTGCTATCCAGATCAGCATAAACTGTAGCAACATCACCTGTAATGCTGCAATGATCAGTAAAATTAATGTGTAACAATCGTAGGAAGGCTATACTGTTAATGTGCACTAGTTAAGGCTATGTAAAGTCGTCTGGTAAGCTCTATCACTGCTGAACAGAATAGAAGTTATCAGTGAAGGACTGGGTTAACGGGCGCGTTATATGACAGGGGCAGTCCTTAGGATGTTCCTTCTGCTGGCTATCATTGGGGCCCTTTAAGAAGAGTTGGTGCACTTTACAACTGGCCTAGCAGAACTGTATGCAGTAGATATAACCTCAAATCTCAGCTAACACCCGTGCAAAAAAACTTTGATATCTACAGTAAATGGGTGACTATGAGCCGTATGTCTAAAAGCTAAATGAAGCTCTAAATATGTTCTAAAGAGAAACCACGCTCAATGAACAATAGACAATAGTGCCAAAAAATATAATACAGTGCCAATACTGATGAAATTATATAAACATGATGAAATTAGATGTGTCTATATGAAACACAAATAATACAACAATGAAATTAACAATTCAAGTCTATAAATTGTGTGTTCTGTGTCTTTAATTCCATCCATAAGTGAAGGAAAAAGTGCCACCAAACAAAAGTATTGCCTCATCCCCACCAGCTCACTCCACATGCACCAGAAGGATTTGACCCACTTTTTTCCAAGTTAATATAAAAAATCACTTGAATATATATCTTCAATTGTATCAGTTGTAATCTTTTGTTTCCCACTGGTGTCCTGAACAGCTTGGCCATTTTTTTTGGTATCTGTGCTCCTGCTCTTTTAAAGCTCTCTGTATGAAACTCCCTCACCAGGAATAAAGATATAGGAATTTCTCATAGTGCAGTAAGTCATAAAAGATGTTAATTTAAAAGGTTTAAAATGCACTTACATTCAAGTAGTAAAAAACAAGCATCTTTGAGTATGTCAAATGGAAACTGAAACTACAGCTGCCGCTATTCACTCTACTTGAGCTCCAAATGTCAGAAGTCAAACATGTGCCACGCACACACACAGGTGCAGTGGTGAAGAAAAAATAAGAATCCATAGCCAGTTGCATGTGGCTACAGTCTGTTCTGGGCTTCCTTAGCTGGGTGTTTGATTTCTCTCACCTGCTTCTGGAAGAGGCTTCCAGAATATAGAACACGGAGATTAAACTAGCCATCATGAATATTTATCATGCTACAGCCAACCTCTGGAAGGAGGGATCCATAAGGTGGCTGGGGAGGTAATAAATGTTTGGCAGGCCTGAGCAGTGTGATTCTTCCTCTCCAGGGAGCGTTCTGGTTCTCCTGGGGCTGCTGTCCTTAGGAGAGAGTTCCTGAAACAAGAGATTGCAGTCTGGGCCTCAGCAGCATCTGGGCTGAGGGCCTGAGGGGAATTTCTAATGGACTTTTTGCTGTCCTGGGGTCCTGGTCTGGAGAAGGATATTTTATCTCCCTCAGTGAGGATCTACCTGTGGATGCTGGGTGGCAATCAGCTCCTGGGACATTGTACAACCTGATTTAGGACTGTAGTGAGTGCTACTCCTGTAAGGATTTTCAAATAGGAAATTTGTTCTCCCATTGATTACTATTAATGTTTTGGAGTATCCTCTGACCTTAAACCCCTCTCCTTTTAATGTTCTTTAGCAATAAATACTAAAAAGACATCCCCTAGACTGAGCCTGAATTATTGGTGTGCATGGGACCGAGCTTGAGTGACTGGCAGCCTCTGTACTACATTGGGTATATTCTCAGCGGCCCCTTCAGAGGCAAACGATCCGTGTCACTGGAGAGTGGCGCCCAATCAGTGGCCCCAACTACACACATTTCTTTGGGCAATTGTGACGTGTTAGTGTGTATTGTGTTAAAGTACAATTCTGGCTTTTACTAACTATGCTTAAACATGCTCCCTCTCCCTCCTAACACCTATACTAACTGGCCTGAATAAACAAGAGGTCTATACTTACCTATTTTGAGGCCACTCTGATGAGGTCACATGATTGGTTTCCCTGTGTCAGTCAGTGGCCGCTGTAGGAGAGAGAAGGGAATGGTGACAACAGGTGGGCCATAGCAAAGCTATGGGGTAAAATCATTGCTCGTGCATTACTAGCCATTGATGAGTGCTCTCTCCTCTTCCCTCTATCTGGCGCTGGCTGACGCAGGGGAGATCATGTGACCAGACAGAAGTGGCCTGAAAATAGGTATGTAGCACCCACTACTGTGCTACTAGTGTCAGAGTAGGTAAAACATATTCTGACTCATGTTTAAAACCTGTGAGTCTTAATCTAGGTCAAGGTTATTAGAGTTCAGGGCAGCATGACTCATACAGACAGCTTTCTGGTGCCTCCCCCTGGTTCTGGAAAGTTAGAGAACATTCTGGAAACTAGAGGGTGGAGGCTAGGAGGGCTGTTCTGCATAGTTATGGGCGCTTAGCCAATCTTCAGGAGATGAGCCTGGCAGGAGACTAAGTGAACCCTTGAATAGGAATGAGTCATGCTGGGGGGGGAGTCATGTGGAAGATGGAGATGTAGTGCTGAGGAGGCTGTTGGTGGCTCTTGAGGCAAACCCCCTAGTTTGGGGGACGGGGGAGGGGTGCTCTGCCATGGGCCAGGGCTCAGGTGCTGGCCTAGGAGGATTCTGACAACAAGAAAAGCTTGAAAGGAATGCTCCCAGAGAGGCAGCGGGAGCAAGGAGAGGACAGTGTGAGTACCATAGCATGGTGCAGGGACCTACAAGGGGTGAGACTGCCACATGAAGCAGGTCTCTCTGGAAGTTAGCGGTGCACTTAAATCTTCCCTATCTTGCCCCGGGAGATCTCCAGAGAGTCAGTCAATTAGGCTGGTGAGAGAGTCAGTCGGGTAGACTGGTGAAGAGGCAGCCAGGTGGGCTAGCATTTCCTGCAGTGGTAGAGATGGAACTAGTGTCTACAGGGGAATTGGAGGCACTGGTTCCAGCTCTACCGCTGCACTGCAGGAAATTCTAGGAACTGCATCTCCATCTTTCACCTGACTCCCCTCCCAGCATGACTCATTCCTATTTAAGGGTTCACTTAGTCCCCTGCCAGGCCCATCTCCTGGAAATTGGCTAAGCGCCTGTAAATATGCAGAACAGCCCTCCTAGCGTCCGCCCTCTAGTTTCTAGAATATTCTCCAACTTTCCAGTTAACAACACATTGTGCTACTTCCTAATGGACTGAGAGTCCTAGCCTATAAGGGGCTTTTGCTTATCTAACAGAGACTGTTAGCTACTGAAGAGGAAGCAAATGGAGTTGTACAGAGGAATCAAAGCTCAAGGACTGTTCATTGTGTTTGGATGAAAGCTGAAGTTGTTGTGTGCCTGGCTGTGCAGCAGTGGGGAACCCTGTCATTTGCAACCCCCAGGGGGGTAGTACTATAGGTAAGTATATACATTTTATTTTTTTACACAGGTTAATTAGGATAGGTACTAGGCAGGGGGAGGGGGTGCTTTTAAGCATAATTAGTAAAACCCCGGAAATCGTATTTATGTTGAAGGGGCTGCCAATGCATGGGAATAGTCTAAAAATCACACATGTTCCCTTTTTCTTTAACGCAGCACACCATATAATAGTCACCTATTGGAATAGTGCTTTGGGTAATATAGTGTGCGCAGATGTGAGCACTAAAACACCTTTCAAAACTTTCAAAGTGGGTATAGACAAACTATAGTACATATGTAGTGTGGGCATACAGCACCCCCCCCCCCCCCCCCCCATGCATTCATACTAATAAGATTTCTTCATTATGGTGGAGCTTCTAATCAGCAAACAGTTAATAGACTTATTACGGCTGCTTCACCCACACATAATCTCTGTATTAGCACAGTGTTCTCTGCAAACCAAAAGCAGCATTTGGAGATGTAGACCCTGAAACACGGATACATCAATATGTATCACAGGCTTAGAGACAAACACATTTCTTATAACCCTGCGTAACCCTTCTAGAAACAACGTGCTACTGAAAATAATGTATGAAGACATATCCTTTCATTCTGTTTAAAATACTAGTATTTATATCTAATGTGCACACTGGGTATTCCGCCACTTGGGCGTTAAAGGGACAGTCCACGCATAAGTGATATTTCAGTTTCGGACAGATGTTGGTGGCTTAAAGTTAACCTGTGCAAAGCAATTACTTGAAAGAGCCTGCATGTGTGCTAACCTAACCTGTGGAGCAGTGCTGGGACAAGGTCATCTAGAGCCCAGGGCAAACATACCAACCCCCCCCCCCCCCCCCCCCCAAGATGTCTTAGCATTAAACATCAGCAAAAATCCTAATAATAAAAAAAAATGGTGCGCTAATTCAAGAAGCTATGCAGAAAAAATAGACAAATATGTATGATTAACTATCCCTAATTTTTTTTAAAGTAGGAAAATGCAGTAATATGCGGTAATGTTGTGAAACAATGATAAAGTATGCTAATTCAAGAAGTTTTGCAGCAAATATAAACAAATATGCATGAATGACTATCCCTCATTTAAAAAAAAACACAAAACAAAAATTGCAGTAGTATGTGATAATATGCGATAATATGTGAAACTGTGATGAAGTGCACTAATTGAAGAAGCTATACAGCAAAAATAGACAAGTATTCATGTATTCCTAATTAAAAAAACAAAACAAAAAATATAGCAATATGAGATAATTTGCGATAATATGTGAAACAGTGATTAAGGCCTGATTCACACTTGTGCAGGTTGCAGTTTGCATATTGCGGGTGCATTTTACGTTTTTCAATACACATCTTAAGGCTCGATTCACACTAGCGCGTTTTTTTATGCATTTTGCAGAAATGCATGGGAATTTTTTAACATGGGTTCCTATGGAACATGTTCACATCAATGCCTTTTTGTACCTCTGCATTTTTGGAAAGGGTCAGAGACTTTTTTTCATGCAAAATGCAGCGTTTTGCATGTAATAGAATTCAATGGACCAGAATAAAAAACGCAAGTGCAGCGTTTTTGCAGCATTTTTACAGCGTTTTTGATGCGTTTTTGGCGTTTTTTTTTTTAGACTGTATACAATAAAAAAAACTGTAAAAAAATAAAACCGCAAAACTCGGCAAAAACGCCGCAAAAATGCTGTAAAAACGCTACAAAAACGCTGCTCAAAAATGTGGCAAGCATGACAAAAAAACCTCCAAAAACGCTCAAAAGCAACATGCATAAGGCTCGATTCACACCTATGCATGTTGCTTTTGAGCGTTTTTGGAGTTTTTTTTTCATGCTTGCCACGTTTTTGAGCAGCGTTTTTGCTGCGTTTTTGCGGCGTTTTTGCCGCGTTTTGCGTTTTTTTTTGCGTTTTTTTTGACTGTATACAGTCAAAAAAAAAATTGGAAAAAAAAAACCGGCAAAAACGCATCAAAAACGCACCAAAAACGCTGTAAAAACGCTGCAAAAACGGTGCACTTGCGTTATTTATGCTTGTCCATTGAATTCTATTACATGCAAAACGCTGCATTTTGCATGAAAAAAAGTCCCTGACCCTTTCCAAAAATGCAGAGATACAAAAAGGCATTGATGTGAACATGTTCCATAGGAACCCATGTTAAAAAATTCCCATGTATTTCTGCAAAATGCAAAATGCATCAAAAAACGCGCTAGTGTGAATGGAGCCTTAAGCCATTGAAGTCTATGGAACCAAAAACCAGAAAAAAAAACCCTGGCCCTTTCCATAAAATGCACAGATGTGAACATGACCCATAGGAAACCATGTTAAATGGACTGTAGTGTGTTTCTGCAAAACTGAAAATGCACTTAAAAATGCATAGGTGTAAACCAGGCCTAAGGCTCGATTCACACCTATGCATGTTGCTTTTGAGCGTTTTTGGAGGTTTTTTTTTCATGCTTGCCACGTTTTTGAGCCGCGTTTTTGCCGCTTTTTTGCTGCGTTTTTGCCGCGATTTGCGTTTTGCGTTTTTTTTTTTTTTTTTTTTTTTTTTACAGTTTTTTTTACAGTCTAAAAAAAATTGTAAAAAAAATTAAAAAAAAAAATAAAAACAAAAAAAAAAAACGGCAAAAACGCACCAAAAACGCTGCAAAAACGCTGCACTTGCGTTTTTGATGCTTGTCCATTGAAATCCATTACATGCAAAACGCTGCATTTTGCATGAAAAAAAGTCCCCGACCCTTTCCAAAAACGCAAAGAAACAAAAAAGCATTGATGTGAACATGTTCCATAGGAACCCATGTTAAAAAATTCCCGTGCATTTCTGCAAAATGCAAAATGCATCAAAAAACGCGCTAGTGTGAATCGAGCCTGAGGCTCGATTCACACCTATGCATGTTGCTTTTGAGCGTTTTTGGAGGTTTTTTTTTCATGCTTGCCACGTTTTTGAGCCGCGTTTTTGCCGCGATTTTGCCGCGATTTGCGTTTTGCGTTTTTTTTTTTTTTTTACATTTTTTTTTACAGTCTTAAAAAAAATGACAAAAAAAAATAAATTAAAAAAAATGGCAAAAACGCATCAAAAACGCACCAAAAACGCATCAAAAACGCATAAAAAACGGTGCACTTGCGTTTTTGATGCTTGTCCATTGAAATCCATTACATGCAAAACGCTGCATTTTGCATGAAAAAAAGTCCCCGACCCTTTCCAAAAATGCAGAGAAACAAAAAGGCATTGATGTGAACATGTTCCATAGGAACCCATGTTAAAAAATTCCCGTGCATTTCTGCAAAATGCAAAATGCATCAAAAAACGCGCTAATGTGAATCGAGCCTTAATGCTCGAATTAAAAGCAGCTATTCTGATTTTACATAAAAAATAATAAAATAAGTCCCAAATAATAAAGTGCATGTACAGATCAAGTGCTCCAAATACAGCAAAAATCCACCCCGCCCCAAACAAAATTGAGCACTAATCTGCATGCTTATCCCCTAAGCATAAATCCCCCCTCCTCCCAGTGCAAATCTGCCCCCCCTGCGGAAATCCCCCCTGCCAGCACAAATCTTTGCTCCCCCCATCCCCCCTCCAAGCTCAAATCCTCTCTATCTCTCCAAATCCCCCCCCCCACCCCCAAAAATATATCACCCTCCTAGCACAAATCCTCTACCCCTCAAATTTCCCCTCCAAGCACAAAGCCTTTCACCCCACTCTGAATCCCCCTTGCCAGCACAAATTCTCCCCCCAATCCCCCCACCTGCCACAGATCACCCCCCTCCCAAATTTTCCCTCCCAGCATACATTCCCCTCAATCATCCCTAATAGCACAAATCCCTCCTTCCAACACAAATCTCCCCAAGACACCATTCCTAGCACACCCATGTAATTTCCCTTCCTAGAATAATTCTTATCCCCTGCCACCCTCCAAATTCCCCCTCCTAACACAAATCCCCCCAATCTCCTTGAGGAGCCCCCCCCCACCTTACATGATACCACAGTGCCCAGGGCCGCCATCCCTTTTGCCTACCCCATGTCACGGCCCTGCTGTGGAGCAGGGATTAGTTCAGGTATGTTCAGATTCCAATCTGGACCCACCTGAGCTATGCCAACAGAAAGCCATCACTGCTCTTTACCGATCATACACAGATCAATCACAACTTTATGACCACCCAGCTAATATAGAGTAGGTCTCCCTTTTGACACAAAACAGTCCTGACCCATAGAGGCATGGATGCCAGTAGACCCCTGAAGATGTGTTGTGGTATCTGGCACCGAGCCATTAGTAGCATATCCTTTAAGTCCTTTAACCACTTCCTAGCGGAAGGTCTTCATATGACATCCTTAGGTTGAAGTGGTGATATCTGGATGATGCCTGCAGCTACAGGCATCATCCAGATATCTTTGTTTTCAGCCGGCAATTCCCTCTCTTGTAAAAGCCATCCTAGCAGCTGATTAGCCGCTGGATTGCTTTTACAGGAAGTAGGAGGGGACAACCTCTCCCGTGCAATCGGGGACCCGGAGACCTGTGGACCAGCCATCTCTATGTTCCTGGGAGGCCGTAAGTGACGTCATGATTTTCCCCTGGTAAGCAGAGATCAATGTTTTTTTTGTCTCATGTTTTCTAAGGTAGAGGAGATATCTGGAGTCTTATTGACCCCAGATGTCTCCATAAAGAGGGCCTGCCATGTTTACATTTCTTGTAATTGAAATAAAAGTGATAAAAAATGTAAACAAATTTAGGAGAAAGTGTTAGACCCGGTTCACACAGGGGCGACTTGTCAGGCGACTTAGCCGCCTGACAAGTCGCGTTCCGGTCTATACAATGGAACCGTTCTAATAGGAGCGACTCAAAAAGGTTCCTGTACTACTTTTGGGGCGACTTCAGGCGACTTGCATTGACTTCTATACAGAAGTCATTTTGCAAGTCGCCGCTGAAGTCGTGTGCAGGTCGCCGCTGAAGTCGTGTGCAGGTCGCCTCTGTGAGTCGTGCTGCAAGTCGTGCTGCCCCTGTGTGAACTGGCTCTAAGAATAAAAAATAAACGAAAATAACTTTATTAAAGTGCATACGTAGGTTGTACCCGCATATGTAAACGACATTCACACCACACTTGTGAGGTATCGCTGCGAACGTTACAGCAAGAGCAATAATTCTAGCACTAGAACTTCTCTGTAACTCTAAAAACATTTTAAAGTGTTGCCTATGGAGATTTTTAAGTATCATAGTTTTGCGCCATTTCACAAGTGTGCGCAATTCTAAACCGTGGCATGTTAGGTATCTATTTACCTGGTGTAACAACATCTTTTATATACTACCAAAAAATTGGGTTATATAATGTGTTTAGTTGCATTAGAATTCATCAAAGTATATTGTTTTCAAAGAAACTGCGTTTGAAATATTGCTGCGCAAATACTGTGACATAAAAAATTGCAACGACCACCATTTTATTCTCTAGGGTCTCTGCTAAAAATATGTAAGTATATATAATATAATGTTTTTGGGTTCTGAGTAATTTTTTAGTAAAAAAATGCATATTTTTACATGTAGGAGAGAAATGCCAGAATTGGCCCAGATGGGAAGTTAGGTATGTTATAAGGGAGGCCTCCATGGAACAGACTTGTTTTCCAACACATCCTGCAGATGCTTGATTGGATTGAGATCTGGAGAATTTGAAGGCCAAGTCATCGCACTGAACTTGTTGTGTGCCTCAAACCATTCTTGACCCATTTTTCCAGTGTGGCAGGGCACACTATCCTGCTGAAAAGGGCCTCTGCCATCAGCGAATACCATTGACACGAAGAGGTGTACTTGATCAGCATCAATGGTTATATAGGTGGTACATGTCAAGTAACATCCACATGAATGGCAAGACCCAAGGCTTCCCAGATGAACATTGCACAAAGCATCACACTGCCTTTGCAGTTTGCACTTATTTGTTCTTGGGGACATCCCGGCTCATTTTAAGAAAAGCAGTCTTTCTCTACCTGCTACATTATCAATACTGCTACAGAACCCTGCAGTAAAGTTGTGACACTTTCACGATGACTCAGCATTTGGATGTGGCCAAGGAGCTCTGTCTTAATTCCAAGGGTAGAGACCTGGCTGGCCAGATCATTTTTGCCTAACCACCCCATTAAATGGAACCTGTGCTTAGCTAATGCAGGGCAACATAAAATATTTAGGTTAATGTCATTCTCTCCAGCAGCACAAACACATATTTGCTTTGCTCTCCATTTGTTTCTCTCACCCACCATGAGCAAGGAAAGAAGACTTGTGCAAGCTCTCAACCTAGTTGGAGTTTACTCAGGGTTGAGAACAAACTGCACATGGCACTTTTCTACGTATGGCTGTTTTTATACGTACTGTAGATCCAGAGCTGGTGTGGTCGACAGTGCCCCTCCCCACCACCACCCTCTTACCAATGTCCGACCACTTTGCTCCAAAGAAGAAAAATGATTGATGTGAGCATTTCGACATTATTGGTCTGGGCACCAAGCACTTGGACCAGTAATTGAACTTTCCTATGGACCAGTAATTGAATTTTCTATACTGTAGCTCCTGGGACTTCTTTTTTAGGTTACAATATTACTTGTGGAGTAATAACAGACCCTATAGCATTTTTAAAATGAAAATAGTGTTTTCTTTTTAAGTAGATCTAAGGTCTGAATGGACAACATTTAGGATGCTAAAGCACTGCGTATCATAAACACTTGCCATTTTTTAAAAGAGGAATTCCAGGTATGAGATTTTTTGTTTAGTTAAATTGGTCCAACTTGGGCCTGGAAGCTGGAAATGACTAAAGTAGGCACTGCTATTCCAGTGATCTCCGCTAGCTTCTGGGTCCTCTGCTGAGCAGCTGTCCTGCTGCATTGTGAACACAGGACACTGGCTTCTCGATCGGTCTCGATTCAGAGAATGCTTTGCATTTTTTCAGTGAATGCAAAGAATTTTCTGATTGGATGAGGTGGGAGTATGACATCACTGCCCTACAGTGATTTCCAGCTCCTAGAGGTATGCCACAAGTATGGTATATACACAGTGTAAACATGGCAAACCTGGAATTCTTTTACAGGACTTATACGCTCACCGGCCACTCTATTAGGTACACCTTGTTAGTACTGAGTTGGACCCCCATTTGCCTTCAGAACTGCCTTAAAGTGGATGTAAACCCGATTCATGAAATTTGGTCTGTGCACACATATCTGTAGAGTTTGCTTATCTCTCTTCAAAGCATTAAAGTGATACTAAAGGTTCCTTTTTTTTTTAAATAACAAACATGTCATACTTACCTCCACTGTGCAGCTCGTTTTGCACAGAGTGGCCCCGATCCTGCTCTTCTGGGGTCCCTCGGTGGCTCTCTTGGCTCCTCCCCGCATTAGATAACCCCCTAGGGAGAAGCGCTCTCCCTGGGATGGTTTCCTTGCGGGCGCCCCCCCCCCCCCCCGAGTCCAGCATTCGCCGTCCATAGACGCCGAATGCAGGACTCAGCCCCGCCCCCCCGGTGGCTGCGTCATTGGATTTGATTGACAGCAGTGGGAGCCGAGAGACAAGTTTGAGCGTTCAGGTGTGGTGTTCAGGGGGTGTGTGCCTTTCCTCCAATCAGCTGTCTTGGCGGTATGCCCAGATTTCACAATCCATGTTAAACAGGAAGAGAAAGTCTCCTAACATGATGTGAACTTTCTAAACAGATATAAAGTTTAATACTGCAGATATGCATGTAAAACTTATGTAGGGAGATTTGTTTCATCCCTGTATATTATCTGCGGCTGATCACTTCACTGGGTATATGTGAGGGTTTACACCCAATTAAATTCTTCGTGGTATAGATTCAACAAGGTGTTGGAAACATTCCTCAGAGATTTTGGTTTGGTTTGATTTTGTCGGCTGCACACCCATGATGTGAGTTTCACCACATCCTAAATGTGTTCTATTGGATTGAGATCTGGTGACTGTGGAGGCCATTGGAGGACAGTGATCTCATTGTCATGTTCAAGATACCAGTGGTGAGATGATCTGAGCTTTGTGACATGGTGCATTATCCTGCTGGAAGGAGCCATCAGAAGATGGGTACACTGTAGTCCTAAAGGGATGGACATGGTCAGCAACAATACACAGGTAGGCCGTGGTGTTTAAACGATGCTCAATTGGTACTGGGGAGTCCAAAGTGTGCCAAGAAAATATCCCCCACAACCTTACACCACCACCAGCCTGAACCCTTGATACAAGGCAGGATGGATCCATGCTTTCATGTAGTTTACGCCAAATTCTCTACCATCTGAATGTCGCAGCTAAAATCGAGACTCATCAGACCAGGCAACGTTTTTCCAATCTTCTATTGTCCAATTTTGGTGAGCCTATTGTAGCCTCAGTTTCCTGTTCTTAGCTGAAAGGGGTGGCATCCGATGTGGTCTTCTGCTGCTGTAGCCCATCTGCTTCAAGGTGCGATGTGTTGGGTGTTCAGAGATGGTATTTTGCATACCTTGGTTGTAACGAGTGGTTACAGTGCCCTGAAAAAGTGTTCATACCCCTTGAAATTTTCCACATTTTGTCATGTTACAACCAAAAACTTATATGTATTTTATTGGGATTTTATGTGATAGACCAACACAAAGTGGCACATAGTTGTGAAGTGGAAGGAAAATGATAAATGGTTTTCCAAATTTTTTACAAATAAATATGTGAATGCATTTGTATTCAGCCCCCTGAACCCCCCCCCCCGAGTCAATACTTTGTATAACCACCTTTTACTGCAATTACAGCTGCAAGTCTTTTTGGGGATGTCTCTACCAGCTTTGCACATCTAGAGAGTGAAATTTTTGCCAATTCTTCTTTGCAAAATAGCTCAAGCTCTGTCAGATTGGATGGAGAGCGTCTGTGAACAGCAATTTTCAAGTCTTGACTCAAATTCTCAATTGGATTCAGGTCTAGACATTGACTGGGCCATTCTAACACATGAATATGCTTTGATTGAAACTATTCCATTGTAGCTCTGGCTGTATGTTTAGGGTCGTTGTCCTGCTGGAAGTTGAACCTCCGCCCCAGTCTCCAGCCTTTTGCAGACACCGCCATCAACACAATACTATTAAACCCCTTGTAATTATAATAGTATGACCCCGAATGGAGTGGTGGGACAATGTGGACGTGCTTCCCATCAATTGCCCCTTCACAGTTGGGAAAGTCCCAACGGTCGGCAAAGTGGGATGCCACAGTCTGCCATTCCTGTGGCATTGAAGGAAACTGTGGAGTCAAACAAGAAAAAAAAAAATATTCATTTTGCACATAAACACTGCAAGCAGATTAGACACAAACATTCTTGGCCAACATCAGTATAACATTGATTTTAAGGAATATTTAAAGGCAAAAATCTAAGGTCCACTTAACAGATTCCCCACCCCCTTTGATGGCCCATTGTAAAAAATGTAGGGGGGGGGGGGGGGGGGGTAGATGTTTTGGACGGGTAACCCTCTTCACTTCATGTGTAGAGCTGAATGCATAAATAATGTGTCTTACTTTGGCCAGCCCCTCTTTAACCACTTCAATACCCGCCCATAGTCATATGACGTCCACAGATGGGATCTCCCATCCTGGGTGGACGTCATATGACGTCCTGGGATTCCCGGCCGCCTAGGGGGCGCGCGCGTGCCGCCGGGAGCGCGCGCAAGCGTCCGCCGCGTTGCTCGGGACCCGGTGTGTGTGCCCGGCGGCCGCGATGTCCGCCGGGCACCCGCGATTGCCCGTTAACCGGGCCGGCATGTGGATCTGTGTGTGTAAACACACAGATCCACAGCCTGTCAGCTCTGAGGAGAGCGATCTGTGTTCCCAGAACGGAGGAACACTGATCGGTCTCCTCCCCTTGTGCGTCCCCTCCCCCTTCAGTTAGAATCATTCCCTAGGAAACATACTTAACCCCTCCCCGCCCCCTAGTGGTTAACCCCTTCACTGCCTGTCACATTTACACAGTAATCAATGCAATTTTATAGCATTGATCGCTGTATAAATGTGAATGGTCCCAAAAATGTCTCAAAAGTGTCCGATGTGTCCGCCATAATGTCGCAATCACGAAAAAAAATCGCGATCGCCGCTAAAAAAATTAATACATTTTTTTTTTAAAAATGCCATAAATCTATCCCGTATTTTGTAGACGCTATAACTTTTGCGCAAACCAATCAATATACACTTATTGCGTTTTTTTTTTACCAAAAATATGTAGAAGAATACGTATCGGCCAAAACTGAGGAAAAAATTTGTTTTTAAAAAAAAAAATTGGGATATTTATTCTAGCAAAAATTAAAAAATATTGTGTTTTTTTCAAAATTGTCGCTCTTCTTTTGTTTTATAGCGCAAAAAATAAAAACCGCAGAGGCGATCAAATACCACCAAAAGAAAGCTCTATTTGTGGTGAAAAAAGGACGTCAATTTTTTTTGGGTACAAGGTCGCACGACCGCGCAATTGACGTTTAAAGTGCGAAAGTGCTGAAAACTAAAAATTGGCCTGGGAAGGAAGGGGGTGAAATTGCCCTGTATTGAACCGGTTAATTACACTATTGGCAGCCCACTGGACAGGTAAGAAGTGTCATAATACAAAAATATAAATACACACTGTATAAATTGAAGCACATTTTTACATTCTTCAATTACCTGTCAAGAGAATAGGAGAACAAAACTTTAAACAGTACCATTTGAAAGTATTCAGGCAGGCCCTTTCACTACATGCTTTGGTGAATTCATCCATAAATCTGAACACAAAAGAGGTAGGTATAGTGTGTATGGGTTGGGCAAAGTCAGCAGATAGTGGATTGGTATCGGTTGATTTAGCGGTTGGGGAGAGGGAGGGTTACAAATGATTTTGGGCCCAAAAAAAGAGCCTCTGGCACTCTGCATGAGTTTAAGGACAGAAATAACATTTGGACACATTTAAGGGGGTGTTTAGGGTAAAGCACTACTATGGAGCTGACAAAATACATTGTTAAAGCGGAGTTTCACTAAAAAAAAAAAATTTAGATGTCAGCAGCTGCAAATACTGCAGCTGCTGACTTTTAAAATAAGGACACTTACCTGTCCCAGGGTCCAGCGATGTCGGCACCCGAGACCGAGCCGTCCCTCGATCCTCGGGTGCTGCCGCCGCCATTCTCACTGAGGGAATCAGGAAGTGAAGCGTTGCGGCTTCACTGCCCGTTTCCCTACTGCGCATGCGCGAGTCGCGCTGCGCGTCTACACTGGTCCCCGTTGTGTTGTGGGAACTGTGTATTTCAAACAACACAACGGGGGTGGGCGGGGAGTCTGCGGCTAGCTGCGGCTAGCTATACCCGGAAGTGGGTGCAGATACCTGTATAATACAGGTATCTGCACCCCCCTCCCCCCTGAAAGGTGCCAATTGTGACACCGGAGGGGGGGAGGAATCCGATGAGCGGAAGTTCCACTTTAGGGTGGAACTCCGCTTTAAGTGACTAGGCTAGGTGGGTATGGGCCCAGGATAGCATGCTGGGGAGGTTAGTGAAGGCAAATATGCATGAAGGACAAAAAACAAACGTTTAAAAATTCCAGAATGCATGAGGACAAAGGGAACATTCACAGCATATTACAATCATGATCATTAGGGAATGATGAAAGAAATACAATACATTAGCAAACATTAAATACATATAATGTGATGTTAAAGGAAAAAACTTACCTTAATATAGTCCTTCTGCAGGACCTGAATAATGGCAGAACAGGTCTCTGGAATAATGATCCCCGGAGCCTGGGGGGAGATGCCTGTCGAGAACTTGAGGTCCTGCAGGCTTCTTCCCAGTCGCCAAGTACCGCATTGTGACGACTAGCCTCTGTTCAGGAGTGATGGCTTGCCGCATGCAGGTATCCTGCCTGCTGATATAAGGGGACAGCAAAGCCAACAAATGGTGAAAAACGGGGTCCATCATCCGGTGAAAATACCTGAAATCATTAGGGTTATTCTCCTGGATCTCCAGCAAAAAAAAGGCATATGAGAGAATTGGTCACGCTGGAACAACCAATTCTTGGTCCATGAACTCTTCCCCACCCTGTTCATGGACTGGGCTTGGGTCAAAGCTAGAAGCCCAACACCAAGTCCCCGCACAGCACGAACTCTACGACGAGCACATACCCGCAACATGGCTTCAAAGCGGTCGGCTGGTCAGAACGAACTAACAGAACGCACTGAAGAACAGCAAGGCCTGTGAAGAGCGAGCTGAAAATCAGTAACGAGCGGACAAGATCACACTGTAAAACAGATAATAACTGTCTACATGCATTGAAAAGCAGATACAAACCCACAAGCACAAACTGAACAGCAGTAAAATGATCTGAAAAGCACAAATCGTCTCTCACCAAACTTCTACTAACACAAGATAAACACAAGATTAGCAGAAAAAGCCCAAAGGGTGGCGCACTTCGTATTGAACTGCGCTTTTCTAGTCCGTCGTACGTGTTGTACGTCACCGCGTTTTTTGGCGGTCGGAATTTGGTGTGACTGTGTGTATGCAAGACAAGCTTGAGCGGAATTCTGTCGGAAAAACCACCATAGCTTTTTCCGACGAGAAGTCCGATCGTGTGTACGTGGCATAACAGGTCTTCTTCTAAGATTGCCCTGTATTTGACTCCATCCATCTTTCCATTAACTCTGACCAGCTTCTCTGTCCCTGCTGAAGAAAAGCATCTCCACAACATGATGTTGCCACCACCATGTTTCTCGGTGGGGATGGTGTGTTCAGGGTGATGTACAGTGTTAGTTTTCCGCCACACATAGCATTTTGCTTTTAGGCCAAAAAGTTCAATTTTGGTCTCATCTGACCAGAGCACCTTCTTCCACATGTTTGCTGTTTCCTCCACATGGCTTCTTGCGAACTGCAAATGGGACTTATTATGGCTTTCTTTCAACAATGGCTTTCTTCTTACCACTCTTCCATAAAGGCCAGATTTGTGGAGTGCCAATAGTTGTCCTGTGGACAGATTTTCCCACCTGAGGTTACCATGGGCCTCTCGGCTGCTTCTCTGATTAATGCTCTCCTTGCCCGGTCTGTCAGTTTAGGTGGACAGCCATGTCTTGGTAGGTTTGCAGTTGTGCCATACGCTTTCCATTTTCAGATGATGGATTGAACAGTGCCCTGTGAGATGTTCAAAGCTTGTGATTTTTTTTTATAACCTAACCCTGCTTTAAATTTCTCCACAATTTTATCCCTGACCTGTCTGGTGTGTTCCTTGGCCTTCATGATGCTGTTTGTTCACTGAGGTTCCCTAATAAACCTCTGAGGGCTTCATAGAACAGCTGTATTTATACTGAGATTAATTTACACACAGGTAGACTCTATTTACGAATGTAGCAGAATCTCTAACCTTATCCAGTCTAATAAGAACCTTTGAGGCCACAGACCGCTGACATCCTTCAATATGTAGTGGGTTGTGAGGCATAGTGGGTGCAAAGGTGGTAAAAGTCATTGGGCGCCAGACACTTCTTGGATGCAAAAGAAGTTTTATTTCTTTTAACAGTCCTTTTATATTTTGCAAGGTAAAGAGGGTTAGGGCCAGCCACAAATTGCAAAGTAGTTGCAATTTCAATAGGCAGACTCTAAAAATTCAATAAGAGGACAGCCGTACAGGCAAAGGCCACAGCAAGGTGCCACTTCTGCACGTGCAGGTTTGCTGACCCCTATGGCTACAGTAGTTAACGTTCCTAATTCAAACGTAACAGTTCTCTCAGCTTTACTACAACTTCTACTTGTAGTTCTTCAGCCCCTTGAGCTCCTGGTCTCTCACCAGACCATCTGATTCACTAACTCTGAATCCCGTGAGCTCCTCAAGGCTTTTGCCTTGGTATCTCCCTCAAGCGTCACCCACGCTTCCCTGCTGGGTTCCTAGCTTGGCACTTCGGATACCTTCAAGCTTCGCCCCTGCTGACTGGCTCGGTCCCTAGCTTGACACACATGGCTGCTCTGCAAGCATCACGTCTGCTGGTTGGGTCCCTGACTTGATCACCGCCTGAAGTTTCGAAAAATTCTCCACCGTGCCCGTTCGGTGAGAAAGTTGCTCCGATACTTGCTTCAGTCACTCACTGTGGTCCCTGGTAAAGGCGGTTGGTCCCTTAGTGGCGACAGCTTCCCTTCTACCTCCGACCACGGCCGGTTCTTTGGCCGGCAGAACCGTCACTTTTGGTTGGACTGCAAGCCGCAATCCCAACCCTGCGCTGCCCTCTCACTTCTGGATAGGCCCCCACGCAGCCTGGCAGCCAGATGCCCCCAGGACAGGCCCAATCTCCGGCCTAGCAGGCCCGGGGCAGGCAACACACCTCCACCCAGACGGAAGTCTGGGTGGCACAGAACAGAGATCACCTGACTCTACCCAAATATATAGGCTCTCCCAGCAGGCCAAGGGATTCAAGAAAACCCCTGCCCATTGGCTGAGATACCCCATATACCTATAACCTGACCTTGAGCTGTCCTTCTCATATCTAGTACCACCAAGTGCCCGGCCACCTAGTGGTAGAAGAGAAAAGTACAAGGCCAAAACATAGGAAGAAATTAATGAATCCCTAACAATTTAACAATGGTAGCTACCCCTGACAAGGAATTTGGAGAGGAGCTCCCTGACTAAACCCCAGGGCGCTACACCAATTAGGTGATTTCTGAAGGCAATTGGTTCCACTAGATTTTAGTTAGGGGTATCAGACTAAAGGGGACTGAATACAAATGCACGCCACACTTTTCATATACTTATTTGTAACAAATGTTGAAAACCATTTATCATTTTCTATCCACTTCACAATTATGTACCACTTTGTGTTGGTCTATCAAATAAAATCCAAATAAAACACATTTACATTTTTGATTGTAACATGACAAAATGTGGAAAATTTTAAGGGGTATGAATACTTTTTCAAAGCACTGTATTTGAATTACTGTTACCTTTCTATCATTTTGAACCAGTCTGCCCATTCTTCTCTGACCTCTAACATCAACAAGGCATTTATGTCCACACAACTGCCACTCGCTGGATATTTTCTCTTTTTCGGAGCACTCTCTGTAACCCTAAAGATGATTGTCCATAAAAATCCCAGTAGATCAGCAGTTTCTGAAATACTCAGACCAGCCCGTCTGGTACCAACAACCACGCCACGTTCAAAGTCATTTAAATCCCCTTTCTTCCCCATTTTGATGTTCGCTTTGAACTTCAGCAAGTCCTCTTTCGCCATGTCTAGATGCCTAAATGAATTGAGTTGCTGCTATGTGATTGGCTGATTAGCAATTTGTGTTACCAAGCAATTGAACAGGTGTACCTAATAAAGTGGCTGGCGAGTGTACTGTATATCAGTGCTGCCAATCTCCTGCAGCTCCTTTTAGCCACTTCTTGTATGTGTTCCATCATTAGCTGCTAGTTATTGCTCAGTAAGGGTTTCCTGATAGTGACAATGGTGGACTGTGTGCAATGTGTCAGCCCATTCACTTTTCCCCAAGGAGGCATGTGAAGGTGTAAGAAAGCAGGAGCATATTTGGGAGACTATAGGCCACTGTGCTCAGGCTCATTCAGCAGGCATGCTTTGCAATCGTCACCCTCAGGAAACCCACCTTGAGCAATGACTAAATGTCATCCAGTAAGGCATTACATCTGCTATAGGCATTAACACATGTACTTCCATGCATTGTCAGGTGTTGCACTTGGTAATGATTGTATCAGGGGCGGATCCAGAGCCTAGTCTCGGGAGGGGCACTGCCATAAAATTTTGCGGGCAATTTGTCGGGGCAATGGCTGGTGTTGGCGCTTCAATCATCACAGCACCATGGTTGATGTGGTGTCAGGATGATTGAGGCGCATTATTTATATTATTACATTGTAATGTAAAATTAAATCGTTCAACTCACCATAATGCAGAATCATTGGGAGCCCTGAGCGTGTCACTTGCTACCGTCGCCTGCCACCAGATGCAGCGTGTCACTTGCCAATGTCGCCTGCCACAAGATGCGGATTGTCACTTGCCAATGTCCCCTAGCACAACATGCGGATTGTCACTTGCCAATGTTGCCTGCCACAACATGCGGATTGTCACTTGCCAATGTCGCCTGCCACAACATGCGGATTGTCACTTGCCAATGTCGCCTGTTACAAGATGCGGATTGTCACTTGCCAATGTCGCCTGCCACAACATGCGGATTGTCACTTGCCAATGTCGCCTGCCACAACATGCGGATTGTCACTTGCCAATGTCGCCTGCCACAACATGCGGATTGTCACTTGCCAATGTCGCCTGCCACAACATGCGGATTGTCACTTGCCAATGTCGCCTGCCACAAGATGCGGATTGTCACTTGCCAATGTCGCCTGCCACAACATGCGGATTGTCACTTGCCAATGTCGCCTGCCACAACATGCGGATTGTCACTTGCCAATGTCGCCTGCCACAACATGCGGATTGTCACTTGCCAATGTCGCCTGCCACAACATGCGGATTGTCACTTGCCAATGTCGCCTGCCACAACATGCGGATTGTCACTTGCCAATGTCGCCTGCCACAACATGCGGATTGTCACTTGCCAATGTCGCCTGCCACAACATGCGGATTGTCACTTGCCAATGTCGCCTGCCACAACATGCGGATTGTCACTTGCCAATGTCGCCTGCCACAACATGCGGATTGTCACTTGCCAAGTTGCCAGTGGATGTGTCCCAGAGTGAGGGCGGGCAGTGAGAGATATTGTAACTCATTACCTCATGTAAATCAGAATATGCATGCAAAAGCATGTTGGATTGCGGCCATCTTGGTACACCCTCACTTGTCAGCAGTAAGACTAGAGTTAGAAGTCGGCAAGCAGAAGTCTTTATACACCCACCGGAGACTTGCTTTTCACAGTTATTTTTAACAGTAAACTCAGCTTATTTAGTGAAATATAAGTTGAGTTTACTGTTAAAAATAACTGTGATAAGCAAGACTCTGGTGGGTGTATAAAGATGTCCGCTTGCCGACAAACACTAGGCTTACTGTGAACGAGTGCGGGAGTACCAAGATGGCCGCGACGCAACGTCCCTTCATTCACATTATCAGAAGGGGAGTGGCTTCAACACCTGCCTGCTCGCTGCCTCGCTCAGCCTCAGTCACACGCCAGCCGCCCGCTCCGGCCTGGCGGCATGATTACTCGCTCACCCGCCGGCTCAGGGCTCACCTGCTCGTATGTTCTCGGGGGGTGCAATTGCCCCGTTGCCCCCCCCCTGGATCCGCCCCTGGATTGTATGATACTTTAGTTGCTTTCATCCGACAAAAAAGCTTACATTAGATATAATAGAGAAAATACAGTAAATACGGTACAAGCAGAATGCGTAATTAAGGCAAACTTGGTTTTTCTTATTAACGCAACAAGGGAGTTTTTTGGGCACTAGAGCAGATGACGAAAATGTTCTTACACAAAAGCATAACAACATAACAGAAGCAAAGGGAAACATTAATACATAAAGCTTTACAGCATTTATACTGTTATTATTTCCTACAGGACTAAGTATGGTTTTGCTGACTGAAGATAAAGCTCAGTGATGGAAAGCACATTAGTACAGAAAAACATATTGGTGTGACTCACACAGCCGAGTTGTCTGTAATTTTCATGTGTAAAACCTAAGGAATAACCAAGCTGTCATCCATGGCAACTTTATTCTCATCCTTGCTTGAAAGTGTAAAATGTCCCTGACCTGGAGCAGGAATGGAGGAAGGGCATTAGGACTACAAAAGTGGCACGTGTGCTCTGAGTCAGTGATCTGGCAGGTAGCAGAGCACGCAGTCTTGAAATTTGCATCTCCCAGCAAAAGTCTGACTTTTCAGTAGCTGAATTTCTCTCCTGTAGCGCTACCCCTGCAGGAGCCGCTGGTAATTTGAGCATATTTCCTCCCACTTACAGCATACACAGCCAGGCACACAGCATTTTTCACCATTCTTCCTTTTTGGCTCAAAAATTAGTTTAGGGGTTTTATTTAGGGTTTTTTTTTTGGAATAGTAACTTGCGTAGAGATGAGGAGCATGGGATACCCTAGAACTGTAGAACAACTTGAGGACTGCTTGGCTTCTGGCTTTTCTGTACAAAAATGCAGGCTATATTGAACAACCTCTGGCAGCACAGTACCCTCTTGGCTGTCTTGTACAACTCCTGGTCTTCTTGCACAACTCCTGGCTGTACTGGGCAAACTTCCAAGCTGTCTTGTACAACTCCTGGTCTTCTTGCACAACTCCTGGCTGTACTGGGCAAACTTCTAAGCAGTATTGCTCGCTCCTTGCTATTTTCTTTGCACAACTCCTGGCTACCCTGAACTTGCTTGGAGGGGGGGGGGGGGAGTTAAATCACCCCACAGTCACTTCTCCTCTGTATAGTAAGATCAGTTACTCAACCGGTCCCAAAATGGTTGGGCTTCCTCCCACCAACTCCCTTCTGGCTCTGCTCAGTCTCTGGACACAGCTCCCTATGGTAAGCCTAGCTTTGTCTTCAAAGTCTCCTCTAGCTTCCTCTCTGTCTCTCTCTGAACCAGGGACAGAGCCCCATGCACAGGGGTTTTCTCCTGCAGGACTGGACCCAAGAACCCTGCACCCTGGGATCTCCCACCACCATCTGGATACACCTCCCCAGGCCTTGGCTGGAGTTTCATAAATATTCAGGCTGCCTGTCCTGCTCTCCCTCCCACTATACTTCTAGAAGTCTCTAGAACAGCAAAATGGCAATATAACTCACCACTAATTTCACTAGTGGGGACAATTTTTTTCCCACCTGGTAATGGGACAAATTTTGGGAATTGGGTAAATTATGCACAGATAAAAGACATAATTAAAAAAAGGACAAATATGACCATATCGTGAATTAAACACAAAAGAGAACTGATGATATTGGATGAATGGAGGTATTCGCAGTTAAAACATTTTGTGGGAAGTATGTCACAGCCAATAAGAGATGAGGAAAATTTGAACTCAATGGAAGAACTATGTAACCCAATAAAAAAAAAAGAAACAAGGGGTATCTCAGACTTTGAAGCCTCTCACGCAGTTGGCAGGAATGGGAACACCTTCATTCATCGAAAAATGGAAAAAGGAACTGGGGTCACGATTAAAAGAGCAACAAATGAGTAAAATACTGGGGGCAGTATATGGTTATGCAGCAGACATAAATACAATAGAAATTAACTATAAATGCTTGGCAAGATGGTACATGACACAGGACAAAATACAGAAATATCAAACAGACAAATTCCATCTATGTTGGAGAAGATGTACTCAAAACGGTGGTACTATGTCCCACACATGGGCGCACGCACAGGGTGTGCCAGGTGTGCCTGGGCACACCCTAATCACCCCATGTGGCGCAGATTCCCCATTTAGACCCCTGACATTTCACCAAGGCCCCCTAACGGGGCTTCTAAAAAAATAGTAAAATAAAAATAATAAAATTGTAAAAAATAATAAATAAAATACAGTGGAACCTCGGATTGCGAGTAACGTGGTTAACGAGCGTTTCGCAATACGAGCACTGTATTTTTAAAAAATGTAACTCGGTTTGCGATTGTTGTCTTGCAAAACAAGCACAATTCAGGCCAAAGTGGTGTCCAGTACCCCTTTTGGCCTGAGGTGTGGGGGGGCGCTGGAGCCGAGCAGAGCCAAATGTCACGTTCGGAAATACACGGAAAGGCCCGAGTACAGCACGTCTGACCTCAGCATATTTCGGGTAGGAAGTCTTTCTGAGGTTTGCCGAGGTCCGCCTAAGTGTCCTCGGGCCTTTTCTGCAGTTTCCGGCGCCTCCCCGCCTCTGGCCGCATGCGGTATTGCATCCCATTGAAGTCAATGCGGAACAAATTATTTTAGTTTCCATTGACTTCAATGGGAAAACTCGCTTTGATATGCGAGTACTTTGGATTACGAGCATACTCCTGGAATGGATTATGCTCTTAATCTGAGGTTCCACTGTAATAAGAATGAAAACGACTGACTCCATCCACTGTCCTACTGACACCAATCTCTGCCCTACTGACACCGTCTATTGCTCTACTGACACTGTCAGTATATATACACATGTACACACATGCATATGTGTTTGAGCTTTGGGGTGCACACCCTAATGCAATGGGTTGTGCACGCCTATGGTCCCACAAGTGGTGGGAATGCCCGAAGATAAGGGAGTAATGGCAGGAGATATTACAGTATGTGAGGGAGATTATGGAGATAGAGATTCCTAATGACCCATGGTTGTGTTTATTTCATAATGTAGATATTACAAAAAAACAGTATAAAAACACAGTTATGCCCTACGTAATGAACGCAGCAAAAGGGGCAATACCAAGAAAATGGTTAGACCTAGAGATGCCTACAGTTAGAGACTGGTTTAACAGAATAGAATACATATATAATATGGAATATCTGAAAAGCAGGGAAGAAGACCAGGTAGAAAGATTTATTAGTAAATGGGAAACATGGATGGAATTTAAGAAAACCAGGCAATATGTTGAAAATATAGTAGAGTAGAGGGGGAAGGAGAGGGGGTGGAGTAAGTAGAAATATGAGTGGTTGGCACAAGGGGAAAAAGAGGGAGGGAAAAGGAGGGGGTGGGATACTTTTGCGGTAATGTGTTAAGAATATGAATTATATATTTTTTTTAAATGGAAATTCAAATAAACTTTAAATAAAAAATAAAATAAAGAAGTCTCTAGAACAGGGATGTCAAACTCAATTTCATTGTGGGCTGAATCAGCATTATGGTTGCCACCAAAGTACAGTGAGGGAAAATAGTATTTGATCCCCTGCTGATTTTGTACGTTTGCCTACTGACAGAGAAGCTAGAAGGGAGTGGGAGGAATATAACAAGGGCTACTCCAAACAAACCCTACCTCCCCATAAAGAAGTATGTGGACTATTGCGGTACCCAATGGAGACATACAGTATAGATAAAAATTTCAATTTATTGAATTACAAATAGTAAAAAAATATATATGTATACAATTTAACAACAAGACAACTTGGGAATTGTTGCAAAATGACATGCATTAAAAAATGACAGTGAGTGAAGCCCGCATGTGTAAATGAAGGCAAGGTGATGTAATAAAGGACGTTTAACCTCAGCAGTTTCACAGCGCGAAACAACACATTGAAATTTTTATCTATACTGTATGTCTACATTGGGTACCACAACAGTCCATATACTTCCTTATGGGGAGGAAGGGTTTGTTTGGAGTAGCCCTTGTTATATTCCTCCCACTCCCTTCTAGCTTCACTACTTTAGGATGATGGTCCCCGCAAATTGAACAATCCCCAGCTTAACCCTTGTGGCAACACCTTGTTATGCCTACTGACAAAGACATAGTCCATCTATAATTTTAATGGTAGGTTTATTTTAACAGTGAGAGACAGAATAACACATTTCAAAAATGTTATAAATTGATTTGCATTTTAATGAGTGAAATAAGTATTTGACCCCTTCGCAAAACATGACTTAGTACTTGGTGGCAAAATCTTTGTTGGCAATCACAGAGGTCAGACATTTCTTGTAGTTGGCCAACAGGTTTGCACACATCTCAGGAGAGATTTTGTCCCACTCCTCTTTGCAGATCTTCTCCAAGTCATTAAGGTTTCAAGGCTGATGTTTGGTAACTGGACCCTTCAGCTCCCTCTACATATTATTTATGGAATTAAGGTCTGGAGATTGGCTAGGCCACTCCAGGACCTTAATGTCTTTCTTCTTGAGCCATTCCTTTGTTGCCTTGGCCGTGTATTTTGGGTCATTGTCATGCTGGAATACCCATCCACAACCCATTTTTATTGCCCTGGCTGAGGGAAGGAGGTTCTCACCCAAAATTTGACGGTGCATGGCCTCGTCCATCATCCCTTTGATGCAGTGAAGTAGTCCTGTCCCTTTAGCAGAAAAATACCCCCAAAGCATAATGTTTCCACCTCTATTTTTGACGGTGGGGATGGTGTTCTTGGGGGTCATAGGCAGCATTCCACCTTCTCCAAACATGACGAGTTGAGTTGATGCCAAAGAGCTCAATTTTGGTTTCATCTGAGCACAAAGCTTTTACCCAGTTCTCCTCTGAATCACTCAGATGTTCATTGGCAAACTTCAGACGGGTCTGTACATGTGCTTTTTTGAGCAGGGGGACCTTGTGGCCACTGCAGGATTTCAGTCCTTCACAGCAGAGTGTTACCAACTGTTTTCTTGGTGACTATGTTCCCAGCTGCCTTGAGATCATTGACAAGATTCTCCCGTGTAGTTCTGGGCTGATTTCTCACCATTCTCATGAACATTGAAACTCCACGAGGCAAGACCTTGCATGGAGCCCCAGACCGAGGGAGATTGACAGTTATTTTGTGTTTCTGCCATTTGCGAATAATTGGAGAGACTGGAATCTGATTGATTGCTTCTGTGGACAGGTGCCTTTTTTTTATACAGGTAACAAGCTGAGATTAGGTGCACTCCCTGTGAAAGAGTGCTCCTAATCTCAGGTTTTTACCTGTAGAGAAGATACCTGGGAGACAAAAATCTTGCTGATTGATAGGGGATCAAATACTTATGTCACTCATTAAAATGCAAATCAATTTATAACTTTTTTGAAATGCGTTTTACTGGATATTTTTGTTGTTATTCTGTCTCTCACTGTTAAAATAAACCTACCATTAAAATTATAGACTGATCATTTCTTTGTCAGTGAGCAAACATACAAAATCAGCAGGGGACCATATACTTTTTCCCTCACTGTATCTGTAATGCCCCATACACACGGTCGGATTTTCCGATGGAAAATGTCCGATCGGAGCGTGTTGTCGGAAATTCCGACCGTGCGTGGACTCCATCAGACATTTTCCATCGGATTTTCCGACACACAAAGTTTGAGAGCAGGAGATAAAATTTTCCGACAACAAAATCCGTTGTCGGAAATTCCGATCGTGTGTACACAAATCCGATGGACAAAGTGCTACGCATGCTCAGAATAAATATAGAGATGAAAGCTATTGGCCACTGCGCCGTTTATAGTCCCGACGTACGTGTTTTACGTCACCGCGTTTAGAACGATCGGATTTTCCGATAACTTTGTGTGACCGTGTGTATGCAAGACAAGTTTGAGCCAACATCCGTCTGAAAAAATCCTAGGATTTTGTTGTCGGAATGTCCGAACAAAGTCCGACCGTGTGTACGGGGCATAAGACTATATAAACTTATCCACGGCTTTTTTTTCTCAGAGAACAGGTGCAGGAACTCAACCACTGCATCAAACAGTGGCTGTGGCCAAATTGCACAACAGTGGGACGATCTTAAAGGGGAAATAAATACCAAGAGTGCATGATGTGCGGAGTTCAGGGGTGTCCTATGCTGAGTTCAAGGGTAAATTACATACCAAGTGCAGGGTTCAGGGATGCGCTATGTACAGAGTGCAGTTTCAGGGATGTTTTATGTACTGTACAGAGTGCAGGATTGAGAAGTGTGCTACATACAGGGTGCAGAATTTAGACGTGTGCTATGCACAGTGTGCAGGGTTCAGGTCTCTTTCACAGGCTATCCACATCTCACTTTAACCTCTCCTCGGCTCTGATCTCTGCACCACTTTCCCCCATAACCAACTCTGCACACATCTCCCTCCACAGTTCTCATCTCCCTACCCTCCAAAAAATCTTCCTTGCATCTTACCTACCCAGCCCGGCTCTAAAGCTCTAAGACCTCTTTCTGAGGTGCTCCAAAACTGTCCATAAAACATTGGGCGTTTTTGCGGTGCTTTTCAATCCATTTTGCAGCGTTAGCAGGGCGCCTTTTATTTTTGTGGTCATATAACTCAAAAGTATCCTTTTGCGGTGCTTTTGAATCGCTTTTTGTGCGCTTTTGAAGAACTTCCCATTCATTTCAATGGACAGGGGTGTTTTTGAGGCACTTTATAAGCACTCCAAACATGCTCCAAAGATGCTGCTTGTAGGACTTTTTTCACACTGAAGTGAACTGCACTGGACTATAAGTGAACCATGACCGGGATCACCTTTCCCAAGTAGTCTTGGGCTCGGTATGCTTAACTGTTTCTGGGCATGGTTTAGAGCACTCACACTACACTGAACCAAACTAAGGGGTTAAACCATGCCTGGGCATGGTTAAAACTGCCAGTGTGAGTGCACCTTGAGAGATCAAAAGATTTTATGGCCATCCAGGCTAGCAATTCAAAGTTTTGAGTCAGCACAACAGCCAGGCAACTAACATGTTCAGTCAGGGAAGCCCCTGCATCTCTTTCTTGACGGGTCTCCTTTACAGTCCATTGAGATTGGTGTGTTGCTGTTTCATGTGGTAAACTTTGTAATGTATGAAACATGTGCATTGGGCTGCAGTGCTATTCATTGTAAATGGCACCCCAATGGGCTGTTCAATAGTGGCCATTGCACAATAGTGTGCTGCAATGAATGTGGTGTGCTGCCTTAAAAAAAGGTGTTAGCGGTATGCATCATTGGACAGAGGCATCAAAGGAAACCTTCCCAGAGAAGGACACGGAGGCTGCCCTTCTTAGTTCCCATTCTCCAAATGCCATGTTCCCCTTGCTCCTGAAAGAAGAATAAATTATTATTATACAGGATTTATATAGTGCAAACCGGACTAATTTTGATCCATCTATGGCCATTCCCAATCGTGGGAAGATGATCTAATGATCGACTCCTCATGAATGGTTTATTGGAAAATTCTTATTTGATCAGCACTGCAGCCAATGGACTGCCATGCTCTTCAGTGTATTCTGACAAGAGGAGAAATCCCTGCTGTCAGAATACAATGCCTTAGCGGGGAAGACTGCTCTATTCACCTCAATTGTGTGGATGGAAAAATACGTTCAGTTTTTTTGAACAGCCTAATGGCTGACCAAAAAGGAAAAGATTAATGTATTTGCCATCTTTAGGATTGCCCTGCTCGTATGAGCTTAAAATCTAAAAGGGAGGGGAAAGTGACCCCGTCCGCACCACTTAAACTCACACTAGGGCAGAGGGTGGGCGGCACGGCAGGTCTGCATGGAGGGCGGGAACTTTTTTAATTAAAAAGAGAGTGATGGGTTGCTAGGACACAAAGGCGATCCTAGCAACCAATTACTCACTTGTTAACAAGTAGAGTTGGGAAAGCTCTGCCCTCCATGCAGACCTGCATTGCCTCTCACCCTCTGGTCTCCTGTGACTTTAACAGCAACAGTGGCAGCAGCAGGAAGGCGAGTATACACAGAAGAGAAGTCCATCCTTCCGTGCCTACTGCCCTCTGCCCTGTTGTGTTAAGGTAGGACTGTGAGGGCGGGGGGGGGGGGCTGTAACTGCAATCGGGACTGTGGTTTAATGGGGGGGCTGTGATTGCAGGGGGGAAACTGTGATTTGGGGGGCTGTGATGTGAGGAGGGGATGTGGATTGCAAGGGGGACTTAATGTAAAAGGGGGTATTGTGATTGCAAGAGGGGCATTGATGTGAGGAGGGGGGGAACTGTGATGTGAGAGGGGCTATGATGTGAGAAAGGGGCTGTGAATGCAAATGGGGCTGTGATGCAAGGAAGCGGGGGAGCTGTAATGTAAGGGGCTGTGATGTGAGGTGGGGGGTTGTGATTACAAAGGGGGCTGTGATGTAAGGAGGGGGGAGCTGTGATGTAGTGGGGTTATGATGTAAGGGGGAGCTGTGATGTGGGGGGGGGGGGCTGTGATGTGAGAGGGGATCTGTGATTTCAAGTGGGACTGTCTTGTAAAGGGGACTGTGATGTGAAAGAAGGGCATCTATGATGTAAGGAGGGGACAGTGAGGGGTCTGGAGGACCTTTGTTATGAGGAAAGGTTACGCGCACTGAACTTATTCTCTCTGGAGAAGAGACGTTTGAGAGGGGATATGATTTCAATGTACAAATACCGTACTGGTGACCCCACAATAGGGATAAAACTTTTCATTGAAAGGGAATTTAAAAAGACACAGAGCCATTCACTAAAATTAGAAGAAAAAAAGTTTAACCTTAAACTGTGTAGAGGGTTTTTTTACTGTAGGAGCGGTAAGGATGTGGAATTCCCTTCCACATGTGGTGGTTTCAGCGGGGAGCATCGTTAATTTAAAAAAACATTAGATAAGCACCTGAACGACCTCAAAATACAGGGATATACAATGTAATACTGACATAAAAGCACACACACAGGTTGGACTTGATGGACTTTTGTCTTTTTTCAACCTCACCTACTATGTAACTATGTAAGTGATGTGAGGAGGGGAGAGCTGTGATGTTGTGGGGGGGGGGGGGGGGGGGTGACATAAGGGGGGGCTGTAATGTGAGCAGGGGGATCATAATTGCAAAAGGGGCACTGTGATGTGAGGAAAGGGGAGCTGTGATGTTGGGGTGGACTGTGACATAAGGGTGGCTGTGATGTGGGAGGGGGTCTGTGATTTCAAGTGGGACTGTGTTGTAAGGTGGTTGTTATGTGATGGAAAGGACTGAGGACAGTTATGTAAAGGGGGCTGTGACATATGGACCTGATTCATAGAACAAAAATGAGATTCAACCCTCTGCAGGAAGAAAATTTTTAACCTCTGTGAATTTTAATTCAGTACCCCTGCTGTAATGGCTTTTAAAATGTTGCCTATGGATAATTTTAGGTACTGTAGTTTGTCACCATTTCAGAGGCATGCACAATTTCAAATCTTGGCACATTTGGAATCCATTCACTCAACACATTATCTTTCATATTTTACCAAACAAATGCCTAGTATATTGTGCTTGTGTGCACTAAAATTCATTAAAGTGTATTTTTTTCCTAAAAAAAATATGTGTTTGATAAAGGGCTGCTGAGATATCAAGTGATATTTAAAAATTACAATTATTACCATTTTATTCTCCAGGGCCTCTGCTTTCAGAAATATATATATAATGTTAAGGGTTCTAAGTAATTTCTAGCCAACAAAATGCTGATTTTAACATGCATTTTAAAATGGTCAAAATTGCCCCTGACGGCAAGTGGTTAAACTTTATTTGTGGGCTGATTGGAAGCCAGTGGAGGACACTGATTAGTTGGTAAGGAGAATGAGTCTGGCAGCAGCATTTATATAATTTATACGTAGGCTTGTGCACAGGGCACCCTGTGTGGTGCCGATTCCCTCTGCTTCCTGCTGGCTGCTGTGGAGGATATTTCAGGATGGGTGAATGAATGAACACAGTGAGTGATCTGTAGCGACCACTCCCGTGTTCATTCTTAACGGAAGCATAGTAAACTATGTTTACTATGCTTCGGTCTGTGAATGAACAGGAAGCCGCTCAGCAAAGAGCACTTCCCATTCGTCCAGTTCAGTTGAGGATGCAGAGAATAGGACTGGGGGAGCTCTGCCCTCAGTCCCTTTCTATCTGTTTAGACACCTGATATTTCACCAAAGCCCCCCCCCATGGGGTGCTAAACAAAATTGTAAAAAAAATACAAAATAATATTGTAAAAAATAATAAAAATAAAAACTACTGACACCGTCCACTGCCCTGCAGACACCAATCTCTGCTCTACTGACACGTCCACTGCTCTGCTGATATATAAATATGTGTTTGTGCTCTGGGGTGCACACCCTAATGCAATAGGCTACACACACACCAATGAGTATGTATAAAAATCTGAATGTCTGAATTTACTTTGACTTTACCTATACAGTTGTGCTCATAAGTTTACATACACTGGCAGAATTTATGAATTGGCCATTTTTCAGAGAATATGAATGATAACACAAAAACCTTTTTTCACTCATGGTTAGTGTTTGGCTGAAGCCATTTATTATCAATCAACTGTGTTTACCCTTTTTAAATCATAATGGCAACAGAAACTACCCAAATGACCCTGGTCAAAAGTTTACACACCCTGGTGATTTTGGCCTGATAACATGCACACAAGTTCACACAAAGGGGTTTGAATGGCTATTAAAGGTAACCATCCTCACCTGTGATCTGTTTGCTTGTAATAGTGTGTGTGTATAAAAGGTAAATGAGTTTCTGAACTCCTGACAGACCCTTGCATCTTTCATCCAGTGCTGCACTGACATTTCTGGATTCTGAGTCATGGGGAAAGCAAAAGAATTGTCAAAGGATGTTCGGGAAAAGGTAGTTGAACTGTATAAAACAGGAAAGGGATATAAAAAGATATCCAAGGAATTGAGAATGCCAATCAGCAGTGTTCAAACTCTAATCAAGAAGTGGAAAATGAGGGCTTCTGTTGAAACCAAACCACGGTCAGGTAGACCAACTAAAATTTCAGCCACAACTGCCATGAAATCTGTTCGGGATGCAAAGAAAAACCCACAAATAACTTCGGGTGAAATACGGGACTCTCTGAAAACATGTGGTGTGGCTGTTTCGAGATGCACAATAAGGAGGCACTTGAAGAAAGATGGGCTGCATGGTTGATGTCGCCAGAAGAAAGCCATTATTATGCAAATGCCACAAAGTATCCCGCTTACAATACACCAAACAGCACAGAGACAAGCCTCAAACCTTTTGGTACAAAGTTATTTGGAGTGATGAGACCAAAATTGAGCTTTTTAGCCACAACCATAAACGCTACAAGACCTATGATGAAAGGTACACCATTCCTACTGTGAAACACAGAGGTGGATCGCTGATGTTTTGGGGATGTGTGAACTACAAAGGACAGGAAATTTGGTCAAAATTGATGGCAAGATGAATCCAGTATGTTATCAAAAAAATACTGGAGGAACATTTTGCATTCATCAGCCAGGAAGCTGCGCATGGGACGTACTTAGACATTCCAACATGACAATGATCCAAAACACAAGGCCAAGTCGACCTGCCATTGGCTACAGCAGAATAAAGTAATAAAGAAGGTTCTGGAGTGGCCATCTCAGTCTCCTGACCTCAATATCATCGAACCACTCTGGGGAGATCTCAAATGTGCCGTTCATGCAAGACAGCCCAATAATTTACAGGAACTGGAGGCTTTTTGCCAAGAGGAATGGGCAGCTTTACCATCTATGAAGATTAAGAGCCTCATCCAAAAAAAAAAACACAAAAGACTTGAAGCTGTCATTGATGTTAAAGGGGGCAATACACGGTATTAAGAACTGGGGTAAACTATTGATCAGGGTCATTTGGGTAATTTCCATTGCCATTATGATATAGAGAGAGTAAACACAGTTGATTGATAATAAATGGCTTCAGCCAAACACTAACCATGAGTGGAAGAAAAGTTTTTGTGTTTTTGTGTTATCATTCATATTCTCTGAAAAATGGCCAAGAAATTAGAAAATCTGCCAGGGTGTGTAAACTTACCAGCACAACTGTATGTACACTTTTTCCAGTGACTCAAACTTATTGAACCCACTTGGCCAGATTACTAGCCAGGCAACTAGCTTTTTCAAGAAAAGGTTGGTAAAGACAGACACCATAGAGGGCGATTTATTAAAGGTAAATAGACTGTTCACTTTACCAGCGGATTTTCCCCACATCTTAGGCTGCATTCACATGTGTGTATTCCGGGGACATACACAGAAGTGTGGGTTTTCGGTGTGTTCTCCCACATTGCGTGAAAAACACATCTAATGCTTGTATCAGCCCACACACACGTGGCCAGCAGATACATGTTTTTGCACGACATGTTTTTGTTCGAAGCAAAAAAGGGTGCAGGAGCTTCTTTGTCATGTATAGTACATTGAAGTGAATAGGCAGCCCGAAGCATGTTTCCACTATACTAGGCTTGATACTCCACTGATGTCTATCATCCAATCACGTGAAGCAAAAATGCTGATTTATTTTTTTATTTTTTGTACCTTGCACATGGTTGGGTATTCTTTGCAAAGTGAAATATCACTTCATTCATTAATCGCAAAGTGCAACTTCCCCCACAAAGTGCTCAACCTATTTGTCTAAATTATAACACCCCCCCCCCCCCCCCCCCCCATGTGTGTCTATGAAAAGGTTTTCTTTAATCTGCATTCAGCATAAACAAAATGCAAATAAAACAAAGTTGATGAATCCCAGCGCTCGGTGTCCGGGATTGATGGATCTCTCTCTCCGGTCCCCCGTGTACGATGCGATCTGATGGAGGAACGAGGAGTCCTCTCGGGGAGGGGAGGCCACGCCCTGCTGTCAGTGCGGGGTGTGGCGGGGGGCGTGGCGTCCCGGGAGCTGTCCGCACAGCGTGGTGCTGATCTCAGACGCCGAT